>OU452206.1:6292296-8792296 GCA_911728435.2 Apoderus coryli | reverse complement strand
CACAGCGGCATTAATATCGTCACTACAACCCTCTACTTTTGATAAAAGTACTGGTTTTTTAGTTGAACAAAATTTATCATTTGATTGGGTTGCTGGTTTTATTTCAGCTGCCATTTTTTGTCGCCTAAAACTAGGAAAATAAATTTTAGTGGTGCATATATATGATAATTAATCGGAATTTGACTCACGATATTACATTTGTTTTTATAGAATATTTGTTTAATTAGGATAAATAGGAATTTAATCTTTATTTGTAAATTTGTATAACCCTAAATTGACAATGACAAAATAAATACTTTTTTAGGATAATGACATAAATGTCAATATGGACAATTGACATTCGTGTTTTAAAAACCTCAGATACACTGTAAAAGGCTGTGGCGCAGATTCGGAGTTAAATATATAGTCTGCGATCCTCCATTGTCTTTATAAAGACCATGGTTCCTCTTAAAATGATTCGCACTGCGTAAGGAGGTATTCTGAGCTGTTACGAAAAAGCAAGAAAAGGATCAACAATTTCTTGAACAGTTAAACAATAGTTTAATACTGCTCATTAATGATTAAATAATGTTCGACCATTGTCTTTATAAACATAAAGACAATGGTTCGACCAAAAAGGTTGTATTCACATACGCTATTATTCGTATTAGTTATATCATTGTCTTTTGTTTATAAAGACAATGCTTATATTAAAAGAACATTTATATTTATTTATAGTTATTTTGTATGCATTAAAATATACTATTTTGATATTTTAGCATCTAAGCGATTGAATTTTGATACTTTTTATTTTTTGTTAATTCCTGTTTTTTGACAATGCTTTTTGTATTTAAGCGATCGGCGATCGTTTATCATTCCACATATTTAAATGTAATTCAGGAGTGGGACTCCTGAATCAGGAGAATGATGTGAGCAGTAGGTGATCATGTCACATCAACACAGCTGATCTGAGCTTCTAGAAGGTTATGGAGAAAAATTAAAATGTCAATGCGTTCTTGTTATTCATATTCATGTTTTTTCCTGCTGGTTAGCTGGTTTGTACAACAGTTGTAAATTTGTGAAGTCACATTGATTTTTTATGAATGAACATTACAAAATTTAAAGAAGAATAAATTACACAAAAGTTAAAATCTGACAAGGTAGTAACCTTTAAATATCTAAATCATTTGAATTAAAATTACACATTAAGTTATGGTACTTACCTATTTTTGTAGATGCCGGCTGTACCTGGAGGTGCATATCAACAAGGAGGTCCATCTTGCTTTGATAGAATGAAATTGGGCTTCGGTTTAGGTTTTTGCGTGGGCCTAGCAAGTGGAGCTTTATTCGGAGGTTTTTCAGCTTTAAGGTATAATTCATCATTCTAGTATGTTCTGTCTTATTACATAATTAATACTCCTTATATTTTTTGTGCAGGAGTGGATTGAGAGGCAGAGAATTAGTAAATACGGTTGGAAAGGTTATGTTACAAGGAGGAGGAT
The DNA here is from genome assembly GCA_911728435.2 of Apoderus coryli. Classification (NCBI taxonomy): domain Eukaryota; kingdom Metazoa; phylum Arthropoda; class Insecta; order Coleoptera; family Attelabidae; genus Apoderus; species Apoderus coryli. The sequence continues at coordinate 8,790,815 of OU452206.1, read as the reverse complement.
CATTTGGTACATTTTTAGCTATTGGTTCAGGTCTGAGATGTTAGTTTTTGTACCTTTATCAGTTAAAATTATTTGTAGATAATTATAATTTTTTATTTCTAATAAAACGGCTTATTTACTTTTATACCGTTTATATTATGTAAATTAGAATGTTATAGCCATCCATAGTTACTGTAGGATGGAATCTGAATTATGCTTTCTATCTTTATCTCCTGGAATCTGAAGTATTTTATCTCTGTACCTACATCAACTACTAATGTCTCCTTAAACAAATAAATGTCATATAAGTATATCCCTTATGTTTCTACGACGTCTAGGATTATGTAATTCATGAGTATACAATTCAGATATAGATAACGTAGATGGTAGATATGTTTTTGATAACATTTATATTTTTTCGAAAAACCTGAGGGATTCCACATCATATTTATATTCCAATTATATGTGCCCTTAAATTTCTTGCACGTTCATAACGTAACCATTGCTAATCATTTCACTGCAGTGTACAATTATTTTAATGTTATTAAACATTAAATTAGAATCTCTTTTAAACGGTAGACCACCAGTAGTATCAATCGTATGGTTGTAAAGCATATTTAGTGATATTTATTTCATAATGGCGTCATCCAGACAAAAATTTTCATCTACTTCGAAGTCTCTATGCAACAAAACATTAAGTTTTAGACAAAAAACACTACATGTAACTAAACTTATAGGAACAATAGTTGTATTATCCAGAAGTATTGGGACATTTGATTAGTAGCGCTCTCTTTACATCGGTATACACAAAAGACAGTCTTCGTAATCGCAACCACAATTTGTATAAACAAAAAACGCTAGTTAAACTTTTGACTGTTCTTGAATTATTTTAAATAACAACTAAAAACTTGTTTGAACTATTACGTGTGACATACCATCTATTTTTGAATTGAAAATGGCTTTAAATTTAACAATAAAAAATGCAGGGCCGTATTTAAAAAAACAAAGTTGATGGTTTTTCAAAAACGAAATGTCGTAGTGAAAATTTGTAAACGCTATATTTTTCTCATCAAAAAGTAACAATGAGGAAGTCCTTTTCATTTTTTTATATCTGTAGAATAATGTCAGAAATAAATAAAAACTAAAATCGCTTTTTGAAAAATTCTCGAAACGGCAAGTTACTTACTTCTGAAACCACCATTCAAAAGGTGTTTGTTTTTTGTGTATCAACAGAAATAACTTTCACAATAAATACATTACTATATTGATCTAAAGAATATGAAACAAATATTCTGGAAACAATTTAGTATAATTATCTTTCTTATACAAATATAAAAGAATAATTTAAAAAAGTGTCTAAATTTGCATCTGGTATCGATAAAACAATGCCTCACAATTTCCTACCCTTTCTAAATTCCAGACAATAAAGAATGATACCGATATACGAACAAATAAATACAAAAAATTACAAATAACCTAAGTCTATAAAATATTTTAAATAATATCACTAGTAATAATTGAATTATCTAACAAATCCGCATCTCGATTTAATGCATCGGCATGTAGTAGATTAGTAGTTAAATGAGAAACACTGTCGTGAGCTGATGCGTCAGATCCATGCTGATGGATTGGACTTGTTTTATCTGGAAAAATAAAAGTGTTATATGCTTTTGCAATTCAGAATCACTGTTACAATGTTTATATTATTACACTATTTAATAGTATACATTATCACAACTAATAAAGGAAAAACAAATTAACAGTATCCTTTTGTGCACAAAAGGCAAGAGTTTGGCGGAAAGCCATTGTACCACTCTACCTATAAATTAATTTTTCACCGACAACAAGGAGAAAAAAAAAATCATACAAAAAAACAATAAGATTACATCATTCCAGAAAAAAAAAAACAAATCAGAACATTCTGTTTTTTTAAGTTATTCTCTCTTTTAAACAATTCTTGAACATGTTTAACGACAAACCCAGCAAATTACCTAAATCATTCAACAGATATGCAGCCATGTAGGCAAAACACCCCTCGAACCTAGAAGTTGTATGCTGAGGAACAGTAAACGAGTCGTTACGTATATTTACCTGGTGCACCTCAGACCTTCTCTCGAGTAAATCATATAGATGCGTTGGTGTTTGAGAGGTATAAACTTTATATAGCATCACTGTGTATAAAAATCTGACTCTACAAGGTATTTTGCACTCTTTGCAATTTATCTTTGTTGTAATTAGGCAAAAAATGATAATAAACAGGAGAGCAGTATTCAATATGAGGATAAATTAGTGACTTGACTAATTCCAACTTAGTTGATTCGTCCAGCAAATCTCTCAGATGGAAAATCGAGCTAAGTCTATAGAAACAGTTCCCATGCACTTGCTGGCAATTATCGTTAACGCTCAATCTATCATCTACAATCACACCAAGATTCATAGTTCTGCACCCACTCAACGTTGAGATGGTCGATATAAATCCTATAGTTACCCGTTATAATAATAATAATAAATTGATTTATTGTGTAACACATAATTACACGTTGAATAAGTAAGTACACAAAGGGTCGGAGATTTGGTTTTACCCACTCTTCCACTCCACCCACAAAATAAACTTAAAAAAATAAAAAGTAAACGGTTCAAAAATGATTCCAGATAAACACTATAAAATAAACAATTCATAATACATACAAATAAAAAGGAAGCTAGCCTCCGAACAAAATTCGAGTTCTGGCCTCCCTCACAAAAGCACCAAAATTTAAATACAATTTTCTCGAGAACTATGATGATGATGTATCACTCGACCCCTAGTCCACCCCTATCACAGGGCTCAAGCGATTTCAATTAAAAACGAATGGGTTCATCCTAGGACTCCACCAAACTTATATACCAAAATTAGCTCAATTGGTTGAAGCGTTTAGGCGCTATCGTGGAAAAATACATACAGACAGACACTTCCATCTGGAAATGGTCTTAATTATCTCAGGGGACTTCATTGATTTGTTTCGTAAAAATTAAATAATTATGAATAATAAACAGTCAAAATGGTGTAAACCAACTCACGAATCATGAAATGTTCAGGTCTTTCATCATATCCATTCACATCTTCCTTGACTTCATTAATATCATTACATTTGTCATCTGTCCTTAATTCGAGTACTTCAGAATCTATTTTGTTAGCGACAATCCGCCGCGTTATGTTAGTTTCTACGGGACTGTTGGTCGTTTCTGGTGTAACTGTCACAGCAGATTCCTGCAATTTACTGTATGTGACAACAGACGGTGTTATATTTTTTGTGATGAACGGTGGTGCAGTAGTGGTCACTGTTAAATTTTTTCCTATAATTTTACCGCTTAGAGGCACAACCTGTAACAAATATATTACAACAAAATAATTATACGGCTAATTTGACTTGATAAATCGGTCACGAATTATAAGAGCAACGCAAAATGGATTTTTGAACAAAAAATTTAGAGGGTTTATAAAACAATCACTGCCAAACTCGATGGCCTATTAGAAGTTTGTGGTGAACGGAAAAAGATATCCATCTGATTGCGATAATATAACAACTCTCTTTTAGTGATAAATTGTACAGATGCGGTGCTGCTACTTCTATACGTAGCTGATACCAACTTGGAAATTTCAACCCTGTACTTTATTATATTTTTGGATTCCCCATCAATTTTGGAGTATTTTAGTTTAACACTTCAACTGTTTTTGAATAAATAATTTATTTTGAATTTTTTTGGTCCAAAACAAGCATCTGGAAAATATTCGCCATTTTGTCGGTTGAATAGACAGAATCTTGAGTTTTGGAAGGTAGTTCAATAACATCTCAAGAATATCAACTATCTTGAGAGATTGACGCACTTGGTTACAGGGTGGTCGCAAATTACTGTAGTATGCTCTACTACTAAAAATAGTCAATTTTCTCAAATAGCACACCTTGAATATTATCAAATAATCTGAAATACAATCTAATTTGCTTTCAATAATTGATGTATCATGTTCCTATACCTAAACTGTAAGGTTTCTGAAATAAAAATAAGTGTAGTTAAAAATTGGATTATTTTGCTATATTTTAGATAGCCATGAATTTGTCATACACTAATGGGCCACCTTGTATATATATTGTATTATGTGGTTAATTTCCTATAATAATAAATGATCGTTTAGTTTATGTAAATTTTTGTGCTTAGTTTTAAGTTATCCACACTTGTTTTGTTTTTCTGTTGTGTGTATGTCTATTGTATATCTTTTTTGTATAATGGGTTCAGTGAGAATGGCCTTAGGCTAGACTTCGCCGATTTAAAAATAAAGGCTATATTATTATTATTATTATGTAATTATCACAGACAGTCTTGTGTAAAGATTTTATGTATTTGGTTAAGTGAGGAGACTAGCTCCAACTTCGCCTTTAGTAACGTTTTGTACTCGTTTCAATAGTAATTTATTAGTATTAATAAGATTTTCGGTATCCATGGTCTGAACAACAATCATGTCGTGTTATTCTGAAGGTGGAAATTAAATAAAATTTCTATGCTACTAGATTAATAGGTACCTCCCAAGAGAGCAGGAATTTTTACTGTGCCCAACGCGGTGAAATCTCTTGTATTTCTTGCCTCTGGAGGTACCTGCACGGAGTAAATAGTCAATCATGCGAGATATCCTGTGGTACTGTAACAAAGTTACTTTTCTTTTCCGTTTTAATTCTACGATGGTAAATATTTTCCGTTTTATATTTTCAATATATTTGACTTGATAAATATTATAATTTTGAAAAAATTGTTCCTATTATTACCAATATGTGTTTTTCCATGCAAAATTAAAGATATACATATCTATAGAAAAAATTACAATGATTAATAGATAATTAATTTGTACATCATTAAATACAGCGTGGTCTACCTAAAAATAACAAATTCAATTAAAAATTCACCTAATATTATGAATATGTGCATTTTCAACGAAAACATCAAGAGTTATCCATAGGAAAGTATTATAGTATTTGACAGACAATTACCTTGTGCATCTAATTTTCACCTCACATACCGGGTGTTCCATTTGAAATAAACAAGTTATTTAGAATTAAACTTTACGTTCCTATAACTTATGTTATTGGTCACCCTGTATCTAGTATTGGGGGTTTTTTTTATATTTGGCGTAACAAGTGATGAGTGAGTATATTTCTCAGCTCAGACTGGCTTAAAAAGAACAAACGAATAGATGTGAATTTTTTCATTCAAATCATGTCTATATTTTTATAAAAATTAAAATATTTAAAAAACTGTAATGTTTAGTTGACTTGTACTTTAATGAAAGTTAGGTTTATTTTGAACGGGTAATCTAAAAATATATCCATATACAGGGCATTCCCTCGTATATATTTATTGTTAATAAATTATTAAACTTTGTAAATTGTGTTTGTTAGATACCAGGACTAAGCCCTTTAGAGCCTCTTTTGGACGGATTAAAGACCGGACCCCTGGAATTACTATCTCCACTTTAGTTACCCGGTGTCCATGCAGCATAAAAACTGGCGCCCCAGGAACAAACCGCCGTGAAACCAGTTAAACGCCAGCCAGTAACGAACAACGTTACAGTACCGTTATAAACAAAAAATAAAATCCAATAAAATTTATGATACTAAATTAATGGCAAATACCTATCATCCTGTAAAATATGTCAAATGATACTAACCTTAATTCCGCCTTTGGAATTCAACATCTGCAACTGAGATAGAGGGAATATTTTCTTATCAGGATGCGCCTTTAACGTAACAATTTTGTGTTTATTTTGGACTCCTAGGCTCTGTCCACTGACCGATACCTGCACAGTTTGGGCCGCATTGCTATTATTCGACACAATTTTAAATTTTTCCAAATTTAATTTAGTTATTTTGTTCATAGGCACTGTTAACGTTTTTTGTAAAATACTAGTTGTCGGTAATGTCGGCGGATTAGACACGACTACTAGTTTTTGTTGCTTATTGTTGTTTGTAATTGTAGGCGTCGCAGTCTTCTTAGAAGGACATACTATGACTGCTTTTTGCGGCTCAACAGGTGCAGAATTTTGTATAACCGTGTTTTTACTCGCAGTCATCACGGTCTTGACACCAACAATCTTAGTGTTATTCGTTGTGGTGGAGTTCTCGTTGTATAGAGGAGATTCTCGGTCTAGATTCGGACTGGACTCCATGTAGTTTTCATCCATTTGTGACTGTAAACTGATGATCTGAATTAAAATTAGTATACTTCAAAAACAAATTCCGCAAGTAATACTAATGTGTAATATTATGAAGATAGGTATTATATTATAAATAAAGCAACATGATAAATTCGAGGATAACTTTGAATATTTTTAAGGGTATTAATACATAATAAAATGTATTTACTTACCGATAAATTTGTTGTATTCTGCTAACCTTCGGTGTCATCAAATGCTGTGCCAAGGCACTATTCTCACTATTCACGGACAACTTCCGTTTTCGTCCCTCTACGTTACTTCCCAAGCTTTGTTGTAATTTTGACCCATTTTCAGCAGGTGGTACTGTTTGCTGTTGTACAATTGTTGCTGATCTCTTGCGCTCAGTAAATGACGGAAGTGGTAATTGTTTATTTGAGTGGTTTGTGACATCAGCGACTTCCTCTGCCAACATTGTATATGGTGTTTGTGGAGGAACACGCAGTAAAAGAGGTACAATTCTGCGGCCCTCATATGCCCAATCTTCAATTGTTGCCTCATGTCCACTAACACTGTATTGTTAAAAATTAATGAATTATGTTTGTTAATTCAGTAACTTAACTTACTAGTAAGCAATGGTGTTGAGTTTCTCGTCATTTATAGCTCGCCTAACTTCAGCTTTATGTCTGTCGCTTGATATATTTAATGCTAAGCTAGTCTCTTTTAATAATTTACGTTTTTCTTGATTCAAAGCTCCTTGAGCTCGTAACGCTGTTACCAGACTGGAGTAAGCTTCTAATTCTATCAAACAATTCAAATAATTGCCTTAGTTACCTAGTGTGTGTTGCCATAATTTGAAATGTAAAACACTTTTAAACATACCTAAGTTTCTTAGGGTCTGTACGGATTCTTCTTTAGTCATATCAACTAGAAGAGGCCACATTTTGAAGGAATTATCTCTAAATTTGGAACAAGAACATTTTGAAATTCAATTTAAAGCAATCAAAATATTAGACAGAAATAACAAAAATATATGTTTATATATTGTCAAATCTCTTGGTGTGAAGTGTGAAGATAGTCATGGTAAGCAGCTGTTGACTAAATCTGGCCAACCTGAGAATATCTAAAACCAGTTTCTACTCCGTCGAACAAAAAAATTGTCATTCGCATCGGAAACAGAACCTAAAATTAGGTGAGGTGAGTGAAAACTGCTATTTACATATTAATGAAAGGCGTCAACTCCACAATACACATTGACGCCTTTCATTTATTACACTTTGACTCCTCGTAGATGGATTCTTAAAATTTACATATTATTTAACATTAATAGTTTTGAAAATGCAAATGAAAAATAATTTCGTGGCTTGGCATTAATAGTTTTGTGTAAATAATTAGCGAATAAATGACAAGGGATAACGTGATCAAGGTAAACACTTACCTACTTATCACATGTAATTTTCTATGCATTAAGGAAAGTGTGTAGATCAAATTTGTACTCATGACGAAACGATTTTTTTCTATACGCAACGTCAAATATCAGTAATTTGTCCTCACCTAAATTAATCGAACTTGCCTTCATCAAAATTAGTTGGAAATGAAGTTTGAAGTTACAAACCTTAGTTAGCAAGTGAGTGGCATGAAGACATGTCATATCAGAATTGAGATGTACAATGATAACGCCTATTGTGTAAGCGCAGGTCTGGGGTGTAACTTTATTTTGGGGCGCTATTCCATAATAAATATTTATCTATGATTCTGTTGTATACGAATTTGAATTTGGCGTTAAATAAGTTTAGAATGTATTATGTTCTATTTTAGTGTATACTCTGTGATTTGTGTTATGTGCCTAGATCGAAGAAGAAGACTATTTTTGAAATGTCAATTCTCAGATTGTGGGTAGGGAGAGCGTTTTGGGCGGGGGAAGTGAGTTGAGAAATAAAAGTCGTTTTGTATTACATTTTTATTTAATTTCTTATAAAAAAACCCATCCTGAATCGCCCCAACAATTCGATATTTTCGGTCATTAGTTGGCACCAGAGATATGAACTATATCTCTGGTGCGTTAACTGAGGTATTAATCTCAATATGTTACATAACCAATTATAATTTTTATAATTTTAGTTTTTTTTATGAATATGCAACTGAGGTCAGCAATAGGTGATGTGAAATGTTACCCTCAGACTCACATATGCTTATGAATGGAACGTTTGAGTTACGTAAAAGGACCGTCAAATAACGTCTGCGCTTGAAAACACCTGATATTTGACATGACAGGAAGATCAAATATTTAAAGACTGTCACAAAAAATATTTGTATTTGTAGACATTTTCTTGCAATTCTGGGAAAAGTTATTATTTATAATTTTTCAAATTTTGTCTTGTTTTTTGAGCCTTGAGCAAGCAATAATGGTGGATTATAGCAAGTGGAAAAATATTGAGGTACGTTTCCAGTTACCTTATTATTTTAATAGGACTTAAACGCCTTTCTTAATTTTAAACTCTAATTTACTTTCTAAAGAAATACCTACTTGAACAAATAGAGGAGCACTTTTTTGAGCGAAACATTACCCTATTTTGTGATATTGACGATTGAGAGCTTCCAGTTTAAGCTACTAAAAAAATTCTAATACCAAAAAGTAGGTTAAGTACTTACATTCATAGCATACCAGAATAGTTTTTTGGATTGATATAGAACTTGAGCGGAATACCATAGCCTATAGCCTAAATAATTCTCATGCATCTAGGATTAACTACACCCTAAACTATATACCTACATTCTTACACACTACACTATTCTAAAATGATGTGGTACCTATATTACTAATTCTTAAATTTTTATAGTAGGCATTTTTCTTTCGAAAACCAATTCCTGAGGATAATATGTTTGTATTTTTTATTTATAGATATCCGATGATGAGGATGAAACACATCCCAATATTGACACCCCATCATTGTTTCGATGGCGACATAAAGCAAGAATTGAAAGAATGGAAGAACACCAGCAAAAAATGAAAGAACATAATGTGAAAATGGAAAAGAATCGAAAAATTATTAGGGAAACCAAGGAAAAGATTGAAACAGCAACAAAATCTAATGCTGCTGATGAGTTGGAGAAATTAAAGAAAGAATTGTCAAAATTAGAAGATGAATCGAAAAAATTGTTAAAAGAAGACGAGGAACTGCAGAAAGAAGAGAAGGTTCTTAAATTTTTGTCTAATAATTTCTCGCGGGTCACAATACATGACACCGTATTATCATATTTTATTTTTAATTATTTACAAATTAGGTTTTGGTTTGTATTTTAGCTGACTCCTTGGAATGTAGATACTATTAGTAAACCAGGTTTCGCAAAAACAGTCATCAATAAAAAACCACCACGTCCGCCGCAAGAAAATCTATCTGAAGATGAAAAAGAAAAGAAAATGAAACAGTTTGTCAAAGAAAATGAAAAAAATTTGAAACATTTTGGTATGCTGAGACGATATGAAGATTCGAAAGACTTTCTAAAAAAACATGGTGAACTAGTGTGTGAGGATACGGCCAACTATTTGGTTATTTGGTGCATTAATTTAGAAATGGAGGAGGTAATAATGAGTTCTATAATATGTATCAATGTTTGTTGCCTCCAGTTTTTGTTGACTAAAAATTACAAAACTGTACGTTTTTGTAGGTCTAACCTAACCTAAGAAAATTTTCTATTCAATCTTTTCCTAGATTATCTGTCGCCAATGTATCATTTTTAAATAGAAAACTAAGCTTATGGAAAAAATGCTTCTGCTGCGTTAAATACTCTCTAACGTTTCGCTGATCATTCTGTTAGCTTTTTCAGAGCAACTTAGAACACAGTTAAGTAAATTGAAATTGTCGATCCGTCGCCCTTGGTTGGTGACAGAGAGGGTGTGGCGTCGTTGATTACTCTATGCCAAATGGGTGAAAGATAAAGCTAGCCCCGTATCTTGATTTAAGTTTATATAAACTGACTAAAAAGTGTTCTCTTTTAGAAACATGATTTAATGGAACATGTAGCTCATCAAACAATTTGTATGCAATATATTTTGGAACTAGCTAAACAGTTAGATTACGATCCTAGAGCATGTGTTGATGCATTCTTCTCCAAAATTCAAGTAGCTGAGGTGGAATATAAGAAATCATTTGATGATGAATTATCACAATTTAAAGACAGAATTCGTAAGAGAGCTGCTGAAAAATTGCAAGAAGCCATAAAGGTAAATGTATATCGTATTTAGCAACAACATTTCCGTCTTGCCAAAATTCATTTGGGAAGATGGCGTGGCGGAGATGTGAAACTTTCGTCAAATTCTTGATGTAGAGTATGTGTTGATGATGCTTCTAGTTGATATACCAAATAATTAATTAGAATTTTTAATTTTTAATAATTTGGCACTACATAATTGGTGTTTTTTTGGGGGCGAAGAACTTTAAATTGCAATAAAACCGATTTTTTAATTTCCATGAAATTGGCTTTAGCCATAGCATCGAACATATAACGGTATAGAAGGTACACTTTGGCGCGGCCGTTTATTTTCGTTCGATCAAAATCTTGCAGACTGCAGCTGCGAAATTGAACTTACGAGGCCTATCGGGGACTCGATTATTTAAGCGACAGAAGTCTGTTATACGAAAGCTACACTGAAACGTCAAGATTTTGTAGACAAGATGAAATTTAAAAGTAATAAAACTATAACGGTGTTTAAAATTTCGGGATTTACTTATTATATTTTATTTATTTAATATATATTTTCTTTATTTAATATTTATTCAGCAATCTGAAGAACTTATTCTATAAGCTAAGTTGAAGGCCTGGGAGCTGTGGAGGCTCTCATATGGCGTTATGAGGACTTATCCAGTGACAGATGCTCTCTAGACATCCCTTAGGTCTGCTGGCCAATTTCGATTTAGTCTCCTATTGATTCCTGGTTCAAGAAGTGTCTCTATAGGAACGTTTGTGTGTTGCTCTAGTTTTGCGTGGTGTTTGATGCTTTTTTTCTCGCATTAGTTCTTGCACATATGGCACTTTCGGGTCTACACGCAGAGTTTGGTTGGTCACGTACCATGGAGCATTCGTTATCATACGTAGAATTTTGGACTGACTTCTTTGAATAATTAATATATTGGACTTGCTTACGCACCCCCAAAGCTCGATTCCATATACCAATATTGGCTTTATTTACTGTTTTGTACGGCAGTAATTTATTTTCTAATGATAACTTGGACTTTCTTCCTATAAGCCAGTAAAGATTTTTTATTTTTAGGTCGATCTACTTACGCTTTTTACTGATATGTGTCTTCCAAGTCAGTAGATTATCCAAGTGCATGCCTAAATATTTGGCGCTCGGTGATTCGGGTATTTGTCAGTCCTGAGGGTTGTGAGGTAGTACAAAGATTTTTATGAAAAAATTGTTGATTACCAAATATTAGCTACTGAAAATAAGACACAAGGCCAACAAAATAATTGTTTTAACTCCGCGCTCCCCGCTAACTAATCAAACTTTTTGAACCAATCATTATTAAAACCCCTGTTACTTTTTCCCGAGGTGCGGGGCTAATTCTTGAACGACATATAGTTTATCATCGTACGAGAGCTTTGAAAATGATTGCCGATATATTAAATAATTGATTATATCCCCAGAATTTCGCATTTCTAAATCTACGTTTACTTGCACTACTGTCGGCGTTGGTGCACTACATCCTGGACCTAGAACATCCATATTTTCCGTACTATTAACCATTCACTATCATTACACTAGCACAAAAAAATACTTCCCTTTAAGAATCTTTACACGAAAAATTACTAAATACCTATCTATTTATTGTATTTATTGCCTGTGCCTAGTGTCCCTTAATTTATTACAATTATTATAAAGAAAAACCAGAAATGAAATAGATGCACGATCTACTGCATGATAATTTGCAAATTTTTCGTAATGCGTATATAGGTACTATAATAATATTATAATCAAAACATAAGAAATCAAAAGAAAACAGTAAAATGAATTGAACAATGATCAAAGATAATGAATGATCAATAGGTCAAAGCGAGAGAACACTAAGTGTAAATGAAGGGGTATATAGACAGACTTGGATGGGGCATTTTACCCCTCATTTATTTTGTCTTTGTCACTCAATTTGCTGTACATCTAAACCGCTTGAAGCCGGACTTTCCATCATTGTTTCACACATTAATGTATTGCTGCGGTAATACCTACTTTGCTAGACAGAATTGTGCTATTCAAATTGTTATTAATTTCTCTTTTTCTTATTCTTGAACCTTCTTATTTATATTTAAGGATTTTTTATTTCTTGGGGTTTGAAAACTTGCGGTTCAAAACACAAACATTTTAATATCGCATGTTTATTATGCTGTGAAAATAAACCGTTCTTTTCAAACACTACGACGTTTCATGGAATCATGGATTTAATGCCGATATTGATGGAAGAAAGGGTTACTTTTAATTTGTTAAATTATAGATTTTAGACATGTGAACGTTTGTCGTGTGTTTATTTAAATTATGTAATCGTATTGTTCGTTTTTGTATTGTGTAAATTTTGTGACCGGACATGAAAAATAAATTTGAAAAGCCTGATGAAGGTGCAAATAGTGGCACCGAAACGTCGTAGTGTTTGAAAAGAATGGTTTATTTTGACAGTATAATAAACATGCGTTATTTGTGTTTTGACAACCTAAAACCCCAACAAATAAAAATTTCTTAATTTGTTATTAATGTGAAAACTTTGTAAAACTCATAAAAATATGTGCAGTTAACTGTTAATATTAATTCATGTGGTAGTAGTAGATAACAATAATTAAAAGTGGCAATTCGCCATGCATAGGGACGAGAGGCAGTGCCTTGCGCTTATAATTATTTAATTACATTACATTGTTCTTTTCGAAGAGTTAAGTTTACTTGTACACATTTACTTTCGGTGATCTTGACTCGCCACTTACGTAGCCACAATACAATATTTTACTAGGCCACTGTATAAAAAGACACAGATAACGATACGCTTTCAGCGGGCGCGAGAAGTAAGGGGCAACAGCAGCCGAAACGTTCCGGGTGTTTTCGCGGTTTTCGGCGATTGCCCCTGCTATATGTTCTGTGGCCATAGCTTAAACAAGTTGCAGACGTTGCTTCTGCATGATGTATTGCCAAACCAAATTGCCCCAAAATAACCGAGAACTGCTATATTATTTTAAAGTTCTCCGCCTCAAAAAAATATGTTATTGCTTATGTACTCTTCGTAATTTTCACATTCCTTATTTTTCCAGGAAATGGAAGAGGAAGAAAAACAGCAGAGACTTGGCCCAGGTGGTCTAGATCCTGTAGAGGTGTTTGAACATTTGCCACCCGAATTGCAAAAGTGCTTTGAAATACAAGACGTTCAAATGTTACAAGATGTTATAGCAAAAATGGACGAGAAAGATGCGAAATTTTATCTGAAACAGTGTGTGGATTCTGGTTTGTGGGTGCCAGACGCTAAAAAGAAAGAAGCAGAGGAAGCAGGAGATGCTGAAGAAAAAAATTTAGAGAAATCAGCAGAATAATAAAAAGTAATATGTTTTATGCGACTGGATTTTTTTTAAAATATATTTTTTCTCGTAAAATTATCATGTTTATTTAGTATTCGTTTGTATCCGTTTAATACTAAGAATTCTGTATTAGAATCTGTAGCTTTTTTATAATAATAATTTAATATAACTATATACAGAAAATATATTGCAGTATATTAGAGACTACCGTTTATGTTAATGGAAATAAATAAATCGTTTTAATTTGTAATCGTCGTAATTGATTTTTATTGAATTATTAGATGAGTTTTCCTACCTAACTCCGAGAGTAAAGTTCTTATTACAGGTCATCAGATCATCATGTCCAAATTTTATCTGTGAATAAAGCCTTCGTAGGACGAAGCTTGCCAAATTTTGTATATAGAGGAACGTTTTCAATTATTGGTAAAATCAGTCAATTCAGGGAAGAATTGAAAAATCATGGTTGGTTGTCAGTAGGCAACTCTGGGAGGTAAATAAATCGTATAACTCTTTTTTGCAAACTTAATGAACTTTATTTTTCTATTAAAAAGATTAAACCTTAAAAAAAGAGATTAATTACGATTACAAATGGCATTAAACTCTGCAGTAAAAACAAACGTTTACTCTATAGTCAAAAAAAAAAAACGGTTGTGTCGCCCCAAAACTCTCCCGGAGGTTCAATTATCGATATCGCCAATACAATATAATCTAAAATATGATAGCACCTGGTCCCCTGGGACCTGATGGCAAGCTACTTATATTTATAAATAATTTTTTGTTCTTATTGTAAACAGCAGCTATTTTTTATTTAAATTATTCCATATTTCGAATTATTTTCACCCCTTTTCCACTATTTACGAACGCCTTTATAAGCAAGTTTTTATGGTACGTAGGTAGGTACCTACATTTCATATAGGTTATATTCTATCAAAGCTATAAATAACTAGTCAATATTTCTCATGTTTAGGAAGTATGTTTTAAGTTTTTAACCCCTTTTTACACTCTTTTCGAACGCCAATGTGATCTAATTTTTTTATGATTAATGTGTTAGGTTTAGGTTATACAATTGTCTTCAAACATTAAACATTGTGTTTATAAAGACAGTGGTTATACCTACTCTATTAAACCAAAGATTAATGTACATTAATCTTTGATTAAACCAATGAAAATGTATTTAATATTTCGGATAAGTTTAAGAAATATGACTTTTTTAAATTTTTAAACCCCTTGCCTACGCTCAATGAGTCCTAAGTTAATCAAACACGTATTTCCGGTGACTTAAAAAAAATCATTGAACTAATCTCCTCCATTATATATTTATGATATGGAGAGCTAAAAATAATAATTATACATGCTAAACTAAACCAACTACCTCCCTAACTACTTTGGTCCAAAAATTAGAAATAAAATTCTTTGCAAGAGTAGGGATCGAACCCAGGACCTTTCGCACCCAATTCCACTCCGTAAATAACATATATATATATACAATATTTACAAAACAGTAGAAGTGAGCATGACTATATACTACAAAAATGATGTGTACATGATGTCGATGCAGCAGGAACTTCGCGTCACGGCCCGGCAGGCATGGTCTTAAGCCTTTCGAGTACAAATGTTTGTTTGTTTTTTAAGCTACTTGTCTGTTAAGGCTTCTGAGTAATAACGTAGGAAAAACCTGCTTAAAGGGGGTGTCGAGTGGATTGTCCGTTTGCAGCGTTGCGAAAGATAAATCTAGCGATGCACTGTTTGTCTAGGGCCTATTATCCAAGTAGATGGGTAATCTGTGATAAATTAGGGGATGTTTAAAATTGAGATTATCCCTCTGTCGGTGTCGTGTCATGTCCTGTGTCAGTGGTGATTTGTGGATGTCTGTGGTGTAATATTTCTGTGCTATGTCAGTCACGTAGTCTGTAATATATTGTATGTTTGCCCGTCTATGCAGTTCATCCATGCGGGTGTAACGATCACCGCTTGTCGCATGCCGTAATATTTTGTTTTCCATACGCAGCAGTCGTAATCGCTGCGTATCGGACATGCTACACCAGACGGGAGCAGCGTAAGTCAGCATCGGTCTTAGTACAGTCTTGTATAAAGTCATTTTATTGTCGGTCGTCAGTACACTGTTTTTATTTATAAGTGGATAAAGACTGTGCACTGCACTGTAGGTCCTCTGTATACTGTGACTCGTATGCGGCTTGAAACTCAGTGTTCGATCGAGCTTCACTCCCAGATGAGTCACAGGTTGTCGTTGTGGATCGATTATTGTGTCGCCTATTTTTAGTTTTTCGAATATTTTGGTATTCTTGTATTTTTTTGTCAGTATGATTTGTTCTGTCTTGGTCGTGTTTATCTTTATTTTCCAAGTTTTATAGTAGTCTTCAAGTCGGGTCATGTGGATTCGTATATGTCGATTAGCTGCGTTGGCGTGGTAGCTGTGTGTGTAAAGGGTCGTGTCGTCGGCGTATAGGGCAAGCTTAGTGTGGGGATATCAGAAGTATAGAGGGTGTACAACTTAGGAGCGAGAACTGTGCCTTGGGGTACGCCTGCTTTTAGAGTTCGGAGGCGGGATGAGGTGCTATTTATTCGCACTTTGAAAGTCCTGTCTGAAAGGTACGACTTCAGTAGTACTCCGATTACTAGTCAACGATAAAATAGATTAAAGCAAATTGCATTAAAGTTACAAAAATGTTATACGGCGATACTACATATTTGTAACATTTAAACGCGATTTTCTCGAGAATTATGGAGGGAAATATCATGGGTTTGCATCCACTCCTATCACAGGCCTGAAAGCGATTTCAACCAAAAACTAACGGGCTCACCCTAGGACTTCCCAAACTCATATACTAAAATATAGCTGAATTGGTTGAAGCGTTTAGGCGCTCTCTAGAATACATACAGACACACACACACCTAATCTTCATTGCCACGAGACTGTAAAAACATCTGTGCATCCACATGGAGAGTTTTCAGCGGATGGCGTTCTCGAAAAGCTGTTGTCATAAGTGCTGTGTTTTTAGTCTTACGGCGTTCACTCAAACCTGATGATTAGAAGGGTGTTAGCTATTGAAACCTGTACTCAACGAAGTAATTAAATTCAAAGTTCTGATAAATTATTAATTAGACTTGTACCATGCAAATTAGAGCTAATTATTAGAAATGTGACTTGTTATATGGGTAAGGAACGCTCGGCAAACTGCTACATTAATGGCCGATTGCACCGACTCGCAGATAAGGAAAGAATAGTAAAGGGATCCTTAAAAATTAAGGATCCCTTAATTCTGAATAAGTTGCACCGTCCGCATTCTGGCATTCCTTTGTTAAGTGTCGGTTCAATTTGGCAACGTTGGTGTGGGTTAGGGAAATTTGCGTTTTAACTGTGAACAATGTCAACATTTTAAAATTATCTTTGTAAATATTTGGTAAATATTGTATATTGTCATTTGTAATTGGTAATTTTATTAACAAATAACAAATATTTTATGAATTCGCTTGATATTTTTGTTGGTGTTGTGATTTGCGTACTATAGTTATGGTATAGTCATTGTCTTTATAAACTAGTCTAAAGTGATTTGCGGACTACAGTCACTGGTGCTATACCTGGGAACATGAATATCGAAATTGAAAAAGATAAGAAAAGGAAAAAAAGGGGCTCTAATTTTACCCCCCGCGAGAGTCAGATACTGCTGCAGTTTAGTCAGTAAATATAAACATTGTTGAAAACAAAAAAAACGGATGCAGTATCAACATCAGAAAAAAATATTGCTTGGCAAAAAATAACGTCACACCTTCTTAATAATTCTAGATACGGTAGATACATCCATATGCATAAAATCGGCTGTTTGAAGTAAATGGCCTGAACTGGAAAAAAATCTTAAACAGCAGAGCAACTGATTCATTGGGGAAACGCTGTTGTTTCTAAAATTGGTGGCAAAAAATAAATATTTAGTAGGTACTTATTACCTACCTATTGTCTGGATATTCTAATTCATGCTCAATTTGCTGCAGAATATTTAAAACGGTATTTTTATAAAGCCTAATCGTTTAAAAAAACTCAACTCATCCATTTCCTGGTAGTAATTTTGCATATTATATACTCTTCGTGGAAATCCATGTTCGATGAAATCGAAAACTTCGAGGTCGACTTCAAAAAAGTCAATTTTTTAAATCCGACTAATAAGTTTTACACAGAAAAATAACATCGCTTTATAGAATAATCAAAAAAACAACGATACATAACCTTACAATTTTGTTAAGGAGAGTTTAAGTCGTAAAAATCCACGACTTAATAAAGGAAACCTTAAAGAAAACTTAAAGTCCACTTAAACTGTGGTGCAACATAAATTTGCATTTAAGGATCCCTTATTGCTTAAGGCTTCCTCAAAATAGTTGGTGCAACCGACCATAAGTGTCCTTAATGTCTAAAGACATTAAGGGCAAGTAGGTAGATACATTGTCTTTATAAAGATAATGGTAGATATAAATATATGTAAAGGTTGATTCAAATTAGTGGACCACCGTTGGGATCTCTTAAACGAAGCTATGAGAGTTCACACATTGCTCGCGTTGAGATTGGCGTTCCTCAGGGCTGGGTTTTGGACCCAGTGCTCTTTCTACTATACATAAACTCTGCAGGATTTTTCCTGTGATGGCGTGGTTTGGTTTGTTGAGGATACTTCGTTTCTCCAGACATGGAGTGATGTTGCTGACATGCAATCTAGGGCCCAGGATCTTGTGAGCAGAGTGAAGGATTGGTGTTATGAGCATTGCCTTTACCTTAATGTTAAGGAGTCTAAGATGTTATAATGTTGTGTTTTGTTGGTTTGAGTTTTGATATAAACCTGGACTTTAAAAGCCACTGTCAGGCTGTTGTATCAAAATTAAACTGTGTGTCATATCAGTTCCGTAATTTGAGAATGGTTCGTACTATATCCCAGCTATTAATGCTGTATTATGCCCAGATCGGGTCTAGTATAAGGGTGCGTTTATGTTGGAGCTGCGATAAATGATAACAGCATCGATAAGACGAGCGCTCTGCTACTGGGCTTGTATAAACGCGTCGCTCCAATATAAACAGCTAGGTACATAAAAAATAATTAAATCATTATCCCCGCCACGCTAGTATCGCCGCTCTTATCGTTTATCACAGCTCCAACATAAACCTACCCTTAGGTATGGTATTTGCAACTGGGGAGGCTCGGTCATGTTGAGTAATGTTTTTTTTGCTCAATAGAATGTTTTGCGGTGTATGTATGGTGTAAGTACTTAGGATGTACTCCTGTAGAAACATATTCACTGATTTAAGCATTTTCAACGTGTTTAGTTTATAAAGGGTGTCCCAAAATTAACGCAAGTTTGAATTAAATAGAAAACACAGTTTTTAGTATTCTGATTGTAAGTTTTTATTGAATCATATAGGATAGGGTTATTTATGTAATAACACATCGAGCAAATGGTCTCTACGGCTTTGCATACACATACGCACTCGTTTGTCAAAGTTTTCCATGCTCATTCTGCATAAATGTGGCTGAATTTCGTTGATGCAGCGTTGAATCTCCTCCTTTAATGCACGCGTGGTTGTGGGCTTGTTGACATAGACCTATGATTTTAAATAATCCCATAAAAAGAAATCTAATGGTGTTAAATCACACGATCTAGGGGGCCAATTCTGATCACCGAAAACGAGAGAGTATACGACCTGGAAATGCCTCATGTATGTCATGTGGCACCGTCTTGTTGAAACCACATATTGGACACATCAATGTCATTCAATTTCGACAAAAAGAACTGTTTTATCATGTCGCGTACCAGTAACAGTCACTGCTTGACCAGCCTCATTTTCAAAAAAGTATCCAATTATGCCTCCAGCCCAAAATCCACACCAAACAGTGACACGTTGTGGATGCATTTGTTTTTCGACAATCACATGTGGGTTCTCAGAACCCCAAAAGCTGCAGTTTTGGCGATTAACTAACCCATCAAGGTGAAAATGTGCTTCGTCGCTTAGGACGATTTTGTTCGAACTCCGGCCGCCAAGCTTTCATTATTTTTGAAATATTGTTCAATAATGAAGACATGTTGTAACGCTCCATTTTTACTAACCCTAAACTGTCAGCTGTCGATTTGTTTTGTTTTTAGGGTTGCCAACACTTTACTGCATAAATGGCGGCAATTTCAAATCTTGCGTTAATTTTTGGACACCCTTTACGTTTATGCGGTCTATGAGATAAGCTTACTGACACAAAGCGGGACGAGTTATGTCTGGTTGGATATGCTTACATAAATACTAGACAACATAATTACATAAAATAAAAACGACGGAAGTCAAATCTGAAACAAAGATCTCCTAACTATTTTGGTACTAAATTGTATAACAGTTTTAAAAAAAAGTTGACAATAGTTTTAATTGGTTTATAAAATAACGCCATTTTTATTTCCCGTATTTACAACGGTCCCATCGCAACCTATAGGAACTAAATCTGAAAAGTTTATCTTTTCCTTTCAAAATATTTCTTTTTTAATATTTAATGCTGATCCGGATATCGGCGTTACCTGACCAAGATATTTCGAGCCGGGCTGTAAAATTAACACAACATGTTCTTCGGTAACAGTTTTTCTATAAAATTTGTTTCCTATCTTGTTTTGCAGTCTTGTAAAATAGTTTTATCTTTGGGGTCGTAAAAAAACAAACCGGTTACAACTTCTTTATCTTTGCGTTGATATTCTGATCTCTTCCTCGTTCTATAGCACCACTTATTTGCCTTCTGTTAATTATCTTTGTCGAATCGCTTGGAGTAATTATTTTAAGATCTTATAAAACAGCTGAAGCTATTATTACAGCTGTTCTGTCAAAGGCTTTTGCTAATTTTGGTAATGAAATTCTCATTTGTCCCACGGTTTCTATCGTTTCTATTGATTGTGATGTTGACGGAGTTGGATTCTGGGAATAATTTATATCCGAACGGTCTTTTGCATCTTAGTCTTTAAAAGGTCAGATTCTGACAATGCAACCTCTTGTATGATAGTTTTGGGTTGAGTTTTTTCTTTTAATATTTTAGACGCATCTTTTGATTTTCAATTTTCTTAGTTTCAATTACATCAACTGAACTAATTGCCATTTACGTTCGGTTCTCTGGTCTATTAAAAACGCTCTATCTTTAGGGGGCACTTTGACATTGCTATTGCATAAACTCAAATAGACACATTTACACCAAGTTATGTCAAAAAGGGTACCATGCCACTTTAGTGGAAACATCATCGGTCTTCCTACTTTTCAACCTTTTTCAAAGTTTGATATTTCTTGTAATATATTTTTATCATATCCGTAATTCGCTTGTCTGACAAAGTGGGTAACGAACCCTTAATCCAAAGCTCTTTTAAACTTTCCGCAACTAGTTTTGTTACTTCAGTTGCATTCGGTTCTTTCTTAGAAGTAAGTTTTAACTGATATCTAATCCATAAAAAATTGTTTGCGGCATCACAACAAATTGAAAAACAATAAACGAAACAGTATAATACGTACGAACACGTGGCCCACAATATCAAGCTATAACACGAACTGAACATAAGGGGGTATGTTTTGTGACTCGTACTCGTATAAAAGTCAAATGAACGCAGAGAGTGGAAAATGTAAAAAGCTTGCATTACTTGCAATATATCCCCACTATACTTTGCTTAGTCGCACATAACCTTGAAACATGTAAATAAACTACTGTTTCCATGCAATAAATTTAACGCAGGTCATCGTTACCCTTTTACTTGCGTTGTAAAGGGCGGAATATATGCAAAGTGCATATATTTGCATATTTTGCATATCTTTACAAATTTCATAAAAAATTGCATATTTCGGCAAAAATAAAATGTGTGTGCATATTTTTATGTTTTTCGTTTTATCAAAAGATTAAGTGCGACCCTTGCAAGTAATTGAGGAGTTAGTTTACCTCCAGAGCCCGTAATTACTCGATGGGGAACATGGATTAACGCCGAGATATTCTACGCAGACCATTTTGAAGCCATTAAAGACATAGTTTTAGATATAGAAGACAATTCACAGTGTGTAGTGCAAAGTCAAGCAGTATTAAAAAATGTACATTTAGCTAAGGAACTTGTTTTTAGTAAGGTTAATTTTAGTTTTATACCAGATATAATAACTTCGTTAGAAAGTAGGAATATAAGTTTAAGGGAATCAATTAAAATTGTTGAAACTTTTTCCGACAAATGCAAAAAAGTTCCCGGTGATGTAGGAAATCAAGTAAGAAGTAAACTCGAAGTTATTGTGGGAAGGAAAGAAGGCTTTAAGTATTTAATGGAAGTCAAAAATATTTTTGATACTAAACCATCCAACGAAATAATACCTTGGCCTTATAACTTACTACCCAAATTAAAATATTGCCAGATCACATCGGTAGATGTTGAAAGAACTTTTTCTTTGTACAAATATATTTTTACAGACAGAAGGCAAACACTTTTATCGGCAAATTTTGAAAAATATATCGTTATATGCATTTTATACTATTTCAGGTTAAAAATTTTACCTATTATATTTTTCTTTTAATTTTACTTAAAATAAATAATTTTTGTAAGAGTCGGCGTTTCTTTATTTCCATTTTTCCATGCATATAATTGCATATTTTGACAAATAAATGCATATTGTTGCATATTTCAAAGAAAAACTATGCATATATATGCGCATATTTTAACTGAATTGACGTGCATATATTCCGCCCTTTAGTAATAACTTATATTATGCTTATTAATTACAATTTTCTTAGCCTTTGGGGAACTTCTAAAAAGTGGCCGATTTAATTGCGCTTTTAATATGTTCTTTGCTATAATAAAAGACAACAAAGACAAAGAAATTAAATTTCGAAAGTTGAAATTTTCGCTTCACCCTATTTTATACGCTGTTTTTCTTACAATGTACCTACCTAGTGAAATATTTCAATGAATTTCATGAATGTTTATAGGGTGCTTCTGTGGCGGTCTGTCGTAAAGGTGGTCGAAATGATTTGCTAAACAATCAATTACTTGCCTCCTCATCGGTCCGTTAATAATTTAGTAAAATATTTAAAATTAGGAATTTGTTTGTCTCTTTTTTTTGTTTCTTCCATCTCTGTAAGAAACTCATAAATATTTTTTTTGTTAACCATTGTAAGTTAAGTATATTTTCACGTTATATGTATTTACCTAATATTTGTTATTTATCGAGGTTGTCATTCATAAGGTTGGGGTTGAGTAGCGGTTTTAATTCTTGAAATAAGTTATAACGTGCGTACAAATATAACGTGCCAGTGATGGTCCAAAATTTTCAAATGTTGAATTTCGTACAATACATTATTGTAATTATTTTTTCGGCATATTATTATTCATACATTTACGCAACTTTGCCAAATTTAAACCACCCCTCTAATAATAGAGAGCCCAATGGTAGTCCTCTAATTTGAATCACACTGTATATTATATTACGAGTCTAATTAGGTGATTTAAAGGGTACCCAACCAGTTTATATCGATTTATTTTAAGTTAAAGAGCATGTCAACTCTAAAACACCTATGGTAATATCGAAAGTGATTATCAGTGGCCTATCGGAAATATGATTAGCTATACATAAATGTAATCTATTAAAAAATGCTGTCTCTATACTGTATTCCAAGGTCTCAGCGTACTTCTACATAATGCGCTCGCTATTATTATGATTATAATAATATAGAATAGTGAAACATTAATTCCAGTATTATTGAAAAAAACGGTCACGTTCTTCAATATCGATGACATTTATGTTCACTCTTTTAAGTGTCCTATAATCCTATTTAATATAATCCCCATGAAGACTAACACATTTTTTATCACGCTACATTAACCATTTTTATTGTGCGATTCGTCCAGCTCCCTAAAACACAAAGTTACAGCATGTTGTTTCCTAGCACGATCTCATTTTTTGAGGCCGCCCAGGGCTAAATCTGAAGCACATTCTGGATGGTCGAACCATTAAAATTTTTCTTTAATTTAAGCTATCATAATGAGCGACGTAGGAGGCACTCGCCTTGTCAGGGTGAAATAAGCTTTATCTTCGCCAAATAAAGTCCTTATTTTGTACTTTGTCCTTCAAACCTTGCAATGACTTTTGAAGGTAATTAATGAGAATAATACCTTTTGCATTCCAAAAAACTGTCGTTATAATCTTATTCCATTTTTTTTGAGGAGGCTTCATCTGAGCAAATCCATGGTCTTAATTATTTATTAGTTTGAGATGTGTAATGTTGAATCCAATTTCATCCACGTTATAAATATACACAAAAAGTGGCTGGAATTTCGCTCCTGGAGTGCCAAATACACGGTTGAAAGTTTAAACAATTTTCCTTTGTAATTGTTGATCGAGGGTTGCGTTTGCTAATGTTGATGCATACAATATTTTAGTGTACACGTATAGTGAATAGTAAGTCAGAAAAATAGTATATTGTGCAACGAACATGATCGTTTGCACGAGTATGATCGTTTGCAGCACTCGCCTGCGGCTCATGCTGCAAATCATACGAGTAGGAAATGGTCATTTCATGTGAGTTTCACACTATACTTTTTCTACGACTGTTTTAATGCTTTTGAATAAATTTAACATAATTTTTAGGAAAATATTTGTTTTTCGAAACTTACCCTTGTTAGCGTATAAGCCTAAATACGATAAATTAGAAGTATTAAATTGACTAGGTGGTGTTAAACTATATTCATATTCATATATTAGTGAAATACTTAATTATAATTATTATTAATACCAAAACTGTCAATTTGGTGTTTGTATTTTCGGCGTTGCTACGGTGATTTTTCATGCCCGCCGCTACTTTTGTCATTACCAGAAAATTTTTTCCACGCACGTATAACTGATAAACAGCATTACAATGTACTACATTGTCAAATCATGATTGAACATATAATATGGCGTATCCGAAGTATTTTTTAAAGGGTTGAAAATTGTACGTTAATTATATATAAAGTCATCTTAAAGAGGTAGATACTTAGATACATAGGTACATATTTTTTTATTAATTTTTTCTTTTCGTAACATAAAGTAACAAGACTTTTAGTTATGTTGATGAAAGCAGGTAATGTGGAGCAAGTTCGATTGCAAAGCAAAGCAATTCTGTTCAATTTGCCTTTCCTATGATTTAGAGAGAACCAAAACAACAACATTTCATTTTTCAAATTCGGTTAGATAATTATAGCCAGCAACTATTGGCACCGATTGCAGCTTTAAACCTGAAAAACATGTTCGCCGACGAGTTGAATTATAATTAACCCGATATTCTTTTCTTAGATCCAGAGATTGTAGATTGTTGCGGAGCCATTTAGCCCCAAACTTTACATGAGGTCGATGGTCTCTCTGGAGGTCAATTCCATTATTTCATCGGGTGTTAAAGTCACTCTTCCAAGATAATTGAGCTTTTTATAGAAGAGTGCCACACAATAGCAGTCCGTGTTCTCTATGGCTTCTTCACAAAAACGACAGTTATCGTCCCCACTTAGGCCCCGTGGTATCTCAGCAGATAGTAACGTGTCTTAAATTGTTTCTATACCAGTTCGAGGGTTTAATGAATCCCTTTGTGTTGTTGTGTCAGTGTTGAAGTATTATTTATTCACTCACAAAAGATGTGTGTGCTTTTCGAATATACCTAATCTACTCGACTAAACAACATACTAACTTGCGAGGTTCAACACGTGCCCTGCTGGAAGACTTTTTTTGAAAATTTCGCCACAAACATATTCCGGCGCATTTTCCTCAAAAGTCCCACACAATACACGATATATTTACACAACGGAGTTATCACGGACTTATAACTTATAACTGTCAACCTGTTGTAGACGTATTCCATTGGCTGTCAGGTTGGTCTTAGGGCTATTCTTTCTGCTTATTACCATCACCTTTGTCTTTTTGACATTTAGTCTTAATCCTGCCTCCAGACTTCTTTGATTTATGCTATCTATCAAAGACTGCAGTTCAACCTCACTAGTTGCTAACAACACTGTATCGTCTGCATATCGCAAATTATTTATCACCTGTCCGTTCACAATAATGCCTTCAGTTTTTTCGTCAAGGGCCTCGTTAAAAATCTTCTCAGAGTATAAATTGAAGAGAATCGGTGATAATATGCAGCCCTGTCTTACGCCCTTTTTTATCTCTATGCCTTCACTGCTGCTATTTCCTACTTTGATGGATGCTGTTTGTTCCCAGTACAGGTTCTCAATAATTCGTATGTCTCTGCTGTCAAGACCAATATTTGTCAGAATGGTAATAAGCTTTTCGTGTTTCACGCAATCGAATGCCTTCTCGTAGTCGATATATATACTTCGTATAATTGAATTGTCAAACACCATACATGTTTCGTCATCTCTCATCATCAGTGGTAGCATTATAATTCAGAAAACTTTTTTAAGTAATGAACGTGATGATGTTCATAATTGATCAATAAAATTAATAACTCACACTGTGGAAAAATATTTGATCTTTATGTATATATGTAGGTACAAAAATTGATTTATAGCAATGTACAAAACATAAGAGGAATTATACATCTTAAGTATTAATTTTTTAGTTTTTTACGCATTAAAATTTTTAATTAGGGGTGTTTTAAGAATAGTACTTTTTGGATAAGCTTGTTACCATGCGATGGTTGAAACAAGATATGATTAAATACTTGATTTTCCAACAAATTTAACTTATTTAACTTCCTTAATAATATGACAAATATTAAAACATTATTAAATCTAAAACAACTCTTAATTTATACTTATTTTTATTTTAATACTATTCACTTCAACTAAATCCGGCAGAATTGTTTTTAAATGACACAATTTGTAAAACTTAATTTCAATTATGTCTATTTTACCATCGTCACCATCTAGGTTTGGGCTCTGCATTTAACGACAGTATTAAAAAAACAATCACAGTATAGTAATAGTAAAGTACAGTAAATACGTCTGACACAACGACCGACTGTTCGCAGATGACACTTCTATGAGAGCCACATCGTTCAACGCAAATATATCAAATAGACACATACGAATGCATATTATGCCCATTATAGAGCAATTTTTCACAACATGGAAAATCAGAGTTATCGCTGGATACCACACAACAATAATACTAACCAAAAAATACACTAATACCAGGATTTTTGAACATGTGACGATAGACGGGCGGACGATAATACCGACAAGAAAAGCCGTAAATTACTTAAGGGTGAAACTGGATCGCTCGCTTTACTTTGGGCAACATATCTCGGCTAGCATAAAAAAAACATACGCGGCAATGAGCAAAATCTATCCGTTATTAAATCGCCACTGCACACTATCTGTGGATAATAAACTACGGCTATTCAAAGTGGTATTACGACCCATACTAACATATGCATGCCCTGTCGGGAGTGGTTGTTCTCAGACCCAAATGCAACGACTCGAAATAATGCAAAACAAAATATTACTGACTTTCATCGCATTAGTGAGACACAAATGATGAATGAAAGAATATATAGTAGAACAGGCACAGAAGTTCTTTAGGATCTTCATTAGGAATTCCCCACTGACAAGCGATATGACACAACGTAGACAAAGAGAACACATACAGTACAAACGCCCTAATTTACCAACATTTACCGATATACTTTGAAAACCCACCTTTACAAATACAAAATACCCAGAGACCCATGGCGACAACTGACAACCATCTTGACCAATGAACCAACTTACCCATTGAGAGACCAAGATATCCTGACATGAAACTGATCTAACATTAGGATCTCACAACACTGCGGAGCGGGTTTTTTCTTGCATCAATTTTCCCGCATATACTGAGACCTCATCTAATATAACATATCAAAATATTCCCTTCTTGAGCAATGCTCAACAAAACAGAACCTATAAGCGCTGGATAAGGACAACCGGAACCTGTCGTCAGAAAACATGCGTAAACAATACGTGATTTGAAGAGGCTGACCAGCAAGACCACCCGACGAGGGTAGTCAACACCTTTACTGAGCATTCCAAGCTCGGCAAAGTGATGTTTTTCACTATCATTATTGTAAATATTGTGTATATAGGTATTAAGTTAAGTATTGTAAATATCATTTCATAACATAATAAAGACTTTAGAAAGAAAGTTAAGTTTTCGTAATCATAAGGTGCAAGTTCAAATCACGGCCATTATTGAAATTGTAACCGGTCTGCACATATTGTTACTTGACATGTTTATTAAATTCTTTTTACCAGATATTTCAATAATTATACACTGTCATCATATGAATTTACTGTTACCGTATATAGCGTGGAAATTTTGAAACATTTTGATATATGCCAAGTAGCCAAACAATTGTGCGGAATGTATAAAAAATATTAGTATTTGACGTGACGAATGTTATTGTGAACAAAACGATCCACCCATTTAATTTGACGTGGATGTTCAAAAAATCAACTTTCTTTCATTAAAAGAGATACAAGAAATGTATCGATATATTCGATTCAATCTCAATTTCTTTTTAAGGGTGAACTATAGCCTCAAGGACTGCAACTGTAGGCCCCTTGTAGATATAATAAATAGAAAGCAATAAAATTGCAAGAAGCCAGATATCAATAATTTTAGTTAACCAAGGATAAAAGGAGGAAAATGTACAAAGAATATTCATCATGTTTACGAAAGTCATGTCCGCTTGTGACTGGTGATACGTGAACCCTAGAGGTACATTTTGTCGATGATTACAATTAACTATCAGTTAGTGTAATTAACATATAAAAAATAGTGTTGTAAACCAAACAATTATTGTTTTCAATAATAAATGCAATGCGATCCAAACGGAAGATAGGAGATCGCGCAAGCTTTGCGTACAACGTTCTATTAAAAAAAAGCGGACAAGTGAGAAATGTGCATTGGTAGGTATTATTCAGTTTTTTTAGAGCGCATCTACCAAAAACAACTTTGAATTATTGCATTTCTATATCATTTGGAACGTTATTTTTTATATAACGGTAAGTTTGCTGTAAAATATTATATCGTGTCCATATTTTGTGAATTAAACATAAATGTGTTATTTTGTTTTATAAAAATACAGAAACTCGCGTAGATATTTATATTTCGACATATTATTTTTCAAATCTATTTTAAAAATATAAAAATACTATTCATAAAATTACGCTATTTTAAAATAACAGTGGTCAGGTTGTATGTACGTTCTTTATAAAAATATTAATGATGTTTAAATGATACCCAAAATTAGATTATATCAGAAACGAAAAATTTGGAACATATACTCTCTCTTCTCCAATTTTTGGCCTCTTGCTAATGTAATCAGCATACAGCCATCAATTTGAAGCCTTCGTGATAAAAAGATATAGTTTCTTTCGAATTTCATTTAATTTTCACGATTCGCATACATAATAGAGTTGTAAAATATGATTTTAATTTATTTAGGAAATAACCAAATTACTTACCTCTCTGGAATCTCTTTTGAGATTAAGTTAGTCTATCCACTTTCCGACGCCTTCACTCGGTGCTACCTAGTTTGGCGGAACGGAGGCTAAACCCCTCCAAAATTAAATCGAAAGAGTATCTTCAATAAAAAGATATCTGAACACTTTTTTATTTAATCAGCTTATAATGATGAGTTTTCGAAATCTCCAGATGGGTTGGGTTAAATTACTTGCTATTTCGCTACATTTTTCATTCATAAAGTTTAATTAAATAAAGCAATATCAATTCAAGGATTTCATGTCTGTAAATATAATAACTGAAAAATAATTTCGTGGCAAAGCGGACAACATTACTGGCTTTACCTACACAAGGAATTTTGTTTAATTAAGCAGGGCCCCAGTCTAATTCAGTAGAACCAGACAGACGCATGGGTCGACGATACTGACGAATTCGTTTCGCTCTTATTATGAGCTCGTCAGAGTGCATAGTCCTTGCTCATCTTCAATATCGGTCTGCATTTAAGCACAGCAAGATATACAACAGCTCGTATGTAAACAGTACCATCTACATACACATAGTAATGCATATCCCACCATACAGAGGCCGAACAAATTCAATGTAAAGGTAAAACCAGTCGTAAATATTTTGGGAGATGCTGGCAGAAGGATAAATGGTCTCCTACTAGCGTTTTGTGTTTACATTATTTTTATTTCTATTTTTACGACTGGTTTACATATACATTGAATTTGTTCGGCCTCTGTATGGTGGCATATGCATTACTATGTGTATGTAGATGGTACTGTTTACATATATGTACTGTTGTATATCTTGCTGTGCTTAAATGCAGGCCGATATTGATGATGGGCAACGACTATGGTATTCTGACGAGCTCATAATAAGAGCGAAACGAATTCGTCAGTATCTGTCGACCCATGCCTGGTTCTACTAATTTTTTTTGTCCGCTTTGCCACGAAATTATTTTTCATTTAAAGTAATTTCTTAATTTGACTTTAGAATAAAAACCAGAGACCCTTGGAAAAGCTTGCAAGTAGGTACTTTACGCCCTTAATATTGATGGTCTTAGATGTTTGGACCAGAACCTGAACAATCAAGTTGTAGGTACTTTTTAATTAAATATTTATATGAAAACGTAAAATCTATTGAGAAGGTTATATTATTATATATTATTAAACGACAAGAAATGGACTCAACTCTGAACTCCATCTTATGCAACGGTCAAAAGGGGGTTTCTGTATAAAGAAAGGTCGCACGAGGACTGATATATGACGTTGGGAATACATCTGGGATATCCATTGTACGCAATATTTTACATCATAATAATATATAAAACTTTTTGATTTTGACGCGAAATAAATTATCTGGAGAATGGCGTAATCCCGCGCATTTTTTTCCAATTCATTCATTTTTTGAAAATGTTTATTTTGTGAGAACGCATAACTGTTTGATTTGAAAAAACACATTTTTGAACCCCTTTTATGAATAACTGAAATAATAGTAAACTGAAAAAGTAGTCCATAATAGGAGATAATAGTAATTTGGAGTCGATTTCTCGGTGTAAATTATACCAAAATAAATGACTAAAGCACTAATTAAATTAAGTTTAATTAGGCCCATGTTTTGCACTAAATTTAACGCAATTATTAGTGTCCTGATGTGAAAAATGTCCGAACATAACGAAATATTGATAATAATATGTAAGCTTTTGATTCCCAATTTTAATTTTGGCTAAATATTCTTATCAGGGGATGCCAATTGCCAAAAAGAAGAGAAACAAGAATAATAGTCGTTGCGGGGTTATATAATTTGTAGTTAAAACCAACGTGTCTTTGAAGTTATTATTGGATATTGGACTGCATTTCTCAGTTAATAAATACCTACAAATAATTTAGAAAAAATATATACAGGGTAGTTTCAAAAAATTCGATAAACATACGTCCGGAAATGCATTGTTTCCATGATACAGGTGTTAAAGATTTTTTCTAAAGAACGGTTTTCTTTTTAATTAAGTCAAATATATCGTTACCGATTTCTTTGAAATTTGTCAGCGTTGTTGCTAGAAATAGGGAGCTTATATGGTCGTAACTAGATCAAAATTATTAAGTCCAGAGGCGTCAGGGAAGCAACTTGATTTCTGTAATTTAATTTCGATATTGTCTTGAGATAAAGCAACTAAAATCACTCTTGTTTTTTTTTCATATGTTGCTTCATTTACGAGATTTTAAAACGTTCCACTAAAAATCAGTGACATTGATGTTATTTGACTGCACCAATCATTTTGAATCTGTCAAAGTTGTTGAACTCCCTTAACATCAAACACTATACAAATGCCGAGATGACCGACATGCACTTCATTTATGGACTCGCTGATGCCATTCATCGACGCCTTTATGAAACAGGCACACTAAAACGAAGTGGAGGAACAAGAAGGCCAAAGAGAGCAAGAACGGTAGAGTTGGAAGAGGGTGTGCTGAACATGGTTGAAGAAAATCCAGGTACTTCTACTCGAAAAGTTGCTGAGGTTTTCAATGTAAGTAAGAACACTGTTTGGCGCATTCTTAAGGACAATTTGTTGTTGTTGATTCCTGCTGATTGTCCCCCACGTATGGCATTCTGTCAATGCTTTTGCATAAAATTGTTGAAATTCCTAAACTACTGATGTTGATTTTGTTTACTGATGAAGCGTGTTTTTCAAGAAATGCAATAAGGAATTTTCATAATAACTATAAAAATTATTAGAATCTGTAGATTCGTACTGTCCCTTATATTCATTTTGGTGAACGTGGATAAATGATATAATGATATACTTGAATTTGACTGGCAGGTTTTGAATAACTTTAGGAATACGGACAATGCTGTTGATGTATTTTATGATAGTTTGTACCTACAATGTTCTCGATGACAGTGTGCCTCTTTGTAAAACGTTCAGGCGTCAGTAACCTCATTGGTATAGCTCCGAAATTATCACAAATATAAAATGTAAGGCTAAATTTCATAAAGCTTTGAAACGTACTGGTTTGCAGTATTATTATGCTGAGTTTAGTACACTGAGATGCTTATGCTACTCATATCAGAAAGATCGAGCAGAACATAAAATCAGACCCAAGTAAGTTCTGGTCATTTGTGGGCACTCGTAATAAAGCTACTCGTATACCAGGGGTCATGAAAAGTGATCAGCGGGTAATCGTGAACGGTTTTGCTCAGTATTTTGCGAGTGTGTTTGTGAATCATGATGAAGACATGATAGATTTGCTAGTGCCTCGCATCGAATTTGTAGCCTAGATATTTATTGGTAATATTACTGAGGATGATATTATTTTGGCTTCTCGAAAGATTAGGAACAAGTTTACAGCCGGACCAGGTGCTATTCCATAATTTTTGGTAAAAGATTGTGCTTATGGTTTGGCGCGACCTCTGTTCCCTGGACTTAATAATTTTGATCTAGTTAGGGCCATATCAGCTCTCTATTTCTAGCAACAATGCTGACAAATTTCAAAGAAATCGGTAAGAAGATATTTAAGTTAATTAAAAAAAAAACCTTTGGAAACAATGTATTCCCGGACATATATCTCTAGCTAGTTTATATAAACTTTTGTTCATAAAATGATTTGAAATATCACCTTAAATATTGCGGCGTCTTTTTGAAAACACCGTGTATTTAAGAAAATGTGAAAATCCCCCCGGTCTGAATTTCCATCATGAAAAAAAATTGCAATCCTAGGTATAGGTAGGTAGGGCAATATATTAACAAAAAAATTATTATAATAAGAGGACAATTCTAAAAATTTGGTAAATTATAGGGTGTTCCATATGAAAAACTAAAATTGTTAAGAGTTTTTGATAGAAGCGCTGCCGAAAATATTTTGGATTAGTTCGAAATTCCAAGAAAATGTGAGATGCTAAATTTGTAGGAAAAAACCTGCGTTCTGTTTGTCATAAACGTCTAATTACGAACTGTCAAATGCAATAGTTTTAGTGTTTTAGCAAATGTGGCAGGTGAGTTACTAATCGGTCAATAATTAAAGTATCCATCCATAGGAAAAAACTTTTTCACAACACTAACCATTTTCTCTAGTTTAAAGTAGGTAGCCTTTTATTTTTTTATTAGAAAGAAACATTTGGCCCCTATTAGGTTCGAAAGTGACAAAATATGTCAAATGCGTACGTATTAGTAAATAAATAATCTTTATTGGTCTTCATTGGTACAACAGTTTTTGCACGTAGACAAGTCAAAGCTTATTATAACTCGTAATTATAACCATATGCAAACAAAATTGAAGTTCAAATATCTCTCTCACCTACGTACACTCGATAAATTTATCAAGATCACTTACAACTTCATAAATATAAAAGTAAAACTACACACACACACACAATACAGTCAAAATATAGTAAAAATAATATATTGCACAAGGTAAAACAAAGAATTAAAAAAAAAACACACTATGTTATTGAGGCGGAAAATTCCTGCAGACTGTAAAAGGCACCATTAGTTAGGTACTGCTTTATGGCTCTCTTAAATAAACCCTCAGATTGGCACTCCATCATGTCAGAAAAAAGTCTATTGAAAATTTGGGCTCCAGAATACATAGGTGACTTTTTGTAGAACTCATGATGTGGCAATAACAATAATACTTCTGGAAAATGTGAACAAATTACATTTTAATTTCAATCTTTTTGAGTTTATTAAATTTATATATATGACTTTATTTTCCGAAACAATCCGTACAAACATACATAAAAAAGTTTCATCAAAATGGCGAAGTTTTAGCCTAAGCTGCTTTTGAAATACTTAACCATGAATTAATACTAAATACCTAATATTAATGAAAAAAACAATAATAAACCAAATTATCGTGTAAATAACAATAAATAATAGCTATAAGTAACAATTTATTATTATATAATAAGCATACATACATACATTCTTTTTCTTAATAATAATTCTTCAACTATAGCACATTCATTTCCCCTAAAAATGAATTCTTCAGTGCAATTCGAAATCTGGTTAGAGTAGGCAGAGCTTTTATGGTATTATCCAAAGTGTTAAAGAGACTAACGGCATTATAATATGTAAAGGATCGTCGAAACATTATCGTGGTATGACGGGGCATCGTTAGCATATTGTGAAATCGCAGATTTACTCGATGAACATTTCTTCTATAAATTAGTTAGTAGCTATTTTGGCAATGAAGTTAGTAGAACCTTTTTAATAAATATTAGGTATTGTAACCGAACAAGCCTCTCAATATTTAACCATCTTAGAAACGGAAACAAGTGTGAGATATGATCGTACTTCGCCATTTTGATGAAACTTTTTTATGTATGTTTGTACGGATTATTTCGGAAAATAAAGTCATATATATATTAAATTTACGCTGAAATACTTTGCAAAAATAAATAGTTTCAAAATGTGAACATATTATTTATATTCATAGGGTGTCTTAATATAACAAACGAATTCAAAATATTAAATAATAACGTAGGTACCGTCATGTCGGGTGATATGAGACACTTTTCAAGCACCTGAGTCTTGTGTCAGAGAATTTTCCTTTATATTCGAAATAATTCGTTCAAACACTTTATTTAATGCGTCGGGTGACTTCAGGCGTGCCGTTTTCTCGGTTTGGAAGGTGACATGACATACATATACATACATAAAGGCGCAAATATAGGAATATCTTTAGTTCAATAAAATATCAATATACATAGAAACTTATTGGAATAAAACACGTCGACTCAACGAATGAATCTGATACATGGTGTCCATGAAATGACTGTACAACGCTTAACGACAAGTTCTTCAACTAAAAATAAGCCGATCGAGGCAAATATACTTATACCCAATATTGCTTCGCTTTCCCTATACCGGGCGCTAAATTTCTCAAATTAATATTGTTTTTCCGGAACAAATTCTAAACGGCTTCATGGATTTTCACTAATTTTGGAAATAATAATTACTACTAGTAGGTATTGAGTTGTTTTGACGCAAATGCGATCTTTTGTTAATACCTAAAAATTTGAAAATGGCGCGTGATTCGCAAATAAAAGTTTGTATTTTTGTTGCCCCCTGTGCAAATGTACATTAATTATTTCTCTGACACTAGCTGATTTCATTTTAAGACTTTTTTGTCTCACGGAACGAAAAAAACATTAAAAAAGTTTTCTTATTAACTACCACTCACTAGTGTAATGATTATATCAAGTTAAGCTGTAGCCGCTTAGGTTTTCCAAAAGTACAATTAATAACATTATACGAGAGCAGTTGCTCGATCCGTATCATGTCCAACAGGTGCAAAATCTTTTGCCAATGGACCCGGAAAGTCGGCTGACGTTTTGCCGTTTAATCGATACAATGAGAATACCAAATGCGAACTTTCATAAGAAAATGTTATTTATGGACGAAACTGTGTTGAGGAGATCGCGGGAATTTCCAAAGACCTCACAATAAAAAAATCTAAAGGTGTCAAATCGCACTCTACGAGAAATAATGCGATTTTCGAACTTTCCTTTCAAAAGATCCATTGTTTCTCTTGTAGTGTGACAAGTGGCACCATCCTGTTGAAACCACATATTCTCTACGTCTAAATCATCAATTTTCTGCCACAAAACGCTCCGGATCATCTCCCTGTAGCGATTTCGATTAGAAATATGGTCAGATGATTCCTCTGGACCACAAACCACACCAAACCGCAACTTTTTGTGGATGTAATGGTTGCTCTAAGATAACTTTTGTATTCTCTTTACCCCAAATGCGGCAATTCTGCGTGTTGACGTAGCCATTGAGCTGGAAATGGGCTTCGTCGGTGAGGATTATATTGTTAAAAAAATTCTCATTTTCTTCTTGTTTTTAGATGGCCCAAGAAATGAATTGCCGACGTAATGCGTGGTCAGCTGGTTTTTATTCTTGGGTCAGCTGAATTTTATGAGCCCTTAAATGGAGATCACGAAGCAAAATGTTGAATAATGTCGATCGTGTGATGTTTAATTCCTGCGAACGATAAGGACTGGATGTTTTTGTATCTTCTTCAACACTTCTGCTCACAGCTGCTATATTCTCGGGTGAACGACCACTATGTTGATAAATTCTGTTTCTCTTATCATGTAGGGATCGAGTTTGTTCAAATTTCTCAACCATCAGCTTGATGGCACGATTTGTTGGAGCATTTTCCACAATGTGTCCACACAGACGTTTTTATAAAGAATTACTTTTTCTTCTAAATCTACAAATAAAAAAGTTTTTGCTCTTCCAAACTCTATCCGTGGACACATTGGATGAATTTACGATTAATATACAGGGTATATCAAAAATAATATTCTTAATGATTTTGATTTTCTTGTTTTTTTAATTTTATTATTTTAAAAGTAGCTATGAAATTAACCACTTTGAGAAAAAAGTTTATTAGTGTTTTTTGCACAATTGGTGTAATAAATCACGATTTTGAAAATATTTTCATAAAATTAAAAAAAAACAAAAAAATCATAATTATTAAAAATGATATTTTTGATATACCCTGTAATCGTAAATTTGGTATTTGAAATTGTGGTTTCGACACAAGCATATGTTTTTATAAAGAATGACTTTTTCTTCTAAATCTACAAATAAAAAAGTTTTGCCTCTTCCAAACTCTATCCGTGGACACATTCTATACCGAAGTTTTTTCTAAATTTCCTAATTAAAACTTTTGTCATTTTCAAAAAATATTTTTATAATAAGAAAACGTTGTTCCTTCGTGTAACGTTCCATATTAACTAACCGGAATGTATTGAAAATCTGAAAATAAAAGTTTCGAAGAAAAACTACAAGTAGAAAAAAAAATGGCAGCAAAATTAAAATGATAGTTCAATTTTGGACACCATTTAGTGGTTAAAATAAAAACTTTTTTAATGTTTTTTTCGTTCCCAATAGACCAGAGAATAGAAATCAACTAATGTTAGAGAAATAATTAAAGTCGTTTGTACAGGGGAAACAAAAATACAAACTACTATTAACGAACCACAGGCCATTTTAAATTTCTAGGCAAATGATCGGATTTTCGTCAAAACATGCCAATAACAGTAGTAATGCTTAGTTCCAAAATTAGAAATTATTCCGGTTAAACGATATTAATTTGAGTACTTTAGCCCTGTATAGAGGCAAAACTAGGCTTATTTTTAGTTGAGGAATTTGTGGTTAAGCATTGTACAGTCATTTCATGGACACCCTGTATAATATCAAATCATTACCATACCTATGGTATGGTATACTCCAGTGGTAAAACATTAAGTTCAAGCTTGATTCTCAAAATATACAAACACTGAGTGTCTAAAGATTAAAATTTTTGGTTTCAACTCACCATTTGATGAAAAATAAACTGTTGCCCTCGAGGCACGAATAGCTCTCCATATTTAAGTGTAAAACTAATAATTTTATGACCTTTTTGTCATTTATCTAAATTTAATAAATTTTTGTTTTGTTTTAGACATCAGCTATTTTTTTTAAGTATCGGGTTTTGCGCCTTTTTCTTCTCTTTGGAGGCACTATTTATACGCAGATATTTTATATTTCAGATCTAGGCCAAGTTCTTGAACGCAAATTAATTGATTTTTTTTAGTTTTATTATAAAATTTATTTTGCCCCCTTTTCTATTATTTACGAACGCATATGTAAACAAAATTGTTATGATGCATGTTGTAGGTTATCCGTTAAGTGGTTTTTGAGTTATCACGGATACAATTTTTTTCTGACCCTTTTATAGAATTTTCACGGACGCCTATGGAACATTAATTTTTGTCGTGTATTTTTAACACCAATTCAACTAGTTAAATATAAAATTTTTTACATTTTAATTTTTTTTTATTTTACCCCTTTTTTTACTATTTACGAACGCCTATGTAAATAAAAATTTTATGCTGCATTTTTTAGGTTATCTTATATCAAAGCTATATATAATTAGCCAATTTTTCTGGTATATTTGAGAAACATTTTTTTTTCGTTTTTGACCCTTTTTTTAAACTATTTTCGAACGCCTGTGTGAACCAATTCTTTTATGGAATATTTTGTAGCTTATATTGTATCACAACTATGAAAAATTATTCCATATTTCGAATAAGTTTAGGAAATATATATTTTTTATGTTTTGACCCCTTTTCCACTATTTACGAACGCCTATGAAAGTAAGTTATTCAAGACACATTTTATAGGTTATATTCTATCAAAACTATAAATAACTAGTTAATATTTCTGCTATTTTTAAGAAATACGTTTTTTTTTAATCTTTTTTACCCCATTTTACACTATTTTCAAACGCCAATGTGGTCTAATATTTTATGTTCAATATTTTAGTTATATTCAATTAAATGCGTACAAAATTATGCAGTATTTCGGATAAGTTTAAGAACTATGAATTTTTTTAAATTTTTGAACCGCTTTTAAACCCTTTGCCTACGCTCAATGTTTCCCAAAATCTAATCAGCTCGTTGCCATGCCCAATAGTATTTTTGTACCAAATTTGGTTAAAATCTGTTAAGCGGTTTTTGCGTTTTCGTGGATACAGACAGACAGACAGACACACATTTTTTTAAAACTACTTATTTATGTATAAAATGACCAAAAACAAGTATTTCCGGTGAAATTAAAAAAAAAAATTTTTTCATGAAACTAATAGTCTCCATATATACATATATTACATATTATATGATATGGAGAGCTAAAAAAGACAAATCACAAGTACATTTAAAACGATAAGAAGATACTAAATTACCTACTTGTACTGGAACCGCTAATGTAAACCAGTAAAAAACTATAATTGTATTCTTTTTGCGTCTTGTTCCTATAATCTAAATAATTAGTATTGAAAATTTAATAAAGAATTATCAGATAAGATATAAGATATACCTATATTTTTAATTAGTTTTCAATACTTAATCATTACGATTATGCGAAAAAGCCGCAAATATATTACAATTAGTTTTTGACAACAACCTAAACTTACTTCAACTTTCATAATTTAAACTTCTTTTACCATCAATATTAACGTCAGCCATTGGCTAAATATTTACGTGATCATCCGGTATAGTTTTCTTTATGTAAAATGAAGACAATAATTAATTTTTATATTCCTGCTTTATGGAGTTTTATCAAATATTACATATGAAGCGCCTTATATAACTAGTAAATGATTATTGTTTTACGATATCCCTCATTCCAATTTTATTGTTGTAGCTCTTTACTATTATTTTCCGACAATCAAATATTTTTGTTTCCATTTTAAACTGTTTCGTTGCCTTTACTTACCTAAATTTTGTAATACCTTAAATTCCTAGTGTAGTAACATGTTTTTTTTTTTAATATGCATAAGTAATATAAAATAGCAACTGTGTGTCAGGAAATATATTAAAAATTCAGCAGGTTAATGGTATAGGTACTTTGAAAAATTTCACCATTATCGTGTACGATTAAACTGATTGAAGTGAGATTTTCATTAAAAATATTTACCTACATGTTATTATGTAGTAATAATATATTGAATATTTAATTATTGGTATTTAGTTCGACGTGTAATCCAACACAATTCGACGAAACAGAAAGAAGAACAAGAAACACATCCGCCAACTTGTCATTCACATTTTGAAAATGGTGGATGGACAATTTCAAAATGGCGGTGGGGCTATTTCCGTGGCTGTCATTCCGACAAGTGGTGACAGGGGGATTGGAATGGATGTGAAAAATGTAGAACACAAAGACAAGGGTAAGTATGTAAAGTAATACTATATTAAGATTGTATATAGATTTAACTATAATGAAATGTGACCGATCGCTATTCACTTTAATTTTCAACCAAAATGAATTCCAGCCCGTGTAGACCTCCTCCAAAGCCAAACAAGTGTAAAATATGCGATATGTTCTTACATAAAGTTAAATAAATTAATGAGGTCAGGTCGTGGGTACTTTTGATGAGGCCCCTTTGAAGGGAATCATTTTTAAAATAGGTCCCAAATCGTCAATTTTTTCAAAAAAGTAATGTCAGTAGAAAAGAAAAAAGATGAGTGTGCTTTTCTCATGGAAATCTACTCGCGTAAACAATATATTAATTTGCGAGGTCCAACATATTATAATAATAATTAAACATATATTAGTTCACAATAATACAGTAATATAATTACATACATACATCTTATTGAACTAATAGGCTTTAGTTGTAGCCTCTCAACGTAGTTGAGTGCTGTTGTAGCCTGCAGTAACAAATAATAAGAATTTAGAGAAAACAAAAAGTAAAAATAAAGCAAAGTATTTCTGGAAACCCATACAACATAATATGCTCAGCTGAAAATTTCACCACAAATATATTTCAGCACATTTTCCTCAACAAATACACAGACTACACAATATGACTAGATACATGATTTTCCAACAAAATTTCACTTATTCAATTACTACAACAATATAACAAATATTAAAACATTATTATATCTAAAAAAAAAACTAATTTATAGCTAATTATTTTTATTTTAATACTATTCACATGAACTAAATTTGGCATAATTGGTTTTAAATGACAAGGTGACATTTGGCATTCGAATATGTCTATAATTTTACCGTCGTGACCATCTCTTTATTACATACGACTGATCAAACTGGATTCATAGGATAGAGGATGCAGAATATTATGAAATCGTCATCAACAATAAATAATAGTAAGTAATAACAGCCTTGATAACAAACAAGTTTTGTTCAATTTATGTAAGTATGTAACTCCAAACAAAAATAAAAACAATTAAAAGAATTAAAATAAAAAAGATTTGGAATTTTATAACCATGGTAGCAGCAGTAGGGGTCGAGTGATACATCATTTTAAAGCATTTTTAACTGCTTTACAGCGATAGGTCACTTTTGATATTTTCCCCCATAATGCTCGAGGAAATTGCGTTTAAAATTTCACCAGTTAGGTAGTTGGAACGTATCTTATTACAATTAAAATACAATATTTTCAAAGAGGGTATAGTGTAGTATATATAGTATTGATAGAGCGATCGCTTCGCATGCGAAAGGTTCTGGGTTCGAATCCCAGCTCTGGCAATATTTTCTTTCCTAATTTTTGAATAAAGTAGTTAGTTTATTACGTTAGTTTATAGTAAATAATGAAAATAATACTATAATAATTATTAAAATTCTGTTTCGTTACGCAGGTCATATATTTTTGATTATATTATAACTTGTCGGGAAAGTTTTGAGGTGACACAATCGATTTTGTTATTAGAAAATCAATCTGAGAAATCTGTGGTCACGTCACAAAAATCTGTTGCATCTGCTTTAGACAATACCGAACATACCTTAAGTTCTCAGTGTCTGCATTTAGTAACAATTTTAAAACATTAATCATGGCATACCTGTTGGCCTATGTAATAACGTTTCGAAATCGTAGGGTTGCGAATTCAAAACTGGGCCATGGAACATTTTTTATATTATTATTGAAATAGTAGCCGGTCTCCACATATTGGTACCTGATATATGATACTGTCATGATATGAATTTACGCTTATGATATCGCGTGGAAAATGTGGAACATTTTGATATATCCCAAATTGCTAAACAGTTGTGCGAAATGTATAAAAAAATGATAAAATATTAGTATATGACGTGACGAATGTTTTTGTAAACAAAACTGCAGGCCTAACCGCTACATTTAATTTGACGCGGATGTTCAAAATGTCAACTTTCTTTCATTAACATAGAGATGCAAGAAATGCATCGATATCTTTGATTCGATCTCAATTTGTTTTTAAGGTTGAACTATTGCCTCAAGGACTGCAACTGAGTCTATTGTATAATATATAAATTGTAATATAATTTTTGATCAAGGAACGTGATTAATTGCCTACTGTAACTTAAAACTG
This sequence comes from Apoderus coryli, assembly GCA_911728435.2. Lineage (NCBI taxonomy): Eukaryota > Metazoa > Arthropoda > Insecta > Coleoptera > Attelabidae > Apoderus > Apoderus coryli. Next base: position 8,748,762 of record OU452206.1, on the reverse strand, counting down.
TTGCACAATGAGTGACTAACCTGCAATACAGGATTAACATTGTAGTTCACTTTCAATTAAAACAAGGTATACACCTATGTTAACTATCGCACGCGTGACGCGTCTAGTAGAAAATTCAAACATAATAAAAATGACAAAATTTTGACATATTATTAGTACCAAGTAATAAATTATTTATCATGGGTCTTATATTATATCGTTGGTATTTACTATTTATTTAAAACTTGTGTTTGCTAGAAAATGAAACAACACTTATGGGTAAATCCTGCCTTGTTTTTTGAATGAAATGATCATCCTGTTGGCGTCTTAAGAGGCAATTTGCATGATGACGTTTAAATTGAAACTCATCAAAGAAACGTTAGCTAGTGTAAATACGAAGCGGGATTTTTCAAAAAGTAAAATCGTAGAAAAAGTATATTGTGCAACTCCCACGGAATGATCATTTCCCTCTTGCATAAGTTTGCACCATTCGCCCGTATTCATTTCTTATAATAGTGAGAAATTAATAGCAGCCCTTTAATAAATATAAAATTCAAAACTGTCAAAAATATGACTTTCTTTGGGCCATTGTCATATTAACCACGGAGAACTATTTACTTTTTAAAATACCCCACACTTACTCAACAATTAACATGTTGGTTAAGCAGATTCAGAATAGAAAGCTTGATTTATCCAAATTCCCGAATCAATTAATATTTTCAAATTGATGGAATTTTTTATCATTCCCCGTTTCTTTACAGAATTCGATAAAAAAAGTCAGAATGATAAAAAATTCAGAGTTTTTTTACAAATTCCAACCCCTTAACCCTCCTCGGTGCGCCGCTGGCATAAGGAAAATAATGTTTTGTTTTATTATACCCAGTAAAAAATGAAATGGTGTTGCCGAGAGGTAAGTAATGAGAATTGTTATTTGTGTTTTTTTTTTGTATAAAATACTGCTTTTGTTTTATTCAGATATAGGTATTCGAATAAGGGATATTTGCCAGACGATCAAAGAAATACGTTCCGAGCTTTTTTGTGAGAATATATCATAACTATACAGCAAACACTGTTGCGAGTAAAAGAAAATAAAAGAACAAACGCAACTTCGAACTTTAAAAAGTTGGAAGTTATATCGCGCATATATAAGGTCTGAGTCAATAATGATGTGAGAAAAATCAATGCTGAAATTATGTGATAATACCGATTATTATTTATTAACTCATTGTACATTTTGTTAACAAAAATTGATAATGATGGTTAGCAACAAATTTTATAAAGAAGAGGTACTTCTCTTCAATGGGTTAGCGCCAGATATAATATGCTAGAGACAATATCTTTCTGAGTATAATTAATTATTTATAAGAATGTTAGTTTTTTACCGTAATAGTTTTTAAAACTTCTAAATTAGCCTCGAGAAGTACTTGATCATTTATATCCATATTTATAGTTTGTAAAAATTGTAGATAAAGTTTAAGAAAAGTAATAACCAACACGAAGGAAATTAGGTTAATTTTATTTTATTTATTTATTTATTTCCATAAATTACATAATATAACAAAATTATTAACTTACTCTAATGATTTCTAAATAAATAAATAATAGGGAGGGAGAATGGTGCTTGCAGGATGTAAAAGCTTTGCGAAGTTTGTCAACCTACTACAGGCACTCTAAAAACTCTCCACGCACTTTTTAATTAGTCCAACTTATAAACTTGGTAATATTTTCAAAATTAGTAACAACAACTTAAATTATAATTGTAACGAAAATTCCTATTCAAAGATAAACAATCAATATTAAAACAAAATAAAGTAACCAAACTGTATATAATGATGATACAGGGAAACAGACACAGAAGCAGCTTCAACTCATAAACTCAATGTTTTGACCCCTCAACCAACTTGAACGTTTTTGATTTAAAATGTTTTAAATTCGCTTTATTTTTCAATTCCACTGGCATTTGATTAAAGACCCTATGACCAATCAAGGTAAATGACCTCTGCCCGATTGTTTTTTTACATGCAGGTTCCCGTATAATCTGTTTTTTCTTATCACGAGTTAAATAACCGTGGTCTGGCGTCCCTAAAAATTTCTTCGAGTTATTAAGTTGGAGAACAGCACTCTTATAAAACAACTGTCTTATGGTCAACACATCAGCTAGTTTAAACAAATTTTCTGTCGGGAATCGAATATCTAAATCAAAGATTATTTTTTATATTATTTTTTGTACGATTACCAAAGGTTCTCAATTGGCTCTATATGCTCCACCCCAACTCACAATTCCATAGGATAATAGAGACTGTACTAAACTATAATACAGAGAGAGAATTTCTTTTGCTGTTAAATTTTTTTTTTGTATTTTAGTTTTTATAATACCGAGATACTAACATGATCAGCCCTGCTCACATCAAAACTCGCCTCTCTCTGCATTAGATTAATGGTGATCTTATTTGTTTCGGTATGCGTAGCTACACTATTGGTAAAGGGAACATAAACAGTTTTTTGGAAGTTGATCGTTAAGAAATATTTATCAAACCATTGCACTATTATCTGAAGCCCCATCTTTACCTTCTCTTCCACCTATTGCCATAATGCTCCTTCCACGAAAAATACGGTATCATCTGCGAATGACAGTAAACTTCCCGGCAGATCAAGACTCACCAAGTCATTTACATATATATTAAATAGTATCGGACCAATAACTGTTCCCTGAGGAATTCCATAAGAACAAGGCAGATATTTACTTAGTGTATCATTTATCCTCACCATTTGGTTACGGTTATGTAGATAGCTGGAGAACAAACCTAGACCATGGCCTCTGACACCAATTTCATCTAATTTTTTTAATTCATGACTGACAGTGTCAAAGGGCTTGGCCAGGTCTATAAACACACCCGTACAAGGTCGTCCCTGATCTAAAGAAGTATATAGTCTTTCGGTTAAAAGAGCTATGGCATCATTAGTGCTTTTACCTTCGGCAAATCCGAATTGTAAGGGAGAAATAATATTATTTTTTGTCAAATAATTAACTAATCATTTTTTTAATATTTTGTAGAAAATTTTGCAAACATTAAAGATTAGACTAATGGGTCTATAATTTTTTAATATATTTGCGTCTCGTGATTTTTGTATTGGGGTAATGATGGCCTCCTTTAAATTTTGTGGAAAAGTTGCTTTAGAGATAGATAAGTTTATTAAATAAGTTAACGCAGCACTTAATTCTTTAGACACTTGTTTTAAAACTTCGACAGTTATTCCATCTTTGCCAGGCGCTGCATTGTTCTTTAATTCTATTTTCAACTTCTCATTCATCAGTGTGCATTATATCAAAGATTAATCTACACAATAGATAGTCAGCCCAATGCATTAAAATCAGAACATCTCTAAGTATGCCTGCCACTACGTGGCGTAGACTAGCGTGTAAAGCATAGAGCAGTATTGTCACAGCCAGAAACCGTTTTGTAGTTTATTAATATCAAAAACAAAACGCAACGTATAATAATTATTTAGATCATTTGCAACAGATATGCACCGGCAATGCTGTATTGTCAGAGAGAGAAATTGATGAAATTATGTATTAATCTGGAGGGGATACGCAGGGAGGGTAGAAAAAAAAACAAGCGATTGTGGTGTGTGTCGTGCTGTTGCCAATTCGTCGGTAAAAGAAACACACAGGGTGATTTATTACAAGTACAGTATTGAAATAAAAGCCTAATCTCTTTGAATTAAATTTAATATAATAATATTTAATCCATGTCATGCATGTTTCAAGACTAGACCAGTCCCATGATCAGTGGCGAACAATCGTTAAATGAAAAGCTTTTAGATAGAAACATACTTTTGACTAAATATTTCACGTAGACAATGTGGCAAAGATGTAAGAAGATTGTTGTAGATCTTATAATACCTATAATAAAAAAATTATCAGTGCTACCTATATTATATTAGGTATACCTATTATAATAGTCTGTCTCTTCATCAGGTATAAGTTCCACTTTATCGGTTTAGGTACTTAAATTTTACTTCTTTTTAATGTTTCTTCGGGTAAATAATAAGTTCGGTAGGAATAGGGCTTTGGGTATGAAACAAAAAAGATAGAAAATAGAAATTTGATATAGGGGTAGTTCTAAGCATTTACAAGTTTGTGACGTGTAGCGATTTTCGATGCCGCCCCCGGAGGTATACATGAGGGCGGCGCAATGCCGTTTTAAATATCTCGTTTCGCTTTCTTGGAAAATAAAAAATTATAACTGATAACTGAAACTTAGTACTTAATACGTGGGCGTAAGAGGTAAGCTCACTTCACAGGTCTCTATTAATGAAAGAAAGTTAACATTTTGAGCATCTGCGTAAAATTAAATGTATCAGTTTGGTGGGTAGTTTTGATTACAATAAGTCGGTGCCAAGCCCAAGCCCGAAACAAAATAAATCTATATTTACCTACTACCTATTTGGCTTGGTACCGACTATTATGTGCATTGTTGTCTTTTGAATGATATTTGTATTTTGTTATTTTTCGTATTTTTTATTAGTTCTTTTGCAGCTCTTGTGTCATCAATACACCTGTATCCCGAATTGCACCAAATTGCGATGCTATTGAACAAGCATATAATCCTAAATATAATATTCTTTTTGAACTACCTGTATCTCGAAAACCAAGCCGTAGCGGACCCATGTACATATGAAATTTGTATCTTAAAATTAGTCAAAGAATCACCCTTTAAAGTTTGTACAAGTACTTATGCAACACCCTGTATACATAGATACTTTGATTTGCAATTTGCAAATCTGTCAAACTAGGTAATGCTGTTTTTTTTTATTTACTTTCAAATATGGTGTTATGTAATTGTAATTGTAATCAAATTAAATGTTTGGGGATGATATTTACGAGTTTTATTTTTTTATATAGAGAAACTGTTATTCAGTTTTTAAGGATCAATCTGAAGCAGACGATTGTACTTGTTAAAACATGAAAAAAGTTATTGTCGTGATACTTTTAACACCCTGTTGGTGGGTTTTTAAAGCTTTTTACGAAACGTGTTAACAATACAATCTACATAAATCGTTAGTTTTTTAAAGTTTTATGATCATTGCACAAAAACCAATATTAGGGAGACTGTAAGTTTTTTTTCAATTCGGCGTTGCAGAATTTGAACCTAATTGTGATAATTGTGTTATTTTACTAGTATAGATATTTTTGAGTAAATTAATTCGGTTATAATCGATGAGTAGAATCTTTGGAGTAAAATACATTTCACAAAAACCCTGAACCATATTTCTCAATAGATTTAAATTTTCATTAAAAACAGATTAAAAATTCTAATTTTTTACATCCTGCATTTCGAAACCGTATTTTTTTAAATAATTATTGTCATGCTGGAAATTTCAAACCTTATTTACTTCAGCAACTTGTAAAAAGCACAGCCTTTTTAATATTAACATTTCTTAAAATCGATATTACGCGATAACGATGACTTTCTATCAATATCACAGAAGGATACATTTATTACGTATATAATTTGTTAGATTTTACATCTCCGAATTGAAACACACGCAAAAAATGTGCATAAAAAAGTTAGGGTACCATTTCACGCCTGTATGCCCCTTTAATTTACCCGCCTCTGAGATTTATTTTTTCATAATGTTAACGACAAGTTGAATCTGCTGTTTGAGTTTGATCCTTAAAACTGAATCAGGTAATAACCGGAAGTCCTATCTATAACGCCAAATTTCGTTAATTTAAATATAACTTTTTGATGCATCCTTATATCCGAAATTTAAAATTAAATGACTAAAATAATATTATTTTAGTCATTTAAAATTATTGTCTAAAACATTTAATAAACCAGCCCTGTATATTTATACTATTATAGTAATTTCTTTTATTTTCGTCCATACACATTAATCTTTGCGTAGATAGGTATACGTATACCATATAATTTTAAACAAAAAACACTGCTGCACAGTAGTACATATATGATACCTATAATATAAAAACAAACTCCCACCTCGTAGGGGAAAGTATACTCGTCCTTGTCTAACATTGCCCATATGATTATTTTATTTCAACACAATACATATAACGCCATCTACAATTTCCATGGTTGCATGTTTTTCTAATAGATGTAGCTCGTGTCGAGACAGTTTCAATTTTTGTTTTATTTCCCATATACGCTGACTATCTATTGTGTAGATTAATCTTTGATTATATTATTAAATGTTTTGTTAGATTAAATTTCAGCTGGCGCTACAAAAACCTGAAAAGTGGGAGGGGGGAATGGGAGGTAAAGCTCTCATGAGTAGGCTTAATTCTGATTTTGTTTGCAGATGTTCACATATTTGTTAATTATTTTATTTAATTTTGTAATTGTGTTAAAATTTAGCTGATAAAAACGATTCATACTAATATCAAAGATTAATCTTGTGTAGATTAATCTTTGCTAATATTGTTGTTATTATTATTTTGTATTGTAATTCAAAAATTTAATTGAATAAAATAGTTGTGAATGTGTACTAAAATATCATCTATCTAATGTCATTTGTTTCTCTATAAATAGTGGTAATTTTACATAAAAATGTAAATACATTAAGAATAATTTACTTTTTTAAAATTGGATGTGATATACGTACTGGTATCAATATTTCCATGTAACAACTTGTCATTGTCATTGTCTGCGCTTAAACCATCGCAAATATAAGGAGATTAAATATACTCGTACTGTGGCCCAAACCAACTATGTTCTAATAATGAAATGTGATCTCTCTCTGAGTTAATACATCAATGCTTTGGGTATATGTATAATAATTTGACTGGAAAGATATTCTATATCAGTAAATTTAATACATAGAAGGCATCCGTAAAAGCTTTAGAAGAGACAAAATATAAAAAAAAGTACCAAAAATGAATAATTTTATTTTTTAATTATTAAAGTAGTCAGGTATATTTAACTTGTAAGCAGTAAAAAAAGTGCTTAGAAGGCGCCCATGAATGTTTCAAAATAGGGGCTAAATTATAAAAAATGAAAATAACGTCCAGCTACATTAATGTGTCTATATGTATATTTAGGGGAGCCATTATTAACAAAAAGAAGAAAATCAAGTTAATATACTTTACACTAGATACAGCAAAATTAATTATTTAATACTTACGTCTATACCCCATTGTGTATGTCCCCAAAGGGCGAGATTCAGTGCAGACTACCAAGTAGTCGCCTGTTTAGCTAACCCTAATTTACCTAGACCTAAGGACAAGAACCGACGAAATAATACATAGAACATACAACTAAGAATATACTAATATAATAATCAAGTGACATGCTCCCTAAATTATTGTGTATTAAGTAATTGTCGATGAACTCTTTTCTTAAATTCCTGCAAACTCGTTGGTAACCCATTGATAATTCGTGTAACGTTATATGAGAAGGACCTTTTAAATAGTTCCTTGGAATGAGTTGGTGGAGTCAGCGTACCCTTAAATCCAATATTCACATTGTACACATCAGTCCGGAATTTTATTCTAGAATATAGGTATGGCGGTGTTTTATTGAAAATAATATTAAAGCACATACATGCATTGTGAAGATAACGACGATTTTTCATATTCAACCATCCGACCTCTTCCAAATATGTAGTGTAGTTATGTTTTCTCAATAAATACTAAGTTAAAAGTGTAGTAAACGAAACTGTGATATAAGGGATGAATTTTTTAAATAAATTTTGCATTTTAGCCATAGCCTATTTTGATGTTTATGATATTTCAACACCTGAACATTGTTTTGTTCAGCTGCGATATTTATCTGTAGTATTTTATTTGTTGTTAATACATTATTTTTAATATATCAAATGTTATTTCCTCAGAAAAGTAAACAAACATAGAAATGGCATAACAAGAACATAATCACACAAAAATGTTTGTATGCTGCAGAAATTTTTATATGTTTACTAATAGAATCCAACACTATTGCCAATTCGTCGATTGATTCATAGAATCAGAACTCGTATTTCACATCGCAGTGTAAATTTTTATTAGGGTTGGTCACAGTGTGCTTACATTGCAGAACTATACAATATTTACGCATTGCTTGTTATATAAAGTAACTCATCAGTGGTGATCGGCAGGCAGTGTGACCCAAATTTCCAACATTTACGATTTGTTTATTGTTTACGCTTAACGTTGACGTTTGCAGTGCCAGTATTGCTACATACAGTTTTATAACCCGAATCGATCGAACCCCGGACCCGCTGCATGTAGCTGCTCACTCGAGTAAAAATAATAATAAAAATTCACGATACAAATTCACTGGATGATGGCTAAATTGCCTAAGATGTAGAAGGCCAATAAAAAAAATAATAACTCGAATTGAGGATAATGGCTAAATACCTAATGGTGAAGGCCAATAATAAAAAAATAATAATAACCCGAATTGAGTGATTTTTACGAGACTCTTCCACTTTAGTGTGTAAAACTGGTTTTTCTTTATATAATGGGAAACAAAAGTGTACAAGAGTTGTATAAATACGCTACATACCTAGGTGCAAAATAGACATCAATAATGGTAAATCCATACAAGCTTTCTATTTCATTATTTCTGAATTAAATAGAAGATGAGGAAGAAAAGTATGTGCAAAATTATTCTACTCATATACATATTGGTCACCGCAACAATAAATTAAAATGTGTGCTATATATTTTTTTCAGCGTGACCCAGCATAATGTGGAGATCATGGAATTATCAAAAAGTGACACATTAACAGTTTCTGTTTAAAGAAAAAATAAAAAGATATCGCTTAAAGCATGCCTTTTACAGTGTTGAAGAGTATAGCATTCTATCGCCAATGCTGATGATGCTAAAAATGATTAATGTTAGTTTTTATCGTTTGTGTTATCTTTATTTACGTGTCTGTTTGTATAATTAGTTTATAAAGAATTTATCTATCTAATAATTTGAGAACCGTCGAAATAGTTTTCTTTTGTTGGTTTCATAATAAATTTTAGGACAGATAAACTATTCATTTCAGATGTGGTTTTTTATAATTAGTAAATAGGAAAACACAAATTCATGTTATATACTATAATTGTATTAATGCTGTTGACTAAGGATCAGTTTTGTCCTGAAATTTTCAAACTCTAATTTCCCGAAAACCTTTAAGTTTTTCGAGAAAAAAGAAGTATGCCTTTTTTATGTAGAAAACTTTATTTTATCACATTTTTGACACAAAATGAATAAAAATCACAAGGAAAAAAGTTAGGTTATAATTAAAGCAAGGGTCCCCTCCCGTTTACCCGCCTATGGTCATCATTTTTTATTCAATTTCATGTCAGTTTACGACATTTAACTAGGTGAATAAATATGCTACATTTGGTTAATTCATCTATACTCGTTTCAAAAAAATCGTCCTCAGGCAGTCATCTGTAACGCCCTGTATCTTTGTAAATAAGGACTTTTCAAAAAGTTCCAATTTTTTTGAAACACCTTGTATAACCAAAATACTTAACATCCAACTCAAGAAATTGCTCTGTAATGTAATTAACAGCTTCCAAAGTTCATCAATCTATAAGTTTCGCTTCAGATTTTATTTTATCCATTTCCGGAGTTGTACAATTCTTGAGTACGCGTATATATTCTACTCGTAGTACTTCAGTCGAATCAGTAGAGCTAAGAATGAAAGACTGACGAACTCCTGTTCTCTTACTAACAGTAACAGTAGTTTTTTGTATTTTATTTGCCATATGGATTCCAATATTTTCATAATGATCTCGCGAACTCCAATCTACGTAGCTAACATCCTCTTGTATACGCATCGATATTAGTATACATTAATCTTTGGCATCGGCAAAACCAACCGTTTTCAAGAAACCGTGATTTATAATAATTCAACTATTTGTTTCTTATTTTATATTTCGTACACGCATATCTAAACACAAAACATAGAAAATAATAAATTTTTTGAATTAATAAATTAGTAGTTCAACGAGATTTAATATAAATGAAAAAAAAAACAAAGAAGTAGATTGTATTTAATAATAATAATAATAATAATAATAATAATAATATGCAGTTTATTTGCAGATACTCATAATACAGATAACAATTATAAATTAAAAAAAAAAAAGTAAAACTAACCATAGCGTTCCTAAAAACTTATATACATATAATTATGAGCACTACAAAAAGGGTTAGAAGGCAGTAGATACTGATATATATATTCCAACCCTAATAACAAAAAAATAAAATAAAAAGCATAATATCACATCAATAAAATAATAATAGATGTAAGTAATATAACAAAATATAAAAAATAACAATAATTAGGAAGTATATGTAGATGAGGGAAACTAGTCGTTATCTAACTGATATACGTAACGTTTGTGGAGGAACCGAAATGTCAAGAGTTTATGATTTTTGAAATTGCTTGGTATACTGTTATAAATTCTATAGATATCGTAGGTAAACGCTCGCTCGAATGATGAAGTCCTATGTGGTGGTGGAGATATGCGACCCATGAATCTGAGGTTTATGTTGTGTATATCTGACCTAAAACTTATTTTATTATAAAGATAAGGTGGGCACCTGGTAGACATCAGACCCTGATAGAAACACGCAGCATGATGGAGTCTTCTGCTCTTCATTGAAAGCCAATTTGCAGAAGTCAATTTGTGACTTATGGGATCATACTTGCGAATACCATATTTATAACGCAAGCATGACTTCTGCACATGCTGAATGCGATCCTGATCACTTTTCAACAAACTTGATAATCGTTTAGCTGTATTATTATGGAGCGTTCACACGCTTATAAAGCTTTATGGATCCAATTCTATCATTCTTTGTATGTAGAATCACCATTTTCATTTTTTAAGGGGTTGATTGTGGCCCGTCTGTATAACAGAAGTGAAATCCTTGATGTTTTTGTATAAACGTCTGGACTCTGATGTCTGTTATGTTTCCTCAGTTTAAATTTTAAAATTTGTTCCAAGATTGATTTGGCCGACTTGTATCTATAAGTTGATTACTTTTTTATTTTTCTATAAAACGATAATAAATTTCATACGTTCCCGCTCTATTTGATGAGAAAAATGTAAACAAATAAATTGAAAGTAAATAATGAGAAGTTTTCCTTTTTATTTTGTTCAAGACTTTTGGCATTTACTCAGAAGCTGAGCCCCCAATATAAGCGAATAGAAATGTTTGAAAGATCAAAGTTAATTTTAGATGTAGTATTTTTAGGTCGGTAAGTAGGTACAAGTGTATAGTATGTCAGTAGACATAAATACACAATATGGAGTAATATATAATGCCGAAATATTCATATTATTATGTATATATATTTGACATGGTTTAACGAAAATTTTTGTTGACGGTGCGACGTCATCTATAGGCATGTTATATTATCCATGGAAGCGCATCTATCTTGACATGGTAGTCAGTGCAATGTAATTTGAAAAGCATGTTCCGTGTTATACATCAATACCTTCATAGTCAATTTAACAGTTTAAATAATCCAACCGCCAAACAGCTGAATTTAGCTGGATTCTCACGATATGCACTATCACTTTTACGTCAACGAACCTTCACCGCTACAGCAAATAAAAGATTATTTTGTTATTAAACCAAGGACATTCACGTTTACCTCTCATCAACTGCATTTACTTATTATAATAATTATAACAATAATATTTTATTTTTGATGACATTGTGACAAGAAGCTTGGGTTATAGTGCGAACTCTGCGAAAAACCATAGTTTTTTTATTGAAATTTTAAAAAAACCACTGGTAAAATCAAGATAGTTATACTGGTCACACACACAGACAGATTTCCATCTAAGGAACTTCAATATGGTTATATCCGTCTTTATCTCAAAATTTTTTATTAGCCCTGTGCGGAAAAGTAGTAAATGTGTTTATTTGGCTAAATCAAGCGATATAGTCATAACATAACCATCAAGATGGTACGAATTTTGAATCTATAAATTCTTCTCTTCATTTTTGTCGTCTACAGAAATTTCCAGGGGATATTTAAAAGTGCTAAACCAGAAAACTATTGAGACGTATAGATAAGTTTTAATAAGTCTTCTTAGAGAGCTATCTTTTTAGAGAATTATTACAATTATGATCAGTTGCACTGGCTACGCTAATTATTATTATTACTGAATATTGGAGTGTAAAAGTAGATAGGCTATGGGGGTTCTGGATCATTTCTTATGGAAAATAACCTGGGAAAACGCTAAGGTATCAAAACCACGAATATAGCTCTTTTCAAGGTCACGCGTTTGATGGCCCGCGATGTTATAAACGATGTAAATCACATACACGTCGTTTATGTCATTTACATCGTTTACGTCAATTACATCGCTATGTCATTTATGTTGAGATCAATCTCAACACATTTAAAAATAGTAATAATTTAAAATTTTAAATTTAAACCGTTACCACAAGAAATAGAAGCCTATATGCTAATATTCCTACGCGCTATAAGTGATGCGTGCGTGGGGTTGATATAACACCCACCCTTTGTATAGTTTTCTATCAGTCTGGCTATAGCAGTACTTGAAACCTATTTTACGCCATATTAAAAAATATCAATCATCTTTCAATAAAAGACACTCTCTATAAGAGTAAAATTCAATACCTCTCTATAAGAGTGTAATAATACCATAAGTGTATAATTCCTATTTTAAAGTCTTAATAATATAAGTTCATTTGTAAATAATAATATTAAGTGAGAAATTAGTGTAAATATAAAAGGGTTAAAATTGTGAATAAATTTGTAAATAAATTAATCTAGCTGTGTATTTTTCATACAATTTACATCGTTTATAACCTAGCGTGGCCATTAACTGCGTGACCTTGAAAAGTGGTTTTGGGACCTTAGCGATTTCATATGTTATTTTCCATATGAAATGAGCCAGAACCCCCATGGCCTATCTACTTGTAAAGTTTAACAGCACAGATCGAGCGCAAATAAAATGAAAATATAAAAACTAATAACATTTTCGCGTAAAATTTCAATACTGATACCAAAGATTAATGTAGATTAATCTTTGCTGATATTAATAAATTTTGGCATTTTTTAAAGATATTTTGTAATTGAATTTGTAAAAAATTTCAAATTTAGAGCGAAAACGTGTTGTTTATAATCGATGAATGGACATTTGGGCTTAGATTAACGTTAGAAAACGTTTCACCACTTCGTCAAAACACTTCTTAAATTTCCACACGTATTCTATATTTCTCCCGACCGACGATATTGATCATAGTGTTAGGGAAACGCAAATCCAGATTTAGGTGTTTTGTTGAAGTGGTAAAAAGTGTTCACTAATATGTATAATATTATGTTTTAAATAATAATTCTTTTCGTTGTCCTTATTTTAAGTAGACACCACTGGGAAACTAATATCAGTATTATTTATATTTATTTCTCTAAAAATTTTCTCAAATTTAATATACAGGGTGTTTCAAAAATACGTTGAAATATTTATGGGGGCGATTTCTCAGGTCATTTTATGGTAAAGTTTTTTTGTAAATAACGGTTTTTTTTTTAATTTAGTCAAATATCTTCTTACTGGTTTCTTTGAAATTTGGCAGCGTTATTGCCAAAAATAAGGAGCTTATATAGCTCTATCAAGATCAAAATTATTAAATCCAGTGGCGTTAGGGAGGCAACGTAATAAAAATTATTGAAAAAAAAAGGTACGCCACTGACTGTGATTTAATTTCGATATTGTGCTAAGATAAAGCAACTATAACTACCACTTTTCTATGTTTTGTATTTTTTTCATATGTTAGTTCGTTCACGAGGTAAAAATTTAAAACGTTTTTCAACATACCAAGAATATTTGCTGAGATGACCGACATGCACTTCATTTATGGACTCGCTAGGCGGTTGTACATACACTAAAAGATTTCCTCAGCGTATGGCTCCTAATGGAAAAATTTTGCGAAGGCATTCATCGACACCTTCATGAAACAGGCACACTAAAACGAAGTGGAGGAACAGGAAGGCCAAAGACAGCAAGAACGGTAGAGCTGGAAGAGGATGTGCTGAACATGGTTGAAGAAAATCCAGATACTTCTACTCGAAAAGTTGCTGAGGGTTTCAATGTAAGTAATAGTACTGTTTGGGGCATACTTACGGACAATTTGTTATATCCATGCCACATCCAACGCGTTCAACCACTTGTTCCTGCTGATAATCCTCCACGTATGGCAATCTGTCAATGGTTTTGCACAAAATTTTTGAAATTCCTCTACTACTGATGTTGATGTTGTTCACTGATGAAGCGAGTTTTTACAAAAAATGCAGTAAGGAATTTTCATAATAACCATGTATGGTGTGATGATGAGCATGATAAATGCGCCTATCCACTCAACTGAAATGTTCAGAAGATCCGATACATATAATATTGTTAAATGCATAAATGAACTGCCAAACGAATTGAGAGGATTGCCTAAATCTAGTTTTAAAAAAATGTATAAAAAGAGATTAATGCTTTTACAAAATTCATATATTATCTATTATTGTACTTGGTTAAGGTTAGTTAAGACAAATATTATTGTATTTTCTGTTTGTTGTTTCTTTTTTTTATCATGCTAATGTATTATTAGATTTTTGTGGGTTGGCTGAACAGACAGTGGCATCTGACACTGAACTAAAACTCGCCCTTAATAAAGTCCTTTATTAGAATTATTATTATATTTAAAGATCATTTTCAACATCAGTTCTGACTGCTTAATTGGACTCGTATTTCTACCAGGAAGACTTACCGGAGAGGTATATAGCGACTGTCTGGAACACACGCTTCCTGGATTTCTGGAAAACGTACCATCGACAATAAAAAATGCAATGTGGTTTAGGCCCGATGGTGCACCAGCGCTGGATTGGCCGAGGTGGACCTCACTTATGACCTGCACGATCCCCGAATTTAAACTCACTGAATTTTTTCATGTGGGGCCACCTCAAGTCCTTAGTTTACGCTACTCCTGTGAAAAATGTGGAGAACCTAAGGAGTCGCTGGGTGCAGTTTGATTAGAAACGACTCTGGTAATTTTGAGATAGTTCGGCAGACAATGAGAAGAAGATTGGATTCATGTATCCGAGCTAGAGGTCACTTTCAAAAGTTTGTTTAATTTTTTGTATTAGGTATAATTTATTTATTTTTATCTTCCTTCGAAATGTTAGTGTTATTTTTAGTTTTAGTATTTTTGGTATGTTGAAAAATTATTTAAATTTTTGTCTCGTAAACGAAGCAACATATGAAAAAAATACGAGAGGTAAAAAAGTTGTAGTTTTAGTTGCTTTATCTCAAGACAATATCGAAATTAAATTACAGTCAGTGGCGTACATTTTTTTTTGTCAATAATTTTATTAAGTTGCCCCCAAATTTTACTGGACTTATAAATTAAATATTTCCTCGTCTTTTTGAAAGACGCTGTACAATGACCGAAAACACGTATTTTCAGGGAGACTAAAAAAAATAAAATCTTTGTTGAAACTAATGGCCTTCATATACATAATATATTACATATATGGAGAACTAATAAAATTATTATATTTTTAAAGCTGTCAAAACATATTCTCATAGGGAAATACACCTTATTTTAACCTAAAAGGTATGTATTAAATGTTTGTATCAATAATCTTAGAACACCCATATTTATGGTGTTTCAATGTTAGATATAGACTATAATATAGAATTTTAGGTGTTCATTTTAATGTAGAGTGAGTTTCTACACAAAATTCTCCGGTTTCTTAGCCTAAAAATGCTTAGAAAATAGGACCCCACTTAATTTTTTTAAGAGCGTCTATGCCTATTTGTGAATCCTATATATAAATTCCGCTTTTTTTAACTACCTCCACATAGCAATAATAGATAGGTATAACTTATTTTAAATAATTTTGCATTTTATTAAAATCGAACAACTTTTGACTGCACACAAGCAAGTAAATAATTCTCTAGACAATTCAAATTTATTCTACCGTCACTTTTGTATGTGTCGTATAATGTCGACATAACTCCAAAAGCCTACTACTTGAAGGAATAGCCAATTATATCTCCCGACAGTAGGTGTCTATGTTTAATTTTAATTTCAACTTTACTCTTAAAACTGTTTCAACGGTTGTGCGTCTATTGATAATCATCGATTAAATGTAATAATATAATACTAAAAATATAATGTTATGGATAACAAATTTTTTATTGATAATAACATAAAATAAATAACATTAAGTAGTCGAATTAAATAAAGTTCACTCTCTAATCATTCGAATTCGAGAGCGTGCGAAAGTAGTGTATCGCAGTGATTTTTGTTTTGTTACACGGCGTTGTTTGAAAACTTCTGAAGTTGTGATTATTCAAAATGGGTAGAGGTATGGATATTTTTTATTATTATATAATATACCATTATTAAAATATTTATTTATATAACAACAATACAATATTTCGTCTTGATTGTTAAATAATTGTATGTCATTCATTAACAGAATTAGTGATTATAATAATTACATCTATATTGACCTCGGAATTTGGTGGAAAATATGTTTTTTCTAGAATTTTAGAAATGAATTATTGTAATTGGGATAGGATATAGACACATATTATGATTTTAATATAGTGTTTTGTTCGTGGGCATTTTCCAGTTTATATAATATATAGATGATTATTTTTTTGAAATTTTATTGTCTAATAACAATATCCTCGCAAATCTTGATTTTTGCTGCTATAATAATGCTATTCACTAATTATTACTTTTATTCCAATCATCTTGGGTTAGCTAAAAGTTGTACCTATTCAACAAAATTAAAATGTTCTAAATTTATGTAGTAGTCCATATTGCTGTGCAGAGTCAAGTTTTCTTATTTGTAATCTAAATGTCCTGAGGATAGCCTTAGATATAGCTGAAACTTGTTTATAATATAGTAGAAAATAATTTTATTTAAGTTTAAAGTTTAAATACAAGATTTTAGTGGAAACGACGGTAAATCCTCAAATTAAATTGTTCTATCTACTTTGTAATGAATAATCCAACATCAGCATGTCAATAGAAAGAGTTATTGTTTGAGAATTTGAAATCTCCGACGTTTTCTGTTTTTAAACTTTCCTGAGAGCTTAATTTTACCGGCACAAAAATATTTAGTTTTTCAAAAGGATATGTACATTTTAACTTTAATTGATACCATAATTAAGTAATACAAAAATTACTGTTTCCGTATTTCTTTTCCATATTTTCAATACTAATATAACAGTGCGCTAAAAGCATCGATATAATGTTTGGGAAGTTTGTACTAATGCACGTCAAGTTTTAAAAAAGTCCAGAAGCGCCTTTTTCAGTTTAACATGCACCAGTACAAATTTGCCACAAATTATCGATATATTTTTAGTGTGCTACGATCGCAGTGTCAAGATTTTACAATAATACAAATGTGTGTCAAAATGGCGTAAAATTAAACAAAGTTGAGGCGGATCAATTTTAATTATTATTGTGTTTTTAAATATCAAAATTTTAAAAATTAGGGATTTTATTATGAAAAAATATTAAAATAAAACACAAAAATTTGTCTAATTTAAAATTTGTATTGATAACTCAGTTATTTGCGATAGATATGATTTGTTTGAAAACTACTGTATATATAATACACACATTTTAATATACATACGTCTTCTCGGGGTGAATAAAATGTAATTGCACTAATGCAAATTAAGACGTTATTCCAATATTATTGATCTAAACTCTAAATTAACAATATATAATCATTTGTCAAAAACATGATTTGATATATTTGACACATAAATTAAACTATCTGCAAAGATGATGTCTATTTGACCATTTTGCTTAATTTCAATAATGTTTTGTATGATCGATATATTTAAATCTTATACAAGTCAGGACAAAAAATCACGCATAAATTCGATAAAATGAAAAAAAAATGTTTGGCAGCCAAAAATATTCAGGGTCTATTGTGTACTAAGTAATCGTAATTGATTGATATACCACCCCATTTATCAATTTGAAAAAAAATATATATATATAAATATAAAAAAACTCTAAATAGTACAGCATGTATTTTGGTCTAAGACAGTTCCAGGGAATTTTATAAACGTATATTAGCAAAATTTTTAAACTGTATTGTGTTTGTAAACGTGATGTCCTGCGAAATATATGTATTTTTATGTAAAAACATAAGATATTTTATACAATGTAATTTTAATAACAGACTGTATACGATTGTTTTAATGTATATACATAATGTTTGAAATTTTCTAGAGTGACCTGAAGAAGGCGATAAACCATCTCCGAAACGTCGTAATAAATTTAGACAAGCGAAATGTAACTTTTCGCTAAAAATTAAAAAAAAAGAAAATTTGTTTTCAAGAACCTAAAACCCAAAGAAAAAAATAAAAAATTATTTATATACACTTTGTGTTTTACATAACCCCAAATAAAAAAGTCCATAGGGGTTAGGTCAGGCGACCTAGCAGGCCATTCAATATGACTTTGTCCAATCCATCAGTAATTAACAATGGCATACAAATAAATATTATTATAATATTATAATTATTAATTACGTGAAAGGAAGCTATTGCACATAAGTTGTTGACACTGTATAATTTAAATAAAGAAAAGTGAAATATCCTACTTGTGACACGGAATTTTTTTTCAGTTCGTAAACAACATTAGTTTATTTCACTTTTCTTTATTTATATGATAATTACGTTTATCTAGTACACGATCCACCCTGTATACTTTTCAGTTACGTCAAAACACGGGCAATTAAAACCAGAAGTAACATGAAGCAAGCGCTTCTGCTAAAAAAAATTATTTGAAATTCTATCGAGTCTATGCGTGACTTTGACATTTGACGCTTAAATTAACATTGAATAAAAATTTTGTTCGTACATTTTTTTCATAATATTTTCAACTTTGATTAACGTTGGTGAATTTGCCAAACCAATTAAAATAAATACTAAATTATTTGTGGAATATCGAAATAAATTACTGAAAATACTAATTACTTACCAGAGCCTCAATTGAATTGAGGCATGGCCATTGGCTATGGCAGATATTGACGAATTACTCAACCCAATCTCACCCAAACCCCACTCTGTACTTTAGTAGGCTTCATGTGCAAAGGTTACAACGGACCATTTACTAGTACAGTAATGGTACGTTAGCTTTTGCTACGGCTGTACCAAATTCTACTAGATCTCTTTTGTATTTTTGTTCGAGCGTAGCCAAAGTTAACGTACAATAACTGTATGATTAAATGGCCAATCGTATTAAACCCAAGGTGTTTCGACACGTATTATTTTATGATATGGAGAGCTAAAAATAATAAGTATAACATGATAAATCAACCCAACAAACTACCTACCGAACTACTTTGGTAAAAAATTATAAATAAACAAATCGGTTGTGTCGCCCCAAAACTTTCCCGACAAGATATAATCTGAAATATATATCCTGCGTAACGAAACGAAACTCTATTATTTTTATTATTTCCAATAAACTAACCTAACAAACTCACTACTTTATTAAAAAATTAGAAATCAAAAAAAAGTAGCAAGTGCTGGGACTCGAACCCAGGACCTTCTGCATGCAAAGCGCACGCTCTATCAATAACCCCAAAAACCCTTATAAAATTACTATATTTTATTCTATTAAGAGTTATAGGTTCCAACTACCTAAATGGTGACCCCTAGTGCTATTTGAAAATTTGAAGGTTGAGTCCACACTATCACAGGGCTAAAGCATCTTCAACCAAAACTAATGGGTTCATCGTGGGACTAGCTCAAACTCATATACAAAAATTAAGCTCAATTGGTTAAAGCGTTTAGGCGCCATCCATCTGGTATATATCGTCTCAGGGGACCTCAAAATGGTTATATCCGTCTTTATCTCAATTTGTTTTAGCGCATTCACAAATTGTCCCTATGTGTCGGGAGAGTAATAAAAACATGCATATCAATATTATTGAGAAATATCATGCATATTTGCATAAAAATTGTAAAACAAATATTTTGAATTTACTACTCAATAATATGTTGCTGCAAATTCTATGTTTATACAGCTGATTTTTTGTAATTTTAATTTATTGTCTCAAATGTATAATCTATGTTATTATAATGTAGGCAAATCAATTATTAAAATAATGTTCAATTCAAGGTGTGCAAGTATTATTTTTAGTTTTTAATAAGCAAGAACGTGTTGCCTTTAATCAATATTTAAATTATAGCAAACTATATAAAATATACATGGGGTAATAAATTTATTGTGTTTAATAAATTAATACTCTAATCGCATATTCAGATTTGTTAATTAAATATATATTTCAATCGAATACTACTTCTTTCAACAGGGATGTGCGTGAAACATTGACTACACCAATTATGTGCATACAGAATGATTTTGTACAGGGACGGCAAATTTCGATGTTTTGATAACTAAATACAAAACTGCAACCTGTAGAAAAAAATCTAAACCCCCATTCTAGAGGTCTTCTTTGGAGAAATATAATTTGAAGTACAGCTCGCTTTTCAAATATTACCAAATTCAAATTTGGTGTATTGTCTTGTTATTACTTCTTTTAACGTGAAATATATTACCGTTATTAATTGTTTATTTCCAATTAAATATGAGATACGACTTGAAGTTTTATTAATTTTATTGTAACACTCTGTGTATATTTTTAGCTTAATGCTTTGCATTTATTTTTTTCTTTAAAATGATGTAGCAGGGTTGATAATTTGATTAACGAAAGTCCTCGCAAGCTTTACAAAACATTGTCTTGAAATTTAATAAATTAAATAAATACTTAATAATAATTATTTTATCTTGGAAGGCGTATGTGATCTAAATCATTTTCCGTTTGACGTTTAAGAAATAATTGGGTTGTATTGAATCTTAAAAAGGGAAAAATGTTGTTTGAAAATTACGAAAAATATGTTCTTTTATTCAAAACAATAACAATTTCGATATTTTAGTCGTTATCCAGAAAGAAGACAGACAACATCGTAAGTCTATTTTTTTGAGATTAAAAGAAAATCTGACCAATCATGGAATATTTACCAAACTAAGACAAAAATTACAACATTCTAGATGCTGACGAATTTGCCATAAATGTAATTGGAATTGCGGTTGTCTAAACATTTTAGAAGTTGCTTTTGTACGCGACTTGTGGTTGCTTTTACAATTTCATGGGGATGCATATCGTCAATATACCTCATTATTCGTCGTTGCCATTCTTCTTTGGTAGGCACTGGAGTACTGTACACCCTTTTAAAACACCCTATAAAAAAAGTCAAGCGGCGTGATATCGAGTGATCTCGGTGGACGATCTCATGACCCTAAGCGCCTAAACCAACGATCATCAAACATATCGAGAAGTTTCTTAGAAACTTGCAATGAGCTGCCGCTCCATCCAATTGAAACCTTCTTAATTATGATAAACTTTCGACGAAATCGGTGACAGGCGTCCTTAATATTTGGATATGTGTCTCAGCATTACGTGTGTCATAAAGTAAAAACCTAGTGTAGTTTTTTCTCTGCGAATTCCCATTCCTCTTAGATTGGATAAATCAGACTTTCTGCCATGCTTCAAATCATCATTGAAAAATCACTGGAAACGACAATGGAAAAATATATCCACAATTAAGGGAGTCTGGTAGTCTCGTGTTCAGGAGGTCTTCCCTGACACACCTTGGTTTTTCAAATTCCCATTTATAGATCGGAGGCACCTCACAACTCACAACCATTATCCGAATGCGTACGGGTCATATCCGGAGCATCTTCACAGAATCAAGGTCCTAGATAATCCTTTCTGTCAATGGGGACAAATAGGGAGTCTAACTCATATTATCTTTGAATGCCCTAATAATCGACAAAACCTATATATTCCGAGCTCATAAAGGCTGGAGCTAAAGCTCCTATGTCGGTACAAACTTTATTAAAAGACTTAAACTACGAATCACTTAAAACACTTATTAACTTTTTGCGCCTAAATGAGTGGCGTCTTTAACTGTGTGTGTCCTTTGTTACAGAAATTTCTGTCCTTCTCTCTGAATCTTCAACTCTACTACTTAGTATTTATGCAATCTATCTATTATATATGCATGTGTTCAACTTGATGTTCCTTAAACTAACATTTTCAGTTTGAAGTATTAGAATATTGAAGACAATCGTAATCACACTCGCCAAACTAAGTATAATAAAAAAAAAAAAAAAACAACCACGAAGATTACACAATGGATATGGGCAGCAGCCCAGCAGCCCTTTAATGGGCGTCCGAAAAGAAGATTAAACGAGAAACTGGCTAAATACCCACTGGTGAAGGCCATTAACGAACGACGATAGTTTTTTCTCTCTAAAATACAGCAAACATTTATGTACACATTTTTCTTGAAACCCCATTTCAATAACGTGAGGATTATTAGTGCAAAAATGTGTATTTCTTCTATTAAAAACCCCATCTCTCGTAAATTTTCAATCGTCGCTCTAAATTATTTTTGACAAATATTCCGGATCCTTCTGTATACTTGTCAAAAGGGTTTCACAAAAAAGCATTCTATACTATAAGATCAAAGTCTTCCGCATTGAGAGCTTGAACTTTAGTAAATTTATACGGTTCTATTTTGTGATTTTTCAAAATCCGTTGAAGTGAAACTTATGGTAGCTATGCTGCACTACGAATCTAAGCTTCTGGATACTTTATAAAAGTATTTCAAATTCGTCATCTCAGTCAAACGGAATTTTGAGAAAACCTTGTAGATTCGAAAAAAATAATATTTGAAAGGATGCTAATGCATCTTTGTATTTAGTAATGCAATACTATTTTTAACGTTACAGGTTTGATTGTTGGCACTGGAATATGTCTCTGAAAATAAAAAATAATATATATATGTTAAGCACATAAATAAACAAAATATGTGTCAAGAAACTGAATGGAGTATTTTAGTTTTTGTTAAACAATAAATGCAGGTATTTTTAAAAGAAGAAATTTTGGCAAGCAATTTCTAAAATCGCTTACTCTTATTTTTGTTTTTTTTTATAAATAACACTCCGTCAGTAGTGAAAATACATCTGGCCCATATCACAGCATATCTTTTTTTTTTAATGTATCAAGTCCATCCGCTACAAATCAATGATTTCATTGCAGCTTCAAGTTCTTATTTATATTGTACCTTCCACTAGCTGATAATGTTCAGGGAGTCAATTCTTGAAAACTGGAGAGTAGAGCGATCATGAGAAGCGAAGTTCAGCCTACTGAATTGTCATAGTGTAGCCTTACTTCTCTCGGTCGTTCTGCTATCCGGTTTTCAAGATTTGACACTTATGGTGTCTTGAAAAAAAAAAACAACTGAATGAACGGGGGCATCGCTGTGCTTTAATATTGCGGCGTGCTTCGCTTCGATCGATCATTCTACTTCCCGGTTTGAAATGCCCACCAGGTTGTCCCCCTTATCACGTATGGGCGTATCTGATTTTGGCGAACTTTTCAGGAGGATGAAAAAATTAGTAGTAATTTATTTCTGAATACTTCAAACTGAATCTTTGGTCAGTAAATTAGAAATATATAATATTTCTGATTCTAGACTCTAAAAGAAGACTTAAAATAGAATTAACCAAATTTGTAATTTTTTGCAATACGAGGTAATGGTTGAGTTTTGACTACTATGTGCTTTGTTGCCATATAATTCTTGGTTCAAGAATGGCATGTATACTGCCATGTAAGGCACACTAACACAATAAGTATTTCATATGCTACTTACTGACGATATAACAGTTTAGAAATTCAACTAAACTCTGTTTATATCATTTTAAAAACCAATATTACGCTATAAGTATTCTAAAGCAAATATTTCCAGTAATAGGGGTGCTGAAGACTAAAACCCCTTCTCTTTAAAAAAAAACAACTACATGTTTTGGGGTTTTTCAAGAAATTTTGCAAAGCAAAGCTTGAAAATCGTGTCTAACAAATATGTCATGAATATAATCTGAACATTACCAGTCTTATATGTGATAAAAACCATAAATATCTATTTTAATCAATTCACAAAGTATACAGGAAGCAGAATTATTTTAAGGCTTCGCAAGAACAATATATTTGTCAGTATATTTTTATGGTTTCATAATGTAGAAAAATATGCATACGAAGGACTCTGTTCCAATTTCGACACATATCTTAGAGAAAAAGTTTCCATCAAGTTGGATGCAGGCGGTTGTGGCTCCATTGCCAAAAAAGCGAAACAATTGCCAGATCTAAGGGCAATAGTTTTTTCAAAAAGTTTCGAAAAATTAATCATATTATGAACAAATGTATGGTTATTTAAAATCAAATTCTCTTTTTTCACAATATCAATAAGGATTTCTTTAATGGTATGATACTACCAGTGCGTTAGCAAAAGTACCTAATATGGACAATGGTGGGGTAACTGCGCTGAAGCTTCGCAATTAGGTATAGCAGGCATTCGATACTTATAGAACATCCTCTGTTTTGTGCCACTTAAAATATCATCTCGTATCATATCTAACTAATCTTGGTCGGTAAAAAATCGTTACTTTAAGATTGATTATTTGGAGGAACAAAATAATTAGGGATGGAATTAGCTTCATTTGAAATTTGAAGCGAACGCTTTATCAATGACGCCGCAAAACCCTCTTTGAAAATATTGTATTATTGTAATAAGATAGGTTCCAACTACCTAACTGGTAAAATTTTAAACGCAATTTTCTTGAAAATTATGCGCGCAAATATCGAAAGTGTATTGCTGTAAAGCAGTTAAAAAATGCTTTAAAATGATGTATCCCTCGACCACTACTTCTATTTGAAAATTTAGCGGTTGTGTCCACTTCTATCACAGGGCTTAAGCGATTCCAACCAAAAGCTAATGGGTTCATTCTAGAACTCCTCCAAACTCAGGTATACCAAGATTTAGCTCAATTGGTTACAGCGTTTGGCCGCGATCGTGGCAGAATACATATGTAGACACACATAGACAGACAGAATTCCATCTGGAAATGGTCTTAATCGTCTCAGGGAACTTCAAAATGGTTATATGCGTCTTTATCTCAATTTTTTTTAGCGTGTTCACAATACTGTGCGGGAAAGTAAAAATCTTATATAGATATACACTCCATAACTTACCTACGCGATACAATTATATATTTTCCATACCTAGACACCGCACTACCTTTAAAAGAACTTTCTCTTAAAAGTAGCAAAAATGTATAATGAATATTTCCTTCATCCCAATTGATTAAATGTTAACTTTTATTTATTTGTATTTTTTGTTATATGCCTGAATGTTTTTGCGACTTTAATGAGTGTTTTTTGAGTTTATAATAATTCTTGGTCAGATTTTCCTTTTTTTTTTTTAAGTTTATTGTTGTAATCATCATTGCTGACCTTCCCCGAGTTTAAAATAAAGGCCTTTATTATTATTATTATTTTTTCTAGAGAATCTGAGACCAATTGTGCATGTATATCCAATCCAGTAATCTAGAATCGCATATAAACTTGGCTATAGCACATAAACATATACCTAGTTATTATCACCTTATTCTACCACAGCTAATCAATATAATTCCGTTCTAAGCATTGTTTGTGTGATGAATGTAAAATACTGGACAAGCATATTCGTACTTTCCCTAACTGCTTATGTCGAAGCGTATATGCTAGGCGTTAAATTTGGCGTATTTCATAATTAGAATAGACGTTTCGAACGATTTTGTTTATTTATTTTTGAAAACCTATAATGTGGAAAGAACATTGCTTGATTGTTGTTATTTGACTAGTATATCCTACATTTTAAAATAAAATTAGTAAATTGTATTATCTTGAAAATAGCTATTAGTAGCTAAATTATCAATGCTTTGTGCCTTTATGTATTGAATGCCGTTGCTGTCTGCCCCCCTATATGAGTTAAAAATTTATATCAATGGCACAATTTGGATAACAATGTAATTAACCCTAGTAAACTCGACTGTAGTGTAGAGCAATTATCACATAACAGTCACATAATAATTACTGCTAACTGCTAAATCAAAAGAGTTTAAAAATAAAAATAAAAAGGATCGATACAAAAAATATTGATTGATGTCCTTGATGTAAAAAATGATAACAATGTAAATAGTAGTTTCCACTGCCAAGGATAGATATTATGACTGTATATAGACAAATGGATCAAGCTTTAATAGTAATAATGTCACTTCCACAAAATAAAAAGGTGTACCTATGTACAAACACGCAGACACCATATTATATAAATGTGTTTTGTTTATTAAATATGCATATTTTACAACACATACTTTTCTCTATTATAATTCATTTATCGACCAACGCAAAACTATAATAGTATAGAGGGTGTCCCACTGCGTCGATCGATTTTCGAGAAGTTATTGACTGGAAAATTCTAAAAAAATAGCTCAGCTGATATATTTTCATGGTCACAGCACTTCCGCTCATACCCGAAACGGAGCCCAACTCGCTTATTTTAAATAGGTACTAGGTACATGTTTTCAGATTCAGAATCCAAAAAAAAAATAATTTATATAGAGTCGTATTTCAAATAAGCAAGTTGACACCCACTTCCGGTATAACCGGATGTACTAGATTCTTGATAACATTTTAGCCGAATTGGCGAATTGGCGAATCTAAGTACTACACCAGATTTTCAGATTGTTCCACAGTGTAGTTTCTCCATAATCGATGGAAACCCAACATAAGAATGGGTTTGTATTGGAATCTTGAAAACAGTATACAGGAGTTACAATGTCGGTTAAATTATAGAAAAGTTGTATATTTTAAACCTTTTAAATGGTGTTTTCAAAATCAAACTAACTTTAGCCGTTTTTACTTTTTTTTTATTTCTGGCGTGATTTTTACAGATATAAAAAAATTAAAACCACTTTCTCATTGTTACTTTTTCAGGACAATAAGATAGAGTTTCAACAAGTTTTCAGTGTTTTTAGCTGTTATTTAAAATTATTCTTTACGGGTGATATACCACCTATTTTGGAATTAAAAATGTGTTTAAATTTCACAATAAAAATCCAGGGCCGTATTTAAAAAAACCAAGTTAATGATGGTTTTTAAAAAACGAAACATCGTAGTGAAAATTTGTAAACGCCATCTTATTCTCTTCAAAAAGTAACAAGGAGAAAGTCCTTTTAATTTTTTTATATTTGTAAAAATAATGTCAGAAATAAATAAAAACTAAAATCGCATTGCTATCCCATTCTTATCTTGGACACAGTGTATATTATATATTGTGTAAAAATTGGCGTTTTCATATCACTCGTTCAAAATTTAATATTCATTAATTTATTAATATTTTAATTTGAAAGAAATAGTAGGAGTGGATCCAGGAATTAAAGAAAAACTCTTTGTTAATTATGTCGACGGTTCGGTAAATTTGTTATGATCATCAAGACAAACTGTAAATATAAAAATGGACTCAATTTCTTTAAAAATTTAATGGTAATACAAAAACAAAAATAATAACAACGGAAAAAGATAACATACAAATAATGATCTCTCATTCGATATCTTCCCTTTCCTTTTAATTTCTTTTTCTTGGAAAATTTTGTTGCATTTCTTAAATTTTTCTTTAAATGCATTTTTTCAAAGTCCTTTTGGTGTTTGGGCGCTATTGCTGTGCCGGATTTTTTTTAAGCGATGTAGAAGTTAATAAAAATAATTAATTAGAATTTTTCGGTAAAATTTCGTTTTGAAAATACGGGAGGGTATGTGTATTTGTGTATGTCAAACCAAATTTAACCTTTAACATATTCATTAATTCAAGTTGGTTGTATTTATATAGATATAACTTCAAAAATGCGATGTTTATGTTGTATAATTTTAATTATTTTATTAACGATAAATGATCTAACTAAAGTCATTGTTTAGTATTAATCAAATCGTGTTACAAAATACTTTTGTAAACAAAGTACCTATATATAGTATGCATAAGTCAAAAGGTGACAGAATTATGGAAAATTGTATTGTTGTTATGAATTAATCTGAAATATTGTAACTAACGTAGTAAAGAAGATATTTTTTCCATTTCGAACTATTTTTTTCTCATATTTAGACTGGTTAATATACTGAAAATTATTAAAAATTGTAGAAAATCTAGTAAGCTCAAAAGGTTCTCTCTAGTTATTCTCTAGAGAGCTACGTTCTAAATCCCTAAAGACATTTTAAAAATTTTCACAACTTGTTAGCTAGAATCAATTTTATGAATTTTGTACACCATAATTAGCTTAAATAGTTTTGCAAAAATAATGATTGCTATTTATTTTTATGTTATGTGTTTTTATAAGAAAACTACATTTAAATCAACAGTATAACCATGGTGCTTACACAATTGTTTGTTGTAAAAAACTATTAGAAGCTAAAAACAATAACCAACTCATGTACTGATTTTCTCGTTAGATCCCCATTTTGTAAATCATACATATTATTCAACTTTGAATAAAAAAGATTGCTTGTAGTACATTCTGTGTGAATATTTTTCGTTTTTCTTTTAACTTTTTCTGCATCAGCTCCTATTTTGTTGTTGTGCAATGTTTGGTTCATGGAAACGGGTTATTAGGATGCAATAGAAGTTTTCTTCTCGCATCTGAGCCGAGAACGTTATAAATACTCTAGAAAAATACTCCATTTTGTTAAAGTAAAAGTGATGATGAATATATTTATTTATAATTGTCATGAGGTAAAATGATATGAATATTATTTTTTGTGCATATAATAATTCGTTAAATATTTGCTGACGGTATTGCAGTGCTTTTAGCTCAAAACGAATTTTATTTTTATTTCATATTTTGGACAACAGTTTGTTTTAGATTTAAATATAAGTACTTTAAACAAAATGCAACCAACAATGGTCTTGGAATTCCCTCTAAAAAGCAAAATCGATGTGTTTTTGCCGAAAATCGTGTCTACTTTAGATGCCGCGTTATTCTGGGTGGCAAATTGTTAAATAAAAGCACTGTATAAATAGTAGTTCTATATACTCGTTTATGACAAAAATTTATGGTAATTTTAATTATTTATTTTTATCAATAATTTAAGTATTTATAATCAATAAAAGTAGCAAGAAGTTGACACAAGCACGATAAACTATTAAAAAAACCGATATATACATATATTAATATCTTTATTTTCAAAATAACAAATAACACATAAAAATATGTGATAAAAACATTCCAATAGAGAGAATGTTGTAATACGCGCATGTTATCTAATAATATAATATGAGGCATTCTTTCTAGTTAACCACTTTTATAAAGCGTTTTAAATCCGAAATAAATAAGACTTTATTTTACTGTATTTCACAATAGTCGTACTTTTGCCAGAATGCTGGTCTACAGAAATATTCAACTTTGTAAAGAGGACTTAGCGATAGAGTCAATTATTATAACTATGTGTCAGTCACAATCCTGATACCTACCTGGCAAGTTTCCAAATCTCACGTTGCAAAAAGTGCACAAATAATAAATTTTATTTATTAACTATATCCACTACATAAGATAAACGCAATGTGAATCATTTTTATTCAATTAAATTAAAATAGCTAAAATATGTGTTAATTTCTACATTTTTTTTTTAAATTTGATACGCACTCGAGAGATATTTTGGTGTCAGTTATATCTATTATTTTTAGATAATCATCAAGAATTTCTTCCGTGAATTAAGAGTTATTTAGTGGGTTGTATGAATAAACTCAAAATTTCACAAATCCGTTCTTGGTTACTAGGCATAATATAGTTGAGCGAATTTTTCTTTCAAGAGAGTTGCATCCCAGTACGTTAGGTACTGCTTTCCAGAAAATCCCGAATTTACAATAAGGAAGCGAAGAAAATATTCCACAAAAATGACGCGGGATATACCATTTTATAATCCCATATTTTTACACTAATACCTGTAATAAGTTATCCAATTTAGAAGTCATTTAAAAATGAACTTAAAATTTTCACCAACAAATGTATTTTGAACAAGCATAATAGTATATTGTGCAACGAACATGAAATGACATATATTTCCTACGAGTATGATCGTTTTGCAGCATGAGCCGCAGGCGAGTGCTGCAAATCATACGAGTAGGAAATGGTCATTTCATGTGAGTTTCACACTATACTTTTTCTACGACTGTTTGTTGTTTTTCGAAACTTACCCTTGTTAGCGTATAAGCCTAAATACAATAAATTAGAAGTATTAAATTGATTAGGTGGTGTTAAACTATATTCACTATCACTGTTTATGTGTTTTGAAATTAGCGAAATACTTAATTATAATTATTATTAATTATAAATACCAAAACTGTCAATTTGGTGTTTGTATTTTCGGCGTTGCTATGGTGATTTTTCATGCCCGCCGCTACTTTTGTCATTACTAGGAAATTTTATACGCACGGGTAAATGATAAACAGCATTACAATGTACTACATTTTCAAATCATGATTGAACATATAATAAAGGCATTTAAAGACAGTCGTAGAAAAATATTTTTGAAGAATTACTTTCATTATTTGTTCTCTCTAAATTTAAACTCTACTTGGGGTCCTGTAGATTATCTGCCATGAAGATTTCTTCATGGCAGATAATAACGACTTTTTTTAGAATTTTTTTTATATGATTAATAATAATACTATCTTAAATAAAGTTAAGTACAGATGTAGTCAAAATAATCAATGTTTATATTTAATTTAATCTAATATATAATAGACTATTACGTACCTAAGGTAAGTATGCACTTACGCGCTCTATATCATTGGCATGGACATGCTGTGGTTAGTGTCATAATAGAATTACTACATGCCAGGGTTGCCAGACTGTAACTGATTTTACTTTTAGTTAGATTTTTTGAAATTCTACTAAAAGTAACAAAAATAATTATAACATCCCAAACTAACCCAACTACCTAACCACTTTATTCAAAAATTTGAAATAAAAAGAAAAAATATTAAATATAACATCCTAAACTAACCAACTACTTAACTTCCTATATTCTAAAATTAGAAATAAAAAAGTAAAAACAATAATCTTGGAATAAAACTCCGTCACATCCACCAAATTGTTTTAATTAAAATTATATTCCTATTCTAGACATGTTTCGACCTTAGCTAAGGTCATCAGCAGTATAACTACAAGACATATAAGAATTTATCGTATTGCAACACAGGAACTTTTTTTTTGTCCTAGCTTAGTGGAAAAACTCATAACAAAAGTGTGAATATTATTGAAAATTATACATACTAGCTGATGCCTTAGGCATTGCGAAAATTTCTTTTTCTTATTATTCATCGATCAAGTATAAAAATTAATCTTATAACAACTCAACTATTTTTCTTACAGCCATAAGTATTGTTAAAAACGAGGGAATGTCAAGCACAAATTTCATTTGTCATTCGTAATCAATTATAATTTGTGCTTGACATTTTCCCTCATTTTTAACAATACTTATGGCCGTAAGAAAAATAATTGAGTTGTTATAAGATTAATTTTTATACTTGGTCGATGAATAATAAGAAAAAGAAATTTTCGCTATGCCTAAGGCATCAGCTAGTATGTAACGTATAATTTTCAATAATATTCATACTTTTGTTATGAGTTTTTCCACTGAGGTAAGACAAAAAAAAAGTTCCTGTATTGCAATACGATAAATTCTTATGTCTTGTATTTATACTGATGATGACCTTAGCTAAGGTCGAAACATGTCTAGAATAGGATTATAATTTTAATTAAAACAATTTGGTGGATGTGACAGAGCTTTATTCCAAGAAATTGGACATCCACAGCGATATGGACTACTTCATCAAAATTAAAAACAATAATTATAACATCCTAAACTAACCCAACTACCTTATTCTAAAATTAGGAATAAAATGGGAAAAACAACAAATGTAATATCCTAAACTAACCCAACTATCTTATTCAAAAATATTTTGTGTAGTATATTAGGTGAATAAAATACATTGATATATTCATAGTATTTTTCTTGTAATCAGTTACAATCTGGCAACGCTGGCATGTAGTTATTCTATTATGACACTAACCACAGCATGTCCATGCCAATGATATACAGTGCGTAAGTACATACCTACTTTAAGTACGTAATAGTCTATTACATTATATTTAAAAAAATATAAACATTGATTATTTCATCTCCATCCGTACCTACCTATTTTTCATAATAAGTAAGAGGAAGCAAAAAATATCTTACCAGCCAAGAAAGGAAACGGTGTGCCAGAACGAACAGTTCAACATAATTCCCATTGTGTCGTCATCGAGGTGTTTTTTTTAGAGGTGAAAATTCTGAATTTTCCATGTTATCATCATTCTTAAATAATACAAATTAAACTCAACACTAAAAGTAAGGCTTCATATTCAGAGAAGGTTGGAATGAAAAGACCAAAATACTAAGACAGTTTAATTTGATTTAGTCCCGTATCATTCATAATTGTAAAAAGCTAAGCATCAACTTTCTCCCAATATTCAAATGAAATAAAAATTGTTGTTTCAGGAAGAATTCAAGTTAGCGATGATATGTCTACCATGGACAGAGTTGTACTTTGTGCTGGTGAAATTGGTGGGACAGCTATATTAGTGTTCTTGGGATGTATGGGCTGTGCTTCAGGAGTTGCCGGTAGCGTAATTCCACATGAACAAATTTCTTTTACATTTGGTCTAGCAGTGATGGTCGCAGTACAAGTAAGTAATAGTATATGTTTCTTTATTAATCCCTTTCACCTTTTCCAAATATACATTTGAATGCCCCTGTGTCCTAGGATAGAGTGCACGTAGGTCTAAATAATGAAACGTTTTACAGTTCCTGATTAATATTCTGAGAACGCTGCTTAATCTGAAACTAATAGGTATATTAATTAATTATACAGTGCAATAGCGTAACTTTACATTTGTCCCCGCCCCGCAAATAATTTGGGGTCCTTAAAAAATCAGACTATAAAACTATATTGCATCTATATACATATACATCATACATGCTTTATATCAATCAATATTTAAATATAAAAAAAAACATTAAATTAACTTATTTTGCACAACAGAAAAAATAACAAAAATAAATAAATACAGGAACATAAAAAATAAAATGTCAGAAAACAAAATAAAATTTAACAAAAAAAAATTTAGGCATACAAAAATAAAAAGACTTTTTCTGTGCAACATAATAAACAGGTCATAGGTTTGGTCCATGTCGACCATTTGCCGAGAAATTTAGCCATACACGAAAGGTGTTCGGTGAGTTAGCTGAGTTGGGTCTGTCTTGTTGAAAATAGGCAGCGCTTCTGTTGCTTAGAGCATGCTATCCAAATATTCGTTTACGTACCTATCCAGAATATTAAGATAATTATGTTGATTTGATTATGTATTGATAAGAAAAATATGTACCAACATTTATCGTCATACGACAAACAACAATCTAAAGATTTATCATCATGATGTTCTTCAAAAGAAGGAATATATTTAGGTCTAGAGCATACGGTGGGTGGGTAAACAATTCAAAGCCCAATTCATTCAATTTTGCGATAGTTTTCATCGATTTGTGACACGGTGCATTGTCTTGGTGAAACAACACTTTTTTCTTTTCCAAATGTGGCTGTTTCTTTGCGATTTCAGCCTTCAATCGATCCAAAAGTGCACAGTAATAGTCGCTATTGATGGCCATCACCTTACCGGCCGCCTGTTGCGTCTTTGCTCGCTTTGGATTGGGTTCATCGATTGTTGTCCATTCAGCTGACTGTCTTTTGGATATTGGTGTGTAATAGTGAAGCCATGTTTCATCCATTTTCACATATCGACGATAGAATTCCATTTTATTGCGGTTTAACAGCGCCAAACACTCCTCTGAAGCATCAATTTGTTGTTGTTTTTGATCGACGTGAGGTCACGCGGCACTCACTTTGCACAGAGCTTTTGCATACCCAAATGTTCGTGTAAAATGGTAAAAACACTACCATCTGATATCTTTATAATGTCAGCTAGCTCGTGCATCTTCAATTTGTAATAATTCATAACCTATTTGTGATTTTTTTGACGTTTTCTGGAATAAAAGCGTCATTTGGGCGTCCACTGCGCTCTATATCATTTTTGCTGGTACGACTACGTTTAAATTCAGCAATACACTTCTCTTCCATTTGTCTGGATGGAGCAGATTTCGGATAATATTTATCAAGCCATTGTTTGGTTTCCACTGTATTTTTTTTTTCATCAAAAAGCAATGCTTTATCAAACCTCGAAAAACTCACTTTTTTCCATTTTTTTCAATAACAAGCGTTGCTGCACACAAAATGCTATAACTCATGAATCAATAGTCAGATTGTTATCAAAATTATACACGTGAAGGATAGCATTAAATAAAAATTATATGGAAACAATTCTAGTCACGCCATCTATCTTTCATCCTACGGACTTGGAATTGAATGACCTAATAGTTGTCATATAACTTTTAATTATAATCAACTAATGCTAATAACTTTCATCAGTGTATTGAGAATCAACGGTAGAACAATCACGCAAAAGCGATTCCCATAAAATTAATAGACAATTTACGTGCGCTCAATCCTTGGACACACTGTACATGTTTAATTCTTTTTTTTTTAATATTTTTCAAGGTATTCGGACATATATCAGGATCTCATATCAACCCTATTGTGACTGTGGCAGCGGCGACATTAGGCAACATTCCATTGATACAAATACCAATTTATTTTGTGGGTCAACTTTTAGGCGCTATTTTAGGATTCGGACTTTTAAAGGTAAATAATTAATACTAACAGTAGTAATTTTTTCGGGAATTTTAAAATTGCATGGCATTAATTATGAGAAATATAAAACAAAAAGAATTTCAACGAAGCCAATTAAGTACAGGATATTCCCATTATTAATGTGGCGCATGGCGCTAATTACGATTTTACTTCCTTCATGTAAAATAATAATAATTGGTAATGCATACTCTTAGATCATGTTTACTATACAGACAGGACCGAAAGGCACGCATAAATTCAATACATTTCGAACGACAAAGTATACATGGTTGATCGTGTAGTAGGGGTCTACAAACTTTGAAGCTTTAGGGCCATTTTTTTCAGTATGTTCCGCAGGGGCCAAAACAGTTTTAATTGTTCTGCCCTTAACTTTATTTCTAGACTAGTCGCAAAGTGCGAGACCTAAGCAAACATATTGCTTGGCAAACGATTCTGTGACAACGAAAGGAATGCGGACAAAAAATCCTATATTGCCAAATTTAACTACAAAAAATCACTAGTTCTAGAAAACAAGTAGTATTAACTTGAAAATCG
Source organism: Apoderus coryli (assembly GCA_911728435.2). NCBI lineage: Eukaryota > Metazoa > Arthropoda > Insecta > Coleoptera > Attelabidae > Apoderus > Apoderus coryli. The sequence goes on along the minus strand of OU452206.1, from coordinate 8,713,466 downwards.
ATTTTTTACAATTAAAAATAATAATAATGAAAAAAGCTCAGCATTTTTAAGTGGTTGTTTGTTTTATTTTTATTTAATAACTAATATTTTTACCACTGAATATTAAAATAGGGAAAAGAAATTACGATCTTCTGTAAAATCGGCAATACCACGCGAAATAGGTGGTTAGACATCGCCTGAATGATCCTAATTGGTGCGTAGACCCTCGCACGTTTTGTCGCCATGCGGGTGTTCAAGTCGCAATTGGTGTAAACTGAGGTCTTCCCCGCAATTGTTGCCGCCCGCCGTAGTAATATTGAATCAGCCAGTGGCAGAGTGGTGTTATTATTTATACTTTTGTTGTAGTGTATGAGTTGCAATATTATCAAATATTATATCAAATTATTATTGTATATTTAGTGTTCTGTTACTTTAGTGTTTTAGGTTCAAAACAATTTTTCTTTGTTCTTGTAGAAATATAAGCTTACACATTAGTTGTTGTTTATTAAGGCATCAAAACTGATAATTTTTATTGAATCTACTTAGAATTGTGGTATTTTAAAGATTAACAAGATAATCGTGACAGAAGTTAACACTATACCAAAATTACAGAGTGTCCAAAAATCGTCGTAACAATAAATTTTTCAATACCCTTCTCGATTTTTGATATTTCTAAAACTAAAACTATTAAGTCTCGTATATCATTTAAAAGGAACAAAAATATGCAATTTTATTGGGTAAAAAAATCAGGGTAGTTCGATTTATGAAAACATCTCTTAGAACGCCTCCGTATATGTGCGACTTAAACCCACTTACGCAAAACTTAAATTAAATACATAAGAACCCGCAATACAACCGGAAATTTCAACCTAACTACATTAAAACAAGTTTTTAATATCCACTAATGATAGGAATAGTTTTTGCCGACATGTTAAGGAGTTGGAAGAAGAATTTTGGAGGAAATTGAGCACATTATAATATCTTTAGGACAAGATGACGACAGCGAGACTGATGATACTGATGATGCTCAAGTTGACGAAATCTAACAGATTGCCACCTTCTATGAAGTAATATTAATTATGATCGTTATATTTAATCGAAATATTTAATATATAATAACAGTTAATTATAGTTTCTAAACGTGACTTAAAGCAACAAAAAGATCCAAGATATTTTAATTATTTTCGATAAGTGTTAAGTTGTTTTAGATTTTTTTGTTTAAATCAAGCAAGATTACCAAAGAATTTAATTTATTTCGTTAAGTTGTTTTAGAATGTTTTTGTTTTTTATTTTCATTTTTGGTATGCAAACTTTAGTACATATTTGAAGTAAAATAAATAATTAATTAAATAGATAAAATACTTTTTGGGTGTTATAGCTTAATAGCAGTAGGTGCTTTTACCAAACACGTGAAGAATTTTTCATTAATTTTAATTTTTTAGTAACACATAATTATTACTAAACTTTTACAACGCACGCCGCTGGAAATTATATGAATGAAATATCATGTTTTATTACAACTGCACTCCCCTTACCGACGCCGCGCTGTTGCAGATCAATTTGCCAAACAATACGCTTTTTTAAATCTAAATTACCATTGTGTATAGTGACATCGCCAACACTGTCCCTTTATCAAGTCAAATATTTAAACTTAAAAATTGTTTGATTTTTTAAGTGAAACGTCAAAGAAACGGGCAACTTAAAACCAAAAGTATCATGTAGGAGCGTTTCTTCCAATAAGTTGTCCTTGAAATTTTGTAGAATTTATGCGTGACTTTTGCTCGTCACTGTATAATTTAAGTGCATACTGCTTTTTGTAACTACTAATAATTATATATTTCTGAGGTAGCTCGAGGTGAGAATTAATTATTGGTTACCATTGGGAACAAATTACCAAATCTATACCGTGCTCAGTTTTAACCGATGACTACTAAGCAAAGTCACATTATTTTCAGCAGAACACCCCAACAGTACATTGTTTACTATCTAACCGCACCAATACACAATGACAATGTAATAAATTCCTTGAATTTTTGGAAAAAAATTAGCCAGCAGATTGTTTAGAATTTATAATTCTTTTAGTATATCTATAAAGAGTGAGTATAAAGTGTGGAAATCCCTGTATATTTCCGAAAATGATCGTTATTTTGCAACTTTCTTAAAGAAAAGTTAATTGGTATAATTTTTGGCTCAACCTGCCGTTGTTCAATTTCTAATAGCGTTAACATCTTTGTTGCTATGGCAACCAACTTTGTTTTTGAAGTGAATACTTCTTTGGCCGCATGAGAGTGATTTTTCAAGGTCGCGTAACGACACGATTTATAAAGTTTTCGTCCCACAAAAGAGATGAAGCATATAACAAATATGAGGGAGAGAGAGAGAGAGAGTGTATGCTACACATTATATCCAATACCATACACTATGTATATTATAGCAGCTTAACGTTGCCTATCCTTCGGTTGTCCCTTTTGTGCCGTCATTCGTATTACCTTCCTCTCTCGTGAAAGAAGTATTCACTTCTATCACGTGTACTGTGCTGCCCGCGTATTTTTTGTAATGACATGGTATATTTTTCTTTTAATTTTTAGGTAGACCATTTATTTCTGGATACGACAACATAAAATTTTTATAGGGTTATATTAGAAAATAATTGAGAAAAAAACTGTTTTATAAAACAATCATGTTCTTCGTTAACAGTTCATTAAAATTAAATTTTTATAAGACTTGACATGGAAAGCATTGTAGCTGTCAAATAAAAATACTATTTGTCAGTTGCTTGTGTTCAATTACAAAATCGAAAAACTCAAATTTAACACTCACAATCATTATTGCTATGACAGAATTAACGGAAAAACAAAGAATTGAAGTTTTGATGATGGTGGGCTACGGTGACAGAAAACGCCGTTATCAAGAAGTGTGCAGACTTTTTCATGAGTTGTAACCTAACCGGTCACAAATTCAGAAAGGGTTTGTATCTAAATTATGTCAGAAACTTTACGAAACTGGTAGTGTAAGGAACAAACTAAAAACGTGAAGGCCAAAAAAAGCTGCAGGCGGTAACAAGACATTAGGCATCGAATATTAACTATAGATAAGAAGGTTCAGTAGACGCTGAAAACGGCATCAACTCGTCGCTTTCTTAGCCACACTTCTGGCCCGCTACTATATATACTATATCTACAATTTGTCCACGGATAAAGTTTGGAAGAGGAAAAACTTTTTTCTTTGTCGATTTAGAAGAAAAAGTCATTCTTTATAAAAACGTCTGCTTGTGTCGAAACTACAATTTCAAATACCAAATTTACGATTACTATACAGGGTATATCAAAAATAACATTTTTAATGATTTTGATTTTGTTGTTTTTTTTTTAATTTTATGAAAATATTTTCAAAACCGTGATTTATTACACCAATTGTGCAAAAAACACTAATAAACTTTTCTCTCAAAGTGGTTCATTTAATAGCTACTATTAAAATAATAAAATTAAAAAAACAAGAAAATCAAAATCATTAAAAATATTATTTTTGATATACCCTGTATAGTAATCGTAAATTTGGTATTTGAATTTGTAGTTTTGACACAAGCAGACGTTTTTATAAAGAATGACTTTTTCTTCTAAATCTACAAATAAAAAAGTTTTTCTTCTTTCAAACTCTATCCAATGTGTCCACGGATAGAGTTTGGAAGAGCAAATACTTTTTTATTTGTAGATTTAGAAGAAAAAGTCATTCTTTATAAAAACGTCTGCTTGTGTCAAAACTACAATTTCGAGTACGAAATTTACGAGTTTTTCTCAATTATTTTCTAATGTATCCCTACAAAAATTGTATGTTGTCGTATCTAGAAATAAAGGGTCTACCTAAAAATTAAAAATCAAACAAAGTTAGTTGCGATAGCGCTATAAAAAATTGAATATCGGCAGGCTGTGCCAAAAATTATACGAAATAACTTTTCTTTACAAATTTTTTCAAAATAACGATTATTTTCGAAAATATACAGGGGTATCCACACTTTATATTCACTGCTCTGTGTAAAGAGGAAAATATTGTTTAAAATTCGAGGCTCTTGTGGTGATAATATTTTAATTTGACGCAAAATGTATTTTAGCGGTTGTGAAATATGCAAAATAATGTTTCTGTATTAAGGAATTATTTACAAATATAAAATTATACATCAATATTTGATTATACTTGTGATAATATAGTATCGCGCGCTACCACTTGAAATTAATTGAATTATATTGATAAAAAATTATTTTTCCCAGAAACCATTAAGTTTACGAGAAAGTTACAAGAGATCTTATTTGCTTAGAATGAATCCAGAATACATTTTTAAATGTTATGATATAAGAAGGAAATTTGTTTTTGATTTAGATGAAAAACATCAAAAACTACTTCTCATTAGTATCTAAACCAAATCATTTTTTTTATATAGAGGACCTACACTATTTTTCAACAAATCTCATCTTCAATTTTTTTACACTTATTAATTTATCATGTATAATATACCTGCTCCAGATTTTTTAATAAATAAATTTTAGTATACTAGTATTGCACGATTTTTAACCCTCGAGGGTAGAGTTTCCCTGGATGAAAGATGTAGTTCCCTACTTGATATGGTCCAGGGTACGGGGGCAATCGAAAAATCCTATAAATATTACAGTGTTCAGAAATGTAAACAATGCACGCAGGCATAGAATATAGTTAATGTTATACTCGTATACGCCATATGTAATTTAGAGGAAAAAATATATATTTTTCGGAAATCATTACAAAATATGGATATTCTAGGAAATTATTCTTGTACCGATTTTCAATCCCTCATAATACACCATAATATTGTCACGTTCAGGTTTAACGTGAACTACGAGGGCATTGAAAATAAGGACCTTATCTAAAAGATGAAACACCGAATACCAAGTTTAAATAGATTAACAGTTAAAGTTGAGAAGAGTTTACAAAATGATGAAACTTAAATTAGATACTATAGAGTTATAATAGAATACAAATAATATTTTCAATTCAAAAATAGGTGGTATATCACACGTAATGGTTTAAACAAGTTTGTCTACTCCTGTTTTGTTAAGCCGTCTATTGCAAAACTGTTAACGTGACATGTAAATTCAATCTTACATAAGTCTTACGTAATAATCACCAAAGTGTTACGTAATGAATGTTACATAACACTTTGGGGATTTTTATTTATCATTATGGAATTATATCAAACACAAATGTCAAATAAATTCAAAATATTTAAATGTTATAATACCTTTCGTTCTGTGTTAAGTATTTCTGCTTAAATTTTAATTCTGAATTGGAATCTGATTCTACAATGTCGTAGAAAAAGTATAGTACATAACTCGAGCTGTAGATAATTTTCCATGCTCGAGACTATTGCCTCACTCGCCGCTTCACGCTTCACTCGCATGTAAAATATCATTTTTCTACTCCTGTTTTGTTAAGCCGTCTATTGCAAAACTGTTAATGTGACATGTAAATTCAATCTTACATAAGTGTTACGTAACGATCACCAAAGTGTTACGTAATGAATATTACATAACACTTTGGAGATTTTTATTTTTTATTATGGAATTATGTCAAACACAAATGTCAAATAAATTCAAAATATTTAAATGTCATAATACTTTTCGTTCTGTGTTAAGTATTTCTGCTTAAATTTTAATTCTGAACATTCTATTCTGTACGCGGTTTTGAAATTTAGTTGAAATATTTGTGTTTTTTGAGGTTATTAAAAAAAACGCCTTTCTCAGATGAATGTTTTACGTAAAATAAGTACCAAACTAGGGCCATTTTTAAATTTTAATTTTAAACTAAAAACACTGAAAATTTGTTTAAAGCATTACGTGTGATATACCAACTATTTTTGAATTTAAATATCACAATACAAAATTTAGGGCGATATTTAAAAAACAAAGTTGGGTTTTCAAAAACGAAACGTTCTGGTTAAAATTTGTAAACGCTATCTTTGTCTCCTCAAAAAGTAACAATAAGGAAGTGCTTTTAATTTTTTATACCTGTAAACATAATGTCAGAAACAAATAAAAATAAAAATCGCAAAAAGTCGTTGTTTCAAAAATTCTCGAAACTCGCTAAAGTTACTTTACTTTTGACCAAATCATTTAAAAGGTGTTTAAATTGTACAACTTTTCTCTAATTTAACCGACATTGTAACTCCTACCGTTTCCAATATTCCAATGCGATCCCATTCTTATCTTGGCCAGAGTGTATAATTTAAAATTATTATACAAACATATGGGGTATGACTTATAAGGTATCATTGCAAAGGGCGATAAATATTTTTATAATCCAGAGCGGATAAAAGTTAAAGTACGTCTAATTATTTCTCCTCCTGATAAGTTCTTCTGCATCAGCTACTTTGTTTCACCAAGGGGTTGCATGCAGTCAAACTGCCCAGCAGGGCTACGCTGAAACGTATTATGTACTAGTAATCTTCGAGGATTACAAGAGAATAGCTATTATATAACAAATACGACGATATTCAAATCTGATATTTAATAGTAGCATTTTTTAGATAGTAACACCTGATCAGTTCATGAGATCAATAGTTTTAACGGCAAATGGTACTGAAACGTCCATTGGACTCTGTTCACCTCTGCTCAACAGATCGATTACACCATTCCAGGGACTCCTAGTTGAATTTCTAGCTACACTTATTTTGGCGCTTGTAAGTAGATATTAATTATTAACATTTATTTAATTGTAAAATAATGTGTTTGGCGACATCTAGTTTTTGTTGGTAGTACGCCGAGCGAACAACAATTCATTATATCGACTGCTTAGGAGGTCACTGACCTCATAAAGCACAACCACCAACACATAGATGCGACTATATTAGAAATGGGCTTGGTTAACAAATTAAGTCTTGTTTTGTTAAATTTCTAATTTATTTAGTTGCCAACAAGATGTTTTGGCGATATCTAGTGTGAGCTGGCAATAAGCCCGGTGAAACACAGTTCGCAAACGATGGCCCGATGAGAAGTAACAACTCCATAATATCCTACTGCAAACACTAGATACGTCCAAATTCCCTGGCGGGAGGCTTTATTAATGAATTGCTTGTTACATATTGCAATAAGACTTCAAATTATTATTTAAAAAGTCGTGGGCAGCGAGATTATATAGAGGAGGACGGGGTTATTGGAGATGTTAGAACACAGTGCACGTTTTAAGTCAAAGTAATAAAGTCCTACGTGAACAAGATAAGATAATTTATTTTTTTCTTGACTTCCTTCCTATATATTGTGTATGTACCTTTTATCTTACGGAATTTTTCGCGGCACCCCTTGCACCTCCACTTGGCGCGGCCCTGCATGTATCAAGGACTTTCTTGAATTCATCGGAATACGAGAATCCTGATTGATATTTTACTGATATGTAGTGGAGTCTCTTTAATTTCGTGTTTCTTCGACTTCTTTAAAGCTTATTTTTTCAAAAGACTTTATTTTTTCTTCATCTTCGTTATCTAACATAACAAAACATTAAATCAATTTAAGCTAAATTTTCCTTGTTTAGGTATGTTGTGGAGTATGGGACAAAAGAAACAGCGACAAACATGATTCAGTAGCAATACGATTTGGTTTGACAATTGCCGTACTTGCAATGGCTGCAGTAAGTAGTAATTTTTGATTCCATAGTAGAATAATATAAAAATAACCAACCAAATTTCAGGGGCCTTACACTGGGGCCAACATGAATCCAGTAAGAAGTTTTGCACCTGCTTTATTTAACGGCGATTGGACTAATCATTGGGTAAGAATGATTCAATTATTATTCTAGAATAATAGCTTTACTGCAACATATTTGGAAGACGTTACCAAGAAGTTCGAACAAACAAAAGTGAACGGTTCATTCATAGGTGTTAGAATATTCATTTCATTTAAGATTTGATATTGTGCAATATGCAACTAACAGTTTAGGTTATTCAAAGGTAGACCGCAACATTTTTTCACGTTACTCACAAAGTGAATTTAGTTTTGGATTTTATATTCAGTAGAGATAGATACACCTGCCTAGTGTAAAACCCACTTTTTAATTGAATTTTTGATTGATTTTAAACTTATTGTGTTATAGGTATACTGGGTAGGACCTCTTCTTGCTGGATTTGTTGGTGGATTGATTTACAGGCTGATTTTCCAGAAAGACCCACCACCAAAAAATGATCACGCTGATGCCATTCCTTTAAATGAAAAAGCGTAAAAAGTGTTAATAGAATCGTTAAAATAAATTATTTAACAATTTATTAATAATTGTACTCAATAATTACACTAAAAATATCATCAAAATCAGTTTCACACATAGTGCCTAAATAATTATAAGTATAGATGTTATTTTTACATTAAAATATGTTTTTAAGACTTATACAAATTTTATTTGATATATTAATAGATCTGTTTATAAAATATATTTCTACAATTCCTGTTATATTAGATATTAGAGTTCAAATAAAAATTGTAATAATGCTTTAATGTATTAATTTTCTAAAGCTTATATAGTGCACTGATAATTGATATAATCAGTAATACAAAAACCAAAGTGAAATAAATATAAATAAAAGAAATAAGGTACCTATTCCTGCCGTTGGGTGCCAACTGTAAGGCGGATAACCCATTAATTGACTTTGCCTGCATACATCCATCCAGGCCCTTTCTGGGGTGTCTGACGCCTACGTGCAGGGTTCTTTGGTGCGGTTCTAGTTACAAAAAATGGTCCATTTTTTTAAATATATTTTGCGAAAAACTGGCAATGATTTGAAATGTAAGAAAACTAATAACAAACAATTAGAAAAAATATTTATTAAATTACCAAAACAATCAAAATCACAAAAAATATTTAAGATAATAAAATAATCGTAAGTAAAATAAACAAAAACACAAAACAATATTATACCTAGTACTTATATGGTAAGTAACACAAATATTTTAATGATATAAAAAATAAACGTTTTAAAAATAAAAAAATACTATTTTTGTAATAAACAAAACAAAAAATTAACGGTATATCTAAAGCAAACCACGTCTGGCTTTCACAGATGTAAGCTGGTTGATCATCGGATGATGATCAAGCGTCTCAGAAATATTATGTTCAATCGAAATAATGGCCAAATATGATAGGCGTGCTTGATTCATCTTTGACGTATTTAAATGATAAAATAAGAGATTTTTTTTTCTGAAGTAATCCATTTATCGAGGAGTGAATGATAATGTTGAATAAAACTGCGTCTACTCCACAAAAAGATCTTTATATACACGTTACAATTCGTGCAGGCTGCCAGACATGTTTCGGACTATATGTCCATCATCAGTGGCTAAGAAACTTGTACATGTAACGACATTGTACAAGTTTCTTAGCCACTGATGATGGACATATAGTCCGAAACATGTCTGGCAGCCTGCACGAATTGTAACGTGTATATAAAGATCTTTTTGTGGAGTAGACGCAGTTTTATTCAACAAATAAGAGATTGTTTTTGAAATTTTGAATAAAGAATACTGAATGACTGTCGATTTTGCGCATGAAGCATGTACGTCCTGGAACGGCCCTACGGCCCTCTGTTCGAAAGCAGTCTAACTATGAAGCGAAGCGAGTTTATTGATTTTTAGAATGTTTTCAAGTGGAATATCGTCATGAATTCTGTTATTGAGAGACTGACATTTAAATGTTTACGGCAAGATGGCATCCTAAGTTCCAAAGTCACTGTAATTCGCGTGGTTTCTCCACAAGGTAATACTCTCTGACAACATAAAAGGCATTTTAAATGTGATGTTATTTTTGTTTGATATAGATATTCTACTCTCACTAAAAAAATATAGAAATTCAAATCATCTTTTGTTTTCAAGTTACATCTTCTTCTATTCTTAGCTTCAATTTTTTTGTACATATAAGTACTTATATGTTTACCTGTTTCTTATTATACTACACTTTTCTGATGAATACCTTGTATGATTTAAAATAATGTTTGAATGTAGCAATGTATTGATAAAATTCCTCATTCGCCTTGTGTTTTGAAAAATATCTGACCAAAAACAACAAAACGCTGATTAATAAGTGTCTATTAATTGTTAATTTTAGTATTTATTTCGAAAAGTTGTGCTTTTAATTCAGTGCCAGTCGTGGTATTAGGCCATGGTGATTATGTCCGCCCCTGCTCCACTGCCTAATACCAGGACTGGCATTGAATTAAAAGCACAACTTTTCTAAATAAATACTAAAATGAACAATTAAAAGGCACTTTTTAATCGGCGTTTTTGTTGTTTTTTGTCAGATATTTTTCAAAATATAAGGCGAAGAAGGAATTTTATCAATACATTGCTACATGCAAACAATATATTAGATAGGTAAGTATATAAGTACTTTAATAACAATAGGTATAGTATATCCAAAGTCAATGTAAAATAAATACATTTAACTATTCTAATGGGGCTATCCGTTCCCATGCCTCTTTACATTATAAAAAGGCATCGAATGCAGCGTTTTGTAATACATTTCTCCCTCGTATATAAGACGCCAAAGGATACCGACAGTAATAACAATATCTACAGTGACTGGAAAAAGTATTGGGTTAATGATTAATCGAAAAAAAAGGATTAGAGTTTGCAAATAAATATATGAATGAAACAAATAATTTTTGGCGTGACGTGTTATTTTCTCAGATTAATCTAAATATAATCGGATGGGCATCATATGGTATGGCGAAGACTTAATGTGGAATTTAAACAAGAAAATTTGTGTCCGACAGTAAAACACGGTGGCAGAATGTTGTAACCATGATCTGTTCAATAGTTTTTCTTAGATTAATAAAATGAAACAAGATCTATCAAATTAGATAATAATTTTTAATAAAACTTCAAGTGGATGAAACATTTTGCAGTCACTGTATCAGACACGGCCAGTATACGACACGAGCGGAACACGTTGGGAGTTTAAGCATCAAGATTTACATGTGCCAAGCGACCGTCTTCTTTTAAATATTTATCATCAGTTAAGGTCTGAAAATAATGAAGTGACGATTACACATATTATAAATTTTTTACGTTCTATAGAAAATGTGTGAGTAAAATTTTATTATAAATAATGTATCTACTTATATGCATAACAAGTATTAACAGAAGTATTAATTATTATAAAGGTATGTTCATTGTTCGAACACGGACTAGTTACGTGTGCATCAATGTCTAAACTTCTAAAAACAAAAACAGTCTTTTTCAGCGTAGGTTTATTTGTTGCCGTGTTGAAGCGAAAAATACAGTATACTTTTATACAAATGAACATAAAATTGTTGATACATAAAGAATTTTTAGAATATCGTAGGGCATGTATTGTCTATGCCTATGGACGGCTGCGGTTGGTATTAACATTACAAAGGGATATCGACCTGTGTTTTTTATATCATTTTAAACTAACTTTAGAAACACTATACCTAATATCATTCTTATTTTAAATAATTAATTTAAGTACCTATAGGTTTTCCTGGTTAATGTTAATATGAGTAAAACCCTCAGCAGTCCTACACTACTTATCTGAAACACATTTTCATTCCCTTTGAGATATATGAAAAACTGAAATTGAATGCAGTTTCATAATAGTTTTTCTCATCTCCTTTCATAAAAAATGTGTCCATTTCCAGCAATATCACATCCATAATATCATATAATACGATATAGGGATAATATATCATTTTGTGAACTGCCCTGCAGCCAACTTTGCCAATATGACAGCTCATAAAATAAAAGCGTCCATCTAAGCAGGCCGAGTCTGGTAATAGAATTGACACTTACGTATAGCCACCTTTTCGATAGATCGCAATACTCTTGAGAAATAAAATCAAATGACAAAAAAAGTGGATTTTAAACGAAATTAGAGAAGGTTACAGAGTTTCCGTTTAGGCACCTCTGTTATAACTTCCTTTTATATAGGATGGTCCAGTTTCCAAAGCGGAAGCGGACAGAGAACCACAAAATGATATCAGTTTTTATTATAAACTATATTCGAAAATTTTTTTATAAAAAATGCCAAAAATATTAAGGTTTTTAAAACTACTTTAGATATATTATATAAAATTTGGCACAAAACAGTGGCGTATATTGTTTTTGACAATAATTTTTATTAAGTTGCCCCCTAACGCCACTGGACTTAACAATTTTGATGTACTTAAGTGCTCTATTTCTAGCAACAACGCTGCCAAATTTCAAAGAAATCAGTAAGGAAATATTTGACTTAATAAAAAGAACCTTTATATACAAAAAAAACCTTTAACACCCTGTATTTTGGAAACAATGCATTTCCGGACGTATGTTTATAGGAACTGAGAATTCACTCTCTTAAATATTGCCGCCTCTTTTAGAAGCACCATGTATATATTTCCAGGATGATCGATTGCTATTATTGGGAACTTGAAGAAGATTGTTTGATCAGAAATCTGGAATCTACTATCTTACTATAGCTTCCAACAATGATTTTCCTTCTTCGACCATCAACAAGATATTTTTTAGACATTTAAATAAACACCTAAACAAGCATTTACTTCGTCCTTCTGAAACGTCAATTAAGAAGAAATTCCTTTCCATTCCCTTCATTGACAATCTTTCGTATAAAATACAGGCATATTTTCGATCTAAATATGATTTAAATGTCTCTTTAAAGACAACTTATAACTTGGGCCCTTTCTTGGTGAATTCGAAGGATAAAATACCTTTGGCTAATAGATCTGAGGTTTATCGTGCACCGCCAAATACATAAGCCAATCTGGGCGAAGAATTGGTACACGAGTAAAAGAACACACCAATTTCATAAATATGTAATAAGGGCATTAAATTAAATTTGTTGGAAATGCTGGAAATCTAAAAAACTATTAAGAACGAGCACACCTTTTGTTTGAACGACCAATTAAATTTCGGACCTTTCAACTTTTTCGACTCTCTAATCCATCTAAGAGAGACATAGTAGATTCATAAATCTTCAGGGTTGTCGCCCGTGGGCTGGGGTGTTAGTCTGTAATCTGTGCTGTCCACTTTTTGATTTGCTTTATGTTCAAATAATTTTGATTCACTCATTTTATCTGTATTGTCCCATTATTTTTCGTATGTACTTTGTTTCAAGGCTACTCATTTTTATTTATACACCTATATGTATGTTTTTAATTTAAATAATTGTAAAGATTCTATACATTCAACTGCTGTTTTAGTCTGTTAATAAGGGTTCTGCCTATATGCGGATTTAACTCCACCATAGTTGCGATATTTTGAGGTACTGTTAGTTTTAAGATTTAAGACATTGTATAGGTTATATTTTACATTGTGTGTTTTGAAAAATGTTTAAATTTTGTATGTCCCCTTGAATAAAGTTTTTGAAAAATTAATAGTGGAGACGACGAAATTGTTTCATTGTAATAAAAACTTAAAACAACGATGTAAGAGCTTTTGTGTAAGCCCCACTCCATAATAACTATTTATCGAGATTTGGAAATAAACCATTTAAGAAAAATCATCCAATATAAATATCTTTTGGCAAACAAATAAAAATTAAAAATAATCTTAAATAAAACTTGCATCAGCCGTGAAGTGTAAAAATCGCAACGTGAACACTAATCTTCCGGCCCAAACACTTGTCTACCGATTTGTCGCCTTCTATCTTTTTCCCTTACATTACCAATTCTATTATCCGTCTCCGGTTCATCGTTTCTCTTCTATTTTTCCTTTTTTTTTATTTTCAGGGTAGCGCAAACTTAATTTTCCGGGTAGTGAACTGATCCAAGCGCGGACAAGAAACACACATACACTCCACGATATCAGATTATGTTTTGGTCTGGGGCGCGCTTAAAAAATGTATTATTAGCCGACGGGGAATCTGTCGCACTTGTCAGTTTCACGAGCGTAGCTGGAAATAATAACGCAATATTTGCTATCTTAATGTTTCAAAATTGATGGATTAGATTGAGTCTATACTACTCTGCAAAGCAAAAGTACCCAGCAATTTTTCATCATTGCTTCAAAATTGCTTTACCATTTTAAAGAACATAATATATCAAATAACGAATTATTAGTAAGCTTGGACGTGGTTAGCCTACTTATGTTCCTGTTGATGAAAAAGAGTTCGAAATTTGCTGGGAAATGATCTAAGCCTAACTACAAACAGCAAGTTTAACGTAAATAAATTATTAAAACTATTAAAATTGTGCATAAAGACAATATTTTCAACTCAATGATCATTTCTATAGTCAAGATTTCGGAAAGGTTATGGACTCACCTTTGTCTCCGATACTATGTGTCCACGGATTGAGTGAACATAAGGTGTAATTGACAAAAAATTTTCGACTTGAAAGTTGACCTTTTGGGGGTCAGCCCTGGTTGGTCTAAAACTGCGAAGTTGAAAAAATCAGTCCAATTTACTAATGTACAGGGTGATTTTACGATGAATTTTCAAAAATTATCAAGAGTAAATTACCTTTGTTGTTAAAAATATTAAAAATGTTTACTTAGAAAAGGTGTTCAGAATTAAAAGTTATGACAGATTATCAATTTTCAGTTTGATCGGCAACTTTGACATTCTTTATTGTATTATTGTTATTTTTCAAAAATAAGTGGTAGTTTTCAGTGTTTTTAGTTCTTCTTTTTCGAAAAATGAACGTTTGCGTGGAATTGTTTCCAAAACACATTATCACCCATACCAAGGCACTCGATAATTCTGTATAATTCTATTCAATTTTGCAAAGTATGGGAAACCGATACAATAATCCTTTCAAACCAGAGTTATAGCAGTTCGAGGATTATAACATTATAACTTTAGTACTGGGTTAGGCATTTGGTATCACAAATCTGCAACAAGACTACCAAACATTTTATTGAAATAAAATTATGAGAAATAACAAAATTAATGCCTACCTGTTAGACAATAAAGTTATTATTATTATAATTATTATTATTATTAATATATGCAATTTATGTTTTAAAAGTAACATCCTTTAAATGACATCCTGGATTCTCATTACATTTTTATGATAGGAATCTAAAAGTTGGCATAATTCGTTACAACATTTCTGTAGTTATTTCCTCTGAAATACGAATTTTAAGTTCTTGAATGGTATTGGGACGCCTTTCTTAAACTTTTTGCTTCAGTTACCTCCAAAGGAAATAATCAGGAGCCGTCAAATCGGGGGAATTAGCGGGCCATGGTATATCACCAAATTTTGATATATCAAACGACAGGGGAACAATTCTGGCAATGAAATTCGAGTTTTTCGTGTCTCCCCATCTTGTTGGAACAAATATGATTGTGTCCCCCAAAAATACCCGTAACATGTAAACGTAACGTTCTGGGTTTATTGTAACAGTTTGGTTATTCACTTCAAAAAAATATGGCCCTACTACTACTACATATATCGAATATTAAGAACCACACCATATGAGGTGAATTTTTCATCATGAAGCTGTTGCTGATGTGCGTCGGACCAGTAACGATAATTTTGTTTCTTCACATATGCGCTTCCTCTGACATCATCAAGAAAGTTAACTGGTTTTCATCATTTTCTAAAATTTGTAAAATTGTCTACAGAAGGCAAAACGAAGTGGTTTATCAGATTCTTTTAATTTATGAACCACTTGGGTTTTGTATGAGTGAAAACGCAAATCAGAATGCAGAATTCTTCGGAATATCCTGTTGGAAATGTGCCACAAGTGACTGCCTTGATGCAGATCGATTCGGACTTCTTACTACAGCTTGCCTTACCCGTTCAGTATTTCCAGGTGTTGGGACTGTACGCACACCTCCATGAAAATTTGATGCAAAATTCCATCTAATCTCAAAACCTCTTACCAATTTCAATTTGCTTTGGCGTGTCGGAATTCTTCCGTGTCTTTCCACATTAAATTCGTGATGAAAATTTCTTTGGACTTTTACAACTGTATTACTTAATATAAACTGTTTTACGACAAAAATTCTTTGATTTATTGGAAATTTGTTCATGACACATAGGAATGAAGATTGTTCACAACAATATATTGTTTCTAGAGCTCCCTATCATAAATAGGTGACTCTGCCTCTATCTAGGGGACATCTAGACGATGTTATTTTAAAAAATATTTTTGTTCTTTTAAATTTATATTTACTTACCTTGTGTAAACATTATACCAAAAATGCAATAATTTACCGCCAACCCTGCATGCGCATATTCGATGTACCTATATTGTATTTTTAAGAATAATTTTCACATACTGAATAAAATGTTTCCCAATTTCAAATATAAGAAATGACACGCTACTGGTTATGGTAAATACACTTTTCTGTCATATTCCTAAAAGAAAATTCAACACTTGTGTGGCAGATTAGCTTTTTTATATTAATATTATACCCTAGATGATAGGATAGATGTAACATTGAGATTTTATCTTAATCTGTTTTTTAACCACAATATTTGGCTGTGGATTCAATAGATCGCTGAACCTGATACGATTATAGAAATATGCACACACATAAATCTGAAGGATCACAGTGTTTTATTAAAAATAAAATATGAAATAATTAGTTAGCATTTGTCGTCGGCCTAAAAATGTTATTGAATCTCATATAATTTATGAAAAATTCGATGTTTTGGTATCATACCACGATACGAATTTACAGGCACACGGAATACATATAGTGAGGATGAAAAATCGTCTATACATTCTATGAAATTTGAAGGAAATTTAATAATAATAATTAAATAATAAATAAAAGCTTTATTTACGAATGGCTTGTTACATAAAGTAAAAAGACTTTTAGTTATGTTGGAAATCTGTTTCACACTACCATAATTTCACCAGACAGGCCGTTTCGTTGATCCAAAAGTCATCAGTGGTGATCGGCAGGCAGTGTGACCCAAATTTCCAATCAATCAAACTAATGTTCCTGTTGGTTTCGTGTATGTCTTTAATTTTCCAGAGCTTTTAATAGGACACTCAACGTGAAGCATCCTATATAACGTGATAATGCCCCACCAAAAAAAACTTAATAAGCAAAACGCATTTCCTCTTTGGTTACTAATAGCGTAATAAAGGATTTCTTAATAAGAACTTTCATAAATTTTTATGTAAAACTGTTTTCAAAGCTTATTTTTACACAACCCTCCATTTAAATCTGAATAATACCCACTAGATTGTTAAAACGGATAGACCTATATGTTGTGACAGATCTAGATTTATGTGAGTGGAATAATAATCGAGAAGACGGTTCCTAAACACATACTTATAAGATAATCAAGGGAGCTGTGGTCGGGATTTAGCAGGCGCTTGACCGGAGTTTTAGCAGTTGTTAATCGCCTGGAAACGGTCGTGACTTGTTTTGATAAAGCTGTAGTAAGGGAATATCCAATACTCAACGCAACGAGTAAGTAGCAGTTTTCTGATTTGTCATTTTTAGATAAATCTACATATTCAATGTGAGTAAATATGGAGTTACTCATATACATTATTTCACAGTGTATTTATTGGGTTTGAGTATCAGTTTGGTATATACAGGGCTATCCGATGAATAGGGAAGATTTCTTAAATAATTTTACTGATAAATCAAATAAAATTCTTTATATCTATGTTCAATTCAAGTGATAGAAAATTTTCGGAAATACTATTAATTAGTTTTTGGTTGAAATCATTTTAGCCCTGTGATAGGGGTGGACACAATCGCCAAATTTTCAAGTAGGAGTAGGGGTCGAGAAATATCATTTTAAAACATTTTTTATCTGCTTTACAGGATAAGTTACTTTTGATATATTTCCCCATAATTCTCGAGAAAATTGTGTTGTGTTAGTTAGGTAGTTGGAACTCATCTTGTTAGACATCGTAGAGTTTTGTATATTACGTGGGTAATCTTAAAAGTTCGTGTTTTTGCTTTCAAGCTTGTGTAAACTTCGGAACTCAGGGTGTCGTTGTTTTAATAACATGCGATTCTATTGTACCAGGTGTGCAGAAAGACACCCCCCACTATTACTATCTGCGACCATCGCGCTTTTTGCATACGCGCCTACTGTCACAATGGTGATTCGATATTGACAGCTCAACGTTTATATCGCGCGGAATTTATTGTACGGAATGCACCGAAGGACGACACCATCTGAAAATGGATTTACAATCAAAGTCGCCCGCGCTCTGTTCGAACCCAAAATACGATTGAAGAAGTAAGAGTTTCGGTGCGTCAAAATCGGTCTCAATCAATTCGCAAACTCAGTTAAGAAGTTAACCATAAAAAATCGTCGTTGCACAAGATTCTGAAGCAAGATTTACATCTTACAGCATACAAAATTCAGCTCGTTCAGGAACTTAAAGTTACCGACTAACCGCTCCGATTGAATTTTACAAATGAAATGCTTGCGCATACTCAGACCCAACAACTCCCTGGCTCTTGATTTGGATGGATCAATAAACTCCTTCGAATGTACCAATGCTGGATAAAATAAAACTTCTGAACGACAGCGCAATAACTTACACTACTAGATTATGGAAAACCAACAGATCTGAATTGATTCGATCAGAAATATTTGGAACTCATAATTTTATTCCTATTATTGACCAATTTATTGCATCTTTTAAACCAAAGGTTTCAGCATAATATGAGTCAGTTCCTTTCTAATTTTTTTTTTCACAATTTAAAAATGTTAGCGCATAATGAAATTGAATGTCAAGCTAAAATGCATAGTAATGATTTAGAACAGAATCTAATGTTTGAAGAGTTTTCCGAATTATTCCAAATATTAAAGGATGAAATCGAATCATTAAATGCCATCAAAAAAGGAGCTATAATAATATGTTTATGTTATATTTGAAAAACTAAATTATTGAAACTCGAAGCCGTTCCTGTCTACTTCCTTGCCAGGGTTTACATCCATCATATTCAGAGCCAACAGTAATTCCCACCTCCTTCTTAATATAATTTTATACCAACGGGATTTGAACGCAGAATAAAATTATTCGGAAATGTAAATAGTTTCCGCAACAAATTTAAAAATAACGCGCCATATTTCAGACACAGATGCTTTAGTTACATAAGAAAACATACCTTTTAGGTTAGTTTTGATTTGATTATTCAATCGCATATAGAAATCATCCTTTATCGATGTGTGATTCGATCAGTTGGAAAACCTAGGTGGTGACTTTGCAAAATCTAATCGTATTTACGATATAAACATAAAAATCTACATTTCCGGAGTAACTCCTTCCGGAGCAGAATTTTAAGTTTTTTTTATTGGTAAAATGACACATTGGAAAGAAATACTAAAAACCGCACAGTTTACTTCCAGAAATTATCTGTAATAGAAATAGTAACGACCTTAATATCCCAAAATTTAACTGTATCTTTTTTTTTCTATTCTATTGTTTTATACCAATTCCTATACCTTTAAAACCAGAGCTAAATATATGGTTCTCGAATACACTGTGTCTAAGATAAGAATGGGATCTGGGAATTGGAATTTTGGAGTAGGAGGAGGTAGGAGTTACAATGTCGGTTAAATTAGAGAAAAGTTGTACCATTTAAACACCTTTTAAATGGTTTTTTCAAAAGTAAAGTAACTTTAGCCGCTTTCGAGAATTATTGAAAAATCGATTTTTTGCGATTTCAGTTTTCATTTATTTCTGACATTATTTGTACAGATATAAATAATTCAAAAGCATTTTCTCGTTGTTATTTTTTGAGGAAAATAAGATAGCGTTTACAAATTCTCACTACGACGTTTCGTCAATCTCGAGGCGTCCAAAGCTGTAGCGAGGTCATTGGTGACACTCAAAAGAGCAGTTGCAGTACTATGCTTAAGCATAGTACTGCAACTGCTTAAGCGCGAAAACCCGACGATGGCAAAATATTATTGTCCCGTACGTAATTCATAATTTGACTACCAATGATGCGCTCAAATATCTTGGACATTGCGGGAAGTATACTTACTAATTGGGCACAGATCGTTATATCTTGAAGGACACTGAACTTTGGGTAACGGTATAACATTCGCCATTTTCCAAATGTCAGAAACAGCACAAATCTTTAATAAAACACATTTGAAAGCTAAACAATTAAATTAGTAGGTATATGATACACAGTCATTTCGGTTTGACATACTGTGAGTGAATTTTCCCACGTTGCGTTGCCGTTGAACATATCTTTGTATGCCTTTATTCTGAAATGGGGTTCAATCTCTGCTCTTGCAATTTTTTTTAATTTATAATTTTTGAATAAAATACTTAGGTAGTTGGGTTAGTTTAGCATATTATTATTATCATTTTTAAACTTAAATTTTAATAATATAAATAATAGTGTATTTGGATTTTAAATCTGACGAAAACATTTCGTTATGTTTTAGATTATCATGTACAGCATCCTTACGATAAATTATTTTCGAACGCCTATGTGATCTATTTTTATGTTAAATATTTTAGGTTATATTAAATCAATGAAAAATTAATCAAAATTTCGGATTTATTTAAGAACTATTTAATTTTGAACCCTTTGTTGTAAATTTAATAGTTTTTGTTTCATGGCTCGCTTGGATTTCATATCGTCTACGTACCTCAGACCAACTAACGAAGGAGCTTAATGGTTCAATCGCACCTATATTAAGACGCTGAAGAACCCCGAAGATCCTATTAAAAACACAGTCTAAACCTTTATAACATTCTAATTTTATATTAATAATAATAAGTCCGGGTGTGACATTTTTGTTAGAAAATCTAAAAAGAGAACTGAAATTAAATTAGATCAATATTTTCTTTTAGGCCATGAGCGCGCAAATAGAACAAAACATTTAACTTATCAGTAACAGTAGTTGTTACTTTAATTCGTACACATTTCCCCTTAGACTTCATAAATCATCTCCATGGAGCACGTCCATTTATTTATTTCTCACTCTCGCTCATTATATCACAATTATATTCATCTCTTTCATAAATAAAAAAATAGAAGTATATTCCATATACTTACATACAAAAGGGTTGTGAGAACGCGCGTAATTAACTTAATGGTCCCGAAACAAGATTGTGTTCGGTTAGCAGTTCAACTGTTTCACTGATAAAATTGTTTGTTCCTCTATACATTATCTTTTACATTCAAGAATAGAGCGCACAGTTGGTTATGAATTATGGTGCACTGTGATTGTTTTAGAGTAAAGAAATTTCGTTATAGATAATATTAGAGATGAGAAACTTTGAACTATGAATTTCGTGTAACAAAATCAGTAATTAATATTTGAAAAGAGCTAGTTGCATTGCATTACAGTAACATTGAGAGTAAAACACTAAATTTGAGATCTTAAAAAGTACGTTCATTTTACATAAAATTCTTTGTAATGGATACATCAATTAAATATGGGAGTATTTACCTGTTTAGACAAATCAATACTACCTGAAATTACAGAAATAATTAAAACTATATAAAAGTAAACTTAAAATAATGACAAAATTCCTGATTCCACATATTATCTAACTATCACTCAGTACAAAAAATTTAATCACGGGCTCAGCGAAGCATGAAAAACTATAAAAAATTTGTTTCGGAATTTTTATTCGAGGTTTAAAAAATAGGGCAAACTCAGGTTTTTCCCGCCTATGCCAATCACTTTTAAAGATGCCTTCCAACATACGAACAACTGTAAGAATGATTTTCACGGCGTTGCCAATTCTAGAGACGACGAAAATGAACATTTTTGTTAATAATCATAATTAAAATATCTGATAAATAAGTCCATCTGGATTACTGCAGATTTGTACATTACTTCAGACTGTTCCTGACGGTTTCGGAAACCTCTGAAAATATGCCTAGTTACGTGAGAAATTAAGCGCTAAATGTTTCGTAGCTAATGATAATTTTGACAGTTTCACCTTCCTTTTATAAAAAATTTCAAGTGAGGTGAGCGGTATCATGTCTCATCATGGATTTCTGCAGAGTCCTGACTTTTTCGGACTGTTGTGGAAACAAACCTTTAGCGTAATATGTGTACACAGAGATATGGCCATATCTCTGGTCGTA
Organism: Apoderus coryli; assembly: GCA_911728435.2. Lineage (NCBI taxonomy): Eukaryota > Metazoa > Arthropoda > Insecta > Coleoptera > Attelabidae > Apoderus > Apoderus coryli. The sequence goes on along the minus strand of OU452206.1, from coordinate 8,691,470 downwards.
TACCACCACCTGTCACCTGTACAATTATTATAATGCAGATTTTTCCCTCGAGGTTATTAACCGTATTTTTGTATTTGTTTCTGTTCACATTGTTCATTTTTATCCTAAAGTAAATGCGTATTTCTACCAATAATAAATAAACAATTGCACTCACCTTAATTCAAATTTGAGTCATAATTCCATTTACATTGTACTTAATTGCCAAGAATAAAAATTGCATTACTTGTTGTTTCATTTACTAAATAAATATTCTTAATACGGTCCTGTATATGGTTAACTTTGTCTTTCGTCCGTTTCCATGCCAAGTGAACACCTAAAACAGATAATATTTATTAAATAATTATTTAAAAGTTAAAAAAAATAAAATGTATACTTCCTACTTATGGTGGAGCCGTCGTAAATTTCTTTCTGAGTCCACGACATGAATTGTAATATTATGGGTATTTGGTAGAATTCGTGCGGAGTAATGTTGAACTCTATTCAGGGTGGGAACTTTTAATGGGATCTGGTCTAGGAACGATCATTCTCAATAGTTGCAGTCTAACATCGAATTTGTAACAATATCACTATCGTTAAAAGTTAACTATCTGAACATCTTGATAGGCGTTATGCGTTTCAAGTCGTTATGACTTACCTTTTTGTGTTTGTTGTCATATTTCTGTTTTAGTTGGTAGTCCGCTAGCTTTTGTTCATTCTCCCATGTGAACGACTTTTGAGCGGCAGGTGCTCCCGGATCCTTACGGTCTGCCTTGAATCGCGAGGTTCTTTGGAAGTGTAATTGACGTGAGACAGCATTTGGCGAACCATTGAGGATGTGGTTCTATCGTTAGACCGGACGGCGACGCTGTGTGCTGCTACTGCAATTTCACTTGAGCTCCTCTGAATCGTCGGCGAGGAGGTCGGGGGCAGTGTCGTTTACAGGAACAACCGACTACTGTTTTTGTTTAGAGCAATCGGCTGGAGGCTCCATTTATTCGCTTTCTATCTTATCTTGTGTCGCATGTTTTTGATTTCGTTATTTTTCAGTTGTCTTGTTCGTTGGAACGATGCTACCGTGGGGAAATTAGTTGTTTCAGGTTGAGGTTGTCCCTGTGAAGGTTTTCCTGGGGCATTATAACTGTAGGGTATATGAACGAGGCCTCCCGCTGCTTAACCCGGGTCGCGCAACGTATAGCTGTCTTATGTCATCTTTTCTTACAAGACCGTTACCTGGTTGCATGCCTCTGAGTGGCTGAAAGTAGAGTTTGGCACTCTTGGGAGAGCTCCGAATCATACATCTTCATTCTGGTGGTATCGTTGTAATGAAACTATCTGTTAGTATTAAGGTTTCAGGATAGTAAGGCCCTATAGACTTACTAGGCTACTGATGGATGTGCCTTGGTTTCGGCCTAAACCAGTTTTACACTCGATGGAGAACTCTGGTGCCCTCGGCGTAGAGTTTTCTTGGACTTGTGGTTAATGATATGAACCATTTTTTGGAACACCCTGTATAACTACTTCCAGACATTTATTTAGTAGCAAATTTCTGCAAAACCATTCATTTTAGCTCCATAAAAAAAGAGGAAGGGAATTTGCAAAAAATAAAAAATATTATTTACTACATTAGTAAAAAAATTGGGGAACAAAAGGTGTCACTAACGTCAATAACGCGTCACGGGTTAAATTTTTTAAAAGACTGTTTTTTTTTCAAATTTGAAAAAAATATTTAAAGTCGCCTTTTTGCGTAAATTTTGAATTTAAGCATTTGATGACACTCTGTATCTAAACAAATAAGCATTTTATCACGTCACGTGAAGACACATGTATTGTCAACAAGACTGCTGTTTTGTATATAATTTCTTGTGCGATAATACGTTTTCTCCAATAAATAAGGACTACATCCTAAAATAGTTAAACAAGGATTTCTTATACGAAAAAATGATAATTATTTTAGAGCCTGCATAGAAGGCCTATTTCATGTATAACTGAGACTCCCACCATTTGCAAAATATTTTAGTCGAATAGTTCCTATCGAGAGTAGTACAATTTCATTGTGGGACACCCTGTATAATTAAGACAACCAAATTTATATGCACATATTTTAGTACTTTAACACTGTGGCACATTTTATTAAAACATGTCTTCTATAACATCACGATTCGTTTGTAAAATTTAAGTAAAATCAACTAAATTCCATAAAAACCGTTTATTATTGTCACCAATACGGACAAGCATTATAACCGAAACAATCATAATAACAAGAGCGAACGGCCAACTTGATCCTCTTTAATAGTATTAGTATCATGAGGGCCACAGTGTGTTGTTTCCAAAGCAGCTTTCTTGTTATAGAGAATGATGAGCTTTTGGGTTGATGTTCGGCTGTTATGTCCTGTCATGACCACCTTGACTGTTCTCATGATACAATATACATAGACATTTTGATATATAAAGGATTTAAACATAGGGCCAATGTAAATTATAATTGGAAAACCGTACAAGAGATAGAATCAACAGCTTTCTGTATAATGAGTTTTATAACTACCAAAGCAAATAGTCTATGTCCTTTCCTATATTTTTGAGTAAGGATTAAACGAAATTTAATCTTATAGGTAGTAAATAAATGACCCACAACGTTTATTTATATATCACAATTAACCGATTGGTTTTCTTTAAAAAATAATAAAAAAAAACAACAGAAATTTTCTTTTTTCTAAAATAAAAAATATTAAGAGTTTCCGGTAAAATGCATGGAGGAACTGCTGGCAGAACTTAGACTTGTGAGTACAAAGTCACAAAGAGAGGGCAGGTATAGAACGAACAAGGCAACCATCTCCAAGGAGAGCAACTGATTGTTCCTGCAGCATTAAAAGCATTCCTGTATAAATTTAACTGTCTAGCGGATATTGTGCAATAAGGAACAAGAAAACGGTACAGTATTAGATTATTTATAATAATAATATATAGGCAGGACTTAAACGCAACAGGCAGTATTGACATGAAAGGCCACTAATCAGAAAACAAAAAAAACCTCTTTTAGTCGTCTATCAGTATTTCGTTTAGGCTGAAATGAACCTGTGTCTTTGATAAATATTTTTTTAAAGATTAAAGTTTGGCTGCCTTCCAATTGGATACAATTGCGCATACTGTAGAAAAGTTCGAAAAGCACTGTAATTTGTTTGTGCATATACACAAACCGTGTAGAGCATTTCGAAATTAGAGAGAAGATTATCTCTAGACATGATCAAAACTAAATTTCAAAATAAACAATAAAAAGTAACGATATAACTAAATTGAGAAATATAATTTTAAAAAGGACGCATTCAAGTAACTCACAACAGTGACGTTTGTAATTCTACTCGTCAAACTGGTCAAACGAAGCCTACGTACACACTACCTCCCTCATCTAGTAACGCATTTCTTAAATAAACATTTTGGAGTAAAGAAACATAAAATTAACATGTTTTTTTAAATTTTTAAATCCTTAAAACATATTTACGGTTCTCTAATAGCCACCAACACCAAAGGGTTCTTGTTAAACTTCATTTGAAGAAAAGAGGTTAAAAATTGCACATACTGAGTTCCAACTTGAAGCTTCCAACTCAACCGTCGACTCATCCTAACTTAATACCTAAATTAAAAAAAAAACAACAAACTAAAATATCTTGAATCTCTAAATCGAATATTTGAATTGATCGCAAAAGCTCAAATAAAGGTTTGACTGAGGTGCATTGGAAATTTATGAAGCTGCTCTTACGAGGGCAGTTGTGGTTATTATTCATCACGATTGACATCTATAAGTGTTAGAATGTATACTGCACACTCAGTACTCAGTATTTCATTTTATATAGGGTTAGCAAAAAGTATGGAAACCCCTGAATATATCACGAACAGAAATTAATATGAAAAAAGTTTCATACAAAACTTATAGGTTTTTTTAGAAGCATTAGCAGCAGTACTTTAAAATATATCGGGTTGCCCAACAAAGCGCAGTTGAGCAAAGTTGTGATTTTTTAAACGGAACACCCTATATTTGAAATAATTTTTTGGAGAATTTGAAACTAACTTTATGAAGAGCTTCCTATCTCTAAACTCACTCACTACCGAGTTATCGCCACTTGAAATCCGACAAGGTAATAAGTATGGAAATAACAAAATATCAAAAATAATTGTTTATTCAAAAAACATTACCATGTGCAACAGAAATAATTATAAACTAAAACAACTTAAAACACACCAACAAAACAGAAACACGAAATTCAATTTAAAGCAAATGTTCAAAATGCACCATAGTTAGCGATTTGACAAAATTGCAGTTGTTCAATGAAATGTTTAATTGAATAAACTGTTGGTATGTGATTTTTTAAAAATATTGTAGTTCTGATCTTCATAAAACGCAAACTTCTATTTAGATCAAATGATAACGAAAAAAAAACTATTTTATTATAATTAACAAGTATTCATATTTAAAAATGTAATAAAAACTGAGACGATTTATTCAATTCCCGGGAATATAAAATTTTATTACTAGTGTGAGTGAAAATCATTTCTTATATCACAGAAACCATCTTTTAAAATCACATAATAAAAATATCAATCCCGACTTGTGGTTGGCTTCAAGCTCATAGTCAAGTCCCATAATTTATAGTCGTAATCGTCGAATGGCAAAAAAGATAACGGCCTGCCCGGTATAAACGCAAGCGGATTTTCTTTTACCGTTTTCCCCATTTTCAGTATGCTTTCCCGCGTGATATCAGTTGTGCTTCATCGACATGGCACCGCTGCGATGCCTCTTCAAAAATTATTGGATGGAATTATTTCTTACTATTATTTCTTTATAGCGCTATGTATATAACTTCTGCCCCTTGAATTAAGCTGATGATTTTAAACAGTAGCGGAGAATAAATTTAATAATTATTATTAAAATTATACCGAATGTAGTTTTTATTTTACTAGATCATTCGTAAAGTGTTTATTTTAAAATTATTGTCATTTTTAAAAGTGTCGTTTAAATTTTTTTTAAGTCTTATCATTAATAAAGCCTCCCGCCAGGGAAATTGGGATATGGTGGAGTTGTTGCTTCTCGTCCGGCCATCGTCGAACTGTGTTGCACCGGGCATATTGCCTGCTCACACTAGATGTGGCCAAAAACATCTTGTTGTATTATTATTATATCTCACACTTGAACTACATGTGACACCGCATTCAAAAGCTTCAGAATTCGTGCCTGAGACTCATCTTCGGTATAAGAAAATTTGTGAGAATCAGCAACACTATGTCTAAGGCAAACTGGACGAATACGGAAAAAAGGCGGCAACTGCATACATCCGTCAGGAATTTTTGCATCTTATACTGACTAAGTTGCCTCCCTGTCTTTACAACAGAATTACGTTTCGTACCGACATCCACAATATCAACGTACGTGTTCGTAATTCTTTAAATATACCAAATCATACAACAGAAATCTTTAAAAGGTAATTTTCTTATAACGTCTCAAAATGCGTGAATTCTTGGTCGAATGATTTGAGGAATAGCTCTAGCAAAGATTAATCTACACAATAGATAGTCAGCGTATATGGGAAATAAAACAAAAATTGAAACTGTCTCGACACGAGCTACATCTATTAGAAAAACATGCAACCATGGAAATTGTAGATGGCGTTATATGTATTGTGTTGAAATAAAATAATCATATGGGCAATGTTAGACAAGGACGAGTATACTTTCCCCTACGAGGTGGGAGTTTGTTTTTATATTATAGGTATCATATATGTACTACTGTGCAGCAGTGCTTTTTGTTTAAAATTATATGGTATACGTATACCTATCTACGCAAAGATTAATGTGTATGGACGAAAATAAAAGAAATTACTATAATAGTATAAATATACAGGGCTGGTTTATTAAATGTTTTAGACAATAATTTTAAATGACTAAAATAATATTATTTTAGTCATTTAATTTTAAATTTCGGATATAAGGATGCATCAAAAAGTTATATTTAAATTAACGAAATTTGGCGTTATAGATAGGACTTCCGGTTATTACCTGATTCAGTTTTAAGGATCAAACTCAAACAGCAGATTCAACTTGTCGTTAACATTATGAAAAAATAAATCTCAGAGGCGGGTAAATTAAAGGGGCATACAGGCGTGAAATGCTACCCTAACTTTTTTATGCACATTTTTTGCGTGTGTTTCAATTCGGAGATGTAAAATCTAACAAATTATATACGTAATAAATGTATCCTTCTGTGATATTGATAGAAAGTCATCGTTATCGCGTAATATCGATTTTAAGAAATGTTAATATTAAAAAGGCTGTGCTTTTTACAAGTTGCTGAAGTAAATAAGGTTTGAAATTTCCAGCATGACAATAATTATTTAAAAAAATACGGTTTCGAAATGCAGGATGTAAAAAATTAGAATTTTTAATCTGTTTTTAATGAAAATTTAAATCTATTGAGAAATATGGTTCAGGGTTTTTGTGAAATGTATTTTACTCCAAAGATTCTACTCATCGATTATAACCGAATTAATTTACTCAAAAATATCTATACTAGTAAAATAACACAATTATCACAATTAGGTTCAAATTCTGCAACGCCGAATTGAAAAAAAAACTTACAGTCTCCCTAATATTGGTTTTTGTGCAATGATCATAAAACTTTAAAAAACTAACGATTTATGTAGATTGTATTGTTAACACGTTTCGTAAAAAGCTTTAAAAACCCACCAACAGGGTGTTAAAATTATCACGACAATAACTTTTTTCATGTTTTAACAAGTACAATCGTCTGCTTCAGATTGATCCTTAAAAACTGAATAACAGTTTCTCTATATAAAAAAATAAAACTCGTAAATATCATCCCCAAACATTTAATTTGACTACAATTACATAACACCATATTTGAAAGTAAATAAAAAAAAACAGCATTACCTAGTTTGACAGATTTGCAAATTGCAAATCAAAGTATCTATGTATACAGGGTGTTGCATAAGTACTTGTACAAACTTTAAAGGGTGATTCTTTGACTAATTTTAAGATACAAATTTCATATGTACATGGGTCCGCTACGGCTTGGTTTTCGAGATACAGGTAGTTCAAAAAGAATATTATATTTAGGATTATATGCTTGTTCAATAGCATCGCAATTTGGTGCAATTCGGGATACAGGTGTATTGATGACACCAGAGCTGTCAAAAGAACTAATAAAAAATACGAAAAATAACAAACAGACTATTATAATAGGTATACCTAATATAATATAGGTAGCACTGATAATTTTTTTATTATAGGTATTATAAGATCTACAACAATCTTGTTACATCTTTGCCACATTGTCTACGTGAAATATTTAGTCAAAAGTATGTTTCTATCTCAAAGCTTTTCATTTAACGATTGTTCGCCACTGATCATGGGACTGGTCTAGTCTTGAAACATGTATGACATGGATTAAATATTATTATATTAAATTTAATTCATAGAGATTAGGCTTTTATTTCAATACTGTACTTGTAATAAATCACCCTGTGTGTTTCTTTTACCGACGAATTGGCAACAGCACGACACACACCACATTCGCTTGTTTTTTTTTCTACCCTCCCTGCGTATCCCCTCCAGATTAATACAGAATTTCATCAATTTCTCTCTCTGACAATACAGCATTGCCGGTGCATATCTGTTGCAAATGATCTAAATAATTGTTATACGTTGCGTTTTGTTTTTGATATTAATAAACTACAAAACGGTTTCTGGCTGTGACAATACTGCTCTATGCTTTACACGCTAGTCTACGCCACGTAGTGGCAGGCATACTTAGAGATGTTCTGATTTTAATGCATTGGGCTGACTATCTATTGTGTAGATTAATCTTTGGCTCTAGTAAGACTATGTTCAGAAGGAAACTAAGCAATGTATTAAATCCATAATGTTTTAGAAGGAATTTATTTGAAGTAATTGTTTGTTTTGGCTATGTACGAAGTTGTTTTTATTATTTTTTTCGTCTTAATTTATTAAGTGTGTCGGGGTCTTATTTTGTGTTATATTTGTGTATGTATTTTTTTGATGTAAGGCTTTTCTATATTATATAAATTTAAGTGTATGGGTTAGCTGAACAGATGATTTCATGTGACTGACATGGGATTCAACTGAATCTCGCCCAATTGCATATGACTTGAAAAATTTGTGTATTAAATATTGATTGTATTTTTCTTTTTTTAATGGAATAAAATAACTTTATTATTATTATATGTAAAAATTACATAAAATAAAAATTATTGATACATTCTATAACTCAAAACTTGTAGGTGGTGGAAAATTTTTGTTGTTGATTTCACAGTCAGAATGTTTTATTGACTAGTGTAGTTCTATGCACGATGTTCGAATACCTACAGTTTTTTTAGGATTGTTTTATCAACATTTTAACCTCTTGGAATAAAAAATAAAATGCTATGCTGCACTTTTGAAATATTTAGGAAATAAAAGTGCACCACCACAAAACTAAAAAAAGAATTAAGTATTACTTAATTAATAATTAAAATATATTGTTTCGTGGAGGCGGACTTTTATTTCCACTTTATCATGGACTATTTCTTTAAAATAAATAAAACTTTTGAAATAATTATAAATATTTGTTAAGTATTTCATAGAATAAATGCCATCATTCTCACGAACATTATCATTTTTAAAAATAAATATTCTCATTTTTTTGCATCAATTTCGAGGGTCATCTTTTATATATAGTGACTCTGTCTTATTAGCAACAATTGACGAGAAAGTAAAAACCAAGGAGAGAAAAATTATTATTTAAGATGTTTTTATGAGTGCGGTTTGTGCTATTCAACCGTAAATATCTCAATAACCGTGGCCTTTTTTGTAATTTATAACTATTATATTTAAATAACTTGAGCAGTGGTTCTGACAACTTCTTTATTATTTATTTTATTTCAACTGACAACTATATTTTCCTAACAATCATACCTCTATATTTTATAATAATCATATATATTGTATAGGGTCATACATATATTTCCTACACTCCCCCTCAATTTTAATTTTCTACATTAAAAAATTGTAAACCCTAGTTTATTAAAGAACCATTCATGTTTGTTTTTCTGTAATGGTTTGGTTAGCAAATCTGCGACGTTTTCTGCAGTGGACACATATTTTACAACAACAGTTCCATTCGATACCTGATCTTTTATGAAATGGTATTTTATGTCGATGTGCTTACTTCTTTTACCGTTTTCATAACTTTCCATCATCTTGATTGCACTCTGGTTATCAACGTATAAAATTATTTTTGGTCCATTATAAAAATTTTCTGCAATACATTTGACGTGTAGAAGTTCGGTTGTTGTTGATGCTGCTGCGACATATTCTGCTTCTGCTGTTGACAATGCTACAATCTGTTGTTTTCTGGAAAACCATGAGACCAAGTTTCCAAAATAAAAAATAGTGGTCCCACTAAAACTCTTTCTATCTACTTTATGGCTTCCCCAATCTGAATCTGAATATGCTACTAAATGTTGCAAATTTTTATCTGTACATTTCTTATATTGTAATCCGAATTCTTTAGTTTCATTTAGGTAACGTAAAATTCTTTTTGCGGCTGTCCATAATTGGTTTGTAGGTTTCTCCATAAACTGACTTAAAAATGACGTACAAAATGATATATCCGGTCTGGTAGCTGTACAAAGGTACATTAAACTCCCTATTAGTTCTCGGTATGGTATACTTTCATTTACTGGTTCTTCAATTATTTGAAAATTGGGTTCCATAGGTGTTTTAATTCCCTTGCATTCAGACATACTGAATTTGTCCAAAATTTTTAATATCATTTTCTTCTGATCAATATATAATGTATTATATTTTCTTGTAATTTCCATTCCGAGGAAATTTTTGATTTCTCCCAGGTCTTTCGCATTAAATTCTCTGATCAATATTTTAACGAAATCTTCAATATCTTTATCCTCCCCAGTTAACAAAATATCATCCACATATACAATTAACCAAACTTTCTCACTATAATATAAACAAAAATCATTTCCAGATCTCTTCAAACTATGTTTTTTTATAACACTGTCAAATTTTTCATTCCAACATTTTGGTGATTCTTTTAGTCCATACAAAGCTCTGACTAATTTCAATACTTTTCCTTCTTCTGCATATAAGCCCTCCGTTACTTTAATATATACATCTGATTTTAATATTCCATTTAAAAATGCAGTTGGTATATCCAATTGTCGTACGTTCCAATTTTTCTGTATGGCAAAAGCTAAAAGCAAAATGTCGTCTTGTCCAATTTGTAGACATTAAAACCACACTGGTGGAATCTTACCAGCTCTTCAAAATATTACAACTTACAACTAAGCATGAAGAAAAAAGAAAAGTACAAAGAAACACAAGTTGAAATAATGCACAAATGTTAATGTTTTAAAACCAATTTATTTTCATTATGCTTAATTTTTAAAAAACCACTTTCCATAAGATGACATTATATGAACGTTTAAATTGAAAATCAATGTGAAAAGACCCTACATTAAGTTCATATGAAGTTTAACCCCCTCATCTAACCGCATTATATAAGGTTCCTTAGCCACTGATAATGGACGTGTAGTCCGAAACATGTCTGGCAAATTATAACGGTTTCAACGTGTATATAAAGATTTTTTGTGGAGTAGACGTCTTTTATTCAAACAATAACATTCACTCCTCGATTGATGGATTACTTCAGAAAATTATATTAAATTTACTTCCTGGAGATTGGACTTTTATTTTTCATTATTGAAATTATAACTCCTTAACTTAAGAATGGACGACTTTTTCAAGTTATTGGCAATTAGGTTTATCTACTCCATGATTGACCCTCTACTTTTTTCAAATAAAAGAAAACAAACGAAAACTTTCAAAGTCAACTCCACAAAAAACTTTTAATTCAGTGATTCAAAGGAAACCAGTTTCGGCTCAACAAGCCATTAGCAGTCCTACAATAAAGATAAAAACGAACGCATAAGAGAAAAAATAAATAAATAAAACGTACAACGGGCAACAAATCTATACATAAGTTCATAAGGTAAAAAACTTACCATTCTTACAAAAACATCTGTGTAGGTACAGAAAAAATATCAAACAACCTGTGTTGAGTAAATAAATAAAATAAGAATTTTAATGCATCCAAGACCAGATTCAAATATATCAAAAGGAAAAAACGAAAAGCGTTTAACCTTTTTCTATAAGTACAGTATGTTACCTCAAAAAACGGGTAACTAAACTCAACTGTTCTTTGTTTGAACGATCTGGCATCGGCACCCCTTTCAACGTTACTTCTTGTAAATGAAGAATGTTTTGTTTGAACTAACTTCCGGGTTTAACTGGACACTCCTAAATTATAAAACCCAACACACACTACACTAATTTCTTTATTATAAATGATTTACAAGAAGAAACATTTCACATTCAATGATTTATTATGAAATTTACTATTTACAATTAGTATAATTAATTTTTAAGTTTTCTAAAATATCGACGGACCTCATTTCCTTGTTTTTATTCTACTATTAAATAGTTTTTCACAAAATTGTAAGTGGTTTGTCAGCATGATATATCTGCTCAGCTCTAAATTTCTTTTGTATATTCTAGTATCTATTCATGTTTTCGAAAACCATATTACGACTTAGACACTAGGTAAGATTCTTTGTAATGCTTATTAATGCCACTGAAGATGGAACAAGAAAGTTCCGAAACATGTTTGGCTGAATTGAACATCAATATAAAAACATTTTGTGGAGTAGATGTCTTTGATTTGTAAATACATCCCGCTTCTCGTCGTAATGGATTATTTCAGAAAAAAAAATCAATTTTTAAATTTCTATAATATGCCAACACATTTGGTGAAAGTGACTGGACAGCTAAATTACTAGATATTATTTTACTATACATTTCTTTGGTAGGTTTTGAGACCAATGTATTTGTAATGAATAAACAAACAATAGATAGTTAACAATTTTTTTATTGAGCAATCGTTTTTTAATTAGCTGAATTCTGAGCCGCAATATTATGCAAGAACCATACCGGACAACTATAAAAATGCATTATGCTCCTTCCGTTCTCTTCTTTATTAATTGGGAACTATCATCAATTTTCTGCTGAACCCGTGTTGCGTTAACTGGTCAGTTTTGAACGCTTTGGTAGCGGTCGCAATTTTTGCATCAAATTTGAAATACGCTACGCTACCGATCTAGTGATGGAATCTGTCAACATTGTCATGGCGTCAAATGTATAAAATAAATAAAACAAACCAGTGCAATAAATAAAGAACTTGAATAGAACAATTTTCGAGTATTTTCTGTGTCCATTGATCATGAATAGACCAAGCGCTAACTTTTCTTTGTGATGACTAAAATTAGTATCAAATAGGTTAAGTTCTTGATCTCTTGTTGTATCATGTCTAAAAAGCGCGTTCAGCAGAATTACGAAATGATGGATCGCTCTAAAATTTGCTACCTTATCAACTTTGTTGTGATGAACGCGAGCAATTTAACCTATAACCGATTATATATTTGAAAGATTTTTATGTCCCTACCTATTTTTACTTTAGCATAAAAAATGCCGTCTCATCTCAGAGAACTTACGAATAAAATGTTCATCCTTTTTATCCAAATTGATAAAAATCCAAAATAACTTGGAAAAACTATCAAAAATAAATTTTTCTAAAAGAAACCGTCATAATTCCTAATTATTTAGACCGTGGTGTGGATTATTTACTGCAATTACAACTTTTCTTGGCTCACCCTATACGTTATCCATACAATTTGCACACATTACATATCATCCGCATATATTATTGGTCAAAAGATCCCCGACATACCGTTTCCTTTCTTCTCTCCATACACAATATATTCACACAAACACAAAAGTCTCTATTAGGATTTCTAGGATCACGAAACGAATCATATTTTCCTCGGCTTTTCAAAAATGTAACTACTGCTCTCTCACTTTACTTGTACGCATATAACATTATCCGTCTCATTTTTATATTATATGTGAATTGAAAAGTAGTAGCATTCTTTCTTCCTGTACGAAAAACCGGCCACAAATTATGTACGAAAGAGCAGGAACTCTTTTTGTATTGTCGAACTGTGAAAAATTATATCGGTTTTGATGATATGGAACACTTTGAGGGTGCCAAATAGACATGTTATATTCATAAGTAGACATATAGGGGTTGTACAATGGGTAAACATATTCTAATGCTAAAACAGAGATTCAGTTAACAATTTAAATAAGTACATTAGAAGATACAAACATTATCAACGAAAAAGTCTTTAAATTTCTCAATAAAGTAAAGATGGTTTATTGGTTGACGATAATAGAGAGTTATTCGAATTTTGTCTGCACTAATTGTGCTGATCTTATCTAAATTACGCTAAAGCTTTTAGGCATGTATATTTTTGAAAGTTGTTGAGAGCTTTGGTTTTTATTAAGGTTTTGCGTTATTTATCTAATTATGCGTCTCCGTTTCTTTGATTGAATTGAATATAAAATATGACATTTAACCTGCAAAGTACAAAGTAGCAAAGTAAAATTTGATGTTCGTTTACGGAGAACTTCCAACGATAAAATTTTTAATGACAGTTGAAATTGCCATGGAGGCATGGGCGTATCATTATTTTAGCCAAAATAAAAGCAAATTTATATACAATGTGTCCACGGATAGAGTTTGGAAGAGGAAAAACTTTTTTATTTGTCGATTTAGAAGAAAAAGTCATTCTTTATAAAAACGTCTGCTTGTGTCGAAACTACAATTTCAAATGCCAAATTTACGATTACTATACAGGGTATATCAAAAATAACATTTTTAATGATTTTGATTTTTTTGTTTTTTTTTTAATTTTATGAAAATATTTTCAAAACCGTAACTCTTTCTTTGTCGATTTTGTTTTAGGAGTAGTTAATTGTTTCTCTGTCATAAAATTAATAATATCTTGTTTTTTGGTATTGGTCTTAGGAATTTTAATGGACAATCTGGAATGATAAGATGCTCATAACAATAGTGGGATTACTCGGAATGTTTGGTAGAAGTTGTTCGGCCATCCATTTTTCAAATCATTGAGCATTCATATTTTCATGATAATCTGCAGAGGATTCGCTTATATTTGTATATTATATTATCCGTAGTTTTTAAGTTTTTCTCGAAGCATATCTCAAGTAGCACCTGCGCTGGGCGGAACATGTTGAGAGATTATGTTGCAAATTAAATAAAAACTTATTTGTGTTACATTCCTTGAAGAGGTTTATGTCCGTGAAGTCGTTGCTCTCGGTTTACTATGCCATGATTTACTGAGCAGTTGCATATAATATAGTGGTCTGGGGTAGGTGCACTGAAGCTCTCAGAGTTTTTATTTTGCAGAAACGGGCAATCCGATGTATTTTTGGCATCCCCTATAGAGGCAGCTGTCGGGAGACATTTAGAGCCAATAAATTATTTACCGTCCCATCCATTTACTTGTATAAGTTGTTGTCCGATATTTTTAAAAGCAAACATCTAACTCCCACCTGTGGCAGTAGTCATGATTATACAACCAGAGGAAGAGACAGGTTGTACTTACCGCGTCCTAAGTTTGAATTCTATAAGAAGTCACCAACATATGCAGGCTGTTTCTTTTACAATTTATTTCCTGAGGACTTAAGGACCTGTCAGACTGAGAGAAAGTTTATGTATGAATTAAAGATATTTTTGATTGACGGTACATTCTATAGTGTCAAGAATTCATAGATGCACTACAATAACATAACATTATTTTAAATTGTTGACACTTTTTGTTTTTTTTTTGTTTGTTATTTCTGTTAATATTTTTGACGTGTCTGTTTATCTGTATACTGTATATTATTTTATTTATACTTTAGTTGACTTTATCATAATATTGTAGACTTGCCAATGTATACATTTGTTATACCTTATGATGGCCAATAAATATTACTATTATTATTTTGTTTATAAAGACTATACACAATTTATCTAATGAAGTCCCTACCTTCGTCATCAATTTGTTAAAATCTTTGTCCAATACGTTTTCTTTTTACACTAGGTCAATTACATTTCCCTTTCTAATCACTCTATAAATTGTTGACACTGATGATTTAGTCAGCTTGTTATTTTTTTACAGATATTTAAATCTCATTCTTCTTCATGCTAATTTTTAAGGCACTCATACATATTATAATTATTCGATAAAACTGCATATTATATAAATATTAATTTTTAAGCATGAATAAATTACGTCTGCTTCACAAATGAATATCATATATTTGTTTGTAATCAATTAACATTTACTATACATGTTTCAAGAAACGTGTTCTCATCTTCAGTGGTATGCAATGGGGGAAACACAGAAAGCTTTAACGATTCTACAATTAAACGTACATTTCAACTCAGACAATCTTTAAGCTATTTTTATACATTACTCACCATTTAAGGAAAAAAATTATAATTATAAATTATTTATTGGAACTCATGAAATTAAATGTGAAATTAATGTATTATGTGGTTGCTGCAATGTGGATTACACAACTTCACGTATGATATAAATTTTTTTTTTCGTTTTTTACTCATAATCGAGATTCTGATTAAAAATCAACATTAAAAAAAGTATACCAGTGACCACAAAGATAAAAACCGAGGTTATGTTATGTAAATAATCAAATAAGGTTTTTTGTGTGATCGATATATGTATAAAAAAAAATCGTATAAATCAGGCTTCCTGAATACTAATATTTTCAATCGTTTGTAATTTACTGACAAGGCGTGGTCCATTAGAAGAATTGTAACCTTAGTAACTGACTAACTGTATGATTATAGAATTCTTTCTGCACCAATATGTTCAGTTTTTTTTTCTTGAACCTTATTATTCAGTTTTTTACTGGTCGATTTTCTTGGGAATGAGGTTCAGATGAAACTAGTTTTTGAAATAAGTATTGTTTATTTATTTCATGTCACATTTTTAGCGTACGTTTCGACAACATTACGTTGTCTTCTTCAGGCAACATAATCTTTTTTTTTATTTATAAAAAAATATTAAATATTTTACTAACATAAAAACAAAAACATGTACTCAACAAACTTTTTTAAAAACACAGGTAATCAACAAAACAATTCACGAGCTTTACAATTCACGAGCTTTACAATAATTATAATCTTAAATACTTCAAACAGAATAAAAATAATTTAATAAAACATACAGCATCTTTTCATACGTACTAAAAATGCAAATTATTTCTGTTTAGTATTGGGCATTGTTTAAAATAATGTTTAAAATATCTATCATTGCAATTAAAAAATATGAAGTAAAATAAAAAGTATACAATATACACAGATAGGAAAGTTTCGACTGCGATTCCAACTCCTACAAGGGATGTTAAAAAGATTCATAATGAATATGTGGGATTCATTATATTATATTACTATAAATATTACTCAAAAATTGGATGTCGGATCTGTCATTTATACTGTAAATATTCTTTTTATGTGAATCATCTCTAAAATTTCTCTCTTCTTTGTGTTGTTTTCTTTAGCTAGAATATCAGTGGATTCAAAATTAAAATCGTGGTTATGTTCTTCGATATGTTTTTTTAAGGCAGTATATCCACTATTAGGATTTCTCTGGCAGTTTATCCTTTTTACAAGATGTTGTTTGGTTTGTCCTATATACACCCCATCGCAATTTTTACATGGTATTTGGTATACCACATGGGTGTTGTTCATTTGGGATTTTAGTTTTTGGGTTGGTGTAAATTTGTGTTTTTAAATTGTTATTATTTTGTGACAAACCTCGATGTTGTATTTTCTTAATTTTCTTTCAATGTTTTCTGAAAAACCCCTAACATGGTAGTGATGTATACCGTTTTGATTGATCAGATTGGTTTTTCTTGGTATTGATATCATTATAAAACTTGTGTATGCGTTTCTTAAAAATTTTATCTATTAGGATTTTCGGGTAGTTCTTTTTTTATAGTGCATTTTTTGCTTTTGTAATAGAGTCTTTTCGATATTCCGGGTCCGTTAGCTTGATAGCTCTATCAGCGAGTCCAATAACTACACTTTTTTTATGGCAAAGAGGATGACTAGAATTATAATGTGTATACCGTTGAGACCAAGTTGGTTTCGTGTAGCATTTTGTTCTGATCTTATTATCTATTTTTATTAAAGTGGTATCGAGAAAATTCAGTTCATTGTTATTTTCAAGAAGCCTGGTTTATAACGTAAAGCGTTCAGAACATTCACTTCCAGATATTCCATGATCATTTGGGCAACTACACTTGATATGGAAGCGCCCTTCGCAACTCCACTAATTTGTTTATAAAAAGTGTTTTCGAATTGAAAATAAGTGGTAGAGAGTGTGAATTCTAATGCTTTTTTAAATTCCTCAAAAGGTATGTCAGTGTGTTGTCTTATTTCATTCCACTTCTTTTCTATTATTTGAATGGCTAGATCAACGGGGATGTTAGTATATAAAGAGACAACATCTAATGAGATGAGCGCATGGTCCTTTTGTACTGTTACATCTTTGATTTTATTCTTAAAACCCACGAGTCTTTGAAATAAAGATTCCTTTCAAGAAATCTGAAAGTGTTTTTGTGGGAGATTGCGTACACGATACAATCGGCCTCAACGGTATATTTCTCGGTGGTAAGGAGTTGTATATTTTGAGATTTTTTGTCATCGCCGGAGAAATATAACCCATATCTTCCCATTTTTTTTACTATAATATTTAGTCTATTTTGAATAGAATTTGTAGGATCACGATTAATTTTTTCATAGGTGGAATTGTCACTTAAAAGGTTATTAATTTTTTGAATGTATTCTGATCTCTCCATAATCACCGTTTTATTAGATTTGTCAGGTAAGAGAACAACAATGCCTCGGTTGTCTTTTAGAAAAGTTTTTGTTGTTTTTATATTTTTTTCCACAATCGTACTGCCTTATTTCTGCGCGATTTGTTACGGTTTTTAAAATTCGTAATTGTATTATTGATATCCAGCCTTACTTCATCTTATTGAGTATTACTAAGATGTGTAATAGAGTTTTCAATGCTAGAGATGATCTGATGACAGTCATCCTTGGGTAATACCTGAGAATCCGTTACAAAATTGGGGCCCAAGGTTAGAAAAGCCTGTACTTCTGCTGGAATCACCGTGTTCGTCAAATTCTCTACAGAGTCTTGTTGTGTGTGATCATTGTCCCTTCCAGTACCTTTCAACTGATTGATTTTTCGAATATTTTTTGCTTAATCTTATTAAATAATCTTTCATACCTTTTATTTTCCAAATTGAAGAAATTTACAGAAATTTCATGAGGCAAAAACTAGTTTCATCTGAACCTCATTTCCAAGAAAATCGACCAGTAAAAAAATATATTCAGTGACGATACTATGAATAAGAACTTTGTACAGTTACTGTCCTTCCGAAACTACTCTAATCGTACACATTTGTATGTGTTCCATACTAAATAAAAAATACAGCAAGAAAAATAATTAACGAACACATCAATAGAATTTCTCCAAATATATAAATAGTAATAATGGAAAACAATTCAGGTGTTGTTACTCTAGAAAACAAACGCAGTGATTTACTACATTTGTCCCCTGCCGCGACACAATGATTGATGAAATACACAAAGGTCACATGTGCTTATAATTGCTTCTGAAACTCTGGAGAATATTTCATGTATAGGAAAACTTTAACTAACTGAGATATTGAGTTTCGATTCCCGTGGAAAGTAAGCAATTTGTTCTGTTTTAATTTTAGTACAAGTAAAATAAAAGGCGAAAGATTTACTCGCTTGAATAGACACCTGGGTAGTTGGGTAGTAGCAGCGAATTGCGACAATGGGATGTCCACCATTTGAAGGATCTCATGGGTACACCATGTGAATATTTTTGTTGCTACACAGAAAAAACGCTTTGATATAGTGGATAACATTTTTCCAATAAAAGTTGTAGTTTGTTCAATCAACCATGTTTGGGGCAAATGCGGGTTAATAATTGATGGTATTATAATGAGCCAATATGAAAACAATATTAAGTTAAAATAACTTGTTATGGTGTAAATGGCTCTACATATTGAAAATTAATAACAGTGTATACTTACTGGAAAATCTTAGAAAATAAATTTATATAATTATTACTTAAACCTAACGGAACGTAAATAAGATTCAATCATAAGCTGACAGAACTTCGCCACACCTAGTCCTGAGAAAAAACTTGTCAGTTGAGTCAGTTAATCGAGTTAAGGTATAGTGTGTGATTAATTATCTAACTTGAATTAAGACGATAGCAATTAGAGAGAATCATAAATAACATTAATCTGAATGGTACTCATCCTGATATGAGTCTACATCTCATACACGTCTTAATTTCTCCAACGGTGACCAAATACCAACCCAAGTATCTACTTCAACTCACGTTGTGGCAAACTTCCAGCAGCAAACAACTTAACAACTCTTCTTCACTTAGTAAGCTTCAACAAAGCTTCACAATAGGCCTGGTGAATGTTTACCAAGTAAAGGTAGAAACGTAAACAAGACGTAAAATCATTCAAACGTAATATCGTAAAACGTAAAATCGGCAAACAACATAGGATCGTAAAATCGTAAAACTATTCGTAAAACGATTCGTAAAAAGCCCTCAAATATTTCAACGTTATTAGAATCAAAACCACACTCTCAACGTGTACTTGGAGAAACACGTGACATAGAAACTTGAATAATCAACTTACGTTGTTGGTATGTGCCTTTAATGTGAGTCAGAGCTATATAGCTCTTCCATAATTCTCCAACCAGTCGTTGTTGGTCGAAATCGGGTCCACTAAATAACGTAAAAGAATACTAGAGAAAATTATAGAATACTGGGAAAATACCGATTTGTGAGAAACAAACGTAAAACTTACTAATACGATAAAATCTTCTCAGATTACGTAAAGTTTCCACCAAAATCTCAATTCGGAAAGCAACACTGGCAATAAAATAGGGGAAACTTTCATGTACAACGTGTAAAGGAGTCAAAACCAAAATGAATAAATGACAGGTTATACTTATACTCTCGCAAAATCCAGAATTTCCAAATAGGGATGTAACCACAGAAATCTTATATTATATATATATATATATATATATATATATATATAATATATATATATATATACTCTAGAATGATAATCCCGTAGTACAAAAATGTAACCAAAAGTGTAGAGCTGTCCATAATGCGCATGATCACCAGTCACTTATTTTTCAACAGGACCGGCTTTGATTAAATGTAATATTACTGTTATAGGTATATTTAAAATTAAATTTTACCATTTGGTAATTCAAATAAAAAAATGGAATAAAGGAATTTAAGAAATAAAAAATTACATTAAATATATAAATACTTTATTGTCTAACAGGTACAACCCAATAATAATAAATCTAAGCAGAAACGAGAAATAAGTAAAAATTCTAATATTGGAAAATATCGTAAGGACTTGAGCATTCTAATTATTTATTTTATTATTATATAATATTTGTTTGTTTATACAACCACCTTTGGCCTCTTACCTCTCTACAGCCTTCAAAGAAGGGGTGCAAGAAACAGTGATTTCACGAATATTTTCCGTGTCCATGTAAACCACTTCCATATCATCCGTACTACTCGCAATAGTATTTTGTGACAAAACATGGTTGGTAGAACTTTTATTCTCAGCAATTTCATGGAGGATTCTATAATTAAGTATATTCCAGTTTAACAACAGAATTCAAACGAACTTTGTATACCTACACAACGTAGGAAATATATTCTTGACATACATATCATGCATTTTTGACTGACTGCTTTTAAGTAAACAGTGTCTTGATATCAAACGATTAAGAATTTAACTTCCACTCTCATTTACATAATCTCTTCTTTTCAACAAAAGTTTGGGAACTGCATCGGGTACGAAGGTGATCCTCTTGCCGTCTTCTCTACAAATGATATCTTCTGCAGCGAAATGCTTACTGCATATGACATTCCCATCACATACATTTTCTGTACTAGGATCCCAATGCCCGCATCCAAACATCATGTCTTTTTTTTGTCAAGCTAAAAATGAGTATCATGTCAATGGTATCATATTGACTCAAACTGAGACTGTTAGAAACCCGAAACAATAACTTACTGAAAATATTTAATACCAGGAATGATACTTTCATTTTTACACCACAACACTATACACCTCATTGTTTGTTAAATAAACAAACTACTAAACCAAAATAACAAATATTAAAAACAATTTTAATCACAAATAGGTATATTTATCAACAATTAAAATATACCACGCATAAACCTATAATTCAATTATAAAACCTATCTGAATTGTTGTGAAGCCGACTCTGAGAGATATTCCCACTACGAGAAATGTCATTTGCGAAAATAGACGCTGTTGCGAAATCTCCTAAATTTAATAAGATTTGGAAAAAAATGTTTCGTTCATATTGCTGAAAACTAAACAGTATTACAATTTTACCGATAACATTGAATTATTTGATTTTGTCAAGCAGTTTCGTATGACGCAACATATGGATTTATTTATAAAACAGATATGTCGCATAAATTCTGTAAGGCGAACGACAAAATAGTTTTAAATATGGCAGCTCTGTACTGAAAATAAGTGACTGAGGAGCATGCGTAGTTCGAGAAAACTCTGCATACCCGTTACACTTTTTGGTATTCGGCTGGATTTAATTAGCATTCTAGAGTACATATATAATATAAGATTTCTATGGATGTTACCTAATTTAACTGAAAATAGAACTGTAACTACTCGCAATAGTATTTTGTGACAAAACATGGTTGGTAGAACTTTTATTCTCAGCAATTTCATGGAGGATTCTATAATTAAGTATATTCCAGTTTAACAACAGAATTCAAACGAACTTTGTATACCTACACAACGTAGGAAATATATTCTTGACATACATATCATGCATTTTTGACTGACTGCTTTTAAGTAAACAGTGTCTTGATATCAAACGATTAAGAATTTAACTTCCACTCTCATTTACATAATCTCTTCTTTTCAACAAAAGTTTGGGAACTGCATCGGGTACGAGGGTGATCCTCTTGCCGTCTTCTCTACAAATGATATCTTCTGCAGCGAAATGCTTACTGCATATGACATTCCCATCACATACATTTTCTGTACTAGGATCCCAATGCCCGCATCCAAACATCATGTCTTTTTTTTGTCAAGCTAAAAATGAGTATCATGTCAATGGTATCATATTGACTCAAACTGAGACTGTTAGAAACCCGAAACAATAACTTACTGAAAATATTTAATACCAGGAATGATACTTTCATTTTTACACCACAACACTATACACCTCATTGTTTGTTATATAAACAAACTACTAAACCAAAATAACAAATATTAAAAACAATTTTAATCACAAATAGGTATATTTATCAACAATTAAAATATACCACGCATAAACCTATAATTCAATTATAAAACCTATCTGAATTGTTGTGAAGCCGACTCTGAGAGATATTCCCACTACGAGAAATGTCATTTGCGAAAATAGACGCTGTTGCGAAATCTCCTAAATTTAATAAGATTTGGAAAAAAATGTTTCGTTCATATTGCTGAAAACTAAACAGTATTACAATTTTACCGATAACATTGAATTATTTGATTTTGTCAAGCAGTTTCGTATGACGCAACATATGGATTTATTTATAAAACAGATATGTCGCATAAATTCTGTAAGGCGAACGACAAAATAGTTTTAAATATGGCAGCTCTGTACTGAAAATAAGTGACTGAGGAGCATGCGTAGTTCGAGAAAACTCTGCATACCCGTTACACTTTTTGGTATTCGGCTGGATTTAATTAGCATTCTAGAGTACATATATAATATAAGATTTCTATGGATGTTACCTAATTTAACTGAAAATAGAACTGTAACTGTCAATCAGTTGGCCATTAGTGCACTGATTAACGTCGACTATTAAATGTTAGCAATAGAGCCTGCAAAATTCCTCACATCACATCACTCATTCCTCAGATCAATAACATTCATACCAATGTCAATATCGACACAATAATCGAGTACTCCAACTAACCAACTCGACTCATAAACGCGACTGACTTCAATAGGGAACATTTACCTACAACCAACGATCTTCGATAACAGATCTATAGAATTGATTATACAAAAGAAGTAATAATACTAATGACATAATTTCCGATAGCAGACCTATAGAATTGATTTTATAAAAGAGGTAATAATAATGGCATAATTATAGGCTTAGCCTTAGCTGATCCGACAGTGCAATTACTATGGCCCGGTTGTACAAACGATAGTTTACCATTAGTTCCCGTGAACTGCTGGTGACTATGAGTTCACTCTTGAACTAAGTTCAGTGTCTCGAGCGTTGTACCAATACAAGTTTACTTGAACCAGCATTTAACTAGTCTATAAAACGAGGAGAACAAAAAAATAACGATCTAACCTATAAAATAGATAATTTTTAGATATATTTATGTTGTTTTCAGTTTTTTTTTAAATTTGTATTTTCGTAGCTTAGAATATTAAATAAAAACAAATTTATAATATATAATTATGGCAAATAATGTAAGAGCAACTAATTTCTCTGCTAGAGAGGATATTATTTTAATAAATTTAGTGATCTGGAATTGGTGGAGGGTGACACAAAAAATCACAGCACCTAGGGTATTCCTGTGCATCCTTCATGGGGTGAACTGAAACTCTACGTTATCGAACAACCTAATTCTGAGAAAAAGGCGGCAACTTTCAGGACGGATGTTCATGTTCATAGTTTAAACATAAGAAGAAAGCATATCATTGATATACCACCCCATAGAACAGCTTAATTTCAACGGTCGTTTTCATATACCAGAGCTGCAGAGTATTACAAATTGCCTCAGAATTTTACGTCTCTCTCAATATCCAGGTTTAAATTAAAAGTATCTGAAATGTTATTTGATGAGCAGTGTCGCCTGTTGAATTGTTAAGTTATTAAATTTCCCATAGTCCTATCGTTATCACTCCTTTTTCTTTTTATTTATTTTATTTCACAGTCTGATAGGGTGATGTGTTTAATGTATATGTCTGTAGTAGATGATATTCTGTCAGATATCAAATCCACAATAAACATTACCACTCGTTAATTCCAAACTTTGAAATTATTTGGCCTATTTCTATATGTGGGGCTCGACGATGAGCAACATTATTTACTAATTCTAATAAGAAATCTTCATCATCTATAATGTCTTCCCACACATCCATTTTTGTAGGAAATTAAAATTTGAAAAAACAAATATTAGCATAAATAAAACATTCAGGAGTGAGGTTAAAAAAACGTTGAACTCAGCTTGAACGACCAAATTCGGGCGTTCAAGTTCACCGAGAGTTCACCATCAAAACCAACAATGTACAACGCATTTTCTCGGCTGAACCGAAGATCAAGGTGAACTTCGGGTGAACGCTCATTGTACAACCGGGCCTATATGTCAAGTTGCACACAGCTGATTGAAATGGAAAATAGTTAACTCTAACCTATAAACAATATTATATACAAACAGTAACATATTATATTTATTATGAACAGTAACATATTATATTTATTATGTGTTTAAAGATGTTAATTAACATTCCACAAAAATGGCTTCAATAGTAACCAATTCAGATATAATACAAGTAAACAAACTGGAATGGGATCTAACTATCTGTGAAAATCGTTCCAGCAGTAATGAATCTAAATATAATACGAGACAAGTGAATAAAGCGAAATATTCTGTTAACCATAATTGATTTCACAAAGAAGTAACCGATAAAATCATATTAATTGTTAGTAAACAATGAAAATATTTGAAGTTGTTAAGTTTCTGAGTTAGCCCTACTCAAATAGCAAAATTAGGTCCTAACACTATTGAGAATAACTAACTGAGAGTTACAAAACATTTGTTAATATTTAGTTATGATGAGAATAATTTTTCATAACACAAACATCAAATTTAAATTCATGAGTTCATTTTTTGCATGTGATTTTGCCAACCGCGCCATCAACGTCAATAAAACTGAACCTGGTATATTTAAATTCAGAGTTAATAACAATATTCGATATTTTTATTGCAAATAAAAATTTAAATATTCTTATGTCCCCAAACTTCTATATAATATAATAAATTTGTAAGTCGAAAACAAGCAGGCGAAAGTCACAAAGAAAAATGGCGACTGTCAGTTTCCGATTTGCATTCCCAGATATTCCGTTCGTTTTATGCTAATATCCCTTCATAGTTCATGATTTATTGTTATTTTTATTCGATTCCCGAAATTATTATATGGACTGTATCCGTATGGAGCGACGCTATATGGATGAAGAAATCATATTTTTAAGAACAGAAAGGGAATCGTTGCATGTAGTAAGCGAACTTAAAAAAGCAAAAAGATGGAATAGAAATGCACATAAAAAAGTTGCTTTTGTAATAGTTCAGTTCATAGAGATTTTTGTTTAAGTAAAATTGTAGGAATTGCAACAATTCACGCACACTAAGAAAAATATCACTAAAATAATAATAATAAATCAGTTTATTTGCAGTTCTATAAAACAAAAAGATTATACCTACAATTTAAACTTACTAACTAAATAATGTAGAACTACAAAAAGGGTTAAAAAGGCAGTATGTACAAACAGTATTACCTAATAAATCTACATTAATAATATATACTTATACATGAATATTAGAAAAAAAAAGAGATTAGAAGACGAGATGAGATGATGAGATAAGGATCAAAAACCATTCCTAAAAGTCTGACTCAACCAAATAGTAAGCGATGTCTAAGTTTGCATTTAAATGAAATCATAGGTAAGTCCTTTAACTCACCTGGGACTTGATTGTAAATTGAATAAACATTGTAAGTGTATGACCTCTTAAATAATTCTGTCCTGTGCAGTGGTCATTTTATTATGATAACAGAGCAAATTGCAAAATCATTGACACAAAAAATGATTGAAGATCAAGTTTTCAGTAAGTTTAGAAGAATATAAATAAAAATTAAAAAAAAAACCAAATTCATTAATAACGACACTAAAACTAAAAATCCAATTAAATTAAATAAAAAAAATCTAATTAGCGAATAACAAACATTGTGTAATTCATTTAATTTTCAGGATTATTAGTTTTAGTGTCCTTAGCAAACGTTTTGGCTATATTAGTGATGCTACCTAAGCAGGGCAAGGATCTGAAGTTGCCTTAGAACTACAGGCCCATCAGGTTACAAATAGCAGAACGAATTATACTCTGGCGGCTTCGTGAGTTCTCGGACGAACTGTAGATAATCCCCGACGAGCAGTTTCGGTTCAGGGCCAACCACAACACGGAGCAGCAACTTTTAAGACTCGTTGAGCCCGCAGCACAAGGACTGAACTGACGCCAAGTCACGGGCATCGTGTTTCTAGATGTGGCCAGAGCCTTCGGCAGTGTCTGGCAGGAAGGCGTGCCATAGGGATCTGTACTATCTCCCCATCTTTACCAGTGACATCTCAAGGACTGACCAGAACACCTTGCCGTTCTACGCAAACGACACCGCCCTAATTGCTCGCAGCCGCAGTGCAGGTATCTTCAGCTAGCAGCGGACAACTTTACCGACTGGTGCACCAGGTGGAAGACGAAGATTAATGCCGAGAGGAGCACATATCATGGAGACCGCACACAGCGAATGCCAAAGGCATCGTTTCGATGATCTGCAAGATGCGCGTGAAGTCAAGTTCCAAATGATTAAGGCAGTCGTGCGACCTGCATTGATCTATGCCAGTCCAGCATGGGGATACGCGCCACCATCGTACCTGAAACGATTAGAGGCCACGGAGAACAAGGGCAGTGGGTGCACTGTGGTTTGTGTCAAACGACGGATCCGAAGGGACCTCAAACACGACTGCCTGAGGGAAGTCATGAATCAGGGCCCAGAAGGTCTTTGCTATGGCAGAAACACATGCAAACCCACTAATTCGCGAAGGAGTCAACTACAATGTAGAAGGCGGGGTCAGACGGTACCGCAGACCAAGGAGTCACCTCTGACGAATATTTCATTTTATTTTAAGTCAACTAATCAAATGTATGTTACAGAGTGCTTTAAGCACCACCAACAGCATCAGAGGACAATCAACAAAGAAGACTTTATTGATGATATTTCCAGTGCAGTGGCTTGACTAGTGCTTCGCTCTTGTATACCGATGATTTCAAGATATACTCGGTCATTGATTGTACGCATAATTGCTCTATTATTCAGAAAGACCTAAACAAGATCTATGAGTGGTGTCTTCGCAAACAATCTTTATTTGAAGATCGAAATATGTTTTTCCGTTTCTTATACACGCCCATTAAAGTCTATAACTTATATGTATTTCATTCACAATTTATTATTGATCGTTTGTGATCACATTAAAGATTTGGGTATTTTCTTTGATAGCAAGCTAAACTTTATTGAACATTATAAATTATATTATTTCAGCTTCGTATCAGTCTCTGGGTTTTGCATTCATAACGCGAGGGATCTTAGATCACCTCAAACACCTATTGTTTTATTAAATGCATGGTGTTATGGCTAAGTTGGAGTATGCCTCTGTTATGTGGAATCCTACATATGATTTTTATTCGACGAGTGTTGAACGTATGCAGCGTCGTTTTGCTAATTTTCTGTAATAAACGAAGGTTTATTATATTTATGAGCTAAAACACGTACAGGGTGATTGCTGGTCGATGATACCTAGAAGTTTTGGGAAAAGCAACCATACCATTATTTTAAAAATGAAAGTGATTACTCAGGTTTACCCAAACTATCAGCCTATAATATTGCCATATTTATACGACTTCCCGTTAAACCGGAAGTTGATACAATCAGTTGTACAGTTGGATTCCCCAGCAATTTTGGAGTATTTTAGTTTAACACTTTCCTATACCTATCTTCAAATGTTTTTGAATAAATAATTTATATTGCATTTTGTTGGCCCAAAACAGGTCTCCGCAAAATATTCGCCATTTCGTCGGTTGAATTGACAGCAGCTTGAATTTTGGAAGGTAGTTCAATAACATCTTGAGAGATTGACGTACTTGATTACAGGGTGAGCGGAAATGTCCGTAATATGCTCTACTAATAAAAATTGGCATAAGTCAATTTTCTCAAATGACACACCTTGTCTATTTTCAAACATTCTGAAATACAATCAAATTTGTTTTTATCATGTTTCTATACCTAAACTGTAAGGTTTCTGAACTGGACGGGACACCCCCTGATTGGAGTAGGAAAGTAACAACAGAGTTGTTCCACATGTTGAACGATCGCTGGTTTAGACGGTTAGTGCCGTGGCATTGCCCTGCGAGGTCGTCTGACCTTACAACACTTGATTTTTATTTGTGGGGTAATTTAAAAAGGAGTTACTCGTATAATGAGTAAAGAAGATATCAGTCAACGAGTGATCAACTGCATTGAAGAGCTGTAGTGGTCAGTGAAATTAGGCGGGCCACAAAATTTATTACAAATGTTTTATTTTTTTTTATTTTAATGTTATTGTGTTCTATTTGTATTTGCTTTTTAACTGCACCTGTTTGTTTTTTAACATACTATAAGTAGTCTGTTTTCAATTATGACCTATAGTTAATGAAATTATTTTGTAGCCGTGCAAACTTTATCATGTTCATTGGACAGATTTCATTCAACTTTCTCATGTTATCTGTATAAATTTGTCAATTTGCTCATGAATAATACACAAATTAATTAAAACTTCATTTGAGTGATTATTTTACCATCGAGCAGCAATCACCCTGTATGCGAATACTGATTTTATTTGGGAGATAATGTGGAAAATAGAGAAACGAAATTTAAGCACCACAGTAAATAATACTAATTTTATAAATATATCATAACCATAATGCATTTCTAGTATCATTTAAATTAATACACAACCCTGTATACTATAATATGAATTTCGTATTTAAATCTCATAATCAAGTGGTGTTTGGATGGAAAGCACTTGTCGATCCGGTTATATTGGCGTGCACAATATACCATCTAATGACTTTTTGGCGTACCGGCCCATCTGTTCAAATGTTCGCGGCCAGCACCAACATATGGTCAAACTAGGTCCCTTATTTTTTCAGCCTTTTAACTCTCCCGAGTTTATATTCAGTTGGATGAGGAAATTGTATTCCATAGGCGGGTTGGCCGAATTTTACACTCTACTACAAATATTTATAATTGAAGATTTTAAAACTGATTTCTTACAAGTTAGAGTTTGTTTAACTTGCATTGATTCTGTAGTTCTTCCAGGTTTTATTTGATTTGCAGTGTTTTATTTTTACGATATGTAGTGTTTTGATGTTTTATTTTAATGATTTCTAGTGTTTCTATATTTTATTTTGATGATTTATAGTGTTTCTAGGATTTATTTTAATGATGCGTATTTTTTCTGTTTTATTTTGATGATTTGTAGTGTTTCTATATTTTACTTTGAAGATATGTAGTGATTCTATTATTTATTTTGAAGATTTGTATTGTTTCTATCTTTCTATGCTTTATTTGGATAATTTGTAGTGGTTCTATATTTTATCTTGATGATTTATAGTGTTTCTATGTTTTATTTTGATGATTTGTATTGTTTCTGTTTCATTCATTAAAATAAATAGAAACAATATAAATCATCACGATAAAATGAAGAACCATTACAAAATATCAAAATAATAGAGAAACAATACAAATCATAAAAATAAAACATAGAAACACTATGGATTATCAAGATAAAATGTAGATACATTACAATTCAGTAACTTTATCATCATGATCATGGTTACAACACATAGGCAATGGTGGTTCATGTTTCATGATTTCTATATAGTCGTTGGGAGTATAAAGGCGTTGGTATGATTTTAGTTTCCATTAGTCTGTGAGTCATATGAGCTTAAGGACCATAATCTTTCAAACTGTTGGTCTCGCTTCTCAGACAAAATATTTTCGGAGCATTTTTGAGTACAGTTGCAAACAAAATCGCAATATTCTTTAGGTGTCAAAGAATACTGATTTGGGAATTCATAGTTCTGCAAGGAGCTATCATCCCACTTGGATGAAAAATATAGAATCAAGATCTAGAGTCGACAGTGGGGTGGAAGGCTTTTGCAGAATAAAGAAGTATACTAATTAACCAGAAATCGCGTTTATCTCATTTTTTCAGATAATGAGGGTTGGTAGCATTTTGCATAACAGAGCCCGATTGTAGATAACAATTAGTAGTAATTATACTAACGAAGACTATCTTAATTTGTTTATTATTTACGGAGAATGTGACCTAGTAATAACAAGAGCGTGTGATACGTTTGATACCAGACATCCAGAAAAACACAAACCAACACCTAAAGTCCAATCACTATTGTTATAGAAAAATGTAAAATTGTCAATATTTTGAGCTTGCTCTTATTTTTTATGCAAAAAATATAAATATATAAAAATTGGGGGTTTTCACACTTTTTTCAATTTGATTTTATACCCTTTTTTTTTTTAAATAACCTGTATTAATGTTTATTCAAAAAATATACATAGGCGCTTAAAGTAGTTCTATAACTACTAAAATATATCAGCAAATTAAATTATTAAAGCTTCCATATAATAAAAAATTGTAATTATTCTTTAATCTGCAAACGTCGTTTTTGACATAAAAATTCAAATATTTTGAAAACGGCTGGACATAAGTATACCATATATAA
Source organism: Apoderus coryli (assembly GCA_911728435.2). Lineage (NCBI taxonomy): Eukaryota > Metazoa > Arthropoda > Insecta > Coleoptera > Attelabidae > Apoderus > Apoderus coryli. The sequence continues at coordinate 8,660,699 of OU452206.1, read as the reverse complement.
TATACATGAACTATACTTAGAATTACAAGTAGAATCTAAAAAATATATAATTTATATAGGTTCGTATAAAATTAGGAAGTTGACACTCACTTCCGGTATTACCGGAAGTACTAGATTCTTGAAAATATTTTAGCCGAATTGACCCTGTCGACCTAATAATTACATTAGTTTTTCAGATTGTTCCACAGTGTAGTTTTTCCATAATCGAGCGAAACCCGTTGAAGGTTCTCTTAAGATGTCATGTCACAAACAACACACAATGCAACAAAAAATATTTCGCCGTCACTGATTGGAATCCACCCCCTTATTAAAAGTAGTCCTGATCCAGCCGATGAGATGAATAAATACTGAGAGCTTTAGTGGAATTAGCACTCCCTATTTAGATTTACAAAATAAAAGTAAGTATGTATAGGGGTAGTAGATTTTGATATTACATACATTTAGCAATGGTGTTTACAGGGTGAATATACCCTTCCAAAAATCAAAATCTTTTTCCTTTTAGGTAGACATTAACATATGTGCAGGTTATACGAATCGTATTGAAAACTATTCAGCATTCAGCACTATCGTATGTGGGGTTCATGTAGTGAATGTTTTTTAGAGGGTTGTGTGTATTGTTTGAATGGTTTTGTTGTAAAAATCAGGTTGAAAACCCACCATGAAAAAGCAAATAACCTTGCTTCATTTGGAGAATTTACTATTACCGCAGTCTCTTGATTTAATAAGGATAAATATGTGACTGTCTCGATAATTTAATAAGTAGTTTTCTACTGTACTATAACCAGAAATATAGACATCCCTGAAGTGTAACTGTCACTGGCTTTTCCCAATATATTGGGTTTGTTATTTTTTTGTTATGGCTATGGTATTTCAACGATTTTATAAGAAGAGCGAATAGTATTAATCAAGAATATAGTCATTGAGGCTTTATCAATCTAAGCAATACCCTCGGTTGAGCAAGATGCTAATTTTGTCTAATATGTTCCAAAATTATTTCTACTTTACGACATAATCTAAATATGTGCTTGTATATAAAAGACCTACCTAATCTAAAATATATGACCTGCGTAACGGAACAGAATTTTAATAATCATTATAATTATTCCATTATTGTCAAGTAGCAGTAGGGTGATAAAAAAACCCCTATCCATAGAAAAACTTCTAATATATCCCTCGTAAACGATGTGGTAGTTGGCTGATAAAGTAGTAAAATAAATATATAAAAAAAAACCTCCAACTGATACCTATGCTTGTATACACATCAATGAATAAAAATTTTCATTCAAACAAAATACCCACTAAAAGTGGTATACAGCAAAAAAAAAATTATACAGAATCATGCGATGTTGGTAAGGTAAAAATAAGTACAAAAAAAATCCAAAATAGAAAATAATTAAGAATATTATATGTAATTGTGTATGTGTTATAAACAGGGTGTTAATTAAGTATCTGGCCAAACTTCAGGGGGTGATTCTTTGAGTGATTTTAAGGTAAAAAGTTGATACAAGCAGATGTCCGGAAATGCATAGTTTTCAAGATACAGGGTGTCAAAAAATTTTTTTTTGCATTTATTGATTAATATCACCTGTTGGCCGATTTTGTTGAAATTTTGCAGTATTATGAACTATGATAAGACGCTAAGTTAGCACCAATTGTTTGTTGATTATGATTTCCAGTGGCATCGTAAGGGGCAGTTTCACGAATAAAAATAACAAAAAAAATGTGGGCCACTGACTTTTTAAAATTAAAGAAATAATTTTTGGATTAAGCCATTAAAAATACAACTTTTTTGTCTCTTGATATTTTTTCGTATCTTGCATCGTTTTCGAGAAAAAAAAATAAAACCACTTAAATACATGTCCCTGAATAATTTTAAAAATCACTTTTACAGAATTATTGCGAATTACGTTTTACCCAAATTCGTTGAGATTTGGCAATATTTTTTATAATAGTAAAATGCTACTTGAATCTTATTTACTATTGCTAATATTGAAGTTCAGTGGTGGAAATAAATGCCTAAGACAAGACAAAGACGTATTATTAATTAAACTTTGACAAAAAATACTTTTTTAATAAAAAACGTTTAAGAACTTAACAACATAACAACAAATAAAGATAAATTTATAATAGTTGTTGAAAATGTCCACCTTCAACTTCGATGCAAGCATTAGCTCGCCTTATCATCGATTGCCGAACACGCTGAAATATTCCAGGAGTATGTCTTATTTGAATCGTGTGGTCGCAAACATTCACTAACGAATATGCATAAGAAGAAGAAGAGTCTTATTTGATTGCATGAATCCCGTATGCGCTGACATAATTCGGCTTCAGTATTGACTGGAGTTTTATAAGCCAGCGACTTTAAATGCCCCCAAAGGAAATAATCCAAAGGATTTAAATCTGGCGACCTGGGTGGCCATGACTGTGGACCCGCGCGACCTATAAGTTTGGAAGTCATAATCAACAATCAATTGGTGCTAACTTAGTGTCTTATCATAGTCCATAATACTGCTAAATTTCAACAAAATCGGTCAACAGGTGTTTGAGATATTAATAAATAAAAGTAAAAAAAATTTTTTTTGACACCCTGTATCTGGAAAACTATGCGTTTCCGGACACCTGCTTATATGAACTTTTTACCTTAAAAGCACTCAAAGAATCACCCCCTGAAGTTTGGCCAGATACTTAATTAACTTACCTATTACCTCTTTACACTGAATGTTGTTGTGATGTAGCGTAAATGTACCACTTACTTGTTTATTTTAATTCTAATGTTTACAACAATTTTTGTAGAAAAGAGATGTACCTGAGGAAGGGGAATAAGCCGAAACGTTGTACCATTGACATGAAATAAAAATATTTCAAAAGGAAAAAAAATAAAAAATTCGCTTATAAAATAGAACCTTAAATCCCAAGAAAATAATAAAAAAATTAGTTTGTTATGTTCGTTTAAGTAAGCTATCGCTGTAAATGATGTGTCGCTCGACCCCTACTTCCATCTTGAAATAACTCTGGAAATGACTTCACCGTCTCACGGAACTTCAAGTAAAAGTAAAATGTCGTCAAGGTTAGATTTCAGATTTTTTTTAAACACTGCTTCATATGGAATGAAACAAACGAAAGCTATAATTATGAGGCTAGAAAAAGTGATATATACATAATGTTGTTGGCTAATAATAATGCAACAGCCTGAGAGAATAGCTGAGGAATCACAGAAAATCTTAAATTCCGTCATCATCTTTAAATTTTAATATGGTTTATTTTTAATTTTGGAATTTAAATATAAAGTTTATTTTCTTAAATTCATAATACATTTCTTATTTAAAGGTCTCCCTTTAAATCATATCATATGCCCAAGACCATGAACGTTGTTAGATAGCTTACAACAATAACAGTATGGTTGGCAACAAAAATACGACCATATGACATATTGTCATCAAAGGCAAAATTAAAACCCTATATACACTAAATACTTTACAATATGTTCTGTTTTCCCTTCCTGTATATTCTCCACACAAAAGAAAATATCCACAGGGGTTTGCTATTGATGCTGTAGATGCATAGCCAAGTGCCATATGTGCTCTTTATACGTGTATTAGGTGTATAATATCCACCAGCTCAGAAGAACAAACATATACAGGTGCTTTTACGATTAAATCACTAAAATTTTAGTTCAATCACATATATTTCAAATAGCCAAGAATTTTTTGTGCAAAATTCTATATGGTCTAGGAATAATTTCATGCCATTGATGCCAAAATTACTTGGTTTAATTAAACAGGATTTTGTTTAAATTCCAAAGCTGATGTTAGTTTCGCTCATATTATGCCAGAATACCATACAAATCCGTAACTACAAAAAATATAAACCTGACTTTGTGCATATTGAGAGATACAGAGTGATTCAAAGTTCTTGGGAACTACAAAAGGTAAAATTTAAAGGACACTTTGTTCAGCATTCCCTATACCTAAATCTAACAGATTTTTTTCTACAAATCTTTACGGAAAATGTTGACGTTTTTCGACTTCAACAAAAAAATCTATGTTTTTATGAATATTTCAGTTAAACAAACAAAATTCTAGAATACATTTGGGGGAATACTCTGTTACGTTTAAAAAAAAAGAAACTAAATTTATTTACTTATAATGAATTTCCATAAACAAAATATCTAACAGTAAAATATTACCTTTGGTAGATACGTCTTTGTAAATTGAAATCTAAAATTTAAAAGAATTTTTCTACTTAGGGGTTGGTGAGAAAAAATTATTTGATTCCTGTTTTTAAGTGTGACTTTATATTATTTTGTTCCGGGCGTTTCGACGTGTTTATCTTTTTCTTAGGTCAAATATAAAATACAAATTACTGGGTTGCCTTCAGTAATATTTTAAGGATGTAGGTATAGACGATTTTTAATTTAATTTGGGGAATTTATTTGGTAATAATTCGTAAACAAATTACGTATTGTGTTGAAAAGGATGATATATGAAAAATCTAATTTAATTGATTGAGTAGAAATTGTACTACAGCAATAATAATATTTTCTCAACCGAGTATGGTCATTCGAATATATTTTTTGGGATATACCCACCATCTGTAGGCTTCTGGCTTATGCCGCGGAAACGTCATTGGCGCTTCCATTAGAAAACTGGATTATCCACGACCGTTAGGTCTGAATTTCTGAACATTATCATTATCAGTGTATAAATCCGTTTGACTTAGTTGAGCATTTTGTTATACTCGAACCGCTATCCCAAACTGACCAAATTATAGGTATAGATTATTTGTTTGGTGATTATCTTATTAAAAATTTCTTATTTAATTTACTTAGAAGCGTAACAGTGTACAAATGATATAGTCCAATATCGTTAGGCAGTTCCAGAACAAGATTTAATCGAATTTAAACTTGAAACGCGTGATTACCAGGAAAATAATTATTTTTTAATTTGAAAGGTATATTCGACTATGACGTTCGATAGACAAAAAAAAATAACCTTTTTAAAATGATATGTCGTTTCCCTATACCTAAAATATACCATTGCTTAAATATTTTGATGGGTCGCAATTAGCAGAAACCATCTAGTAGGCTCCGTTAGGTATACAAAAAATGTCAAAATTTGAATAATTACTTCATAGAGTTACTTGTCGACTCTAAATCAGACAAAATGCAAATAAAAGGCTTACATCTATGGACAATACAATCGAGTGATTAGTAGGACATGTAACACATTCAATACTATCTACCCTAAATTACTGTCCATGACATCATGTGAAATTTTAAATATTACCATAAATAAACTGTTTATCTAAATTTAAAAAATTTTTGTTTTGTTTTAGACATCAGCTATTTTTTTAAAGTAGGTATCGGGTTTTGTTCATTTTTCTTCTTTTTGGAGGCACTATTTATACGTACATATTTTATATTTCAGATCTTCTAAGCCACGTTCTTGTACGCAAAATAATTGATTTTTTTTAGTTTTATTATAAAATTTATTTTGCCCCCTTTTCTACTATTTACGAACCCCTATGTAAACAAAATTGTTATGCTGCATGTTGTGGGTTATCTTATATCAAAGCTATATATAAGTAGCCAATTTTTCTGCTAAATTTGGAAAAACATTTTTTTTTTCGTTTTTGACCCTTTTTCACAACTACGAAAAATTATTCCGTCTAAGTTTAGGAAGCATATATGTTTTGATTTTGACCCCTTTTACACTATTTACGAACGCCTATGATAACAAGTTATTTATAGCACATTTTTTAGGTTATATTCTATCAAAGCTATAAATAACTAGTCAATATTTCTGATATGTTTAAGAAATTCGTTTTTTCTAACCTTTTTACCCCATTTTACACTTTTTTGGAATGGCAATGCGTTCTAATTGTTTAGGTTAAATATTTTACTTTATGTATAATTAAACGCACAAAAAATTATTCAATATTTCGGATAAGTTCAAGAACTATGATTTTTTAAATGTTTGAACCCTCTTTTAAAACCCTTGCCTACGCTCAATGTTAATCACCACCCCTAAATATCCTGTGGTATTTTCGTACCAAATGTGGTTAAAATCCGTTAAGTGGTTTTTGAGTTGTCACGGATAAAAAAAAATTCTGACCCTTTTATAGAATTTTCACGGACGCCTATGGTACATTAATTTTTGTCGTGTATTTTGAACACCAATTCAACTAGTTTAATATAAAAATGTTGACATTTTTTTTATTTTACCCCTTTTTCTACTATTTACGAACGCCTATATAAATAAAAATTTTATGCTACATTTTTTAGGTTATCTTAATTATATCAAAGCTATATATAATTAGTCAATTTTTCTGATATATTTGTTTTTGACCCTTTTTTAGACTATTTTCGAACGCCTGTGTGAACCAATTCTTTTATGTAAAATTTTTTAGGTTATAATCTATCACAACTATGAACAATTATACCATATTTCGAATAAGTTTAGAAAATATATATTTGTTATGTTTTAACCCCTTTTCCACTATTTACGAACGCATATGAAAGTAAGTTATTTATGACACATTTAGAGGTTATATTCTATTAAAGCTATAAATAATTAGTTAATATTTCTGCTATGTTTAAGTACGTTTTTTTTAAATATTTTTTGCCCTATTTTACACTATTTTCGTACGCCAATGTGGTCTAATATTTTATGTTCAATATTTTAGGTTATATTCAATTAAATGCGTAAAAAATTATGCAGTATTGCGGATAAGTTTAAGAACTATGAATTTTTTTAATTTTTGACCCTCTTTTAAACCCATTGCCTACGCTCAATGTTTCCCCAAATCTAATCAGCTCCTTGCCATGTCCCATAGTATTTTTGTACCAAATTTGGTTAAAATCTGTTAAGTGGTTTTTGCGTTTTCGTGCATACAGATAGACAGACACACAGACAGACTGACAGACAGACAGACATTTTTTTAAAACTACTTATTTATGTATAAAATGTATTTCCGGTGAAATTAAAAAAAAAAAATTCATGAAACTTTTGTCTATCAAAGATTTCACTTCATTTCCTACACTTCCTATATGGTGCCGTGATCTTCTGGCCGGCCAGCCTCTTTTTTCTCTTGGAAAGTCTATCCAATTTTACACATAAATCATAACACAAACTGAGTACATACACGAACACTTCCAAATTGCGGATGAATTAAATTGAATTATGAAAATTAAGTAAATTGTAATACAGTTTTACTGTTGATAAGAATAACTATATTCTGTACGTTAAGAACAATTTCTAACTGCGATGCACGAGAGAATAATTATTTATTAACAATAAGTCACCAATAGAAAACACGCGTCACTCGAATTGCTGACCAATAGCGACTCTTCTAAAGTTCATCCTAAAGGCCATAGACGCGCAAATTTATTACATTATTTAATGAAGAAAAATATGAAATAAGCAGTGCATTGAATTTAGATCATTATTAAGTTTGATGATTTAAACTAGTATATAGAAAATACCTTAGAAAGAAAAACATAAAAATTTTACCTAATTGAGATTTGAAAACATATAGAAAACAACAATAATAAGTGTGGGCGCAACATAAATATTCAAAATTAACCATTAACTTCTATAAACATTTGGGTACTCTTTTATTAACTGCCTGAGTTCTAGTTATTCTCCGAATTTCCTCGTTGTCCAAATTCTCAAATTCAGCCTTTGTAATAACTCTTCCTGTGTGTTAATTATTAACATTATTTTTCTTGAACCCCACAGGAAAAAGTTCATGGGAGTCAAGTCGGGTGACCTAGCAGGCTAATTCCACGGACCTAAACGACGATTCCAACGATCTTCAAATATAATATTGAAATCGTTACTCACTTCTGCAGTACAATGCGAGTTCCATCCAATTGATACCAAGCGCCCTATTGGTTTAACGGCGTTTCGTAATATTTATGTCCAAATACTTTCTCCCATCTAAATTTGTTTCGTAAATATAAAATTCTTATTTATTATCCATTAATAAACAAAATACATTAAAGCGAAAATTGTCTTTGTACCCCTGTTCTTTTCTTCTTCTCTTCTTTCTGAAACTCGCGAGATCTAGGGTTTTCATCGGAATACACCATGGTACTGAACGTAAACTACAAAATTAAATATTATGAAACTATGCCACATCCTACGACGGAGTAAAATGCTTCAGATTTATACATACAAAAACAAATAAACTGTTTTAACCTATATTACTCAATCATTCTCAAAAAAAGTTTACTTACAACTTGCTTAGAATATTGTTGAAAGAGAAAGAAAATAACTAGAACAGTATTCCGTGCAGAAGAAATCCAAGAACCAACACCAAAAAACAAAGATATTCAAACTAACAGCAAAATTGAAAAGACAAAACAATGCAAGGAAAAAGAAGATAATTATTGCTGGTCGAATCAAAATCAAATGAAAATTATATGAACCTTTGGTCTACGAAGCTTTTCTCATAGTGCTAGAACCGACATCTCTTAAAGGTGGAGTTGGGAGTTAGTGTGTTAGAATAGCGTAGCATTGTTATATAATATAGTGATTGTTAGGGACAAATTGTCATTGTAATATAAAACAGTAAGTATGAATGAGTTATTTTTTCAACTTATTTGTTCTCTGCTAATAGAAATTCTGGAGTAAATTATTTTAAAAACTGTACAACATAATATCCTTTCATATTTTTGATTAATTATAACGAACAGTAAACATAAAACGCTTTAATATGCTTTTGGTATCACCGTCACGAAACAATAGTCGAGTGAACACGCAAACAGCCAACACTCAACTTTAAAATGAAAAACAATTGTACGAAAACAAAAAAAGCTCCAAAGCACATCAAGCCATATCTGGAAATTATCTTCTTGAAATTCTTTTGGTCGATTAACTTATGGTGTGAGTTGACTAGCATATAGTTAAAAGCCATTCATTAATCACTGGAAAATGTGTACATTATAAAGAATAAGTGCAGAAAAAAACATCGAAATGAACAGTCATTTTTCGGAGATTCAAGCTTTTAAAATGAGGATTACAGTTAGGGATTGATGGGTGATTTTATTCTCTGATGGCGCGAGAGAATTTTTAAAAGTGGTTGAGCGTTAGCCCGGCAGATAACACATTAATATCATATATAGAGAAAAAGTTAATTTAAAAAGAAGTTTGTCCGGATATAGATTAAAACATGTACAGGGTGTCCATAAAGTATCTGAAGGGGGTTATTTTCAAAATGGTAGGTACATTTTTAAAAGAAAAGCCGAGACAAATCAGTGTTTAACAATCTTGTAGCCTACGTATTTGATCCGAAATCTGCCGCGGCGCCACCCCTATTTGTTAGGACACTTTAGAGTTCCTGCTGTTGTCCTGAGTATCATGAGGTGCCACATGCAGGGGGTAACATGAGAATTTTTTTTTTAATTATTGTAATATGTACTGTTGGCTTGTGTATTGTTTTATAGTTGTAGGAATAATAATGATTGGTCTAATATTTGTTAAATTTGTATAAGGTTGTATATCTCGAATTAAATTCATTAGAGATGTTTTTTTCCTTTTTTAATTGCTTGTTTGATTTAATTGATTACTTTTATTTTTGTTTATTCTATTTTGTTTTTCGTCTTTTGTATTAATTATATTGTATCGTATTGCCACACTCATGAATGTATATATATTTCTTTTTTTTTATATTTTTTAATTTTTTTCCTAAATTCCGTGTAGGTACTTGTACATGTTATGAATTACACTGAATTTGCTTATTATTTTGATTAGTTTATTTTGGTTAATATTTGTGATTATTATTATGTATTGCTCTGTAAATGGTCCTCTTGTACTGTTGGACAATAAAGCTTTATTATTATTATTATTATCATCTCTAAAATGTTTAGATTTTCAAATATTGCCAAATGAGTAAATTGCATAAGGTAATTTCATTAAAAGTTTTAAGTTTATTAAATACATCTAGGTAGCTATGACGGCAATGAAAATCAAAAACTGTTATTATCACGCTGCCACCTACGAGTTTCAAATTATTAATAACAATGCCGGGGCGTTTAAACAGCAAATGTCATTGCATTGTTTTACATAACGATTTGATAAGTCTAAGCTGATGGTGCAAGGTGAATAATGTGCCCAACATTAGCAAGTGCCCTATCATGTACTTTTCAAGAAAAGCCCTTCCACTATTGTTTAATTATGAACTTAACTCTACAATATTGAAACTGCGAAACTTACGTGTCATAATCTATTGTAATTGCGAATCGCTCGCACTAACGTTTTGTTAAACTCACCAAATTGTTGACATGTTCAGCTGCATTACTGCTTAAATCCGACATTCTTTTTGCAATAGTATAAATACCTACATAAATTCATAGACATAAGAATTAAGAATTGCTTGTTACATAATGTTACAAGATTTTAAGTTATGTGGCAAATTTGTCGTTACTTCTTGTCCGGCCATCGTTAGTGAATTTTGTTTCACCGGGCAAATTGCCTGCTCACACTAGATGTCCCCACAAACATCTTGTTATCACATAATAATTAGTTAATTGTATATTGATTGTTATGTTCAGTAGGTGGAGTAAAATACATTACAAAGTACGGGCAGTGTATTTTAAAATAAACAAATAAAATGAGGTCAAACTATAAACTCTATATTACGTTATAATCATTTTTCTGTTATTGATTTTTATTCCTGATATTATCATGAGGGTGTTATACAAGTACACATTTTTTGCTGTGCACATAAAAGCAACATATGCACAAGTGGTATTATAAAAAACCCAGGAGACCTGTCAAAAGCTATTTATATTCTTGACGCATTCAATCATGACATGAATACGTGTATATAAACTTCCAACCCCCATTTCTTTCTCTACTAGACTAGGTAGTACTTTTGAAAATAAGCATTTAATATTAGAAATATTAGACAATATCAATATGTTAAATAAACTGTTTTTGGAGTTCTCCTTCTTAGTTATAGAAGTGATAATAGTAATAAGTATCTAATTAAAATTTTTTCTTTTTGGCAACTCTAAACAGTATATTTGTGGATAAATCCAGGGACAAATTTTTTTAGAATAACATTACCAGATTACGTAAATAGAAATTTATTATAAAATATTTCAGTCCTTATTTGTCACGGCCTTACCAAAAGCAATAAGTACTTGGTCTTCATCTGTGATATTTTGAATATTATATGAGCATTTAAGCAACAGCATGTCAATGAAATATTTTGTACCTAACAGCGGGAATAGCTAGGAGAAAATTTCAAACGAAAAATTACTACTGTTCATTATAAAGAAAAGTGTTTATTTGTTTTTGATATTGATATGTTGGAATTTGTGTTAGGTAATACACAAAAAAAATTTATAAATATATAATTTTTTTTGTGTATTTTTTTTTATTATTATTCACCCTGTATAATAATACAGCCCCCCTTGACGCGATGGTCTACTGTGGCAAAACTATATAGATTTTCAAAATTCTTTCAACGTACGTCTGATTTTATAAACCTATTAGGACTACATTCTAAAATACAGGATGTTACATTATCCCGTAGCATATCAAATTTACGTTTTTTTTAATGGAAGACCCTAGATATTATTTTTGCTTTCGATTCAGACATCTTATTAAATTATTTTGATATAAGGTTTGTGTGCTCTAAAATGCATAGTTAACTAGATATTAATTTTAAAAGTCAAAAAACATGCCCCATTATAAGCCATTTTTATAGTTACGCCAATGCGTTTTCCAAATAGTACGTATTTCATAAGATGTACAACATCCTGTCGTAAAATAATCGATTACACATTTGTTCGAAAAGTTAACCATTATACAGGGTGATGACATTTTGCAAACCCATAAAAATGCAATTTAACAGAATTTTTAATTTGAAAGCTATCAAAACAAAAATAAGTCCAACACAATAAGTAATAGCATTGTCTTTAAAGACAATGGTAATAGGTTAACCTGCTGTCTAGTCAATTCTCACTTTTCGCTTTATGCATAAAAGTTATGAGTTGTATAAACACCTATATTTTGTTGTGTATTATCGATTATGCACTATCTATTAAGCATTTTTCTTTATCCATTATGCACTATCCATTATTAGTTGGCTAAACCCACCTTATATTATTAATTGCAAACATTACACTATTACAACAAAATTGAAGAATCAATTTACATTAGAAAAACTTGAAACGTAAAAGTAATTAAAAAAGTGACGTCCATTTTCATAAACACAATGTTAAGTCTATTTTCGTATGATCTCCAAACATTTCTAAGCATATCAGTCTATATTGTGCTAAAAGCATCATCATTTGCTTCATATTTTCAGCTGGAGTGGGTGGAGTACTATAAACTATGTTTCTTACATAACCCGATAAGAAAAAATCTATTGGAGTTATGTCTGATGATCTTGCTGGCCAGTTATAGGGTCATCCACGATTAGGAAACTTCCTATTTATATAATCGCGCACGGTCCGCTTAAAATGTACAGGAGCTCCATCCAATCATAACCATAATTTTTACCTAACGTCTAATGGACTTTATCCAAAATTAACCACAAATCATGTTTGAAAAATCGTAAGAATTTATCTCCATTTAAATGACCGTCAAAGAAATATGGCCCAATCTCTGACTATAGCACAAAAAAAAAAACGTTAACACTCCACACTCAGTACGAAACTGATGTTTATTCTCGGTATCGTAGTAATGGAATGGATTTGCAAGCACTTTGGTATCAGAGTATCTCCGGTGTGGGAATTTCTGGGGATATACTCTATGCTAATAGACAATTTGAGAAACATTCACCAATTGTTAATATCATGTCAACATTTTCTTCCGCATACAATCTTTTAAATATAAAAAATAAAAAAATTGTTTTAAAAATATACTGTCCTAAACTGTGAAACTATGTAAATGTGGCATAATTTGACATAAACGAGTTATTTTGCACAACACGAACTTCTTAATATAATCGTTTGTGAGAATACGTAAAAGTAGCATAGCAAGTAAATCTGTGTTTATACCAATTTTTCTAAAAAAAATTGTTATTAAAGCAATATCTTTTATGGTATTTTTTGAACCGTTAGAATGTTGGATTTTTAATACTGAGATAATATACAGGGTGTGCCATTTGAAAAAATCAAGATTTTTATGCGTTTGCAAAATGTCATCACCCTGTATAATGGGTACTTTTCGAACCAATGTGTAATAGATTATTTTACTACAGCATGTTTTGAAACTCAAACCTAAGCTGCTAATTGAAATGTTAATACTTAATTGAAATTGATTGTTTATCATTAATTGAAGAATTTGTTTAGGATCTGATGATATTAACCTCAAAATTTTGAAACAAATTGTTTTTATTTACTTTAGTTAGCACATTTTGAAACTCAAACCTAGGCTGCTAATTGAAATGTTAATACTTAATTGAAATTGATTGCTGATCATTTATTGAAGAATTTGTTTAAGATCTGATGATATTAACCTCAAAATTTTGAAACAAATTGTTTTTATTTACTTTAATTAGCACATTTTGAAACTCAAGCCTAGGCTGCTAATTGAAATGTGAATACTTAATTGAAATTGATTGTTTATCATTAATTGAAGAATTTGTTTAAGATCTGATGATATTAACCTCAAAATTTTGAAACAAATTGTTTTTATTTACTTTAATTAGCACATTTTGAAACTCAAACCTAGGCTGCTAATTGAAATGTTAATACTTCATTGAAATTGATTGTTGATCATTTATTGAAGAATCTGTTTAAGATCTGATGATAATGAACTTAAAATTTTCAAACAAATTGTTTTTGTTTACTTTAATTAGCACATTTTGAAACTTTAACCTAGGCTGCTAATTGAAATGTTAATACTTTATTGAAATTGATTGTTGATCAATTTATTGAAGAATTTGTTTAAGACATGATGATAGCGAACTCAAAATTTTGAAACAAATTGTTTTTGTTTACTTTAATTAGTACATTTTGAAACTCAAACCTATGCTGCTAATTGAAATGTTAATACTTAACTGAAATTGATCGTTAATCATTTACTGAAGAATTTGTTTCAGATCTAATGTATTTAAACTTTCGAAAGAAATTGCTTTTGTTCACTTTAATTAGCATGCACATTTTGAAACTCAAATCCTTGAATCTCCTAACATCAAAAGCAGCCTTAAATAAAATTCCCGTTAATTCCTGTGCATACTTTTCTGTTTGCCATGGTTATTAAATTCTTTTAGTGCATATGCCCTCTATGTACTTCTGCAAAAAAAAAGATAAAAATGTTATAATTACAAAATCGATTAATTGATTCGTTGATGAAACATTAAAACAATTTCATCTAGCAAATTAAGCTAGTATTTGGAGACAATTCCGTATTGTTTTTAATTTTGATTTCTAGTGGTTACTTGAGAAGACAAAAACAACGTGGAATCGATACATCCATGGCTGTATAATACAAATATGCTTAAATTCACTTACACATAGAATTTTGTAGCTTATTCTTCCAAACCAGGAGTTGTTTACCATACTTCAATGTATTATCATTGCCCAAATGAAGTCACTTACGGTTTTTTTCGGAATTTACAGGCGCGAGTCGAGCTACTATTTACTTTAACGAATAACGACTCCGAAAATCACAATTGCCATAAAGTCCAGACGTTTCCGACAACTAATACGTCACTAGGTTTTACGCATTACCGGCCCGGCGCACTGGATTTAATTTATCTGTAACAAAGAAAGTAGGCACCGTTAAAAAGTACGATTATTTTTTTGTTTATAATTTTTGACTATTAAAAAAATTATACGCAATATTACTGAGTTTATTCGAAGAGTACCTACCATGTGATAAACCTTGTTGCACTAAACACCAATCCATTCCATTCCATGCTTAACCTTAACAAGACTAGGGCCTATGGGCACTCCTGAAATGTACAAAAAAATATTTCTTTAAAAAGGTATAATATTTTAAAATCGGATAGTTTTATTTTGCATATGGAACTAATTTCTTTAGCCCTGTATACAGGGTCATATTTGAATTGAGTATGAAAAATAAGTAAAACTTTCGTAAGAGTTGCCTATACCTATACAGAGCATTATGATTTATTTTAATTTTTGTTACAATTCCAATGTTTGCGAAAAAATTGGTTGTTCCCAAACAAAACTAATTTTGTCAAAATTACTCCTGGATCTGAAAAGTAGGCCGCTTCGTTAATTTAGTGGCCAATTTAAATTTTTTATCAAAATGATTTAATTTTGTCAAAAATATATGGACATTTTGATCTAAAAAATCTAATAAATTAAAACAACTTACACCTGATACGCCTTCCTTTGTTTAAACTGCTGAATACCATACCATCTTTACCCATAACCAAGCTTGCCATAGTTCCAAGCACCAAATTGTTCAGTATTATTTCACAACACATTTCGATTTAAAAAGAGTAACTCGACAATATTAGAAACCTTAAAACCAATTTTTTAACACATTACTATTACGCGACGGACCCGGCGATGACTGAAAAAAAATATCTGCAAAATAAAAAAATATAATTGTATACAGTTAGTTTAGGTTATCCAAATATTTAGCGTACCTGATATAACCAGTTAAATTATCGCCAAAATCCATTAGCATATGGAATACACTAGGCGACTGATCTTCACTGCTGTATCTGTCAAATCAATGGCTCTAAATTTAAATAATCATTGAGGTATTATTAATAAACCAACTTGCTTTAAGTAAATGATATTTGGCAACTCCGAAATTATTTTTCTTCGTGATGTCCCATATATCGCTCAACTGAGCGTATTAATACTTAATTCAAATTAATTTTTGATCATTTATTGAAATTTTTGTTTCAAATCTGATGATAACCGAACTCGAAATTTTGGAAGAAATTGTATTCTTGACTTTAATTAGCACATTTTGAAACTCAAACCTATGCTGCTTTTTGAAATGTTGTTACTTAGTACTTAATTGAAAGTCATTTTCGATCATTTGTTGAAGTTCTTGTTTAAAAGCTGATGATAACCGAACGTAAAATTTTGAAAAAAAATAGCTTTTTTTACTTGAATTAATAAAACATTTTGAAATTCAAACTCTTGCATCAAAAGTAGCCTTAAATAATATTCCCGTTCTGAGATACTTTTATTGGATATACCATCTACACACTTCTGCAAAAAAAAAGTTGTTCATGGTTAAAAATAATTCTATAATACAAATAAGCTTAAATTCACTTACACCTACAATTTGTCGAATATTCTACTAAACCAGGAGTTGTTTACCATGCTTCAGTTATCAGTGTGTTACTATTGTCCAATATAAATCCTCAAAAATTTTTTTCTTTTGAAAATTACAAGCGCGAGTCGGGCTACTATTTAATTTAACGAATAACGACTTCGAAATCGCAATTAAATCACACACAAACTCACTAGTTTTTAAGCATTACATTCGCCGCGAACTGGATAGGATTTATCTATAACAAAGAAAGTACGCACTTTTAACAATTAATAAAGATTTTTTTTTGTTTATACTTTTTGACTATTAAAAAAATTATACCCAATATGACTGAATTTATTCGAAGAGTACCTACCATGTAACAAACCTTGCTGCACTAAACTCCAATCCATTCCATTCCATGCCTAACCTTAACAAAACTAGGGCCTATGGGCACTCCTGAAATGTAGAAAAAGAAATTATTAACAAAATTATTCTACCACATATTATAGTAATTATTTTATAACAGGAATATAATAATGAATCCGGATAGTTTTATTTGCAACTTGCTCCTAATTCTGACGGCATATAGTATTTTAAATGACTATATACCGGGTCGGGCAGTACATTCGCCTCGGTCTCTCATTGCCTAACAAAATTCAAATTGCAAATTTTGTTTGCGTGGGTGCATATAGGTCGACCAGCAGCATTTAACAAAAATGTTGACAGTTAGGTATAGCGAAGCCTAATACCGTATGATAGAGAACATTAATTAGTATCGACAGGTGCTATGAAATATAGGGTGTGCTATTTAAAATCGGAAAGTTATTTAAATAAATATGATTGATATGAACAATAAAAAATTGTGACCACCCTGTACAATATTTACAATTGGGCTATACAGTTACCTAATGTGTGTCCTATTAACTTGCCATTTTAAAATTTTAAACGGTTTTGCTAAAATAAACTGTTGCCCTCGAGGCACGAAAAGCTCTCCATATTTAAGTGGAAAACTAATAATTTTAGGACCTTTTTATCAATTATCTAAAATTTATATATATTTTTTTTAAGTATTGCGTTTTGTTCCTTTTTCTTCTCTTTGGAGGCGCTATTATTACGTACAAATTTTATATTTCAGATCTTCTACGCCAAGTTCTTTTTTATTATAAAATTTATTTTGCCTCCTTTTCTACTATCTATCTAACATTTTTTAGGTTATATTCTATTACAACTATGAAAAATCATTCCGTATTTCGAATAAGCTTAGGAAGTATATATTTTTTTTATTTTGACCCCTTCTACACTATTTACGAACACCTATGAAAACAAGTTATTTATAACACATTTTATAGGTTATATTCTATCAAAGCTATAAATAACTAGTCAACATTTCTGCAATTTTTAAGTAGTAGGTACGTTTTTTTCTAACCTTTTTACCTCATTTATAATTGTTTAGGTTAAATATTTTAGGTTATATTTAATTAAACGCACAAAAAATTAATCAACATTTCGGATAAGTTTAAGAACTTTGATTTTTTTAAATTTTTGAACCCTCTTTTAATCCCCTTGCCTACGCTCAATGTTAATCACCACCTATAAATATCCTGTAGTAGTTTCGTACCAAATGTGGTTAAAATCCGTTAAGTGGTTTTTGAGTTATCACGGATACAAATTTTTTCTGACCCTTTTATGGAATTTTCACGGACGCCTATGGTACATTAATTTTTGTCGTTTTAACACCAATTCAACTAGTTAAATATACAAAATTTTACATTTTAAATATTTTTTTTATTTTAGATTTTATGCTGCATTTTGTAGGTTATCTTATATGAAAGCTATATATAATTAGCCAATTTTTCTGGTATATTTGGGAAACATTTTTTTTTTTTTGTTTTTTACCCTTTTTTTAAACTATTTTCGAACGCCTGTGTGAACCAATTCTTTTATGGAATATTTTTTAGCTTATATTGTATCACAACTATGAAAAATTATTCCATATTTCGAATAAGTTTAGGAAATATATATTTCTTATGTTTTGACCCCTTTTCCACTATTTACGAACGCCTATGAAAGTAAGTTATTTATGACACATTTTATAGGCTATTCTCTATCAAAGCTATAAATAACTAGTTAATATTTCTGCTTTGTTTAAGAAATACGTTTTTTTTAAATATTTTTTACCCTATTTTACACTATTTTCGAACGCCAATGTGGTCTAATATTTTATGTTCAATAATTTAGGTTATATTCAAAGGCGTAAAAAATTATGCAGTATTTCGGATATGTTTAAGAACTATGAATTTTTTTAATTTTTGACCCTCTTTTAAACCCATTGCCTACGCTCAATGTTTCCCCAAATCTAATCAGCTCCTTGCCATGTCCAATAGCATTTTTGTACCAAATTTGGTTAAAATCTGTTAAGTGGCTTTTGCGTTTCTGTGGATACAGTCAGAGAGACAGACATTTTTTAAACTACTTATTTATGTATAAAATGACCAAAAACAAGTATTTCCGATGAAATAAAAAAAAAATTTCATGAAATTAATAGTCTCCATATATATATTACATATATGATATGGAGAGCTAAAAATATATTTATGCCAGTGACGTAAAAAATAAGGGGATAAAAATTGTCACTAACCCCTATAGCATGCCACTGGTTATTTTTTTAAAAAGATTGTTTATATCAAAATATGACTTTTTTCAAGAACATATCGGTCACGAAATTTAAAAATATTTAAAGGCGTTTATGAATTTTGGCAAATTTTCAATTTTAAATTTGAACCTTTGAGATACTGTAACTAGACAACTAAGCCCTTTAACGGTATATGGCTTTATATCAAAATGCATGGATTAGTGAAAGCTTTCTGTGGTAGAGCGTTGTCCGTCGAATATAGAAACACCCCGTATATAGGTATATATCTCTAACTAATGATGTATTAAGCTGAATTGTTACAAGTATGATTACGATATACAGTGCTCTTTTATATTGAAGTGTTAAAAATATACATTTTGATAATTTTGTCTCCATTCGTATCTAATTTTGTTCAAAATAGTCTAATTATTAATCATATCGAAAAAAATACAACAAAAAAATCATTAATTCTATTTGGAAAATATCTGCCAAGAACAAGAACCAAGACGCGTTTCCCATATCCTCAAATGGAACATTCATAAAGTTGTTTCTATGAATAATTTTTTGAAAAATATTTATAACTATTGGACAATTTGGTCGGAATATCTAAAAAAATTAAAATCACTTACACCTAATTGTCCTTCCTATTCTTAACCTCCTGGATACCATACCATCATCACCAATAACCAAGCTTAACATAATTCCAAGCACTAAATTTTTCACTATTCACTGTCTTTAAAAACTGAGTAGCCCGACAGTATTACCGATTTTTTTAGTACACATCACTATTATTACCCGACGACGACGCGAATTTCAATAACTAAAAACAAATGTAATTATTTATATCCACTCAATGTATTTCGCGATCACAATTTAAGACATTCTTTGTGGTAAAATACCAAAAATATCTTCCCGAGTCTATAACACATCTTCAAAGTTCGCGGAAAGATGGTGTACTGAATACAATAATATTTTATTTTAATCACACACAATAATAATTTTGTAAAACGCACTTTCTTTATCGTAGTGTGCCGAAAATCGATGCCTATAAACTGTGCATATATCGCAGGGCAACAAAAAAATGTAAAAAAAGTACATACCTAGTTCTATTGTATTGTCGAGAATAACATAAAAACAATAACGTAAACAACTGAGTAGTTTTTAAGAGTTTTATTTTATATAGTGTGTTAAAATTTAACTTATTTATTTTCTTAGAGGAAAATTCCGATATAATTTAAAATAATTGAACTGACAACAACTAATTGCTGCAGATAGAAAATACGTAACAAATTCTTATATTTTTACACCTACAGGCTTTTTTACGGACATATTAGGCCCCTCTAGGACGCCGTTGATAATCGGTTGTTCTTGAATAACTTTTAAAGTAATCTGTATAATATAACAAAAATTGTATACGATGAACGCAAGTAAGGACCTCTTAAAATAGTGTTCTTGAAACTAACCTAGCTTTTTTAGTTTAACAAGGGTGCTCTAGGCCTTCAAGCTGACATTTTTAACACCCTCCGTATAATAAAGAATCAAAAAATAAATCTTAGTATCCTGAACATTGAACAACAAAAAATATACTCTTTTTTACTGCCGATCAAATGAACCATTATTGAGAAAACTAAAATAAAATATGCTGTGATGACCGATGAGGCTTCTTGCAAACTTACTATACTATACTATAATTCGTATTTTAACTCGCAAATTTAATTTCAAATTAGGACATTATAAAACTTGTAGCAAATACAATCTTATATGAGGCGGATAAAAAGAGGCTACAAACTTTGGGTTGTGGCAGACAATGACAGTTATAATCAAACAGTTTCAAATTTACCAATTTAAAGATGAGCTTTTTGAACGGAAATTTTATAGTTACGGCCTTGGCGAACGTGTTGTTTTGTCACTTACAGAAAAATATTGAGGACAGAATAGAATAGTTTAGTTTGATCATTTTTCTGATGAGTTGCTTTATCAAAAAGACTAAGATTACTGGTTAAAATAAAATGGACGATAAATCAATGCAAAGGGGTAATTTCGACTATAAGGACAACAAATCAGTGCCTTTCTTATCAAACTTTCACTTTCAAACTGGTTCAACCAGAATCAAACGAACGCAAACAGTTGAAGCCAAGACAGAAATAACAATGAGAAACGTGTTTCTCTCTTAGATTTTAGAAGGGGTATAGGTCTGGGATTGATGGCTTATTAAAATCATCTCCTCAAAACTCCAATGTCTCAAATGCTAAAGGCTCAGCGATCTGATTCAATACGCAATATTTTCCATTAGAAGACAAAACTTCCCATTGGCGAACTTTTCTTCAATCAAGAGGTCGATTGAAGAATGTTCTTCTAAAGCAATTGAGTCTAGACCACACTCGCGAAGTGCTCCTTGTATGTAACAAAGAATTGCTTTCTTTAATATCATTCGTTTAAGTTCTGAAATTTGATTTGTTTTAATAATTGCTTTGGTTCGTTCTGTTATCTTAGTGATATTATTTTGACCATACCTTGAGAACGTATTAGCATGATCACAATCCTTACGCCGCGCCGCCTAGGTGAGAGGTCACTAACAGCAATTTGCCATTAACATAGATAGATAGATAGATATATTTATTCACCATCTTATGTTACATAACATGTATAGTACGTCAAAAAAAATAACAAAAATTAATCAAAGTTACAGCAACAAAGAAAGGCTTACAAACAAATTAAAATAGCAACAACATAAAACAAACTAAAATCTATAAAAATCTTACAATATCGCTTCTGAAATAGTCCTCAAAGGTATAAAAAGCTTGAGATATCAAAAATGTTTTAATACTTTTGTTAAACTGGACTTCACCAAGGTTCTTTATGTGAGACGGCAGCTTATTATAAAATTTAACACAATAATAGTCAGAACCTTTCCTAGTCCTCAATAGGCGGTGAAATTCAGGCAATATGTCATTGCGATTTCGTGTACCATAATTATGCATATCAGAGTGAAGAGTAAAATGCGAGGCATTGGTTCGAATGTAGCCAAGACAGTTTAAGATGTACAAGGAAGGCAAAGTAAGTAGTCCGTGTTCAACAAAATACTTTTTACAGCAGTCACGCCAACCGAGCCCCAACATTGTACGTAAACATCTCCTCTGTAGCTTGAAGATTTTCATTGCATGGGAACTAAGTCCCCAGTTCAAAATACCATACGACATACGGGAAACAAAATAACCATGATATACCGTCAACAGACTGGCGATTGAAACACTCTGCGCAAGCCTTCTAATGAGATATATGACCCTGGACAGCGAGCACCCAAGTTCTCGAACATGACTCTCCCAGGTTAATTTAGGATCAAGATGAACCCCAAGGAACTTCACGCGAACA
The DNA here is from genome assembly GCA_911728435.2 of Apoderus coryli. NCBI lineage: Eukaryota > Metazoa > Arthropoda > Insecta > Coleoptera > Attelabidae > Apoderus > Apoderus coryli. The sequence goes on along the minus strand of OU452206.1, from coordinate 8,638,487 downwards.
TCGCTCTGAAGATCAATAGGCGCAGAACGCAATGTAAAGTTCATGCTCTGAGTTTTAGCCTGATTCAAGCTCATTTCATTTGCCAGAAGCCAATTGCCTATGTCAGTCTCAACAGCCTTAACCAACTCCCCTAAAGGGTCATTTGGTCGATATCTAATCAGACTAGTTGTGTCGTCAGCAAAGAGGATTATATTTGACTCTTCTTGAAATTTGTATAAATCATTTACGTATATTAAAAACAATAAAGGTCCCAAAACCGACCCCTGGGGCACACCCCGTCCAACCCTTCGTTTCTCCGAGTATCGTCCCCCATACAAAACGTGCTGAAAACGATCGCTGAGATAAGAGCCAACCAAGGCAACACTGTTAACATCAAAGTTATAGTAAGAGAGTTTCTGAAGAAGTATCTCGTGTGAGACACAGTTTTACTTTTGGGGATACATGTTACATGAAAGACGAATGATTAGGATGAGTGATGACAAAATATTTATTTTATTTAAACATTTTAATACGTTCTGTTGAAAATTGTTTATTTTTTTCTCGTATGCAGCGAATATGCTCGATAAGACTAGAATGAAATTAATTTATCGCTATTTTGAAAACATCCATGTGATCAATTGGTTTTGAAGAAGTAGGTGTTAAATTAAATTTGATTACTGGTGGATTTCGATCGTATTTATTTTTGAGGCAAATTTCACAATTATTGATAAAATTTTCAATATCTTCATTCATTTTCCGCCATTAATATCTTGCTATTACTTCGTTGATTCCGCGATGGCCTGTTTTGTAAACATGATGATATTTAATTATTTTATTTTGTTCTTCTACGGTCACTACATCGTTTAACATTTTTGTACACTGTACAAGTTGAAAGGATGAATTTTTAAAATATGTTTGACGGGTTAGTGTAATTTTTAATTTTTTTCAGTTTAGATTTTCTTGGGGTGTTCGGTTCTTATAAAAATATCTTTTACAAAACTTTGTTAAATAAAACAACAACCATTTTTATTTTCGTCAAATAAATAAAATAAAATGACAAACAATGTTTCGTTACTAATTAGTAACTTCTTCAGGTTGAAAATTTTTTTTCTGAAATTACATACATTATTTTAGATAATTTTTTTGTATACAGGGTGAGTCACCCTAGACGCGACGGTCTAATGTGGCAAAACTATTCAGATTTTCAAAATTCTTTCAACGTCTGATTTTGTAGACCTATTAAGACTACATTCTAGAATAGGTGCCATTTATACATTATCCCGTTATATCAAACCTACGTTTTTTCTTTAATGGAACACCCTAGATATTATTTTTGCTTTCGAATCAGACATCTTATTAAATGATTTTGATATAAGGATTGTTTCCTCTAAAATGCATAGTTAACTAGATATTAATTTTAAAAGTCAAAAAACAGGCCCCATTATAAGCCATTATAGTTACGCCAATGCGTTTAACAAATAGTAGGTATTTCATAAGAACCGAACACCCCAAGAAAATCTAAACTGAAAAAAATTAAAAATTACACTAACCCTTCAAACATATTTTAAAAATTCATCCTTTCAACTTGTACAGTGTACAAAAATGTTAAACGATGTAGTGACCGTAGAAGAACAAAATAAAATATCAACGAAGTAATAGCAAGATATTAATGGCGGAAAATGAATGAAGATATTGAAAATTTTATCAATAATTGTGAAACTTGCCTCAAAAATAAATACGATCGAAATCCACCAGTAATCAAATTTAATTTAACACCTACTTCTTCAAAACCAATTGATCACATGGATGTTTTCAAAATAGCGATAAAATAATTTCATTCTAGTCTTATCGAGCATATTCGCTGCATACGAGAAAAAAATGAACAATTTTCAACAGAACGTATTAAAATGTTTAAATAAAATAAATATTTTGTCATCACTCATCCTAATCATTCGTCTTTCATGTAACATGTATCCCCAAAAGTAAAAATTCAATGCAATGGGGTTAAATTTAAATAAATAAAATGTAAGTAGATGTCACTAGTTAGCCGAGGTGGAAGCATGTACGGACCAATTAAAAATTCGTCAACAATACCCAGCCATATGTTAATGGCAAATTGCTGTTAGTGACCTCTCACCTAGGCGGCGCGGCGTAAGGATTGTGATCATGCTAATACGTTCTCAAGGTATGGTCAAAATAATATCACTAAGATAACAGAACGAACCAAAGCAATTATTAAAACAAATCAAATTTCAGAACTTAAACGAATGATATTAAAGAAAGCAATTCTTTGTTACATACAAGGAGCACTTCGAGTGTGGTCTAGACTCTATTGCTTTAGAAGAACATTCTTCAATCGACCTCTTGATTGAAGAAAAGTTCGCCAATGGGAAGTTTTGTCTTCTAATGGAAAATATTGCGTGTTGAATCAGATCGCTGAGCCTTTAGCATTTGAGACATTGGAGTTTTGAGGAGATGATTTTAATAAGCCAGCAATCATTTTATTTTTTGCCAACCAATCTTTTTCATAAAGCAACTGATGAGAAAAAAAACTATTCTAATGGTCCTCAATATTTTTCAGTGACAAAACAACACGTTCTCCAAGGCCGTAACTATAAAATTTCCGTTCAGAAATCTTATCTATAAATTGATAAATTTGATACTCTTTGATTATAGCTGTCATTGTCTGCTACAACTCAAAGTTTGTAGCCTCTTTTTATCCGCCTCATATAGGATTGTATTTGCTACAAGTTTTATAATGTCCTAATTTGAAATTAAATTTGCTAGTTAAAATACGAATTAAAGTTTTATTTTTTGTGTCATCTCGCTTAAGTTTGCAACAAGCCTCATCGGTCATCACAGCATATTTTATTTTATTTTTCTCAATAATGGTTCACTTGATCGGCAGTAAAAAAGAATATATTTTTTGTTGTTGTTCAATGTTCAGGATACTAAGATTTATTTTTTATACTTTATTATACGGAGGGTGTTAAAAATGTCAGCTTGAAGGCCTAGAGCACCCCTGTTAAACTAAAAAAGCTAGGTTAGTTTCAAGAACACTATTTTGAAATGTCCTTACTGGCGTTCATCGTATACAATTTTTGTTATATTATACAGATTACTTTAAAAGTTATTCAAGAACAACCGATTATCAACGGCGTCCTAGAGGGGCCTAATATGTCCGTAAAAAAGCCTGTAGTTGTAAAAATATAAGAACTTGTTACGTATTTTCTATCTGCAACAATTAGTTGTTGTCAGTTCAATTATTTTAAATTATATTGGAATTTTCCTCTAAGAAAATAAATAAGTTAAATTTTAACACACTATATAAAATAAAACTCTAAAAACTACTCAGTTGTTTACGTTATTGTTTTTATCTTATTCTCGACAATACAATAGAACTAGGTAGGTATGTACTTTTTTACATTTCTTTGTTGCCCTGCGATATATGCACAGTTTATAGGCATCGATTTTCGGCACACTACGATAAAAAAGTGCGTTTTACAAAATTATTGTGTGTGATTAAAATAAAATATTATTGTATTCAGTACACCATCTTTCCGCGAACTTAGAAGATGTGTTATAGACTCGGGAAGATATTTTTGATATTTTACCACAAAGAATGTCTTAAATTGTGATCGCGAAATACATTGAGTGGATATAAATAAGTACATTTGTTTTTGTTATTGAAATTCGCGTCGTCGGGTAATAATAGTGATGTCTACTAAAAAAAATCGGTAATAATGTCGGGCTACTAAGATTTTAAACACAGTGAATAGTGAAAAATTTAGTGCTTGGAATTATGTTATGCTTGGTTATTGGTGATGATGGTATGGTATCCAGGAGGTTAAGAATAGGAAGGACTATTAGGTGTAAGCATAGAAATCTTATATTATATATGTACTCTAGAATGCTAATTAAATCCAGCCGAATACCAAAAAGTGTAACGGGTATGCAGAGTTTTCTCGAACTACGCATGCTCCTCAGTCACTTATTTTCAGTACAGAGCTGCCATATTTAAAACTATTCTGTCGTTCGCCTTACAGAATTTATGCGACATATCTGTTTTATAAATAAATCCATATGTTGCGTCATACGAAACTGCTTGACAAAATCAAATAATTCAATGTTATCGGTAAAATTGTAATACTGTTTAGTTTTCAGCAATATGAACGAAACATTTTTTTCCAAATCTTATTAAATTTAGGAGATTTCGCAACAGCGTCTATTTTCGCAAATGACATTTCTCGTAGTGGGAATATCTGTCAGAGTCGGCTTCACAACAATTCAGATAGGTTTTATAATTGAATTATGGGTTTATGCGTGGTATATTTTAATTGTTGATAGATATACCTATTTGTGATTAAAATTGTTTTTAATATTTGTTATTTTGGTTTGGTAGTTTGTTTATTTAACAAACAATGAGGTGTATAGTGTTGTGGTGTAAAAATGAAAGTATCATTCCTGGTATTAAATATTTTCAGTAAGTTATTGTTTCGGGTTTCTAACAGTCTCAGTTTGAGTCAATATGATACCATTGACATGATACTCATTTTTAGCTTGACAAAAAAAAGACATGATGTTTGGATGCGGGCATTGGGATCCTAGTACAGAAAATGTATGTGATGGGAATGTCATATGCAGTAAGCATTTCGCTGCAGAAGATATCATTTGTAGAGAAGACGGCAAGAGGATCACCCTCGTACCCGATGCAGTTCCCAAACTTTTGTTGAAAAGAAGAGATTATGTAAATGAGAGTGGAAGTTAAATTCTTAATCGTTTGATATCAAGACACTGTTTACTTAAAAGCAGTCAGTCAAAAATGCATGATATGTATGTCAAGAATATATTTCCTACGTTGTGTAGGTATACAAAGTTCGTTTGAATTCTGTTGTTAAACTGGAATATACTTAATTATAGAATCCTCCATGAAATTGCTGAGAATACAAGTTCTACCAACCATGTTTTGTCACAAAATACTATTGCGAGTAGTACGGATGATATGGAAGTGGTTTACATGGACACGGAAAATATTCGTGAAATCACTGTTTCTTGCACCCCTTCTTTGAAGGCTGTAGAGAGGTAAGAGGCCTAAGGTGGTTGTATAAACAAACAAATATTATATAATAATAAAATAAATAATTAGAATGCTCAAGTCCTTACGATATTTTCCAATATTAGAACTTTTACTTATTTCTCGTTTCTGCTTAGATTTATTATTATTGGGTTGTACCTGTTAGACAATAAAGTATTTATATATTTAATGTAATTTTTTATTTCTTAAATTCCTTTATTCCATTTTTTTATTTGAATTACCAAATGGTTAAATTTAATTTTAAATATACCTATAACAGTAATATTACATTTAATCAAAGCCGGTCCTGTTGAAAAATAAGTGACTGGTGATCATGCGCATTATGGACAGCTCTACACTTTTGGTTACATTTTTGTACTACGGGATTATCATTCTAGAGTATATATATATATATAATATAAGATTTCTGTGGGTGTAAGTGATTTTAATTTTTTTAGATATTCCGATCAAATTGTCCAATAGTTCTAAATATTTTTCGAAAAATTATTCATAGAAACATCTTTATGAATGTTCCATTTGAGGATATGGAAAACGCGTCTTGGTTCTTGTTCTTGGTAGATATTTGCCAAATAGAATTAATCATTTTTTTGTTGTATTTTTTTCGAAATGATTAATAATTAGACTATTTTGAACAAAATTAGATACGGATCTAGAAAAATTATCAAAATGTATATTTTTAAAACTTCAATATAAAAGAGCACTGTAATCGTAATCATACTGGTAACAATTCAGCTTAATACATCATTAGTAAGAGATATATACCTATGTACGGGGTGTTTCTATATTCGACGGACAACGCTCTACCATAGAAAGCTTTCACTAATCCATGCATTTTGATATAAAGCCATATACCGTTAAAGGACTTAGTTGCCTAGTTACAGTATCTCAAAGGTTCAAATTTAAAATCGAAAATTTCCCATAATTCAAAAACGCCTTTAAATATTTTTAAATTTCGTGAGCGATATGTTCGAAAAAAGTCATATTTTGACATAAACAATCTTTTTAAAAAAATAACCAGTGGCATGCTATAGGGGTTAGTGACAATTTTTATCCCCTTATTTTTTACGCCACTGGCATAAATATATTTTTAGCTCTCCATATCATATATGTAATATATATATGGAGACTATTCGTTTCATGATTTTTTTTTTAATTTCACCGGAAATACTTGTTTTTGGTCATTTTATACAAAAATAAGTAGTTTTAAAAAAATGTCTGTCTGTCTGACTGTATCCACAAAAACGCAAAACCCACTCAACAGATTTTAACCAAATTTGGTACAAAAATACTATTGGACATGGCAAGGAGCTGGTTAGATTTGGGGAAGCATTGAGCGTAGGCAATGGGTTTAAAAGAGGGTCAAAAATTAAAAAAAAATCATAGTTCTTAAACATATCCGAAATACTGTATAATTTTTTAGGCCTTTGATTATAACCTAAATTATTAAACATAAAATATTAGACCACATTGGCGTTCGAAAATAGTGTAAAATAGGGTAAAAAAGATTTAAAAAAAAAAACGTTTTTCTTAAACAAAGCAGAAATATGAACTAGTTATTTATAGCTTTGATAGAGAATAACCTGTAGAATGTGTCATAAATAACTTACTTTCATAGGCGTTCGTAAATAGTGGAAAAGGGGGATCAAAACATAAGGAATAGACATTTCCCAAACATTTTCGAAATATTTATAGAATAATTTTTCATAGTTGTGATACAATATAAGCTAAAAAATATTCCATAAAAGAATTGGTTCACACAGGCGTTCGAAAATTGTTTTAAAAAAAGGTCAAAAACGAAATATACCAGAAAAATTGGCTAATTATATATAGCTTTGATATAAGATAACCTACAAAATGCAGCATAAAATCTTTATTTACATAGGCGTTCGTAAATAGTAGAAAAGGGGGTAAAATAAAAAAAAATTTAAATTTAAAATTTTGTATTATTAATTAGTTGTAGATTATTTAACAGTTTGAATAGAAAGTACAGGGTGGTCCAACTTTTATCTGCATAAGTTTTAGTATCGAATAATGTGAGTATGGTCAATAAACTATGTGCGAAAAATGCTTTGTTACAAAGCTACAGGGTGTTGAAATTTAAGAAAAAACTTCGAATTTTATTAATATCTTTAAAACCAATTGAGATATTTAAATGAAATTTGGCACGTGGTAGTCTAGGCTAGATTCATTTTTTCATTTAATAATATTATTTTTATTTCCACCACTGGCGTGCGTACAGCTATCGATTGCGATATTTTTAATGAAAAAACAGAAATGCCACTGGTTTATCTCAAAATTAAAATTATATCTGCAATCCTTCAATTTAAAAGAAAAAAGTACTCCTGGCTTTTTTCGTATGACGCAACATTTTCGATTAAAATATTAGACCACATTGGCGTTCGAAAATAGTGTAAAATGGGGGTAAAAAAGATTTAAAAAAAAACGTATTTCTTAAACATAGCAGAAATATTAACTAGTTATTTATAGCTTTGATAGAATATACCTATACAATGTGCATAATTAACTTACTTTTATAGGCATTCGTAAATAGTGGAAAAGGGGGTCAAAACATAAAAAATATATATTTCCTAAACTTATTCGAAATATGGAATAATTTTTCATAGGTGTGATATAAGCTAAAAAATATTCCATAAAAGAATTGGTTCACACAGGCGTTCGAAAATAGTCTAAAAAAGGGTCAAAAACGAAAAAAAAAACGTTTCCCAAATATACCAGAAAAATTGGCTAATTATATATCGCTTTGATATAAGATAACCTACAAAATGCAGCATAAAATTTATTTACTTAGGCGTTCGTAAATAGTAGAAAAGGGGGTAAAATAAAAAAAAATAAAATGTAAAAATTGTTATATTTAACTAAAAATATTCCATAAAAGAATTGGTTCACACAGGCGTTCGAAAATAGTCTAAAAAAGGGTCAAAAACGACAAAAAAACGTTTCCCAAATATACCAGAAAAATTGGCTAATTATATATAGCTTTGATATAAGATAACCTACAAAATGCAGCATAAAACTTTTATTTACATAGGCGTTCGTAAATAGCAGAAAAAGGGGTAAAATAAAAAAAATTAAAATGTAAAAATTGTTATATTTAACTAGTTGAATTGGTGTTAAAAATACACGAGAAAAATTAATGTCCATAAGCGTCCGTGAAAATTCTATAGAAGGACCAGAAAAAATTTGTATCCGTGATAACTTAAAAACCACTTAACGGATTTTAACCACATTTCGTACGAAAATACTACAGGATATTTGTAGGTGATGATTAGCATTGAGCGTAGGCAAGGGGATTAAAAGAGGGTTCAAAAATTAAAAAAAATCATAGTTCTTAAACTTATCCGAAATGTTGATTAATTTTTTGTGCGTTTAATTAAATATAACCTACAATATTTAACCTAAACAATTATACCACATTGACATACGAATAAAGTGTAAAATGGGATAAAAAGGTTAGAAAAAAACGTACTTCTTAAAAATAGCAAGAATCTTGACTAGTTATTTATAGCTTTGATAGAATATAACCTATAAAATGTGTTATAAATACCTTGTTTTCATAGGCGTTCGTAATTAGTGTAGAAGGGGTCAAAGTAAAAAAATATATACTTCCTAAGCTTATTCGAAATACGGAATGATTTTTCATAGTTGTAATAGAATATAACCTAAATAATGTTATATAAATGAACTGGTTCACACAGGCGTTCGAAAATAGTGTAAAAAAGGGTCAAAAACGAAAAAAAAAATCCATCAGAAAAATTGGCTACTTATATATAGCTTTGATATAGCATAACCTACAACATGCAGCATAAAAATTTTGTTTACATAGGCGTTCGAAAATAGTAGAAAAGGAGGCAAAATAAATTTTATAATAAAAAAAATCAACTATTGTGCGTTCAAGAACTTGGCGTAGAAGATCTGAAATATAAAATATGTACGTATAAATAGTGCTTCCAAAGAGAAGAAAAAGGAACAAAACCCGATACTTAAAAAAAATAGCTCATGTCTAAAACAAACAAAAATTATATATAAATTTTAGATAAATGACAAAGTTGCTAAAATTCTTAGTTTTACACTTAAATATGGAGAGCTATTCGTGCCTCGAGGGCAACAGTTTATTTTAGCTAAACCGTTTAAAATTTTAAAATGGCAAGTTAATAGGACACACATTAGGTAGGTGTATAGCCCAATTGTAAATATTGTACTGGGTGGTCACAATTTTTTATTGTTCATATCAATCATATTTATTTAAATAACTTTCCTATTTTAAATAGCACACCCTATATTTCATAGCACCTGTCGATACTAATTAATGTTCTCTATCAAACGGTATTAGGCTTCCCTATACCTAACTGTCAACATTTTTGTGAAATGATGCTGGTAGACCTCTATGCACCCACGCAAACAAAATTTGCAATTTCAATTTTGTTAGGAAATGAGAGACCGATTCGCCTACCCGACCCGGTATATAGTCATTTAAAATACTATAGGTATATATGCCGTCAGAATTAGGTGCAAGTTGCAAATAAAACTATCCGGATTCATTATTATATTCCTGTTATAAAATAATTATTATAATATGTTGGAGAATAATTTTGTTAATAATTTCTTTTTATACATTTCAGGAGTGCCCATAGGCCCTAGTTTTGTTAAGGTTAGGCATGGAATGGAATGGATTGGAGTTTAGTGCAGCAAGGTTTGTTACATGGTAGGTAATCTTCGAATAAATTCAGTAATATTGCGTATAATTTTTTTAATAGTCAAAAAGTATAAACAAAAAAAATCTTTATTAGTTGTTAAAAGTGCGTACTTTCTTTGTTACAGATAAATCATATCCAGTTCGCGGCGGAGGTACTGCGTAAAAACTAGTGAGTTTGAGTGTGATTTAATTGTGATTTCGAAGTCGTCATTCGTTAAATTAAATAGTAGCCCGACTCGCGCTTGTAATTTTCAAAAGAAAAAAACTTTATGAAGATTTATATTGGATTATATTCGACAATAGTAACACACTGATAACTGAAGCATGGTAACCAACTCCTGGTTTAGTAGAGTATTCGACAAATTGTAGGTGTAAGTGAATTTAAGCTTATTTGTATTATAAAATTATTTTTAACCATGAACAACTTTTTTTTTGCAGAAGTGCGTAGATGGTATATCCAATAAAAGTATCTCAGAACGGGAATATTATTTAAGGCTGCTTTTGATGTTAGGAGATGCAAGAGTATGAATTTCAAAATGTGTTAATTCAAGTAAATAAAAGCTATTTTTTTCAAAATTTTAAGTTCGGTTATCATCAGATTTTAAACAAGAACTTCAACAAATGATCGAAAATTAATTTCAATTAAGTACTAAGTAACAAAACTTCAAAGAGCAGCATCGGTTTGAGTTTCAAAATGTGCTAAAAGTCAAGAATACAATTTCTTCCAAAATTTTGAGTTCGGTTATCATCAGATTTTAAACAAAAACTTCAATAAATGATCAAAAATTAATTTGAATTAAGTATTAAGTAACAACATTTCAAAGAGCAGCCTTACTCGCTTGAGCGATATATTGGACATCACGAAGAAAAATTATTTCGGAGTTGCCAAATATCATTTACTTAACGCAAGTTGGTTTATTAATATTACCTCAATGATTATTTAAATTTAAAGCCATTGATTATACAGATACAGCAGTGAAGATCAGTCGCCTAGTCTATTCCATATGTTAATGGATTTTGGCGATAATTTCAACTGGTTATATCAGGTACGCTAAATATTTGGATAACCTAAACTAACTCTATACAATTATATTTTTTTATTTTGCAGATATTTTTTTTTCAGTCATCGACGGGTCCGTCGCGTAATATAGTAATGTGTTAAAAAATTGGTAATAAGGTTTCTAATATTGTCGAGTTACTCTCTTTTTAAATCGAAATGTGTTGTGAAATAATACTGAACAATTTGGTGCTTGGAACTATGGCAAGCTTGGTTATGGGTAAAGATGGTATGGTATTCAGCAGTTTAAACAAAGGAAGGCGTATCAGGTGTAAGTTATTTTAATTTATTAGATTTTTCCGATCAAAATGTCCAAATATTTTTCACAAAATTGAATCATTTTGATAAAAAATTTAAATTGGCCACTAAATCAACGAAGCGGCCTACTTTTCAGATCCAGGAGTAATTGACAAAATTAGTTTTGTTTGGTAACAATCAATTTTTTCGCAAACATTGGAATTGTAACAAAAAATAAAGTAAATCATAATGCTCTGTATAGGAATAGGCAACTCTTACGAAAGTTTTACTTATTTTTCATACCCAATTCAAATATGTGATAAAGGCATTATATAAAAAAAGTAACTTTGATATGCCCCTCTTTTTTCAAAAAATAAGTCGAGTTCTCTCATAAAATTCCGTCGTGACTGATCCTGTATTATACAGGGCGACAGAAATTAGTTCCATATGCAAAATAACACTATCCGATTTTAAAATATTATATTTTTTTAAAGAAATATTTTTTTTGTACATTTCAGGAGTGCCCATAGGCCCTAGTCTTGTTAAGGTTAAGCATGGAATGGAATGGATTGGTGTTTAGTGCAACAAGGTTTGTCACATGGTAGGTGCTCTTCGAATAAATTCAGTAATATTGCGTATAATTTTTTTAATAGTCAAAAATTATAAACAAAAAAATAATCGTACTTTTTAACGGTTCCTACTTTCTTTGTTACAGATAAATTAAATCCAGTGCGCCGGGCCGGTAATGCGTAAAACCTAGTGACGTATTTGTTGTCGGAAACGTCTGGACTTTATGGCAATTGTGATTTTCGGAGTCGTTATTCGTTAAAGTAAATAGTAGCTCGACTCGCGCTTGTAAATTCCGAAAAAAACCGTAAGTGACTTCATTTGGGCAATGATAATACATTGAAGTATGGTAAACAACTCCTGGTTTGGAAGAATAAGCTACAAAATTCTATGTGTAAGTGAATATAAGCATATTTGTATTATACAGCCATGGATGTATCGATTCCACATTGTTTTTGTATTCTCAAATAACTACTAGAAATCAAAATTAAAAACAATACGGAATTGTCTCCAAACACTAGCTTAATTTGCTAGATGAAATTGTTTTAATGTTTCATCAACGAATCAATTAATCGATTTTGTAATTATAACATTTTTATCTTTTTTTGCAGAAGTACGTAGAGGGCATATGCACTAAAAGTATTTAATAACCATGGCAAACAGAAAAGTATGCACAGGAATTAACGGGAATATTATTTAAGGCTGCTTTTGATGTTAGGAGATTCAAGGATTTGAGTTTCAAAATGTGCATGCCAATTAAGGTGAACAAAAGCAATTTCTTTCGAAAGTTTAAATACATTAGATCTGAAACAAATTCTTCAGTAAATGATTAACGATCAATTTCAGTTAAGTATTAACATTTCAATTAGCAGCCTAGGTTTGAGTTTCAAAATGTTCTAATTAAAGTAAACAAAAACAATTTGTTTCAAAATTTTGAGTTCGCTATCATCATGTCTTAAACAAATTCTTCAATAAATTGATTAACAATCAATTTCAATTAAGTATTAACATTTTAATTAGCAGCATAGGTTAAAGTTTCAAAATGTGCTAACTAAAGTAAACAAAAACAATTTGTTTCAAAATTTTAAGTTCATTATCATCAGATCTTAAACAGATTCTTCAATAAATGCTCAACAATCAATTTCAATGAAGTATTAACATTTCAATTAGCAGCCTAGGTTTGAGTTTCAAAATGTGCTAATTAAAGTAAACAAAAACAATTTGTTTCAAAATTTGGAGTTCATTATCATCAGATCTTAAACAAATTCTTCAATTAATGATAAACAATCAATTTCAATTAAGTATTCACATTTTAATTAGCAGCCTAGGCTTGAGTTTCAAAATGTGCTAATTAAAGTAAATAAAAACAATTTGTTTCAAAATTTTGAGGTTAATATCATCAGATCTTAAGCAAATTCTTCAATAAATGATCAACAATCAATTTCAATTAAGTATTAACATTTCAATTAGCAGCCTAGATTAGAGTTCCAAAATGTGCCAATTAAAGTAAACAAAAAATATTTGTTTCAAAATTTTGAGTTCATTATGATCAGATCTTAAACGAATTCTTCAATAAATGATCAGCAATCAATTTCAATTAAGTATTAACATTTCAATTAGCAGCCTAGGTTTGAGTTTCAAAATGTGCTAATTAAAGTAAATAAAAACAATTTGTTTCAAAATTTTAAGTTCATTATCATCAGATCTTAAACAGATTCTTCAATAAATGCTCAACAATCAATTTCAATGAAGTATTAACATTTCAATTAGCAGCCTAGGTTTGAGTTTCAAAATGTGCTAATTAAAGTAAACAAAAACAATTTGTTTCAAAATTTGGAGTTCATTATCATCAGATCTTAAACAAATTCTTCAATTAATGATAAACAATCAATTTCAATTAAGTATTCACATTTTAATTAGCAGCCTAGGCTTGAGTTTCAAAATGTGCTAATTAAAGTAAATAAAAACAATTTGTTTCAAAATTTTGAGGTTAATCTCATCAGATCTTAAGCAAATTCTTCAATAAATGATCAACAATCAATTTCAATTAAGTATTAACATTTCAATTAGCAGCCTAGATTAGAGTTCCAAAATGTGCTAATTAAAGTAAACAAAAAATATTTGTTTCAAAATTTTGAGTTCATTATGATCAGATCTTAAACGAATTCTTCAATAAATGATCAGCAATCAATTTCAATGAAGTATTAACATTTCAATTAGCAGCCTAGGTTTGAGTTTCAAAATGTGCTAATTAAAGTAAATAAAAACAATTTGTTTCAAAATTTTGAGGTTAATTAAATTAAACTTCGAAATTTTTCCTTTAATATTATTTTAAATTACTTAAAAACTCCTTTTATGATTTGGTTTAATTTTTTACTATTTTATTACAATTTTATTCGTCAGGATTTCGTAAGTACATAAAACAAAGGAAATAAAACAGAGTCAACATTCCGCGTGTGTTCCATCCCTTCTGTCAATAGTTTTAAAACGACATCCAAATTGGCGCGCTTGAGCTTTTCAAAAGAGAAAATAGGTATAGACATCGAAAAGCGTATTGGCGCGCCGTATTTTCATAGCCACGCCCCACCAGTAAAATACTATTGGTCTGTTTTCAAACCCCTTAAACTTACGGTTTCTACCCTTCTATGTTGGGAAAACCGGCTGGTGAAGCGTGTCTGTCGTTCGACGTTCATTTACAGGGTGTAAATGTATACAATATGTTATCTGACTTTATTTAGCTTGTATGATCACTTAGAAATGACGGTTGTGGTTTTTGATAATGTGGAAAACCTTATTCTAAATTTGGAAATAAATATGAACTTTATGCGTTTGGATTAGTTTTTTCATAGAATTCTATTTAATTGATGAATGATTCTGACAAGTAAAAAAATAATCTAAATAAAAAATAAACAATACAAAAATATAGCAAGAGCCATAAGTTTATATTTACCGAAAACCGTCAATAAAATTATTATCTATGTGCCTTGTTTGCGACAAAACCTTAAACCGGCAGGATCGTGTATACGCTGTCGTGTGTCACTATCGCGTATATCCAAGCATTCCGTTTAGTCTACCGAAAAAAATCCTGTCCAGGCTTGCCCACTCAGTAACGTGTCAACCTTTTAGTGAGAGGTAAAACAACAAGCCTTGGGTCGCATCGATGTCGCAGAGTGATTGCAGACACAGTAACGGCCACTGCACTCCTCGAAGTACGCGACAATGATACTTTACGGTGTTTTATCAAACGTTATCTATTATAGAACCAACCTAACCAGATTTTTAGTGTTTGTTCGGTTCTGGAATTTTTTGTTGATGGCTTTTTTTAACAGAGGCAGCAGTAGGCTTACAAACCAATCTTCAAAGCATGGCAGATCAAACCATTCAGACTTCGTGCGGTTGTAGCGACATTTTGCACGGTCATTTTCGGTCCAACTCAGCCTTGTAGACAAAAAAAAGCGGTGCCACCAGAATTTCCACACATTGGACTTTGAAGAATTCTTTATATTCTCAGGATACTTACACCCTCGCTTAACAAGGACTTTGGTTATGCCTGGGCCATCTACTAGACATTTCTCGTCGTAGAAGGAACTCCTTCAATTTCTTTTTCCCAGTGATCAAAGAACTTATTTACGACTTCTTCATTAACAGAAGCTCAACTGAAACTAATATTCCTAGCAGGTCGATTAGAGATTTGTTGTGCATGCCTTTTGACAAAAGAAATAGCCCATTCAGTACCAGTTAAATTCTCATTGAAATTTTTTACGGTCCGACCTTGCTTATTCAAAAAACTCTTGACAATAAAGCGCAATTCTCTTCTGTTCACAGGGAATACATAATATCTTAAAACGACCTGCGCAATTATTATTGACTCCTCATCCTCACTGAAAACTGTTTGTCTTTCACTCTTTTTGGAAGTTCTATTTCCAATTTGTTACTCAGCACATTTCGGTGAATCCCATATTTTTTAGCTGCCTCACGGACTGAGATTACTTTTTCTCTAATTTCAGTTAAAATTCGTTGCGAGTTTCCGATTGATAGTCACAATCGGGGTAAATAAATAGTTTATGTATGTATGAAGGTGGTATAGGAACTAGGAACACTACAAAGCATCCAAACGAATCGAAATATGTTAAAATACTTGTACTTTGTACTTTAAAGATGCTGCGGCAGTAAATAACAACAGCTGAGTAGAATAACGCCACAATATGTCCGACCTCGCTTTATTGTCGATATTAATGTCGATATAATAATTGACAACAGTATGTAGAAGACGCACAAATCAAAAATACCCAATTATGTATTGTGTGGGGGCTGGGGGCACAATTTCACCCCACTTTACGGTAATCAAAGTGTAAGTCAACAAAAAGTAAATTCTTAAAATGCAAAAACAGTTTTTCATAAGAAACCCAGGAAAATTGGAAATAAAACTAAATTATGAAGCAAGTTATCAAAGAATCTCCTTCGCGTGCCAAAAAGTACCTCAAGCAATCTAAAAATGCGTAATGGTTTTTCTGCTAGCAAAAGTTTCGTTCCTGCCCAGTATGTTCCTGTTCGACAGACAGAATGAACAACCCGTTTAGCGATCGAATTATTTAGGCTGTCAAACTGACATTTTTGTTAACATGCTACAAGATATCGCGGTATGACCGATTAATCTGAAGTACCAATAGTAATTACTACTGAATATACAATAAAAAACCGAGATCATAGATTACAATAATTGAAGTCGAGTTTACTATATATATATATGGCTGTTGTCTTTCGTCTCCTAAGTACGTGAGTTCGAATTGAGAGAATACTTGAGATTTTTGTCTATACTATGGTGAATCTTCGTGCATTCTCGACGAAGCAAAGCTTGAACATTTGGTTTTTTAGTGCCAATTCTAGTTACTTTCGCAGTGAATTGTTGTTGACAATGCAGTGTCGTCATCGAAGATAAAGCAACAATAATAGTAAATAAAGTAGGTAAGCTTTTCTCGTCGCAAGTTCAAGTAGTGTGTTTAAGCCCAAGTCCGACTTAAGTCACGACTCTTTGATGTCTTCCTGCATCAGATATCTCATTTATTATGTTATCTATATGTGAAAATGAGAGTTGATATTTTATCAATTATTATAACGCCGCGACGGGATGTGTTGTTTCTAGTTGTTATTTTGAAATTGTTCCGAGAGCGCTATATGGCTTATTGCAGTAATTTATAAGAGTAATAGAGTCAGATATCGAGGTTTTTATCAGCAAAACTTTACACCAAATTTTTCAGCTTGAACACATTTCATTGTGTCAGAAAATATTAAAATTCATTACTATTTGGTGTAAGCGCAAATTAAAAATGCTCCCGGCTAAAATGAATAATTTGTTCCACAAAACCCACAAAATTAACTTAGCTATATTTTACAGCTTTTAGTTTCCACCCTATACACAATAACACCCAACATCGCTCTCTCTTTTATACGGAGAAGAGGTGGGACTCGTTCGGCACGCGTTTACCCCCGCATACATAGCACAGCTTGTTGAAAAACCCACCCCCACAATACGAACCCTTAAAATCCTGAAAATATTTCCGTACCAACCCGGTATGCTTTTTCGCATTTCGTGTCCAGATTTCGTGACGACAACTCCAGTATACAGGGACACACAAAAGACAAGTGGTAGTATACGTAATATAAAACTGTTTTTTGTTAGTTATGGAAGTGCAAAGTGGTAATAGAAAAGTGGAATTAAGTAGTAATAACTCTAGTGACAATAGTGCAACGGAAATTATGCATAATAAAAGTGTGAAAAGACCTTTTGATGTAGCATTTTTAATGTTGCCTGATGAAAAAATGAAACAACACAAACTACAAGTGTTAAAACAGCAAAAAACTGAAGAAATTACACCCGCTGAAAGATGTTATGAAGATGATGTTGACGATGATGATGATGATGAAGAAATTGATATTGAGCATTTGCCTAGAGATAATAAGTCTCAAAAGTATTTTGTTCGGCAGCAAGTGTTTGATGATCCAAATAAGCATTTATTAATAAATAAGAATAGCAGAAGCAGTTTTGAACGAGATAATCATAAGTCTCCATCATCACCAACTCAAAAAAGTGCATTCACCAAGGTAAATTTAATTAATAAATCTTCAGATAATCGTGATTCACCAAATTTATCGCTAAGTCCTGATATCAGTTATCAAAATTCTTTGAGTCCATCTCCACCAATTTCTAATACAAGATCATACCAAACTTTCTTAACGCCAGAACAAATATTTAAATCACATCAACAACTTACGGCAGCAGCATATCATTCTAATTTCTTACCGGAAACCTTCCATCACGAAAATCATCCATTTTTTAATTCTAAACCACACCCTCAAGAATTGCTTCAGCCGAATTTTCCAAAAATACGTACACCAAACGTTATCTACCGTCCAGAGATACCACCAACATTCAATTACCCGCCACAATTCTCCAATAATCAGGACATCCGAAGTCCTGCAGCAGCGATTTTAACATCACTGCTTCCACCGTCGCTAGCGGCGTTATCGCTTCCAGCACAAAATGTGTGCGCCAAATGTAATATCACATTTCGGATGACGTCAGATTTAGTGTATCATATGCGATCTCATCACAAGAATGAGACAAGCGATGCAACTAAACGTAGGCGGGAGGAGAAACTAAAGTGCCCTGTATGTGCGGAGAGCTTCAGAGAAAGACATCACTTAACGAGACATATGACTGCTCATCAGGACAAAGAAAAAGATGAGAAGAGTGTTGGAGTGAGTAATAATAAGGGAATTTAGACAATTAGAGAATAGAATATAGGGACAGGGGTGTAATTAAAATTGTGATTTAGTTTATATTTTGTATAGAAGTACAGGGTGTCCCACTTTGGCTGTCCTTACGGGATATCTCGGTTGTTTTTAAAGATATAACCTTGCGGTGTTCGGACTTCGGTCCTAGCCATCGTAGTTTCAGAGTTACTGGGCAATATTTTTAACTTATTTTCAGACCCCCTTCGTATATCAATTACCCTTTAACTTAGCGGGAAGATAAAAACTGACCTTCAGAGAAATTTTTGCCTAGAATCCAGTGGCGTAGTTATATTTTCTATGAGGAAAATGATTTCGGAGATATAAACCGACTTTATATATATTTTTTTTATTTAATTTTTCTCTATTTTTGTCGAGGTTGTTATGAGCTTTCCCAAAAAAAAATATATAAAGTTTCTTATATTTATTTTCACTAGTTTTAAAGTTATAAGCGTGTTTCATGAATTTATAAGAAAATCACATAATCAGGCAGAATTAGAATAGCCATGATTGCAAAAACGCCAAATGCATATCTTGGCAACTGTCAGAAGTGACAATCAATTCAAAAATTATTATTGTTGTTGACTATTATAGTGTGTATCTTGGAACCGGTAGGAGTTAAAATGTCTGCTAAATTAGAGATAAGTTGTAGAATCTTTTAAATGGTGCTTTCAAAAGTAAACTAGCTTTAGCCGTTTTGGGGAATTTTTTAAAAAACGTTTTTAGTTTTTATTAATTTCTGACATTATTTTTACAGATATAAAAAAATGAAAAAGCACCATCTTATTGTTACTTTTTGAGGAAAATAAGATAGCGTTTACAAATAGAAAATCACCATAGTTTGGTACTAATTTAGCGTAAAACATTCATCTGAGTAAGGCGTTTTTTTAGTAACTTCAAAAAGCCCAAAAATTTCAACTTAAAAAATCGCGTGCAGAATTAAATGTTGTACTGAGACAGAAATAAATTGTCAAGTAATAATAAATAATTGAGAGTAACGACGAAATAATGTTTTTGCAAAACCTACTACTCTGCATTCAGTCAATTAATTGCCAAACTATGGCGATTCTTCTTGAATAATTTTATATAACAGTTACTGAAAACTTGTTCAAACCATTACATGTGATATACCACCTATTTTTGAATAGAAGCTTTTAGCTTTTAATTTAACAATAAAAAATCCAGGGCCGTATTGAAAAAACCCAAGTTGATGATGGTTTTTGAAAAACGAAACGTCGTAGTGAGAGTTTGTAAACGCTATATTTTTCTCCTCAAAACGTAACAATGAGAAAGTGCTTTTAATTTTTTTATATTTGTATAAAAATAATGTCAGAAATAAAAAGACTAAAACTTTTGGCGATGGTTGAGGCAACTTCAACCGTATCAGTCAGGGAGATAGAGACAAATGTTGGCATTTCGAAAAGAAGAACTTTTGAAAAAACTTAAATTGAAACCATATAAATTTAAAACAATTCTGTCTGATTATGTGATTTTCCTATAAATTTATGAAACACGCTTACAACATTTAAACTAATGAAAATAAATATAAAAATATATATATTTGTGGAAAGCTCATAACAAAAATATAGAAAAAATATAAGTTTGGTTTATATCTCCGAAATTGTTTTCCTTATAAAAGATCTAAATACGCCACTGGATTCTATGCAAAAAATCTCTATCAAAGTCAGTTTTATCTTCCGGCTAAGTTAAAGCGTATCTTTAAAAATAACCGAGATATGCTGTAAGGACAGCCAAAATGGGACACCCTGTACATATATTTGTTTTGTTAGAAAATGAAGTACCTAATTGAAATGATAAACATAGCTTTAAATAACGGAAGAAAGCTGATATTCCGATTAACATAATCTTTATCTTTAGTTTTGTAATTTTGACTTTTTTGTCATATTACTAGACATTTAGAGGAAAAGAAAGAAAGAAAACTTCTTGGGAATTATTCTAGCAACTGTAATCGTTTATATCTAAATCGTCTTCAAGTGAATTTTAATAAAACTTAAAGCATTTTACGAAATTTTAAATAAATACATAAACCGTTGCTAAACTGAGAACACTTGCTTGAGTTTGTTGAGCTTATAATTTCTTCAAGTTTATTTATTTATTATATTGGGAATCCAAAATTATTTGTTTTGAAGTCGATTGTATAACCACCCTTTATATTACTATGTTCAAGTTCATGTCCGCAGGGTCAGACGGCAAGGACATATTATAAATAGCATAGTATACGAATTTCTGCCAATTAAGTATTTTAGGGAAATCTTTACAACTGTTTAAATAAATCCTTAAATATTTTATGACGGCTAAAACTTGAGAGAGTAGTAGCTGCAATATTAAAAAAAAACTGTTTGGGTTTCCGGGTACATTTTTTCTTCTTCTGTGTATACTTCGTATATAAAACAAAATTATTATTCCTGTATTGGATGTTTTTTTAGACAGAAAAAAGTATTTACCCATATACATATACAAGGTGGTTCAGTTTTGAAAGCGGAAACTTTAGAGGCACAAAATAATACCAGTTTGTATTATAAACTATATTCGAAAAATGCTTCGTTACAAATGTACAGGGTGTCAAAGTTTTTATTAACAAATATAAATTTAATAATATTTTTGAAACTACTTTAGATATTAGAATGAAATTTGCCACGTTTGTATAGATAATTTAGATACATCTTTTTGCTCAAAAAATATTATTTTACTTTTACCATGGCATGCGTAAAAAAAAAATAGTACAGCACTTAGCTAAAATTATATCGAGAATCCTTGTTCAATTTGCAACAAAAAAAAGACTCTTTAATTTTTTTCGTTTGATACACCTTTTGCAAGTAAAAAATTAAAATATCTACTGATTTCGGAAAAAAAAATTAAACAAAAACGAAAATAAGAAATTTAATTATTGGCAATCAACAACAATAACAAAATCAAAGAAAATTAAAGAGTAAGATCACAAAAACTGCTCGATATGTAGTCCATCCACCTCAATACATTTTGGACATCTTACTAACGCATTTATTGCAGCAGATATTTCACGCGGATTTCGCTGCATATCATTCCAAGCTGGGTGATTTCTTAAAATTAAATCTTTCCTTATTAATACGAGCGTAGAGTTTATCTTTAATAGTGCTCCATACGTAAAAGTCTGGCGATTAAGATCCGGTGACCTATGTTGTCAGGCCACTGGTCCAATACCATTAACCACCTCATTGTTCATGTAATTTCTCGTCGACGATAATAATTGTTATTAGAACTATTCCAGAATGTGGAGGAGCTCCATCCAGTTATATCCAACTCTCATGTCTTAAATTAATGGGCACACCGTCTAGTTGTCCAGCAGATTATTGTTAAGAAACTCCAATAACAGTTCCGAGGGAAATGTGAATCACAAACATTACCGTCAACAACACCTAACCAAACATTTACGGAAAATTAATTCTGCAATATGGATATTATTGTAATTTCTTACCCAACGTCTGGTAAAAGAGGACTCATCCGTCCAAAGACTTTTATGTAAAAGTCAGGATTTTCCTCCGTCGAGTTTAAAAGCCACTGGCAAAATCTTTTTATATTTTCAGCATCACCAGGGTGGAAATTCTGAACAGGCTGTAGGTGATATGCATGTCAGTGGTCATCGAGTAGTGTTCGTAATATTTTAGTCTTAGATTTCCAGGAGCTCTGCCTCGAATTGTTATTAAAAGTACGAAGTATACGATGATTCTAATTGTATCGAGGATTGGTTCCGTTCGTTATTAACACGCAAGCCGAAGTTACGAAAATTCTGATGTGTTCTGATGAAAATGCAGCATCTGGAATTCTTCTGCATTTCCATCATAAAATCTGGAGCAAAAATAAAGATTATTCGTTTGTGGTTCTCTCTATCCCTCTAAAGTTTCCGTTTTCAAATTGGACAATTGGACGTATACACAAATCCAGTTTATTTTTTTAATCAATAAAAACAAATCCTATGCATTGGTTAACGATATCGGTTGCTATACCTAAATAACTTTTCTACTTAACTTACTACTAAACAGATAACTCTATTTCATACTCCATAGACATACATAACCAACTATCATAAAATAAAACAAAAAGGTAATTTAACTTTAATTGTGGTTTCCATAATTATGTTTTATATACTCACATAAGAAATTAAGTTCATAAATAATAACACAACTTATAGAGCCGACTTTAGAATTAAATTTTCTGTCTAACACAGGATCTTGTTATCAGCACATTTAGAACAAAACTAAAATTCTATTAATACAAAGCAAACAAAACGTCCGTCACCTCCACAAATTTATTCATCCAAAACGTGCCTAATTGAAATACGTTTCGAAAGCAGTAGAAAAAGTCAAAATAAAATTCCAAAACTAAAATTAATGAGACCACGTTATGTTCCGACATGGTTATGACACTGTATTTGGAAAAGTTTTCTGACTGATGATGAAAGCTGAAACATGTTTCAATTAGGCTAATTTTTGGATGAATACATTTGTGGACGTGAGAGAATGGACTACTCAAGTTAAAATACTATTTTTAACATGTAATAACATAAAATATTAGTTAGTCTCTGATTATGTATTTAATAATAATAATAAAGGTCTTTATTTTTTTTAATAAATGGATTATTGTTTTTTTGTAAAATACAATATTATACTCTAATTATTACCTCAAAAATATTTCAATCTAAAAGCATAATCCGCACTTAATATTCTCGAATTATAAATTTTATACCTTTAATCTTGGCTTACCTCATATTTGTATATATTAATTGTTCAATTTGAATTTATTAATAAATAATAATGTATATATTTTAAATATCATCTATTAATTATTTTTTTGTAGCACTGCAAAAATTAAGTTTATTTTCTAATATTTTTGTAAATATTGTAAATTTTTGTACTATATATTTGAGAATATCTTATGCATAATTTATTTTTGTTGACTTTTTGTTATTAAGTGCAATAATAAAGTTACTTAAAGGTCTTCGTGTTTTTTTATTTTACAAGCATACTAATAAAAAAGTAAGACGATTTCACTCATTGTTTGAGTAAATATTTGCAACTTTCATTACCTTGCCCGTATGTTAAAAGTGTCCTGAACCAGCAACATTGCATAATCATGATGAGTCAACTCCTATTGTAATCTGGGCCTATTACAACTAGTTGCCGGAATGGGGTGGGAAGGTATGACATACAGGGTGTTTCAAAAAGCGCGGCAATATTTAAGGGTCTCAGGTCATTTTATGAAAAAAAGTTCCCATACGTGCAATTATTTTACACAGGGTGATTCAGCTCGTGTTACGGAAAAAGTTCGCATAAACATACGTCCGGAAATGCATTGTCGCCAAGATACAAGGTGTTAAAGGTTTTTTTGTAAATAACGGGTTTTTTTAATTAAGCCAAATATCTCCTTGCCGATTTCTTTGCAATTTGACAGCGTTGTTGCTAGAAATAGTGAGCTTATATGGCCCTAATTAGATCAACTTATTGAAAATTATTGACAAAAAAATGTACGTTACTGACTGTAATTCAATTTCAATATTGTCTTGAAATAAAGCAACTAAAACTACAAGTAACGAGGTAAAAATTTAAAACATTTTTCAACATACCAAGAATATTTGCGAATAACTCAACTCTCAAAGCTTCAGTTCGAATTATCATTTTTACTTTCCCGCACAGGGAAAGTATTGTGAGCGCGCTTAAAAAAACTTTGAGATAAAGACGCATATAACCATATTGAAGTTCCTAATTTTGCTAAAAAAATTTTATTTACTAATGAAGCGTGTTTTACGAGAAGTGGTATAACAAACTTGCACAACGAACACGTCTATGCTGATGAAAATTCAAATGCTACCAAAGTAACTCATTATCAACATGAGTTTGACGTATGGCCAGGAATAATTGACAGTTTTATAATCGGCCCTGTTGTTTTACCGCCAATACTAAATGGCGTTGATTATTTGGAACATTTAGAAAATACGTTGCCAGGTTTGTTAGAAGATTTGCCATTACAACTCGGGGAGGATATGTGGTTTATGCATTACGGTGTTCCACCACATTTTAGTTTAAATGTTCGAAATTATTTACATGGACAGTAACCAGACAAATGGATTGGTAGAGGCAATGACGCTCTTGTACAATGCCGAATTGATGCAGAGAGTTCATTTAAATGTTTTAGGTCGTATTAATCTTTGTACATATGTTAACGGAGGCCATTTTGAACAATTATTACAAAGTTATAATTAAAATACAAATTTGCGATTATACAAATAAATTCTTCCTCACTGAATAAAAAAAAAATTTTTGTTACTTTTAATGAGAAATTCATCAATTTCTGATTGAAACCGTAAATTTTTAGGACTGTTTGACAAAAAAATATGATTGACAGGCCCAGCGACTAGTCGCACAAAGGAGACCGTACCTTAACGGCAATAAAAATATTTGACAATAAGAAGCAAATGTCTATATTTCATCCTTAATGTAATAACAAATTATTATTGTTCAAAATAATTAAAATATTCCAGTGCGACACCAGACACTAAAAACCGAGATATCTCGAAATCGCGTTATTCTAGCGAATTTGAAAAAGAGTGCCTTTATTGCTCGGAACTGTACAGTGCATTATTTCGTGGACAAAAAAAGTAAAAAATTACACTGAAGAAAAAGTTACGGTTATTTAATTGGATTACAATTGCAGTGTGGAGCGCCCTCTAACGGCCACAGTGAAATGGTGTCCATATTTGGGTTTCGCACTCCAAAAAACCCATGTGTACCAGTTTTTACGATAATTCGTTGGAAAATGTCCATAATATTAAATATTTTCAGTTTTTATTTTTCAACTTTATCACCCTGTATTTCCGAAACGAAGCAATTTTGGACTAAGGTAACTTACGTTTATTCAGCTTATTTTGACCCCACAAATCTGTGGTATGATTTTGTACAGACCTTTAATGGACACTCTGTATATTACAATTATTAAAATACAATATTCCCAAAGATGGTACTGTGGCGTCATTGATGGAGCCTTCGTTTCGTATGCGGAAGGTTATGGGGTCGAACGCCAGCTCTGGCAATACTTTCTTTTTTTCTAATTTTTGAATTACGTTAGTTTATTGAAAACAATACAATTATAATAATAATTATTGTTAAAATTCTGTTTCGTTACGCAGCGCAGGTCGTATATTTTTGATTATATTATATCTTGTCGGGAAAGTTTTGGGCGACACAATCGAATTTTTTAATCTTATGTGCATCCTGTTTTTCTTTTTTATTTGCTTCCTAAGATCTGCGGAAAACAGTCCGATATCAGTCTGTAAAGCAGTGCAAAGTCACCCTTAGAAAAATTATACATATAAAGTGATAATCACCACTCAATACCACAAGAAAAACACAATGTGGAGTGGTAAGCGTCCTCAGGTACTAAAGGACACTCACATCTACACAATTCTGTAACACACATATCTGAGAGACACAAACATACTATCACACTCAACATTTATTTCGTCAAATGTGAGGTGATTTTTAAGGGCTAACGTTGGTTTTCGTTCGTTTAGCACGGGATCCACCATTTGAGCAGGTGTCATCATGCCCTGTTTCATAAAACGGGACGTTTCCAAGCTGGTATAGACTCTTCCTGCTTGATGGTAATTTTCATTGAACTATATACTTATCCGGGTGCTGGATTTGTGTGTTTCACATTTAACCTCAGGGATGTCAATAGCAATAATCTTCGCAAGACTTTCTGGGGTAGTGCTAGGGTTTAACCTAGTTACGTGCAATGCCACCAATTTGGATACGCCTAGAGCCTCTGTATTGCCCTCATTCTTGTCAACAACAAACCTACGTTTCTTCTGTAAGTAGCAGTGTGAAATCCATTTAAATCAATTTCATTACTAAGATGATGAATTTTGCGTAGTGTAATTTCCGATTGTGCTTGCAAAATTGCAGCATTGACTGATTTCGTAGGTATCAATGAAAGGTTTATTTGGCACTTTTTGTATAATCTGTTTATTTCGTTTATTTTCTAAGGTTGGGTTTGTATTCGTTTTTCATATTTTACTAGAAACCCTATTCCTATTTGTAGGATAATTAGCAACAACACTAATAAACCGTGCATTTGAACTACTAATATTTACATTTGAAGCAGCAACATTGGTTAGACCGGTATAAACAGTGCTGCCGTATTGTCCAGCGTTGCTGGAAATTTCACTATCCTTGCAAACATTTGTTCTAATGATATAATACGTTTTTTCTTGATAATGTTAACTCACGTTTCAAATAATCCATATGTACTGTCATCACTGTTCTTCGCCATAACTGATTGGAAAATTACTTTGCACCTGTTACAAAGCCACAGTATATTGCTATTATCAAACACGGTTTTTAACCACGAATCTTTTATATAGAATAGAATAAGCATTTATTTCCAAAAAAACAATAATGTTACAGGAAATTTTGCAGAAATCAAAACTATACAAAAATATCAGTATATAAACAATGTCAATCAAAAATACATTACATTAAATAACCTCGAACAAAAAAAATAATAATAATAATTAGTAATCACAATAAAAATATAACACATCAAAGCAGTATCACAAAAAAAAATACACATTGACTGGCATCTACAAAACATCAAAGCAGCTGGTCTTGGAGATAATCCTGCAGCGAATAGTACTCTTTATCTCTTAAAAACATTTTCAGTCTGTTACTTAAATTTTTAAGGTGGGTAGGGATTCTATTGTAAATTGTAGCACACATGTAATAGGAGCCACGCTGAAAAGCTGATGTAGACTCTTAGTACTTCATGGGACAAGGCTCTAGCATGAAAATTTCTAAGGCAATAACATGACCTCGACAATTTACCAGCTACATACGCGATATGAGAGTGCCACCTCAAATCAAAATCGAGCTCAAACCCCAAACATAAAGCTACCAATAAATCGGTATGTTCGACCACTGCTCTGTCAGAGAAAAATCAATATACTTGGTCTTATCCATATTTATGTCTATCTGGTTTATCTGACACCAGCCTGAGATAGAGTTGAGGGTACAACTCAGCTTCCCTCTCAGCAGTTCTGTGGTTTGCGCAAGTCAAAGAAAAATCGCATCATCGGCATACAAAACAACGTGGTCTGACCTGACCGATGCAGGCACATCATTTATGTAGATAAGGAACAGCAACGGTCCCAAAATAGAACCGAACTTTTCATGACTTCAAAGTCTGAGGAAACATTACCCGCCCTGTTATCCAAAGCGTCCTTTAGTCTTACACATTGCTTTCGATGTTTGAGATAGGTAGAAGACCAATCTGCACATTCCATGTATACCTGCACATTCCAGCTTCGTCAAAAGTACATCGTGATTAACGATTATGGATATACACATCACATGCAGCTTATTTTTACAATTATAGTACGCTATATATTTAGAATTTACAAAAAAATTATGATCGCAACTCTCACGAACATCATCCATAACCGCCATATTGGTAATATAATATAAATAATAATATTAGAAAGCATCTGTCAAAAGATTTCCCATAATATCCACAATCCATATGTAACAACATTATTAACACTACAAAAATAAATGTATCGAAGAAATCACAAAAGTCGAATATCTTCCCATGTAATCCTATGATACGCTGTATGTATAACGTTTGCATTCAATTCAAATATACAGGGCGTGTAGAATCAATTATCTTGTAAACGGGAACACATACAATGCACATAATATAGGTAGCAAAGGAAAAAACAGTGTATGAGCGGAATTGGTTACGCTACGGCACGTGACCATCGTCGGATATTATGTCACCCTCTCGTTAACTTGTCGTTTGCGGCTCATTGACTTCTGTTTTGTTGGACGGTGATGATGTTGGTGATTTGCAAGTTGGGTTGAGATTTTGAATAATTGACATGTGTCTCCTGTGTTTGTTTATATGCTTTTCATCAGGAAAATAAAGGAACGTATTTAGCATGACACGTGTCAACTAACAAATTGGTTTAGTGTTTTTATTCTAGTTGATTGGTTGGTTAACAAATACACACTTTTTAAAAATTAAATAATAAATTTCATGGAAACTATATATTGTGTAATTCTTATTTAAAAAAGATTAAGCAATAATCTTTTACACCCGCCGATCCCAAGGCTTTAATTTGGGCCTATTTATTAATGACCTGGACCAATCTTTGTTGGTTAATGAACTCCTTCGAATGTACCAATCCTGGATAATTTTGCCAAAAGTTCTGAACTTCTGTCGTCATGCAGGTATTAAGTATGTATTTGGCAGTGCTAAACGATATGCCAGTTGCGGGTTCTGGTCCGATAAAACAATTTAAGCGTTTTTTGCCATTGATCCCATGTCCGCAAATGCTTCGTTATCCAAATTTAGTGGTCAAATTAACTTTTTTGGTCATTTCTCAAAAACTAGCTAACCGATTTTGACAAAATTTTACATGCATTTGAAGACCGATAACCTCAAATAATCTGCATTATTTTGACTTTCATTAACTGTTCATTGGCGTAGATATAGGGGGAATTTGGCTAAATTTTACACATAAATTAATTAAAGACAGCTTTGACAAGCCGCATTATTTTAATTTATTACTTTTTTGAAAAGAGCAACTTATAAGCTACAAAAAACTTAATTACGTCGATGTTGTGATTTCTACCATTTTTATGGAAACCGATAAATTGAAAGTTAATGGTAGATTTAAATCAAAATAACGTTTACCAGAAAACCAAATGAAAAATCAAAGTTGCCGTGAAAATCGATTTAATAATAACAAATTATTTAACAACAAACTTTAAGGCCTATCAGTACAATTAAAAATTTAACAATAAAAAAAAAATAAACTCGAAATTAAAATAAGAAAATGCATAACAACTGTTTAAATTGCCCTCCGTTGACAGTAATGCACATTCTACATCTTTCAACTAATGAATTTGCAGTTCTAATAAAGATATCATGATGGTTTCTTATTTCCCTAAGAGCTGCACGAACTCTAATTGGTACACTGTAAACCAATTGTCTCATGTACCCCTATAAAAAGAAGTCGAGCGGATTCAAATCCGGTGATCTTGAAGGCCACTCAATGGGAAATTTGGACTCGAAGCATTGCGGACATGTGTTCAATGGCAAAAAATGCTTGAATTGTTTGCAGGAAACTCCAGTTTTCGTTTGTTGCAACCATAATGAACTCTGTATACAACAATATAATATCGATCAGCTGCAAAACATAACATACTCCTAAAAATATGAAAAACACGAGTAAAAATAAATCTGTCATAAGTCATTGGGAATGAGCGTATAACTACTAGAAAGTATAGACCACAACTACCACTGATTACAATATGAAGTTACGAAACTAAAACTTTAATGTCTAGTAAACATAAAAAGCATAATGCAAATAAGCTTTTAGATGAAGCATTTCCCATATTGTTGTTGCAGAAGCTTATTTTCTTTGTTAGTTTCACATAAACTCCCACGCACAGAAGAAATATATTTATACAACACAGGTTACTTAAGTTTATATCAGGTGTGCGAGAGGTTCCAGATCAGCAGTTGATTTAAAAGTTTTTTTAGAAAAAGCAGTAATTTATTTTGGAGAAATCCATTTTCCAGTGGAATGATATATTGAAATTGAAATAAAAGTCCCCATCATCAGTGATAAAATAATCTCAAATTATGAATACAGAAATAGAGACCAAATAGTGCATTCTAAAATAAATTTGAGGAGGAACAGGTTTTTTTAAGATTAAAAACTAACGTTTAACTTAAAAACATTTTCTCCACAAATTGATTTTAGAATGCATTACTTGATCTGCCTATTTCTGTATGCATAATTTAAGATAATTCTACTACTGATAATGGGAATATGTGTCTTCGAAACATGTCTGGTCTGACGTGTTACCGTTAGGTGTGAATTATTAAATTCAAGTCGAAAGAGAAGAAGATACTTCTTGTGAAAAATATTTAAGAAACATGTGGAAGGGGAAGATCAATTACCCCCTTTTCTGATAAAAAATTGTATCGACGAGTTTGCGACGATTCTGGGTGAGCTGGTCAACAGTTCCGTTTCGAGCGGTGTTTTTCCAACAGAACTTAAGAACGTAGTTGTCATCCCTGTATATAAAGAGGGCGACAGTACGGATACTGAAAACTACAGGCCCATAGCTTTATTGGGTGTAATTTCTAAGATTTTTGAGACGGTCATGTCGAACCAAATTTTTAATTTTTTAACTGCCACTCAAGTTTTAACGGATTGTCAGCATGGTTTTCGGAAGGGGTTTTCAACGGAAACATGCATTACTGACTTTGTCCAATATATCCAAGACCGTACTGATGGGGGAGAATATGTTGTTGCCTTATTCTTTGACCTATCAAAGGCATTTGATACGGTTGATAAGCAGTTTGTGTCGAACAAGCTATCCTGTATGGGTGTGAGGGG
Source organism: Apoderus coryli (assembly GCA_911728435.2). Classification (NCBI taxonomy): domain Eukaryota; kingdom Metazoa; phylum Arthropoda; class Insecta; order Coleoptera; family Attelabidae; genus Apoderus; species Apoderus coryli. Next base: position 8,607,583 of record OU452206.1, on the reverse strand, counting down.
AAACGTCAACGACTGGATCTTTTCATACTTGAATCAGCGTAGATTTCGTGTCAGGATAGACTCAGAGTTATTTGATTATGAGGACATTAATATCGGCACTCCTCAGGGAAGTGTCCTGGGCCCCCTTCTTTTCCTTTTATTTGTTAATGACTTGCCTCAGCGGCTTACCTTTGCAAGACCATTTATATACGCGGATGATACATCTTTAATCATAACGGACAGGGACCCTAAAATTCTTCAAGGAAAGATTTCATCTACATTACGAGCTTTTGATTCGTGGTGCCATGATAACCGATTGATGGTTAACCATGATAAAACAGTTCTGCTTCAATTTAACAGATACAAATCATCACTAGACTTCGATGTACAGTTTGGAAGCAGCATCTTGCCCTGGTCACAGTCTGTGAAGATCTTGGGTCTGACTGTTGATGAGAAATTGACTTGGCTACATCACCTAGATGTCGTATGTGGTAAGCTATCCCAACAGGCTTACTTTATTTATTCTCTGAGGGGTCATATGAATACTGCAGCCCTAATAACAATATATTATTCTCTTGTTTACTCTGCGATTTCATATAATATAGTATCCAAGGGCAGGTCTTGTGAAGTGAGTCGGGTGTTTGTGATTCAGAAGCGGATATTGCGGACTATCTTTGGTCTGCCATTCGGCTTCTCTTGTCGGGGCACTTTTCAAAGTGAAAGGATGCTAACAGTGGCCTGCATTTATCTCTTTAAATTACTTCCTTATATATTCAAGAATCGCACTTTGTTTCCAGTGAACGGCTCGCAACATGGTTACGCTACTAGGGGTCGAAACCAACTACTATTACCTAGGCATTATCATGAGTTTTACAGGAAGTCGCCGCATTACTCTGGCATAAGCTATTTTAACATGTTGCCCTCTTCTATCAAAAACTCAGCAACTGAAAATGTTTTTAAGAGCAGACTGAAATTATTTCTAGTTGAAAATTGTTTTTATACTCTGCAAGAGTTTTGTACAGTCGTTGTGATGATAGCGTTTAAGATTTTATTTATTATAATGTGACATGTTCTATACAAATTATTCGTATATTTATGACTTGCCAATGTATATATTTTATATTGATTAATGGCCAATAAAGATTATTATTATTAGTATATTTTTTACTAGAATGTATCTTTAATAGGTTATAATCAAACTGTGACATTCCCTGAGTTGAAGTAATTGATACTCGTTAGCCAGGGAATGCTGATTATGATAATCAAAGAAAGAAAAACATTTACGAATCTAATTAACTCCAAAACATTCCTGGATGGAAAATCTTACCGCCTCCCGCCATGTATACTCTTCACCAAATTGTTTCGTAAATATTCGTTACAAGTAGTGTTTAATAATTTGTCCATAATTAATTTTTGTGTATTTTCTACATTCTGGCAGCGCCTATGGCATTTCATTTTTAACCATTACCATAAAGTTAGACTGGTATGGCGGGCACCTACCGTCCGCCGTAACCGCCACCGCCCGCCGTTAACGGCGACCAACGAGCGTCACATTTCCGGTCGGGAGCGGTGCGCGGAACGCAACCATTGTGTATACCGTCGTAATTAACAAACTAAACTTAACATGTGCTTTCCTGCCGCTATTGTGTGCTCTTTAAATAATAGGCGGTGGTTTCCTCTAATTTCGTATCGTCCGACTGTATATCAATCGGTCTCTGCTTTGGTGGCGGTAGTGGCGGTCGCAATTCGCCCGCCGCCCGAATTTCCTGCTTTTGCATATTTTTATTATTATGCCGCCAGTTGTTATTAGATATATCTCGACAATTGCTATTGTTTCACTACCTATATGTTGGTTACTATTATTGCGGAATTTCCAAAACGCATAAATTTCTTGTCATTAGTAAATATATGGATTCCAAACATACTCGTTGAATAAATATTGAATAAATAATATGGTTCAGCCCATAGTTAACTCGAAAAGTTAATTTATATTATGTTATATACAAGCTAATATTAAAAAAATTATCCAAAATAATAATATGCCATTATATAAAAATAATAATAGGTATGCTTATATTAGCAATTGAAAAGCCTACAGAAAAACGCAATTTTACAAACATGTTTGAAGCATAATAATTACACATTGATATCGTAACTTTATATCAGCACAACATAATCGACAAATTTGCAAATTTTCGGCGCTGAAATGTAAACAACGAGAACATCTTTTTATTTAAAAGGATGTGTTTGGCGACATCTAGTTTTATCGTTGGTAGTACGCCGAGTGAACAACAGTTCCTATATCGGCTGCCTGCGAGGTCTCTGACCCCATAAAGCAACTATACCAACACATAGACGCGCCGATACTCCCTTAAGCGGGATCGCATATATTTCAAATATATACCGTGGGGGGTATATACCACATTATTTACGAGAGTTTGGCTGTCAACTACTGACCGATCACCACTGATGAGTCGTGGATCGACGAAACGGCCGTCTGGTGAAAGTATAGTGGTTGACAGACAAACTCTCGGATTTTAAGTCTTGTTTTGTTAAACAAGCCCATTTCAAATCTTTTTATTTATTTTATTTCAAATATATATTAAAGTTTTCATACCAAAAATGAAAATAAAAAACAGAAACATTCGAAAACAACTTAACGAAACAAATTAAATTCTTTGGTAATCTTGCTTGAGTTAAACAAAAAAATCTAAAACAACTTAACACTTATCGAAAATAATTAAAATATCTTGGATCTTTTTGTTGCTTTAAGTCACGTTTAGAAACTATAATTAACTGTTTTAAATATTTGAATTAAATATACCGATCATAATTAGTATTACTTTATAGAAGGTGGCGATCTGTTAGATTTCGTCAATTTGAGCATCATCATTATCAGCAGTATCGCTGTCGTCATCTTGTCGTAAAGTTATTGTAATGTGTTCAATTTCCTCCAAAATTCTTCTTCCAACTCCTTAACATGTCTGCAAAAACTATTCCTATCATTACTGGATATTAATAACTTCTTTTAATGTAGTTAGGTTGAAATTTCCGGTTGTATTGCGGGTTCTTATATATATAATTTAAGTTTTGCGTAAGTTAACTATATTGGGTTTAAGTCGCACATATACGGAGGCGTTTTAAGAGCTGTTTTTTTTTTAAATCGAACTACCCTGATTTTTTTAGCCAATAAAATTGCTTATTTTTGTTCCTTTTAAATGATATACGAGACTTAATAATTTCAGTTTCAGAAATATCAAAAATCGAGAACGGTATTGAAAAATTTATTGTTCTGAGGATTTTTGGACACTCTGTAATTTTGGTATAATGTTAACTTTTGTCACGATTATGTTGTTAATCTTTAAAATACCAAAATTCTAAGTAGATTCAATAAAAATTTCCAGTTTTGATGCCTTAATAAACAACAAACAATGTGTAAGCTTATATTTCTACAAGAACAAAGAAAAATTGTTTTGAACCTAAAACACTAAAGTAACAGAACACTAAATATACAATAATAATTTGATATAATATTTGATAATATTACAACTCATACACGATAACAAAATTATAAATAATAACACCACTCTTCCACTGGCTGATTCAATATTACTACGAGGGGCGGCAACAATTCCGGGGAAGAACTCAGTTTCCACCAATTGCGATTTGAACACCCGCATGGCGACAAAACGTGCGAGGGTCTACTCACCAATTAGGATCATTCAGTCGGCGTCTAACCACCTATTCGCGTGGTATTGCCGATTTTACAGAAGATCGTAATTTCGTTTCCCTATTTTAATATTCAGTGGTAAAAATGTTAGTTATTAAATAAAAATAAAAAAAAAAACCACTTAAAAATGCTGAGCTTTTTTCATTATTATTATATTTAATTGTAAAAAATCGACTTTCAAGTTAATATTACTTCTTTTCTAGAACTAGTTATTTTTTGTAGTTAAATTTGACAATATACGATTTTTTTGGCCGCATTCCTTTCGTTGTCACAAATTCGTTTGCCAAGCAATAGTCTGTCAATTGCAAGGAGTAGCAGGCCCGTACTTTCAAACAAATTTGGGTTACTTTGTAATGTCACTGACGTCTATATGAATGTGCAATTTACGAAAGATCTTAAAAGGTAAAGAAAGGCATTGAACAGTAGTTGCAAAAAGAGTAAATATAGAGAAATCTGTGCTGGCCATTTGATTTTAAAAATATTTTTACAGGTTTTTACGGGTATGTTAGGGAGATTCAGAGAAATAAAAACACACTTTTGAATATTAACATTTATTTTTATATTAATAATTAATACTATTACTATACTATAATTAATAATGAGAATACCCAACCCTCAATACAATAGATCTACATCTTCTCAACTCTACTCTCTTGTTAAAATATTGTATATTAAGAAGCAAAGAGCTATTGGTTTTATGAATTTTTTATTTATTTTTTTCCTCATCGCAAATACGTGTTTTGGGTCACTTTAGATCCAAATAAGCAAGTTTAAAAGAAATCTGTTTGTCATTTTGTTGAGCCAACGATAACTAAAAGACGGCTCAACGAATTTTACCCAAATTTGTGTACAAAAATACTATGAAATATGGCGATGCCCTAATTAGATTTTGGGACTCATATAGCGTAGGTGAAGGGTATCAAAAGGGTCAAAACTAAATAAAAATATCATATTTGCCAAACAAAATGGAAACCTATTTTTAGTTAGCCTGAACAATTAAAAAAACGAATGCTTAAATAATAAAAATACCTACCGAAAATACAAAATTTCAGGTAACTGGGCCTTATTGTGGCAGAAGGAAAGCATGCAGCTGGATTATGACATCTAATTAAGGTGTCAGTTAAGTAAATTAATGAACAAGTGGTAAAAACAATATATTAAACAAACCAACCCAAACGGAGTTTATGGAACAATAAAATTTATCGATACGTCCGAAATACACACACAAAAAATATTTAACTCAAAAAAACTGCAAAATAAATATTGCGTCGCGTGTCGAAACAGCCTGGCACTGTACCACAGTTTATAGTTATTATTCTATGACTGTACCATAGAATAATAAATACTATAAGAAGCTCCACTATTATACTATATCTATATATACTATATCTATATATACTATAGGATACTATACTATAACAATGCTGGCGGCGAATTGCTTTGAAGACATGAAGATGAGACGTACCGACATGATGAGAACCAACTGTATAAACTGTGACTGTACGTTTAACAATCATTTAACCTTCATTTCACACACGTGCTAATCAGCTGAGAAGCGGTGGGTATGCGCACGCCAAGAGATGTTCTTCTCGGACTTTAAGCCTACTAACTAATCGAACTGATCCTTCTCCTAAACATTAACGAAAAATGTTAATGAATACTGAAGATACCAATTAGGAAGAGATTTTTATTACTAACGTGAGCATCCAATAGTAAGGGGGTGGGACGTGATTACGTCAACTCAGTTTAAATGAGCTGATATTGCTCATCTGTTGGACGAGGTTTGCAGCTCGCGATGAACTCTGGAGTTGCAATCATGCAATGAAATATGCTTTTGCACATATTGCACAAAACTTTTTTTCTACGATTCTATTAAATTTATTTTTATTTGAAATTTTATAGTAGATTATTTTACATGAAAGATTAGTTAATTCTAAGTAATAAACCTAAATTTTAACCTCTCGATTTTCTGTCCCTTCATGATTTAAAATTGGTATTTCGTAAACTTCATCTGTCGTAATTACCTACCTACTGCAGATCCGATACCGATCTTCGTCTTTTTCTTTTTGCATCATCATAAAACATCAAAAAACGTCTCTCCCATGCCACCAAGTCTCTTTACGGCCCCTCTGCACAGAGTTTTAACCCACTGCAAACGAAGGATGGCTCTCGTCTTCTGCACGTCAATTGGTTCCCAGCGGAAGGAACATTTTCAGGACCTACTAAACAAATATATACTAAATGCATTTAACAGCGCATACATATGCTGGCTGTCCCACCACATATTCGAGTTAACGGAGACAGACTTCAGAACAGAGTTTATCTTACCTTGGCAGCATTTTCGCGGCGACCGCGAATTTCGATGATGAGATTCAGCATCGTATAAGATGGGCAAGTGCATCTTTTGACCGTCTGAGGATGAAAGTAATCGATAATTATAACATTGACGTTCGAACCAAGTAGAGAGTGTATATAATGCTATTGTAGTTCCTACCCTTACGTAAAGCTGTTAATTTTGTACCCCTTATCGGAGGTATTTAAAAACCCCAGAGAAGTATCATCAACGATGTCTTTGATATTTCTTGGAATTAGATGGCAAGTCCGATGAATAAACATCAGCGTTCTGGAGGAAGCTGAAACAACTAGCATTGAGGCGATGATTGTCAGGCACTAGCTGAGATGGACTGGCCTCATAATCCCCATGCCAAAGGAACGCCTTCCCAAGAGAATCATTTATTCACAGCTTAAGGTCGGCTCACGAAATCATAGAGGGCAGCAAAAGAACATGGAGAAGTGTGGCTTAGATGTGAAGAACAACTGGGAGCAGATCGCGATCGACCGACCGAGATGAAGGTGTACCATTTACTAAGGCCATTAAGTTTTTGAGAAGCAATTGCTCAAAAGTTTTTTCTCCTTCCGCTGAACTTTCGATTTGCGTTAACAGCAGCATAATTTTGGTGGATGTCTAAGGTATCGGTCATCGTCCAAAGTAGCTCTGCATTTGCCCCAATGTTTACATACACACACACTACCCGGGAATTTGAAATACCAACAGCGGTTTATGATAAACGTAGTAATCTACATGGAAATATAAATATGTATCAATGATATTTATAAATGGCTGTCTAAAATATAAATTCTTAAAATTGTCCCAATTCGCTTTAATAGAGAAGTCAGTAATATAATACATATACATGTCATGAATAACTATGTCTAATATATTCATATGATTATTAAAGTAGCGAAGTCAAACTATCCACTTAGCCTGTTCCCCATGATGCCGCCTGGTCCCGACATATGTGACAACTCGCCGTTCCGCCGCGATGAATCACAAATTTAATCTGGCAAATGGATCCAGCGACCGCATTCCGGAAAGGACGACCAGCCATATTGCTGAAAGCATACGTCATCATCATTTTCATAACCTCAAATCCCACTTCTGGCACCAAGAACACACTCACACATATCTATACGTACATATAGTAAAACACATGGACATAAAACTCTTTTGCTAAAGTGCACAGTAATGCAAAGTGGAAATCTGGCAAATGGGTTTCACCATCTGTAAATTTAAATTTACTTGCGACAAGTTCTAGGTGTCGTATTTTCACAAATAAACAATATATTTAGCAAATCCCGTAAAAAAATAGTATTAGCACAACAACATATAATACGAGGAGTGTTTGATCTTAATATCGATCGATTGTTCTTTTATTGTTTTTTATTTTTAAGAAATATTTTAGTTTATATTAATTATTTTTTGCACCATAATTGTAATTTATTTTTTATTTTATCGAGTATTGTCCAGCAGGCTATTATTAGTGATTAAATGATGGACTGAAAACTTGATGGTTCCTGTTAAGTCAAATGAAAATAAAGGAAAGTCTTAAATGCAAATAAGCATTTCAAAATTGTGAAACTTTTTAGATATTATGTATTCCAAGTAACAAATTTAGTTTCTAAAAGGTTCTATGTACAGGGTGTTATAAAAAGACGCGGCAATATTTAAGGGGGTTATTTCTCAGGTCATTCTATGAAAACAAGTTCCCGTAAACATACGTCCGGAAAAGCATTGTCTCCAAGATACCCTTGTATTGTATTAAAGTGTTTTTTTTTTATATATAAATAAGGGTTTTTAATTAAGTCAAATATCTCCTTACCGATTTCTTTAAAATTTGGCAGCGTTGTTGCTAGAAATAGGGAGCTTATATGGCTCTAACCAGATAAGAATTGTTAAGTTCAGTGGCGTTAGAGAGGATACGTAATAAAAATTATTGAAAAAAAAAATGTACGCCACTTTTTCAAAAGTAATGAAAATACGAAAAGTGCATTTCTATATTTTATTACAAAACAGAAATATTCAGACTTGCATTAAAACACAATGACGTTGTAATATCTAAATCACTACAAACTGGGTAATATTACACGAGAAATAAGGAAAATCAAGAACTTGAAATATATATATCGATATTCGGTGCTTGCAAATAAAAATGCATTTAAATGTTTAATGCCATTGTCTCGCACAGATCTGTAATGAACGTTATTTGTAATAAACTGAGGTAGTCGGTTTCGTAAATTGCTATTAATGATGCGGAAGTTTCCGTTTATTATTAGAGTATTACTTTAAACACAGGTTATTATCTATTTATCAGCGTTTGTTAAAACACAGAGTGTCCAAAACATTAATTTATTAGGTATTGTCTTCAGTGGCATAAATGTGTATATTTTTAAAATATTTTACATTTTCAATAATTTTTTAATGTAAATTTCATATTTTCTTTATAATATTGCTTAAAATTAAATCTTGTCCAATTTCTCGAAGTGGCAATACCTATATGTCAAATAAAATAAACTCAAAGCCACACAAAATATTTTATTTTTATAATAATATATCCGTATTCAGCCTATCAGCCATCATCAGACCTAAAGTGTGGTTACTAACATGTCAGAGGACAGCAAAATATAATATTTAGGTTAACTTCTTTATAGGAATAAATATAAATATGGTTTGTGGCAAGAATTTCAGTTTATTTTATGATATTTTATTTTTTTATTAATATTGTTATTGTGTTGTTTATAAATCCATGGAACAGCTATTAGTATATTATTTATCAAGATAAGCCTTTTCTTTTTTGCAACACAAAGTATGTACAATAAGGTGTAAATCGTCATTTTTAAACTGACCACTAAATTTTTGGATTTCTTGAGCAACTAAGACTAAAGCTTAATTTTAAATCAATTTAAGGGAGGGGCATTTTGTAAAGAAATTTGGTTGAGAAAGTTGAGACAGGTTCACAAATGGAGGGACGCCACAAAGACAGATGGGATCCCGTAATGATAAGAGATTATTGTTGGCTTTTTATTGAAGTAAGCACATTTGCAAAAAGAACTTACTATATATTTATTTGTACAATAATAATTTCCTTTGTCCTTAAGATATATTTTATCCAAAAATAAAAAAATGTTGGCGTAAAATAAAAATAACTGATACATTCTACAAACTCATAATTTGCAAGTGGTTGAAAATTTTGGACAATTTTTTATCGTATTTGTTTATTATAGTTAATAAAATTTGTTTTCGATATTTCATTTTATGATGATTTTTAGAAAAATCCATACTATTGCAACGGCACAATAAAAAACGGAATGCAAAAATAATCAATTAAGTATATTAAGAGGCTTGGTTGATATTTTCTAGCCAGCTGACAAAATAATAATGATAATGTTTTATGCCATCAAAGTAATAAAACTATTTACCATTTTCTTTAATAATATGAAGTTTTATATTGAAAAATAGTGTAAAAGCTAGAAAATTTATGATTGAAAAATTATTTAAACAGTGCATTTGAAGCGTCCTATAGCGCTGTAAGCTCTTTAGGGAAACGTTTTTATACTTAAATATTTTCTATAACTACGCTGATTAGCTCTAAAAAGTTTGATTCCATAATTCTAATGAGCTTCACCAGATGACAGCTGTTAACTATACAGGGCGATTCATTATGGTTGCAACAAACGAAAACAATTCAAGCATTTTTGCCATTGAACGCATGTCCGCAAATGCTTCGTTATCGAGATACAGGGTGTCCAAATTTAGTGGTCAAATTAAGTTTTTTGTTCGTATCTCAAGAACTAGCTAACCGATTTTGGCAAAATTTTACATGTATTTGGGGACCGATAACCTAAAATAATCTGCATTATTTCGACTTTCATTAACAGTTCATTGACGTAGATATAAGGGCATTTGGGTAAATTTTACACATAAATTAATTAATGACTGCTTTGACAAGATTCATTATTTTAAATTAATACTTTTTTTAAAAAGAGCAACTTATAAGGTATAATAAAGTTAATTACGCCGATGTTGTGGTTTCTACAATTTTTTAGAAACCGATAAATTGCATGTTATTCAAAATAACGTTTACCAGAAAACAAAACGAAAAGTCAAAGTTGCCGTGGAAAACGATTTAATAATAACAAATTACTTAACCCTTCAGTGATATCGTGAAGTTTACCTACATGAGTGATAACGGCGGTCTGACAGACCGATAGTATTTTTGACTCTATAAATCGTTCTCTAATTATGCTTAGACATTGAAGATATATAATATTGAAGAAAACAAGACAAGAAACATTTTATAAAGCTTTTTTATTTAGGAAATACACAGTTTAAAATCTCAGACACAAATTGAAACTAAAGTAAAAAAAAATATAACATAGTAAAATAAAAATATTTTCAGTAAGAAATAAAAGTAACAAACTGAAAATATTACACAAAATTTTCAATATTTATTAATCGCTGCCCATTTCATCGAGTGATAACGTCGGTCTCGTACACCGTAATTCAGTTTAATTTGACAACACGCGCAGACTTTTATCTAATTTTTTATGCTAATGTTCGTCAAGATGTTTTAGAAAGGTACAGTGTCCCTCACACCCCCATCATCAAAGATGTGCCCGACCAATAAGGAAACATATTGAGTCGGTCTGTGAGACCGCACGTTATCACTGAAGGGTTAACAACAAATTTTAAAATCTATCAGTACAATTAAAAATGTAACAATAAAAAAACTAAACTCGACATTATTCATAACAACTCTACTAATAAGGATATCATGATCGTTTCTAATTTCCCTAGCAGCTTCATGAACTCTCCGGTAGTTGGTTTTCATTTATAATTGGTACACTGTAAACCACTTGTTTCATGTACCACCATAAAAAGAAGTCGAGCGGATTCAGATCCGGTGATCTTGGAGGCCACTCAATGGGACCTCCCAAACCAATCCAATTGTTTCCAAATAGTTGATTTAAAACTTCTGTTACTTGTCTACAAAGATGCGCAGGGGCTCCGTAATGTTGATACCACATGTTTTGACAATATTCAGAGGTACATCCTCAATAAATTCGAGTTGGCGGTTTTGCAGAAATTGACTGTATTGATTTGTTTTTAAATGCCCATTAATTACGAACAACGGCAATAATTGATTGTTAAACATGCCACTCCAAACATTGATACTAAAACATTCTTGAAATTTTCGCGGCCTAATAGCACGAGGGTGATTTAAAAACCATACATATTCATTATGATTTGTATTTATGCCATCTCTAGTAAAAGTTGCTTTATCTGACCAGAGCAAAAATTCTTTAATCTTCTTGATGCTTACCAACAACCCAATTACAAAATAGTAGGCGCCTTTCATGGTCTCCAGGATGTAGGGCCTGGATATCTTGAAGATGATAGGGATACAGCATTTCTCGATTTAATACTCTCCAAACAGTTTAATGAAATAAGCTGACATTTTTGTGCATAAATTTAAAATAGTATTTAAACTAGTAAATAGTTTAGTTAGAATAACAGAAACAAATTCCAGTACCAGCCCACTCTGTGCTCTCGCGAATAAGCCACACCATGGCAGTAGCGCAATACTCCAACCGCACAATGCTTATCACGACATTCGCAGGCCATTAATTCCAAATCACGTTACCGGGATTCAAACATTATAAAATGATCACTTCATTTCACAGCCACCTATTGTTTAAGAGAGGGTTAAATAATTGAATCGGACTGGTTTCCGGTCCAGATGATAATATTTAGGCGGCAAGCAGCGACGTACGTTCTACATTATATACAGCATTGTTACCGCGAAGTAACAGACACATTAAGCTTATTATTAGATTAGGATAGGATATTGCATTGTATTTGCTAGAACTTGAATTGATTGAAGCCAGATAGCTACTATTAAGTAACGTTTTCAGTTAAAGAATTGTTTGTTGTAGTTGTAAAGACTTATCTGCTTTTTGTCACCTTTATATTTACACAGTATGCGCCTTTTAGATATGGAGGGAGGGAGGTAGAAATTATCATCGCCTCCCCAGGATCAAATATCGAAGAAATCGGTTGTGTCAGCCCAAATCTTTCCTGAAGGTTGAACTATAGATATCGCCTAAATAATTTGTAATGTTGTTCATTGCGGATGCAATTTGTTAAAATAAAAAAATACACTATTTTTCATATTATTATAATTATAAAAATAATTAAATTCAGAAGTGTATTGTTCCCAAAACATGAGTTTAGGTTGGTACATATGATAATATAATAGTAACACAATAATATAATAACAACAACGCTCATCATATCCAAGGAACAAAGAAAAAGAGAAAAAAAAACTATCCAATAATAATATGAAAACGAAAAATAAAAAAAAAATAAAAACAAACAACAAACAACAATTCATTCCTACTAGTTTATAATAAATGATCTTAATTTAAGAATATTTCCAATAAGTGAGCAGATTTGTTTGACTAACCGCAGATTAATATGATTCAAGGCACTAACCAACTCCTCAAGGGATGATACCGCGGTCTGTGTCGACCTAATTGGGGCGTAAATTGGGCATTCGAACAGTATGTGATATAAAGTTTCCTGGACATTTAGATTGCATATGATACACGCCTCTATTGGTCTGATCAGATAAACTGAGCCTTTATTTGTGAATTTAATAAAATATTTGTTTGATCCACGGAGTTGTGAGATAATGCGATTTATTTCTATGATTGCTTTAATGTGCAGAAAGGGCTGTGCTGTGTTAAGTGGGAGTGTAATGTTAAAAAGGTTGATCTACATGCTTGGTTTTTATCTAATGTTTGTAGTTTGTCGAAATACATCGCAGAATTTTTTTCTTATTTCTTCTCAAGAAGATACTGTTCATTTGGGGTGACCGTGGAAATTCAAATCCAAATAGGTGTTTAACTTGTCGAGCCCAATTGTAAATAATGTTAAAGTTATCTAAGAGGTGCAGCAGTCTTATAAAAAATATTGTTGGCAATCCATATCTAAGATTTTGAAAACCCAATTGAGGAGAAATAAATAAAATCTAAAATTGCAAAAAATCGTTTATTCAAAAATTCTCGAAAACGGTTAAAGTTAGTTTAATTTTGAAAACACCATTTAAAAGGTGTTTAAATTTTACAACTTATCTCTAACTTAACATTGTTACTCCTACAGTTTCCAAGATTCCATTGCTATCCCATTCTTATCTTGGACACAGTGTCTATCGTATGGTGAAGCTATTGTTTTGATGAAAAAAAAAATCACCGGAAATACGTGTTTAGGGTCATTTTAGACGTAAACAGGCATTTAATAAAATGTCATTCTATTGCTCCGTCAGTCCGTATGCAGGAGTACTAAAAACTCATCAGCAGATTTTAAGCAAATTTTGTACTCCGAATGATTAGATTTTTGGACTTTAGGGTGTAAGTGAAGGTGAATCCTCAAAACAATCATATTTGCTAAACTGAATGAAAAAATTACGTAATCTCATTTTGTGGAGTAGACGTGTTTCATTCAAACCAATTACGTAATATAGTTGGTGCCAATATAGACCTAATTTAAAAAAAGAACAGAAACTTTGATATGCAAATTGACTTATGATTGGACTCATAAGTCAATTTTCTGAAAAAGTTTGTATAAAAATTGGATTATTTTGCTATATTTTAATTAGGTAGCCATGAATTTGTCATTAAACGTCTTGGAAAATTGTAATTACAGTCGAACCTGTATATAGTTGAAACGGTTTTAAGGACACCCGGTATACATAGGTATAAAAAATCTGTAGATGTTTTATATTTGATCTATTTTCCCCAAAGTTTTTTTATCTATCTCACTATCCGGACGATCCGCGTACGCTGTATGCACGTGTAGGTAGGCCAGTGTAAAATAGGGTGGCATTTTGGTTTGAACGGCTAAGTTTTCCAATTGCCTCACACAATTATGGTTTTTGAGTTGTATTTACGGATGTTTGGATGTTTACATGGTAAAAATAATTGTGTTAATCTTTTATTATAAAGGATTTACTGGCCTATAAAGAAATAGAACGTCTATGTGTGTTTTGGGTTTTACTGACACTAGGGGTAAGTTTACCTTAATATATTTTGGGTTCTATTCTATTCCTGAAAGAATACATTGTAATTTATTGCGATATTTTTCTAGACGTTTTCCTTGTTGGACTTTTATATGAATATATTATTCGAATCCATAAATAAAAATCCATGGTAGCATGAGTTGCACATAATATATGTTTCGAGTTGATCTGGTGTCCTATGACTATGATTATGATTATAATTACAAGGTACGGTGACCTTTAGCATCCCGCAGGATCCCGACGTTCATGATCCAAGATAAGTACCTACCACATAGTGGACATAATATTATTTATTTATCAATATATACAATTTTTCCTTTAAAACTATCCAACGAGATATTTGCAAATATGTATTTTGATTGTGGTTATTACCGAAGTATAATTATTAATTTCTAAAAGAATTTACTTTGTTTCGAGTAAGTTAGATTTGTAAGTCATAATTCTTATGAGAATTAGGTAGGAATTTATTTAATACAGGGTTATAGAACTCCAAGAAAATCATAGTGTACCAGTTGTCCATATTTTACAATATAATTATTATTTAATATTACGAACCGTTTTATTTTACTTTAAATTTTTGCTATAGCTCTGGTCTCATATTTTTATATAATTTAGCAGTTTTTACTAAAAGACGTGCGAAGCAAACTGCTTGGCGCCCCATTCTTTGTTTAATATTTAAATTTGTAACAACCTTGGAAGATTATTTAATTGAAACCCCTCGTCTCCACTGGGTCTAGACCGCGCATGTTTATATTGTTACAGTTAACCAGAGACTATAGTCCTAAATTTACGTAACATAGTAAAAGACCAAAATGTCGACCGCAATCGCACTATAGAGTGTTTTGTTTTTCACTATATAAAGAAAAAGCAACAAGCAACAAAAAAACCGCAAAATTGAATTATAAAAGATTTTACAAAAATAATCTAAGTAGACATTACATAAGAATATAGTAATTTGTGTAGTTTTGAGAAATTGCTAAATTTAACTCCTGTTAAACAAGGGGGATTTTTCCTTTTCCTTATGAGTAGTAATTTCAGTTTTTCTGAGCCATCCGTGGTTGCTCCAACCATAAGTGGTACCCTTTCTTTACTTGTTTTAACTTGTAAAGTTTTATTTAGCAAACATTTAAAAAAGAAACCGGTTTCACAATTTAAAACGTTTTTTGGTTCGTATTTTGTCAAAACATTTTTTAAAACAGTTTCAGTCCAACCACCCTTCACTAGCTTGGAAATTAACGCAGTTAAATTCTTTAGCAAATTGTAGAGCCTTTTGCTTTATTAAATTTCCCAAATATTGGTACATTTTGATGCGTACGTTCCTGTTGAAACCATCGTAAAACCATTTACATCCTCGTGAGAACATACCCGTACTCGTTTTCGATTGCTTGGAATATTAGTTTCTTGATGATAGTGTCGCGAGTTTTTACTATCAAAGATACACAACTAGGGGAAACAACAAATGTTGCAGCAACATCAATTTTATGCAGCCTTTATCAACTTCCTCCAAAACTTTAATTTTCTCAGCTAAACTTAAACACACACGCTTGGACATCTTACTTGAATCTTAAACAAAAACGAACCGAACCTAATTTTGAGATTTAATAGGCCTCGACTATAAAATGGGTTATGAATTCTCTAGGTGTCTCACAGAAATCTACCTGCTTTATTACCATTAGACGTTATGAACGCGTTAAGAACATTTTCAAAAGAATGCGATATAAAAATGTAAATGGGAAAACCGAAAAGGCCAAGCTCTCAAAACGCATAAAAATGTATACATAAAAATTAAATTTAATTAAATCTTATATGTATAATCGGGTTCAATATGTTTGCATGGATGGTATTACAAGTCAACCGCAATTTATAGATTATGGGGTTCCTCAGGGAACTGTTTTGGGACCCATACTATTTACATTATACATCAATGGCCTACTTCAGATAAATTCTAGGGGAAAAATTTCTTCATTCGCTGACGATACTGTGGTTTTATATGAATCTGATTCCTGGGAAACAGTTAAAAAAATGGCAGAAGAAGAAATGACTTTGTTAAAAACTTGGTTTGATGAAATGTACCTTACCATTAATTTCAGTAAAACTAAATATATACCATTCTCATGCAATAAAACTAAATACCCACAATTCACTTTTTTAAAAATTATTGCGGAAAATGAAGAAATTATAATATCACAAACAGATCATATATCATACTTAGGAATAGAGTTTGACAGATCATTAAAATGGGATGTACATGTAAAGAATTTGGCAAAAAAAATAAGATATTTGATTTTTAAATTTCGCCAAATAAAACAAATTTTTTCTCAAAGCTATTTAATTTCTATTTATTACGCGTTAGTGCAATCCTTGTTACAATATGGCATTGCAGGTTGGGGTGGTTTGTACAAGGCTCACCTTAAACCGCTGGAGAAAATTCAAAAAACAATTATAAAAATAATGTTTAATAAAAACAGAATGTATCCGAGTGACTTGCTGTATAGAGAAAGCTCACTTATGGACTTGCGACAACTCTATGTTTATCGTATCCTTTTGCTTCAACATAAGCATAAAGAATCTCTTGAGGATATTCAGCATGCTTACAACACTCGCTATAAAAAAGATAATGAATATTCTCAATTAAAAGCTAATAAAAAGTTGGGTCAGCGCGCGTTTATGTTTATGGCGCCCCGTGTATACTGTGCCCTCCCTGATGTGATTAGAGGCCTTTCTAGATTTAACAAATTTAAAAGAGAGAGTAGAGTCTGGATATTAACATTATCAAGATCTTATATTCACGGACTCATTGACTTTTAGAAAATAATTGATTAATTAATAAAGAGCTACTTGCGTTCTGGTTTGTGTTTTTTGTATTTAGACATGTTTAGTTTAGTTTAAGTTACAAAACTAGCAGCTTAATTGGGTGATATATTTTTTTTTTGCGAATAAAGGGCTACACCCACGCACAAATCAATTTCTGATTTCAGTGGGTTTGCTTTTGTTTTCAAAAGATTAATTGTTACTATTTTATTTTATTTTTGTAAAATCTTTATTTTTGATGAACTTTTCCTAAATTTGTTATACCTATGTACCTATTGTTTATCTTTTGGAAATAAATTATTATTATTATTATTATTAAGTCCCGTATAAATTTTATTATATAGAACGCTTTTTAAAGATTCACTATATGCAGGGCTTTTTACATTAAATTTCAATAAAATATTTTAGGTCTTGAAAAAATTGCACTGTAAAGAGTTTCACTATAAACAGTGTCGATTGTATAATATTTTTACATTTACCTAGTTTTGTTTATATGTGGTGAACCTTAGCAAAATAGAAGAAGATAATCACTCAAATGAAGTTTGAATTAATTTGTTTATTATTCATGAACAAATTGGCCAATTTATAGAACTAAGATGATAAAGTTTAATGAAATATATCTTACTATCTATTTCAACCAATGAACAAGAGAAAGTTTGCACGGCCACAAAAGAATTTCATTAAATGTAGACCATAATTGAAAAAACAAACTACTTATAGTGTCAAAAAACAAACAGGTTCATTTAAATAGCAAATAACAAAACGAACACAATAGCATTACAGTCAAAGAAAAAGTAAAACATTTATAATAAATTAATCAAAATGACGACCATTTGTTGCCCAACATTTTGAAATCCGGGTCATTACAGTTAGATTTGTGGCACTCCTAATTTCACTGACATCTAACTCTTCAAATCAGTTGGTCACTCGTTGACACATATGCTGTTTATTCGTTATAAGTGCGTCATGAAAACTGTCCTTTTAACAACTCTGTGCTGTTACTTCCCTAGTGAAATGGGGGGGTGCCACGTTCAGTTGAAACCAACATATACGATACTCTTCTGATGGCAGGTTATGATCGGCTGGCTTAAGTTGTGTTAACTGCAGTTTGTAAGTCCCAAATATTTATCGAAAATTCGGTATAATGGACAAACCTGAGTTATCGTTCACACTTTCGGCTACAAAAGCAATATTCGGTGGTGTTCTTGCACAACGACCACGAATCCGGTTCTTCACATCATTAACTTGTCCCAACTCTCGAATTTTTTAACCATCTTAACATAGCTGACTTCACGACGACCCAAAACACTTTTAACTTTTCGAACTATGTCAGCAACATTTTCACCATTTTTGTAGTGAGTTTTAATAATTTTAATGCGTGTACGCTTCCATTTTTATTGAGGGAGGAGTTTTTACTTGTAATCTGACAAAAAATGACAGATTTTATTATGCATTTAGCAAAATAGCGGGCTAATCAAATTGAAACCTCTAATTGGAAAACTCTTTATTTGATAGTTAAGCATTTACTAAAGTAGTCCAATGCTAAGAATGCTCTGTGATGTTGAATTTATTTTAGACTTCCGCGTTCCTCGTACTTTCATCGTCATCAGTTACGCAGTTTTCGTTCATGTATGTACTAACCTATGTCAGGAAAAATCTAAATTAATTTTCCTAAAACTATAATGTTTCAGTTTTTGTTATACTCTGCTTGTGGTCGCGCTGTTATTCGTTTCCATTTTAATTGATGATCATTTCGTTCGTCGCTTTAAACATTATGTAGATTTTAAAATGTGATTAAAGCCGTAAATTGAATTCGAATGAAAACGCGAATGAACGCACCCGAACAAGAAGATTAGATAAAGTGTAATTACTGATTTATTAGGCCAAACATGCTTATTCGTATTGCGGTTTATTTATTGCTGTGTGAACGAATATTGAAAATGCTTTAGTCCATATTAAAATTTTGTGTTGATTTAACGCTTTTAGAGGTTTTAATAAATTAACATACCTACTAACTATTATTATGATTTTGTATATTTACATATTTCGCTAAAATAGTTTTATTACGTATTCGTATATTGATTTTATTTTACAAATTACATTATTCGATCATATATGCGCTTAGGTTGGTGGCTTCGAGAATGCTGCAGAAAAAACATATTATTTTTCCACATGATTTTTATTTAGTACTAACCTCAAACGATACGTGTATAAATTTGACAGCAATCTGACTATTGATTTGTGAGTTATAGCAAAGATTAATGTAAGTTAAATTGTGATTTTCCTAAAAATTGAGGACCATGCCACAACGCTTTGTGTTGATGATTTCATTAGGCGATAATCCTCGAGAGAGGTAGTCCGCAGGGTTCTCGGAGGACTTGACATGATGCCAGTCAAATTTGCTAGTAAGTTCTTGTATGTGTGCAACCCAGCTTGCAACAAAAACTGTTCAGCGGGAAGGATGAGCTTTGATCCAACATAAGGATATTTGTGAATGAACAGATTTTAAAAACTGACATAATTTTTTCAGTTAAATTTGCTAATAGAACCATAGCACATAATTCTAATCTTGGAATTGACAAAACCTTTATAGGCGCGACCCTGGACTTAGATACTACAAGATTACATGTTACGGCATCATTCGAATAAAGAGTACCAAAATAAATACAAGCTCCATAAGCCTTAGAACTTGCATCTGCGAATCCGTGAAGTTGAATGGACACGACATGAGCATCAGTGAAGAAATAATTTTTAATTCCTTTAATTGATAAATATTATTAAAATATGTTATCCATTCGCTGCCAAGATCAGAAGAAATTTCCTGACCTCAATCAGACTTTGATAACCAGATTTTCTGCATAAGTATTTTACTTATAACGACGACGAGTCCAAGCGGGTCAAACATTTGAGAAATTTTAGATAAAATATCTCTTTTTGTTGTTAAACTTTCAAAGGTTTTTGGCGGTGTAATTAAAAATTCGTCTGAAGATGGATTCCAAGAAATCCCTAGCACTTTGTTATTAGAACCATCTGGTTGAAATGAATATTCAGATTGAGCTGAATACGAAAATAGTTTTTCATGAAATGCTGCTGGAGTTCAATTTGTGCTGACTTCAAAATCGCAGTTAATTCAAAATAAGTTTTTAAAAGTGTTTCGATATTATCTGCTCCAAAGAGAATGTCATCAACATAACATTGCCTTAAAAGGGCTGTTGATGCCAATGGAAAGTTTGCTTTATTTTTATCTGCTAGGTCTTTTAAACCTCTGGTTACTAAAAATGGGGCACTGTTCCATACGTAACAGTAGAAAGCTCAGTGCACTTAAGGGGTTCAGTCGGGGACTCCCTCCAAATAATATTTTGAAGAAAAGTGTGATCTGGATTGTGTACATTAATCTTTGGTTATAGCATTTTGTGTGATAAAGCATAGCTTTTTGATGAAAAAAATACAGTGGAAACCACACAATGGTAGCGATAGCGGTAGTTTGTTGTAAACACTTTCCTGAGAGCCAAATTAAGTATACTACCTTCAACCGTATGGAACTTTAACAAAAATTCCCTAGAAACCTAAACTTAAAGCCCATGCGTGTTCATCTATTTCCCAAATTTGCCTAAATATTTGTCAAAAACAGCCTCAATCCCTAGAAAATCAGTCGAAGAATGAAAATGTGAACAAATCGAACGTTCCAAAGAAAAAAATGAATTATTCATAAACGGCGATTTTATTGAAATTTTAGATCTTCTTTTAAATTTAAGTAAAAATAATGTTTCTAATAACTGCTACAATAATTATGGGTAACAAAATTATTGCATATTTTTATGTTTTTAAATTCTCTGTGAATAAATGAAAATTAAATATCCGCACATAGCAGAGTGAGCATAGTGCATATTTGTGCTATATTTCTACAGTACGGTACAAAGCAGAAATCATATATCACTTGCAATAAGATATATGAATCACTGAGACACATTTTATGCAAATCAGATGAAAATCTCATACATAGAGATTGGTTATATTCGAAATTATAAGCTCTAACACCATTGGTGTAGTCATATACAATTTTAGTAAAGAATTATATATAGTAGCATTCCTGTTTTCTCAGTCAATACTATCTAAACAAGTTTGATGGCTGAAAATTATTAAAAACTCGAAAGTTTTATGTGTTTTATATTATTATAGTGTCCAACGCCTTTGATATTTTGTGCCCGCAGTAATGTGGTGGATTGATAAAAATAACAATTCAACAGAGAATGTTGGTTGCATTATAGCCGGCAACCAACAGAGGATAGGCCAAGAAGTTGCTTTCAATCAGGCAGACATTAAAAGACATTCCAGCAGTGGGACTCCGTGTCGTATTGTTCGATTCAATTCTACTCTGCGTGACAAATTATTCACTACAACTTCGATTCGAAGCAATATTTACTAATTGTACGATATCCTCCAGTACAAGCTAACTTGTCATAGTTTCCCTATATAAAGAGGAGTGTTGCGTGTGCGGTTTGTTTTTTTTAGCGAAATAATTGTTAGTTAATATTTCTATACACCTTTCCACACAGTTTCTTGTTTCAACATGTGCTTGTGCATAACGGCTTTCTGGAGAACCTGGAGATGAATTTTCAAGAAGAGTCATTAACCAGGGTGAATTACCTAAAATCCAGAAATTCCTGTAAGCTAAATTACTAGGTAGTTGTATGTATAATCTTTAACTAAGGAATGTCTCCAAATGAATTTCTTTTACAAGGAATGGTACAGCAGTAGGTACATGTTGATTTTCCAATTGTGAAAGAATTTCATTATAAACATACTTTCACATATCCTTATCAAGCCTGGCGACTTCACGAAACCCTGTAACCACTATTGAAAAGGGGTCACTTGCTTCTCTCATTAAACGTCTATCTATAATATTTATTCTGATTTTCTTCTCTCCTCTCTTCCTCCTTAAAGGCTTGGATATGTGCAACCATAACTGGCAGCATGATTAATTGCTAGAGTAAAATGTACCAGAACGCTACAGACATGTGAATAAAACTAATAATAAGAACAATAAAATCATTAAACGAGCAAATAAAATAGATAAAAATACCAAAACTGAAAAAGGCCTTAAAATAACTAAATTCATGGTAAATGTTTTTAAGTGGTTTAATAGTCCTGCAATATTTGTCGGCCGATTTTCTGAGCGAACTATTCTTCATCATGTCCCAAATGTATGCATCAGGTGGCCTGAAATCTATAGTGAATGAGAAGGAAATTCGAGGTCTCTTATCCGGGAAACTGTATCCTTCGGCAAAAACTGAAGTTGAAGGAAGAAACTTCTAAAATAAAGACGCTGCGCACTTACTTGGCCAATCACACCATTACTATGTGACCTGCCAAATTAGCAAAGAGCAAATGGTGTAATGAAGGGAAGTTTTACAACACAGTGAGTTGAACTTAGCTCGAACTATAATTAATGCGAGTAGTTTTTGACTCTTAAAAATTGTTGGAAATAATATGAATCACAATAGATGCTTCTTTTTCCTGATTTAATAGTTTTTGCAGTGGGTATGATCATATTATTATTTATTGAGAAAATGATATCTAAATCTCAAAAGTTTAACAATATATTTTTATTAGGTAAATGAAAAAAAATATTTTATTAAAATTTAGAGTTAAAATAGTTGTTGATATGCGCCACTGAGTCAGGCGGCGGATGTTGTTGGGAAAAGAGCAGGTCACTGCTTACAATTCGCTTTCAGGCATATATCCATATTAATGTTACCATATTTCATAATCTCATTCATATGGAAATCTCAAACAATTAGTCAAAATACTGCGAGCTCGCGACACCGCACTTACAGAAATCTCTTTTTACCAGATAAATATTTTGCCATGGAGAAGTAATTTAATTTGTAGTTTTTTACCATTTATAATTTAATTATTAAGTACAATAACATAACTTATAGTTAAATATTTAAATGGAAATTTGTTGGTATTTCTGAGAAATTTGCTTGAGAAAAAGCAGTATTTTGGAAGCATGATTTCACTTTCTAAAAATAAAACTCAGGCCGCATGGAACTTTGTTTATAGACTGACTGGTAAAGCGAAAAAGAACGTTTCTGTTGATACTTTGTACATGGTGGTCCAAATTAGACGTTTTCTTATGGGGACTCATGTTCCTGTCGAAAATAGAAAAAAATTAACCAAGGTCCTCCAAGGTCAAATTTTATGAAAAGCTCACTCATACAAACTAAATTTGGGTATCTGTAACGGTTAAGCCCCTAGGTGGCGTTTCTCAATTTTGGTCGATTTATTTATAAATTATAACTTTTTTGTTATTTGAGATAATTGACTTCTTTAACGTAGCATAAGATATAGTAACCAGTTTTATTACAGGGTCATTCGTAAAGTTTTTGTAACAATTTTTTTTTTCTTAAGGGACACCCTTTATAATTTTGGATTTCTTTACAGCCCCTAGAATTCCCTTTTCAAAAATATATAACAAGTTACGATGGTGGCCATTTATATTTCGGGATTTGGCAAACCTGGTGTTGCAATCTGGCAACTGACAGCTCTATCGTAAAGTTGAACATTTTTGAGGTTATACGTACTTAGAACGTTTTGACGTACGAGCGCTATTTGTGTTGTTTACAGTAACTTAAAAGATTAATTTCGACCCAAAAATGGAATTAAATCGTGAACATTTTCGTGCGATTATTTTTTACAACTTTCGACGTGGATTAACTCACCAACAGTGCATGGATGAAATTAATTCAATTTTTGGCGATGAAGCTCCATCAAGGACCAGTGTTTATCGATGGTATGGTGAATTCAATCGTGGTCGTAGTTCACTCCAAGACGAATTTCGTGTAGGTCGGTCAAAATCAGTTGTTGTTCCGAAAACCATTGATGCTGTGCGCGAACTGAAATTGCAAGATCGTCATCTGACCTATCAAGAGATTGAGACAACCTTAGGCATTAGTAGGACCAGCATACATCCAATATTGCATAAACATTTGACTGTCAAAAAAATTTGTTCGCGTTGGATCCCACACAATTTGTCAATCGCTCAAAAAAAGGTTCGTGTCGATTGGTCGAAAAAAATGATCAAAACGTACGATCGCGGTGCTTCGAAACACGTCTATGACATCGTGACAGGTAATGAATCGTGGATATATGAGCCAGAAAGTAAACAGCAGTCGACTGTATGGGTGTTTCAAGATGAGCAAAATCCAACAAAAGTTGTTCGCGCACAAAGCACTTCCAAGCAAATGGTCGCCTGTTTTTTCGGAAAAACTGGACATGTCGCAACCACAGATCTAGAAACTCGAGAGATATAACATTATCTGAAATTTCATTCATAATTCACATTTGTTTACAATCAGACATAAGTTGGCAGATAATATATAAGATAGAAAAGGACAGATAGAAAAAATGGCAACGTTGTACCAATTGCGTCGTTTCGATTTCGTTTTATGTACCAGTGGCGTACGGTTTTGCTGGTTTGCGAGTATTTTCATAAATAAATAACATTGAAACACACCATCAAATAACTTTTAAATTTAATATAATTAATTTAAATAAAATATATACATTTAATGAACGTTTTTTATATGGTCAGGATTGAACGGCTGTTAAACCATAGTCTAATAAATAATATATTATTTATTAGACTATGGTTAAACTATACTAACTAAAAAATACTTAAATAATCATATTTACACTAAGACGAGACGTGCCAATAAATAATATCTTTGGTCTTTAAGTGTTTTGAAAAACCACAGATAAAAGCAACAAAACTAAGGCGCCGAAAAGGGTGCAATAAAATTATTAATAATTAGGTAAAAATATATTTACAAAGATAAGGGTTGGCGCCAACAATGGTTATAGGAAATAGGTAGCACCATTATATATTATCTGGGAAACTAGTATATACAAACTAACAATTAATTGTAATTTTAATTAAATTTTAATAGTTCAAATATTTTTCCATAGGGTGATTTCAGTGGAAATTTAATGGAATATTGTATGTCTTAGCGTTGTGTTTGTACGATTGTTGACATGCCACTGATGATGGGACTGGTCTAGTCCCGAAACATGTATGGCCGATAGTTTCTATTAAATTTATCTTGTGGAGATTCGACTTTCATTTAAACACTATAATAAATACAATAGGTAAATACGACAGATCTAGAATCTAGATGTGTGGTAAATACACCATATGTTTATTACAATATTATTGAACATTATATCTTAAATTTTATATAGACACATTTTATTAAGCATATATATATAATTACCTGTACGACAGAGGCTCATTAAAAAGAAATGATAATTGAGGTTCAGCATCTGGTCCAATTTGCTTGCGACCACTAATCTCAGTTATCTTAATGTCGCTCACATCAAAATGGTTTGAGCATATTTATGCATACTTGCAAACGCTGTAGTCTTTCCGAATTTACTGGCCACCTACAATATGAAATTATTTAATTCTTTTGTAACCTACCAATTCAGTATTAACATATTTAGTTATCTAACGAAGTGCAACCTTAGTTTATAATTAAACCTTGATTTGAATAGTCCTAGCATCTCTATAACATCACAAAAATCAACAATTACATTAGGTATTTATTTACAGGAATTTATTTTTATTTTGTAGAGCAAGCAAACTACACCACTGATAAACAATAACAAGTCGTAACCTTACTTACCTCCGAAATATCAAATTTGGTTTGGAATTTTCATTATTTTTACACACTATACACTGACGCACCATTGTTAATTGTTTTTTATAGTTTTTGCACAAGAAAACACTCAAAATTCCTCAAAATCACCAACTAACAACAAATAAATACGCAACCAAAGGATAGTTGGCAACAGAGCTCAAACTACCGGCTGATTACACAAATGAATGAAATAGTAAATTCTTCGCGTACTATTCAAGTTGCTGTGCTTTACAGAGTTGCCACGTGTACTTCATAAATAAATTATAATTTGGTGAAATATGTCTTGAATATGTTAAAATTCATAAAAAAGTAACTAAAAAATACCTTGGGTATATCGTTTTATAATACACAAAAATTAGTACCATCACCTAAGTTATATTTGGCTTTAAAACGGTAAAAAATGCCGTATCAAAATAGTGTATTTTAAAACAATGCGGGAATAAAAGCGGAAGTTTGGCATTATCGATATCTGCAAATAATGATGTTTGATCGCTTGGAAAGGTAAACAGTTTTATCTCCCCCTTCCTAGATCTGTGGTCGCAACCGTACCACTAGAACAACGCAGAACAATCATTTCTGAGTGGTACCTAACCATTTCCATCGATTTGATGAGTCATCCGCCGTATAGTCCTGACTTGGCACCGAATGACTTCTTTTTATTCCCGTACGTAAAAAACAACCAACGTTTTCCGGTTGCTGCATTCAGAATGCATGTTTTGGAGATACCTCAATCAGAGTGGCCAAAGTGCTTCGACAATTGGTTCAAACGCTTGCAAAAGTGTATAGATCTTCATGGGGAATATTTTGAAAAACAACAAAGTGATTTTCGATGAATAATATTTGTTTTTGTTCTCTAATCCCGAAATATAAATGGCAACCCTCGTATATACATTCTTTAAACCTAACAATATATTTGACTTTAAGAAAATAATCCATACATATCAAGTTGCCAAATTTCAACTGTTTTGCACCCCCCAAAAATTTAGTAAAAACAAGTTACCAAACTCATTTATTGTAATAATTACATTATTATGGATTTTTTTGACAACAAATGATACATACGTATATTAAAGTGTCAACAATATGTAATTTACATAAACTAGAAATAACTAACTATTTACAATCAAAACAATATACAAAAGAGAAAGAAATAATCAACAAATTAACGACAAATAAGATACTAGAAACAACCAACCCAAAAATACATGAAACAAACAAAAACAACTGCCTAAGAGAAAACATTTACCACATAATATGCTTAAAATGGGCCACCGTTCTGATCTATACACAGACAAAATACTAATTATTTAAATTGCTAAGGTTTGTATATTGATATAAATGGGTCATTTATACAAATTATACATTTAAAAAAAAATTGTAGAATTGCAAAAGATGACCATCTACAACATAAATATATGGCTGACTACGTTAGGAATCCAGCCAGAGGATTGGGTGTGGAAGCATTTAAGTTAGTGTGCTCCAATCATTTTAAAACTGAGGATTTTCTTAATTTTGGAAGGGGTACATTGAAGAAAAACTATGTTCCTGTAAAATTTCAAGTTTCTTCAGAATTTACACGTCCGACAATGCCATGGATGGCGCTATCTAGCTGTGCTCTAGCCATGTATTCATAAGAGATATAAGTATTTTAATTAATTCAACCGGCTTAGCCATATTTGCAAAATTATAATTTCTTTTATATGTTTTAAGTTTTATGATATTGTTATACCTAGTACAGCATAAACGAATTGTTTTGTATACTTGCCTCATATATTACTCTCATAGCATCTTATTTGACACTTATTGATATGGGATGCAAATTTAGTATTGGCATTAATAGTGAAAGTAAAGAAAGTTGGGGTAAATTTTTTGTTTTATGCCAATATCTGTTTTTGTGTGAGAAAGTTTGGAAACCAATTTGCGGAGAAAGTTTCGCGTTCCAGTCAGGGCTGGAATGAGTATATTCGCACGCCAAATAATATTTTGTAACAATGTAGTAACATAATATATATGTAGATAGCACTAAATATTGAAATAAACACCTTATGAATGAATATCCTACCTATTTAAGTTCTGAGAAGAATTGCAGTTAAATCTATACGGCTATTTTTTTTTGTTTTATTTATGGTTTACCTCTGTTCGTACATTTAAGGTTAGAAAATTTAATTGGGAAAAAATGATAACAGTGAAAAAACACACATCGTCTCCCCAATTTATTAAAAAGACTTGTTTTTAATTATAGGGACATGTTTCGGAGTTTCAGCTCCATCATCAGCCTAAAAGGCAATAACAAAATCATTAAAGTTGTTATATCAGTAGCAAGAATAATTAATTACATAAAAATTATTAAATTAGGGCGTTTTAGATGCAAATAATTTTAATTCTTGTTGATTTTAACGACCATAATGAATTTATATTGTTGCTTTTAGGCTGATGAAACTCGAATAATAAATTCCCTATAATAACAACATTTTTTCATTGTAAGTGATATTAGCCTCCACTGCATCTTTGGGTTACTTTTTTAATTTGAAAAATAAAATGTTTTAGAATAATTTTATGGAATATGTCGTATTTAATCAATCATGTTAGACCATGAATGGGTTGACATATTCCGAAGTTAAAGTGTAGTGTAGTATTAAATATAATATTAGGTTAATTCCTGCAGATGCCCAATACTCTGGGGAAACGTAAAACGATAAATTAAATTACAATTTACAAGAACACAATTTATATTTTTCACCATTAAGAAACTACTCATAATTTGGCTAAATTCTTCGACATAATATATGCCATTATTTTACAAAAACATACAAAAGCACGAACATAAAACCCAAATCAACATCAACGTCTTGATTAAATTTCAGTTTTCGCATCATCACTGAATAAGACTACTATCCCAATAAACACACGTACGTAAACAAAAACGTTTAAATTTACTAATAACGTTTTATTAAAATCGTGTGTTTATTACGTAGAATTTACTCAAACATGTCGCGGTATTTAACGTTACATACAACGTGTAAAGAAAAACGTTTTATATTGGTGAATAAATTACAATTTTTGTGTGGTGTTCAAAACACGTCAAAACAACGTTGATAATAATATTTTTAAAATTTTCCAGAATACGTCGAATACACGTAGAAAATAAACGACACATACACGAATTTTATTGTTATATATTTATTTTTAAACAACGTTTCTAAGGAACATTGAATAAACGTGTACTTGTATTTTTAAAACAATACATTTATTAACGTAATATTGACGTATATTGTAAGGATTTTTTAAAGTTTGTTTAGCATGTAAAAGTTTGAATAAATCGTTTAAAAAATCAGGTTCATGTATACAGAGACACCCAAAAAATAATATTACTATTAAGTAATATTTAAAAATAATTACCAACTTGATTTTTTAAACGAGTTATTCAAACTTTTACATGCTGCACTAAAGAATTATTATTAGTAAAAATAACGTTTTAAAAATACGTTTTTTACACTATTAAAAATGACCAATGCAGGTAGGCTCTTTCTAACACGATTTTCTCATTGTAAATAAATCGGCGTTTTTTAAAAGGTGGGAAACCATCGTATTGGTTCTGACAGTGACAGTCACTTACGCTGTCGAATTTTGAAACTTGAGTACACTAGTAGAAGGTTTGTTCCTACGCGGGAAACGTTAAAAACTCGTATTGATAAACGTCAAACATGCGATCCGCTTGGTACGTTATTTTAATATTTTCGTCAGGAAAATACGACAATAAAACGTTTTTTATTTCTATTACTTAAGATTAATTTGTTATGCGTTGGTTTTAACGTATCAAGAACGTTAATTTTATTCGACCTATTAATATACTATTAAAACGTTAAAAAAACGTATTATTGTAATATAATAAATTTAATATTCAAAATAACGTCATACTAACCTACAAGTTTTCTTAAGTTAGATTTTGGCCAGAAATGTTCGTATTAAAAACGTTGAATTAATACTTATTTTTTATTATTTTATTTTTTACCAAAATAATACGGTTATTTTTTAAAAGTACACGTTTAATCAACCAATGACATGTTAATTTTACGTTTAAAAAACGTATGTGTGTTTACTGGGATGCCTCATTATTTTTTTGAAATAGTAGTGCGTTGTTTATTATTTTTTATTGAGAATAGCTTGATTTCGTGTATTTCAAACAATTTTTTCTCCAATAATAATAATATCAATTCTCGGTGATTGTTTTTTTTTTCGTGCTTTATCTATTCTATTTACAATTCAATTGAAGTTTTTTGTGTTGTTGTAATCCTGATGAAGACTCAAATATAGTCGCAACGTTGACATTAAATTGAAGTATTTTGTTAGCGTTATGTCATATATCCGACGCATTAAAATTTTTCAGAATCCCAAGCCAATGTTTGATAAATTAGATATAAGTGTAGAACTGCCTTTTAATCTGCGTTACTTACATCTATAATTACGTGAACTAGTCTCTATTGACCTACTATACCTTATTATTGTTTGCAACTATCTACTACTAACGGGCTTATTATTTTGAAAACATGTAAAATGGATATTTATTTCTAAACCAATGAACAGCATTATGGTGAATACCGATCTGTGTAAACACAATTCGCGTTTCCACAAACACAACACATAATATCTACATAATCGAATGAGTGAATATTTAAAATATCCGCTGCTATACTGGCGCGCCGACGACAAATATTTTCATAAATCTGTCATCGGTGATTGCCGTTCCGGAACCGTTCCCTGTAAGCTGATAAAGCCATCACCCAACACGAGGCCTCTATTTGAAGTGTGAAATTGTTATCGACTATTCTTGTTTCTTGTTAATAAGTTAGATGATGTCTCTGTTTATTTGGTAAAATCACTGGATCTGTTAAATACAACTTTAATAGAATTTATATACTTAGGAACACTTTTTCTTAGAATACCTGATGATATACTTCATCCATTATCCCATATCGACGATAGAATTCCAGTTTAATGCATTAGAAACAATATAAGTTTTAATTACAATGCAATAAACATAAACGAATAAACAAAACCTACAATCCATAATATAAAGAACACATAACAATATTTAAATGTAAATAATGTGTCATAACAAATATGCACAAAAACAAAGAAAAAAAAACCTACTTTATGAAATCTTTCACTGCTTACTTCAGCGCTTTTTTTTAATTGTTTTTATTGTATACTCTACTAACATTAAAACAATTGTTTCTTGTTTAAAGTTCTAATTAAAGTTTTGATACTATAATATCACTTGGTACTGCTACTTTTAAAATGTTCGCGCTCTTTCATATAACAAGATTATATTCACACCAATGTTGATACGTAACTTGGAGTAAGGAACACCGTGTTTTAATTGGACATTAAAAGTCAAATACAGCAAACATTTTGTGGAAATACAGTGGCGTGGCAACAAACTAGAAAAGATATAATGGCATAGAGCAATTTTAATTTGAAAATCCACCACTGAACACTTTTAGTCAAATAATCGATTAGTACAAATTTTGGCGTAGAACATTGGAAGACGTTTAACCACCTCAATGTAACACTTTTCTAAATCTCGACACGAGTTTCACAACCCCTTATCGAAAGAGAATTGAGGCTGTTTTCTTTATTGCGTTCAAATATGAGGCAGTATTCGAACAATGTTCAATGCAATATCAGTATCAGTGTATGTAGTATCAAAGATTATTGTATACATTAATCTTGTAAGCATTAATAATTTACTTGATTTGTTTTATGTTGCTAACCACGGTATCCATCAAGAATAAACTATTGTATAAACTTCGGCCATAGTAGTGGTGAGGTAGTCAGATAGTTATTCAAAATTTGTTTAAAACTGTGATATTTTTATTGTCTTAATTTTTATTTACATTAGACTAACTGATTTTAAAGATTCGTTGTTTTATTTCATCATTCATAATCAGATAGAGTGATCAAACAATTTGAGTAGCAGGTCAGATTCTAAATTCTTTTGGGAATTTCAATTAAATATCTTTATCTCATTAGACTCAAAGTTTTTGTATATTTTTACATATCAAAATATTCTGGCGCCCCTCTATTGGTTCCCGAATGGTTTGGACTTATTAAAGTTTGCTAGGAAATTGGGTCGAACCTATTCGACTTTGTTAGCTTGGTAAAAAAGTGATAGCGGCCTAGCAAATTCTGTGACCTACAATTGTAGCCAACTTGAATTATTACCGCTACACAATTGGCACAATTTAAACCCCTACACGTTTGTGTGACAAAATCATAATTATATGTCATTTATATGCTGTCGATATTGTTATAGTAGCCAGGGGCAAAGTTGAAGGCACCTTGTGTGACATAATAGAAAAGGGTCTCTGGATAACCGAGCAATGGTGTACATGTGTGGGGCTAAGCATAAATTCAGCAAAAACCGCAATTATACCACTCACTAGAAACAGGAAACTTCTAAATATGAGACCAATTACCCTGAATAGTGAAGTCATTGAACAGAAGTCTAAGGTAAAATATCTAGGACTCATCCTTGATGGTAAACTTCTTTGGATAAGCATGTTGAAATAACGGTTAGTAACGCAACAAAAGCTCTGAGGGTATGCAGGAATCTGGTAGGCAAGACCTGGGGCTGTAAACCCAAAATACTGCGGTGGATGTAGACCATGATTATGATACCCATCATACCCTATGGGCACACTAAGACAGAACGAAGTACAACAAGGAGAAGACTTTAGGGTACAAAGACTAGCATGCCTATGCATTGCTGGGGCTATGACAACGTGCCCAACTAGGGCATTAGAGATCATTACGAATCTCACACCTCTGCACCTGGTGATAGAAAGAGCAGCAAATGAACCCTACTCAGACTGTCTCGGGAGGGAGCTGGAGTTGGGAGAATCAAGAATCAGAGAGCCTAGACATCTCTGATCAAACACAATCCATCTCTAAACCTCCCTAGTGACGAAACTAAGAACAAATATAACTTTCAGAAGAACTTCACCATAAAGATAAGTAACAAGATGTTCTGGGAAAGCAAGTTATTCACCGGCAACCTTAAAGACAACACTATCAAATAATGGTTTACAGACGGTTCCAAAACCAATAAAGGGACAGAAGCAGGAGTATTCATGCAATCGGTAGATGCGTATAATTTAACCTGGACAGGAACTATCGGAAGTGCGACATTGCGATCCAGTTTGATAGCCAAGCGTCAATAGTATAGCTGTTTAAGAGGTCATAATAAACTTAGCAAAAATAATAGAGCTGCTCTTGTTTGGATAACCGGACATTCTGGTATCAGTGGAAATGAAGAAGCCAATACGTTAGTACTTGTATCTTAACCAAATTTAATAGAAAAATACTGTTGGACATGTGGAGGAACTGATTAGATTTTGGTATGCATAGGGCGTAGGTGATGAGTATAAAAGAGGGTCAAAATTAAAAAAAAAATTGTTAAACTGAATATAAATAGAATATTACGTAATTTTGTTTGTGTCAATAGACCTTGGCATATAAAAGACAGTTATTTATACAGGGCATCTCAAAAAATGTGACATTAATTTAGATTTCTTATAGAATTTTGCTCGAAAGATATCCGATATAATACCTACATGCATAAAATGTTCTTTAAGGGGTTAAAAAAGGTCAAAATATAAAAAAGTTGTCAAACGTCAATAATTTTATTGCAGTAGTAGTTAGACCCAACTTGGTTGCACCAAAGAAAATCAGTGTCTAAAAGGCGTCAACGAAGATTTCAAAATGAGGGCTAAAATATAAAAAATGTATTAATATCGAAACAAACTAATAAAATATAGTATGTGTTTTTTTTAGGGATCAAATGGGTTGCGGTGAAATCTGAGACCAAGAAAACAATTTTTACATAAATAATTTAAATTTTGCCGTTTTAATTACCAATGCGAAATGTACTGCTGAAATATTATTACATAAAATAAATCAAACAGAGCATAATATGAAAAATAAACAAATAAGTGAAATCTTTCTGCATTTTTTGGGTTTTACCGGAATTAAAATATAGCAAACGTTAATTTTAATAACAGTTAAGTTTTTCCAGTTTAGGCTTACTTTTACTCATTTTTCAATTAATATTGTCCATTTATCATATTATTTAAAGAGAAGCAGCCCTTACTTGCATATCATTAACAAAAATAAACAAAACATCAATACCTGTATGGAAAGCTATTCGTACCTCAAGGGCATTTGAATGTTGTTATTGTTATAACAGGAACAAAAAATAGTTAATCTACTATTTTGTTTTGGTTGCTTTTCCACAAAAATATTTAAGATTTTTTTTAAAAGTCAGTTTTTGTCGGCAGCACTTATTTATTGCATATTACATACTTTTGTTGCTTGCGGCGCTTTTTTTTTATTTTCTCTTGTTCAAATATAGCTTTTTAAAACTCTCATATTAGGGTTTTTCTGGTAATTTTTGTAAAAAGCTGCATATAGCGAAGTAAGTATATTCAGGCATAAACTTTTTCATCAATAATTGTTAGAATAGAAATTCCTAATTCTATACATCATTTTTAAATTTAGAACCAAAGCAGGCACCTAAATAGCTGGAAAACCCCAACTTAATAAAAGATGGTAAACAGACCCTTGCTATTGCAGGTGTTTATAGCCTGTGTTCCTAATTTGGGACAATGTTCCTAGGTTTATTCGAGCAGAAATAGCTGCTCTTCCTACTGGCAATCTCTTAATTTTGTTGTCGGATGCAGCACCTTACATGGTAAAAGCAGGTCAAAATATAATAGTTATTTATTATACAAGGGAAAAAAGTACTAGATTTTAGCTCGAGGTTGTGTTGTCTCCCGACGCGCAGCGGAGGGAGACAAAAAACCGAGAGCTAAAATCTAACTTTTTTCCCGTGTATGATACACTATTTTTTTCTGAGACGGGAAAAACATCGATTTAATATTGAAAAAAGTCAGAAAATTATCCAAGTGAAATTTGAAGTTTTAAAAACCTTTCAGTAATCAAATATCTGTCAATTTCATTCTGTGATTCAATTTAAAAATTAAGAACACTCCACCGGAGTCAGTAGAAGCAGCAAAAGTCACAAATTTTGCCAGTTTTGATATATAAAGAAAATGTAACTTTTGTATAATAAAATTTGCTAAAATTAAGTATGTACCGTTAGTTATGTGTCCGGGAAAAAAGTACTCACTTTTTTCCCGGGGAAAAAAGTACTTACTTTTTGCCCGGGGATAAAAAGTGACATTTTATTACCTGTCAAGAGAGTAAATATGTCAAACTTTTTTCCCGTCACAGAAAAAAAAATTTTTACCAACAACTAATACATGTAACATGTTTAGCACATGGCCTAAACAGGGTTGCCCAACAGATTAGAAAAAATTTCCACTTGTTAATGTAAATTTCCAGTGTAAAGAAATATTTCTTAAAGCGCCTACTCAAGTGCAGTATTTTAAAGAAGCCCTTCCAAACACTTCGCATCCACCTCAGCCCATTTTAACAAGATGGGGTACTTTGTTGGAAGCAGCAATTTATTATGCAAATAATTTTTGTCAGATTAAAGAGGTAATTTCAGATTTGTCAAATGAATCTTGTCAATCACTTTTAGATGTAAAAGAAATCTGTGAAAATTCGCAAATTAAGAAGCAGCTTTTGTTTATACAATGCAACTACGGTTTTGTGTCTAAATCTCTGACTGAATTAGAGGCATGTAATTTACCACTAACAGAATGCACGCAATTAGTAAGAGACTCTCTGACAGCTTTCCAGGGTAAAATTGGGGAAGAAATATTTGAAAAATAACGGTTACCAATTTATGTCTAAAGTAGTAAATATTTTACTGGGATATTTTGATGTATCTGGTGATTTAGATCGAAATCCAAAAATCTCAAGCAGGTTAGAATACGCCCCATTACGTCAGTTGACGTAGAAAGAACTTTTTCTATATATAAATATATGTATTTAATTTATTAGAAATATTTAATTGTATATTAATATATAGTTATTAAGTTTAATTTCTAATCATTGACGTCCAAAAGTGTAATATAACGTAAATTAAAGATGTGTATGAAATAAATAGAATAATAATTGGATGAAATGATCTCTATTAAGAGAGAACCTAATGCTGTCAATGTGAGATCTGATATTGAAAATTTAAATTCTGCTTATTTTAATTGAATTAACAAGATCCCCACTAAAAATAAAAAATAAGTAAGATAGGCCTCTGTGTTGTCTCGTTTATTAACCAAAACTAGTAAGTAAGGTAGTTTTTCTTATATACATTTTTTCTCTTTTATATTTTGCAACTATAATACTGCTAAAATATTAAACAAATTTAAAGAAATATTCAAATTTTATTTCACCTTCATTGGTTGTTAAAAATTTTTGATGTGAACAATACCTTTATGGCAAAGGAAGAACAATAATAAAAAAAATTAAAAATACTCGTATTTATGTGTTCTGTGGTCAGTGCATCTTTCCATTTTAAAATTTTCAACACAGAAGGACCGTTGTGTAAGTGTTTGGATTACATTTCTGTCTGTTTTTGTTTTATTTATTTATTTATTTTTGTTAAGTTGCATTGTATAGTAGTTTTATCTGTATATGCTTCGTACATTCGTTGTATAAATTAAGAAACACACAACATTTGATTTTATATATATATTTTTGTCTTTTATATGTACCTATACGTATTTAGATGTCTTTTTGTTTAGTCGTTTGTGTGTACATCTTGTGGTTTATATGTCTGAATTATCTTGATGTGTCATACTGTTTTTTCTGATAATATTTAATTTCTATATCAAAGCCATACCTACCATTGTAATTTGAATATCTTGTATATTGTAGTTGAGCCCTGAGGATGGTAATAAACATTACCGAATCGTCGGCATAAAATAAATTGGTTTTTCTTACCATTGTCTAAAACCCATTAACCACATTATCAAAATTCCACCAATAGACAATTAAAATACACTTCAATAATAATAATATTGTAAATAATGTATGTTTTTTAATATGCCTTTTTGAATTTTTTTCAATTTTTTGCATATTTTGAATAAAGTACATGCATATTTATTTGCCCGTGTTTACTTATTAGGTACAAACTTTTGTTGCGCTTTTTTATTATGCTTTTTCTGTGCATATATTACTTTAATTTTTTTCTAGTCACAAATTCACATATAATTCTCATAACTGTCCATTGCAAAATTGAATCTGATGCGGTTTTTCTTATTTTTTTTTAATCTTAGATTTTTCGTGATTTTCATCTATAATACTCGTACTTATTGCTCCTATTGTTTGTTCTAATTTTTTTTCTGTTCTATATTCTTGTATTTTTTATTTAAATATGGTGTCTATTTTTTTATGTTCGACACATGTGGGGGGATCACGCTCTGCCACCCCCCTCTAGCTACGGCAGCGATTAACACTAACTATACAAACATTCTGGAGTGCCTATATGGTGCAGTCTACAGCACTTTTCTTTAATAATTTAATGTAATGTTTTTATGATATTACATAACCGGATATTAATTACAAATTTATTCAAACCCGGTAATTTTTATTTTTGGAAAAACTTCAAATAATCCAACGATTCTAACATTTCAATCTGTCTACGTCAATGTGTCTACATCTTCTACAGTTGCCTAACTGAGTTAGGCGTGTGCCTTTTGCCTTGCGGCCAGTTTAAATAGCTTCCATTTCAGGCCAATAAACATGTAAAACACCTTATTATTATTACCGCATCAAAACATGATGTAAACACCGCCTGTTAATCTGGAGCGTTCTGCACCCGCTCTACCTACTACATCATGCATGCAAAATTTGTATGCTTTTCAAATAATAGCCTGCTTTCCATTTGAAAAATAGGTTAAAAAAGAACACAACGAACATTTAGTTAGTGTTATTAGGTTTATCAGCAGTATAAAAATTGATTTTTATGATTTTTCATTGTTTTTCTTAAAATTATCATCAAAAGAAAAGACTTTTAAACGAGGCACAAGCTATCTTGAAAAAATTAGGACAATTTGTTAAGCAAGGTCACACCCTTTTTTAGACAAGCCATGAATAAGTAGATTTGGTGAAGGTCGAATCCCAGTCGGTCGGTTGGTGTTTACATTGTACATTTGTAACACGCCATCTAATTAAATCAGTGCTTATTGAGCTTAATAAAACAGTTTTTTTATAAAACTAGTAGTAACAAGTATGTGTGTATAAACATATCGTCTAAGTTTTGTATTAGTTACAATACCGAATAAAATGTTAGTTAATTAAATAAAGTAATTTGTTTGGACTCGTTTACAGTGGTTGTTTCTCTAACTCAATAAACCATGCCTGCCCATCTATTTTTCCAAATTTGCCTAAATATTTGTCATCCCTAGAAAATCACGCG
This sequence comes from Apoderus coryli, assembly GCA_911728435.2. NCBI lineage: Eukaryota > Metazoa > Arthropoda > Insecta > Coleoptera > Attelabidae > Apoderus > Apoderus coryli. The sequence goes on along the minus strand of OU452206.1, from coordinate 8,569,558 downwards.
AAGAACGAAAATGTGAACAAATTGAACGATCCAAAGAAACAAATTAATAAATCCGATTTGAAATTTTATAAGATCTTTTAAAATTAAGTAAAAATAATATTTCTAATAACTGGAATATTAAAACAAATCAAAATATAGAATTCTATGTTACAAAATAGTTTTCAAATATTTTCGTTGCGACCGCTCACCGGTCGAGTATGTACAATGTACTGGGTGGCCCAAACTGGAAGATTTCTTATGGGAACTCATGTTTCATGCGTCCTCCAAGCTCAAATTCCATAAAAGACTCAATGGTGGTAACAGATGTTGACTATGTTAAACCGTTTCTAAATTTCGGTCGATCTCGTTTTCGGTCTATAATATAATTTATTCTGACAATTTTAATAACAATTATAATAAAACTTAGTAATCACAATATAAATAATTTTTAAACATGTGATTTTTCTTGATGTACAAACTTAATAAATTTTTTTCCACATAATGGTTAATGGAGTTAAAAGTCAATACTTAATACAATATGGGCTTGTTTAACAAAACAAGACTTATATTCCGAGAGTTTGTCTGTCAACCACTATACTTTCACCAGACGGCCGTTTCGTCGATCCACGACTCATCAGTGATGGTCGGTCAGTAGTTGATAGCCAAATTCTCGTAAATAATGAGGTATATACCCCACACGGTACAGAGATGTAAAAGGATGTGTTTGGCGACATCTAGTTTTCGTTGGTAGTACGCCGAGTGAACAACAGTTCTTATATCGGCTGCCTGGGAGGTCACTGACCCCATAAAGCAACTACTATTTACCTTTCATCAAAAAAAAATCAAGGGGGGTTCAAAACGGGACTCTGCGGTCAGGATGTGGCATTTGGCTTCCACGACCTATCCAGCAGTTAGAAAATATAGTAGCCGTAGGCTCCGACAATCCTGGGGCCCCATCTTACATGAAAACCATATTTGTTCTTAGCTCTAACGGTAAATCATCCAACCAGTCTGGCAACTGATTTTGCAAAAAATTAAGAAGAGAGCGGTCCGTTTAAATTAGGTGGTAGCTCAACAGTACCCAACATCCATCAGGTAATTTGTCAATAAATACACAACAACAATTAATTTTAAACTCGTTCTGAAAATGGCGTTTATTTATAAAATTGAATTCGCCGGTTCGTTTGAAAGTTGCCTCATCGGTGAACAAAACTTTATTCATGAACAGTGTATCGGCATTTTCCTGGATACGACAGAATTGCGCAAAGGCCAATCTGGTCTGAAGATCAACGGGCAACAAACAGTGTATAGTGTGGTATAGATAAAGACGTTCACTGTCAAAATTGATGATTTACTAATTTGAGTGTCTGCAGCAATTGGTCTAGTGCTGATTTCCGCGTTCTCAGGCGTGCGAGCTAGTATTTTCTCGTCCTGCTCGGGCGTAATAGTCTTAGGGTGACCCCCATCATTACGTTTGGAACTAAAGGATCCCTCTTCGCCCAGTTTGTCGTTGAGATTTTTCAAAATATTTGCGTTCGGTAACATTTTCTTGAGCATACAAGCATAACATGCTTCGCAATTCTTTGGTAGAAAAGAAATTATGTCGTGGCTTTTTTAACTAAACTTGAATAACAAATTATTCAAAAACTGTTTAAAAACACACAATTTTAACAAATCTCAAGGAACTTTGACAAAACAGAATGATGTGCTGTTATTGCAATCGTTTTTATCATCCAAACCTGCTTTGAAAAGTGTTACATTTGCGCAAGTCAAAATCTAGACGGATGCATCAGAAATTGTAACTAGTGCAAATAGTTGCTCGGGGCAATTTTTAATAAAAACGTAAATACACTAAGGCACAAAAAAGTTAATCTTGTGCACTGCAGAGAGCGCCATCTACAATTCACATCACAATTATCAACAAATTCAAATTCCTCGCCCCTAAAACCCCCACCACATAATCCCATTCAAAAATATTGGTTCAAACCTAGATAATTTATGAAAATCTAAATCGATATCACCACTTTTGCGACCCTGTATCTCAGTTATTATCAACTTTTGCAGTAAGTTTGGACAAATCTCAATATTTTCACCCAAGGAATCTGCAGTTTTACTGTGTACCATTAATTATGGGACACCTTGTATAACAAGAATTGCCTCAAATGAAAAATTTAAGGTGTCATTTAAAATTTGTATGTCTCCGATAAGAGTACTTTGAATAGTTTATGACCCAATAAGATTTTCGTTAAATTTCAAAGACACCAGCTACATATAGAGACAATCTGTACAACAATAAATTATATTTCGCTATAATTCTTCACTCAGAGATTAATAATAATTAAAATGAAACTACTTCTAATTCTGAATTCAATGCGAATCGCACTTAAATTTTCTCTGGGGCGTAATTGTGGGTATATTACGATTTGTATCTTACAATTATATCTTAAGATATATCACATTACTCCATTTGCCATGACTCCTAATTACCGCGTCACTGCACTAAAACCCCAAGTTAATTTTCTACCCCTTTTCTTCTAAGAATAGCTAAAAATTATTAGATACAGTAAGAATTAAAAATACACTTACACATTTTTAGGGGAAATACATAAAAGTGAAAAAATTATGTACACTTGTTCAGTAACCCACGCAAGCCAGGCAAACGTGTTCACTAAAGAATTTTGTTTGAAGGCATGGGCGTATCATTATTTTAGCGAAAATAAAAGCAAATTTATATATAAACATATTTGGTTTGCATAATTTTTTTGTAATCGGGTTTTATGATCCCCAAATCATCTCGATCGGATTGAAAATAGAGTGGTAAGGCGGCAAACTATTGCATATACTTTTTTGAAATTAAATGATTTTATTGTTAGTTGTTTCTCTGTCATAGAATTACTCTGAATGTTTGATAGCAGTTGTTCAGACATCCATTTTTCAAATAATTGAACATTCATATCTGCATTCTGCATGATAATCTGCAGAGGATTCGCTTATATTTTTACTAGATAATATCAGTGCATTTCGAACAAATCCATTTTTGCCACCTGCATAAAGTATGCTGAGGCGTTTACCTCTAGAAGATAGACGAGTGGTCATATTTCTTTACTTTGGTCGTTTTTAAGCAACCAAACCCAGGTTTGTTCAGATGCGAAACGACTAAGTAACAAAACAATTAAAGTAAAGCAATAATAATAGTTAAAAAATTTTATTACTACAAAAAATTATTCGCTGATTTTGATCACACTATTCGAGTGTTGATTATGGATAATTTTATTAACATGTTTCATTATATTGACCACATAATAAACAAAAAATTTAAATATAGTAGTAGCAAGTAATATCCATGTGGTATAATATTATGTCAAACTCACTTGCTATAAATCAAAAATGTGTATCTATAGTGGTTTTCTAAAGCCCTAAGGGAAAAGAAAGTATGCATGTAAATGGAAAAGCATTTTCTGAAATTACTGTGTAACGCCTACTGTAGAATATATTCAGGAACGGTCAGAAGCCAATATGTGAATAGTATGACCGCAAAAATGCCTGCTTTCAGAAGGGAAATATGGTAAATTTGTAAATATTGGGTTGCCGCCCAAGTTATTTATATTGTGATTTTATGACCTTCTTAAAATATGTACTACTAACTTAGGATTTAAAGAAAAAATACAGATGCACGAGAACTATTTTTAAAACAAAGTTTTGACAGGTCAGAAGTGTATAGCGACTAATATAAATTACACATTTTTAAGCAATAAAAAAACAATCAAAATAAAATAATATTATGCGATGAACATTGCTTGATAGTATAAAATACAGATACCTACTTTTTATATTTAGGGTGGCTCGATTTCCAAGGTTCGATTTCCAAGGTCCTTTAAACTAAACTATCTTTACAGTTTTGTTGGTACTATTTTACGACAAAAATTTAACCATTTCGGTGTGTTTAGCCATCGTAGAGTTCACAACAGAAATCCCTGAGTTGGACTAATTCATAATCGTTAGCGAGTGAATGCTGATGATGATATAAAACTCGAACTTTTTGAAGAAATCAACAAAACATTTGTTGTTTTCTTCAAAACATTTAATATGAACTTTCATCAAGTAGAAGTCAAAACTATCCACGAAAAAAAAATCGACTACTGTACAACTCAATAAGAATATGATAAAAAACGATGGGGTAAGCAATGTGGCAGGTGACTTTCGTGTTTTTCATCTCAATATAAGAAGTTTGCGCTTAAAAACCGTCAAACTTGACATATTGCTTATGCAGCTAAAGCTTCCGGATGTTGTTTGTCTGACAGAGACTTGGTGTGATGCTGTCGAACTCAAGAGCTTTAAACTAAACAATTATCAACTAGTTAGTTGGTTTTCGCGTTCTACAAGAGGAGGAGGAGTCTGCATCTTTGTGAAATTGAATTTGCTTTCTGATAGTAGAGATATCTTCACAGTGTAAGCTTCTGCAAATAGTTTCGAGGTTTGCTGCGCAAAGCTGAGGATGTATAATAGGAACTGTTATATTGCTTGTCTGACCAATCTTATCAAATTGTGACTTACAGTATTTTAAAACCTGTAAATGATACTAATGTTAGATTTATTGATAAGAGGTATTTTAATGATTCTCACAAAACATGGGCTGATGTGCTAGGTGCTGTGGGTGTTGATGAGAAATTTACGCACTTTATTAAAAAGTTTCATAATATAGTAGATCTTTGTTTGAAATCTGTTAAGATAACACGTCATTATTGGGTGACAGACGACATAATAGCTGAGGGAGAGTTTCTCAGGGAATTGAACTATGAATACAAGATTCACAAAAATCAAAATATTAAAGAGCTGTATACAGTGCTATATAAGAAACATAGGAAACGAATAGTTGACGCCTAGGAAAATTTTAATAACTCACGTTACTATGCGTCGCATAATAGATCCAAGGAGTGTTGGAAGATAATTAGGGAAGAAGTGAATTTGGGTGATGATCATCGATACACTTCTACATTTGTCAACAATTTAACCAATATTTTCTTGACTCTATTGAAGATTTGGTCGCATCGAGTGATACAGCATTGAACCGTGAACTGCCGCCTTTTAAGAACCAGTCTTTCTTCCTACACGTTCGTGAGTGGGAATTACGCAAGATTTTACGCAGGATAACTCGAAAAAGTTCATGTGGCCCTGACGGTATCCCCTGCTCTCTCTTGAGGCATGTGATCGAGAGTATTGCACATATTTTAACACATTTGATCAATCAATCAATGGGAAATTTCCGCAAGATTTAAAATTGGCCAAGGTTGTGCCCATTTTTAAAAAAGAGGATCCCCATAATATAGAGACTTATAGAGGCATTTCAGTTGTATCTGTTTTCTCAAAAATTTTTGAAAATGCATTCTATGATCAACTCAATGGGTTTGTAAATAAATATAGACAAGGTATGTCTACTCGGGATGCGGTTATCCAATTCGTAAATAATGTGCTGAAAGGGTTGGAGGAAAAACAAAAGTGTTCGAATTTATTTTTCGATTATTCTCGTATGTTTGAGACCGTGAATCATGAGAGGGTTTTATCCAAGCTTTATAATTATGGCATTCGGGGAACATCTTTAGATTGGATAAATTCCTATCTATCCGGAAGAATACATAGAGTGAGTCTCAATCCTGATTGTGCCATATTTGAGTCGTCAACTCTTAAGGTCAACGTTGGCGTTCCTCAGGGTAGTACACTGGGACCATTGATGTTCATATTATTTATTACTGACATATCTGCACAAATAAAATCCGTTCGCAATATAACATTTTTGCAGGCGATACTTCAGCAATGGTTTGTGCTGATAACATTAGCGGGTTGAGTGTTATAGGATACGAATGTCTGAAGGATATGCGAAGATATTGTAGTGACAATGGTTTGGTACTGAACCTTGGGAAGACAAATCATATCCACTTTTCTGCTAAGGAGGTCGACTATAGTGTGAGAGTCCGGCGTGGTAATTGCAGTCTTGTCCAGAACAACACTGTAAAATTCTTGGGTGTTGAGGTCGATTCACTTTTAAATTGGTACATGCATATTGAAACCGTTTCCAAGAAGCTCTGTAGAGTATCGTTTTTAATCTGAAGCTTCGTAACTCTTGATGTGTTGTTGTCATTTTATTTTGTAGTATATATCCACGCCCTATTATCGTGCCTTTTAGTTACCTTGTGCCTCCCAAAAATGAGGGTTGCCAAAGTCGTGGTCAATCACTCTTAAATACATTTTCTTCAACCTATAGGATTGGTAACAGGAACTTTGCTTTAAAATCCAGATCCAATATAAGTTGATGACAACGAAACGACCTGTCTGGCGAAAGCATGGCAGTGTGAAACAAATTTCCAACATAACTAAAAGTCTTGTTACTTTATGTAACAAGCAATTCATAAATAAAGCCTCCCGCCAGGGAATTCGGGCGCATCTAGTGTTGGCAATAGCAAAGATTAATCTACACAATAGATAGTCAGCCCAATGCATTAAAATCAGAAGATCTCTAAGTATGCCTGCCACTACGTGGCGTAGACTAGCGTGTAAAGCATAGAGCAGTATTGTCACAGCCAGAAACCGTTTTGTAGTTTATTAATATCAAAAACAAAACGCAACGTATAACAATTATTTAGATCATTTGCAACAGATATGCACCGGCAATGCTGTATTGTCAGAGAGAGAAATTGATGAAATTCTGTGTTAATCTGGAGGGGATACGCAGGGAGGGTAGAAAAAAAAACAAGCGAATGTGGTGTGTGTCGTGCTGTTGCCAATTCGTCGGTAAAAGAAACACACAGGGTGATTTATTACAAGTACAGTATTGAAATAAAAGCCTAATCTCCATGAATTAAATTTAATATAATAATATTTAATCCATGTCATACATGTTTCAAGACTAGACCAGTCCCATGATCAGTGGCGAACAATCGTTAAATGAAAAGCTTTTAGATAGAAACATACTTTTGACTAAATATTTCACGTAGACAATGTGGCAAAGATGTAACAAGATTGTTGTAGATATTATAATACCTATAATAAAAAAATTATCAGTGCTACCTATATTATATTAGGTATACCTATTATAATAGTCTGTCTCTTCTTCAGGTATAAGTTCCACTTTATCGGTTTAGGTACTTAAATTTTACTTCTTTTTAATGTTTCTTCGGGTAAATAATAAGTTCGGTAGGAATAGGGCTTTGGGTATGAAACAAAAAAGATAGAAAATAGAAATTTGATATAGGGGTAGTTCTAAGCATTTACAAGTTTGTGACGTGTAGCGATTTTCGATGCCGCCCCCGGAGGTATACATGAGGGCGGCGCAATGCCGTTTTAAATATCTCGTTTCGCTTTCTTGGAAAATAAAAAATTATAACTGATAACTGAAACTTAGTACTTAATACGTGGGCGTAAGAGGTAAGCTCACTTCACAGGTCTCTATTAATGAAAGAAAGTTAACATTTTGAGCATCTGCGTAAAATTAAATGTATCCGTTTGGTGGGTAGTTTTGATTACAATAAGTCGGTGCCAAGCCCAAGCCCGAAACAAAATAAATCTATATTTACCTACTACCTATTTGGCTTGGTACCGACTATTATGTGCATTGTTGTCTTTTGAATGATATTTGTATGTTGTTATTTTTCGTATTTTTTATTAGTTCTTTTGACAGCTCTGGTGTCATCAATACACCTGTATCCCGAATTGCACCAAATTGCGATGCTATTGAACAAGCATATAATCCTAAATATAATATTCTTTTTGAACTACCTGTATCTCGAAAACCAAGCCCTAGTGGACCCATGTACATATGAAATTTGTATCTTAAAATTAGTCAAAGAATCACCCTTTAAAGTTTGTACAAGTACTTCTGCAACACCCTGTATACATAGATACTTTGATTTGCAATTTGCAAATCTGTCAAACTAGGTAATGCTGTTTTTTTTTATTTACTTTCAAATATGGTGTTATGTAATTGTATTCAAATTAAATGTTTGGGGATGATATTTACGAGTTTTATTTTTTTATATAGAGAAACTGTTATTCAGTTTTTAAGGATCAATCTGAAGCAGACGATTGTACTTGTTAAAACATGAAAAAAGTTATTGTCGTGATACTTTTAACACCCTGTTGGTGGGTCTTTAAAGCTTTTTTCGAAACGTGTTAACAATACAATCTACATAAATCGTTAGTTTTTTAAAGTTTTATGATCATTGCACAAAAACCAATATTAGGGAGACTGTAAGTTTTTTTTCAATTCGGCGTTGCAGAATTTGAACCTAATTGTGATAATTGTGTTATTTTACTAGTATAGATATTTTTGAGTAAATTAATTCGGTTATAATCGATGAGTAGAATCTTTGGAGTAAAATACATTTCACAAAAACCCTGAACCATATTTCTCAATAGATTTAAATTTTCATTAAAAACAGATTAAAAATTCTAATTTTTTACATCCTGCATTTCGAAACCGTATTTTTTTAAATAATTATTGTCATGCTGGAAATTTCAAACCTTATTTACTTCAGCAACTTGTAAAAAGCACAGCCTTTTTAATATTAACATTTCTTAAAATCGATATTACGCGATAACGATGACTTTCTATCAATATCACAGAAGGATACATTTATTACGTATATAATTTGTTAGATTTTACATCTCCGAATTGAAACACACGCAAAAAATTTGCATAAAAAAGTTAGGGTAGCATTTCACGCCTGTATGCCCCTTTAATTTACCCGCCTCTGAGATTTATTTTTTCATAATGTTAACGACAAGTTGAATCTGCTGTTTGAGTTTGATCCTTAAAACTGAATCAGGTAATAACCGGAAGTCCTATCTATAACGCCAAATTTCGTTAATTTAAATATAACTTTTTGATGCATCCTTATATCCGAAATTTTAAATTAAATGACTAAAATAATATTATTTTAGTCATTTAAAATTATTGTCTAAAACATTTAATAAACCAGCCCTGTATATTTATACTATTATAGTAATTTCTTTTATTTTCGTCCATACACATTAATCTTTGCGTAGATAGGTATACGTATACCATATAATTTTAAACAAAAAACACTGCTGCACAGTAGTACATATATGATACCTATAATATAAAAACAAACTCCCACCTCGTAGGGGAAAGTATACTCGTCCTTGTCTAACATTGCCCATATGATTATTTTATTTCAACACAATACATATAACGCCATCTACAATTTCCATGGTTGCATGTTTTTCTAATAGATGTAGCTCGTGTCGAGACAGTTTCAATTTTTGTTTTATTTCCCATATACGCTGACTATCTATTGTGTAGATTAATCTTTGGCAATAGGATTTAATGGAGTTGTTACTTCTTGTCCGGCCATCGTTTGTAAACTGTGTTTCACCGGGCATATTGCCTGCTCACACTAGATGTCGCCAAAAACATCTTGTTGTTTAAAAGTATTATTATTATTTTTATTGTTATTATAAAATGTCTCTGTGTAAAAATGTATCTTAAAATATTCTTGTAATTTAGCTAATTATATTCGCATTCTCAGTCAAAATGTATTAATTATTTTTGAAGCTATTTCATATCTACAGTGTTATCTTAACAACTGAAACGTGATGTTAGCTCAAGTAGTATTCGAGTGAAAATCTGCTTGAATATTCCAAGCTTGTGCAGAATATTATTATAACATCGTCTTATTACGCTAATTTCTTCCTGCCTCTGCTGTTGCAGCAATATAAGCTAAGTTGCCACTAACACGTTAATTGGCCTTACATTTTATTGTATCCTGCTGTTTTAATAGAAGATGGAGTTTGCCGTGGAGAAGAGACACTTTCTCCAAATTTGCTAATGGAATATGTTTTATGCTGTTTTAATTTTTATAAATTAAATATACAATGGAGAATTTAAACAGGAAAGTAAAATTTAAGAAATTTATAAGAATTCAAAACCGCAGTTAGCTAATTTTTGTTAACTTCTAATTTCATGCTGAAGTGTAACTACTGAAGTTTGGCGGAATTCAGAATTTAAAGATTTTGAATAATATATAGATCCACTAATTTAATTAATTTATTTAAATCCAATAATAATTACCTACTCTTTCAGGTTTCAAACTTGACATTCGTTGGTTTATTATTATTAAGGTAAAAACCAGATGAAGTGCTCTATGTTGTTATAATTTTACCTTGAGCAAATGTATTAGTTAAAGCTTCCTTATAAGAAAAATTTGGGACTATAAGAGCCATCAAAACGTCAATGTTGACATAAAATTGAAAACCGCTGATTAGTTTAGATCGACTAAATTTTAAAACTCGATAGAAACTGCAAAACCCAGCACCATTTCCATATTTTTTTATTTCAAAATTATATGAATAAGTGCTTTTTTGACATTTTTAATAAAACATGCCATATTTCACTTTTCTCTAATAATGAATGAAAATCCCATTCCCTTTCTGGGGGACAAGGTATAGGATGTACTATTTCAAAACAAGCATTTTGGCATCTTCGTCTTGTATAACCGAATTATTCCCCAACCTTTCCTGGAAAAGATTTCTCACGACAAGACCTAAACATCCCTGTTGCTCACTAGGTATGACGATTAATTCGAACAGATAATATTTCAATCCAAATCGATGCTATTCTGCATTCATGTTGAAAATGGTTGTAAGACAATGAAATTCTAAAGGAAAAGTGACTGAATCATTCACATGATCTAAAATTAATTGACAGTGAATTATTTAGCCGTCCAGAAGTTTAGTGATGATTGATCTCATTCAGAAAGTCTAAGAGCAATTTGTGATCATGTCTATTGCTGGCTTACAATCAATAATTTGTGTCCCATGATTTAGTCTCCAGTCGGAAAATCATTATGTTACAAAAATATACATTATATATATGTATTGGGTGGCCATTTATATACGCACACCCCCTTTAACTTGGTTGTTTCACCCTGTAGGAGAAAATGTTAAATACAAAAGTTTTAGGCGTTAATGTAAACTATATACATATTTATATTATCCTATATACAAGGTGTCCCAGTAACACGTTAGATAATATCGCAGTTATATTTTTTAAATGGAACACTGATCTGATTTTTCGTACCACAAAACTTGAAAATCCTGCAATTGCAAAGTGTACAAAAATACATTTATTTTGTTTTATAGGAAACTATACCAAAGTGTATTTTACAATCAGAGCTCATATATTTACAGGAAATTGCTATAACAATAAAATGAACTAAATATCTCTAATTGCACTCCAGTTGCTTTTTCCAGATTTCAAATCCAATAATCTGCTTCCCTTATACATAGATCCACTCATCCAAGTAACGAAAAACACTTGAAAATCAATGCAGTCGACAATAGATTTAACGGTTGCGATGTAGACTGAACGTACGAGTAAGAACGTAATACCGAAAGAGTGGATGAAATATTTTTAGAAATTGTTAAACACGTAATTAGAAGTATTTTAGGTATTTTAGACATTAACAATCCCCAAATATTTGTCATGGAATGAATATAGATTGAGATTTCTAAATAATATAATTAAATATTTGAATTCACAACCTTCATAGAAATGCAGCATTCAATTTTTATGGCGACTGCCCATCGCTGAGGCACAGATTTTATAGACCAGATTCGTAAGCAAGCGAGAGCGCCTGTTTCAATTCTTTTTGAAACCACGCCTACCGAGAAAGTTCCAGCTCCGATAGTTTGGTTTATGCTAGGTATAAAGCGGTTGACTCTAGTACTTGCAGACGTATCTGTAGTGCGGGTTATTATATGTTATATTGTGGTTTGTGATTATATTCTTATTTTAAAATAAATAAATACATTTCCCATCTAGATGGGTCGCTAATATTTGTCTCAATATAATTTAATCATAAAGTACCTATACAGTTCAAAAATAATTGTGAAGCCAATATTCTCTGTTATTGTGTAGTAAACCAAAAACATGTTTTGAATGTGATGTTATTTTTGTTTGATGTGTATAGATATTTTATTGTTAAAAATATTAATTAAGAAACTGAATTTAGATTTTTTCGATGTGAAACCAATCTGTCCCCGCTTTTATTTAGAAAACTGGTGCTTGTAATTCAATTTCAGTCGTGCTATTAGCCAGTGTAGTAGTTGTTTGCCTCGTACTCTGATATCAAACACAACATTTTCGATAGCGAGGACAGATTCATTCACGTTCTTAATTTCTATACAAATATATTTTTACTAACAGTAAAAAAATAATAACATATTAATTTTAATATGGAATTAAACACTGTCACAGCCACCAAATTATTTTATTTAATAGGTCATCAAACCATTCTGTCAAAACATGTTTCGGCCCAAGCAAGGGTCATCATCAGTTGCACAAGTACATATCATATAACTTAGTGGAAAGAAAAAACTGTTGTTTTGTTTTAACAATATCTAACATTTAACTTAAATTTAAATCAACATGATTGGGGTTCGTAAGGAAGCACCCATTTAAGTTAAATGTTAGATATTGTTAAAACAAAACAACAGTTTTTTCTTTCCACTAAGTTATATGATATGTACTTGTGCAACTGATGATGACCCTTGCTAGGGCCGAAACATGTTTTGACAGAATGGTGATGACCTATTAAATAACGTCCACAGGAGTATGGACTATTTCATTAATATTAATTTTAAGCTTCCTCTGTTTTGTATTAATAAATAAACAAATTAATGAAATCTTAAATATTTAAAAAATCTATTCGTGCGGACAATCTTTTTATAACACAACCCAAATTTGTAAATGCATTGGTGTGGGCAACATAAGTCTGTCAAATCGAGTTTGAATCACTGTTTTGCGCTTACTTACGCGTCTGGTCTATTAAATCTGTGGCTGAGGTAGACAGTATGACCAGAGAACAACTAAGGGAGAGAATATAATCTCTGTCTTGCCGCCTTTGATCTCATTCAGCCTTTGGCCGCCATGTTGAGAGAGTAGAAAACAGGGTCGTATTTAAATTGTGTTGAAATAATCGTGCAGGTTGGTACTTAAGGTGTTTGAGATGCTTACAGTGTGGATTGAATGCATGGAATACATTAGGTAATGTCGGTAATTATAATAGACAAATCTCCTAACTAGTGGGTTTGCTAATAATATTATGATAATCTTCAGCAAAAAATCTACTACGAATTAAAGAAGTATTTTAAACTATTGCGGGGTTCGGCGTGTATTTGTCAACCTTCGTGAGACATCCAATTCAATCGATTTGAATAAAATTTTAAATTTAAAGAATTTATACACTTTTTTTCTTTACAAATATCTCAAAAATAGTTGCTCATAGCGACATTTTTACAAAGTTTACTTTTTTATATAAAAATGATGACAAAAGTTATGTTTTTAATAAAAACCGTAATTACACTGAAGCATAAAAAAGTTACACTTGTTTTTATGTAGGTAATTAGTGATGAGTGATTTTCGAGGTGGCAAAATTTAAAACCGAATACAGGATCCCAAAAAAACATAGGAAACAAATGAGAAAAAACTTATATTTTCTTTCCTTGACCTCTTTTTATACCCAAGTTACTCTACTATAACGGGTGATTTTTTAGCAACTTTCTTTTTGGCAACACTGTTTTTGGCAACCCAGCTGTTTTCGTGTAACATGTTACTGTTAAACATGTTCAGTTTGTTCTATAATTTAACCATGAATCGACTTACAAACGAACAACGCTTGCAGATTATTGAATTTTATTATCAAAATCCATGCTCTGTTTAGAAAGTGCATCGTGCACTGCTTCCATTATACGGTCAGTTTCGGCGGCTATTCGGTATCTTGTGACTAAATTTCGCACCAAAATTACATTAATGAACATTAAACCACCAACACGCATACGTATCGTGCGGACAGAGGAAAATATCCCAGCTGTATCCGCCAGTGTTGTTGGTGACCGTGAATTATCGATTCGGCGCCGTTCGCACCAATTGGCCCTCTGTTACTCCAATGCGTGGAAAATTTTGCGGAAGGATTTGGGTGTAAAACCTTTTAAAATACAGCTGGTGCAAGAAGTGAAGCCACACGACCTATACCACAACGGATAACTTTTGGTGAATGGGCGGGCAAAGTTGGATGAAGATCCACTTTTTTATCAGAAAATTGTGTTCAGCGTCAAAGCTCATTTCTGGTTGAACTTGAACAATAAAAATTGTCGTATTTGGTGCAGAACTGCAAATGCATCCCGAAAATGCACTCTTTGGTGCGGATTATGTACCGATGGCATGATTGGACCGTACTTTTTCAAAGACGACGAAGGCAGGAACGTTTCTGTGAATGGCTGACATGTGGATTCAGCAAGACAGGGATACATGCCACACAGCACGCGAAACAATGGCCCAATTGAGAAACGAGTTCGGTGAATAGTATATTTCACGTTTGGGGCCGGTCAATTGGGCACCTAGATCGTGCGATTTAACGCCGTTAGACTATTTTTCTGGGGCTATGTTGAGGATCATGTCTATAGGGAAAGCCCGCAACGGTTGACGCACTGGAAGCCAATACTGAAGAATTTATTCGTGAGATACCGGCCGATATATTGGAGGGAGTATGCCAAAATTGGAACCAGCCCAGCGTATGAACCGTTGGAGGCGTAGCCGCGGTCAAGATTTACATGAAATCATCTTTAAACATGGAATTATATATTATATCTCCTCAAATAAAGATTCCATACATTTATCTAAATTTTATGTGTTTTCTTTTTTAAATCAAATCCGAAAGTTCTTAAAAAATCACCTGTTATAAACATTATTATCTAAAAGATAAACGGCTAAAGCCATCCACCAAAGAGTGGATTGTGATTTCGGGGACCCGGGCTTCATAGGACCCTACTGTCCAGTATTCATTTTTTAATCTAACTATTGCACTCTCGCAATATCGAGACCTATGTATCTCTCACACATTTATAAATTCTATAGTTTAGCCATACCTTGGAATTGAAAGTCAAAAGAGCATGGAGAAAACGTGTCATGCTTTTAGGTTTAAATTACAATGGCTTTACAATTTCCAGCGATATAGTCGTATAGTTTAATAAGGTGAGAATTTTTCAAAACTCAATGATTTTATTTCTTCTATATAAATAACGGTATGTTATGTTATATATTCGAAAATCGAATAAACTAAAAAGAAATATAATATATATTATATACGTAACATTACCAATGCTAAACCCTCTATGATACCATATAAATACAAAAAAGATTTATCACGTCAAAACGACCCCCATAGTTCTCTATCTTTATATTCCATATCAATCGAATTATAAAAACTACAAATAGCCGTATACTCATTCATTGTAAGTATCTTTTAAAAATGATTACCTCCGCTCCTAACCAGATTCTGTTTTGGCAAAAGAGATGATTTAATAAATCTATACTAAATGACGTTTTATGATGAAATATGGCCGTGCCATATTCTCGGGCCATCGATCCACTAGATGGTTACTCTCATTCGGAATTGGTCTTTTATAAATTGAAATCACATTTATTTTTCTGATAAAGAATAAAAAAAATAATGTGTCCGACTACTTCAGTTCATTTATTAAGATACTATTAATTTGTTTATTTTATTAATATTCATTCAATGTAAGGATTATTATAAAGATAATTTTAATCATACAGTTTTAAGCCAGTCAGAAGAAGAGTTGGCTTGTATATTTTTGATAATACACAACGATTATACTCCCTCAGCTGTTCGATAAAAAAATAGACTGCAGATTCTTTCGATAGCAACCAGTTTGATTTGTTTTTTCTAAAATGAGTCGAATCGGAACATTATCACTCGATGCAATTGATGAACAACTGCAACAGTCTGAACCAGTTAATACCGTGAATGTATGAAAGCAATTTAGTTTTAGTTTTGTAATGAAAAAAACTATTTTCGATATTGTGAAACTCCAGTTATTTAATAGCAACAATACTAAGAGATTGGACTTACAACATGAGAAAATGTATTTGCAAAAATTATCGGGAAAAATACTGATTAATTAATGAGCCATTTACGACTGCCGTATTTTTAGACGCGAGAAAATTCATAACAACTGTTCAAATTGCCATTGAGAGTAATGCACATTCTACATCTTTCAACTAATGAATTTGTACTCCCAAAAGTTTTGTAGAAAATGACGAACAACGGCAATAATTGATTGTTAAACATGCCACCCCCAAACATTGATACTAAAACGTTCTTAGAAATTTCGCGACCTAATATAGCACGAGGGTTGTTTAAAGACCATACATGTTCATTATGGTTTGTATTAATGCCATCTCTATTAAACGTTGTTTCATCTTACCAGAGCACTTTCTCGAAAAATCTTTCATCTTCTTGATGCTTACCAAGAAACCAATTACAAAATAGTAGGCATGGTCTCCAATATGTAGGGCCTGGACATCTTGAAGATGATATAGGGATACAGCATTTCTCGATTTAATACTCTTCAACCAGTTGTTTGAGATAATGCCATTTGAGTTAGTTCTAGTGCTTACGTTCGGATCGTCTAAAACTAATCCACTATGTTTTCTTCAGTTTGAATATTTATACGATGCGGTCGTTCGTTAACCATAGGTAAAATTCGTCCTGTCGTTCTAAGCCTGTGAAATGTAGCCATAAATGTTTTGTGATATGGATGACGTGTTTTAGGATATCTAATTTGGTATTCTCGGGCCGCTGCTCTTGCATTTGCATTGCACAAACTATAACAAAACACCATATCTGCAAATTGAAAAAGTTATTTTAATTTAGAAAAAAACATTCGCAATATTAAAAACAACTACGAAATAATAATAACTAATTTAAATTTGTTGCTGTCAAAGTTTTTTTTTATTGTTGCGGCATTCGTTTTCCATGGCAACTTTGATTTTTCATTTGGTTTTCTGAAAGTTATTTTGATTTAAATCTACCATTTAACTTGCAATTTATCGGTTTCCATAAAAATTGTAGAAATCACAACATGGAACTAATTAACTTTTTTGTAGCTTATAAGTTGCTCTTTTTAAAAAGTAATAATTTAAAATAATGAGGCTTGTCAAAGCTTAAAGCTGTCTTTAAATAATACATGTGTAAAATTTACCCAAATGCCCCCTATATCTACGTAAATGAACAGTTACTGAAAGTCAAAATAATGCAGATTATTTTAGATTATCGGTCCCCAAATGCATGTATAATTTTGTCAAAATCGGCTCGCTAGTTTTTAAGAAATGAACAAAAAAGTTAATTTGACCTGTAAATTTGGACACCCTGTATCTCGATAACCAAGCATTTGCGGACATGGGTTCAATGGGAAAAGATACTTAAATTACTTTCAAGAATCTCTAGTTTTCGTTTGTTGCAACCATAATGAATCACCCGGTATAATGTAAGTATTGAGGGTTAAGTCTGAGTGGCCATTAGGATAGACTTAAAGTAGGTAGATTGTTATTATTATTTTAATGGTTTCGAGATTTACTTGATGGAAATTAATTATTAATTTATTAAAAATTAAAATGAAACTAATTAGTGGAATTTATATTTATTCATCGAAATTAATTCAATTGTTGTTATTATATGTTATTTTAAGACGTATATACGTATAGACGTAAATAAATGAGGAAGGTATCATTAAAATAAGCAAAAAGACACCGACTTGCGATTTATCAGGAAGTTGAACCTTATTAAAAATATAAAAAAAAAGAAGCTTACTTCAGAAAACTGAATTAATATTTTTCCAATATCTATCGTTGCTGTTTCCGGAGGGACATCCTGTATAACAAACTTCCCGTAATGAAATACAGTGTGGATAATCGTTTACAGATAAAAACTTTTTAGTGCTAAAATATAGTGAGATTTTCTTATGGGGCCTTTCAATTAGATTGATTAATAAGAGTAAATGTGCAGGAGAAATACACACATATGTAATAAATTTATGTTTCATAAATCTTCATAGTGAATCATTAGCACTACTTTGTAAAAAGGGGAGAGTTTAGTGCCAACATTCTTTTTTTGATCGATTAAATGCCTTTGGATAGTTTTGATATGTTAAAACATTTTCACAAGATGACACATCTTGCTTATTATACGAATTTATTTATTTATTAAAAACCACGATTACTTACATTCTAAAATTGTACAAAATTTTCTTGACATAAGTGTCTATATTGTGTTTGCAGTGCTTTAATTTTATTCCTTATTACACAAATTTTATAATATAACACCAAAAAAAGATAAAAAATGATGCCTGGGTGACCATTTCTGAAGAACTAGAGATTGGTGTACCAGAATTAAATAAAAAGATGGCCGCAGCTTGCTTGCAACATACTCAAAAGTGCGTCAGAACTCCCGGAAAACCTGGAACAGGAGCTGATGATGGCGACTTATCTCCGGTGTGGTTTTAGGACCTATACACGCATCCTCTCCTGACAACATTCCGCGAGCAACTGAAGTCTGAAGTCCGTCTGCACACAAACCAGGCCAGTACAGTCGGAAGCTTGAAAGCGGCGGTATGGATACCATATCAGAGCTCTACGAAAAACTGATCAAGAGCCGCATACAAAGAGAACTCGATGACAGGGAGGACCTCTCCCTTAATCAATTTGGCTTCAAAAGGGGAAGATCTACTCTTGATGTAGTTTCTAAAGTTAAAGAAACTGCTTGGGAAGCAAGAAGGAATCGTCAAGGCACAGAAAGTGGTGTGCATGCATAGCTCTCGATGTCAAAAATACCTTGAATTCGGCACCTTGGTGAAAAATTATAGAGGGCCTAGAAAGGAAAAATATTTCCAATGATTTAATACATCTGGTCAAGGACTATCTCAGGCAGGAAAATTAAACCTAAGCAGGAAGAAGGAGTATACGTTATAAATAAATAAATAAATAAATACGGAATACCACAGGGCTCAGTGTTGGGTCCTGTCCTATGGAACATTTTCTACGAACCAGTCCTCAGTCTCCCATTGATAGAAGGAGTACAAACAATTGCATTTGCCGATTATTTGGTCTTGTTGGTTAAGGCAGACTGCAAGAACGACCTGGTTTACAAAGTTGACGTTGCGCTAGAAGTGGTTCAGGACTTGAATTAACTAAAAAAAAGCAGAGGCAATAATTCTAGCAGGACCAAGACAGAGATAAGAAGTTTCGTTCAGTGTTGAGTCCTTGGAAATCCTACCTATAAAATATCTGGCAACTCTCGATACAGATTTAAGTTCCGGTCCTCGTAACTGGAAGCAGTAAAAAAGGCTGAGAAAATAACCATGGCAATGAGCAGAATCCTACCCAATCTGGGAGGACCTGGATGGATCAAGAGGAGAACACTCCATGGAGTTATAGCCAGCAACCATACACCAGAAAGAACGCAAACCCTAGAACAATGCCAAATAATATGGGAAAACTTGACGCAAAAAGCCCAGTGGACAGAAACTCTGAGTCCAAATGTTATTACATGGACAGACTGCAAACACAAAATTATAGAATACTATATAACTCAATTTTTATCAGGACTCGGCTGTTTTGGTCAATATCTGAACAGGTTTGGCAAACAGGAACATTTGAAACGCGAAAACCCACAATTATAGAACATCATAAGTGGGAAAGGATAAGATTTCAGACTGAGCTAAAAATTAACAACCACTTAAATGAAGGAAACAGCATTGACATTATGCTCAAATATAAAGAGAAATGGGCAGAAATACATAAACTTATCAAAGAAATTATGAAGAACAAAGAGCGGGAAGACTCAGATAGAGAAAGAATCCGAAACCCGAACCCCTAATCATTTTAACATGGAAGGGGGACGTCGGTCGGGAAGATCGAAATATATCAAAATCCAAAAATAAATGCCACAAAGAACGGCATAAATGCAAGAAAAATGAAGGCAGCCTGATCCACAAGAAAAAGGCGGTTTCGTGAGGGCCTCCTGTTCTGTTAGCTGATGCGCAGACTACATCCTCAAAAAAAGTCTCCTAGATCATTGCGAATGCTACGAGCACCACGATCTCTACCGAAAATATTGACCAATCATATTGGTGAAACTTTGACAAGAACTTCTTTCAAACAGCGGTCCTAAATCCGATCAAATGCAGATACTCAGTAGGTAGTCTCGAAGGCCTCCGAGAGACGGGCCGGGTCTCGGCACTGTTTAGCCTTTCGGGTCCTTTTAAGCTTTCAAAATGGAAAACTAAATAGTACTAATATCTATGACCCGGCCCGAGCCCCAGAAATCAAGTTTCTACTTACGTAAAATATAGATTTAGTTTTCAACTGCCATAAACCTGTTAATATAAAGAGTGAAAATCTACTCCAAAACATTTTTGTATATTCGTTTTCTAAAGCTATCAAGGATAAGTGTTAATAAACTTTTATGTATATAACAATTATTATGTCGGGCACCAATATCCGTTATAGTATATTGTCGTTGTCTTTTTTTGTCTTCATTATAAGATAGAGTGAGAGTCAATTGTTTTACAACAGTTTTCCCTTGGGACCAATCACGTTTAAACTAGATGTTGCCGCCATATTTGTGCCATATACCCGATGACGATTAGCTATAAAACGTTTATGGCTGCTAATGCTCATTATTCATTGTACCAAAAACATCTTTGAGCTATTTTGAAATACAGAAATAAACCGCTTATCATTGTGTCTTTCTTAAAGTTTTGATTTAGCATAATGATCTTTACTTATATAGGGTGAATCACGTTGGTTGGGTAGCCTATTAAAATATCAGCAGGACTAAAAAAATAAACTTTTTCATCTTTGGTATACATGTATAATTAGGATTTTGAGTAGAATCCGAAACTGAAAAAAAAATTGTGATGTTCTATTTAAAATTCCAATGTTGCCATTTGTTTCGAGTAGCTCTGCCAACTCCACATTTGCGCAAAAATTTCTAAAGTGTATTTATCCCTGATTTTGTGTGAAAAATATTTAAAAATCGAAAGAGTTATTTGGATTTCTCTTTATGTCAAATATCAGATGTTTTGAAACACCGCGAGTTTCTTTTACAAAATTATTTATTGCATTCATAATCTAACACGAGTGGGCCTGAAGAATAGCAATTAATCTAATGTGAGTGGTGTAAAATAAAATCAGCTACACAGAGAAAAAGCTTTCGTAATATGAATAACAGCTATGATTAATTAAATGATAGTCTTACTTTTATTTGTGTATATCTGCTTAATATTAGTTCAAACATAGGAACTCATTGAATTAAATTGCGATTAAATTAAATTATTAAATCTTAATTACGCAAATATTAGTCCAAACACAAGAAATTATTAAAATGAGTTGTGCTTTTATTGAGCCTACGATGAAGCTTAATGAAAAACTGCCATTGGCATAAATGAATCGATAATCAAAGTTAGTTGTATAATACTTTCAATTGTTTTATAAAATAAATTCAATTTTCTTTGCGACAAAAATTACTCTTATTTAGTCTGGAGTAGAGTCTTATCTTAACAATAATAAATGGCATTATTCTATTATTTGTATGAGATAAATTTTATTGGCTAAATATTCCTTTGAAATTCATTTAATTTTTAAGGACAGTTAAAGGAGAGACTCTAGCTAGGGTCATCATCAGATAAAGCTACAAGGAAGATACATAAACATAAAAATATATGATATTATAATTTCTAAAGTATGACTTACCTTAGTGGAAAGAAAAGAACTTAATTTTTTTATTCTTGATTACATAATGGTTGTTAACAATCTAACGGACAAAACGTGTGTATGTTGACCATTAATTATATTTAGACAATTGGGAAGGAAAAGTCAAGTACGTCACCTGTAATTCAAGAACTTGAAGTTTTACTATTGTGTGTCTGTGTGCTAAGTAGCACGCACAGAATGAAGTAATGACAGGTGACGTACTTGACTGTTCTCTCTCAATTATCTAAATATAATTAATGCTCAACATAGACACGTTTTCGTAATTATAATTTTTCCATCCAATTCAATCAATGATATACAAAAAGAAAAATATTTATTTATGCCTGAGTGATTTGTCTTGAATAATTTTAAATAACAGCTAAAAACACTGAAGCTGTTTAAACCATTACCACCTATTTTTTAATTGAAAATGGCTTTAAATTTAACAATAAAAAATCGATGGCCGTTTTTAAAACAAACAAATTTAATGATGGTTTTTCAAAAACGAAATTTTAGGGAAAATTTGTAAACGCTATCTTTTTCTCATCAAAAAGTTGCTTTTCAGTTTTTTATATCTTTAAAAATAATGTTAGAAATAAATAAAACTAAAATCGCAAAAACGAGTTTTTTGAAAAATTCTCTAAAGTTTCTTTACTTTTGAAAACACCATTTAAAAGGTGTTTAAATTGTACAACTTTCCTCTAATTTAACCGACATGTAACTCCTACCGTTTCCAAGGTCGCAATGCTATCACATTCTTATCTTGGACAGAGTGTAGGTATATATCTTCCTTGTAGTTTTAACCGATGATGACCCTAGCTAGGGTCAAAAGATGGCTTACCTGAGGAATTTTTGAACATTAAATAATTTGATGGATACGACAGAGTTTTATTATTATCCAATATATTGGACATCCACATAATATGGACTATTTTATAAATAATTGTTTAGGTATAGAGGTTCATGATTTTAAAAGATCAGTAATCAGTAATAATAAAATTAGCTTATAACCTAGATTGTTGTAAAGAAAATTACAAAACGACACACGACCACTATCATACTAGAATATAAATGTCGATCATTATTAAATAAATTAATCTGCTCGACTTTTTTATCAGTACGAATTTAAAATATTTAAATGCTAAATACGATTGATATCTTCGTGTTATTTATTACTGGAATGTTTCCACAAGATAACTTTTGGCATCACTGTAACCACAGCAGGATATAAAATGAGTCGTCAGTAATGTTTTTTGAGAAAAGCCTCATAACCAGCAGTCCTCAAATTTTATAAAAAATTCTTTATGCTGCGAGTTACTTGGCATACTAGACGCTTCATGTGTTCCAAAGATAGTAATCAAGAGGGCATGTTAACATATCACCATAAGAGTATGACAAACAAATGAAATGGCCTACCGATTTATTTCCTGTTAAGTTTAATATTGTCTGTAAATCCCTCTAACTATTGCGTTTTGGATAAAGTGGATAATGCATTTTCGACATAGAATTGTCCAAGGAATACGACCTTAAGCTATGGCCATAGATTCACAGGAAACCCTCCATGTAGTAGGTTTTGGAACCACTG
Organism: Apoderus coryli; assembly: GCA_911728435.2. Taxonomy (NCBI): domain Eukaryota; kingdom Metazoa; phylum Arthropoda; class Insecta; order Coleoptera; family Attelabidae; genus Apoderus; species Apoderus coryli. The sequence continues at coordinate 8,546,366 of OU452206.1, read as the reverse complement.
GTCTAATTGAAATACTTATCAAGACAAAACATCACAACTAACCGAGACTGCGACAAATCAATTTGAAGATATACATATGTATGTGGACGTTTAATGTATGCACCCCAATTTTTTGCCTATTCTCACGACTGCATCAGTGCTACGACTTACCCTTACAAAAATAATAATTTTCCTAGTTATTTTAAGTGTACCACGACCGCAAAAATACAAGGGAGATAAGCTGCTAGAGATATCTGTCTAAATGGTGCCAACTTAAGTCTTATTGAAATAATTAGGTAAATCATAACAGGGGGATGGTATAGACGCATTTAGCTTAATCTTAGGTTTTGAATAGTATTATACAGCATTTAAACAATTTGAATTTTGAAGCTGATAGCTAGAACTTTAGGTCCTTTTTGTTAAAACATAATATAAACTCCCGGACAAAATTATTGCATATTTTAGTTTAAGTCTATATTTTTTCCCTTTTAACACTTTTGTGATTTCGGTTCCTAAATCTGTTACATTGCAGTCTTTTACGTTATTAATAATCAAATTAGTTACATATTGAAGCTTTACAACAGATTCGTGGAGAAACAATTGGTGTAATAAATGACCTGTTTTTTATAATAATGTTTAATTAGGAAAGAACAACAACATCGACACGATACATTAGTTTAAAACAAAAGAATAACAATTTAGTACCTCCTCTATAGCTTTAACGATAGCCTGCATCCTCCTAGGCATACTGGGCAAAAGATCTTTGATGGTCTCTTGTGGTATTCGATTCCATTCTTCCTGTGCAGCAATCCTTTATTCTGCAGTTGAGTTAGGAGCTGGGTTCCATGCTCGAATATTTATTTTTAGGATGTCCCATACTTGTTCTATGGAATTTGTGTCAGGACTGTATGGTGGCCACTCTAGCTTCGCAATCCCGGCAAGCGCACAGGCATTATCGTGCGTTAGCACAAATCCAATAAAGCCGGGATATGGTATAACATGTTCTGCAAGGACGTTGCGTATGTACCAGTCAGCATTCATTCTTAAATTCACTTCAATGAGCTCCGTGCGATTCTCCCAACTAATGCCACCCAAAGCATAATGGAACCACCACCAAAGCTAAGATTATGTGCAAGATTACATTCTGCGAAACGTACTCCTGACCTTCTGTATACTTGACTACGTCTATCAGGTTTCCATAATATTCTTGTTTCGTCTGTAAAAAGAACTGTACCCCATTGATGTTCATTCCAGTCAACATGTGCTCCTGCAAATCGTAACCGTCCGATTTTATGGCGTGGAAGAAGCAGAGGAACTCTAGCAGGACGTCTTGGCTTTAAATCGACCTGCTTAAGTGTCCTTATTATTGTTTTGGAGGAAACATTGACTTGCCTTGCATTTAGTAATTGATTTTGTGGATGCGGAGCAGTAAGTGTAAGATTTCGCAAATATTGAATTCTGAAATATTGCTCTTCTCTTGGCGATGCACTTCTTTTAGGTCCTTAGCCAGGCCACCTTTTGTATCCTCCGCAGTCTCATTGTAACGTTTTAGTAGGCGAGAAACAGTTGATTGATGGACATTCAATATCTGTGCATCAATGTTTTCTTGTCTGTACCCCTCATTGATTAAACAAACAATTTTAAGTGATTGAAATAAAACACGTCAACTCCACAAACAAATCAATATAATATGCTCAAGAGCACACACATCATGTCAACCATACATGTTTCGGGACACGTTGCTCCCATCATCAGAGGTACATTAAAAAATGTCTCGAGACGGTTGATTATACGGACTCTACAAGGTCGTAAAAATTACAATATTAAAATATATCAGATATTAAATATGTTGAAACTCAACATTTTTTGAAAGAAAAAACTGCAGTAAGACCTTCGTCCGACTCAAAGACATTGATAATACATTTAACGAGATTTGTTTTGGCATCAATTGTTCAGTGTTTCTTCCGAAATCCAAACTGTGTAGCTGAAAATAGGTTACACTTCTCAATCAACCTGTCTGCTGCCAACTGCCAATTCAATAACTTTTGAAAATATTGATACAATTGAAATAGGTCTGTAATTATTGGGATCATTAATATAACCCTTTTTGTAGATTCGTAGTACTTTATTTGATTTCAGCTTCAACAGAAACGCTCCCCGAACAAAACACATATTTACTAATCGCGCAAGAGGGCAACCAATCCGCTCCTTAAATAAAAATAAACTGTTGCCCTCGAGGCACGTATAGCTCTCCATATTTAAGTGTAAAAGTAATAATTTTATGACTTTTTGTCATTTATCTAAAATTTATATATATATTTTTTGTTTTAGATATCAGCTATTTTTTTAAGTATCGGGTTTTGTTCCTATTTCTTCTCTTTGGAGGCACTACTTATACGTACATATTTTATATTTCAGATCTTCTAGGCCAAGTTCTTGTACGCAGAACAGTTGATTTTGCCCCCTTTTCTACTGTTTACAAACGCCTATGTAAATAAAATTGTTATGTTGCATGTTGTAGGTTATCTTTTATCAAAGCTATATATAATTCGCCAATTTTTCTGCTATTTTTAAGAAATACGTTTTTTTTCTAACCTTTTTACCCCATTTTTCAATTGTTTTTTTCGTTTTCGACACTTTTTTACACTATTTTCGAACGCCTGTGTGCACCCGTTCATTTATGTAACATTTTTCAGGATATATTCTATCACAACTATGAAAAGTTCCGTATTTCGAATAAGTTTAGGAAGTACATATTTTTTATTTTGACCCCTTTTACACTATTTACGGACGCATATGAAAACAAGTTTTTTATATCACATTTTATAGGTTATATTCTATCAAAGCTATAAACAACTAGTCAATATTTCTGCTATGTTTAAGAAATACGTTTTTTTCTAACCTATTTACTTATTTAACAATTGTTAAATATTTTAGGTTATATTTAATTAAACGTACAAAAAATTATTCAATATTTCGGATAAGTTTAAGAACTATGATTTTTTTAATTTTTAAACCCTCTTTTAAACCCCTTGCCTACGCTCAATAAATATCCTGTAGTATTTTCGTACCAAATGTGGCTAAAATCCATTAAGTGGTTTTTGAGTTATCACGGATACAAATTTTTTCTGACCCTTTTATAGAATTTTCACATACGCCTATGGTACATTAATTTTTGTCGTGTATTTTTAATACCAATTCAACTAGTTAAACATAAAAAACAATTACATTTTAATTTTTTTTTTATTTTACCCCCTTTTCTACTATTTACGAACGCCTATGTAAATAAAAATTGTATGCTGCATTTTGTAGGTTATCTTATATCAAATCTATATATAATTAGCCAATTTTGGTTTAATTGGGAAACATTTTTTTTCGATTTTGACCCTTTCTTTAGACTATTTTCGAACGCCTGTGTAAACCAATTCTTTTATGGAATATTTTTTTGCTTATATTGTACCACAACTATGAAAAATTATTCCATATTTCGAATAAGTTTAGGAAATATATATTTTTTATGTTTTGACCCCTTTTCCACTATTTACGAACGCCTATGAAAGTAAGTTATTTACAACACATTTTATAGGTTATATTCTATCAAAGCTATAAATAACTAGTTAATATTTCTGCTATGTTTAAGAAATACGTTTTTTTTAAATCTTTTTTACCCCATTTTACACTACTTTCGAACGCCAATGTGGTCTAATATTTTATGTTCAATATTTTAGGTTATATTCAATTAAATGCGTAAAAAATTATGCAGTATTTCGGATAAGTTTAAGAACTATGATTTTTTTTAATTTTTGAACCCTCTTTTAAACCCCTTGCCTACGCTCAATGTTTCCCAAAATCTAATCAGATCCTTGCCATGTTTAATAGTATTTTTGTACCAACTTTGGTTAAAATCTGTTTAGTGGTTTTTGCGTTTTCGTGGATACAGACAGACAGACAGACAGACATTTTTTTAAAACTACTTATTTACGTATAAAATGACCAAAAACAAGTATTTCCGGTGAAATTAAAAAAAGATTTCATGAAACTAATAGTCTCCATATTATATATATTATTATATATATATACATAATATATGATATGGAGAGCTAATAATAAGACAGTAGTTTCCTTACATTGAGTAAAATATATTTCTGGACATCTCTCAAATTAAAAAACAATAATTAATATAAGTTTAGGAGATAAGTCAATCATATAATATAATCATTATCATAAAAATACGAACAAGTTAGAGCTTTAGTTACAAAACCAAACCAGTCCACGGTTAGTTTTTAACATGTCACTATTATTAGCTAATTATTTCTAAAGTGTTCAGTCTTATTAATAAATAAACTATGAATCAGAAAATATATTGCAATAATTTTTAAATTTTAGGATAAAAAAATGTGCATGGTTTATTTAAAGATTTGATATCATATAGGTATATCACAAAAATTCTGCACAACTGCAAAAGCAGTTATAAATGCGCATATCAGATTTTATATGATATTTTTGATATTTATTTGTGCCCTGTATGCCATAAATTCCGACAACTGCCGACGCTGAAGTGTGATGAGTTAAAAGATTGAATTTTTGAAATATAGCCATGCGCCAATGACGATAAAACAATAGCTAGAAATGATTTGTTAGTCGCCTACTATTTTTTGGCTATATCTATATATGGGTTCGTATGAACAATATAAAATGTTAAAAATTATCACAGGTTGTAATTTAAACAAAATATACATTTTGCTGAACGAGCAATGGGTTGGACGGTTTTTGTTAAAATTATTATCAAATATGTAGTCATAATATTTATCTTATCGTAACCTGTATAGGCATTGTTTAAAAGGAATCGTGGGTAAGAGGGCAATCATCCATTAATAAAACTCAATTTTTGAGTCAGCCAAGTTTAGCGGTTTTATTTCCGCTTTTTCACGCTAAAATTATTAAATAATTTAGAACATAGCTATACAGGGACAGGGTGAGTCGGGAAGATCTATGTATCAAAATAACAAGAAAAAACGCTAATGTTGTTATCGAATATTCATTTATTTTCAAGTTACAGCGTTAAACAAAATAACATTTCCTGCTTCGTTTACGAAGGGCGCGCGTGCCTTTATTTAATATTGAGTTATACTTTGTAAACCTCAGTTTTTGACCAACCTCATAAATTGTATCCAACGGCGTGAGGTCTGGCGATCTGGGAGGCAAACTAATAGGACCACCGCGACCAATCCAACGCTCTGGAAACCTTTCCTCTAAATGTTGCTTGACTCGACGCGACGATCGAAATAGGCGGTAAAAGATGACGGTTATTAATTATCCACTCACACAATTGAATACGCTTGGCATAATCTCCAGGTTGAGGATTCTGTACACGCTGTACATGGTACGGGTATAAGCTTTGTTCGTGAAGAGCATTCATCACTATTTTTTGAGGAATCTCCCACTGATTGCAACTTCTTCGTGAGCTCATCGTCGCATCTTCTTCACTTCTAGAACATTTTCTATTTGTTCTAAATCCTATTGAATGGCTCGTTTGGATGTTATATTCTTGGAAGGGTTCCGGTCTCGCAGAGTTTATTGAAAACTCTAATGAAGGCTTTTCTGTTCGGTGCTCTTTCATGTGGAAATCGTTCACGATATTCTTCAGCAGCAGTTGTAGCATCTCCATTACACAAACCATAATTAAAAACCGTATTGGCGTATTCGAGATGTGATTAAATTTGTGGCATTTTATAAAGTTAAAATGATACAAATCCGAGTTAACGGTGAATCAATGTAACCTTTTATGCGGACACTAATAGGATAGTAACAGCACAACAATCAAAATAAATAAATAATAATAACATTTGTTACAGGAAAGCTACATAAATGCAATAGTTTGTTTTTGCCTTATAACTTGAAAACAAATGAATATTGGATGACAAAATTTGAGTTTTTTCTTATTATTTTGATGCATAGATTACACATTTAGAGTTCCTCCTTAAAATCTGTGTACATCAAAATATGCAAATACATAATAAAAGTGGTTTTTCTTTTGAGTTATACAAGCTAATTAAAATCGGCATATTATGTGTTAACTTATTCTATCTAGAATGTTTTGAACGAAAAAATTATCATGTGTTTTCCGGAAACACAGGAGTTTCCGCTATAATTGAAAAATTTACTACTATGAACATTTATACAGGGTGAGTCACGAGGAACTGTACATACTTCGACCATAAGTAGAGGCACATTAGGGAATCATCAAATGACCATTAAAAACTGTCTCCTTGTTTTCATTATTAATATACAGGGTGAATTATGGATATTCACCAAAACAATGTTTCGTCATATCTTTTCAATGATTAAGTCGATTTATCTCATTTTTTTATAAAAGTGTGTATTGGTGCCTGGCAACTAACTGACATATTCAGAATTGAGAAAATCCAGGTCCGTCTTCGAGAAAATTTGTGGGACAGCTTCATATTCAACACTTCACCCTGTATATGATTTTTCAAAAATCTGATATAATTTTTTCAGAGGGCATAAATAGACAGTTAGACCTGGGTATATGAATTTTTTGTTACACTCACCTCACATTTCCAATTAAAGATTCATTTTAGAGCCAAATTGAAAATTGGCAATAATAAAGTATCTTACTGTACAATAATGCTTAGTTATTAAAAAGAAATCTTCAAAATAGACAGAAACGACACACACTGTGCTCCAATATGGTAAATACGATAATTTGAATTGATTTACAGGGCCGGATTTAAAAATCTGGCATATCTGGTTCATCCCAAAAATTCACCCTGTACGTAACTTTTTCTCCCGTAACAGACAGAAAACATATAAAAAATGTTTGTAATAACCTAGTTTTCTTATTTGTTTGATGAAAACTTATGTGTCTAATTATTTTAATCGGAATGAAATGAACAAGCCAGAGAAATGTTTATTCATAAATTAAGAAATAAAATAAAAAACAATAACCAAACAATAAAACAGTTTTAACAATGTGGAACAAAGTAAAAAACAATTTATCAAACATTACGATTATAAAACACAACAGCTCATTAACGCAGAATTATTCACTGATAATATTATCAGAAATGACCCATTGACAATCAGAAAATCCATTATACATTTAAACATTCGTCAAGAAAAGTGTATTAAGGCAGATGGATTTCATTTTGAACATCTTTTATAATCGTAATGTTTATTAAATTGTTTTTTACTTTGTTCCACATTGTTAAAATTGTTTTATTGTTTGGTTATTGTTTTTTATTTTATTTCTTAATTTATGAATAAACATTTCCCTGGCTTGTTCATTTCATTCCGATTAAAATAATTAGACACATGAGTTTTCCTCAAACAAATAAGAAAACTAGGTTATTACAAACATATTTTATCTGTTTTCTGTCTATTACGGGTGGAAAAAGTTACATACACGGTGAATTATTGGGATGAACCAGATATGCCAGATTTTTAAATCCGGCCCTGTAATTCAAATCAAATTATGGTATTTACCATACTGGAGCACAGTGTGTGTCGTTTCTGTCTATTTTGAAGATTTATTTTTAATAACTAAACATTATTATACAGTAAGATACTTCATTATTGCCAGTTTTCAATTTGGCTCTAAAATGAATCTTTAATTGGAAATGTGAGGTGAGTGTAACAAAAAATTCAAATACCCAGGTCTAACTGTCTATTTATGCCCTCTGAAAAAATTATATCAGATTTTTGAAAAATCATATACAGGGTGAAGTGTTGAATATGAAGCAGTCCCACAAATTTTCTCGAAGACGGACCTGGATTTTCTTAAATCTGAATATGTCAGTTAGTTGCCAGGCACCAATACACACTTTTATAAAAAAAATGAGATAAATCGACTTAATCATTGAAAAAATATGACGAAACATTGTTTTGGTGAATATCCATAATTCACCCTGTATATTAATAATTAAAACAAGGAGACAGTTTTTAATGGTCATTTGATGATCCCCTAATGTGCCTCTACTTATGGTAGAAGTATGTACAGTTCCTCGTGACTCACCCTGTATATTTATTTAGAGTAATGTGCGAATGTTATGAACTAGAAATTTGTTTATCTAGAAATGGGACAGTTATCCGAAAGTTTAAACTGATATACTTAAACAGATAAAATAGCTACCAAAAATCATTAGCACATGAAATAAACTATGCAAATGACACGCACTGCCTGAGCATGTAGTCTTCGAGTTGAGTTGTTCATGATTCTATTCCTCACCATTTCCAACTGTAGCTGGCAGCTAATGAGAAAGGCAGTCACTTTTTGCGCAATCCAATGTCCAGGTAGTGACCGATTATAATTCAGATAGTTGTAATTTTTAAAAAATTTTAACTCATTAACTCTTGTGCGTCAAAAATGTGAAAAAATTTATCTTAAAAATAAAAATTGTACAGAAATAAAATTATTAATAAACAAAACGGCATGGGGAGCAATATAAAATGCCTAAAATGCAGAATCGCCCAGTATTTCCTAAAAACTATTTCGCTATTCTCATGTCCTCATTGTCTTTGCAAAATGTGGCTTATGACATCCTAATTACTAGGTATTTGCCTAGTACCTAGATTTCCCAATTTGTACTACCCTGTATTCATATAGAAGAAACATTAAAAATTGTGAAAATTCATACAAAAAATTTACCGCGATCTCGTAAATTCCAAACTGAAACCTAGGTAATAAATTTTGAAATGTTTTTGTGCTATAATAACTGGTCTATTAAAAATTTCCAGGTCCAGTACAAGCAAAAATTTTTATTCAGTATCCGATATGGTCTAGTGGCTAGGATACCTGGCTTTCACCCAGGAGGCTCGGGTTCGATTCCCGGTATCGGAAAGACTTTTTGTTTTTATTATATCTGTTGACCCTCAAAATCAATGTAACATATTGCATTCAATTCCAGAATTTACTATTAAATATTTGAAACAAAAGTAGGTAGTAGATTTTTGCATTGCTAAACCAATATAGCGTCAAATTTAAAAAATACTCGTATAATCACATAAATAATACTGATTCATAAATATGGTTCTTGTTAGTAATAATTCCCATTCTGTGTTCCTATACCTCATTCAAAATATTCAAAATTTTCCCATTTTAATGTACGTTTTAAATTCCAAACTACCCACTAAAACTTGAAATATTTTTATGCTATAATGACCGGTCTACTAAAATTTCCCAGCTTCCAATGCAAGCGAAAATTTGCATTTGAAATCCGATATGGTCTAGTGGCTAGGATACCTGGCTCTCACCCAGGAGGCTCGGGTTCGATTCCCGGTATCGGAATCTTTTTTTTTTATGAATTTCTGACTTGAAGTGAGAAATTAGATTATCAATAAAAACTTACACATTAAATTAAATAATATAATTTAAAACATTTTCCCTGGGGTGACTTCGATACACGCCTCCACTTTGTATACTTAGTCACTTGTATCATAGATAAACCATGCTTAATGATGAGGCTAGAGAGCTTCGAAACATGTTTGGTTATTAAGTAAGTAAGATACTTAAAGATTTTCGGGGAGTGCGACTTTTATTTGTTACTTCAATACATTCACTCCACTGGACTAATAATTTCGGACTTACATAAATATTCCATGTACTGACTTATTATTTTTACTATTAAATTTCGTACACGTATGGCCATCTATACGTGAACTACAGGACTACTGAATATACAGCAAGTACATTGAATGGATGGAAATATGAAATCTACTTGCGTTCGCCATAGAATTCGTTTTTCCTTCTGTTCTAGTAACGGTAAGCTAAATTATATAAGTAGGTAGATGACAGCACAGTAACCTATTTTTAAATAGAGGAGATAGAGGCTATTTGAAGCAATTAATAAACATATTCTTTGAAGTATTAGATAGTATAATATTGGAAGAAATTCGTAAATGGGAAAAGGAACAATTACTGGTATTTGCACCGTTTACACTTAAGCTCCACTTAAGTTAGACCTATTACAATGTAAAAACATAAAACTAAAGTTCCACATAAGTTATTTAAAATATGAAGCTGTCAAAATCTTGGTATCATCATTGTCTTTATTTTAAAGACAATGGTATCATAATTGAAAACATGCCGGAGTGTCAGGTATTATGATCTATAATTATGATGATTGGGTGTTTTATAAATTCAATTTGAATGGATGTCAAAATTTAATGTAGTATAATAAAATAACATTTTAAAATGATTCAAGGATTTTGCAACAAAAAAAGTTCTAAAAGTTATTTCCGATACCGGGAATCGAACCCGAGCCTCCTGGGTGAGAGCCAGGTATCCTAGCCACTAGACCATATCGGAGATATAAGGCTTTAGCTGTCTAGCTAACAGAAGACAAATGTGGCATATTCTGTTTATTATACCATAGATAATGTTTGTTTATCTCTGATTATACTATTCTTTTTAATTATTTTACAGCACATGTTAGGTAATATACTATTTTTCCATAATGGTTAGAAGAAATGATAGTAAAGCATCAATATTATTGAATTCTTACCTTCTGGGCTGTGAAAATGAAAAAGAATGGTTTATGTATCTCCTAAAATTTTATTTCAATTCTCGTTTTGAATATTGTCTTGTCTTAAAACAATAATTAAACAATGTAAAAATATATCAAATTACAAAAGTTAAAAAGTATTATTCCGATACCGGGAATCGAACCCGAGCCTCCTGGGTGAAAGCCAGGTATCCTAGCCACTAGACCATATCGGATTATAAGATTATGAAGTGATTTTGTACTATTTAGACGAAATTTCTACAACCTAATAAAATGAGTGATGTTTTAACAAAAGTAGTTTCGTTTGCTAACAATTATTTTTTCCCAAACAATTGCAATTTAAACAAAATCAAAACACTGTATATCAGATATCCGAAAACACCAATATCAGGGAAGTATTTCACGAGTGCTAGATTTCATGCTTATAAAATTCAGCTTTGTCAAGAGCTTTATGCAGGGCCGTAGCTAGGGGGGGGTCATTTGGGGGCAATGCCCGACCTTAAAAACGTATGTCCCAATAATTATCAATCCATCCATCCTATAAAATAAGCAAACCTACTATAGGTATGTAGCGATATTGCTAAAATCAAAATACTTCAAATATTAATAATTTTAGCAAATAGATGGGATTGTTGTTTAGTTCGGTCTTTTTGTTGAATGGATATGGACGTATTATTATCCTTTAACTTATAGGTGTACCTACCTGTGGCATTTGACTTATTTTGTTATTGTTTGTTTTATCGTATGCGTAATTTGTACTGTGTTGGTCCTCAGGCCCTGGATGTTTAATTTGGAATTTTAAAACTTTCCAAGGTTGTACCTATCTCATAATTTTAGCCCAAGGACTGAGGTACAAAAATACTACAAACGGGGAAAAAATATCGCGAAGACAAAATCGAAAATTTATTAGAAGTGTTGTATAAACAACCGGAGGCTTTCAAAGACACATATGAGCTGTATGCATCAGTAGCCACATTCGGATGCAACACTTATGCAGTTGTTGAAGTTCTTAGGAAATTCAACAATATGGAACTCGAATCCCCATGAATACAGACTCATCAACAATCAAAATAAGTGGTCCATTAATGTGTGGGGTGGAAAAGTGGGCCCATAATTAATAGGACCCTATTTTTTTGAGGGATCCTTAAATAGTATGATGTTTCTCGATTTTCTTCTACACCAATTTCCTGTATTATTAGAAGAAATTCCTTTAAACAGGACAACAACCATGTTGTTTCAATTAGATGGAGGCAATTTTTTGATACCAATTTTCAAAACAGGTGGATTGGAAGGAATTGAATTACAAATCGGCTTCCCAGATGTCCGGATTTCTTTTTATGAGGATACGTGAAAGGAATTGTCTACAAGACGCCTCCAACAACAGCACACGATATGAAAATGAAAATGAAGACCAGAGTTAGCCGTAGTTTTCAAAAAAGATTATCTAGAAGAATATAAAGGGTGTCCCAAAATTAACGCAAGATTTGAATTAAATAGAAAACACAGTTTTTAGTCTTTTGATTGTAAGTTTTTTATTGAGCATGGAGGTCAACATTTCGAATACATGTTATGAATACCGATTTTGGTAGATATTTATATGTGCTATTTAATTACCATTAATGCTGTTTATGCATAATTAAGAATAATTCATAATGAATTTTTGTAGATCATTTGACATTTCTGATTCCATAGACTCATATACAGGGTGGTCCAACGAAAAGTTTGCACCTAGCTTTTCTCTTTTTTTTGTAGTCGAATGCGAAAATGCTCGGACACGTCGATTTTGCTATTGAGGGGGACACATTTTAAACATATTTTTCGATCTGCGCCTTTAACCCCCTAGCGGGGGTGAGTAACAACCCTAAAATTTTAAATGGAAAGAGGGGTCTAATGACATATCATTTGAAAGGACACAAAATTGTCTTTCTAATGATACCCTATTTGTCGAATTTTACTAAAACAGTTAATACGAAAACGACTTTAAAGACATTAAGCCGATAATTTTGGTATTAATGAGAAATACAAATAAGTTTTAATTATTACGACTGAAAACAACTACAATCATTTCTAAATTATTTACTTTGAAGAAAAACGGGATTTCAAAAACACTATCTTATTTATCAGAACTAAATTCCTCACTAATCGTTTGCGTTTTTTGTTGAAATAAAAACTGCAGATACGTGTAGGAAAAGAATTTACACCGTTTATTTTAGTCTTTTCATTGATTCAGTTTGGTTGCTTCTCAAGTTATTTTACTTTTACCGTACAAAATGATTTATTCCATTCTAGAACGAGTTGAAATTGTTAAACTTTATTTTCAAAATAATAGTAGTGCTAGACTTACGGCTCGCTTATTTAATGAGAGACATCCCGATAAAAATGTGAATGATGTGTACGTTGGCAAGTTAGTTAAAAAGTTTGTAGATACCGGATCTGTCTGTAATGTAAAACACCAGCCGCAGAAACCGATCAGAAATGAAGCTGTGGAAGTCGCTGTTTTAGGGCATGTTGAAATGGATCATAGTCAAAGTACCCGTCAACTAGCTGAAGCCTCAGGTGTCTCCCGTTCGTCCATAATACGAATTTTAAAAGCGTACAAATTGCATCCGTACAAAATCAAATTAGTACAGGAACTAAATGAGGATGATCCTGATAGAAGGCTGCAATTTTGTGAAGCAATGAGCCAGCGTTTAATTGAAGATCCGCAATTATTATTTAACATTTGTTTTTCCGACGAATGCACATTTTATTTGAATGGAGCTGTAAATAGGCACAATTGCCGTTACTGGGATGACAGTAACCCACATTTATTCCGTGAGGTTCATACCCAGTATCCTCAAAAAATAAACGTCTGGTGTGGCATATTAGGAAATCATATTATAGGACCACTTTTTATTCCTGGAAATTTAACTGGTGAAGTGTACCTAAACATGCTTGAAGACACAATTGATCCTTTAATAACACAAATAATAGAAGATGACCAAAATCATACTGCTGATCGGCTTTATTTCCAGCAAGATGGAGCACCTCCGCACTATGTGGCTCCTGTAAGACAGTTCTTAGATGACCGGTTCCCTGGACGGTGGATTGGAAGGAGGGGCCCAATTGAATGGCCTGCCAGGTCACCGGATTTATCGCCTTTAGACTTTTTTCTTTGGGGGCACTTAAAAAATAAATGTTTTGCCACGAAGCCCGAGTCCATAGAAGATCTTCGCCAACGCATTACAGAAGAGTGCAGAAACATAACACCTGATATGCTACAAAATGTTAGAAATAGATTTGAACAAAATCTGTATTATTGTATGGAATCAAATGGGTCACATTTTCAACATTTGTTAATGTAACGTTTTAATAAATCAATTTAACAGCTTGTTTACTTTTTTTACAAAGCAATGTTAAAACTAACAAACATTGGAATGTACTAACGATTGCAGGTGTTTTCACTCGCAATAATTAAAACTTATTTGTATTTCTCATTAATACCAAAATTATCGGCTTAATGTCTTTAAAGTCGTTTTCGTATTAACTGTTTTAGTAAAATTCGACAAATAGGGTATCATTAGAAAGACAATTTTGTGTCCTTTCAAATGATATGTCATTAGACCCCTCTTTCCATTTAAAATTTTAGGGTTGTTACTCACCCCCGCTAGGGGGTTAAAGGCGCAGATCGAAAAATATGTTTAAAATGTGTCCCCCTCAAAAGCAAAATCGACGTGTCCGAGCATTTTCGCATTCGACTACAAAAAAAAGAGAAAAGCTAGGTGCAAACTTTTCGTTGGACCACCCTGTATACATTAAAACGTTTATTTAAAAAACACGAAAAAATGGTGTACAAAACAATTATTTGGCGTTTTCTGCCAAAACGCGCAGACTTCTGTATAATATTTATTTATTTATTTATTGTCATTACATGTCATTACCAAAAAAGGTTTACACAAGTCATATTAAATATTAAAATATTACATAACACAACATAAAAACATAGAAATGTATATAACTTAATCAAAACAGAAAGTCAGTACTGAGGAATTAATCAATGGAGTAAAAAGCCTGGTCAATTAAGTAATTTTAATCTACTTTTGAACATTGCAAGGCTCAGTGTTTTCAAACTATCTGGCAAATGATTATAGCATGTGGGACCATAATAATTCACAGAATTTCGGCTTTTACCCAACCTCATATATTCAGGAAGAATGTCATTTTTGTTTCTGGTATTGTGGTTGTGAACTTCATCATGCCTTATGTACAGATTGTAATTATTTTCACATACATAATTGACTTGTAGATATAGAGACACGGGAGTGTAATTATTTTACATTCTTTAAATTTAGGTCTGACATCCTCTCTAAACTTTAAATCTGTCATTATTCGTACCACTCGTCTTTGGATTGCGAATGCCCGACTAGCATGACAAGAGTGTCCCCAATTTGACAAAGCATATGAAGCCGAACTGTGAAAAAGGCCATAATATGCTGATTTCAAAACATTAAAAGAGGCTTTACCCTTCAAGCTTCGCAACATGAACACAACCTTAGACAACTTGGCAATGGTAACCTCGACATGACCCGCCCAGGTTAGCTTTTGGTCCAAAGTGACACCCAAAAACTTTACCAGACCATCAGAAACAGCAACATCCGTCTCACGTAATGTAAATATTTTAGTAGCTGTTTTATTGGCATTCATACAGAGTTTGTTAGCTGCAAACCAATCCGCAGCCCTCGACTGTGAATTAATCATACTTGAGGCCAGAACATCACTCGACAGTTCAACATCGACAATAGTTGAATCGTCTGCAAACAATGTCAGGTCAGAGCATGGCAGATGTAGCGCTAAATCATTAATGAATATCAAAAACAATACAACACAAGAGCTCAACAAGGGCTGGGAAGACTTTGACTCAAACATCGTTACAACATTCCTACCAGTGAGATAGGAACTCAGCAAACGAATCGAATTCGCACTCATACCGTATCGCTCCAGTTTACCCAACAAGATATCGTGTGAGACGCAATCAAACGCCTTTGTTAAATCAAGAAAAGAAGCCCCCACAAGCCTTCTACTCTCAAAAGCGGTTATAACGCTATTTATAAAGTTTTCTATAGCTGAAACGGTCCAAATTTTTTCGGAGAAAATAAATTATTTCTTTCAAAATAGTTGGCTAATTGTTTAAAGAGTATCTTTTAAAAAATTTTGCCTGGAACAGGCACTATCGAAATAGGGCGATAGTTGTTCAATTCATCTGGAGATCCTTTTTTGAATAACGGTATAAAACGGTAAATTTCAGACAACTCGAAAACATACCGGATGAGATCGCCAAATTAATCAATATCGTCAATGGTATAATTATTATATCCTTAATATATTTAATGATTACGATATTCAAATCAAAAATGTCTTTCGAGCTTTTATTTTTAAAAGAGTTTATTATATCTCTCATCTCAATAAAAGATATTTCATTAAACTCAAAATTGCCAGGAATGTCAATAGACAACAAATGAATACACCCCATTACCAGAAGTTCAGAAATATGACGTTACATTTAGCAACTTAAAGTTCTTATTTGTGAAGTTTTAATTTTTAGACACCCTGTATAAGATTGCAAGTTTATTACAATTGGAATACCAAATATGAACTATAATTACACTTTAGAGTTAATTTCGTCAACATGACTTAAGTACTAAGTATTTGACAGATGAAAATTAGGCTAGGTTTTGACAAAATTAAATTTATTTAAAAAAACTTAAGCTTTATGTATTATAAACCTTAATGAAACAGACACTTAATTTGATCAGAGAATCTAAAATTGCAATATATACAGGGGATTCTATTTAAAAAAAACACAGCGTTGATAATTTTAGGTTATTTGGGGAAACCCTGTATAATATGAAACCAAATTTAAAAAGTAGCCATAGTAGATGCCCACATACGTTTAATATTCCGCCCCATAAAGCGTGAATAACCCTGTACTTATATTGTGCCGCCTTGTAAAAATTGACCAACAATAACATGAAAAGTGAAATTTCACACATTTTTTAAAAATATAAGTTTATTTTATAAAATAAAAATGTGATAGTCAGGTGCCAAATACACATACATCCTGCCTATTTAAAATGCGATTATACCTACAAATTGTGGGAATTAGACGATCGTGTCAAAATGGCACGAAAAAAGATTAAGTCATTGTGGTATATGGCATAGTAGTATTATTGTAAAAAAAGTAGTATTATTATTATGAGAACGGAACTTATCTACCTGTCACACCTTACTTGGTGGTCAGTCAATAATACTTGGCTATGGTCACATTGTGTTCGCTTATAAAAGTAATCTTTTAATGTGTACCGACAAAGGCAATTTCAATATTATCGGTGAGGGATCAAATTTGGATATTTTTGTTTGTGATTAATTGTTTAGATATTAAACTGCGACACCTATAAGTGCATCGTTGCATATCCCTAATTTCTTAAAATTCTGAGGTTTTTTTAGATGTGAGAATATGAAGTATCCACGTTTGAGTGTACCTATCTAGTAATTATTTCAATACTGTGCCTTACCAAATAACTTGGCACGTGCTTATGGAGCAGGTACTATTTCGAAGAAGACCATCTAAAAATTATAATTCCGCTCATTTTTAATAGGAAGAATATACCGTGAGGATCAAAAGTCACGCATAAATTCGCTAAAATTTTAAGGAAACAGTTCATTTGTTAGAAATGTAGAAAGCCTTATATTTACGATTGAATAGTGCAAAACGCACGCACGCACGGCTACTGAAGCGCACACGCAATATAATGATAAAAATAATCAATTTATTTGTAAAATAATGCATAATTATATACAACATGTATTAAGAGTAGAAAAGTATTATACAGAGTGTCCCAAAAAAATCGTCCGAGGGGGTAGAATATACGACCGAAAATAAGACGAAAATCAATTGCGTCACAATTTCGAAAAATGTATCCTTATGAAATTATGCCCATTTTGAATATTAAACTGAAGCAATTTTCGAAGATCAATTCAAATGTTCAAATTCAAATTATTTATAAACTAAACAGATAATAAAACAAAAACATTTAAATTTACAAAGGCAATTGTTCGAGATGCATGTTGAACCACAATATTTGGCCGCTGTACTAAAGGAATCTTCGCAAAAATTGGCAAACTTTTCGGCGTTAAGTATATATCCTATGTAGAAACTGTGGCTCTATTATCCTATTTCGCGACAGACCAATCCACACCTTTCAGCTCCAGCGTGCTTGTTTATGTGATTCTCTAATTTGGTGAGGATTTCCGTAATTCGCACCAATGCAAGTTGTGCTGATTGAACACTCCTTGCTGGTTAAAATGGGCTTCATCACTTCAAAGTACTAGTTTCAAAAAGTCTTCATTTGCGTCCAGACAATTTAAAAAAAATCTACAAAATCATAAGGGCAAGTCACTATCCCCAGGATGCAATTCTTGAACCGGCTTTAGATGATAATGATGCAGATTTTCTCTTTTTCCTGAATCTATGTATGGTGCTACGTGAACGGTGACGATTCCTTTCCATAATTCTGGTGCTTACCGAAGGATTTTGTTCAATGTCGTGAAGTAATTGGTATTCTTGTTGCCATCTAAGTTTTCTAGGACGACCTGAATTAATCTTTCGTGGTGCAAATCACTTAGTTTCAAGAAGGCGATTTTAAACAGCACTGATTGCGATACAGACGTTGTGCGGCACAGGCATTATTGTTACAAACTCCAAGTAGGTATAATTTAATGATGTCTAAATATTCTTGATTACTCTATCTTCTTGCTATACTTGAATCGCTCTGTTTCAACTTTTCACTCCAGTTTACGATTTATATGACAACTTTGACATTCGAAATTTACTATTCTGTCTTTATGAAGGATGGCTAGATTTAAATTAATAATTCCAAGTGAAAGATTTGTCTGATATCAATATTCAAAATGGTCATAATTTCATAAGGAGACATTTTTCGAAATTTTGACATATAAGTGATTTTCGTCTTATTTCTCTTTTTTTTCGGGCACCTGGCATATAATCGTATTAAATGATTCTTATATAGCTTAATTACAAAAGGGTTGAGGAGGCAGTAGAACTGATATTTAATCCTCAGCCAGAAGATCCAACCAAGGTATTTGCCTTAGCATAAACCCAAACAAAAAGAATATCAATTATAATAATATCCCTATAGTATCTCAATGGTTGGGTCGCTATTGTGAATGACAGACTTATAGGACCATATTTTTTTAATGATTCTTTAATAGGTCAACGTTATTTGTAATGGAAAATAAGTTCGTGGCATAGCGGACAAAATGACTGGTTTTACCTACACAATGGATTTTGTTTAAGTTAGCAGGGCCTCAGTCTAATTCAGTAGAACCAGACCGAGGCATGGGTCGGTAGATATAGACGAATTCGTTTGTCTCTTATTATGAGCCCCAATACCTTGTGTAGGTAAAATCATTTTGTCCGCCACGAAATTATATTTAATTTATATTTACAGACACAGTTTTAAAGTGAATTTGCAATTTTTAAAAATGAATTATTGTTTCCTGATTTGTGTCGTATATTTCCAAATTCACATATATAACTGCAATGTTCCACAAGATTCAAGTTCAGTTTCTACAAGATAATGCGCCTCCACATTTTAGTATAGGAGTTCGTGAATATTTAAACTCAGAATATTTCAAATATAATTTGAAAACTTGCCGAAAATAATGGATTAAACATCTACTGTGGTTAAGTACCTATGATATAAATGCAATGCTTGTCTTGTTAGGTTTCACAAAAGCCATTGACACTATTAATCATAAACTATTGATATCTAAGTTAAGGTATTATGGTTTCGATGATATGGCTGTTGTTTTGGTGGAATCCTATTTGTGGTCGAGAAAACTAAACATTTTTAGTAATAATAAATTGTCAACCGAAACTCACATTACGTCTGGTATTCCACAAGGTTCAGTATTAGGTCCTCTGTTATTTCTAATTTACACATCTGACATATTGAAATCTTTGAGTTTTTGTTCCGTGCATGCGTATGCTGACGATACACAGATTTATTGTACTGACGATTACGAGGGAGCTCTACGTACACTTCATTCTGACCTGGATAATATATTTTTGCTGTCTAAAGAGCATAACTAAATCTTATATGTTGCCTTATAGATGATAAGCCTGTACAGTTTGTGAAATCTGCTAAGAACTTCTTCCAATGCGTATCCACTAACGGATGTTCGCGATAACATTTTCCATTGCTTCTCTGTTCTTTACCGTGTGTATTAGCGACTGTATATTGTGTAGCCCCTGTCCACTGTCTGATATTTCGCAGCCAAGACATTTTTTTCCTTCCGATCCCTCTCCGGTTCTCAATCCTGCCTTCGATGCAAGACCTGATATTTCGTGTTTCGCATTATAGGTCCCAAATATGCCGTTTTTCTCTTCTTGATCAATTCAAACACTTCACGTTGTTCGTTGACACGTCTTAGGACTTCTTCGTTTGTCAGTTGGGCCGTCCAAGGTATCCTGAGGATTCTGCGATACAGCCACATTGTCCATAAATAATAAATAATTATATATAGAGGGTGTCCGGAAAAAGGAGGTCAATCCGTTAACCACAGATTCCTTGGGCAAAAATAATATGAGTTTTAAGATGTCATTTTTCATTTTAGCCCTCCATGTTCGATATACAGGGCGTCAAAGTTGAAAATTTAAAAACAATATTTTTAAATAATTCTAGTATTTATTGAGATATTGAATTCAAATTTAGTGTGTTGCTTCAGCATAAAGAGCTACTTCTTTCCAAAAAAGAACACACCTATTGACCCCCCCCCAAGTTTTTATCACCTAAGCCAATGACTTTTGAACTAAGTTTTTATAGGTTACTATGTATTTTTGATTATTTTTTAACTCTTATAAAATTTGGATGAAATCATTTGTTTTTGAAAAATATGAGGCTTCAACCTAAAGTCTTCCCCAGGTTGTAAGATTCTCTCTATTAAATGATTTTCACTCAAAATCGGAACCTTATAAACAAAATCTTTCATACAACCCCAGACTGAATAGTCCAAGGGAGTATAAGATCTGGAGATCGGGGTGGCCATTGAACAGGAGCATGTTGGCCTCGCCCAATCCAGCGTTGGGGAAAGTTTTCATGTTACATTGCTAGCAAAATGTGCTGGTGCACCATCAAGTTGAAACCAAATATTTTGTCTAATTAAGAGAGGCAAATAGTCAAGTAAATCGGGCAGTATGTTTTGAAGAAATGCTAAAAATGAATCACCAGTCAAATTCCCTGGTAAAATTACAGGACCCAAAAAGAAATTATCCACGACACCAACCCACACGTTGACATTAAAGTTTACTTGATGATGTGTCTCTACTACGGCATGAGGATTTTCTTCTGCCCAGATATGTGTATTATGAATATTTGTGACCCCGTTTCTAGTAAAGGTAGCTTCGTCTGTAAACAAAATATTTTTGATGAAGTGTATATCTCTGTCATGCATTTCGCATATCCACCTACATAGCCTAGATCTCAGTTCAAGGTCTTGAGGCAGCAGAGATTGTACTTCTTGAATGTGGTAAGAGTAAAGCTGCTGTCTTTTTAAAATCTGGCGTACTTCAAATTTCCCAATATTTTCAACCTGTCGGGCAAGAACTCTGGTACTAATATTTGGTGTCTCCTCGATGCTTGTTAAAATACTCTCCTTCTTTTCCGGTTGAATTAGACGGGGTCGACCGCAGTTCCCTTTACGGTCTTCTTTAAAACTTCCACTGTGCCTAACTAAGTTTGAAAAATACCTTCGTCTTGGATGAATTCGATTAGGGAACTTTTCTGCGTACCGCATAGCGGCTAAACTAGCGTTAGAGTTACATTTTCCTAGTAAATAAACAAAAATACAATTTAAGTGATTATAATCAATCAGTCTTTAAATCTTACCGATGATTAAAATCATATCCGTCATTTCCAAAAAACATATAAAATTGTTTCGTCTACGATATATTTTCGTTGTGTTATAAAATTACCGATAATTAAAAATATTAACTTTTAAACCTTAATCTACTGTCAAATTGTGACAACTAATTTGACAACAATAATAACATTGCTTAAGTAGGTATCTAAGGTAACACCAGAGTTCCTTGATATTTAAACATAAGATTAGCCAGAGCCGCCGAGGCATCAAACAAGAGCCAATACTTTTCCAAATATCTCAAAAACAAATGATTTTATCCAAATTTTATAAGAGTTAAAAAATAATCACAAATACATAGTAACCTATAAATACTTAGTTTAAAAGTCATTGGCTTACGTAATAAAAACTTGAGGGGGTCAATAGGTACTGAACATCCCGTATTTTGGCTATTAAGACATTGTTTTTGTGTTGTTTTGTGGAAAGAAGTAGCTCTTTATGCTGAAGCAACACACTAAATTTGAATCCAATATCGCAATAAATACTAGAATTATTTAAAAATATTGGTTTTAAATTTTCAGATTTGACGCCCTGTATATCGAACATGGAGGGCTAAAATGAAAAATTATATCTTAAAACTCATATTATTTTTGCTCAAGGAATCTGTGGTTAACGGATTGACCTCCTTTTTCCGGACACCCTGTATATATAATTTCAAAAACTAGACATTGTAGAAATATACAACAATTAACCCTTATTTTGATTGCTAAATAAGATAAAACTATAAAATATTAGGGTTTCCATTTAAAAGATTGACTTTTGACAGTATTCTCAATTACATGTTTGATGTGATATCTGGCACACCCTGTATTAATATTTACCAAAACATTTCAAAGTTCTCATAAAAAGACTCTTTTTGAGATAGAAATAGTATCTAAATCTAATGAAGGTTTCCTTATAGGAAAATGATTTTAGAGCCCGCAAAAGTCATTTTGACATAAAACCTTAAATAAGTCTGAAATGTTATAGGACATGATACACAAAGTCCCGTTCAAATTTTACGTAGAAAATTGTAATTATATATAGGGTGTTCCATTTTAAATTTACACCTAGTATCACTATAAGTGTCAATAATCATTTTACCTCATCTGCCCTCATTGACAGAGTTATCTTTCCAAATTTTCAAAATTCTCTTATGTATAGTTTCCTATAAACATTATATTGGTTCCCGGTGGGACAACCTGTGTGATATGCAAAGCTAAAAAAAGTTATTGAGCCTAAAAAATGCAACATTATCAATTTAACCCTATATTTTGAAAATCCCTTTATATAACTGTCGAATTTAACAAAACTTGTAGGTATCTCTAATAGTTTGGAAAATCTCCATGATGAACACTGATTTAGTTGTAACCCTGTATATTTCTGCACCGCATCCTCTTTCAGTTTTCCACGGGTCTGTGAATCAGGTGATACTTCCATTGCTGCTGTCGGGGTAGTTTTAAAAGCTCTGGTGATATCTCTGTATCTGTACACTGCAAAGCTCAGTTCACCAAACCCATAGTGAATATGTTTTCATGATGACTGGGCACTATAATAATCAGAACCATAGTGCCCAATCACCATCTGTTGCTTCAGTCCACATATATGACAGCAAAAGCGTTGTTGGTTCTCTGAGATGCACTTAGACCGTACTTTGGAGGACTCCTACGAACAGTAACCATTAACCCATAGTTTTGACTATTCTTTGCTTTGTAGTAATTTATTTCTTGATATCATTGGTTTTCTTTGTCGATGAGTATATTGTCGCTGTGTGCTACACCACAGACAGAAAACATAAATAAAGGCAACCATCTCCCAACTCGCATATTATGTCTGGATAACTTGATTTATCTATTTGTTATTATATCTTCTCAAATCAGTAATAAACAAATTTATGTTGTTTGTTGTTTCTATCCAATTATTGTCTCATCGGTTTGGATGGGCCCTATAAAGCCGCATAATTGTGAGCGTCGCGACGGCCGGCGTCTGTTCGGCTGCAAAGGCGCCAACCGCGACAATCTGGCGCCTCGCTTTTACTACCAATCTGTGGCTAAAGCGCTGATAACCACTTCCCGACGACGGACGTATACATAAATACATTTTTCTAGACAATATCTAGCTAGAGAGAAAAAACATGAAATATAGTATATCCTAGAAGATATACCCACACGGTGTTATTTGTAGAGTTATATAACCTCAAGGAACGTGTAGATATAACCATTTCGAAAATATACAGGGTGATTCATTATGATTGCAACAAACGAAAACTGGAGATTCCTGAAAGTAATTTAAGCATGTTTCGCCATTGAACCCATGTCGCTCCCTGTCGTTCTAAGCCTGTGAAAGGTAGCCGTAAATGTTTTTTGATATGGATGACGTCTATTAGTATACCTAATTTGATATTGTCAGGCCGCTGCTCCTGCCTTTTGCATTGCAAAAGCCATAACAAACCACCATATCTGCATATTCTTCAATTGAAAAACTCATTTTAATATAGAAAAAAACATTCGCAATATTAAAAATAACTGCGATTATTTTAGGTTATCGGGCCCCAAATGCATGTAAAATTTCGTCAAAATCGGTTAGCTAGTTTTTCAGAAATTAACAAAAAAGCTAATTTGACCACTAAATTTGGACACCCTGTATCTCGATAATGAGGCATTTGCGGACATGGGTTCAATGGCAAAAAATGCTTAAATTGTTTTCAAAAATCTCCAGTTTTCGTTTGTTGCAACCACAATGAATCACCCTGTATATTCAGATATAATATACCCCTAAACAATCGAACTTTTACATGATTATGATATTTGCTGATGATCGTAAAACTTTAGATCTGTTCGGAATTATAGTTATTGTCGCTGTCTACAGGAGGATTTGGATATAATTCTAGATTGGTGCCAGCAAAACAGTTTGCACCTGAATTCTTACAACTGCAAGGTACACCTTGCATCTGAATCTGTATTGCTGGCACCAATCTAGGATTATGTCATAATCCTCCTGTAGACAATGAGAATCACTGTAATCCCGAACAGATTGGAACGGTTAAATTTTCCACCCTGTTTAATTGTAAAAATTAAATAAAAATATTAAATATAGGTATTGTTAGCTTGCCGATAAGTGCGTGCAAACGTATACCTATTTGGCCCAAACAGAGGAATGGTGATGGCTAGAGTTCGTAGATATGCGTGAAGGTCAAAGTTTCCTTAGTTGATGTCCAGTAGTATTTCAGCTTGCGTTGCGAATTTTTGTATTATAACGTTTTGAACGTACCAATTACTTGGGATTTAAATAGAAAATTCATTGTAATAATTGTACTAATTATAATGGAGTGTAGTTTGGAGTTGTGTTGAAGTTATAGTTTGGTGTTCGTTAATACGATTACAGCCTGGTTGGTGGATATAAATAACGCATGTAATAGCTGGATACGATTTTCTGAACGTTCTTTCTTTCTACTTCAAAGCCACACAAAACCTCCATAAGTGTTAAACAATTAAATGCTTGGAATTTTTCGTTTTACTTATTACTCGTGTCTTTCAGGGCTTTTAAGTTCCTCAGGAACTACTGGCTTCATTTTAATAGCCATCTTCATGGCCTAGTGCTGAATGATTATCCGTTGAAACCCTTTGGCTTAGAGTCACTTGATGTGGGTATATGTGGTGTTGGGTTGAATAATCGTTGTATAACGATAACTGTTCATTGGTGTATATTGTGCTGTGACATCCTCATCCCGCAGGGAAGTAACTTAAAAATTACTCCAACTCAGGGATTTCTCAAAATTAAGACACCCAATCACCACCATTTACCGGCTGTTGTAGGTGCACTGCCCCATCGATGCGTTATCTCTCCTTTCGATGCTGTCTCTTTGCATCCTCATGTCGTCGACGCTGCTCTTCAAGAACTTGATGGCCCTCGAAAATGGTACGCCTCTCTCTATCGGTCGGTCGTTCGCGATCTGCTCCCAGTTGTTCTTCACATCTAAGCCACGCTTCTTCATGTTGATCTTACGAACATTCTTGTACCTCTTTTGCTGCCCTCCCTGATTTCTTCAGCTGACTTTAAGCTGTCTATGAAGGATTCTCTTTGGAAGGCGTTCCGTTGGCACGCGGATCGCCTCAATGCTAGTTGTTGTGTAATAATCCTCTAATAATTAGTTTTCATTGTCAAGTTCTCGCCATAAACTTATCAATGAACCAAAGCTTATTTGAACATATACATAAAAATTAATTCAAATAAATATCCAGAATAATTTTTTTAAATAAATAAAAATTAAAAATGTAATAAGCATCATGAAAAACTCACCGAATATTATCGTGTTATACTTCCAATATTTAAAAAGTTCTCTTAACGCTCATGGCTTTTATGTATAGAGTAAGGTTTGAAAAATATTACACAATAAAAAAATAATAGATTTTCATAAATTTCTCTTTCCGTACGGAAAATATAAATCTAGCAGGATTTCCTGCAATGCATCATTAAAAAAACGGATCTATCTAAATAAGAGCAAAATGAATAAAAGAAAACTGCGAGAATGCATATAAAAGATTGTTTACCAATTTTGGGAACATTGGTGTCAGTGACCGTATAAAATATTGGATAGCAGACATTTAACTGAAAATATCTAGCGCTTTCCCACAGGATATATTCCTTTAACTTCAATAAAACTTCCAACTTACAATCAAACTTTTATTGTACGCGACGTTTTATTATCGTATTTAGACCAAATACAAAATATTTCGTAAACACGTTTTTAATATTAGAAATTACTAGGTATCTTTATCTTAGATTATATAAGTCAAACAGATACATTTATTTTCGTTAGAAATTCACCAAGAAACAAGAAGAAATGTTCTAATTGCCGTTGTGGAACTCTTGCCACATTGAATAAACAGTACTTAGGCAAAGTGTCCCACACAAAAAAAAATCTATGGTCTAATTGAACCTATATTAGAGTCAATCTGAGCCTTGCTTGTCATGAATAGGAGCAAACCAAAGGTAGTGTCAAACTAAAGCCAAGCTTATCGTCATAATACAATCATATGTTAGTTTCGAACCTATCATATTCAATTTGAAAATAATGATTTTATTTCTCGTTTTTATTTGACATTAGCTTATGCTCAAATTGCTGATACTGATATCATCAGTTTAAAACTCAATAAATTCAAAATTAGAAAATATTAGTTCCAATTTGATTTTAACTTATAATCATTTTGATAATAAATATTATGTTAATTGACATTAGCCTATTGTCTCAATAAGGGTGGAAAGTATAAGAATATGAATTTAATAGGAGGGTGCCTTCACCATGTTTCAATAAGAATTAGAAAGTATGGGTAGAGCCTCCCTTATGTCTTTGTAGTATTTGAAGTTACAGGTAAGCGTGCTCGACTGAGTTAAATCTTTATATAGAGTTTATAGAAGGGTTTGAGTTTTATTAAGTTATTCGCTTGGCTTGTTGAGCTACTCGAGAATCGCCCACTTACATCACGCTCACGAAAGAGAATCTTAATGATTCTCCCTCGTAAACGAGTGACGGTCTGTATTTGAACGGCTAATAGTTACTTGATTAAATTAAAACAAAACAAAAATATTAAAATTAAATTGAAAGCGAGATGAATATTACTAACTATTATTTATTTAAATATTTAAAGAATGTACAAAAAAAAATCAATTTAATAAATGAGGACAAGTCTCAAAAAAATCAATAATTATTATAATCAACAATTGGTACTTACCTTACAATTATCATCATTGCCGACACAGTTGATTTTTTCTTTCACGTTAATAAAATATTTAATATTTACGATTAAAATTAAAACTCTAAGCGCGTTAAATAAACTATAAAGCTTAAGACACTACTCAACGGTGGAGATTAGTGCTTCTAACACCCGAAGTTTGGAGAGAAGACACCAAAAAAGAAAGTTTTGTGGTTAGAGAACCTGGCGGAGCATTCGGACACATATGTGCTCCAACGCGGGGAGACTTCATGGTCCAAGACGCCAAGTCTCCAACCACTCCCTTCAAACTTTATTACACAGATGTGCAAATCAAACTCCCCTGTAACTTCCTGTTACAACAATATTTATAACTTTACTTTTTTCCATTCTTTCGAATATCGACCAATCAAATTGTCTATTCTTAGCGTCGGTCGTATCGTTTTTATGGAAAAATATTAATCAGCAATTTTCTTGTCTATTCCTATACTAGAGTGATGAACTTGTATAAACTTTGATGAACTTTTATAGATTATTAAATCAGCGTAAAATAGCTAGTTCGACCGTATGCAATATTTTTATTACAATATACCGGGTGTAACATCCCCGGACTCACGAAAAAATGGGGGAGGATGCGCATCAAACATTAAAAACATCATATCACCGCTCATACTGTATGTTCTTCTGCAATTATTGGTAATGATACGACTCACAACGTTGAGGGAAATGTTTTGAATTTAGAACGAACAGGCGATGATGAAATAATATTCGAAGGAAATGCAAAAATTGTTGAATCCGATATTATAGCAACTAATGGCGTTATCCACTTGATTGATACTGTCATTATTCCTGAATCAGGGCAGTATATTGGAAAAGTATTAAAAGATCAAAATCATACAAAGTTCCACGAGGTTGTTGAGAAAGCTGGTTTGTTGACGGATATAAATAGCCTGGATAATGTCACTATTTTTGTACTTTCCAATACTGCATTTGAACACCCTCAAACAAAGAAACTTATGGAAGAATTTGGTGATGATCAAGCCTAATTAAAGGAGCTAGTGTTATATCATACCATAGATGGACAAGTACAATCAAGTAACTATTAACTGAGAGACGCCGCTCAAATACAGATCGTCACTCGTTTACGAGGGAGAATCAATAAGATCCTTTTTCGTGAGCGTGATGTAAGTGGGCGATTCCCAAGTAGCTCAACAAGCCAAGCTAGTTAATTTATTAAAACCAAGAGAACATAACTTAATAAAACTCAACCCCTTCTATAAACTCTATATAAAGATCAGTAGAGCACGCTTACCTGAATCTTCAAATACTAAAAGACATAAGGGAAGTTCTACCCTTATTTTCTAACTCTCTATTTGGGACATGGTAAACGCGCCGTTCCTATTAAATTTATTTTCTTATATTTTCTATTTTCATTCGTTACACTATAGTTAAATTGATGAAGGCATATACTCAATTTGAATTTGTTTGGAGTTACCTTAAATAAAAGGTGTATGCCTCACTCAAGTTAATTCTGTGGAAGGACTACAAATGAAGATTGAGTTGAATTTTAGAGCCTTAATGGACAATCCCGAACAAACAGAAAGAATAATGTATTCTCTAGGAAAGCGGATTCGAATATGCATTCGTGAAAATGGGGGAAATTTTGACAACCTAATGAATACAGTTTAAATACTAATTTTATAATTCCTTATATTTGCTGTTATTTTAGTTTAATTTTAATTTTTGTCAGTAGCTTTATGTCTTAATAAACTTAAAATATCTTGGAAACGGTACATCCAGGCGTTGTTTTTTTTTTGTTGGGTAATAAAGGGGCTATGATGTATCACGCGACTTCTACTGCTATTTAAGAATTTGGGGGTTATGTTCATCCCTCTACCAAAAAATATGGACTTATCCTAGGACACCCCCCAACCTCATATACACAAATTTAGCTGAAATGGTTGAAGCGTTTAGGCGCTATCTTAGAAGAATACATAGAGACACACAGACAGACAGTCTTCCATCTGAAATCATCTCAGGGGACTTCAAAATGGTTATATCCGTTTTTATCCCAATTTTTTTATAGCGCTTTCACCATACTTCCGCCCTTATGGGTCGGGCAACTAAAATACTACGGCACAGTTAAAATAATAGACATTTACTTCACCTCGTGTCGGTACGTTTGATATACGTGGGCTCAAAGGAATTCGCCGCGCTTATAGTATAGTATCTTATAGTATATATAGTTATAGTATATATATATATATATATAGTAGCGGGCCAGAAATGAGCTGGGAATGCGACGAGTCGATGCCGTTTTCAGCGTCTAGTGAAGCTTCTTGTCTATAGTTAATATTCGATGACTACGGTAATAATAGCAGCGCTTATGAGATAATCTACTGTATCGCAAGCTGTTGTGCAGAATAAAATGTTGTACTGAGATCGAAATAAATTGTCAAATACTAATAAATAATTTTATGAAGTAATCCATTCAAAGAGGAGCGATGATTAATGTATAAATCAAACGGCGTCTGCTCCCATTATTTTGTGGAGCAGACGCCGTTTGATTTATACATTAATAAATAATTGTGAGTAACGACGAATGTTTCTGTAAAACCTACTACTCTGCATTCAGTCAGTTAAGTGCCAAATTATGGCTAACTTTTGACAGGTTTCTTAGATTTGACACACACATAGGGGGTTTTCTCTTGTTTTAAAGTGCTGTACAGTCGTAAAATCCTGAATTTTAAAACCAGGAAGAAGCTGTGCGAGTCTCTAATTATGCCTGTTTTTCAGTATGCAATGACCGTGTACTACCCTTGCCTGGATTATGGAAACAAGAAAAAAATACAGAGGATAATAAATAATTGCTGCCGCTTGACTTGGGGACTCAGAACGTTTGATCATGTTTCCCTTAAAATAAAAGAGCTTCACTGGCTCAACGCGGAGAATACTTTTAACTATTTGTTCCTAACGTCCATTAAAAGATTGATCAAAAATAACGTTCCACAGTATTGGATCGGGAGTCTTGACTGACGCCGTGATCTGCGTCAGAGATCTTTAAGCAACGAGGAACTTCTTTCAATGCCCCGCCACTGCTCTGCCTTGTTCCAAAGGAGTTTCACATACAATGCCGTAAAGATGTATAACCAGATCGATCCCAATTTGAGAAGCAGAATTAATTTGTTAAAAAAAAAGATTGAATTGAACTACCTATTAGACAAACAATAACTTATAAGCCTACATCAGTTTGATGGTATAATTTTAAATGGTTATGAGATTGGCTGAGCGAGTTGTTGGGAGTCCCGTTTCAGTTTGTTACTGTTACTGTTACAAAAAAAAAATCTTGGATATTGCAAATCGAAATTTGATAGATTTATCCAATGATCTGCCTCAGCATGTGTAAATTTGAATCACCTAGCTGCGATAGATTGTTTGAAAGTAGTTTTTTTTTCAGTTATGTCGTCGTCATCAAAAACATACATAATATTAATATTTGTACTTATAATTGTATACATTTGTTCATTTCAGGATGATGGTTTTACAATCAATTATTGAATTTAGTGGAAATTTTAAAATAGTGCTATCAGGTTAAGTAAAAAGTAGCTTCATAGCTAAACTTCGCCTTTTTATTGAGGATAAGTTAATTGTGTTATTTTAAATCTCAGTGCAGAAGATCTTTCCTTGTATGTATCATAAGTTTGTACACACTGCTCAATCAATAAAGACTATAATTAATATTATTATTATTATTTTTAATGATAAATCAAACTTCGTCTTCTCCACAAATAAAATTTATTTGTGGAGAAGACGAAGTTTGATTTATCATTAAATGATAAACTCCACGTACAATGGACTATTTCTATAATATATTATTTTTCTTGAATAATTTTAAATAACAGCTAAAAACACTGAAAACTTGTTTAAACCATTACGTGTGATATACCACTTATTTTTGAATTGAAAATCGCTTTAAATTTAACAATTAAAAATCCAGGGACATATTTAAAAAAAACAACGTTGATGATGATTTTTCAAAAACGAAACGTCGTAGTGACAATTTGTATACGCTATCTTCTTCTCCTCAAAAAGTAACAATGAATAAATGCATTTTATTTGATCTGGGAAAATAATGTCCGAAATAAATAAAAACTAAAATCGCAAAAAATAGTTTTTTCAAAAATTTTCGAAAACGGCTTTATACTCGTATTTTAATTTTGAAAATACCATTTAAAAGGTGTTTAAATTATACAACTTTTCTCTAATTTAACAGACATTTTAACTCCTACCGTTTCCAAGATTCCAATGCTATTCCATTTTTAGCTTGGACACAGTGTATACAAACAAATAAAGCTACTTTATTCTAATTAGACAATTTACTTTATTGTAATTATACGATACAGTACCACTCTATGCCAGCTAAACTGTAATAAACTCTTGGTTATTGAAAATTGAATGAAAATTACCGTAGATTAAAAGGGAATAATTAAGGAAGCCTTAGAGAGTTAAATTATCATGTAGGAGAAGAAGCAAATTAGGTAGTTACAGGCATTTTCATAGAGATTTAAATTTCCTAATTTTTTTTATTATTATTTTATATGCTGCGGAAATAGAACACATAGTTTTTCAATTTTGCCTTGATGTAAAACTGTAATAATAATTTATCCTCTGAAACGTAAATATAGGTAGATATTGTTTTAAAATAACTACATGAGCAATGTCTAAATTGATAATATATGCATAGAAACAAATTATAAAAGTTGGTTGTAAAATACTTAACATCTGCAATAATTCATCTTTTAAGAAGAAAATGCATATTATGTACAGAGTATATTATAGTTTTAACCATCAAAATATAGCAGGAATTAATATTAATCGTTTCAGCAGCAGTCTTCAAAATTTTAGAGACGTGTTTTACTGATGACAGCAATATTTATTAATTTTCGCATAGTTTACATTAAGTCATAAAGTAATGATAACAAGATGTCTGTGGCGACATCTAGTGTGAGCTGGCAATTTAACAGTAATGTTTAATTAAATACAGTTCAAATAAATTTAGAACGTACTATAATATAATAATAATTATACAGGGTGTTATTTGTAAATTCCTGACGATGGGTTTTTAGTAATGTTTCCGAAACGTGTCTCGATATCAAAATGAGATTTGGCACAATTACGTATCTTTGTAGGATTATTAAAAAATATGATATCCCATGGTTAGGAAAATTTCAGGGGTGGGTTAGGCTCGGGGGGTTAGAACAAATTTTGTCCCAACTTTTTTTTTTTTTTTTTGCGCTTTTGTTACTTTTTCTAGAAAGAATAATAAATTTGAGACTTTTGTACATAAAAAATGTTCACTTGTTTCATAACGCTAGAAGAAGCCGTTTTAAAATAAAATTTCTATGCAACGTCTCCAATATTATTATACGGCTACGTTAATACAAGAAACAGGGTGGAAATGCGTATTGAGGGTTACAGAATAATAATAATAATAATAATCGTCTTTATTGATTGAAAAAAAAAACTTATACAACCCATAATTAATAATAAGTGATAAACTATCAAAATTAACAATACGTAAACAACATAAACAATAGGCACATTTTACAATAATAATAATAAGTTTTCAATCAAAGGGCGAAGTCTAGCTATGATGCTATTCAATACTTAACCCAAAAGGAAAACATATTCTATAGACATATTTACCTACTAATAATTTACATAAGAACTACCACAAGAACCAAGAAAATCAAATCAAAGAACTGCTACTAATTTACTACAATTTAGTACTTTAATTGCCATAAACTGTTTGTGAATTTTGTACTGCAAGCAAATTGTCTTTTATTTTGGCCTTAAACGTATTATAACCAAGTATTTTTAATGAAGCTTCTAAATTATTATATAGCTTCACAGCACTGTAAGTGAAGGTCCTGCGAAACAACGCAGTGGTATATGCTCGGAGATGTAGTGAGTCGTCAGATCTCAGGCTACGCTGTCTTACCTGGTGCCTAGGTATCAGTTTCCTTATTAGGTATTCCGGTATTTTTTTAGCAAGTAATCGATATACAAAAGATAGCAAAACGCTTTTATACGTATTCTCCACATTAAGCCATCCAAGTGCCATATATTTTGCAGATATGTGCTCAAATTTCCCAATACCATAGATGAATCTACAAGATGTATTTAATATTTTTTTGTAGTTTCTGCCTATGCAAAAAGTCCAAACAGGGGTAATAAACTATTAAGCCGTATGTAATTATTGGGATAATGATACTCTCGCAGAGTTTTTTCCTAACTTTGAAGTTTAAGATCTGTCGATTTGCAAATAGTGTCTTGAAGCAGACAAATGTTCTTTGAACTAAACTGTTTACGTGATCATGGAATCTCATTTCGCCGTCGAACAAAACACCCAAATTCCTCGCAATTGTGGAAAAGGGTACAACAACATTGTTCAGCTCTATATGAATGTAGTTTTTCAGGTCCTCATGAACAAGTTTCGACGCATACAGTAGCGCTAAAATAGGCGCTAAAATAGCACCTTGTGGAACTCCTGATTTAACTAGGGCCATTTCGGATACACCGCAACTTGTTCGCACTAGCTGTTGTCGATTTTCAAGGTACGACATAAAAAATTTCAAACCGGAATTGTCAATTCCAAAGTATTGTAATTTGGCCAATAGTAGTTTGTGGTTAACTTTGTCGAAAGCCTTGGACATATCTATTAGGGTCAAGACAGCCGCTCGTTTTTGGTCCAGTTGTCTCAAGATATCGTCAGATACATTTAAAAGGGCCGATGTTGTGCTATATCCCGATCGAAAACCTGACTGGTTTTCTGGAAATATACGGTTATTTGCAATATATTGTGCCATCTGAACCTCAACAGCTTTCTCCAAAATTTTGCCAAAAACTGGGAGGAGACTGATAGGTCTGAGCTCGGAGTAACTTTGGGGGTTGGATATTTTTGGAATGGGGTTTATAACTGAAATCTTCCATTGATTTGGAAAGTATGCTTGCTCTATACAAGAGTTTATAATATTTAAAATAAATTTATCTAAAACATGGTAACTCAGTTTTATTATTAACAGTGAAATGTTATCAATGCCACTTGCATTCGATTTAATTTTTTTTATGATATCTTTCATTTCTTTCCCTGAAAGCATTCTGAGGTTAAACTTTGAGTCATTATATCTTTGGTTCGAATAAAATTGAATTAATTCATCACTCACAGAAGAATCAGAGAACACACTTGCAAAAAATTGATTGATATTACTCGGATGGTTGAGATTTTCGGGCAAAGTTGTCTGTTTCTGATTTACCAATATTTAAAATTTTTAATCGCCTCCACAATTGAGCAGAGTCCGCATGACTTTGATATTTTAGGTATGCGGCTTGTTCTCTTCTTGTAGACGACACAGCAAAATTGCGCATTTTTTTATAATAAATAAATAATTTCTCCCTTTCCTACAAATATACGTAAGTGTGCCAAATGTCATTTTGATATCGCCACGCGTTTCGGAAACAATACTAAAAACCCATCGCATCGTCAGGAATTTACAAATAACACCCTGTATCTGAAAAACAAAGCATTTTTCGATATAAGTATATTCATTTTACAAGCAAAAATAAGATTTTCTTTTCATATGAACATATTATCAAAAAATGCTTAATATATTTATTTTTATTTATTTATTTCCATAAATTACATAATATAACAAAATTATTAACTTATAGTTTAATGATTTCTAAATAAATAAATTATACGGAGGGAGAATGGCGCCTGCAGGATGTAAAAACTTTGCGAAGTTTGTCCACCTCCTGCAGGCACTCTAAAAACTCTCCAAGCACTTTTTAATTACTTCAACTTATAAACTTGGTAATATTTTCAAAATTAGTAACAGCAACTTAAATTATAATTGTAACGAAAATTCCTATTCAAAGATAAACAATAAATATTAAAACAAAATAAAGTAACCAAACTGTATAATAATGATCTTTCGGGAATCGAATATCTAAATCAAAGATTATTTTTAATATTCTTTTTTGTACGATTACCAAAGGTTCTAGATTGACTCTATATGCTCCACCCCAACCCACAATTCCATAGGATAATAGAGACTGTACTAAACTAAACTATAATACAGAGGGAGATTTTCTTTTGCTGTTAAATTTTTTTTGTATTTTTAAAGATGTACAAAAACGAACGAATCTTTTTGACCAGAGCTTGAACATGGATATCCCATCTTAGATACCGATCGAGTATAATACCGAGATACTTAACATGATCAGCCCTGCTCACATCAAAACTCGTCTCTCTGCATTAGGTTAATGGTGATCTTATTTTTTTCGGTTTGTGTAGCTACACTATTGGTAAAGGGAACATAAACAGTTTTTTGGAAGTTGATCTCTTTTATCAAACCATTGTACTATTATCTGAAGCCCCATCTTTACCTTCTCTTCCACCTCTTGCCATGATGCTCCCTCCACGAAAAATACGGTATCATCTGCGAATGACAGTAAACTTCCCGGCAGATCAAGACTCACCAAGTCATTTACATATACGAGGTCTGTTCAAAAAGTTCCCGGAATTTTTGAATTGCGCGCGTCTGGAGAGTCCGGTGGTCAAAATTATTTTTTTATTGTGTTGGTACACATGTCCCTAATGTATGGTGAAATTTTCAGCTGTATTCATTGTTTACATTCTGTCTTGTAGCGGCTGGTGTAGACGTGTTTTTTTGAGCTCGGCGATTTTTGTTAGTTTAAACAATGGAAGAATTGAAGAGTCAAAGAATTTGTATTAAATTTTGCGTGAAAAATGAAATAAAGTGTAACCAA
Organism: Apoderus coryli; assembly: GCA_911728435.2. NCBI lineage: Eukaryota > Metazoa > Arthropoda > Insecta > Coleoptera > Attelabidae > Apoderus > Apoderus coryli. Next base: position 8,510,365 of record OU452206.1, on the reverse strand, counting down.
GTGTGCGAAATGTTACAGAGAGCCTACGGTGAGTCTGCTATGAAAAAACAAGTGTTTACGAGTGGTATAAGCGTGTCCAAGATGGCCGCGAAGACGTTGAAGACGACGAACGCTCCGGTCGACCCAGCACGTCAATAATCGATGAAAATGTGGGAAAAGTGGAAAAAATGATTATGGATGATCGCCGAATCACAATTAGAGAAGTTGCTGATGAAGTTGGCATATCAGTTGGCTCATGCCATCATATTTTTTCAAAGGTTTTGGGCATGAAACGAGTGGCAGCAAAATTCATTCCAAAACTACTGAATTTTGATCAAAAAAACAAACGCATTACCATCGCTCAGGAGCTGTTAAACGACGTCAACGACGATCCAAATTTACTTGAAAGGGTCATAACTGGTGATGAAACATGGGTGTACGGTTATGATGTCGAAACAAAAGCACAATCGTCCACGTGGAAGCACTCAACGTCACCAAGAGTGAAAAAAGCACGTCAAGTTCGATCAAATGTCAAGGTTTTGCTTACTGTTTTCTTCGATTATAATGGCATAGTGCATAAAGAATTCTTGCCAAAAGGTCAAACCGGCAATAAGGAGTATTACCTTGAAGTAATGCGACGTTTGCGTGAAGCAATTCGAAAAAAACGTCCCGATTTATGGAAAAACAATTCATGGGTTTTGCACCACGATAACGCACCTGCTCATTCATCGTTGCTTATTCGTGATTTTTTGGCTAAAAACAAGACTTTAATCATGCCCCAACCTCCTTATTCACCAGATATCACTCCGTGTGATTTTTTCCTGTTCCCAAAGTTGAAGAGTCCCATGAAAGGACAGCGTTTTTCATCGATTGAAGAGATAAAGGCAGAATCGCTGAGAGTGCTACAGAGCATTACAACAATTGACTATCAAGGGTGTTTCGAAGACTGGAAAAAACGCTGGCATAAGTGTATTATATTTAGGGGGGATTACTTTGAAGGGGACCATATAGATGTAGACGAATAAATAAATATTTTTTTAGAAAAATGAGAATTCCGGGTACTTTTTGAACAGACCTCGTATATTAAATAGTATCGGACCAATAACTGTTCCCTGAGGAATTCCATAAGAACAAGGCAGACATTTACTTAGTGTATTATTTATCTTCACCATTTGGTTACGGTTATGTAGGTAGCTGGAGAGAAAACCCAGACCATGACCACTGACACCATTTTCCTCTAATTTTTGTAATAATAATTCATGACTGACACTGTCAAAGGCCTTGGCCAGGTCTATAAACACACCCGTACAAGGTCGTCCCTGATCTCAAGAAGTATATATTTTTTCGGTTAAAAGAGCTATGGCATCATTAGTGCTTTTCCCTTCGGCAAATCCGAATTGTAAGGGAGAAATAATATTATTTTTTTTCAAATAATTAACTAATCTTTTCTTAATATTTTTTCGAAAATTGTGAAACATTGGAGATTAGACTAATGCGTCTATAATTTTTTACTATAATTGCGTCTCCTGATTTATATATTGGGGTAATGATGGCCTCCTTTAAATGTTGTGGAAAAGTTGCTTTAGAGATAGATAAGTTTATTAAATAAGTTAACGGAGCACTTAATGTTATATTAAGATAATATCAATCGCACGTAGGCACTACTGAATCATATAAAAGATTCGACAAATTTTATAGAAAAAAAAACCTAAGAGCCGGATGACTAGCTCGTCCGTTTCGTCTTAACTTCCCTCTTTACTGAAGTACCGTTTAATGATGCTATGACTATCAATCTAAATTTAATATTTCATTGTAACCCGTTTTGTAATTTTTTGAGGTACTCAAAATTTCAAAGCTTATTTAAAACTTCTGATTCTTTAAATATTTTTCTACTACAATTTTCTACTACAACAATCTTTTAACAATATCACTTAGAATTTCCAAAAATAAATAAGGAAAACAAGCGTAAATGATACATAGAGTTCACGAACGCATATTATTATAAAATATTTTATGATTGTTGCCAAAATTATGACATGGTGACATAATTTAAATTTCTTGACTCACTTTTGTTAAAAGTAAAAACATACAATACGATAATTTTAGATTTGATTATTGAATATCTTATTTCCACAATGGGTTAGTCCAAGTAATCAAATATCGTCCTAATTTTCACCGGTCCTAAGCACAGATTTTTCATAATGTTTATGTTGTACTTTATGTACAGTAGGTTGGAGATTATTCGCAAAAAACCTTTCACTTCGACAGAGCCGGATTCAGATCTTTAGGCTCCCTTAAAAAAAATTTTGGCGCCTAAAATAAAAATATGGTTTTCTAAAATAAAGATTTGGTAAAACAATTAATGGATCATAAAAAAAGTTTATTCTCGTAATGTTAATTTTAAGAAATACTTAAAAAAATAATAGCCTAATTAATCTGACCCTGAACTTCGATCGTTTGAGTAGAAAAACTGCACAGATTTCATTACATTTTCTCATAAAATTAGAACTATATAGAATCAATTGCAACACTGTGAAAAAATAATTTCCTCTTTAGGTAAAGAAGTTTTTTCTAGGCATAATAGAGTTTAAGACTATCTCAAGAACATATCTGCGGATTTTCTTTTGGAGCTGTTATCCTCTCTGACGATCAGGAAAAATATGGCACATGTATAAAAATTAAGAAATGAACCAAGTTAGGTAGTAAAAAATGCAGGCAGCATGGTGAAGGTGAAAGTCCTCCCCTCCCTTTTCCTCTCAAATTTAAAACCTAGGTGGACAGAGTGAACAGTAGGGACAAAACTTTCCGTTTATAGTACGTTACTTCTAGACTAAAGACCCGAAATGACGATAAAACTCTAAGGACCGGTTGTACAACTTGACAGTGAATATCAGTTCATGTAAACGTAAGTTCATCTTTGAACTTAGTTTAAGCACCATATCGTCGTGGAAACTTCGATTCAACGTCCGTTCATTTACAGTTGGAACACTTTTTTGTATGCGCAGGCGCAATGTTGTCAATTGTCAAATCAGTGCTGTGACAATAAACTGTTCATGTTCATGATACGGATTACGAGATATTATGTGGAAATATTGTCAACTTATTTTTTATTACTGAAAATAAAAAATGATAATAATGTAGTTTTGATACAAGCTTAAAAAATTAAAATCTAAAATAAATCTTCAAAGAATCTTATTAATACACCTCTATTCACATCATTTAGAAATTCTTCGTCTAGATGTGTGGAAAAATTTTCAAGTTCTTCATCTATTATCGGTAAGTTTCAAGAACTGTTCGTGTATTTTCAGGAATACCTATTCATTTTGAATATAATATGTAAACACAAAACAAGTAGATACCGTCACTGTCACACAAAACACGATTGTTATCATAAAAAACAGTGAAAGCAGTTTATCGGCCCGGAATCGCGTTCAGTTTTTGGACAAGTAATGAACAAACGTCACAATGACTTTCAACTCCGATCAGCGCTGAACGAAGTTTAAACTGGAGAGTCACTTTTCCAAATAAACAATATTTCACCCCTCTTGACGATATCTCCGTATTTCACGAAAAGAAAAAACAACATATAAAACAGGTAGGTAAGTAAAAGAAGGCCCTCAAACGAGGCGACTTTGACACTATATGCTATTTTTTTTTGCTTTTATATGAATGCAATTATTATATATTATTATTACCTACCTATAAACATTCTCTATAACTTCTGTTGTTTGGCCGTTGAGAGTTTTTCTGCGAGTAAATTTGTTCATTTTAAAAAATAAATAATAAAACTAGTAAGAACTAAAACAAAGTAGCAAAACAGCAAATTGTTCAAAATCACAAAACACTAAAGTAACAGAACACTAAATATACAATAATAATTTGATATACCTAATATATGATAATATGGCAACTCATATACGACAACAAAGGTATAAATAACACCACTCTGCCACTGGATGATTCAATATTACTCGATATTCCAAGAGGGGCGGCAAAAATTGCGGGGAAGTACTCAGTTTCCACCAATTGCGACTTAAACACCCCCATGGCGACAGAACGTGCGAGGCTCTACGCACCAATTAGGATCGTTCAGGTGGTGTCTAAACACCCATTTCGCGTGGTATTGCCGATTTTACAGAAGATCATAAATTCTTTTCCCTATTTTAATATTCAGTGGTAAAAATTTTAGTTGTTAAATCAAAATTAAACTAACAACCACTTAAAAATGCTTAGCTTTTTTCATTATGATTATTTGTAATTGTAAAAAATCGTTTCGTTACACATTTGTTTGCCACAATGTAGAATATGTTCTTGTTCGGCTGTAACTAGAATTAAATTTGAAATTTTTAATAAAGTACCCCCAATATACAAGGTCTTACTAAATAAGCGCCAGAAACTTCAGAAGGTGATTTTTACATGAAAAAATAATGACAGTTTGCTATATAAACGTACGTCCGCAAATGCTTCCCAGCCACAGTGAGTTAAAGTTTTTCTTAAAAAACTAATGATTTATTTATTATTGCTCTCAAACCGGTTGAGATATGCAAATGAAATTTGGTGAGTTTTAGGAGGTACTTCAAAATAAAAATAATTTTTTAAATCCTCGTTCAATGTGTAACAAAAAAGCTCTTTTACCTTTTTTCGTAGGCGGTCACGTTTTTATGTAAAAAAATAAAACATCTTGTTTTTGATCATTTTGAACATTATTTGTTGTAGCTTTGCGCCTTTTACTTTTTTTCATAAATATGCCCCCACCCCCCTACGTAAAAAATGTAAAATGGCTTTTTTGTTACAAATTGAACGAGGATTTCACTTTTTATTTTGGAATATCTTCATGGCGTACCATTTTTTTCTTTAAAAATATTAAGATCATTACTCGTATGCACGTTAATGATGAACATAAAATTCTTAATTGCATGTAAAAAAATGCACTATAAGTATATCTTAAAACCCAATAAATTTAATTTGCATATCTCGACCAGTTATAGAGCAATAAATAATCAGTTTCTAAGAAAACCTTTTACTATGGCCCGGTACCGAAACATTTGCGGACATACGTTTATATAGCAAACTGTCAGTTTGTCGCACATATTTACTAACACCCTGTACCTATGAGCTTTAACGTGGTTGTAGTAGAGGGTCGATTCACACCCACCATTTTTGCACCTATACCAACTTAGAAATTTAGCTTAATAGCTCTAATCATGCCGAAATAAATTTAGTCAACCATTTGGTAATATTTAAGTAAGTATATGTATAACTAACGCGAAATACGATTTGGTTTTATTTGCACAATTTTCTTCAGCAACATTGTATGTACAATATACTTACATAGTAGATACAAATTTCCCGTAAACATGTTGATGATAAATTTGAACTCATTATCAACGTCTTTGTAGCAAAATTTAACTAAGAACTGTACAAATGTTGGCAAATAAATCATATTTGAATGATATATACTATAAATATGAATATACATCGAAAAAAAAAATGTGTAGTAAAAGTAAAATTGATTTGACGCTTTTATTAAATTCTACAATGTTAAAATGATTGTTCTGTTAATAATTGTTATATTAATTTTTGATTTTTTAACACTTAGAATGGACAACACAAAACAGAAATCACTATAGTAATTTCTGAAACATCTTCTTGAGATTTCCACCACTGCACTGTACTGTTACGTTTTTGATTATTTCCTTTGAAACAGAGTTTTTTCTTGATACTGACCATGAGGCTCGCATTATCTGTCATAATACTGGTAACTACAGTTATATTAATTTTTGCACTTATTCATTGAGTTAATCGCCAATTCGGCAAGATCGTCAGCAGGATGGGGATGACCAGATGTATAGGGATGAGCAGATGTATCTATGCTTTCTAAAAGAACACTGTTTCCATCCTCTGCTGTCAAAACCACACAGATTCTCGGCTCATGATGTATATTGCACCATCCATCTAAGGACATGCAAACAGATTGTCCAGATATCTTGTTAAAACACTTAGATAGTGTATTCTTCAAATATTTCATTCAAAAGCTTTGATGATACTGAAATTATATGATGGAAAGTAACCAAGTCTTAGCATTTCTATGGCTTTTCAAACAACCTTATTTTCTATAGCCCTAAAACTGCAATTATTGGTTGTGTAAACGGCTCCTCTGTCCAATTCCTTCTTCTTATCTTGTCCAGTTCGCAACGACCCGCTACTTCCTCTATTTTCAGTATTTTCACGTCCACTTACACTTCCTTTTTCACAGTTCTCGCTTCGCTGTTTCTTTGACAACTGGATAATTTCACTGTGGCTAGTTCCAGGCTGTGACTCACAATCACCATGAAGAGTTTCAAGATCCAGACCACTGTTGGTGCTGATATCATTAGTTTTACTTTTGCAGGTTTCCCAATGACTTTTTACTATGTCCACTAGACCTTGCAATACTTACCACATTTTTTACATACTGATCTACAACCTAGTTTGCCCACAACTTTCTTTTTTATAAAATACTGTCATTTGGTATTTACTAAATTCCTTTCTGCCCCGACTTGTCATGATGTTCTGATAGATTACCCCTAAAGCGAAAATATAACTGATATCTAAAATTAGTGCGATCATTTATATAGCCGGGCGTTTTCTGCCCATTATTACAAGGTTCGACAAAGTCGCAAACTTGCAATATAGCGCGCCGCGCGCCCGGACAAATTTTCACAATTTGAGTGCCAAAGAGACAAATTTGCAAAAACTAAGCAAACGAAATTTTCATGTTAAAACAATTTTGCTTCGTATCGTATGTGTACTTGTACTATTACTATTCCTGCCTAAAAATATTTGTTTAGTTAACAAAACAAAATATAAAAACTTAGAAATCTTTGAAAATAATAATTTTTGTAAAAGCTAGAAAAAAATCATGAAGTATGATGCTGTGTCAACCTTATATCTGCTAGGTAGGAAAATAATAAATTATTATTTATTTGAGTAATATACAGGGTGTCCCAAAAAACATTCCCCACCCTTTGGGGGTAAAATCTACGACCCAAAATGAGACGAAAATCATTTATGTCAAAATTTCTAAAAATGTCTCCTTATGAAATTATGACCATTTTGAATATTGAAATTCGACAAATCTTTCACTTGGAATTAATAATTTAAATTTGGTCATCCTTGATAAAAACAGCTTCATGCAAAGAAAAAATCTGCATCCTTATCATATAAAGCCGATTCAAGAATTGCATCCTGAGGATACTGAGTTGCGCTTATGATTTTGTAGATTTTTAAACAAGTACTGGAGAGTGATGAAAGCCATTTTAACCAGCAAGGAGTGTTCAATCAACACAACTTGCATTGTTGGAATTACGAAAATCAGCACCAAATTAGAGAATCACATAAGCAAGCACGATGGAGCTTAAATGTGTGGCTTTGTCTGGTGGGAAATAGGATAATAGAACCACAGTTTCTACCTAGGATACCAAACGCCGAAAACTATGCCAATTTTTGCGATAACAGATTACCAACTCTTCTGGAAGAACTTCCTTTAGTACAGCGGCCAAATATTGTATTTCAACATGATGGTGCACCTGCCCGTTATTCTCGAAATGTTTGAGAGATATTAAATTGACGTTTTCTCAACCAATGGATCGATCGTGGAGGACCTATTTCTTGGCCTCCTAGGTCCCCGAATTGTTGTTATTGTTCGCATTTATGGAGCTTTAGCACAAATTACAAACGAAGCAATAGGCCGTGTAGAAAACAATTATTGAATAAAATTGAGAGGATTTCGAACACTTGCCTTTGGAAATTGAAATGTTTTGTTTTATTATGTGTTTAGTTAATAAATAATTTGAATTTGAACATTTTATTTTATTTTCAAAAATTACTTCATTTTAATATTCGAAATGATCACAATTTCATACGGAGACATTTTTCGAAATTTTGACATAAATGATTTTTGTCTTATTTCTGGTCATAGATTCTACCCTCAAAGGGTGGGGAATGTTTTTTGGGACACCCTATACATAAATAATTATTAGGAAAATGTCCCTCCAAATAATCTATGTGCGGAACCCTCCCAATCAAAATCACCTGTTCAAATAGACCAATTTCTTAAAATGCATAACTACTAATAATTTTAGGTATTTTCTAAATATGTAATTAAAATGAATTGAACTAATACACTTAGTAAATTAATAATTTATCATAGATGATCGTGTAATAAATATTTCCAATGAATTTTTTTCTGTCTTTGAGCGTAGGTTCAAATAAAATATTGGAATAAAAACTTTATATCGATATATTAACATTAATTGTGTTTTCTTTTTTATTAAGTTACGCAGGCGCTCTAAAAAACATATTTATTTATTGTCTTCTCCAAAAAGTAGGCACCGCACCTAATGGTTTGCCTTATTTAGTCTTCGGTTTATATTGATTGAAATAGGCTATTTTAAAGAAATTCATAAAAATTTATTAGAAAATATTTAAAACTAATTATGAAAATCATTATTTTAATGTATTTCCTATTTTAATTCTATTGAATTTCATTCAGAATATTGCTTTAATTCTGAGCAATATTAAATTAAGATCAAAACCCGCATTTTCATTATTGTTGGGATATCTAATTGAAGGAATTAAATAAAGAAAGAATTTAAATTTCGCGGTTTTTTACATTTAGTTACACATCACCGCAAGCGCTGTATTCAAAAAAATAAGTAGAATTGCCCATCTATAAATTTCTCTGATCTGTAACACAATACTAGATTTACAAAAGTCAATCTTGACAGAAAATACTGAATGCAATCGCAAACTGTCAAAATAATTAGAAAATTTTGACACATGGCACATGAATATATCCATTGATAGGAAATTTAAATAGCTTCGTTCGCGGCCACGATTCTGAATTGATTCTGAACTGAACCGTGACGTCACAGAACTGTTTTTAAAGCGCAGGCGCGGTTCGAAATGCGTTCAGAACTGTAATCACCGCGAACGCAAAATAGAATAATAGAACCAAAATAGAATAGCATAGGTGAATGCCGGAATATTTTAATTTTACGTTGTATATTCTGTTGTTGTCGTGCAACAGTTGTTAATAAAAGTTAGACATTTGAAGAAATTTGAGTTATATTTTCGATTTTTATGTTGACGTGTTCAATCTTTAATCACTGTTCAGTCCAGTTCATTCAAATATTATCCCTATTATGAAGATACTGTCCCGCAATTTAGTGAAGAAGAATATCGTGAACATTTAAATAATGACAGAAGACATTGGGCAGCGATTTGCAGCACATTTTAATTTTTAATAACATTTTAATAACTTAATGAAAATGAAGAAATGTTGTTTAATTGGAAAACTTATTTTATTTTTGTTGTTTTCAATTTTTTCAGGACGTCACTGTCACTAAATACTTCATAAGAAATAAAAAGTAAAACTTCAAAAATAACAGACACAAAACATTTCTGCTTTTATTTATAATAGTCAGATCTATCTACCAGAAAAAATAAAATCCTTCATCCCCTATTCTACTCTTTCTTGAATGTCTTCTTCTTATTGCAGTCACTGACACTGTCTAAACCCCTTATCAGAAATTGGTTATGTTTTACCATTAATCATTAATTGTCTTTAAAAGGACAATGCCCTTATATACCTACAAGGACAAAACATATAAACAATAAATAAATATAACCAGTGTATAATAATTGTTGGTTAGCTAGACTGCGCATGTCAGAACCAACAGTTCTTCCTCAGTCCGTAGAACTGAAAAATCGATTCAGAACCGGTAATGAACTGATTCTTTTTTCACCGCGAACGCCGAAATCGAAACTGCGCAAGCGCAAAGAACTAGAACCAATTCAGAATCGTGGCCGCGAACGAAGCTATTGTCTTTTACAATATTTGATAATATACAGGGTGTTTCATTTAAGAAAATTCACTTATGCCTTATTACTATTACATCATACTATAGTGATTTGTGACCACCCTCTTGGTGTGCCAACTTCTTTACAGATCTTTATGTAGCAAGGTATTCCTAAAAGAAATTAAAAATTTCAGGATCCTATTTATTTAAAACGCAATATGACTTTAACTTTTCGAAGTGTTAATAAAAAGTACTTCAAATCGAATGGGGAATCCAATAAACTAATATATGGGATGTTGAATTTAAAATAAGAAAGGTTAGATTAACTTCTGGTATAACCGGAAGTGATACAAACGTCAAAATATCTTAGAAATGGAGATTGCATCGACAAATGTAAGTAGCCAGAATTTCAGAATGATCCTGTATCTTGTTTTGCTAAAACGTCTAAATTGCCATCCACCATGAATAACCCTGTATTTTTCTGGCATTTTTGTAATTTAAAAACAAAAATGAAGTTCATTCCCACCCTATATATACTTAAACTAACTGTTTCCGTAAAAAACAAATGAAATTAATTATTTTTTTGGTAAACGGATACAGATAGGTAAAGTGAAGTATTAAGTTAAGTAAATGTGCTCCTATTTACATGAGGAATTCGAAAATTGAAAAATATATAGAAAGTCTTATTTGAAATAGCAATGTTGCCACCGGTTTAGAGTAGACGCGACAACACCGCATGCTCAAAAATATGTTTAAACTGTAGATGATATTCGCTTATCACGGTTGCGAAATTTTCAAATTGATCCCTTATTTAGTTCTTCATAACCGTCTAATGCGCCATCCACCGTGGGACACCCTATATTGTTTGTACTGGGTATCCCAAATTCAATGGTTTTGCGGGTTATCGCGGTTATTAGTCAAGATAGAAGGAAACGGTTTTCGAGTCACTGTTTGAGATACGCGTTTTTGAAAACTTTGCATTTTGGGATCCCCCTCGTATCTCGGTTATCCAGTAACTTATCAAGAAGGTGTAAATTGGGTTTATTAGATTGTATTAAGCAGAATAGTTAGAGAGGCAGTTTTTCCTACATTCAACTGTGTTTGTGCAATAGCCCAATCTTGTGTTTTTTGTAATGGAACACCCTATATATTTTTGGTTAAAATAATTTGGAAAAACTGCCTCTCGCAAACTATTCTTCTTAAAACAATCTAATAAGCCCATTTACAGCATCTTGATAAGTTACTGGATAACCGAGATACGAGGGGAATCTTAAAATGCAAATTTTTCATAAGCGCCCCGTATCTCAAAAATTAAAAGTGTTATCTTAATTCTGATTGTGGTATCGTAAGTTTGATAAAAAAGTAGCACAGTGCCCGAGAACCGTTTCCTTTTATCTTTACTGACAACCGAGATAACCTGCAAAACCATCGAATTTGCGACACCCTGTACTGTTTAATCAAAGAAAAAATTGTAGTTTCTAGCTTAATTACTTCGACTTTTGTATCTTCTTAAAAGCAACGATTGATGTTATAGAAATCCAACATGCCCCCCATCGCCTGGCGCCTATGGCAACACAGTGTCGAGGGCGCGTATGTGATGAGGTGCCGACAGAAACTGAACACTTCCTAACGTTATGCTCTTGTAAAATTGTAACTAGAATTAGAAAAGATGAGAATCACAACAACCATTACATACGTGTATTATAATTTGCTGTCTCTCGAGTCTATATTGCATCGTGTACTCAAAATAGATTATATCTATTTACATCAGACTTTGTGTGAAAAACATTTAACAACGTAAAGAGTACCTATATAGAGATATAGTAGTCGAATCTTATAGCAAATGGATATTATATCGCTAGAATACACAAGTTAATAGACCAAGAGCCGGTCAAACTAATTCAATGTTTTAAAAAAATATATTTAGCTTTCAAACACATTTGAAACAAGCAATAATCCATTTAACTCTGCCTTAAGGAAGGATGTATTTCGTATTTTTTTTCTTACGATATTCAACTCTGTTCAAGAATTAAGACTATTATCATCAGCGAACAGCTATACGGTAGTTATCAATGTCTCTTTGCTCCACCCAAGTTGACACTATGAAATTAATGAAATGGATCACCAAATTCTGTATTTTCAAAGCGCGACTTTAAGATCCTGAGCCTTTCCTCACTTTTAATTTTTGTATTCGTTTTAGTGTTATAGTTGCTTTGATTTATGAGGCTTAGTGCTTTGGAAACATATTCCTCTAGTGAACAATCAAGATACTTTTTTTAATCAAATTATGAATCAAATTTCTCATATTCGTAAAATACATCAAAAGTGCTGAAAATGCAAACATTTTCTTCCACACAATGCTGTATGCGACGTAACTAGTGTTAAATAAGGTTGTATTGTATTTATTCATAATTTTGATTCATGTAACACTGTATGTAATTTTTTAATAGTAAGAGACCATTCAACGCACTGCCAGAGAGGGTTCGGAAATTCCCCATCAAGCCACTTAGGTCTACTGAGGAATATTTGATTGATACATGTTTCTATTGATTTGATGAATTTATATTAAATGACTTCAGTGATTTGACTGTACTTACCTTTTGTTATTGTTTACCAAATGTGTTTTGTTAATTTTGTCTATTGAATTGTGTAAAGCTCTTTGTTAGTTGTATACACTAACAAAGTATTATTATTATTTAATTTTGTTTCCAAGTTTTAAGAAAATATTGGCAAATTATTTAAAAAATTAAAAATGATAAACCTTAAGTTTTTTTCTCAAATACAGTTTTCACCTTGAATTATCCGATATTGCTTATGCAACATTAAAGTCAAAATAAGCATAGCATATAGCATAGGTTTGTGTTAGTTGGTGTGAGATGTTTTAAGTCAAAAGTTCGTACTGGCTCAAAGACTACTGCTGATCTCACAGACACAATAGATAGTCCAAAGGCGGCACTTGAGTTTTTTTAAGTAGAATATGCTTATAAAACATATATATGGTTTAGAAAGGTTTATTTCAGTTTGACAATCACCACTGACGAGTACTGGACCAACGAAGCAACCCGTCTGGTTTTAAAGTTTGATGTGTGGAATAAATTCGAAATATAAAGGTCTTGCGGCATTATGTAACAAGCACAGCTTAAAATAAAATCTCTCGTAAATTTTAATTTCTATTCATGTTCAGCGGTTGTTGTGCCTTGTCTTTCATATGTCCTTTGATCAAACACGTCTATATAATATGCCACTTTCTGTACCTTGTGCCTTAAAAATATGTCAAAAATTCCTGTCACCAGATATAGACAATAACGTAACTTCAAATTAGGGGTCCTCACGAAAGATTTTTTGTGGCCCTTATATTAAAATGAAGAAAATTCAAAAAAATCATACTATAAAACTATATATTGCATCTATATATACATATAGCTTTATATCAATCAATATTAAAATATATAAACAAACTTATTTTGCACAACAGAATAAAAAAATAAAACTTGGATATAAAAAAATAAAAATAAATAGACTGTTTCTGTGCAACATAAAAAAAAATCCGTTTTGTCGCCCCAAAACTGTGCCAGTCCGACACAACCAGTCCTATACACTGTCACTGTATACAGTGACTGCAAAAAGTTTCATCCACTTGAGGTTTTATTAGAAATTATTATCTAATTTGATAGATCTTCTTTCACTTTATTAATGTACGAAAAAATCATGGTTACAATATTCTGCCACCATGTTCTACTGTCAGACACAAATTTTCTTCTTTAAATTCCACATTAAGTCTTCGCCACACCATATGATGTCCATCCGATTATATAACACGTTGCCAAAAATTATTTGTTTCATTCATATATTTATTTGCAAACTCTTTTTTTTCGATTAATCATCAACCCAATACTTTTTCCAGTCACTGTAGTTATTTTTATTACTGTCGGTATCCTTTGGCAGGCATGATTTATTATACGTCGTAGATATGAGGGAGAAATGTAACAAAAAACGCTGCATTCGCCCTTTTATAATGTAATGAGGCATGGAAACGGATAGCCCCGGTAGAATCGTTAAATTTATATATTTTAAATTAACTTTGGAGAAACTTTTTCTTTTTTATTTGAAGACGTAGCTGGCGCATATGCTAACCAGAATAAGAGGCCCTCCTGAAATGCTTTACTATTCTGCACCGCTTTCGCATAACCTCGAGATAGTAAGCTCTTGTATTTTTGTATTACTTTTCACAAACATGTCAATACATAACTAAAATCCCATTATCGGGAATCAAAAACAGAATACAGAGACAAAACAAAACATCACTAAACAATAAAAAACAACCAAAAAACAGCACAAAAGCCGTAAATCCCAGCATCCGACAGTTACTGTCTGTAAGTGTCGCTCTTCCTCTTCCTTGGTCTGTATTACCGCTGTTATATGTGCATCAATGATCCGCCATTGTTGCGGCGACTCTAGCATTTGGTTTACCAAGTTTTCCGGCCGTATATCGGTTTCCAGTTCTCTGTTGCATTGGCTGCGGTCATGTTCCCATCTAGGACAGCGAAAGATAGTATGTTCCGCTGTATCTCTTTCCCGACAATATGTGCAGTCATCAGAGTCTATCTTACCAAATTTTTTCAAGTAACTCCGAAAGCATCCATAACCGGACATTGCTTGCGTTATGGAGTAATTTACTTCTCCAAACACCCTATCGACCCATCTGACTATATTTGGTCCATCCTACCCTGGTGTCTTTGTCCCACATCCTTTGCCATTCCCTCCTGGTTTGGTCATTTGCCACCCTTCTGACCATTGCCTTGCTGACATTTGCGCGCTCTTCAGCAAGCAATCTTATAGATGCTATCCCGGCTATAACCCGCGCAGCAGGAGCAGAAATCGTCCTGTAGGCGCTGCACACCCTAACACACATTTTTCTTTGGACACTCTGTAATATATTGCAATAAGTATTCACTCTGAGGGCCTGGCTCCACACCGGCGCCGCGTACAGTAGTATAGAATGACCCACAGACATTGGCAGCCTTCTCTTGCTGGCCCTGGGCCCATCGACATTCGGCATAAGCCTACCCAATGCTGTCACTCTCACCATGGCTCTCTTTGCCGTCCTTTGTAGGTGTTCAGTGTTGTCAGATCGACATTAGAAAAAGTAAAACAGAGTACTCAAGTGATATGACACAGTAGTCGAACTGATGACAGAACATTACAGAAAACTCAGTAAGAAAACACTACTGCAGCTGATTTAACGACAATACGCTAATAAGTACTACACTTTCACAGCATCGTTAACTCCTCTAACCTCAATATCTCAAAAAATATAATAACAACACGAACAGGTTAATAATTATATTCAATGTTAGGTTAAAATCGTGAATAACTAATCGGTCTTAATTTACAAGATACCGCTAAAGGAATTAATTATTTTATCAATCAGTAATGCTCTAAAATAGTAAATCAAAATAGTGCATAGTATTAAACAATAATTTAAACTCTTTTAAGGGCAAGATATTTATGAAAAAAAAAGTCCTAGAGGGGCAAGAACTAAAAAATCATTTATTCTTATTTTTTTAACTACAAATAAACAAAGAAGATCAACTTAAGATATAAAAACTTAAAAAAAATGTTTTTTCTTAAATTTTCGAACAAAAACAGGAGGTTTAATTTTTGTACCACTGCACATTTTGCTGGTGGTAACTTTGAAAACAACTTTTGTTTTTTCCGAGGCAAAGCGGAATGTTGTATACAGAACATATCCAGTCTGTTCTAATTTGTTTTTGTGATGTGCTACAAAGGGCACAGCGACGTCTGATATCCCTTTTTGGTAGGTGTGCACTTGCGCTTGTGCGTATTTCTGAGGGAATATATGGTTTGTGTTTTTTTATAACAATAGGAGTTGAAGTACTTGGTAAAGTTCTTCCTTTAATTATAGTTTTGGCCGTTAAAAAGGTGATGACTTCTCTTCTAAACTGTTTCATAGTCATTTTAGGTAATTTTGATTGTTTGTATAATACATGTGCATTTACGGTTGCGACATCAACAAGGTAAAAAAAGATCCGGTGCCACCATTTCTTTGATTTTCGATCTATTTTATTTAACATTTCGGTCGAACTTATCAACGAAGTTCATATTTTTGATATAATCTATCAATACAGCAGGGCATGGTACATTTTCAATGGCACCGGTTTTGTCTTTTCGAGAAACTTCAGTAAAATCGTGTTTAAGATTCGTTTACGGCATCAGGAAGTTTGAATATGTATCATATACATTGAAAGACGCAGGTTGGTTAAACATAGCTGACGGAAGAAAATTGCATGCATTGGCTCTTTTTCACAGGGTTATTTCGGAGCCTCGTCCCGGTTAGCTCACCCAGAAAGTTCGGCACAGAACAGATATTCATAATTTCAATTTGAGGCATATAGGATTGTTGTCCTTACCACCACATAAAGCACTTTATCTGTGATGAAATTTAAAACCAAGATTAAAGAAAAACTCCTTAACATCTAACACTTATGTTTGTTTAGAAATAATAGCGCATGGAAGTATTTTTCAATGTTGTTGTGAATTCATTTTTATTATTAAGGTATTTAATTATTGAATGATTATATTACTATACTTAATTATATTGAAAGGCTCTCTGTTTGGGTATGGATGTGTATTTTAGTTTTAGTGTCAACTTACAGGAACGAAACTACAACTTTCTTGGATTGCTTCTGGTTTCCTTTTTGCGTGTTTCAGTGATTTGTATTTAAACATATATTGTTTTAATTGTTCATTACTGTTGTGATTGTTTAGCTGATTCCGCAAATAAATATTATTATTATTATGATTATTAAAGACATCGATATATAGGAAATACCTATAGGTAACTTAAAATAAGGAAATGAAGTACTAAATACATAATGTTTATTTATATCTATGCGTATCGAAACTTATCGAGCATTTTTAATTCAACTTTTGTACAACATTTCACACTTTGTGATTCGGCCTGATTTCAACAGTTCCGAAAAGAACAAAACACTCGTTCAGATATGCAAGTCACGAGTTTACATTTTTTTTTCTTTAATTTAAAAAACCCAGTGACTGATTTAAAATATAAATATAAAGACATAACATCCGGTGCACTAACTTATAAAAGTGTAATTTCCTTAGAATTATTTCTGTTTAAAATTTGCGAATCAATAATAAGTAGGTATACCTCCCGGTCATTTAAGTTCCTTCGCCAAATTGTTAACCTCCTGAGCCGTATAGCGGTATCTATATGATTTGTGCCTCAATTACAAATCTCACACATTAATTAAATAATTAATTAATTATATATATATTTATGATATATTTACAGCTTTAGACCAAAGTAAAATATCTATTCCTATTCTGTTGGATTACTTCAAGGCTTTTGATACCTTGAAATGTTTTTGGCAATTCTGCATTATCTTGGCTAAGCCTTAATTCTGCTGAACTTCTGCGAAGTTATTTGCATGATCGGAGACAGGCCGTCAGTTACAACAACGTGTCTTCAGCTTTTGTACCAATTGAAAAAAGAGTCCCTCAGGGCTCGGTTTTGGGACCTTTGTTTTATTTAATGTACCTACGTCTCGCAATTTACTTCTTCACTGAAATATTGTAATAAACATTTTTTCGCAGATGACACTCAAATTTATATGTCTTTTAATATCTGAATGTGAGCAAGCTGTAGAGAATATAAACACTGATCTCTCAAATTTGGCACTTATATCTGGAAAACACTGTTTAATGTTATATATATTAAGTTGATTTTGTTTAATATTGTTTGTATATTACCAATAAAGGCCTTTATTATTAATATTATTATTATAATGGTAACACCGCAATACGCGTACTACGTACATACTCGGCCGGTGAGCGGTCGGAACCAAAATGTCCTCCCGCAATTTTAACCACCGTCAAAGGGTCCAAACAAATTACTTTATTTTATTAACTAACATTTTTTTTTTGGTATTGTAACTTATACAAAATGTAGACGATATATTTATACACACTTATCATTACTAGTTTTATAAAAAAAATCGTTTGAATTAAGCTCAATAAGCACTGACTTAAACAGACCGCATGTTACAGTGTAATAATGTAAACAAACACCCATCGACTGGTTCTCAACGTTGCCAAATTTACTTGTTCATGGCCAGTCTAAAGAAGGCTGTGGGTCAGCCTAATCATCAGATTCCTGCAGCATTTTAAAACAATATGGAACTAGAAATGACAGCTCAGACAGAGCTTCTTTTTTCACAACCTACCCCAATCTGAGAGATTGCTCACATATTCTGGGACACTCTGTATACAAAGTATCTCGACCACCACCGCCTCCACCATGTTTCCGTTGTACAAAGTTCCACCATTAATTGGCCACGAATACATATATTAAAATAAAGTATCCCAAAAAAATTGTTGATACAATAATAATTATTATTCAAAAATTTTCGTACTTTTTATACAGCAATATTTATTTGAAATATTTAAAAATAACGAATAATTAATTATGCCGTCCGGTGTGAATAAATTATACGCCCAAAGATTCTTTAAATTTGTTTATTATTTATACGAATGAAACAAAATTTGAATTGTCTGTCTAGATATTATAGAGTATGTGGTATCATGGTCTGTGCCAATATACACACATATATAGTTTATTTTTTTTTAATTTTTGGTCATAGGTAGAAATAGTCAAATTTAATTTGTTCAATTTATTAACGTTTCGACCATAGTTTGGTCTTTCTCAAAATACTCTAAAATTTTTTTTAAAAATTGATTGTTAACATAATCAGTAACTTTTATTATAACATTTGGAACTGACCTGGTATACGTGAATAATCAAATAGCATCATGGCACAAACCATCCTTAAAGTCACAGTCACACACAAAATTACAACAATTTTGTTTTCGTCATATTTTTAAAAACAACTACTATTTACTAATGATATTATTTCTTTTAAAAACATAGATATTTAGACCGGGCACAACACATTCATTCACAGGACAGACGTATAGATTTTGCTTAAATTGACCAAAAATCAAGAAAATTTGAAAAAAATAAACTATATACAAGACCGGTCAAAGAACATAAAATAAAAAACTAAATACACATATATACAGGGTGATCCAAGAGGAAAGGTCAATATTTTAGGTACTTACGTATTCTAGGAACCAAAATCAATGTAAAAGTTCCTATAAACAAGTGTCGTCTCAGCCGTTACAGGAATAAAGGGTTAAACAATATTCAGTTAAAGATTTTTATTAAATTATTTAAAGTTTTATAGTTTTCAAAAATGCTACCGTTTACTTCTGAACACATGTGAGCTCTATGATTAATAGCTCGGCTTGCTCTATGTTCCACAGCAGAATGCTTGAAAAATACCATTATGAAAATATTGCTAAAAATATAAAAAAATTAACATACAAATTATAACCAATATTAGAATATAATATATGTGGATATTGCAGTTTACTTACGTTAATGAAAGGTGAATGGAATTGAAATATAAAACTAAAACTAGTCAAACAATAGACAAATAAACTATTTAATACTAGATATACATTAATTACTACTTAAACCTATATTTAAATATAGAACTCAAATAATATAAAAGAATAGTTAAACATGTTTAATAGTAATCATTGGTGTACTAGTATACAACTAACAAGAGCTTTACACATCAGTGGCGGCTGGTCGGGGTAGTCAAGGTAGGCACCGCCTACCTTTAAAACTTCGGCCTAAATTAAATATTTAATTTATTATTATTGACTCCATAATTTAAAAAAAAAAAAATATTGATTCTTATATTAATTTCATTTTCTACCTTAAACCTTTAAAACATCCCCGTTAATTCAATAATTATCTATAGGTATAATATATACCGCTGGTGCTATAACCCACTACCGAGACTTCGCATTTTTACAGGCAACTGTTATCGTCGCCTACACCGTATACTCGTATACACTGTATATACATATACGAGTACCTATGTACATATCAAAAGTTTTGCGCCACCGGTCAGCGGCTAATAGTATGTACTATCAAATACGGCCTAAAATACATGTATTTTGCTCAAAATTGTTGTACTTTTTCTTGAATATATTTAAATAAATATACAGAAAAAACTGGTGGTGATTGAAAGCTTTTGTATAATACCTATTGAAATAATATGGGTTCTATTGCGTAGGAACGTGTTTACGTTGAGCTTAGGCACCTACTCCGGCCGCCTTCTATCTATTGTAGATAGGTAGGTATACTATTTGCACGAATTTCAATTTGTACGTTAGGTATTTTTGTTTACTGTTTTTTACATTACGTTTGAACTATTTGTTCGTTTGTTGTTTAAATACTAGTGCCATTGATTAAAAAGTGTATGTATTTAATTATTTAATAATAATAGTAATAATATTTTGACTTAGTACAAGTAAAGATTAGTGGTTGTGCTGCACAACTTGTTGCCGTAGCGGTAAGTAGTAATTAGGTAGTAATATTAATGTTTATTCAATACAAATAATTTTGTATTTTATTTGTATTTGATTATGTATTGGATTTCGTAGGAATGGGGCATAATTTTTAGAAATAAAAAAAAATAAGATTTACCCTACGAAACCCGTATTTTAACGAGTTCTTTTTTACCTAGATAATTTTCTATTTTTCATCTAAGGCGCTTGACCTTGACAATCTAAAAAAAAATCACCTGCGGCGCCTTTTTCTTCACATTCATTTTTTACTTAGTGCCTACCTAAAATTACCCACGAGCCGCCACTGTTACACATGGCAATATAATTTGAACATTTGAAATATATTCAAGAGGAATCAAAAACCAATAGCAATATACAGAATATTCAACAGTATCAGATTTAAATATTTCATATTCAAAGAATTTAACCAACTAAATAAATTACATACATATTATATTACAAAGTAATGCATAACATTTCAAAAACAACAGTTTTTTCGAAGACTACACATTAATTGACATAATATTTGATAATAGGCGCCATCCTTCACCAGCTCAGCATTATTTTCGTTCTTGTCGTGAAAGAAATGAAAAATTGTCAAAATTACAATGGCAATAAAGCATTTTGAGGTTAAATCTGTCACTCAAATTTGTACAATGGGCGTGTGTTTATGACATGTGAGTGAAACTTGCCGATATTTGGTACTGAAGAATATCGCTTAATCAGTACCGATACTTTAATGTTGACAGCCATCATATCTAATTAATTTGAAAACTTCAATGTAAACTGGTATTATCCAACGAAAAACATAAAAGAAACAAATTCATTAAGGATGCGACATTTTAACTTCGTTAGGATAACATACTGTAACGGACAAGAAAATGTACACCTGTTGGCAACACCGTTAGGCGCCTAGTCATACTCGAGCTGGCTGTGTCCTAGACCACCACAGAATAGAACGGAAGAGACTAGAGCATTCCAGTGCGATGTGCAACACGAAATGAGAAATATAAAAACGGAGAGACCGACAGGAGGGGCAGTCAACAGCTATGATGTGATCAGTCAATAGTTGAGAACAGTGTTGTGACATATTAATAATAGTCAAAATGTTTGGAATTTTGCACAATAGTGCTTTCACTAAACGACGAATTTGATCGGTCTTGCAACTTTGATCTTGTCGAAAAGCAATTTTCCTATCGAATAAAAAAAAATTGAATATTTGTAGATGGCGCTCCGAAAAGGTACAAGTGCAAGACCTACCAAATTCTTCGGTGGAGCTGCGCACTTTGGTGTAAGAAACTTTGTCTTTGTGAAATCACAAGCGAACCAAATTCGGTTTTTGCTTTTTGCAAATTCACGAACGACTCCAAACCCCATGCTATATACTATACTTTGCCATACTGATGAGAACAAGAAGTTCGAAAGCAGGCAGAAAAACTACTCATTCAACAGATCAAGTCAAACGTATTCTTTGCTTTGCATTGATGCGCGGCTACCTTTTTTGAAAACGTACTTTGACCCAGTTTGACTGGTCATTGAACAAGGCGTTCTGTTTCTGTTTCGACTTCAATTCGTCTCTTCAGTTGTGGAAGACCAGAAGATAGTTTTAATTACTTTTATTGTTAGTAGTAAAATAAATAGTAGAGATAAATTGTATCAATAAATACAGTCAAATCTCATTCCTTTTGTGTAATTACACTAAGTGACTTATGTGTAACTTTAAGCTAGTTGTTTATGTATTATCTTTGTCGTTTGGTTTTTTTCACAATAAAGCATTTATTATTATTATATAGTGCATTAAAGTTATTAGTGTTTAGTTAATAAGTGTAAATAAATTAGTTATAAATAAGGATCGTTATTATTTCACACAACGAATTCAGAAAAACGTTACAATATTTATTTATTAGAAATAAAACAAAAATTATAATTTCGCATGTTTATCATTCATATTTTTTTAGTTACTTAATATTTACTTGCATATTAATTCCTTATCAAAAATGATAAACAGCAATTAATAAATTTGTTACTATACAAGATTTATAATTAATACACTTGTTTCTTTAATTCAAACTATCAATGGCAATTTTTGACCTCAAGCTTGTTATGTGTTATAGTAAACCATATAATTATTATATACAAAAATATTATGCTTATAAGATAGCAGTATTTTCCCTATAAAATTAAAGTAATTCAATGCGCATTTCTTGACACCTCATGTTTATTTTTTTATTATACAAGGTGTTTCAAAAAGACGCTGTAATATTTAAAGGGGTGATTTCTCAGGTCATTTTATGAAAAAAAGTTCCCATAAAGCTACGGCCGGAAATGTATTGTTTTCAAGATACAAGGTAAATTGAATTAAGTCCGATTTCATTGAAATTTGGCAGCATTGTTGCCAGAAATAGGGAGCTTATATGGACCTAACTAGAACCAAATTATTAAGTCCAGTGGCGTTAGGAGGGCAACTTAATAAACATATATTGACAAAAAAATGTACGCCACTGACTGTAAGTTAATTTCAATGTTGTCTTGAGATAAAGCAACTAAAACTACAACTTTTTTATCTCTTGTATTTTTTTATAATATATTGCAAGAAACAAATTTAAATCATTTTTCAACATACCAAGAATATTTGCCCCTTGATTATTTCTCATGGGAATTTAAACAGAAAATGTATACAAGCAAACCACGAACTCCACTGCAATTGAAGCACAACATCCGCACCGAAATGGCCGCCATTTCCAGAGAGATGTGTAGACGCGTGCGGGATAATTTCCGTTTTCGGTTAGAGGAGTGCCAACATCGCGATGGTCAACATTTGGACAACATAATCATTGCCACTTAATTTTCCTACAGTTTCTCTACAAATTGTCCCAACAATAACAAAATTCTAACTTTTACTTTCCCGCACACTGAAAGTACTGTGAACGCGGTAAAAAAATTTGAGATAAAGACGGATATAATAATTTTGAAGTTCCCTGAGACGATTAAGACCATTTCCAGATGGAAGTCTGTCTGTCTGTACGCTCTGACCAATTGAGCTAAATTTTGGTATATGAGTTTGGGGGAGTCCTAGGATGAACCCATTAGTTTTTGGTTGAAATCGCTTATGCCCTGTGATAGGGGTAGACACAACCGAGAGATACATCATGTTAAAGCATTTTTTATCTGCTTTACAGCACTTTTAATGTGATAACTTAAACTTTATTGTCATAAAAGAATTACAAAAGTTCTTGTAGACAAAGTCGTAGTTAAAATAATATATGTATAATAAAGACGTATATAAATACAATATAACAAAAATATATTAAAATACATACGTAAACCAGTAATGCTACTCTACATTATGCTGTCAAACTTCGTAGGACGGCAAATAATAAAATTACAAACACCACACCAAACATTCGCAAAGTAAAATATGTAAATAACAATACAATAAGATACCCCAATAAAAATGCAAATAACAGAACAGAAAAAAATAATAGGTACATCATTAAAACCATGATCGATCAGCGAGTAATAGGCCTTCTCAAGAAGAACGCGCTCACTGCTGGTAGCTCTTATAAGAGCTAACTCCATATGTGAGCCAGTGCCGCTCTTAAAAGAGCCGCAATAAAATTCTGTTCTTAGGCCAGTTGGCACTCAAGGTGCATCTTGGAGTATCATTGCCGCCGCCGACTCTTAAAAGAGCTACAAAAAATTTGTCAGAATTGAAATAAATTCCAAAAATCCAACCTTAAAAATAGAGATTGAGACATTTCAACCTCAAAATAACAATGCATTGAAAAAAAATCGAAGCTGCAACTGACTAAAACCAGCCGAAAATGAGTGGCAGTGAACGTGTTAACAGCCTCTTTAAATTGCTTGGTATTTTCCACAGCCGTTAAGTTTGGTGGTGGTGATTATACATTCTGCGACTGTCATTTATTTATCACAATATATTTGCCCCCATAATTCTCGAGAAAATTAAGTTTAAAATTTCATCAGTTAGGTAGTTGAACGTATCTTATTACAATTAAAATACAATATTTTAAAAGATGGTACTGTGGCGTTATTGCTAGAGCGTTCGCTTCGCATGCGGAAGATTATGGTTTCGATTCCCAGATCTGGAAATACTTTTTTCTCTAATTTTTGAATAAAGTAGTTAGGTTGTTACGTTAGTTTATTGGAAATAATGAAAATAATACAATTATAATAATAATTATTATTAAAATTATGTTTCGTTACGCAGGTCATATATTTTTGATTATATTATAACTTTTCGGAAAAGATTTGGGGTGCACAACCTATTTTTTTTTAGTGATTTTAGATATTTTATTTTTTTTATTTATTTATTTATTTGCAACATACAGATCTGACGATCCAATTACATGTTGAAATTTATCTAGTAACAATACACTAATAAAGCTAACATTAACAACATAAAGTAAACTAAAACAAAAAAAGAAATACAGAAAATCAAAAAGAGAAAAATACAATCAATAATAATTAATATAGGTACAAAAAAAGTTCCAATTATTGATTAAACTTCAAATAGTTTACTATTAATTATAGATAGATGATCGGTGTTTTTATATAATTGTATGTCATACTTTTACATTTTGAAATATTAAAAAATAAACAGTTTTCAATAGTCCAATGATAAATAGCGATCAAATCAAGTTGAAGATCCTCACAGTCCTTTATGCTATTAACCTCCTTGAAAATTTTCATATCATCTGCAAACATTAAGCAGCTACTATTTTTGAGTACTGACGAAATATCATCCATAAATACAAGGAATAATAGTGGACCAAGTGTACCCCTCACCCTTAGGTATATGGAGATTTAGGCGCCCAATTTGAACTCTCCGCATGTGGGTTACATTCGAAAGATTTGCGTTTTACAAGCTTTAACTTGTCTTTCCGAATATCAGGATTATCATTTACACTCGATATGGATTAAAAAAATACTAAATTAGTAATAATTAATTTTAAAAACATAATTTGCGCTGCAGAGCGTAGACATCAGTAATAAAAAAAAAATAAGAACACATAGTTTGGTACTTATTCAGGTTTTACGAGAGTTTTTACTACTTTTATAATCAATTTTTCTTAAAAACCAAGTCTATTCGTCTGTTTTTTTTTAGATGCAAAGTTTTCAATTACCCGTTTGCTAACTTCAAGTGCGAACTCAAAGGTACCACAAAATTTAATTGATTCTATACAAATATGTATTTGTCGTTACGTTCTAAATATGAATTGCGATGTTGTTCCAATATGCAGCATCCAGCCGTTCTTGTATATTTCTTTTTCCCAATAATGTTAGACGCATTTGATTTGTAAGATGCTGTTTGGAATTTCCATGCAGTTTGGCCTTTCCAGCGAGATGCACTAAATCATCAACACCACTAATTGTCAAATGCGTTTCTGCACCAAAAAGTACACATACAAAACAAAATATTCATTTAACAGCCACAGATTCATCCATATTTTTCATAAATCCGTAAGTGTGCCAAATGTCATTTTGATATCGAGACGCGTTTTGGAAATATTACTAAAAATTCATCTTCAGGAATTTACAAATAACATCCTGTATCTGAAAAACAAAGCATTTTTCGACATATGTTCATATGAAAAAAAATCTTATTTTCGCTTGTAGAATGAACATATATCAAAAATGCTTTGTTTTTCAGATACAGGGTGTTATTTGTAAATTCCTGTCGATTAGTTTTTAGTAATATTTCCTATTATCTATTATAAGTATCTTTGTAGGAAAGGAAGAAGTTATTTTGTCAACCCTTAATACGCATTTCTACCCTGTTTCTTGTATTATCGTAGCCGTATAATAATATTGGAGACGTTGCATATACATTTTCAAAGTCGTTTATCTTGCAAACAGCTTCTTCTAGCGTTATGTAACAAGTGAACATTTTTTATGTGCAAAAGTCTCAAATTTATTATTCTTTTTAGAAAAAGTAAAAAAGCGCACAAACAAAAAGTTGGGACAACATTTGTTCTGACCCCCCCCAGCCTAACCCACCCCTGACATTTTCTAACCATGGGATATCATATTTTTTAATAATCCTACAAAGATACGTAAGTGTGTCAAATTTCATTTTGATATCGAGACGCGTTTCGGAAATATTATTAAAAACCCATCTTCAGGAATTTAGAAATAACACCCCGTATCTGAAATACGAAACATTTTTCGATATATGTTCATATGAAAAAAAAATCTTATTTTTGCAAGAATGTCCCCTTAAATTATTTTAAGTTAATTTCCGGATACCCTGTATATTGTGACGTATACCACCAGTACAGCAACGAGGACCAATATAATAATATAACCACGACTGGGAGCTGACAAACAAAATGGATAAAAATATATAACAAAATTAAATAGATAATTATAAGGTAACTGCTTCCCGAAAAATTGAATCCGCTACTGTTTTACTCATCCTAATATAAAATTTTAAAAGTTACATTTTTTCATACTATTTTACATGCCTGAAATTCATAATTTAATGTCGGTGTAAAATGCTTTTGAAGGCTGTTTTATTTTATTTTAAATATTATAGCACTTAATATACTTCCCCGTGTGACATTTTTCGCAAGTAGGTATGTGTATGCAATTTACAGTTTCCATTCATTTTATTGGTTTAAAAATTTCAAGGATTACATAAATTATTACCTTAATTTTCTGAAAGATTATCCAAATATTTAATTCCAACCAAAAATTTATTATAAACGCTAAAATTATTTGCGTTTCACTTAAATTTGAAAATAAGATTAAAAGTATCAACGTGTGAACTACAAAGAACAGTTTCGATACCAACATTGGTAGCCTTGAGAAATTTCCTGGACTTAAGATCCTTGTAGGTACATATGGCATTTTCAACACAATAATAATTGGTACTATGAATGATTTTATGTTGTACATGTGTGTGTAATTTCTGTTTATGGTTGAATTTCACTGATCCTTATCATCAGTGAAGCCATCATCAAAACATGTTCCGCTATGTTGTAACCTTTGAAGCTAATACTAAAGACATTTTTTGTGGAGGTGGCGTTGTAGTTTGCTTTGCTTCTAAGTATTTATACTTCGCTTGGATATCCAGATAATAATCTTTGGAAAATGGAACACTCAATCAATCAATGACGCCAAACACCCTTTAACAAATTACTGTACACAGAAAAAAGCAAATACTCAAAGAAAACATTTCAATATTATTATTTATTTTTTTACTTGTTCTAAGACTTTTTATTCACATTCCGCTGTAAAATGTTTTAAATTGAAAATCCTGAAATGCTTAAAAAATTTTGATTTCGATATATTCAACAAAAATATTCACTTTAAGTAAATAGTGGTGGTACGCTATATAAAGACAGACACACATACATACACACAGACAGACAGACTTCCATCTGAAAATGTCTGAAAATGGTCTTAATGGCCTCAAGGAACTTCAAAATGGTTATATCCGTCCCTGTGCGGGAAAGTAAACATTCAAAACTGAGCACCTAAAAACTGAGTTCGACAGGTTATGCGGATTGGTCAAGTTTCAGATAAATGAGTGTTATCGGTCTTATGTGGAGGAGGTTGAACGTAACATAGTCCTAAACAGTTTTGGTCATTCTATACCAACAAAAAGAGGCGCTCGAGAATACTTGAAGTTATGACGGACAATGGTGTGGGCTCTAGTTCTCCCCAGGAGATAGTTGACTCATTTGCCGCTTATTTCGAGAGTGTTGATGCTGATTCTGATTCGATATTAGATATTCCCCCTTTTGGATGTGAACACTGATCACATTGTTGTGCCACTTATTGACGAATTGACGAATGTGACATTGTGAAGGCTGCGGAAAAATTTAAGCCACCCCTCGCAGCAGGTATTGATGGCGTTTTATCTTTTTTTGACAAGGACTGTGTTGGAGCCCTGTCTGTTCCTTGATTGCATATATTATTCCAAATGATCCTGTCCTCCTGTACATTCCCCAATTTCTGGAAGAAGGCAAGAGTCACACCCGTGTCGGAGAAATGCGATAGGAATTTAGTGTCCTATTATATCGCCCTATATGGATACTCTGTAACTTTTCTAAGCTGTTTGACTTTGCATCTGGAGGAGTTCGGAGGATTCTGGCGGAGGAGCAGTGCGGGTTTATGCCGGGACAATCTTGTATACTAAACCTCGCTATCTTATCGCATCGAACGTGTAAGGCTATTGACAGTCAGACTCAGGTTGATGTAATATATATCCTGATTTCCAGAAGTATTGATCACTACATGTTGTTTAAACTCAGGATGATTGGACTATCGGAGCCCCTTTTCAATTTACTTAAATCGTATCTTCTAGCAGAGTGCAGTTTGTTCAATACAAGGGCTTCAGATCGTACGAGCGTGTTACTACGTCAGGAGTGCCACAGGGTTCAAATCTGGGTCCATAATTATTTGATTTGCATGGATTATTTTCTTAAAGTCAAATATATTGTTAAGATTAAAAAATATATATAACTTGTTATATATTTTTTAAAAGGGAATTTTAGGGACTGTAAGATAATCCAAAATTATGGAGGGTAAACAATAATTTTCGTTACAGTAACTTTACGAATGGCCCTGTAATAAAACAGGTTACTATATCTTATTATACGTTGAAAAGTGCTTATCCATACACAGATAGCCAAATTTAGTTTGCACGAGTGAGCTTTTCATAAAATTTGACTGTGGAGGACTTTGGTTAATTTGTTCTATCTTCGACAGGAACATGAGTTCCCATAAGACAACATCTAATTTAAGCCTTGTTGATAATAAACGATATTCCAAAAAATTATATTCTGAAAATATGTAGTTTTTGATATATTGAAATTATAATAGTATAATAAATATAATAATTTCCACCTAGTTTGCTGTTTAATATATACTTAACCTATTTTCCCCCGTTGATCGAGCGGCTAACATCTTTTTCTGTGAAAAATTCCAGAAGCAGTCGTCATACCCGGTCATACCTAATTATTTTCTTTGTAGCAATGTCTGAGAGTCGCGGAAAAAAGATGCTATTATATATTATGCTCATGCAATTTCAAGAGCGTGGACAAGGGATCGAACAGAATATGAATGTGGTTTGTGCTGAAAAAACAATCAATGATTCGGAAGATCCCCTAAATTCCAAGCAACTATCTCGGTTAGCGCATTTTCTAGTAAGGAAGAGGGTTTAATGAGGATAGCTAACGAAGAAATCCAAACTCCACACAGAAAGGAAAAAAAAAGTAAAGTGATTCCAGAAAATTGGAGTATTAAGAAAGCAAAAACCAGAAGGAATCTCGGGTTAAGTTACATATCAAAATCCAAGAGTAGGCAAGATTACCCAGAGAAAAAATGCGTCCACCATGTGGGAGAAAAATTTAAATATCAGTGTTCTGCAATAATTAATGAAGGGCAACGGCAACAAATTTTCAATCATCGTAATTTAAAAAATGCTCTCTATTTTGATCTAAATTGACGTATTAGAATTTCTAAATCGTTTTTCAAAGCGACTCTTGACATAAATGACCGCCCAATAAGAACTGTCCTTGTAAAAAAAAACAAAATGGTGTTGTTAGCCAGATTTAAGGGGGCACAATCCTCATCCGCCTATACCATCTGAAATAGAAGATGGTGTCCGCAAACATATAGAGTATATACCCAAGATTGACTCGCATTATTTTCACGCCCAAACTACACGGCATTATATAGATGGTAGTAGAGATCATTGGCCCATATTTGGGGAAATTATAGAACTGTCTGTATTAAAGCTGGAAAACAGTTTGCAAATTTATTAGTTTAGGATCACTTAAAATAACAGAAGTCAAAATTCGGATGATCGATAGGAATAACCTGACTAACTTGTTTATCAAAACATCCTACGAAGCCAGTGAATATCAGGAAATTAATATAAGATAAAATAATATAAAAAGGAGCCTCACAGTAAATCCAAATATTGCCCCTTTACAGAAGAAATCTACAAGAATATATCTTGTCACTTAAAGACAGCAGAAAAGAAGATCTCTTCTACATGCTAATCATATTGAAAGATCTGTTATATTTAAGACATATTTTTTTGTCAAGTATTGTCCTAAAGGCACCAATAAAAGTTTTTAATTTTTCGATTTGTTTTCTTGAACCTTGGTTTTTAATTTTAATTACTTTTTTTTTATTCCTTTTGGGTAATTAGGTTCGAATTTTTGAAATGAAGATTCCTTAATTCATATTTGTAAATAATTTGGTTAGCCAAACCATTAAAATTTGTCTTTTATTTTTTTAATTATCATTCGACGTTTCGACAATGGTTATTGTCTTCTTCATGGATCATGCATACATACATCGTGTACCCAAAACGAATACCAAAAAGTAATCAAAAATAAAAGTTTAACAACTTCAATCTATCTGCTGGTGAATATAAGGACAAAATTAGTTTTTAGTATTTATTGTGAAATTTAAAGCCATTTTCATTTCAAAAATAGGTGGTATATCACACGTAATGGTTTAAACAAATTTTCAGTGTTTTTAGCTGTTATTTAAAATTATCCAAAAAAAATCGCCATAGTTTGGCACTTATTTTGCGTAAAACATTCATCTGAGGAAGGCGTTTTTTTAGTAACCTCAAAAAACACAAAAATTGCAACTTAATTTAAAAACCGCGATAATAAAATGTTGTACGGAAACAGAGAAATACATTGTCAAATAATAATAATTAATTGTGAGTAACGACGGAAGAATATTTTTGCAAAACCTACTACTCTGCAATCAGTCAGTTAAGTGTCAAAATATGACGATTTTTCTTGATTAAAAAACACTGAAACCTTGTTTAAACCATTACATGTGATATACCACTTATGTTTGAATTGAAAATGGCTTTAAATTTAACAATAAAAAATCCAGGGTTGTATTGAAAAAAACTTTGATGATGATTTTTCAAAAACAAAACGTCGGTAGAGAAAATTTGTAAACTTTATCTTATTCTCCTGAAAAAGTAACAATGAGAAAGTGGTTTTAATTTTTTTTAAATCTGTAAAAATAACATCAGTAATAAAAAAAAAACTAAAATCGCAAAAAATCGTTTTTACAAAAATTCTGCAAAGAATCCAATGTTAACTCATTCTTATCTTGGACACAGTGTAGGTATAGTGTTCCATTTGAAATAAGAAATTAGATATCAACTTCCGGTATAACCGGAAATCGTACAAAGATAACAATATTATGGACTGATAGATTGGATTGACCTGAGTAATCGATTAAATTTTCAAAACAATGGTATGGTTACTTTTCCCAAAACTTGTAAGGTACCATCGACCGGCAATCACCCTGTATATCGCGCTAACTTTTCCAAACTCAGGCAAAAATCTCCATCCAATCCACATTTGAATAAGAAAAAAAACAACGTCTCGACGCCAACGACGTGTATTTTCTACCCGACCATAGTTATCGCCGTCGACGTCCGATTATCCGCGCCCGGCGCTTTTCGGTAGAGGGGAAAAACTTTTCAGTTCAGCAGCTGCATGCGCGTGGTTCGCATCGTTTAACCACTTTTCGATATCTCTATCTCCGTTAACAGCAATACTTATAATACGCGCTCACGTAATAATTTAAAAAATTACTAAATTAGTGGGATATTTATTTAAAGAAATCTCACAACGTCCGCGAAGATAAATTTAGTTAATTTTTTATTTATTAATACCGCATAATTTGTTTAAATTAAATTAGTTATCAACCTGCATAATAACGCGGCTAAATCGTCCTTGTGTGTGCTACGAATAAGGATTATTTTAGTGCGCTTTAGAAATGGCCCCAACACCAGAGACTGTGTAAAGGACAGTGAGGAGGTTCTTGTTCAGCAGTGAGAGATATGATCTCAGTTGTGCCAAAGGGCAACCAAAAATTATATGAAAATGAAGCATCAGCACAGGCCCAGGAAAGTGAAAACACGAGTGTCGTTTTGTTTCACTGGCGGCAAAGAGCCGTAGAAATAATAAAAGTTTTCCCGAAACATTGAAAAAAGGTGCGCAATCGGTGCTCCTTTTTCCTTTTTGGGATACGCGAAGTGTAGACATGTATATTTTATCGTACGAAAAATGTGTATGTTTTTTTCTATTTCTAGTGATTTTTATTTTGAATTGTTGTTGTTCCGGATTCCACATAGATAATTTAGCAATGTCGGCAGTAAATAATTATAGTATAAATAGTAATAAAAGGAGTCAACATATTAATAATATGTGGAACAGTGATAACGTTAGAACTTCATTGGAGATTAGTGATACGGGAACCTACCATCACAGACTGAGACATCATCGTCTACAAAGAGCGTACGCAAAACGTTATGAATCGTCTCAAAAAAGCCTACATACAACATATTCCCCATCCTCCACCCCATCTTTGATAAGTGATAGTCATTTTCATATTATTAAATCAAACTTTAGATCTCTACCGTCACAATTCTCAGATGAGACTCAAATTCCATCTAGTTTTCCAGATAATCGTTCGCCATACAATTATCTTCAATCACATGGATTGAGGACAAGATTTTCACAGGATGACCAGTCTCGAAATCGTATGGTTCATCGATCTGAAACAATCGGTAACCCACAATACCGTAGTTTATCTTCAACTATTCAAACTGAATCTCGAATCTTCTACCCAATTCCTAATTCCAAATCATCTCCAACAAAAGATGTTAGAGAGTTCAATCCAGCTCTAACTTCTTCTTTTACTCCCAATAATTTTCAATTTAAGATAGGCTCCTACAAATCTCAAATAACACCCCAAGTTCCTAGACTCGTAAATCGCTCTCAAAGATCATCGTCACCAGTGCAACGAAAGCGTACAACAAACAAGAAACAAGCAACACGCTGCTACCGCGAAGACATCTCGAATAAAGCATACAAAGCTCAAATCGTGCTAAGAGTAGTTGCCGAAAGTATGTCGAAACGTCGCGACCAAAAATACGTCGTTCACTTTAAAGTGCTTCAACAGTATAAAAATTCCTCACTGCCAATACATGATTATGTACAATTAACGTTTCTGAATGCTTCCTCAGTACCATCCTCATCGGGAGGACGTGGATGTGAGATTCTGGATAGAACGACAGGGGCCAGTGGCAGAAACCTAGTCAGAGCGGACGTGCGGACCGCGCAAGAATACGTGTTGTTTTTGAATGCGACAGGAGCGCATAGTTACGCTCCTGTGGGAGCGCCTGAAAAACTCAGGCGCAACCCTAGTCGAAACCGATATATTTACGAGGTGTTGAGGACAGTTTGCAGCCCTAACTTTAGTAAGTGTTTTTTATTTTAACTTTTTGAATGTTTTTCCTAATTTATAGTATTTATTTGTTATTGATATATATCAACAAGTAAAAATAATTTCAGTTCTTTTAATAATAATGTAATGTAAAGGAATTTAGTTATTAAATCGTTCTTCCTGAGAAACTACCTACTAACAAATATGTTGGATATTATTAATATATGATAAACATAATTAATGGTAGTTACCAAAAATTTTTTTAATGAAATGTACGAAAATTCAAAAGACCCTTGAATCTGTGACATTGACGTTTTCAATGGTCACAATTGACTGTCTACGTAGGTATACTTCGTTCTGGTACCAAGACTACTACCGTATCTGGCTGAGCAAAGGTTACTGAAACCAATATGCTCATTGCAAAACATTTATATATTTACTACTAGAGCTTTTATATCACAACGAAGCGTTTGGACCTATCGATGGTGTTGTAGCAATTTAACAGTGTTAAATTATAATCTTTTACGTTTGATATTCATTTAAAAACGGTAAAAAGCTGTCTAGCCTGTGCTTTAAAGTATTAAACCGAAAGCCAGTTATATAAATCCGAGGGTTGATATAAACTTGATATAAAGTTCTTAAAAACATTTCGTGAGTACGCCTAAGACCTAAGACTGTTTATGAATGAAGTTGCGAAATAATGCTTTTTCAGTCCTCTTGATTTTTAAGCAACATAGGTGAGAATATAACAGTTGCTCTCGATTTTTAGAATACCTAGTATAAAGAAGGGATTGATTTTTTGATAAACATTATTTATTTTTATTAATTTTTGTTTAAAAAAAGAGGAAACTTAAGTCATTGGTTATAAGGACACTTACTTATCACCAAAGTTTCACATCAACCACTAATTAAACAACAGATGAAGTTGGGAATCACGAGAACTGAATGAAAAACGATTACACAATCTACTCCAAATAAATAAAATACGAGCGTGCGGGATGTGCACTTTCCCGCACGCGATGTGGGAATTTTATCTATAAGTAAATGAAGACGTACTTATGCATTTTAAAAATAAAGGATTATTATACGACATGAGAAATGATTTTTTGTTACACTCTATCCAAAAGTTTTTTTAAATTACATACTTTTTACATACTTTGTATAATAGTACCTACATAAATGTCAATTAACAATTAATAGGTATAATTATTTGGTTACAGTGTCAAATCTGACAAATATTTTTTTTTCTGTTCCCGTAAGAACAATTTTTTTTTATTATTATTATTTATTTTCGTCAGACCAAAACCACAATACAAAAATGTCTGAGACGACAAATGCTAAAATATAATAAGTGGAGTTCGGTCATCCATCAAGTGCGGAAAATATACTTTCCGTATGTGTTAGGTACAAATTTTTGCTACGATCACTTCAAATTTGGCAAAACCACAGCATAGGCAAAACTGTAGAAATAACTCACAATAATTTAAAATACGTGCCTTGTTATTACCAAAGAAAAAGGCCCATAATGGTACTAATCTAGCTTAAGTTTGTAGTTTAATTCATTTAAAAAACGGGCGGAAAAGTAACTTTTCCGCACACAGTGTTTTTAATATTGCTATAACTAATATAACGTCAGATACTTAGTGCTAAATTTGTCATAAATCATAAATAAATATTAATAACTGTTTAGCTTACTTCTGTTTATCCATCAAACAATACCTAATAACCTGTTAATATCTTCGATTTTTAGTTCATTTATCATTTTTCTATTATGACACATTAATAATACTTAACTGAGATTATTATGACAAAAGGCATATTTGACAAATTTGTCGATTGTTACCCTAATTGTCAGTTTGACAGTTATAGCAATATTAAAAACAGTGCGGCAAAATGTGACTTGCCGCAAAATCTAAAATTTTTACTTATATTAATGAAAGTTGCTGCTATTTTTGGGGTATACTTGTAGACGAGAAGAACTTACAAACACCACACTTGATTCATGAGGACCTGAAAAAACTGGTGGACCTTTCCGATCGCCATAAATTAACTATTAATCCAATTAAATCTCACGTCATGTTTTTCGGAAGGTTTAGGGAGTATGCTGAACGCAATCTTAGCATTAACGTAAATAATCAACAAATTGGATCTGTTGCGGTTGCTCGGAATCTTGGAGTATATGTGGACGTCCATCTGAGATTTTCGGATCATGTCGGTAAAATGCTTCAGAGAGGCTATTATAATTTAAAAATGCTGTATCCACTACGACACATTTTGCCGCAAAAACTAAAAATAAAATTAACCGATAGCTTAGTGTTATCGCACTTTAATTACGCTGATGTCTTGTACGATCCCTGTCTTTTGAGAGCGGATAGAGACAGAATTCAACGATTGCAGAAAGCTTGTCTGAGGTATATCTTTGGTATCCGCAAATTTCAGCCGGTAACCTTTAAGTTGACTGATGCTCTGTGGCTTAACATGGAACATAGACGGAGGCTACACTCCGCATATCTTTTTCACTCAATTATCATGCATAAATCGCCTCCGTATTTGTTTAGGAAAATTAAGTTTCGATCGGATGTTCATACTCTGGGCTTGAGGTTCCGAGGGATGATTTCACCTCCTCCACATCGTACTTCTTTGTTTATGAGATGTTTTTCTTATAATGTCTACGCTTTGTATAATGGATTGCCCTCTCATTTAAAATTTTTAAAATTAAATGCATTTAGAGCAGCATACAGAAATTTTTTGTTTCACTTGTATTGAAACTGAATTATATAACAAGTCTTCTCATTTGCTAACCTACACTAAGTATTAATGTCTATATTACGTCGTTTACTTAATTATAATGAAAGATTTTTTTTGTAGTCAGGTTGTGCTACTGCCAGAATTAGTTCTTTTTATTTATGTATGTTTTTTTTTCTTCTATTCGTATACCTTTGGGTTAGGATTAAATACCAGATTATCTGCCTCCTAACCCTTTTTGCAAATAAGTTTAAGACTAAATATTGTATAAATTATAAAATTTTGTATTGTTTTCTATATTTTTCTTTTTGCAAATAAACGGAATTATTATTATTATTATTATTATGAAATACAGGACAAAGTTAGGACACCGCTGAATGGACATCATTTGTCCTGTATGTCATCAAGTGTGGTTTTTGTCAGTTCAAACTGACAATAATTATGAAATTTTACTTTTTTTTTCTCGAAGTCCGTTCAGCGCTTTTGTAGTGTGTAGACGTCAAAAACTCTCGCCACCATCAATATCAAGAAGAGATTCGAGTTATTGTACAAGAACATTGCTATTTTATTACGTTGACATTTAACTAGACAAACCTGAAAGGTTTTTTTGGATGATACATTTTTACGGATCAATCACGTTTGCACAATTTAAATTAAAAATGTGTTTTGCCATTTTTTAATCCTATAATCCAACGTTCAGCGTAAAAACGTTAAAAAGTATTTCCTTTTCTTTTCAAACTCATACATACATACATAATAATATATAATACAATTCTAGTATAGACTTTAGCCCAGATGTATATTTGCAGTTTTTGAAAAAATTTTCTTTGAAAACGTTTATATTTTTATTATTTTACGACCGTCCGAAAAAAAAACTAGCTCCGTGATCAATTGATACGTTTTAGATTTAAGACGTTACATGAACAAAGATAAAACATTCAGATAACTAGTAAACTAGTGGCTTAGCTTTAACTCAACCTAAGCAACGAACATTCACTATCAAGCCATAATGATACTTACAATATTGATAATCTAGACAATGTCGCATATTTTGGGGAAATACCTCAATAATGAATGAGTACATAAAATATATGTTTATATACGAGTATACAGATTAATTAAAATTCGAGGGCCACTATTGCGTTCACATGAGGTTAAATTGTGTCATTTC
This sequence comes from Apoderus coryli, assembly GCA_911728435.2. Lineage (NCBI taxonomy): Eukaryota > Metazoa > Arthropoda > Insecta > Coleoptera > Attelabidae > Apoderus > Apoderus coryli. The sequence goes on along the minus strand of OU452206.1, from coordinate 8,472,916 downwards.
AGAAACAACAACATGTCATAAAAAGGATGAAACTATCTGTTACGAATTAAAAAATGTTTCAGAAACTGAATTGAATTGAATTTCTATGGGCGCCATACTAGATTTTCCCACCAGATGATATTATAGTTATTGTTTGAACTAAGGAGGAAAGCGACACTTTTCGTCCGACATGCCACTTTTTTTGTATGCCCATTTTTTGTAAAACAAAATATACAGGGTGTTCCATTAAAGAAAACAAAACTTTGCTCTATAATCAATATCAAACTATCATCCCACTATGTTTCAATTTATTAAGTTTTCTTGGGTATTGGGACTAAATGAAACTCAGTAATTCTGAATTTTAAATTCTATTGAAACGTTTCGTGCAATATGTGCACATCATCAGGCTAAAAAATATAAAATCTCAATAAACTAAAAGTTATATAAATAAAAATAAACATTCAACAAAAGGACGATGACCAAACAGACTAACATATGTGTATGATAATACACGAAACAGGGTGGATATGCGTATTAAGGGTTGATAGAATAACTTCTCGCATTCCTACAAAGAAATCAGCATGCCAAATGTCATTTTGATATCGACGCATCTCGATATCAAAATGACATTTCGGAAAAACCCATCGTCAGGAATTTAGAAGTAACACCCTGTATCTGAAAAGTATTTTTCGATATATGAAAAAAAAATCTTATTTTCGCTTGTAGAATGTCCCCCTAAATTATTTTAAGTAAATTTCGGGACACCCTGCATGTGTATGTCTCCTGTATAATATGTTTTAAAGTAAATAGGTTAAAAAAAATTTTGATGTACAGGGTGTTAGTAAATAAGTGCGACAAACTTCAGGAGGTAATTCTGCATGAAAAAATAATGGCAGTTTGTTATATAAACACATGTCCGCAAATGCTTCGTTTTCTGCTGAGATACAGTTAAAGTTTTTCTTAAAAACTGAACATTTATTGATTGGTCTGAAACCGGTGGAGATATGCAAATGAAATTTAGTGGGTTTTAAGAGGTAGTTATTGCGCATTTTGCGAATTTTATGTTCATCAGTGGCGTGCATATGGGTAATATCTCAATTTTTTTGAAGAAAAAAAAAGGTACGACACAGGAATATTTGAAATTAAAAATTATGTTGGAATTCCTCGTTCAATTTGTGATAAAGAATCTCTCTTGCTTTTTTATCGTACGGGGCATTTGTGCAAAAAAATAAAACATCTCGCGGCTACTGTCAACATTCTGTTAAATACGAATATTTCAACGAAATGTCAAATTAGCGTTTCTTTATTATTATTGTTATTTTCTCTTATTGTTTTGGTTTAATGTTTATTGTATTAGATAGTTCTTGATAATGTATTAAAGAAATGAAAAATACGGGCTAAGATGTTTTATTTTTTTGCACAAAGACGATGCCCCCTACGGTAAAAAAACAAGAGAGATTTTTTATCCCAAATTGAACGAGGAATTGCAAAATGATTTTCTATTTGAAAAATTCCAGTGGCGCACCATTTTTTTCTTTAAAAATATTGAGATCATTATCCGTATGCGCGCCACTGATGAACATAAAATTCGTAATTGCTTGCCAAAAAATGCGCAATACCTACCTCTTAAAGCTCACTAAATCTCATTTGCATATCTCCACCGGTTTCAGAGCAATCAATAAATCTTCAGTTTTTAAGAAAAACTTTAACACCCAGAACACTCAGAAAACGAAGCATTTCCAAACATATGTTTATACAGCAAAACTGTCATTATTTTTTCATGCAGAAATACCCCCTGAAGTTTGTCGCCCTTATTTACTAACACCCTGTATATATGTATGTTTGCAAAAAAAAAAAGAAACTATGACAAATTTAATAACAAAAATGTCTGTCTTGTGTAATATGATTGTATTTTGTTACATTGTAGATTCATGAAGAAGGCAAAATGTAAAAAAAATAAAATTGCCGAAACGTACGTCGTATTAAAAATATAGTTCAAAAGAAATGACAAATATTTGAAGAAAATATATATAAAATGTACGAATTAGAGTAAATAGCATATAATTTATGAACCCAAAACTCAAAGAAAATATTATAATTTTGAAATTGACTAAAAGGGTCTAAGAAAAAAACTAAAACAGCTTGCATATACTATTTTCAATAAGATATCCCCCTTTAATTTTTTTCTCATTTGTTTCGCAACACCCTGTATAACGGTTCAAGAATAAAATAGGAAAAAATATTAAGAGTGTAAGCATGCATTCTTAAGAATATAAATATGAGGATGTATAGCTGGATATAGAGTACATTATTTTTTACACTATAATTAGCTCAAATTCTCTTTTAAGTTTTATCGCCTAATCCATATAAGCTTTTCTTGTTACATCTAATTAGCAATTGTCTCAAATATTGTGACAGACTAACTACATTTGTCATGCTATATGGCGTCTGCAATTTTTAGTCGGACGCACCCAAAATAAATCGCATCGTATTACCTACCAGTGGCGTAAATTTTATTATTTTACGTACATTAAATTTTGATCGTTGCGGTTATTCTAATTTCTTTGGTATTAAAATTTAATAATGTTTTTGTCTAATAAGATATAACGGCATAACCATTAAAATGGCACATACACATGGTTTTTAAATTAGTACTTTGCACTCTGTTTGCGTTGTATGTGGTGTTGTTTCGTGGTCCTTCAAGTTGCGATGGAATCAATCGGATTTTACGGTACAAATCGTAGCATAAAATTTGCAACAAATTGTTTCTTTTTGCTCTGAAACTTTCCTGAAAAACCAAAGCCATCTACCTGTAGCAATGTTATTAAATGTTCGAGCAAGCATCAATTCCAAACACATCAGTAGCAGCAGTAATTTTACTATTATAAAATGGAAAACGCGACATCTATCCTAACCTTAACTAGGTATAGCTTTCTCTATCTTAACTTTTTGATTTTTCAGATGTTATTTAAAGTCTAAGTATATCTAATCAGGTTTGATAGCGAAAATAATGTCCAGACGTAAACAAGCCTACAATAAATGTTTTTATTTTGATACATGTGTCTACAATAATTGCGATATGGTTTGATCATCTGTAAAATACGATGCACCCCAAATAAATAAATATATAAAGTTTCTCTCATAATTTCTGACTGGCAGAATATAAACTTACCCTGAGTCGAAGTTTTCTGCTTTGAAATAATCAATTTTAATTTTATTTTTTTCGGAAATCGGCATTAAATTTTAAGAACTAAATGCTATAGTCATTACAGTTTAAGGGCAGTGCATATTATCTTACACGTATTGTTTCCGGCACGTATCATTTCCGTTGAAGCTTACATAAAGCGTTTCAGTTCTGTCAAGGGTAGAAGTAGAGATGTGTTCCCGCTTTTCTTACAAAAATTATGTGTAATTGCACTTCTACTTGACGAAGAAGAATCAAGCAAATACTCAGTAACACAGTTCATTCAATGTCAAAAAGGAAGGTGTATACTGGAAGAATCAATGACGATGATTCATTATTAGGTCATTCAATAAGTCGGTAGGATGAAACATAGATGGCGTTACTAGAATTTTTCCATACGATTTTTATTTAGTACTAACTTTCAAACAATACGTGTTTAAATTTGACACCAATCTGACTATTGATTCGTGATGGATTTTGGGATGCGAACGAAATAATATTCATCGACTACATACAAAAAGGAGCCACCATCAACAGCGACTGTTACTGTGCACTTTTGGATCGATTGAAGGCTGAAATCGCAACGAAACGGCCACATTGCAAAAGAAAAAAGTGTTGTTTCACCAAGACAATTCACGGTGTCACAAATCGATGAAAACTATGGCAAAATTGAATGAATTGGCTTCCAATTGCTTACCCACCCACCGTATTCTCCAGATTTAGCCCCCAGTGACTTTTTCCTGTTTTCAGATCTGAAGAGAATGCTTGCTGAAAAGAAATGTATGTCCAATGTTGAAATAATCGCTGAAACTGAGGTCTATTTTGACGAGAGAGAGAAATCGTACTATAAAAGTGGTATGGAAAAGTTGGAAAATCGTTATACTTGTTGTATTGCCCTCTACGGAATTCGAATAAATATGGTTTATATGTGTGTGTGTGTCTCCTGTGTATATGTTTAAGACACCTGAAGAAGGCATCGACCGCCTCCGGCAAAAATTGTTTCCGAATATACTGAACGGAAACGTAAGGTGTCTGATACGATACGTACTGGACAATGTGAATTAGTTCATATTAAAATCATTTCATTAGTTTTTCGGAAACGATACGTCTATGATAATATGCACTGACCTTTACAGATGTAATATTAAATATCATGTTTTACCACCTCACCAAGACTTTTTTAAATTCCGACGCGCGATTCGAGATTTAACAAAGTGTTTTGGTAAATTGTGATTTTCAGCATTGCTCTTCGCCAGGGGTTCCCCAAGTGTACGCCTCGGCGCCCTGGGGTGCCGTGAGGAGGTGACAGGGGCGCCACGTAGCACTCCTGTTTTCTCTCTTACGGAATCTAACTTCAAATCGATCAATGTCTGACAGGATTGCAAGCTGTTATTGGAAGTAAAGCAATGCATACTATGTGGCCCCAATGCATCATCCATACGCAAGCAGTTGCATCGAAATCGAATTGAATTTGGTATTGACAACGTATCATACTAGCTACTTAACTACATCAAAACTAGCCGATGCCAACAAAACTTTGCATGGTCATGAAAGCCGAACACACAGCCTTGTTATATTACTGTAGTTCGCCATGGCGTTTACATGGAAATGTCGCATCTCGTGCATTCGAGCTACATCAAGAAATTAACACGTTTCTGCATAAAGAAGCCCATGGAAGATCCAAATACTTTGTCGAACCAGACTTTTTACTAAAACTAGCATACATATGTGATAAGTTTGACAAACTGAATGCCTTGAATCTTGAAACTATTGGAGAAGGTATTTAGGAAAAAACTGCAGTTGTGAAAAAAAAATAATTATGAATGCGGTCAAGATTGTTTGCCCGAGTGGGATAAATAAGCCCCTGTAATGAGCTCGTTGTGTCTTAAGAATTTCTGCATCTTTTTACACGGAACACTTTTCAAAGCTCACTGAATGGTTTGGAAAATACCGCGGAAGAAAATATCGAACATATTCGTGGATCCAAAATCCATGTCATGCTTGAGTTCCAGCAGAAATCACTTTACAAGAAGAACAGAGTCTCACTAAACAGCCTTAACGCAAAATTTGCTAGTTCCGATTGGGTGGAGTTTTGGATAAACGTCAAAAATAACCAACTATAAGTTCAAAAGGTTGAGCGATTCTCATTCCTTTTGCAGCATCATATTTATGTGAAACCTATGGCTAGGTTGTAAAGCACAAACTTTGTATAGCCCTTCGTTGAACACAACTAGGGCGCCGTGACAAAATAATAAACGTGGAAGGGCGCCGTCACTGAAAAAGTTTGGGAACTTCTGCTGTACGATAAAGGTTTGACTCATCGATCACGAGTTTACAGAATAGCATCCCAGTCTAATTATTCTCTGTGTTGTTGAGTGGTACAAAAATTCACCACCCTGTGGTATACAACGGTTTGGCAATATGTGCCAAAGTAAGAAAACCCGCGGGCTAAATCAATTATTGCGAGTATAATTGGGTGGCAAATGAAAACTATATCAAACTGCTATATTCGCACAATTATTAACAAATGCGATTTATGTCGCTCACACTGTATATTTTATTATGTGAGAAAAAATACGCTAATTTGCTTGAGAAATATTAATTATTGCTAAAAAGCATGTCAGCTTGTTGATTTCGCATTGAAAATTTTGAATATATCAATTATTCCGGGTATTTTTCTCACCTAATGTTAGATAATTTTAAACTACAATTGCGATAATGTTAGTATTTTGGCGCCCATGCGAATTGATAATGATTTTTTTAATAATATTATTTATTAGTTTATTATTTATCGCTAAATTTATTTTGTTTATAAGATTGCTATTTCTGATGATACTTAAAATTGTGAAGTTAATAAAATTTACATAAATATTAGACAATAATATTAAATAGCTCAGCACGTTCTCCTAACATAAATGTGTACTTATTTTACATTCCCGACCCATAGGGAAAGGGTATTCTGAACGTGCTAAAAAAATTGAGATAAAGACAGATATAACCATTTTGAAGTCCCCTGGGACGATTAGTTTATCATCCATGTTTGATAATTTCTGAATGGGTTCAAATACAAAAAGTTCAAAAATCATGCCTATGGTTCACTTATGGTATTAGAAAATATGACCCCGTTAGCCATAAATTATTAGAATCCAATTGCCTTACTATGTATGATCGACGTAAGTTTCACCCATCATGCTTATTTCATTCCATTTTGTTGCTGAGGTGCGCCCAATATTAAAATAGTAAAATTAAATTTAGATCCGACGTCCACACAATAAACTTAAGGTTTAGAGGACTCATATCCTGCGCACCGGACTGTAATTTTTCAACTTTCGTTTTCTTTTAACGTCTATTGTCTTTATAATCCAATTCCGTCGGAAAATTTTATTTGATGCTTTACAGTAGTGTTGTTTTTTTGTTATTTTTTTCTTTTATATCCCCATGGTGCGTTTTTAAGCTTTTCCACCATAATATATATCTATATATTTAATGTATGTTTTCATGTACCATCAAATATAGGGTTAACATATATTTAGTTCATAATGTTGAATTAGTACTAGTTTTAAGTAAACTGGGGCTAGAATCTCGTATCAGTGTTTGCTGCTTTCTAGCCCCTTTTGCAGTTATTGTAAAGATAAATTGTTTTTCGTTTACTTGTGATATTTGTGTGAATAAACTGATTTATTATTATTATTAAGACAATTTCCAGATGACAGTCTTTCTGTCTGTGTGTCTTTATGTATTCTTCCACGATAGTGCCTAAACGCTTTAACCAATTGAGGTATGAGTTCGGACCAGTCCTAGGACGAAGCCATTAGTTTTAGGTTGTGAAGCAATAAGACTTTTTTGTTTTAATTGGAGGTTGTTTGTACGCAAATAAAACGTAATGTTTGGGTTTATTATATTTACGTATTTACAAATACTGAAAGAAAAGCTTATAAGTAACATTTTTTGATAATTAGACTAAAATTTTGACAATATTTTATTGCAATTCTATTACACTAAAGCCAATAGTTGCCAATATTCGTGTGGAAGTAGAAACGCTAACCAAATATTTGTTATTTGCTATAGCGAACACAAAAAAAAACATTTGTTACCAAATTTAGATATTTAATATTTTAATGGTGCGACCTAGTGAGCAGATACAATATTATTTATTATTGAGTTATTATTATACGAGGAAGATAGAAGTTACAAGCATTTTGTTACAGTTGAAATCGCTTTAGCCCTGTGACAGGGTTGGACAGAATCCCGAAATCCTTTAACAGCAGTAGGGGTTAAGTGAGTCATCATTTGAAAGCATTTTTTATCTGCTTTACAGCTAGTGGGTACTTTTGAAATATACCTTCATAGTTCTCGAGAAAATTGCGTTTACAATTTCATCAGTTAGTAGTTGTATCTCTTACTATATTATAATAAAGTAATTTGTATAAGCGTCTGTGTCGTCACTAGTAGAGCGTGCGATTTGCTTGCAGAAAGTGCTGGGTTCGAGTCACAGAACTGGCATTTTTTTTTATTTCTGAATAAAGTAGTTAGTTTGTTAGGTTAGCTTATTGGAAATAATCAAAACAATACAATTATATAATAATTATTATTATTAAAATTCTGTTTCGTTACGCAGGTGATATATTTTGAGATACGTACCTATTTCTTGAGTCTCCCGTATTTAAGATTTGTCCCACTCAGTTTAAAATAAGTTTTATAGTCTATAAAATAAAATTTCACTTCGTGTCAGACTCAACTTATTGGCTTATGATCGTTTTTCGATTATTTGATTTTAACGAAATGTTTATACAGGGTGATTCAACTTTTGATTGGGAAACTTCACCAGCAGCTTATATGGATCAAAATGTGAAGCAAGGGCTATACATACAGCTCGGCAAATACCTATGTCTTATTCAGTCTACAGGGCGTTAAACGTTAAGTACTCCTGATGATTTTTATTATATTCCACCGAAACGGTTGGGGATAACATAACGAAATTTAGTATATACAGTTACTCAACTTGGAAGTACTGTAAAATAATTTCCACTAGATCTTTCAGGAGCGAGTTACACGGGTGGCCTGGAGGCAAATGTTGTCCCAAATTTTTTCGTAAATTTTTTTATTAATTTAATTGCTAGACCGTCAGGTTTTCTTGAACAAAAAAGCCCGTTGTGCTTTTTTTAATAAAAATTTCTATTAACCAGTAAAACGGATTTAAAACCTCCGAGCTTTAATTTTATGGCAAGCTAGACTAGTTGAAATCAAGAAGGCATCTTCTATCAAAAGTAATTACGACAGCAAATTTTGACCACCTATTTTAGAAACACCTTGTATAATAATTGTTCGAAGTTATTTCCCCTTACCTCAATGTATTTTCTGCATCGTTGACATAAGGATCGTGTTGCCCTTAGTTAGAGCATCGGGGTTCTGTATTATTTCCTCACATGCGTTTTGAATTTGAATCACTAATTCATCGCGTTCCATTAAAATACTTAAATAATTATGTAAAAACTGATAAAAATCTGCTGCATTTAGTCTGTTGGGAAAATATAGGAGCACAAAAATTGTTATCTACTAAACCACCCAAAGATTCACTTTGATTTCATAATGAAATAGCCGTGGAGATATTTCTTTGGGATCCTCGTGAGATTTTCTTTTCTTCATATTTTGATCCATACTAGCCATTGGTGAAGTTTCCCGATTAAAATTTGAATCACCCTTTATAGGTTTAAAAAAAATTGAACCTGTATGAAATAACTCGGTTAACAGTCTGTCTTTCGGTCATCGAATGATATCCGATCTATTGTTAATACAATTTTTTATATCATAGTTTTTTGGCACAATTTTTTAAGTAAAAGGTAAAGTAGGTATCTATCTACTAAGTTATCTATCATCTATATCTAGCTATTTAGAAAAATGTACCCTGTACATCCTGTACATGAAAGGATAAATAAAATATGTCAAAAGCGATTAGCATTATAATAATCGTCTTTATTGGTTTTTTATTTAATACAAATTTTACACCGATATTTGTGTGATTTACATAAATCACAAAAATTGGACCACTTAAGAAGGCGAAGTCTAGCTTATAGCTACTCTACTTAACCTCCAAAAGCAACGCAATGAACAAGTAGTATACAAACCAAAACATTTTCATTCAGAATTTGTAGACATGGACATAATATATAATATATTCTTTTTTTTTCGTGAACCCGTCTTTATTATTTCATAATGGATTTTTGTCTTAGGATGAGGTTCTAATTAAAACACATTGCAAGTGAATCAATTCTTGTTTCACATGTCAGACAACAACGTTTCAGCAATGCACAATTGCCTTCTTCAGGTACATTATCGACTAAATCGTCTCCTGTTCATCACAGGCGTTCAAGGTATGAAAAACCGAACGCCATCGATTTAGTCGATAATGTCCCTGAAGAGGGCAATTCGGCATTGCCGAAACGTTGTCTGACCTGTGAAACAAGAATTGGTTCACTTGCAATGTGTTTTAATTAGAACCAAATCCTAAGAGAAAAATCCATTATGAAAAGCGATTAGCTTTGGATAAATATGGTTCCATAGAAGAAATAGTCTAATTATTATTGCTCATTATTTTAACAAATTGGATTTTCAATCTTGAGGTTTTAGCAGAATATTTATTTAACATACAAGCGGCCAATAGACTCAGTTGCAGTCCTCAAGGCAATAATTCAACCTTAAATATATGTGGCATAACTTTTAATTTTATTTTTTTCTACTAATATAGGCAGGTTGAGATCGAATCGAATATATCGATACATTTCTTGCATCTCTATTAATGAAAGACAGTTGGCATTTTGAGGATCCGATGAGGATCAAATTAAATGTGTGAGCTAAATTTTGGGGAGTCCTAGGATGAACTCATTAGTTTTTGGTTGAAATCGCTTTAGCCCTGTGGTAGGGGTGGACACAACCACTTTTGATATTTGCCGCCATAATTCTCGAGAATATTGCGTTTAAAATTAGTTAGTTGGAACCTTAACTCTTATAAGAATATATGTCGTAATGCAATATAAGGTTTTGTGGCGTCATTGATAGAGCGTGCGTTTCGCATGCGGAAGATTCTGAGTTCGAATCCCAGCTCTGACAATACAATAATAATAGTTTATCCTTTAAGACAAAAGTCATTTTCATTTCGAACTACTGCTGCTATGAGGTTGGTAAAAGGTAAAATAGAGCTATTGCAAAAAAAGACCAAGCAGCCATTCAGTATAAATTATTTCTTAAAATAAGCGCAGAATAATATGTATATTTATTAACCAAAGCAACATCTTATACATTATTTTTTGTAAGAGTTGTCTTTCAAATATCTGGACACCAGGTATCTATTAATCTTCTCATTGTAACCCGATTGCATTAACGTAGTAGAAAGAAATTAGGTGCTTTATGAACTACTCTGTATGCCTACAGAGGGCACTCAAGCGGCTAAGTAACAATAAGGCGAAAAAGGATTTATGCACTATTGACTATAATATAAGGTGTTGAAAATTTTCTATCAAAAAAAAAAAATGTTATAATGTTCCCTCTAGCTTGTAATTTTCTGCTACGGTACATTAATATTAATTTATGATACGAGGCAAACCAAAAAGGTTTAATTTAAATGAACAGAAAATTATTATTGAATAGAAAAGACACATAGCAGCCATCAAGTTAGTATTGAACCAGGGAATGTATTGTGAACGGGGTGATAAGAATTGAGCTGAAGAGGTAACCATTTTGACGTTCCCTGAGCAGTGGCGGCTTGTGGCAGTTTAATGTGGTGAAGCATAACATAAAATAAAGTCATATACTTAATAGGTAGCTAAAATTAATAGGGATATCCCTACTTCGTCAACTGCATAAAATATAGGTTATGTTTATAAGTAGGTACCTCACCTAAGTATTGTTTTCTTTAAAAAGTCTAATTAGTATCAAGAATATATTTACCTACGTCATAATAATACTAAATAAAACACATTTTATGAAACTGTAAATCAAATTACTTTTATGCTACTTGTTAGCAAATCATAATACGTCTCATACCAGATATTATTAAAAGCTCTGATTTTATGCATTTGCCTTTATTTATATTTATCAAACATTTATTTAAATCCGGAACAGGTGTGTCTGTATATTTTTAACAAGATTTATCTGTTCTTTGGAAGAAGAGAAGCACCGTCAGCTCCGTATGTTCGTTATCTCGTGAAAAAAGTGAAAGAGACTGGCATCCTCATCGATAAACCAAAGCGTGAAAAGCCAAAAACAGTGCGTACACCCTAGAATATTGCTGCTGTGGCAGAAAGTGTGCGTGAAGCGCCATCAACATCAATTCAGCGTCGGTCTCAACAATTGAACATTTCGGAGACATCATTGAGACGAATTTTGCATAAAGACCTTGGTATGACGCCATACAAAGTCCAATTGGTTCAGGAGTTGAAGCCAACTGACCATCCAATGCGTTTTCGCTTCGCTCAGTGGGCCTGCGATCGACTTACAGAAGATGCCGATTTTGCCAAAAAATCATCTTTTCAGATGAAGCTCATTTTGATCTTGGCGGGTATGTAAACAAGCAAAATTGTCGCATTTGGGGCACAGAAAACCCGCACGCATACATTGAAAAGCCGATGCACCCAAAACGAGTCACTCTTTGGTGCGGATTTTGGTATGGAGGCATAATTGGGCCATTTTTCTTCGAAAATGAGCAAGGAGTGGCCGTTACAGTCAATGGCGATCGTTATCGGGCCATGTTGAACGAATTTTTGTTCACAAATTGAAGAGGAGAATATTAGCAACATTTGGTTTCAACAGGACGGCGCTACGTGCCACACAGCCGAAGCTACACTCGATGTTTTGTGCCCTGTTTTTGAAGATCGCATTATCAGCCGCAGAGCTGATGTCGTTTGGCCACCTCGGAGCTGCGATTTGACACCGTTGGACTATTATTTGTGGGGTGCCGTCAAAGATAAGTGTTACGCCGACAAGCCAGAGACAATTGACGCTTTAAAGGACAATATTCGTGAAGCCATTGGTGAAATACAGCTGCACACAATCGATAATGTGCTTAAAAATTGGACCGATCGTGTAGGCTACTGCACGGCCAGCCGAGGCAGCCATTTGAATGAAATTATTTGTCATTATTAACCGGAAGGATTGTACTTTCAAATAAAAAAAGAAATTGGAGAAAATATTCAGCAGTTTTTCTTTTATAGCATTTTCAAAAAAAAAAAGTTATCTGGCAGACCCATTAGTGTTTTTTTAATGGCAAGTTTCGTATGCTATGCTTAGTACAATTAAACGCTGGCAACTATGTCTATACGAAGAGCGATAGTGGGTATATGCCAGATGGCAGTGTTGCCCATTGTTGCTGAATTATAGATGAAAATGCTTTGAGGCACGCTTCAACTGCATAAGAACGTGTATGATAAATAAATAGGCTATTGTCATAGGACACAAGCACTGGCAAGGGTGTCAACTGTCGCACACAGGGAAGAGAGAGATACCGAAATAAATAATGTTTTACTATTATTCCACGAATAAAAAAAGAGGGAAATACCTATAGGTATGTAAACTAAGTATGTTAAATAGGTGTATGCGATAAAGCCTGCTTCAGATGAAGACGAAATTCAAAATTACAGTTGTATGGTAAAGCAGGTTGAAAATTAAGTATACATTTACATTTGTAGTTTAAATTTTATATGGAGAAAAATAATTACACAATAAAATAAAATACTGAAATATTATTAATTTTACTGATTATTTAGGTGAAGCGTTGCTTCACTTGCTTCATAGGACAAGCCGCCACTGCCCCTGAGACGATTAAGACCATTTCCAGGTGGAAGTCTGTCTGTCTTCTACTATTGCGCCTAAACGTTTCAACCATCAATTGAGCTAAATTTTGGTATATAATTTTGGGGAATCTAAGGTTTTAGGTTAAAATCCCTAGTTTTTTAACGACGGCTATCTTTATAAAATGCGCGAGAAACTAAAATGAACAGAGAATAACAACTCGTTTACTATATTTAAATTCTATGATACTATCACAACAATCATTAAATAATTAAATTAAAGATATATATAGATCGAAAATCCTAATCTTGCTTTGATATTTTTTCAGGTTTCGACAAGTTTTAAAAGTTGGGTGTCTAATCTTTTAAGTTATTGTCTTTTATTTTGAAATATAATAGTATGTTATGCAACGATGATGTAATGATGGTTAGTAATACACGAGCATTAACCGGGATACGAAATGAGCCGAAAGTGAGTTTCGTATGGTTAATGCGAGTGTATTAATTCCAATTACATGAGAGTTGCATACGCTATTTTTTCTACACCCGATAAATATTGAAGAACTAATAATATATTTATTATTTGTATTGACAAACGTCAAATGCTCAGCATGCTTGATTGAAAAATTATGTGTTTCTATTGGTTAAAAATCTGTATCGTAATGAAAAATCTGTATCATAATGGATCTCATTATGAAACAGATTTTTGGCATATAAGTGTTCAATAAAAATATACATTTTTTCATATATTATTTGAAGTTAGGGGTAGGATATCATTTAAAAGCGAATTCAATTTTCTTAGATTATTAGGTAATATACATGCGGTGTCGCATTGGAAACAATTGACTTAAGCCTATTGTTATCAGTAGCTCGCACTACAGTAGTTTGCTACGATGCATGCAGTAACTTTGTGGGTCAATCATAGCTATATTAAGGCGGCGTAACGAATACAGAGAGCAGAGCCGCACGTCGCGAACTGCTCGCGCTTGCGGGTACTCCATCGTGTTGTCGGTTTTATCGCGAATCCCTTTGTACTGTTCGGCGCTAGTCAATCAGTGAATCTGAAGGCGTTGCTGTAATGGAATGCTCGTATAGAGCTGTGCAGAGCATTACATTACAACGTTCAGTTACAAGTCAGTCGCCGCCTTTACAACTTTTAGACTAACCGATTTTTGCACGTAGTTTTGTTTTGATAAGCTTTGATTAGTTAAGGATTGCGACCTGGAACCTTCAACAAAAGTTCATTATATCCCATATTTATATCATCATCAGCATTCAGTATGAATTACTCCAACTCAGGGATTTCTGTTGTGAACCCTAAGATCGCTAAACAGACTAATCGTAGAGTCACAGATTTTGTCACATAACTTCCACACCCAATCACCACTATGTACTGGCTGTTGTAGCTGCGCTGCCCCATCGATGCGCTCTCCCTCCTTTCGATACTGTCTCGTCGTATCATCATGTCGTCGACGCTGCTCTTCAAAAACTTGAAGGCCGTCTTAAATTATACGCCTCCATCTCGTTCGGTCGTTCGCGATCTGCTCCCAGTTGTTTATCACATCTCGGCCACACTTCTTCATGTTGGTCTTAAGAACATCCTTGTACCTCTTTTGCTGCCCTCCTGAATTTCGTGAGCCGACTTAATGTGAATACAAGATTCTGTTTGGAAGGCCATACGGATTACCTCGCCAGTCAATCGCAGCTGGTGCCTGAAAATCGTCGTCTCAATGCTAGTTGTTTCAGATTCCTCCAGAACGCTGATGTTTGCTGGTTGGTCCTGCCATTCAATTCCAAGAATTCTTCTAAGACGTCTTTGATGGTACTTTTCTAGGGTTTTTAAATGCCTCCGATAAGTGGTCCAAGCAACCACCTTTCCGGCGATATAGAGGAGAGAAATACCACGATGGTTTCCACATAGGGACCCCTTTTAGTAGATTTAAAAAAAAAATCTAACTATTCAGGAGATCGATACAATCGAAATTTTGAAGAAATTTTATCTTCCTAAAAATCGATTCTAGATTATACCAAACTATAATAGACAATAAATGTAAAAGACCTACCATTGTGTCTAAATCTTACAACAAATTTCTTCACACTAAGGTATGCAAATTGAATGTAACTTGAATTTCATTCATCGGTGTCAACAAAACTTTTTTTTCAAAGACTTTGTATAATTTTTTAATAAGCCGATGAAGAATATTTAAGGTAAACTGAAAAAATGTGACTTTACAACTTTACACTTAATAATCGCAGTATTTTAGAAGTACATAATTAAGTTAGACCTGTATATATAGTATTACGGACCGTACGAGTACAACTTCATTATGATAGAAAGAAGCTTTGCATCAGACTGTTTGGTATTGCGACCATAATAACAATAATAATGTGTAGCTATTTCGGTGCCGTCTGGAAAGGCTGCCAAGTGAACGTTCTCTCCTTATCCCATCATTTACTCGGAGCTTTACAGATCTAAAAGTGGATCGAGTGGATGGTGAAAAAAAAGAGTTTCTATTTTCAATGATACCAATGAAAATTTTACAATGGGAAATAGACAGCAGACACTTAACTTAACCGGTGTAGAATATGTGTGACAACTGCGTAGCAACCGAAAAAAAATGTATAAAATGAAAAGTGAAATGCCGCTGCCACACTACTTAAAATAAGATTTAAATTCATTTTTATTTTTATTTGTGGTTACTGTACCGTCATACTTACCATTCTAACATATTTGAACCGTTTTCAGGAGTTCGCCGCCGCAATTTTTTTATTTTTTAAGCATAATAAAATATACAGGGTGTGACAGATTAGTTCTAGCACTAGAGCTAGAGCTAGAACTTAAAAATAAAAAGGTATTTGAATGTTTAATATTTTTTTTGAAGAATACTGTTAATCAATTCATGTTATACTCACTAGGTATGTCTTGGAAGATTTATGGATTTATGAGATACTTCAGGTATTGAGGTTAAGATTATATTGTTAATCTTAATTATATAAAAATATGGTTTAATGTACAGGGTGGCCAAAAATGGACGATTCCTTATGGAAACTCGTATTTATATCACAGATACCGAAAAATTGACATGCGTCCTCCAAGCTATGTTAAACCGTTTCACCGCTAGGGGGCGCTACTCAATTTTGGTCGATATCGTTTTCGGTCTATAACTTTTTTGTTTTCTAGATAATTCATTTCCGAAAAGACTTTTGTTTGTTTCTACACAGGGCTATTCGTAAATTTGCGGTACTTTTTTTACACCCCGTATATTTTTACATTTTCTTGCAAGACATATAATTCTCTTTACGAATATATATTTATCTATTATATCTATTTGTAGTATTTTTAGATATATTTGGCTTTTAATCATATGAATTAAAGAAGTGAAGTAGGCAATAACTCTTAATCAAATTTGTTCGCAAGTTCGATAGGAGGATATTTTTAAAAACGCATAAGAACTTTTTCCTGTAACAATTAATAACGAACGCTTTGGCAACAATATAACTCAACAATAAATAAAAATAAATGCATAAATAAATAATTAAATAATATAGTAAAAAGCACTTATAAACAAGACAAACATTTATAACGTATGTTCAAATTGTCCACAGTTTTGATTGAAAAATGTTGAATTTTGACACTTTTTTCAATTTGAATTTATACCCGTTTTTTCAACTACCCTGTATTAATATTTATTAAAAAATATAGATACATATACATATATATAACTACTAGGAAATTAAATTATTAAAGCTTCCATATAATAAAAAAATTGGTTGTGTCGCCCCAAAACTTTCCCGACAAGATATAATATAAATATAATCAAAAATATACATTGAGGTGGAAAATATATGACCTGCGTAACTAAACAGAATTTAAATAATTATTATTATAATTGTATTATTTCCAATAAACTAACGTATCAAACTAACTCCTTTATTCAAAAATTAGAAAAAAAAAATATTCCCAGAGCTGGAATTCGAACCCAGAACGTTCCGTATGCGAAGCAATTGCAATTTGCACACGCTCTATCAATGACGCCAAAAAGCCCTTTTCAAAATACTTATTTATATTTTAATAAGAGTTATAGGTGAAATTTTAAACGCAATTTTCTCGAGAATTATGGGGGCAAATATCAAAAGTAACCTGTAAAGCAGATAAAAAATACTTTAAAATGTTGTATCACTGAACCCCTACTGCTATTTGAAAATTTGGCAGTTGTATCACAGGGCTAAAGCGATTTCAATCAGAAACTAATGGGTTC
The DNA here is from genome assembly GCA_911728435.2 of Apoderus coryli. Classification (NCBI taxonomy): domain Eukaryota; kingdom Metazoa; phylum Arthropoda; class Insecta; order Coleoptera; family Attelabidae; genus Apoderus; species Apoderus coryli. The sequence continues at coordinate 8,455,712 of OU452206.1, read as the reverse complement.
ATCCTAGAACTCCTCCTAACTCATACACCAAAATTTAGCTCAATTGGTTAAACCCTTTAGGCACTAGCGTGGAAGAATACATACGCATACACACACAGACAGACAGAGTTCCATCTGGAAATGGTCTCAATCGTCTCAAGAAACTTCAAAATGGATATATTCGTCTTTATCTCTCTTTTAGCGCGTTCACAATAATACTTTCCCTCTGCGGGAAAGTAAAATTGTAATTATTCTTATCTCCAAACGTCATTTTTGACATAAAATTTTAAATATTTCGAATATCTTTAGAATTACAAGTAGAGTGCAAAAAAAATATAATTTATATAGGGTGGTATTTAAAATAAGTAAATTGACACCCACTTCCCGTATAACCTGAAGCACTAGATTCTTGAAAACATTTTAGCCGAATTGGCCCTTAGATCTAACTACTACACCAATTTTTTTAAAATAGTTCCATAGTGTAGTTTCTCCATAATCGGTCGAAACCCTTCCCGGTGGGAAATCCTTATTTAAACTAGCGGTCAATAAGCCACCTAAATCGTCGTAAAGGCGACTGTTATACACAAAAGAATCGAAGGGTTATACTTGAAAAACAGATCGCATATTATATGGCTGAGTTTCAATTTTTTCTTAAGGCACTCTTTTGGCTGCAAGAAGATTTCTAATAGGTATAATTACTTATAATTCTATACAATTAAATTAAAAAGTAGTATTACAGAGGAATGACTCTCTAAAACAAAACGGACACACAAAAAATACAAAAAAAAAAACAGTTTTAAAATTTTAACACCCGATACTCTGTGTAAACCCTGTACCCCTGTCCAAACTAGATCCATTCTTATGGAAACACCCTCTATCTTTTTTTTACGAATTGCTTGTTACATAAAGTAAAAAGACTTTTAGTTATGTTGGAAATTTGTTGCTGCTTTCATCAGACAGGCAGGCAGTGTGACCCAAATTTCCAACATTTAACAACAGTGAAAGCATGGTAGTGTGAAACAAATTTCCAACATAACTAAAAGTCTTGTTACTTTATGTAACAAGCAATTCGTAAATAAAGCCTCCCGCCAGGGAATTCGGGTGTATCTAGTGCTGGAAATAGGATTTAATGGAGTTGTTACTTCTTGTGCGGCGATCGTTTGTGAACTGTGTTTCACCGGGCATATTGCCCGCTTACACTAGAGGTCGCCAAAACATCTTGTTGTCACCCTCTATCTGTTTGGTCGCTAGGGCTAGGGCGTTTCTCGATTTTAGTAAATTATTTTTATGGCTCATAATAAAGGTGATTGAGTTTTAAAAAACCTTTTTATGGCAGCTTTAAATGCTTAATAATTTGGTGTAGTTGTAATGTGATTTCAGAAACAAGGTTTTGTAGTTCTTTAAAAACTATACTTGAACAATAAAACTTCGCAATCTGGTAGAGGTAGCAACAATAAAAAATCTGTTGAGTCACAGCTCGCGCATAGTGTGAATTTGTCCACGATTCCACTTTAGTTGGCCCAAATTTCATTATTTTTGCAAAATTTAAAGTGAACAGAAAACTGTATTTCAATATCATTAATTTCATTCATTCTGAAACTTTCACACATTCTGTAATGTTTCGCCAATGTCATTTTAAAAGATAAAACAACTTAATTGGTGTTTAGTTGAAATTTTCTCCGTTTTTGTGATTTGTCTATCTCACGCCTGTTCACAGTATTGTTTGCTGCTTCGTCTAAAACGATATTTATTTAATTGGGTGTTAAAATTTACTACTTTTAGGGCTCTCAAAAAATAAGTATCAACTTTATTAGTTACAGTATTACAAACATGACAAATAAAACCTTTGATATGATGAAGAAAACAGCGAAAGTTTAATGTACACGAATGACTTTTATATCTATTCTATTAGGTTACAAGTTATAATATTAAGTAATCTATACTCAAGTATACGATGCTATCTAGTCAAAACAGAGTCGTATATTTTTATTATTTCTGGAACGTTCATTGCCTGCTTGAGTATATCTATATGCAGATAGATGAAGAAATATAATTAATCAGCGTAAAGCTAATATCGACGCTAGACTATTTCCAGCTTCTGGTAAACTCATTAATTTATCAGAGCTTGTTAACCAAAAGCCTACACCTGCCTTTTAGTTCGCCGCCAACATAGAAACGGCATCGTCCTCATTTTATTGGATTATATTTCATTTCACTATGAAAATGAATATACTGGGTTGCAAATATTAAATTATTTAATAATGATCGGATTATTTTTGTATTCTTCATCTTACTGTTAAAAATAGATTTCGAAGAAGGCACACTGGGTTGGGTTGTCAATGATGTAGTATTTATGAATAAATTCTGTCCAGTTCATTACAAAAAAAAATAGCGTTTTGTTCTCCCTGTATATTTTCGTGATATGTGTTACGTCTTTATTATAAAATGTGCAAAGATAAAGGAATATGATCGCGATTATCATATCCAACCAAGTGCAGAATTTTATCTAACTAGAGATTAATATTTGATATAATAATTGGCGCCAATTTATATTTTCACTTCCGGGAATCTCATTTACCCCGAACCAATTTAAATAAAGTATACTTAGTTCCAGTAGGAAGATTATGGTATAGTCTATCCAAAGTCAATATAAAATTTATAAATTTAACGATTCTACCGGGGCTATCCGTTCCCATGCCTCTTTACATTATAAAAGGGCAGCGTTTTTTGATACATTTCTCCCTCGTATATAAGACGTATATTAAATCATGCCTGCCATGGGGATATAAAAGGATACCGACAGTAATAAAAATAACTACAGTGACTGGAAAACGTATTGGATTAATGATTAATCGAAAAAAAAAGGATTAAGTATATGAATGAAACAAATAATTTTTGACAACGTGTTATTTTCTCAGATTAATCTAATTATAATCGGATGGATGGTATGGTGAAGACTTAATGCCTCAAGTGGATAAAACTTTTTGCAATCACTGTATCAAACCCGGCCGGTATACGACACGAGCGGAACACGTTGGGAGTTTAAGCATCAAGATTTACATGTGCAAATCCAGCGTCTTCTTTTAAATATTTATCATCAGTTAAGCTCAGAATATAAAGAAGTGACGAATACACATATTATAAAATTTGTACGTTCTATAGAAAATGTCACTGACTAAGTGAGTAAAATTTGTTGTTAGTTTATAACATCAGAAGCACATTATTATAAATGTACCTACTTATATACATAACACGTATTAACTATAGTATTAATTATTATAAAGGCATGTTCCTTGCTGTTCGAACACGGACTAGGTACGTGGTGTGCATCTATATCGAAACTTCTTAAAACAAAAACAGTATTTTTCAGCGTAAGTTTATATGTTGCCATGTTGGAGCGGTAAGGAAAAATACAGTATAGTTTTATACAAATGAACATACAATTATTGTTAATATATCGTACGGCATGTCTTGTTATGAAAAGTTAAAAGGTTGCGCCTATGGACGGCTGCGGTCGGTATTGACATTACAAAGAGATATCGAGTTGTGGTTTTTTTATATAATTTTAAACTAAGATTGGACAGACTATACCTAAATATTTTCAAACAAATTTCGATACAAAAATGTTTAAAGAATTGAAATGAAATATACATTAAAGTATAGTCATGTCAAGATAGGACATAAAATAAGTCTAAGTCGACTAAGTTAGTTATTATTCCACTAGGGGAAGGAATCAATTGTGCTTGCCTCGTCCCAAACACGAAGTCACCAAAATACGCGGGCTACCAATGTTATAATCTCCTGCCCGAGGACGTCAAGGGTTGCCTAACTGAGACACAATTTAAAAGAAAATTAAAGCTGTATTTGATTGATAACGTGTTCTACAGCTTTCAGGAGTTTGTTGATACTAATGGACGGTAGTTTTTTTTGGCGATTGTAATTGTTCATTTGTTGTTTATTTATTTTATTTTTTTCTCTGAATGTTATTATGAGTGTTTTTATTTTAAACATTATTGTTTACATATTGACATGTCTATGTACAGAAATGTACAATTTATGACTGAAATAAAGAAATTTGAAATTATAAAATATAATCTACCAAGAGGACTAGCTAGCCAGACATGTTCCAGATAAAATCTCCCATCATCAATAGCACAAATTAATATTTTTAATAGAAATCTTGGACTAATATTCTTATACAGTGCTTTCATTTTGAAACTTGCCACCTAGAGTAACTCGAATCTAGTGTAACACGCAAAAACACGTCGATTTTGCTTTATAGGGGGAACTTCTTATTGGTTGAATTTGTCAATATTTGCATCATCTCTGTTCAAAGACAATGGCCAATATGCTACGTGAAATGACATATTTTCTTTGAACATAGATAATGACTTAAAAAGAAAATATTGAAATTATTCAATTGAAGATGATCTGGTGTTGGCCAGGGAGGCTGCAGCTGACAACTCCTTGAAATTTCCAGACAGATTATATATTTACAATATACATAGAACATAAGTTGGACGGACATCACACATGGAAATTTCTCGGGAAGTTCAACGAGGATGTCCACAAGTCACTCTCACGGGCGAGCGTAGATGTTCAGTAAGTAAGACCTCTTCCAACCATTAATCCAAGTCGCAGCAAAACCATGCACAAAGGGATGAAAACAGACAGGTTAATGTATGCAGCGATGGTAATCAGAACATTGGCGGAAAAAATACGACAAAAAGCCGCTTTCCACAAGATTTCTGTATACATGTTTAAATAATTCATGCCATAATGTTTGACTTATAAGCACGATTGCGTAACTATGTACACTAGGCCACTGATGATGGAAATTTAAGTTTTCCGAAACATGTCTGACACCACAATTTAAGTTTGGACATATATATGAGTAATTTTGTAAAGTAGACGTAGTTTTATTTACGTATTAATTTGAATAGATTAATTGGCCTTTCTCCAATCATTATACTCTATAGTCTTGAAGATACTCGTGGGGACAGACGGTTTTTGCTGTTCCTAAGTTGTCGAAACTATGGTCCATGATATTCTGCTGATTTTGCTAGCAAAAGTGTTGAGTGTTAAATCAGGTACATTACTTGATTCATAATTGATACGAAGGTTTTTGTAAAGAAGATTAAAATCATTACATTTTATTTTAATGCATATCGACAGACAGCAAATCATTTTAAGGTCATAGTCATTTATCAGCTTATTGTACATAATATATGACATATGGTGCCATTAAATCACTATACAATTATTGCAAATTTATCGGTAAATCAAATATGACATGTCAACAACCTTTGAACCGTTTTAACCTCCTAATTGTTAAATTTAAAAACACTGTGTTTTTGTTGGTCCGCATCATCATTAATTTTTGCCAAACAATAGGGATACACTTCGGTGGTTTACTAGGTACCGTCAGTCGCGTCGCGTCGTCGTCAGGCGGGTAACATCATCATTACATTATTATCAATACATGATGTCTGGGATATGATACAAGGACGCAATGCACACCCGTAACGAGATGACGAGTGACGGTAATTCGGGCGGCACCAATTAACTGCCGACCGATATTTTCAAGTTGATTTCCAAAAAGGAAATTTTCGTATTATCGAAAGTGCTGCTTATAATAAGAATATTGGAGGATTAGTATTACTTATGTTCATAATAATAATAATACATACATAATAATAATAATACATACTTATGTTTATTATTATTACAGAATGGGAAGAAACTTCTTTACTTAAGGAGAAAACAGAATCCTTATGAAATGGCTCTATTGTATGTTGAAAAATGCAAGAGATAAAAAAGTTGTAGTTTTAGTTACTTTATCTCAAGACAATATCGAAATTAAATTACGGTCAGTGGCCTACATTTTTTTTTCTCAATAATTTGAATTAAGTTGCCCCCCTGACGTCACTGGACTTAATAAATTTGATCTAGTTAGCGCCATAGAAGATTCTACCAACAACGCTGCCAAATTTCAAAGAAATCGGTAGGAGATATGTAACTTAATTAAAAAAAACCGTTATGTACAAAAAAAAAACTTTAACACATTTTATCTTGGGAACTTTTTTTTATAAAATGACCTGAGAAATCACTGCCTTAAATATTGCAGCGTTTTTTGAAGCACCCTGTATAGATATACCGTTGCTCAGAATTATCTACTATCAATTTTAAGAAAATGTAGTTTTTAGGATCTCAGAAATATTAAATATACCTATTTACATTTAAATAAAATAAATTTTTAAGCTGTGGATTAAAATTATGTGTGAAAAAATCACCCTGTTTCGTGTCTTCTAAGTCAGAAAATTCAAATACCCAAAATTCAGACAAATATAATTTCACACTCCTTTTAAACTGTGTAAAAATTCAAAGAAAGAAAGTATTAAAATACGTTATTAGTCTATCTGAGAACCTCATTAATCGAACTTGAAGATGGCAAAATAAAAACTAATATAATAAAATGGGTACTTCCTTTTAATAAAATGTTTTCCGTTAAAATATCAATACAACATGAATCCAAAACGAAATTTTGTCACAGAATGAAAAATCCAACTTTTGGATCAAGAATAAAATTAACTGAAATAGACTACAACTTGCAAAAAAAATAAGTTTGCGACCAAACTTAACGAGTTATATTTGACCGTTCTTTATAAACTAATGTATTATGGGGTTTAAATGAAAGTCAAATCTCCACAAGATAAATTTAATAGATATTAGAAACTATCGGCCATACATGTTTCGGGACTAGACCAGTCCCATCATCAGTGGCATGTCAACAATCATACAAAACACAACGCTAAGAAGTCTGTAAAACACACCTCATTTTTAGTTCGTTTATTGATATGCAAAATTATCGTTCAACTTACCATTTTATGGAAAAATATTTGATTTATTAGATATGTAATTGTAATTTTAATTAAAAATTTTAATAAATCAAATATTTTTCCATAAAATGGTAAATTGAACGATAATTGTGCATATCAATAAACGAACTAAAAATGAGGTGTGTTTTCGAGACTTCAATAGAAATTTGACTGGAATATTGTATGTCTTAGCGTTGTGTTCTATACGATTGTTGACATGCCACTGATGATGGGACTAGTCTAGTCCCGAAACATGTATGGCCGATAGTTTCTAATTATCTTGTGGATATTTGACTTTCATTTAAACACTAAATTGCAACTCCACTTAAGAATGGACTATTTTTTAAAACTAATGTATTATGGTTATGATTAAGATAGTATCTAGTTATTACATAAAAACTTTTCCTAAATAAACTGACATGCATCAAATGTCTTTCATCTAATATATACCTAAACAAAATTGTCAGGATGGCAATGTAACATATAAAATACTAATATAACACAATATAATAAAAACCGTGTGTAAAATTTAAACAAATAATTATTGTATAATCTATGGGAGCCAACTATTATTCTCTTAATGGGGGGCCATGTGCTACTCATCTCAAAAAAAAAAAAAAATTAAGAAGAAAAATGTCATAGACAAGTAAAACCCTTATCTAAATAGCATGTATTTAGTAAACATACCGCAATATTTGTAAATTAGTTAAAACTATTAATGACAAACGTTTTGATAAACAATTCGTTAATAAAGTTGTTAATGAGAATTTTTGAAAAAGTCTCAACCATTTTATGTCGATGTTTTAAATATGTAGATATTACACTTTTTGAAATATGTGTAGGCGTTTTAATATTGTAATAAATGATACACATGATATGAACAAACATTATATATCATAATGCATATTTATTGAATTAATGTTTATAAATATGTCAATTTTTCTGAAAAAATGACAGATGTAGTGGTTTAGGTAGTAAATCGTTAAACATTAAGCAACTAAATTTGTAACGAATATAATATATACAAGATCATAATATTTAATGCTGGCATCTATTAGCTAGTTCCAACCCGTAGCACAGAGGCGTAGGCAATTTTTAAATATAGAAATCAAACAATGTCAAAAGGTAATTAATTATACAGGGTGATTCATTGGTAAGTGTACGTACTTAACATGTATTTATACAGGGTGGTCCAGGTTAAACGTCATTAACTTTGACAGGTGATAGAACTACAAGAAAAAAGTACACTTTTATAAGAAAATTTTGTTAAGAAATGTTGGGTCGGCACCCCATTCTGTCCTCCTAATCTTCGCCGCCACTGGATATTTTACAAAGTAGGTGATAGAACAACAAGAAAAAAGTAGACATTTATAAGAAAATTTTCAGTAGTAATACCCCTAATAAAATAATAAACTTCTCAAAATGGAGTTCACCAATCTCAATGCATTTTTTAACTCTTTTGGCCACAGAATTAACCAGCTATTGATTCGTATAGCAAGAGGCGTCTCATTGAACAAATCGAAAAGATGATCGGTCAAGAAGTTTAAACAAAGGTTAAGTCGTGGAAAAACATACGTTTAGTAACAAATATAATATGTTTGAAAAGATTTTGGCAGTTCATATCGTATTTGTTTCGTAGGTAGTTCAGTCAGAACTATTGGCGTGCTTACAACACTTTAAATTATAATAGGTATCTGAAAAACAAAGCCATAAATTGAAAAATTGCAAGGGTAATTTTTTTCCTGAAATTAAACAAGCAATTCAAAAATGTAATCTTCTTTGTAAAATATCCAGTGGCGGCGAAGATTAGGAGGACAGAATGGGGTGCCGACCCCCAGTATCTACGTCACTGTAGAATTTTTCCAATTATGTCAATCATAGAGATATACTACATTAGTCTGTATGCGAAATTGGACGGAAATCGATCAAGTGGTTTAAACATTAAGACGAGAAAACTAGTTTTTTACCACAAATTTAATACTCTATATCTTAAATAAATAAATAAATAATCATTTATTGCCTAACAGGCCTGAGCCCAATTACAAGACAAAAATTACATAGTTTCAATTAATCAAATAAATCTAATAATCTACAAAAGTACCAGAATGCTTAATTATTCATAATACAAAATAACCAGATGAAGGAGTACATATGGGCTATATAACAACACCACAGCCCTTAACAATAACTATATAAAACATAAAAACAACCAAGTAGAACCCAAACAACAATATTGATGCTTAATAAAAATTTCCCATGCATCTCCGCAGATCTGTGAGGAATCTGCCAATTTTGCCATCGAAAAAATCTAGTTCTGTATGTAAATTAAATGTATTCGTCAACTTACAAGCTCTAGTCAATGGCGCACGTCCCTCATAGTTTGTTCGAAGATACGACCCTTCGAATATATAATTGTTGTGGGTATAGTATTGCGAAACATGAAATTTGATTTGACTCAGGAGCTAGGGACAGTCAATAAGAAAATGTATTAATTTAAAAAGAAATACCTGGTAGGCACAGATCCTGCGCACAGATAGTGGTTGAATGTCATAACCGCGCAACAGTAGTGCATTATCATATCCCCTTATAGGGTAATGTCCATGATCCTTGAAATATACGTACTTAAAAAATTTTCTTTGGCCACGTTCGATCCTGTCCTCATGAACCCGGTATATTGGTGACCATATGACAGACGCATATTCCAATTTGGACCTGATCAGGGAAGAATACAACATCTTTAAGCAACTAATGTTGTGAAAATTTGTTGTTGTTCTGATAACAAAGCCCAGAGACCGAAATGCACCTTTAATAATGGCATCTATATGCTGATTGAAAGTTAGCTTACTATCAATCAGCACGCCAAGGTCCCTAATGGTAGAAGATAATTCTAGCACAGAGCTGTTAAGAATGTAATTAAAACGAATAGGAAACTGACTCTTCGAAAATGTCATCAACCTACATTTTGACAAATTTAGTGGTAATTTGTTGGTTATGCACCATCTCTCAACCATTGCTAGGTCAGCCTGCAGTTGCAGACAATCTGCATTACTTTCGATTAACCTGTATAATTTAAAATCGTCTGCAAATAGCAGAAACTTACTCGTTATATTCAATCCGATGTCGTTAATGTAAATGGAGAAAATTAAAGGAGCCAGATTGCTACCCTGAGGCGCCCCACTGGTCGCAGAAAACCCCCTCGACCTGAATCCATTATACTCAACGAATAGTGTGCGGTCAGATAGGTAAGAGTCAAAAAATTTTAATAAATCTGAATGAAAACCAATATTGCCCATCTTTTGTAATATAGTGGCATAGTCCAACCTGTCAAAAGCCTTCGAGAAATCAGTATAGATTGTGTCAACTTGTAATCCCTTCCCCACCGTAGAGTATACGGTTTCGAAGAATTCATCTAGATTTGTTAGAGTTGACCGTTTCTGAAAGAAAACATGCTGCTCAGTAACTATGCAATTTTTTAGTTGGCCAAATAATTTTTCATGAATTATTCTCTCAAAGACTTTTGAAAAATTAGACAATATGGAGATGGGTCTATAGTTAGCAATTTTGTCGGTGTCACCAGACTTGTGTACCGGACAAACTCTTGTAGATTTCCATAATTGTGGGAATGTAAAACTTCTTAAGGAATTGTTAAACAGAATCAACAACTTTCTTTCTTAACAAAATTTTCTTAGAAAAGTCTACTTTTTTCTTGTAGTTCTATCACTTGTCAAAGTTCATAACGTTTAACCTGGACCACCCTGTAGAGGCTACTTATGCGGTTCCAAATCACTTATATGGGGCAATATCACCTAATTACCAAGATACAGGGTGTTTTACTGATTTGGACAATTTCTTTCTTTTACTGTAAAATTAGAACCACTACGTTTAGAAATTTTTTGTATATGTTTTACTAACCAGAATTATCGATATATCAATTTACCGAAATCAAACTACAAGGTCCGACTTCAGAGAAAGGGTAAAATTATTAAATCTCAGAAACAACACCCTGTGTATCAAAATTTTCAATATTTCTTTTAAGATTTGGAAGGAGCATAAAAAAATAAATCCATTAAATTACCTTGGCAAATTGCATGTTTCATTTCACTAAAAAAAATTTCATGTTTGAAATTAAATTTCACAATAAGCCAAAAATCTGCACGTTGGTCCTGATTAAAAATAAGGGAATACCACAGTCCAATTTTTTTATTTTTAATAAGTGTCTAAGTGTCCACTAAATTATAAGAGTTAAATACAGCATTTTCAGTATTGAGTTACAGGTGGACTGTCAAACTGTTATACGTGACAGTTCTTATAAGTTTTTTCAGTTTAATTTAAATTTTCTTTAAATTTTTAATAATTCCTCAAATTGTTTCCAACGGAGAGTATGCAAATATGTTGTATGTTTATGGGTTTTGTGATGAAAATGGTCGAGACGCTTCTGGGAAATATTGTAGAGATTTCCCAGACATCGCATACCTATCCACCATTGTAAGGAACATGGACAGTTTCCTAAACTAAATGAACCTCATGCAAGGCGTCATTTAGCTGCTGAATAAAATTTAATAGATATGGTTGAAACGAATCTAAAAATAAGCACCCGAGGAATTGCTACTGCAATACATGTGCCACAATCTACTGTTTGGATAAGACTAAAAAAACATCGACTGGAACCGGAAGACTATGGTCATAGCTTAGATTTGTGTAAATGGATTATTAGAAACAGTGTATTTAACTGCTGCAGAAGACAATCCGCATTTTGTCATACAGTCAGTGCCCACCGAGAAGTCCTGAATTGAATGTGATGGATTATTTGGTTTGGCAAGACTTGAAGGCGTCAGTTTATGCAGAAGAAATTGAAAATGAGGAGCAATTAATCGCAAGAATCAATACTGCATGCGAGGAAATCAGAAAGAATCCTCACAAAATTAGAAGAGGAGTTTGCCTAAAATGGGTGGAATGTGTATCAACAAAGATGGTGTCCATTTTGATTAATATTTATCATTTTAAAGTGTAGTTAAGTTACTCGTTGTTTTTGTTTTATGGTTTAGTAGAGATTTGTTAAGTTTTTTAGGATAATGCACTCATTTAATAAAAATCAAAAATTATATAAATAGCACGATACGTAAAAACAATTAAAAAAAAAATAAATAAATTCACTGTCAAATCCACTTACACTAATTCAATTTGTTTAAAAGACAAATCACCATTTTTTCAGTTTCTATGGATAGGTATCATAATTTATGTAATGCAAATATTATTATTATTTGGAAAAACAATTTATTTCCTAGTATTTTGTTTTTGCAAAGAATTATCTGATATTGGATTTAATCTATTTTTAATAAAAGTATTACTCAGCACTAGACTAATTAAATTATTACAGTCAATACTTAATTCTAGATATTTATGCAATTGCAATTTGGTATAATCTAAGATTTTATTAAGAAATTATTGGATGACTTGCTCTTATCATAACATGTTTCTTTTAAACATTATTTCTTATTTTTGCGTTAAATGTCATTTTAATAAAGCTTCATAAACCTTTAAATCTAGTTGCACAATAATATCTACATGGAATTTTACTTTAACGATCCTTTTCAATGGCTGTTATTTTTTGTTAATACGCATTTAAGTATTTAGGAAAAAACTGTGCGTACATATTATTGAAAAACATAAAATTACATGTTAATATGATTATTATTATTATTATGACAACGTGACATACATAAACGTGTCGCGCCTGGCTACAGATCGAACAAATTTAATATGTAATCAAATAATAAAATCAGTGTTTAAATTGCTTTAGATAGAAAATATAATTATGCAAAATTTAACTATCAATTTTATGTACTCTGGACTAGTCATATTCCATGTTATATAGTAGGAATTTTATAGTGTCACAGTCGGTTACTATTACTACTACATATTACTAAAATTAATAAACTTGTTTTCTTACATTTTAGATTATAATAATACCATTTATATAATATAGAAGATTTTCCAAATTTTAGATCTGATTTGAAAACAAAAGGCCAACGTAATTATTTATACATTATTTTTATTCTATGTAGAAAATCGATGTGCTTCATAACTTTAACTTTATTCACATACAGGGTGGTCCAACGAAAAGTTTGCACCTAGCTTTTCTCTTTTTTTTGTAGTCGAATGCGAAAATGCTCGGACACGTCGATTTTGCTTTTGAGGGGGACACATTTTAAACATATTTTTCGATCTGCGCCTTTAACCCCCTAGCGGGGGTGAGTAACAACCCTAAAATTTTAAATGGAAAGAGGGGTCTAATGACATATCATTTGAAAGGACACAAAATTGTCTTTCTAATGATACCCTATTTGTCGAATTTTACTAAAACAGTTAATACGAAAACGACTTTAAAGACATTAAGCCGATAATTTTGGTATTAATGAGAAATACAAATAAGTTTTAATTATTACGACTGAAAACAACTACAATCATTTCTAAATTATTTACTTTGAAGAAAAACGGGATTTCAAAAACACTATCTTATTTATCAGAACTAAATTCCTCACTAATCGTTTGCGTTTTTTGTTGAAATAAAAACTGCAGATACGTGTAGGAAAAGAATTTACACCGTTTATTTTAGTCTTTTCATTGATTCAGTTTGGTTGCTTCTCAAGTTATTTTACTTTTACCGTACAAAATGATTTATTCCATTCTAGAACGAGTTGAAATTGTTAAACTTTATTTTCAAAATAATAGTAGTGCTAGACTTACGGCTCGCTTATTTAATGAGAGACATCCCGATAAAAATGTGAATGATGTGTACGTTGGCAAGTTAGTTAAAAAGTTTGTAGATACCGGATCTGTCTGTAATGTAAAACACCAGCCGCAGAAACCGATCAGAAATGAAGCTGTGGAAGTCGCTGTTTTAGGGCATGTTGAAATGGATCATAGTCAAAGTACCCGTCAACTAGCTGAAGCCTCAGGTGTCTCCCGTTCGTCCATAATACGAATTTTAAAAGCGTACAAATTTCATCCGTACAAAATCAAATTAGTACAGGAACTAAATGAGGATGATCCTGATAGAAGGCTGCAATTTTGTGAAGCAATGAGCCAGCGTTTAATTGAAGATCCGCAATTATTATTTAACATTTGTTTTTCCGACGAATGCACATTTTATTTGAATGGAGCTGTAAATAGGCACAATTGCCGTTACTGGGATGACAGTAACCCACATTTATTCCGTGAGGTTCATACCCAGTATCCTCAAAAAATAAACGTCTGGTGTGGCATATTAGGAAATCATATTATAGGACCACTTTTTATTCCTGGAAATTTAACTGGTGAAGTGTACCTAAACATGCTTGAAGACACAATTGATCCTTTAATAACACAAATAATAGAAGATGACCAAAATCATACTGCTGATCGGCTTTATTTCCAGCAAGATGGAGCACCTCCGCACTATGTGGCTCCTGTAAGACAGTTCTTAGATGACCGGTTCCCTGGACGGTGGATTGGAAGGAGGGGCCCAATTGAATGGCCTGCCAGGTCACCGGATTTATCGCCTTTAGACTTTTTTCTTTGGGGGCACTTAAAAAATAAATGTTTTGCCACGAAGCCCGAGTCCATAGAAGATCTTCGCCAACGCATTACAGAAGAGTGCAGAAACATAACACCTGATATGCTACAAAATGTTAGAAATAGATTTGAACAAAATCTATATTATTGTATGGAATCAAATGGGTCACATTTTCAACATTTGTTAATGTAACGTTTTAATAAATCAATTTAACAGCTTGTTTACTTTTTTTACAAAGCAATGTTAAAACTAACAAACATTGGAATGTACTAACGATTGCAGGTGTTTTCACTCGCAATAATTAAAACTTATTTGTATTTCTCATTAATACCAAAATTATCGGCTTAATGTCTTTAAAGTCGTTTTCGTATTAACTGTTTTAGTAAAATTCGACAAATAGGGTATCATTAGAAAGACAATTTTGTGTCCTTTCAAATGATATGTCATTAGACCCCTCTTTCCATTTAAAATTTTAGGGTTGTTACTCACCCCCGGTAGGGGGTTAAAGGCGCAGATCGAAAAATATGTTTAAAATGTGTCCCCCTCAAAAGCAAAATCGACGTGTCCGAGCATTTTCGCATTCGACTACAAAAAAAAGAGAAAAGCTAGGTGCAAACTTTTCGTTGGACCACCCTGTATAATTAAAAAATGTCATATTATATTACAAAAAGCATGTTTTTATTATTGCATTTATAACTTGATATGGTTCTGCATTAGACGCTGGCCGCCTGTCTTCAAAATATCCAGATTTTTTCTCTGCATTCATTACTGGAATTCGAATACTGCATTCTCTGTTTGATACGCCATACGAAAACTTCGTGATATGTGAAGTTTCAAACTGTCCAGTTAGTCTTTGAATATTATAGTCTCCTCCACGTGGATCATATACTTCAATATGTTCTTTATGCCTTTTCTCGAGCTTTTTTATTGCTTCCTCAATATATTTCAACCCATTTTCTTGCATCCCTATACATTTGTTTCTCCCGCACCTCTTCCATCTTTTAAGAATACAGTTATACAGGGTAGCCCAATTAGTGTGTGGGCGGAAGATATCTCAAGATCGATTCTATTACGCGATAGACACAAAAATCCTTTACAAAAGTTTTAGGCACTGAAGAGATGTACAACCCAAAAATTCAACAATACAGGGTAGTTCACAAACGCTCTGCTCACCAAACTTGTTTTTTCTTAATGCGATACCCTGTATATTTTAACGTAAATAAATAAATGCCGCTCTAAATGATAAAAAAAATACATAAAAGTTGATATGCGTGTGATGCCCTTTTGAATTCCCTTTATTCTCCGTTTTACTGGAATTCAATGACTTCTGATTTTTAATTTTTCAGAGTGGTCAAACTTTCTAAATTGTACTTTTTTGGGGAAATTGTTAAATGGGACACCGTGTAAATCTGCTTAAATTCAAGAAGTCCCTTTCCTATACTTTTTATTCATATTATATTTCATGAGCTTAAGGCTAACCGCCTTTTCATAAAACATTATTAAAAAAAGAAAAAATGTTCAACAGAAGTCGTAATTTTTTGACATTTTAATTTTTTTTTATATTAAATACAAACTAGCTGTTGCCCTCGAGGCACGAATAGCTCTCCATATTTAAGTGTAAAAGTAATAATTTTATGACCTTTTTGTCATTTATCTAAATTTTATTGTTTTGTTTTAGACATCAGCTATTTTTTTTTTTGTATCGGGTTTTGTGCCTTTTTCTTCTCTTTGGAGGCACTATTTATACGCAGATATTTTATATTTCAGATCTAGGCTAAATTCTTGTACGCAAAATAATTGATTTTTTTTTAGTTTTATTATAAAATTTATTTTGCCCCCTTTTCTACTATTTACGAACGCCTATGTAAACAAAATTGTTATGCTGCATGTTGTAGGTTATCCGTTAAGTGGTTTTTGAGTTATCACGGATACAATTTTTTCCTGACCCTTTTATAGAATTTTCACGGACGCCTATGGAACATTAATTTTTGTCGTGTATTTTTAACACCAATTCAACTAGTTAAATATAAAATTTTTTACATTTTAATTTTTTTTTCATTTTACCCCTTTTTTTTACTATTTACGAACGCCTATGTAAATAAAAATTTTATGCTGCATTTTATAGGTTATCTTATATGAAAGCTATATATAATTAGCCAATTTTTCTGGTATATTTGGGAAACATTTTTTTTTCGTTTTTGACTCTTTTTTTTAAGACTATTTTCGAACGCCTGTGTGAACTAATTCTTTTATGTAACATTTTTTAGGTTATATTCTATCACACCTATAAAAAATTATTCAATATTTCGGATAAGTTTAACAACTATAATTTTTTTAAATTTTTGAACCCTCTTTTAAACCCCTTGCCTACGCTCAATGTTAATCACCACCTATAAATAGCCTGTAGTATTTTCGTACCAAATGTGGTTAAAACCCGTTAAGTGGTTTTTGAGTTATCACGGATACAAATTTTTTCTGACCCTTTTATAGAATTTTCACGGACGCCTATGGAACATTAATTTTTGTCGTGTATTTTTAACACCAACTCAACTAGTTAAATATAAAAATTTTTACATTTTAATTTTTTTTATTTTACCCCTTTTTCTACTATTTACGAACGCCTATGTAAATAAAAATTTTATGCTGCATTTTTTAGGTTATCTTATATCAAAGCTATATATAATTAGCCAATTTTTCTGGTATATTTGGGAAACATTTTTTTTTCGTTTTTGACCCTTTTTTAACACTATTTTCGAACGCCTGTGTGAACTAATTCTTTTATGTAACATTTTTTAGGTTATATTCTATCACAACTATAAAAAATTATTCAATATTTCGGATAAGTTTAAGAACTATGATTTTTTAAATTTTTGAAACCTCTTTTAAACCCGTTGCCTACGCTCAATGTTAATCACCACCTATAATTATCCTGTAGTATTTTCGTACCAGATGTGGTTAAAATCCGTTAAGTGGTTTTTGAGTTATCACGGATACAAATTTTTTCTGACCCTTTTATAGAATTTTCGCGGACGCCTATGGTACATTAATTTTTGTCGTGTATTTTTAACACCAATTCATCTAGTTAAATATAAAATTTTTTACATTTTACTTTTTTTTTATTTTACCCCTTTTTCTACTATTTACGAACGCCTATGTGAATAAAAATTTTATGCTGCATTTTTTAGGTTATCTTATATCAAAGCTATATATAATTAGCCAATTTTTCTGGTATATTTGGGAAACGTTTTTTTTTTCGTTTTTGACCCTTTTTTTAAACTATTTTCGAACGCCTGTGTGAACCAATTCTTTTATGGAATATTTTTTAGCTTATATTGTATCACAACTATGAAAAATTATTCCATATTTCGGATAAGTTTAGGAAATATATATTTTTTATGTTTTGACCCCTTTTCCACTATTTACGAACGCCTATGAAAGTAAGTTATTCATGACACATTTTATAGGTTATATTCTATCAAAACTATCAATAACTAGTTAATATTTCTGCTATTTTTAAGAAATACGTTTTTTTTAATCTTTTTTACCCCATTTTACACTATTTTCGAACGCCAATGTGGTCTAATATTTTATGTTCAATATTTTAGGTTATATTCAATTAAATGCGTAAAAAATTATGCAGTATTTCGGATAAGTTTAAGAACTATGAATTTTTTAATTTTTGAACCCTCTTTTAAACCCTTTGCCTACACTCAATGTTTCCCAAAATCTAGTCAGCTCCTTGCCATGTCCAATAGTATTTTTGTACCAAATTTGGTTAAAATCTGTTAAGCGGTTTTTGCGTTATCGTGCATACAGACAGACAGACAGACAGACATTTTTTTAAAACTACTTATTTATGTATAAAATGACCAAAAACAAGTATTACCGGTGAAATTAAAAAAATTGTTTTTTTCATGAAACTAATAGTCTCCATATATACATATATTACATATATATGATATGGAGAGCTAAAAAGTTACTTTATTTTAATAATTTACAAATGGACGCTCTTAAAAGAAGCAAACGCATTTCCTATTTAATTAGTTAATTTAAGCTTAGATTGTTTAATATAATGTATGTGTAATTTAACTTTTCTGTTTTTAAATAGAAAAAAAATTACAATAACAAGAAATTGCGACTTTTGTTGGCAGTTTTTTTCTTAATAATTTTTTATGCAAAAATGGTTAGCCTTAAACTCATGAAATATGACATCAATGAAAATTATAGAAAAGAGAATTATCGAATTTAAGCAGATTTACAGGGGTAATATTTTCTCAAAAAGATACAATTTAGAAAATTTAGCCACCCGTAAAATTACAAATCAGAGATCAATGAAATCCAGTACAACTTAGAAAAGAAAAGTCAAAAATCCCCCTTATTTACAAATATTTCAAAAACTACTGGACCTAGGCATATCAACCGTTATGTCATTATTTTCTTGTCTTTTAGAGCGGCATTTATTTATGTTAAAATATACAGGGTGTCGCTTTAAGAAAAAGCAAATTTGGTCTGCTACATGTTTGTGAACTACTCTGTATAATTGAAAAGGTGTTTGGGTTGTACACCTCTTAAGTGCCTAAAAGTTTATTAAAGGATTCTAATGGGCCACCCTGTATAATGTATGTTTGACTTGCATTTTTGACAGATATTTGTCAATAATTATGTTACGTTTTTTTTTCATTTTTAAGTTTTCTTTTGGAAAAAGTTTATTAAGTCTATCGAGAATGCAACGAAAAACTCCCAGTTGTTGTCGAGGAAGAGGTGTAGCTCCGTTATTGTGAAAGTTAGCGGGATGCGGTTTTCACCATACGTTCCTACATTTTTTGTGAAACTCGCGTTGCCCTAATCGTATTTTGGGAAACACATGTAGTTTTCGAGATACAGGGCCGAATTAAAAAAAAAAATACTTTTCGAACGCCTCTCGTATCTCGGAAACTATAACAGATATTGGAAATATATTAACGATGTTTGATACATGTTATTATGTGGAGTCCATAGGCGTACATTTAATTTTTTATTTGGTCTCAGTTGAAAAGTGTCAACCATACTTATGTTTTTTTTAAATAGATCCACCCTGATTCTTTTACCCATTAAAATTGCATTGTTTCCCTTTCAATATATGACACTTAATAGTTTTATTTTTAGAAATATCGAAAGCGTTATTAAAAAATTTATTGTTGTAAGGATTTTTGGACACCCTATAATTTTGGTATAGTGTTAACTTCTGTCGCGATTATCCATTATGTTATTATTCTTTAAAATACCAAAATTCTTTTCTCTTTCTGTTTTGCTCATGCCTCGCTATTGAGTATCCATATTTTATTAAATTACTCAAAATAATTCTCAAATTTTTATATTTCAAGAAAATTAAATTTGTGCATGTATTTTGGTAACAGCAATAATATTGTCTCTAGTAGAAATCTACACATAAATATGTAATTTGCGTGCGCATTATTTTAGATTATAAAACTATTTCATAATTTATAAATTTAGTTTGCGAGAATTATGTTACCATTCACTTCAGTCTTTCAAGTTACTACGTAGGTATAGTAACATTTTAAATAAATAATATTTTTTACGACTCGTCTTTAAATGCCTTTATTATACTATGTTCAATCATAATTTGAAAATGTAGTACACTGTATTTAAAAATGCACGGGTAAATTTGCTGGTAATGACAAAAGTAGCATCGGTTATCAAATCACCATAGCAAGCAAACAATACAAACAAACCAAATTGACAGTTTAAATCATTTCGCGAATTTCGAAGGTGAATATAGTTTAACACCACCTAGTCAATTTAATACTTTCAACTCATCGTATTTAGGCTTACGGCAGCAGGACGAGTACAGAAAAGTTTCGAAAAACAAATATTTTTCTAAAAATTAATTTATTCAAAAGCACACTATTCAAGCATTTTGTATATTAACGCAATCGTAGAAAAAGTATAGTGTGAAACTCGCATGAAATTACCATTTCCTTCTTGTATAATTTGCAGCACTCGCCTGCGGCTCATGCTGCAAACGATCATACTAGTAGGAAATATATGTCATTTCATGTTCGTTGCACAATATACTATTTCGTCATTTTATTATTTTATTCAATTACTGTAAGTATGTTTGTTAATGGTAAAATAACGAATAGTTTCTTCATCTCCTAGTCAAATCAATATTCTTTAACAGATGTGCAATTTAAGTTTCTATTCCAAAATAGTTTTTCAGTATATCATCGAATACCGACATAAAACAGACATTATTGAATTAACAAAGAAAAACAAACATTTTTACACTCAATACCAAAAATATGTTGAGAACAAATCCTTTTTCGTTTCACTTATTGTTGGCTGATTAACTATAAAGGTCAGACAATAAAATCAAATCCATATTAAAACAATTTCCCACAGATAAAACGACAATAAACTATTAAATGTAGAGAGGGTGATACATGCCTGACAAATAAAGCAAAATGCTTATTTAGAGGGATATAAAGCTCTGATTTTTTTTCATCTTATATCAATTATCTTTAAGTAGTCTTTATATAGTAGTTCATTATTTTAGTAAGATCACAATAGTTTGTTATAATTATCCTGCAATATATGTACCTATGTTGTATCGAACCATATTAGAAATATGGCTTATTATAATAAAGAAATAAAACTAATTATAGACTGATTTCATTTAAGGTATTTCTATGTTTTGACATTACCGTAAATAATTTTAAGGCAAGAATTATAATAACATTTTTATACAGATTTCTCATTACTGTTGGTTTTTTATACCTACATGCCAATTATTTTTTCTGATATCATTACAAGATATTCTAAGAGCATCTTGACTCCACAAAACCTGTATTTTAAGTTGTTACTTGAACGACAAAAATAACAGTATGGGAAACACTTTCCCCCTTTCTTAGCATCGAATAACTTGACCACAAAGTAGATGCTAGAATTTTCACTTGGAAAAGAATATTATAATAATGCACCACAGCACACAGTTGTGTCGCCCCAAAACTTTCCCGACCAGATATAACATAATCAAAAATATATGACCTGCGCGTAACGAAACAGAATTTTAATAATTATTATTATTGTATTATTTTCATTATTTCCGATAAACTAACGTAACAAACTAACTACTTTAATCAAAAATTAGAAAATAAAATATGGCCAGAGCTGGGAATCGAACCCAGAAGCTTCCGCATGCGAGGCGCCCGCTCTATCAATGACGCCAAAAACCCCCGAGAACTATGGGGGCAAATATCAAAAGAACCTATCGCTGTAAAGCAGATAATATGCTTTAATATGATATATCACATGACCCCTACTATTTGCAAATTTGGCGGTTGTGTCTACCCCTATCACAGGTCTAAAGCGATTTCAACCAAAAACTAATGGGTTGATCCTAGGACTCCCCCAAACTCATACACCAAAATGTAGCTCAATTGGTTAAACCGTTAAACACACACACATACAGACTTCCATTTGGAAATGGTTTTAATCGTCTCAAGGAACTTCAGAATGGTTATATCCGTCATTGCCGGAAAGTAAAATTTGGGTGTTATGGTATTCAGGATAGACTTCGCGGAGTAGTGAGTTCTACAAGTGAAACTTACAAAAATGACTTTTTAAGAGATGAGAGTCTAGCTGGATTAATTAATATTATTATTATATTATTAATATGTACTGACTGCTGATGACAGACCTTGAAATGTCTTTAAAACACCCTGATAATATCGCCATCTGTATAATAATAATTTATTCATTTCAAGGTAAGAAATTAAATTACAAATAAATAATATGTAATCAGAATATTGATATAATTCAGTATTACGGAATCGATCATCGGTCTGTTATCGTTACGAACATAGAAACTCCATGATTGGAGGGTTGGCCAGTTGGTTTTCGCCAGTGCCAATAAAAAAAAAACAATACAACAGTGCCACCAACAACCAGATAGAAATAAGGCAGTCGCAAAAGTTCTATAGAACTAGCGTGCGATCTGACTTGAAATACATCAAAAGTTCTGACAGCTACGGTAAACATGTAGGTAAATATTTACCTTTAGCACAATCTTAAAAGGTAAGAAATTATATACCTTAAAAATTACGACACCAAACTCATATAAAAATAATATGCAAGTACAACAACCATCTTACAATAACTAGAGAAGGAAAAACACAATAAAAGACTCCTGGTATGTTTGAACAAAATTGCAAACTCAATCTCCTGCTCAATGACTTAATTTCTAAAGCTGAACGCCACACATTTTTGAATAATACTCCATTAAAGTGGTTTGACAAACACAAATGAGTTGTATTGGTTTAGGGTTAATTCTCTCTCTCTTCGAACCCATAACCTTCCGCATACGAAGTGAAAGCTCTATTAACGACGCCACAGTACCAACTTTGAAAATATTGTATTCATATATACCACAATTTAGCTCATTTTTTAAGGAAAAGTGAACAGGGAATTTAAAAAATATATATATTTTTTCCAGTGGTGTAAAAAATAGGGCGATAAAAAGTGTCACTAACCTCTATAGCATGCCACTGGTTATTTTTTAAAAAATATGGTTTATGTTAAAATATGACTTTTTAAAGAATATATCGGTCCCGAAATTGTAAAAAATATTCATAGGCGTTTTTGAATGGCAAATTTTCGAAATTTATGTAATGTTACACAGTATCTCAGGCACTTGCAGACTTTAGTTTAGAGGCAAATTCCTGCAAAACCGTTCACTTTAGACCCATGAAAGCTTATTACTTTTTTCAGCAAAAAATAACAGGGAATTCAAACAAATAAAGACCTATTTATTCCAGTATCGTAAAAAATAGGGGGATAAAAAGTGTCACTAACGCGTATAACATGCCACTAGTTACTTTTTTAAAAACATTGTTTATGTCAAAATAAAGGCTTTATTATTATTATATCGGCCACTAAATTTGAAAAAATATTAAATTAAATAAAGGAGTTTTTGAATTTGAACCTTTGACACCCTGTATCTAGACAACTAAGCCCTTTAAGGATGTCCCTATATCAAAATACATGAATTAGCGGGAGCTTTCTGTGGTGAGCGTTATCGGTCGAATATAGAAACTCCCTGTATAAGCTCATTTGCATTGTAGCGTTCACCAAATTTCCAGAAAGTTGAGATTTGTGAATAGGTCACACAAATAAAAGTCACTCTGTAGGTCTTAGAAATATAGTACATAAAAATTAAAGTTATTTAAGTACTATTTCTACAAATAAAAAGGAATTCGTTGGGCGATTTCGCATTTATTTATAAAATATACGATTAAAACATGGATTTTCAAGTGTCCGAGTGTCAGGTCCACAAACTTTTTAAATTGGGAGTTTTTACCGAAATTTTGGATTTAATAAAATATTGAATAATAATTATTTAACTAAATATTGGTCGCAATGGAAATCAGTTATTATTATACAGTATTACACCAATTTACAAAATAATCCTTGTTCTTTGCCAAATTTCATACCAATAAAAAAGCAACATTTTTCCGTTTTGGATAATAATAATAAATAATTTGATGAATAACAACCAACGCTTCTAATCTTCTAAGATTTTAACAATAATAGTTTTTGAAATAGATTACTGCTTGATACTTATATACAGCGAGCGAAGTTTTCCACGGCTTTTATGATCTACGTACGTTCCAGAAATTTAATAAATTCATTATTTAAATTAACTCATTATTCAACTAGTAAAAACTTACAAAGGTATGAAGAAAATGTTGAGACATTTTTGTATTTTAACAATCATATGCGTGGCAATATCGCATAGGCACGTTTTTATCAATTATTTTATTTTATTTTTTTGGAAAATAATCCTTAACGACGAGGAGTGTAACTTTTCTATCAAATAAAAAACGTCTACTCCACCATCTAATTCTTTATAATTATCATAAATTTAAACCATACATGTTTCGGGAATGCCTACTCCCATCATCAGTGGTAATATTGAATAAAACAGAAACTCTTCAGACGTAAATTAAAAGTGAGAATTACTGCGGAATTCTTGTAATTCTCGTTTTTTTTTGTAAATAACGGATTTTTTTCATTAAGTCAAATATCTCCTTACCGATTTCTTTGAAATTTGGCCGCGTTCTTGCTAGAAATAGGGGCTTATATGGCCCTAACTAGATCAAATTTATTAAGTCCAGTGGCGTTAAGGTGGCAACTTAATAAAAATTAGTGACAAATAATAATAAATCACCTCCTTAAATATTGCCGCGGCTTCTTGAAACACCTGTATACTCTAAGATTATCATCTCAGAATGGCAGAGTTAAAGTGCTGATTGAAAGCTCTTTTTTCAATGAATGTTATAAGACTATACAAAGTGTAACAGAACTGCTTCAACAAACTTGGTGCTAGAGAAAATTTATTCTGATAGGTACATCTCGCAATTTTTCATGTATGTGTCGAAAACCATTAATAATACATTCCATTCTATAATGTTCTATTCTATAAGCTTCCAAAGAGACAATGCAAAATAAGGAATGCGATTTATAATATGAGATACCAAGTTTACTTATTTCTTTTTTAACAAACTGTTGTTGCCGCAAAGTGTATACCAACTACTACTGTCAATTTGAATAATAATTATTTAGTGTCGATATATGCGTGGAAATGATAGCGAGGAGAGTAACCTACCACAGCGTAGATACCTTGCCTTAAGGGATTCTAAGATTTCGCTAAGTAATATCCTGTAAAATATTAACTTATTAGCAAATAAATTTTATGTTTATACGGCTCAATACAGTTGTAATGATGTTATAACTTACACTTATAATCTGAAATATTTTATTAGCATAATGAAAAACTTAGAGTGTACAAGTAGGTACAGGGTGAGCAAAACTCGATGTCCCAGTTCTGTTATGAGAAAATTAAAAACGAGAGAAAAAATCGGAAAAGAGGTTCTTAATTAGGATTAAGTTCCATTTTAACCCATATTTCATTTTGTTTCCAAGTTTGGAAACTGAAGTAAATGACGTCATCAACTTTTTTTTTCCAGAAACATACCTATATTTTTGCATAGTTCAAGCTAATTTTTCTAAACAACTTTTGTAAAGAAAAAAATGTGCTATCTTCATTCGTTAAAAAATTATAAGCAAATTTGTAGTAAAACTAATATGTAAAATTCGCAACCGTCACAACTTTTACACAAGTAGGCTTTGGAAACAAACTGCAATTATATCTGTCAATACTAAAACTAATGGTTAACAAATAGTATTCGTGTGATAACTTCTAATATAAGTCAAACATTTGACATTCAGTCAAGAGAGAAGATACGTATTATCCATCGGTTGTTAATAATAATTACTTATTAAACACTACAAAAACAGATGATATTATTTAATAGTAACTATTATTACCACAGAATTAAACAAAGTAATACTATAGGTTACTACTAATTAATTATAGGAAATCAATCACTACAACAAATTTTCAATATGACCACCTCCTAGTTGTATGCAACCTAAACAGCTCTCCTTTATACCCATCCCTCGTAATCGACAGAATAGGTGTTCGACAAAAAGTGCCAACGGGGAAAAAATAATAGATATTTTAAACCGACTAATGCACATATAGCACTCAAACACTATAATACAAAAGAGAACACTAGTTTCTCCACTAGACGATTTTTGTTAAGAACAATACAAAATTATAATAATTGAACTTTGTAAAACTATAGAAAAAAAAAAAGAAATATTATACAATAAGTTATTTATTTGCTTGCATAAGAATAATATCATGTAACTTTTATGTAAATTGTTTATACCTAACTGTTCATGTGTAAATTGTGTTTATTATTTATTTTTAGTATGTAAATTACCTGAAGAAGGCAACAGATGTGCGTTGCCGAAACGTTGTGTTTTTTAAAAATGTTTGACAATAAATAACAAGGCGTTATTTAACCTGTTGTTGTAATTTGTGAACCTCATCCTAAGAAGTTTTCAAATCTAAGCATCCATTTCTAATTTTTTCCTTTAAATGTTCTAAGTTATGTGTTCGAATTCTTGCTTGCAGCGCCGCCACCGTCATGCTGGAAAAACATATTTGCTCGTAACTGCAATGGCACATTTTTGAAAGCACAGAAAGTTGCTCTTGAAGAAATTTCTAATATTCTTCACTGCATAAAACACCTTCATAAAAGTATGGAGCAATTAAATGCCCGTTAATAATACCACACCAAAGTTAATGCGAAAATGTCCTTCGTTTTCAATCGGATTGACAAATAACATGTCAACTTTTTCATTATGCGCATAAAATGCACACATTAAATGACGATAAAACTATTTGTCAACCATTAGTTTTATTAGTTGCGAATTTTTGATAATAGTTTTTCCTACAAATTTGCTTTTAATTTTTTAACTAATGAAGATAGCACATTTTTTTCTTTACAAAAGTTGCTTAGAAAAATTAGCTCTTTTGAACTATATAAAAATATAGGTATGTTTTTGGAAAAAAAAAGTTGTTGACGTCATTTACTTTAGTTTCCAAATTTGGAAACAAAATCAAATGTGCGTTAAAATGGAGCTTACATAATCCCATTTAAGAATCTCTTTTCAGAATTTTTCTATCGTTTTTCATTTTCTCATAACAGAGCGTGTTCGGATAATGGTTATCAAGCCATTGTTTGGTTTCCCCTGTATTTTTTTTTTCAGCAAAAAGCAATGCTTTATCAAAACTCGAATATGAGCCCTCTAGATGCAAAGCTCGGTAAATGCAAACATCCGAATTTTGGGAATTAACAAAAAACTGTTTTTCTTGTTATTTCTTGTTAAAACATTTTCATATTTTGATATTAGGTGGCAATAGTGGTCATGATTCAATTTATAATAAACCAAAACCTCGATACAGTAACACATATCGGAAAATTCAAGTAATAAATTGCATTTACCAAGTTTTGCACCCTAAAGCTAGCAACCTTCTGTCAAAGAAAATATATTTCGCAGGTTATTGAAAAAAAAAATTATTAAGAAAAAATATAAAAAAGAAATAAATGTTTACGAACCAGTAATAATAATAATAAATATTGCGATAATAATAACATAGTCTCGTAAATCGTAATAAAAACATCTAAACAGAAAACACTGGGAGTCACGTGAGGAATTGAGAGCCTGTCATTGGCCAAAGAGCAAAAAGCGAGTTTTGCACATATGTGCATGAAGCATAAGGAGAGTTATGCATCTAGGTGCTGTTTTTGAATTGAAAATTGTATGTGAATAAGCAAGTTTTGCTCAAAATTAGCCCCTGAATTTGTGAATATTAACGAAACGTGAATATTAACGAAACGTTTTTAGATACATTAACGAAATTTTACACAACATGTATTTGATTTTTAATTCCTAATCAGTAAACCAAAAGGATTTCCAAAATTATAGGCATGAGCGTATCAAACTAGATGGAACGGCGGGAAATAATAATAATAATAATAAAGGACTTTATTAAAGGGCGAGTTTCAGTACAGTGGCAGATGTCACTGTTCTGTTCAGCTAACGCCCCAAATTGTTTGTCGCCGGGATATCTCACTTTTTGAGTTCATATTAATAAAAAAAAATGTAATTTCCTTAAAAAGGATCTTGTATTTTAATAAACTGCTTAGTTTTTGAGTAAATTGAGTTTAAAAATGTACTTAATAATCAATATTAAAAATATTACTTATTTAAAAATGTATGTGCGCAATCTTGGATTGCCATGGAATGCATTGTTGCGAAACAACATTGTTGACAATTTGCTGTCAATTGTGAGATAGCAACGTCAAGTATTTATCATTAGACACAAAATTTTATTTAGTTTACTATTTAATAAATATTAAGCTATGGTTGTGGATTTTTAAGTTTTTTGAATAGTAAAAATGCCGTTTCAATTCAGTAATTTCTGCAATGGCAACGCAAGGCAAGCAGTTCGAGAGTACAGTAGGCGTTTTCCAAATTGCCGACAACCGAGTCACATTGTCTGGTGCACCAGCGATTTAGAGAGTATGGGTTTGCTAGAAGAAGAGAATATGTAACATGTAATTATTAGAAATTGACAAATATCACTTAAATAAAAATAACAAAAGATGAAGAAAATAAACTACTTTATAAGCCAAAAGTCGATCCAAATATTTGATTTTTTTTCTTGGTTTGTTGTCATTAAAATAGCCATGTTTTTAATTTTGGAAAATTGTTATTTACTTGCGTGTTTCTATGTAAAAGTGTATATACTGTTATATATTTTTGATAAGGTTAAAAAAATTCAAGTTTTATAGTCTAGAAATATACAGGGTGTTCCATCAAAAAAATAAAGTAACTTTTTGACCTGACACTGTATACTAATTTTGTGGGCGGAATTGAGTTCTACGGGAAAAGTTATATAAGAATATGATAGTTGAAATACGAGGGTTGCCTGAAAATGCAATATTTCCAATTTAGCTTTGTATCTTAACAACTAAAAAGGCTATGAAAATTTTGTTAACGGCATCTTTAGTTCTACGAAAAAGTACGTCGCAAAAACCGCAACTTTCTATCTATAAAAAGAACGGGGATACCCCCACTGTAACTGAGTCTATGGACGCCTTGTTTAATATATAAAACTGGACCTAAAATAGCTTCCAAATCCGTGGTATAGAGTGTCTTTGGTTTTTTTAATTTATTGATTGTTAAAGAAGTAATCCATTAGATGCAGTAGAGTGTAATATAATTACAATAAAACAAAAATCATCGTCTCCACTATTTAATTCATAAATTATGTCAAAGGGACATGTTTCGGAGACTCAGCTCCATCATCAGCCTAAAAGGCAACAATACAATATTAAAAAGGGTTCTTACATAAATAACGAAAAACACAAGTTAACAAACCTTGGTGGTATAAAATGCTCACTTTGTGAAGGCAGAGCTACTAACAGACTAAATTAAAGTATACAATTATTTTTGTTTAAAATATTAAATTTAAAATAACAGAAACACATACAGGTATATATAAGTAAAAAAATGTAAAAATGTTGGTCCCGATAAAGTAAAATGAACAGACAAAAAGTAATGGGACAGTACAAACGCTATTAAAAGTTTAAAAAGTATTGAAACTGTATACAAACAAATAAGTAAAAACACTTAAACAAAACATAGAAGGAATATAACAATGACAAGATCAAACTCCAAGCCATGGGTGTAAACATATATAAAAGAGTCTAATAGGTACACAAATCCTCAGGAGTGTTTTAAATGTAGAAGAGCCTCGAAAAAAGTGTAAGGTTCGAATTTCAAGTGATCGTTCAAACATATAATGTTGTTATCTCCTACAGCCTTGAAAATTTCTAACATTTCCAGAAGATTTAATTTAATGCCCTTGTTGCAAACATGGATCACCTTCAGACCTAAATCGACATCGAAACGATGGTTGTGGTTAAGAACATGAGTCGCAAAGGTAGAGGTGGTATCATATTCATCAATTAAGTTAGGATTGTTATTTCTATAACGAGGGATTATATTAGTGTGCTCCTTTACACGTACACTAATCTTACGTCCTGACTGGCCTATGTACTTGGCTGCACATGCTGGCTGTGAGCATGACAAGCAATATACTCCAGACTTGCTTGTCAATGGAATGACATCTTTAGAATTCACAAAAAAGTTCCCAAGCTATTTATTGTTTTAAAGAAGATATTTATTTCGTATTTAGATTGGAAATAGGTCTGGATTTTATAGGAAAGGTTATCAATGAATTGATTGTTTTTCGTTATTTATGTAAGAACCCTTTTTAATATTGTATTGTTGCCTTTTAGGCTAATGATGGAGCTGAGTCTCCGAAACATGTCCCTTTGACATAATTTATGAATTAAATAGTGGAGACGATGATTTCTGTTTTATTGTAATTATTGATTGTTAGACGTATGCAAAGAAATAAGTAAATTACGCACCCTGTACATGGTTTATTATGTTTCTGTCTAATTAAACCGACATGGTTTACGATGTATCGCCATCAATATGCATTATTTTCAAATATTTTCTCGTACTACGCACGCAATGTTGTTATTGTTTATGATAAATAATTCATTAGGGGGACAAACTTAGTTAGCATCCATCTATACGTGTTCATATAGCGGTTATGTTTTGTTTTTTACTATTTCTACACTTTCGCGAAGATATAAAATTGAAATGGCGTTTAACATGTTATTTTTTACTAAAGGATACACGACGGTGGGGGTATATAAAAATGTTGTTTACCATAAAGAATATTTGAAGAATTTTCATTTTTAAATTAAATAGTCGCAAATAGATGAAATATCACTTCCCATAAAAGATGAGATAGAATTGTCAACAATTTTATGGGAAACTTTATGTAAAAGTCTATACTAAGACAATCAGACAAATTATAATATATCATTCTGCAAAATTAATATGTAAATTGTTTACAAAATAATAATAAGCGTATAGAGCTAAAGGAACATATTATTATAGAACGAACCAAGTCAATTTGGATATTTAATTTAAAATTTTATTTTTAACCCTTAAAGAGAAAAAGAACATAAACCAATTACGAATTACACCCAGCAATAATGCGATTCCTTAAGCCCTCCACATTTTCCAGTAGTGTTAACTAAGGTGACCACATGAAAAATTCGAGTTAGTTTAGCCAATCCAGCGATTTCTGTATGTTTCTGTTAAAAAATCACGAGCGACCCGACTGAAATGCGCTGGTGCACCATCGTACATAAACCACATTGCATTTCTTAGTTAGCATCCATCTATACGTGTTCATATAGCGGTTATGTTTTGTTTTTTACTATTTCTACACTTTCGCGAAGATATAAAATTGAAATGGCGTTTAACATGTTATTTTTTACTAAAGGATACACGACGGTGGGGGTATATAAAAATGTTGTTTACCATAAAGAATATTTGAAGAATTTTCATTTTTAAATTAAATAGTCGCAAATAGATGAAATATCACTTCCCATAAAAGATGAGATAGAATTGTCAACAATTTTATGGGAAACTTTATGTAAAAGTCTATACTAAGACAATCAGACAAATTATAATATATCATTCTGCAAAATTAATATGTAAATTGTTTACAAAATAATAATAAGCGTATAGAGCTAAAGGAACATATTATTATAGAACGAACCAAGTCAATTTGGATATTTAATTTAAAATTTTATTTTTAACCCTTAAAGAGAAAAAGAACATAAACCAATTACGAATTACACCCAGCAATAATGCGATTCCTTAAGCCCTCCACATTTTCCAGTAGTGTTAACTAAGGTGACCACATGAAAAATTCGAGTTAGTTTAGCCAATCCAGCGATTTCTGTATGTTTCTGTTAAAAAATCACGAGCGACCCGACTGAAATGCGCTGGTGCACCATCGTACATAAACCACATTGCATTTCTTATTGCCAATGGTACGTTTTCCAGAAGCGTGTGTTCCAGAAAGTCGCGATATACCTCTCCGGTAAGTTTTCCTGGTAGAAATACGGGTCCAATTAAGCAGGCACCCACAATTCCAATCCAAACGAGAACTGATGTTGAAAGTGATCTTCAAATATCAGATACAGATTTTCATTACATTATAAATGGTTATTATGAAAATTCCTTATTGCATTTCTTGAAAAACTCTCTTCATCAGGAGCCATAAGCTGAAGAAGTCTTTCAGTGTACAAACGCCTAGCTTCTAATGCATGGCCATCAGCGAATACAAAAAGGAAATACATGTCGGTCATCTCGGCATTTGTATAGTGATTCATATTAACTGACTTTTTGTCATTTATCTAAAATTTATATATATTTTTTTTTGTTTTAGACATCAGCTAAGCACAGGGTTTAGTTCCTTTTTCTTCTCTTTGGAGGCACTATTTATACGTATACATATTTTATATTTCAGATCTTCTAGGCCAAGTTCTTGTACGCAAAAATTATTATTATTATTATTTTGCCCCCTTTTCTACTATTTACGAACGCCTATGAAAACAAGTTATTTACAACACATTTTATAGGATATATTCTATCAAAGCTATAAGTAACTAGTCAATATTTCTGCTATGTTTAAGAAATACGTTTTTTTCTACCCTTTTTACCCCATTTTACAGTTTTTTCGAATGTCAATGTGGTCTAATTGTTTTGGTTAAATATTTTAGGTTACATATATGTAATTAAACGCACAAAAAATTATTCAATATTTCGGATAAGTTTAAGAACTATGATTTTTTTAATTTTTGAACCCTTTTTTAAACGCCTTGCTTACGCTCAATGTTAATCACCACCTATAATACGGATACAAATTTTTTCTGACCCTTTTATACAATCTTCATGGACGCCTATGGCACATTAATTTTTGTCGTGTATTTTTAACACCAATTCAACTAGTTAAATATTAAAAATTTTACATTTTAAATATTTTTTTTATTTTACCCCCTTTTCTACTATTTACGGACGCCTATGTAAATAAAAATTTTATGCTGCATTTTGTAGGTTATCTTATATCAAAGCTATATATAATTAGTCAATTTTTCTGTTATATTTGGGAAACATTTTTTTTTCGTTTTTGACCCTTTTTTTAGACTATTTTCGAACGCCTGTGTGAATATTTCTGCTATGTTTAAATTCATTCAATTAAATGCATAAAAAATTATGCAGTATTTCGGATAAGTTTAAGAACAATGAATTTTTTTAATTTTTGAACCCTCTGTTAAACCCCTTGGTTACGCTCAATATTTTCCAAAATCTGATCAGCTCCTTGCCATGTCCAATAGTATTTTTGTACCAAATTTGGTTAAAATCTGTTGAGTAGTTTCTGCGTTTTCGTGGATACAGACAGACAGACAGACATTTTTTTAAAACTACTTATTTATGTATAAAATGACCAAAAACAAGTATTTCCGGTGAAATTAAAAAAAATGTTTTCATGAAACTAATAATCTCCAGATCATATATTACATTATATGATATGGAGAGCTAAAAATTACCCTGTTTCGTGTCTTCTAAGTCAGAAAACTAAAATAAACAAAAAAAAAAGGAACAACCAAAAATTCAGACAAACATAATTATAAACTCTTTTTAAATTTGAGCTCCCTATTTCTAGCAACAGCTCTGCCAAATTTTAAAGAAATCGGTAAGGAGATATTTGACTGAATTAAAAAAAAAACAAAATAATTTCGTGGCAAAGCGGACTAAAATGTTGGCTTTACCTACACAAGGAATTTGCCTCGGTCTGGTTTCTATCGAATTAGACTGGGGCCCTGCTAAATTAAACAAAATTCCTTGTGTAGGTAAAGCCAACATTTTAGTCCGCTTTGCCACGAAATTATTTTCATTTATTATATTTACGGACATGAAATCCTCTTAAAAAAAAAACTTTATTTCCAAAAAAACTTGTATCATGCATTTCTTTTTTTTTCCTAGAATGACCTGAGAAATCACACTGGCGTCTAAATAATCCGTATAATACAATTTACGAAATAATGTCACCTTAGAAACCGCCCAAGTCCAATTTAACATTGTTTAAGTTGCCAAAAAAACAATTCTCAACTTTTATCAATTTACACCCTGCAACGTGCCAAAAAAGTGCCTATTATTTTATAGCCGATATGTTTGCACCTTGGATAAAACTGCCTGCATTTTTTGATAATTAGCAATTTGTTTAATTTCCGCACTGACAGTATTTGCAATATATACCATATTTTATATAGATAGATATAGGTATATCTTATATCAAGCAGTTGTGCCAAATTTTTTAACCGTTTCTTTTTTTCGTTTTTAATTAAATCAATCAGATACATTTATTTGTTGAATTTAGTGACTCAGTTTAATCGTCGCTGAGAGAAATATATGTTTAGGTTTTTTTATAAATGAAATTATATCAAACGAAAGAAAACAATACATTGTTGCTTTCAAATAACCACATAAAACACACATGAGCTATTTTTCTGATCGTACACATATCGACACTTCTAATCCTCTCTCATTTATATTCCATAAGGTGTGTCTCAGGGTTCACATGTCGGTCCTCTGTTGTTTAATGTATTCGTTAATGTGATGGTCAAGTGTTTTTAAACAACAGCTCTATGATAATCTGATCAAATTGGCAGCAAACAGTTAAACAGTGAGCTTTTGTGGTGCAAGGAGGACGGCGACGGCATGATGGTTAATTTTAATGATTTAAAGGTTCTACTGATTATAATTATAGTATTTCAATAATATGGTTTTTGTCTTGCAGAGATAAAAAAGATATTAAGGCTAAGATATTAAGGACTACTTTAACAAATAGATATTAATTAAGCTCTTCTGAATTAAAACTGTGAAGTGCATGGTCCTGAAGGGAATATTCACGTATTTTTTCATTTATTTCAGAAACTATTTCATAGATGGCACACCATGGCTTATAGAATTACCTCTAGCTGTTTGTTAACATCAGCAACTGAATTTTTCGATAACTTTAGGTTTAAAATTTTGATAGAAAATTCAAATGATATTCAAAAAGAAAGAAAGTACTACTACAATTATTACAACATAATGTTCATTTAACCATTTTTGTTTAATGTTTGTGACTAGTTAATATTGTATTTTAATGTCGTAATGAATTCCTTTTAAGTTTTTATCTCTACAATTTTTTTTCACAAAATTTACTATGTATAAATGTTTAAATTCCATGTTTTTAAAGACCTGAAATATCAATACTATACAGTGAAGTGAAAGATTTTTCTAGTGCAACTGATGATGGAATTATAATTCCGAAACATGTCTGGCTAATTTACATTTGAACATATACAGTGTGTCTACGTCAGTTGGCGGCATTTGGGAAACTTTTTTATTATTACTTTTCTTTATAAAAAGTTCCACATCGTCCAAAACCTAAAACGCAACCATCAGATATCAAACTTTCTCTGTCGTATACGAGGTTTGACAAAAAATGTGATTTTTGCTCTGGAGTAGAGTACCTTTATTTTTGACAATATCGAAAATTGTTATAAAGAAGAGGAGTTTAGAATTAAAAATAACTTTTAAATATTCAACATTGTTTATTAACATTAAAAAACTATTTTTTCCGACATTTTCTCTGCGATATCGTTGACTATTATAGCACAATCTCAATTTTCTCTTCCAGACTTAATGTTGGTGGCATGTCTAACTTTTCATAAACAAATACGTCTGGCAAACATAAGACTGTACAATACAGATCTCTAAAAACTATGAAATACACTGTTAGACTGCATAAAAAAAGTGTTTATACCGTGCCACTTTTTAAAATACGATTGTTGACGTGTTTTCGAATTTTCGATATTTTGACAATTCGCAAAGCCTACTTTATATATCAGTTTTAAACAATACCAGTCCATCCTAGCTTAATTATGGATTAACGTGCAAACTTAAATTTTCAACATTATCCCAGAGAAACTGTCGGAAAAAATAGTTTTTTAATATAAATAAACAATGTTGAATATTTCTGCAGCGCACCTTTATATAACTCAGATTTAGTTTTCGCAGTGTTCAAGCACAACAGGTTAGAGTCACACCATGATTTGATGGTGATTAAGTCTTAGGATATGTTACTATGAAGAGCCACACTATTCGGGCCGCACCAAGTGAAATTAGTATCATCAGCAATAACAAGCACATACTTTACCACTGATGTTTAGGCACGTAATGTCGTTGATAAATAGCAAAAATAAAATAGAACCCTGTGGAACTCCACGATCCATCGGCCTGCCAGAAGACACAGCCGCATTGACCCTCACACACTGACTTCTGTTGCTAAGGTACGACTTAAACCATCTCAGTGGAACCACCCGAATTCCGTAGTGCTGTATCTTGTTAATTAGGATGTTATGACTTACACAGTCGAATGCTTTGGAGCAATCACAGAAAATTGATGCTGTAAAGTGGAGATTGTTCAAGTTGGAGTAAACATTGTTGAAGACGGAGAATATAGCATCATTAGTGCATTTGTTAGCTAAAAATCCAAATTGGTGGCTAGTTAACACTTCATATTTGTGCAGAAATGATAGAAGTCTCCTTTTAACCAGTCTTTCAATGATCTTGGATAGAGTAGATAGAAGTGCAATTGGACGATAGTTTGAAGCTTGATCCTTATCGCCGCCCTTGTGCAGAGGAATTCTTATAGATATCTTAAGGCATTGGGGAAAATTTCCATTTTGGAATGACTTGTTAATTAAATCTGTGAAAACGATTAATGTACATTCCGGTAGATTAGACAACATTTTCAAAGTGATTCCATCAGTTTCAGATGACACCTTGTTTTTGATGTCTTTAATTGTACTGCAAAGCTCTGGAGTTGCAACGGGTGTTAGGAAGAAACTATGTATATTCTCATTGGTATTTGAAAGATATGAGAGCGGATCTTGGGAGGGGACTATATTATTCATTAATTTTTTTGCCACATTAACAAAATAATCGTTCAAGATCTCAGGTGAAGTGGAGATTATACTGGACGGAGAAGCCCTATTTCTCAGATTGTTGACAATAGACCACGTTTAAACACACTGTTTATAAAGATATTTTGTGGAGCACACGTTTTTGATTTATAAATAAAACCCGCTCTTCGTCGTTATGTATTACTTAAAAAAAAAAAAAACTTCTTAATAATCTTTATGAAAAATGTATGCATTTTTTTTTTAATTGTTCAAATACAATTTTCCTTAGAAAATATATTTATGTAATAAGAGGTTGAAACCGGTAATACTAAAATAGTTGTGTTTCTATTAATTTATAAAGAAATATGTAATCGCGCTATTTTTATTTCGCACGCAAACCGTTTACCTTACAACATTCCAAAAACTTAATAGGTAACTTGTGTTCTCGTAGTGCTAATTTTCATTAAATTTCTTGATAATGAAACAATTCTTTATATACGCATTACTCACTCATTTATAAGTAATTTCATTAATCCAGTAGTATTTCGTACATTATTTATAAATTATGGGAAGAAATACTTAGTAGTCGCCTCCATAACATACCAAAATAAATCAATTAACGCGAAATCTGTTAATAATATATTGAAAAGGCATTATAAAATCAATATTTGCATTATACCACATCACACGCAACAAATTTTTCTCGGAAAAACAAACGCAATTTTGCACAGCAAAATAGAAGTATTTGTTTCTTTTACAAATAACGACAAAAGAAAGCCGGCGACGGCACCTCAAATAAATAATTAGAAAGTAAATCCATATTGAGCCATATATTGTCATGATTTTTTTTCGCACTATATTAGTAAATACGGATTAGTTATACTCGTAGTTATCCCATTTTGTACTAAACCAAATTGTACTTTATTTGCATCAAGTATTTTGTTCAGCGCAAAAATGTATTTTTCAGGTGTCAACACTTGTCAAAAAAATAACTTAGTTTAATAGAAAAAAATAGTCTTGGTAACCGTTTACCACAAAAAATTAACACAGTCTAACGGATTTGGGCCTATAACCAATTGAAACATAATTAACTGAAGAAACATTGAGATCACAGAACAATACAAAAATAAATATCTTATTGACAACTTTTCAATAGCTATCTTTTACTCAATCTGTCTAATAATTTAAAACAAATACAAAACAAGTGTATATATCAATACATAGTATAATAATATTGCCAGTGTATATGAATATTGCAGTTATTACAGGCATTTAAAAACCCTAGAAAAGTACCATCAACGATGTAGAAGAATTCTTGGAATTAAATGGCAGGCACCAGCTGCGATGGACTGATCACGTAATCCGCATGCCAACGGAAAACCTTCCAAAGAGAATCCTTTATTCGGTCGGCTCACGAAATCAGGGAGGACAGCAAAAGAGGTACAAAATGTGCTGTGGCTCACTACATGGGAGGTAAATTATCGCAAGAACCTAATATGCGACTAATGGATAATGTTGAAATAAAGACTTTGGATGAATCCTATAAATATTTGGGCATGCTGCATTGAGGAAAAATAGATAACACTACTATGAAACAAAAAGTCACAGATATGTACTTGAGACGGGCCACAACGATCGCCAATACTCACCTACCTTCAAAAGAAAAGTTTATCGCAATCAATACCTGAGCTGTCCCTGCGTTGAGTTATACTTACGGAATACTTGGCTGGTCTCCCACTGACCTTCAAAACTTGGACAGAAGTACACGAAACACAGAATGCACCATCCCAATTCCTCAGTAACCAGGCTTTATCTCCCTAGGTCGAAGAAACCTGTAACAAAGAGAAACAAAAGTTAAAACAATATTTCATCAACAAAGATACACTATTACACCGTAATATGCAACATGTGGATATGTACTCACCGTTGCAATTGAATGACAACACAAATTTTGACTGTACATTGGTTGTCGCAGAAAAAATTGAATCTCTGAAACAAAAACCCTTGCATGGAAAATTCATATCAGCCTTAAACAGCCAATGTGTGGATAAACAAAAATCAGTGTCATAATTACATAATGGCCAACTATCAGGTGAAACTAAGGGATATAGAAAGGCAGTGCTAAAGGAAAAATTACCAGATGACAAATGTAGGCTGTGTCACGCAGTCCAAGAAACCATACAGCATTTGAGTTCTGGCTGCACAGTTTCAGCACCCACCCAGTACACCGCACACCATGACAACGTGGCCAAAATAATTTACTTAAATATCTGTAAGTCAACAAAATTACTGAACAATATTCCTCCTTACTACGCTTACAAACCTACTGCGGTGCTTGAAAACAATGAGTTTAAAATCTACTGGAATCTGGACATCCTTACAGTAAACAAAGTAGATCACAATCGTCCTGACATTGTACTATTCTGTAAAAAAGAAAAAAGATGCTTTATACTAGACGTGGCGGTACCCTTGGATCATAATATAAACCAAACGGTAGCAGAGAAAATAGACAAATATATAGATTTAATGTACCAAATAAAATCAATAGGTATATGAACAAAATGAAGTAATAATTGTAATATCCTCTAATGGGCTTGTCGAGAAGTCCTTTGTTCAATCGCTATTACTTCTGGGGCTCCAGGACAGCATCGCCGACGATTGCTGCAAAACAGTTGTCTTGGGAACTAGCCGAATAATCCGTAGAACTCTGGGTAAGCCTTGAATTTCAATAATTCCGGCCACCTAGAATAACCGAATTAATCATTAAAAAAAAGATAATAATAAGTATTTATTCCCAACAGGTTCTACCCACTTACAGGAAAATCAATAAATACATTTTCGAATTAATTGAAAAAAAAACATATCAAATCAAGAGGAAAAAACAAAACAAAAAAAACAACCACCAAATAAATACGTTACAAAACAAAACAATAAATGCAAACACTGATTAAATATTTCGGTATGTCAAAAATAATCAAAAATTAACTCACTCTGTCCAAGTATACTTTCAATTCTTCAAATAAATAAACACGACAGTCTTAACTATTAACATTAAATACTACAAAAATAAATGCGATCAATAACAGTTCAATATTAAAAAATAATCACTATCCATTAAGTAAACTATCAGTAATCGCTGGCAAAGTTGAACCATGAATGTCAAAATCACGACAACACCGATTGAAAATATCACACATAAAGTAAACAGGACTTTGTAACTTAAGGTTCACAACAGAAACCCTGAGTTGGAGTAATTAATACTCGTTAGCGAGTGAACGCTGATGAATGATGACGAGTATGAGTATAATATGTACTCGAACGACCGAGCCTTAAGTAAATCTCAAGTTTTTTTAAACAACATTTTTTTTACAATTGAAAATCTAAAGCTTATATTGTAGTTAGGGTTGCAAATTCTATCAATTCCAAGAGCGCTGGTTTTCTTTCTTGATGTTATAATATAAATTTTGTGCACTTTTCCGACTTATTGTGGGACGGAGAAGTAAAGTATATGCATGCTTGCTTAGTTTATTAATAGGTGCAACAACCTCAATTTGGAATACCACATGCGACCGAAAGATACACATATACACACGTTATAGTGCCATTTTTAAATTGATACAACCAATTTACTGTAGTTTCTGATGTGTTTGATAGAGTTATGAGCACTATAAACGAATTATTCGCTTTGAAATGCAATTATCCTAAGCCTAAACATTGCATCGGTAATGCATCATCTCTTACGCTCTAAATTCACTGAGGAAAAAACTTTCTCATCATCAGCGTAATGGCACGGGTTCTGGTTTCTTGAATCAATTACAACATAAATTCCAAAATTGTTTCTTAAAGGCTAAGTTTTTTTTTTAAAACAAAATCACAGAATCAAAAAACGAGTTCACTTTGGGTCCGTTATTTTATGCTATAGTTTGGTTATATTTTTTAAAGAACACAGACGGAGTTTACTGGCATCGTAAATATAAGGAATAGTATAAGCACTGTTTTCGGCACCCTTTTTTTGCATTTATAGAGAGATACCGCCTATCGAGACATGGAGCAATAAAAGATAACAGATAAATCGTAATACGGGGGCATCAATGCAGGCATGTTTAAAAATTATTCTTACAAGGGCGGTAAAAATTATATATTCGTTGTTATTTAAATTAAGTAGATAATTTTTAAATTAAAACCATTGGTACATAAAATCTTTTTTTTATTTATTTTACACAAAATTAGCGATTTTTGATTTTTAACAAAAAAATGTAATCAAGATATACCTACTTACAAAAGGAAAATAAATTGAAAAAGTTCAAAATTGCATATACTTAACTAAGTATTTAATAAATTAAAACATAGGTATAAATCACAACATTTTAGCACATAAAAAAATAGAAATGATATATTTGTAATAATATATATTTTATATAGACCTTTATAGCATGGTAAAATCTAATAGATCTGTTCCTTGTTATTTATTTTCAAGATCTAAAATTGTATTATTAATGTCACATATTTTTTTAAAGATTTTGCATAATTCTTAGTTTTACATGAGGTTTTACCACTTTATTATTTTGCACCTTTAAGTCGCGGTTGGCAAATTTTAAAGTATAATATGAAAACATTTGAAATGTTTGGAAGTAGGTTATTGAACTATTTTGACTTTAGTTCAGCTTTTTAAATTGTTATACTTGTTTCGCTATTTACCTGTATCAAATACTAATAAATCTTCATTAGTTTGTGCTGAGTCATCTTTGGTACTCTTATGAACACCTCTAAAATATAACAAAGTTACATTAAAAATCCAATACGAATATTTCATAATTTTTTTATAAAATTAAAAAATATTATCACGTACTTTCCAATAAACGAAATGCGTTATGAAGATAAGGCTTGCAATTATTTTTTACTATGTTTTCCTCTTGAAAATGGGAATGACAAATACTTAACGTATTGTAATCCTGCGTTGGAGTAATGTTTGCATATTAATGTGCATTGATAAATCCCAGGGCTTCACATCACACCTGGAACATTGATAATTAAATGATCTTGGAAGAAACATTGATTGTGTGCGCATAAATTAATACAAGACAATATCACTTGCCTACAAAACACAAAAATATATTATCACAACATATACATTGGCTATAAATAATTTATAAAATATTTTTGGCCTCTCTTCTTCTTTGGGAACCCGAAACAAAGATCTTCCTGATGCTGGCCTTGCTTAGCAATTGTCCACACAACATAGCAGTGGCATATTAAAATTGTTTCTGTATGCTATTAACTAAACAACTAATCAAATAACAAATTAAAAAACGTTTTAAAATTAATTCCAATATAAGATATTTATATCAAACTAATACACAATTTAATAAACACTACAACGAAGAAGTACCACTAGAGCCTATCACATCACAATCACAAAGTTATTTTGTAAATATTTGATTTTATAATATTTTCTGTTGTTTAAACAAAGATAAATATGCAACATATATCTAATTACAAGTATAAATCACTGGACAATTTAATGTTAAGAATATAGCGGAAAACAAAGTTTTTGTTCAAATATCAAATTATTATTCATTCATTTTTAATTAAAAATTAATCATTCTTATTATTATTTATTTCAGTAAAAACTATTTAATATCATACAACAAAGTACAACTGGTATAATAATACTATTGTGCATGCTGCAATACAACCGGTATAAATCAGAACCAAGCGCGTCCACCAACTGCCTCCAGAAAGGAGTGGCGACCGATAGACAATATTTCGGGTAGATTTCATAGTGGTTTTACTGTCTATACTGTGCTCCTGGTTACAATTACGGGAAATGACCTGATACGT
The DNA here is from genome assembly GCA_911728435.2 of Apoderus coryli. Taxonomy (NCBI): domain Eukaryota; kingdom Metazoa; phylum Arthropoda; class Insecta; order Coleoptera; family Attelabidae; genus Apoderus; species Apoderus coryli. Next base: position 8,413,089 of record OU452206.1, on the reverse strand, counting down.
AAATGGCGGCAGGAAGTCTTTTTTGTTTTGGTTTTTTGTAACAGCATCCCTGTTTAACGTGTATAGCAATTTTGAGATCCTTTGCTCAATTAGTATACGTTTGATAGCAAACTTGGTTGCAGAAAAGTATGCGGTGGTCAAATACTTCTATTGCAAAGGTCCAACACCTCTTAAAATTAGAGAAGAAATGGATTCATCACTAAATTACTTTTCTCAATGAGAGGATCGCAGATTCAAAATTAGTGAGATTGCTGAGACTGCGATATCGACTGAAAATGTACGAAATAAAAATTGCGCCAGAAAACTGTATCAACGGCGAATTTCACACTCTAAAAGCGAAATTCTAGTTGCTGTAAATTTACATTACAGTTCCTGAACCTAAACAAAAGTCAAGGCAATCAATTAGAGCACTTGAACGAACCCCGCAAGAAAGAAAAAACAATTTTACGATGACAATTTGTGTTTGGTTTTTTTTTGAGAACGTGAAAGGAAATCTTCCCTGATTACCTTCAGAAGAATAAAACTTTCACAGGGCAGTTATTACAACATTTGAAGGACGAAGTGTACAAAAACAATCTCATTTAGTGTAGAAAAAAATTACGACGACTAAAATAAACGAATTTTAGTTCGAATTGTTTCTCGAACCAGCATATTTACCAGACTGAGCCCCCGCGACTGTCATGTGTTTCCTGACCACAAAAAGGCTCTGAGGTAACAAATATCGGGGGCCACAAGTCCTCGATGTCATTGCGAATTGAAAAGGTACATGACGAGTAGCACTATTACACTGATTAGAGCACCGTTATGAAACATGTATGAACGTTGATGGAGATGATAATATTGAAAAAAAGATTTTCGCAGGACAATTTTAACTCCGCCGTCGTATATGGCACCCAATATAGAATAAACACCAACGTTGTCAATGAAACATATACCAAATTCCTTTAAGATAACCATATTAAAGTTTCCCTGCATGATGAAACAAAAAGAAAACCATTGGACTTCAAGGGAAAAAGTTTTGCTCCAAAAGTAGATATTTCACTTTTTTGGAATTCAACAGTAGCATTCGCTTCATAAAATACGCATCTAGTCCAACCTATGTGGTTCATGCGATATGTACGGCCATTTCATTGCTCTTCAACCAATTCTCCTTTCCTTACATAATTAAAATGCTCTTTCGCCAACTCAAACAAATAATTTGTTGTATGAAGACAGAATGAAAATTTCAATATGAAGCATTTGAGGATTACTTAAGAATTCCCATCTCGCTGGATTTGTGACACCCTATAAACATTATTCGAATCTTTTACGGATGCTTATTAGAGCTTTTCAAGTTGCTCTTTAATTTATTTCTACAGGAAAGTATCAACTCTCAGTAGTTTTGCCTCGGAACTAAAGCATACACGTCTTTTGATAAACAAAAAATATTTAAATCTATCACCATAAAAAATTTATACCCATTTAACGTGTACTACTTACTAATTATATATTTATAGTTTATATAAATGGGATATCTAAAGTTGTTGGCAACCACTTGAATAGAGGAAGTAGAGTGATTAATAGACGTAAAGAAGTTCCGCGTAGTAATTACACAACTTATTCATAAACGCTTTAGAGGTGCAAGGTTGTTGGATTTTCTACGACTTATAGATTAATTTAGAACTCAGAATTTTACGACTGCTGAATACACTGACTATTTTATTATTATGATTCCGAATATAGGGATGGTATACAAAGAAAAGTGACCAAGTCCATTTGCAATAAGTATTTAGGAGAGTAGTTTAAAATTTTGTTATACAAATATGGTATTAGATACCGGTAGAATTTGTTTTTTTCAGAATGTTAAACTTTAAGAATACTATGAAAAAATTAATAATAGGTTACAAGAACGATAATCAAAAAATACGAAACTACTCGTATATTACTTAATAATGATTAACTAAATACATTTTACTGCGTAAAACAAATTTCCATCTGAACTACTATCGGTTTCGCCAATATCTGGCTAATAATTATCCATTTCGAGTAGAAAATAGCCCCTTTCGACTAGTACTCAGCATTAGCTTTTAAATATTAATTAGTCACATTCGACTAGTAAATTAGCCACTTTCGACTAGTGATTAGTCCCTTTCAACTAGTGATTAGTCCCTTTCAACTAGTGATTTGCCTCTTTGGACTAGTGATTAGTCCCTTTCGACTAGTGATTAACTCCTTTCGACTAATGATTAGTCCCTTTCGACTAGAGATTAGCCCCTTTCGACTAGTTATTAGCTCCTTTCGACTAGTGATTAGTCCCTTTCAACTAGTGATTTGGCTCTTTCGGCTAGTGATTAGTCCCTTTCGACTAATGATTAGCCGCTTTCGACTAGTGATTAATTTCTTTCGACTAGTGGTTAGTCCTTTTCGACTAGTGATTAGCCCCTTTCGACTAGTGATTAATCCCTTTCGACTAGTAATTTGATATTTACTTTAATGTTTTCCGCATTTAAACGGCTTAATATGTGCAACACTGTCTACAGCTTGGTATGGTCGAGTTGAGCGTATGCTGTGAACATCCTTCACTGACTTTGTAGTGTGTTTGGAAGAACTTCTATGATTTTAAATGGTCCTCTAAACTTTAGGTAAAGCTTTTTTCTGTCAATATTTGCAGGAACGCTGGTGACTTTCGTTAAAACTAGGTCACCAATATATCTTGGAGGTACTTTACGTTTTTTATTAAAATCAATGTTCTGCTTTAGCCTGTTATCTTCTAAGTTTTGTGACATCTGGTAACTTTTCGTTGTCTGAGTGTATGTTAGTATCAGTTGGCATGTTCAAACCAAATGCAATTTCTGTGGGGGTGTAGTGCTTGACTTTGTGTGTGGTACTGTTTATGCCTTGTTGGATTTAGACTATTTTATTGTCCTATTCGTCGTCTGGAGATCTAGCGTTTGTTGTAGCTCTCTGTTGCTCTCTGTTCTGTTTATCCACTCCACTTGGCCATTACTTCTTGGAGACCCGACCGCGCCGCCAAGGTATGCCGAATGTGTTTTTCGATTACAACATTTTTGAAGTAAAGGCTGATCCTGGATCTGTTGTAATTCTACGTGGATTTCCAAAGATAGTGAAAAATCGTTTAATGTGTCTATAACTTTTTGTGTTGAGGTATCTGGTAACTACCGCGATCTATTATGTGACCTACTCTTTTTTTCTTTTGCTTTATGATCTGGAGGTCGATTCTCGAGCCAGCGAGCAGCGCTCACCGAGCGTAGAATGGCGCTGGTTCTCTTGAAATTTGTTGGTGCTGTATTCTCGACAAAAAGGATCAATTCCCTCCCTAATTTTAGAGAGAACTATGCCCTCTTGCTTTGGGGCAGTATCACGAGCCAAAGTTGAGAGAAAAGTCAGCTGATTTTTATTTATTTTCTGTAGAGAGAACCTTACATTGTTATTCCTAGATTAGATAGTGTTAAATTGATTATTATTAAACTTTTGATATTATAAGAAGTTATAAGTGAATGGAATTAGTAATTGATCGCCTGAGAGCAGAATTATTTTATCTTAAATTGAGCGTTTACGTAGAATGTTTTAGAAAAGTAAATAAAATTTAAGAACCATGGTACATGTTTTGTTGTAACCTATGAAGTATTTCATAACTAAGCAATTTGTCAAGTCAAGAATATTGCTATTGTTTTCTCTATAAATAAATTAAGATTTGTAATTTTATAAGTATTTTAAGATTAATTAATAATTAATTATTTAAAATTAAAAAATACAAATAACATCCTTTTCCTTCAACTGATGGAACGTAAACAATAAAACGACAAGTAATTAAGGTTATACGGTTAAATTCCTCCTCTTTTATTCTTTTTCTTCTTCCCCAAGTATTAGTTATGTAGCCAGTGCCAAAAATCATATTGGCAACACCGTAGAAATTTGTTCTATAGGGAGTTGCAATCGCATACTTCAAGAATTAGTCAAGGGAGGGAGAATCCCCGATATTTTGCTCGCTTCATTCAAGTTCGAGAATCGCCCCCCTGGACGGCAACGTGGATGATGATTTGTTTCTGATGAAGAGGATACAATGATGACGTTGATGAACTTGACGGTGGTCGGCGACGCCGTTTTCGATTGGACTTCGGCATTATAACTGTATTCAAGTACTACACACGCACACACAAGTTTCACCACTTCTGATGTGAGCTATATTGCAACAAATACACAAGAATTAAAGAAGTAATCCATTAGATGCAGTGGAGTGTAATATAATTACAATAAAACAAAAATCATCGTCTCCACTATTTAATTCATAAATTATGTCAAAGGGACATGTTTCGGAGACTCAGCTCCATCATCAGCCTAAAAGGCAACAATACAATATTAAAAAGGGTTCTTACATAAATAACGAAAAACACAAGTCAACAAACCTTGGTGGTATAAAATGCTCACTTAGTGAAGGCAGAGCTCATAACAGACTAAATTAAAGTATACAATTATTTTTGTTTAAAATATTAAATTTAAAATAACAGAAACACATACAGGTATATATAAATAAAAAGATGTAAAAAAGTGTTGGTCCCGATAAAGTAAAATGGACAGACAAAAAGTAATGGGACAGTACAAGCGCTATTAAAAGTCTAAAAAGTATTGAAAATGTATACAAACAAATAAGCAAAAACGCTTAAACAAAACATAGAAGGAATATAACAATGACAAGGTCAAACTCCAAGCCATGGGTGTAAACATATATAAAAGAGTCTAATAGGTACACAAATCCTCAGGAGTGTTTTAAATGTAGAAGAGCCTCGAAAAAAGTGTAAGGTTCGAATTTCAACTGATCGTTCAAACATATAATGTTGTTATTTCCTACAGCCTTGAAAATTTCTAACATTTCCAGAAGATTTAATTTAATGCCCTTGTTGCAAACATGGATCACCTTCAGACCTAAATCGACATTGAAACGATGGTTGTGGTTAAGAACATGATTCGCAAAGGAAGAGGTGGTATCATATTCATCAATTAAGTTAGGATTGTTATTTCTATAACGAGTGAATATATTAGTGTGCTCCTTTACACGTACACTAATCTTACGTCCTGATTGGCCTATGTACTTGGCTGCACATGCTGGCTGTGAGCATGACAAGCAATATACTCCAGACTTGCTTGTCAATGGAATGACATCTTTAGAATTCACCAAAAAAGTTCCCAAGCTATTTATTGTTTTAAAGGAGATATTTATTTCGTATTTAGATTGGAAATAGGTCTGGATTTTATAGGAAAGGTTATCAATGAACGGAATGGAAAAACACTTTTTGGTTTTGTTAAAATTTCCAGATAGATTAATTAAATTTTTATTGATGAATTTATTCATATGTTTAAAAAACATTTTGTTGATGGAAGAAGAGGGAAAACCATTATTGGCAGCTACCATCCTTATGTATGATAGTTCATGGTTAAAATCTGAAGGAGATTTCCAGCAACCCTACAGCTGGTTTTTGTACTTTATTGAAGGGCGCTCTCTCTTTAACCAACGACACTGTTCTTTTTCTCGAATCTAACAAATCTAGGCTAACGGTCATGAACCCCGCAACCCCTCTTTTATATGGACTTCCAAAAATCCACAAACCGGATATTCCAATTAGGCCGGTGGTGTGCTATACAAATTCGCCTTCACATCGACTGGCTAAGTGGTTGAATGATGTGATCCCGACACTCACTGATTTTCGCAATCCCCTAGCAATAAAAAACTCCTTCTCCCTGGTTTCACATACCAAACATTTGGTTATCCCACATAGCTCCATTCTAGTCTCGTTTGACGTCAAGAATCTTTATCCCAGTATACCTCCTGAAGATTGTCTCAAATACCTTAGAGAATTACTTTTTGAGAACACCAGCTTACCTACTTTTCATATATTGAATATTTGCTTACTTACTGACATCGTTCTTAAACAAAATTTCTTCCAATTTAACGAGAGGTTCTTTGTTCAGAAATCGGGATTGGCAATGGGTTCCAATCTGTCACCTTTGTTGTCGGAGATATTTATGTTTAACATCGAGAAAAGTATTAAATCACACCCTCTTTACAATAAAATACTTTACTACAGCAGGTATGTGGATGATATTTTTGCTATTTTTACTGGCGAAATGTCAGAGTTGGATGATTTTCTAACGTTTCTCAATTCTATTCATCCATCCATTGAATTCACAATGGAAGTTGAAAACAATAGATGCCTCAATTTCCTAGACCTGACTATATCAAGGACAAACTATAATTGTCTATCCTTCGCCATATACCACAAACCTACCAGCACTGATTCCATAATCCCCTACGATTCCTACCACCCACATTCACATAAATTTGCTGCCTTTAATTCCTTCTTTCATCGTCTTTTCAATATTCCTCTCACACCTTCAGATTTTAACCATGAACTATCATACATAAGGATGGTAGCTGCCAATAATGGTTTTCCCTCTTCTTCCATCAACAAAATGTTTTTTAAACATATGAATAAATTCATCAATAAAAATTTAATTAATCTATCTGGAAATTTTAACAAAACCAAAAAGTGTTTTTCCATTCCGTTCATTGATAACCTTTCCTATAAAATCCAGACCTATTTCCAATCTAAATACGAAATAAATATCTCCTTTAAAACAATAAATAGCTTGGGAACTTTTTTGGTGAATTCTAAAGATGTCATTCCATTGACAAGCAAGTCTGGAGTATATTGCTTGTCATGCTCACAGCCAGCATGTGCAGCCAAGTACATAGGCCAATCAGGACGTAAGATTAGTGTACGTGTAAAGGAGCACACTAATATAATCACTCGTTATAGAAATAACAATCCTAACTTAATTGATGAATATGATACCACCTCTTCCTTTGCGAATCATGTTCTTAACCACAACCATCGTTTCAATGTCGATTTAGGTCTGAAGGTGATCCATGTTTGCAACAAGGGCATTAAATTAAATCTTCTGGAAATGTTAGAAATTTTCAAGGCTGTAGGAAATAACAACATTATATGTTTGAACGATCAGTTGAAATTCGAACCTTACACTTTTTTCGAGGCTCTTCTACATTTAAAACACTCCTGAGGATTTGTGTACCTATTAGACTCTTTTATATATGTTTACACCCATGGCTTGGAGTTTGATCTTGTCATTGTTATATTCCTTCTATGTTTTGTTTAAGCGTTTTTGCTTATTTGTTTGTATACATTTTCAATACTTTTTAGACTTTTAATAGCGCTTGTACTGTCCCATTACTTTTTGTCTGTCCATTTTACTTTATCGGGACCAACACTTTTTTACATCTTTTTATTTATATATACCTGTATGTGTTTCTGTTATTTTAAATTTAATATTTTAAACAAAAATAATTGTATACTTTAATTTAGTCTGTTATGAGCTCTGCCTTCACTAAGTGAGCATTTTATACCACCAAGGTTTGTTGACTTGTGTTTTTCGTTATTTATGTAAGAACCCTTTTTAATATTGTATTGTTGCCTTTTAGGCTGATGATGGAGCTGAGTCTCCGAAACATGTCCCTTTGACATAATTTATGAATTAAATAGTGGAGACGATGATTTTTGTTTTATTGTAATTAAATACACAAGATATAAAATTCCCGAAAACATTTGTGGGATTTCTCTTGCAACTAATTGATTCGCGCCAAATTATGGGTGTCGTCTAGCCACACATGCAATATTATAAACGGTGTTTTTTTAGAGTCGGTGAACTTGAAATTTGAAATAAAACACAAAGCTATGTGTTAATATCCATAAAATTGTCTTGATTAGAAAGATATTTTTTTGGCATTAATATTTGAAATTGATTTTGGACATGTGGCCTCCGCGACTGGCACCAACATGGCGTAATCTGGAGGTCCAATTTTCACACACTCTTTGCAGTAAAGCAGGCTGTATGTCGGCAGGAACGAGTCGAATTTTGGATTCCAAATGCTCATTTGTTTCTGGTTTATCGACGTAGACATGCGACTTTACATATCCTCAAAGAAAATAATGTTATGGCGTCAAATCGCATGAACGAGGTGGCCAGTTGACAGGTCCATTTCGTGAAATTAATCGTGATCAAATGTTTCTTGCAGCAAATTAATTGGGGCGACACGTCCTGCTGAAATCACATATGTTTGCAACATTAATGCCTGCCAATTGAGGCACGAGAAAGTTAGTAATCATGTCCCTGTACCGCTCACCCTTGATTGTAACATTTTTGAAAACATAAGAACCAATAATTCCACCGTCCCATAAATCGCACCAAAAGGTGACTTTTTCTGGGTGTAATGGTGTTTCGACAATGGCTTGTCGATTATCCTCGCTCGAAAATCGGGAATTATGTTTGTTGACATAACCTCATAACCATTTAACCAAAAGTATGCTTCATCACTGAACAAAATTTACCGATGATATTGTGGATTCAATGGCATTGTTTTCTTAGGCCCATTCACCAAATGGACGGCGGGAAAGATGATCATGTGGCTTCAATTCCTGCAGAAGTTGATTCTTGTAAGCACGTAAACCAAGAACTTTACGCAAAATTTTTCATACAGTGAATAGACACAAGTTTAAGTGTTAAGCACGACGACGAATTGACACATTTGGATCATCATCAACTCTACGCTGCACACCAGCAATTGCTTGTTGTGTACGCGCTGTACGACGTATTACGGGATGCATATTATCTATTAGTGTCAACATATTGCGAAAATGAGCCATAACTCCTCGACTTAATCGGTCAAAAGGACGATTATGAACACCATAAAGCTCACGTAATGCCCGATGTGTTTCTAGCATTGAACCGTGTTTTCCGAAATAAATTTGAACAATTTGCAAACGTTGCTCCGGCGTGAGTATATTCATGATGCATTGCCAAACCAAACTAACCTCAAAACAACCAAGAATCGTCAAATCGGCTGTCACAGAAAACGGTGTTGCCAAGTTAAAGTTCTCCGCCTCTAAAAAAATAGAATTTATATCTGGTAGTTTGGCAAGAAAAGACCTAATTTAATTTAGTTAATTATGTAACCTTAAGTGGTGCCCTTTAACTGTTGATGAAAGTGTATTTTTAACCCAAAATATATGATACATTCAAAAATAATCTTGACTTAATCACCACAAGCGACACCCAATTAAGAGTAAAACGACACGTCCGCTGTCGTCGTATAGAGACACAAATACTTTTTTCACATCAGTCCTTCAATTTCGTGATAAATTTAGAAACGGTATACCTACGAAACAAAATAAAAACTATAACTACTATAATACTTAAGTGTATACAGTCGAGCCACCTTTTATATATTATAGTTTTTAGATGCGTTCTATTTCTAGATGGTGTTGTTACATTACATAGGTACATACACTTTGAAAACAACAGCATCGCGGAGCAAATGAAGTTATAAAACCGCTGAATAGTTATGAAATTTAATATTGTAACTGTAATGTTTTGATAAATAAGTTTTTGTTTTGAATTGCATAGAGTTATAATTAGGTAGGTATACCATACCCTCCAGCCAGGGAGGTAGTGATGCCGTTACGGGCCTGTGTTCCAAGGAATTTCCGGGCCCACCCCCTTACCGCCACACCCATTGAAAAACCAAGTACCAATATTTATACGTTTATTAAGAAATCAAACAAATTTAACCAAAGCACAATTTAAAATATAAAAACTAAAAAATATACATGCTATTTCTTCAACCGTGCAAGATAGAGATAGACCAGGGTCGATAATTTTTGAGACCAAAAAAACTTATAGTAGGATGAAACTCCTTGGGAAAGGTAGATAATATAACAAAAATGAAAGGAAAAATAAATTACGGGCGATCTGAGCTCGGGATGGGGGAGGAGGTGAGTTTTTATGGGTAAAAAACGGTTAATCTCGATTTCCGGTAAAACTGCAAGTCCTATGAAAAAAAGTTAAATAGCAAAGTTGTAGGTAATAAAAAGATCTACAACTTTTGTATCGCCACTTTTTTCACATAACCTCAAAATTTATGTGAAAAATTCGAATAACCGAGTTTTTGGTTTTTTATTTTTATCTTTTGCAAAAAAATTTATTTTTCACGAAATTTGGTGAAAAATTACCTTTGTATGTCCCAAACATACAATAGTTTTTTTGATTTAAAATATTAATTTTTTCACCTTATTTTGACTTAATATCGAAAAAGCACCCTAATTTTCAATCGAAAATTCTCACGTCAAAATATCTGCTTTTTTAAAAAAGTTGGTGTGTTTTTTGTTCGTTGAAATCTCTACTTTCTGATGGTATAAAAAAAATATACACTACTATGGTAAATGTTCTCAGAAAATGCAAATAATGGAAAAAACTCGAATCCGATTTTTTTTTTCTAATTACTTCTCCATTAGTTTTTATCTCTTTGATGGCATTTCTTCATCGTTAGATTCGACAAAACTTCCCGATTCTAGTGGATCTTCGAAATCTTCAAAACCATCACCGTCTTCGTCTCCAAGATTTTTTCCGGTCTGCATTGGTTCTTCATTCACAATTTCATCTGAATCATCAACTTCCTCGTAGGTTTTTCTTCCACATTGGAGCATGTTTCAGAACCATGAGCATAAATTTGTGCATTTTAAACCATGTTTTCGGCGCGTTGATGTTGCTTCCAGTCCCAATCTGTTGCTGTCAGTTCGTTACCCAGCCAAGGCTGAAGCTGATAATATGCCCTGTAACAATGTTGTTCTGCTGCACCTTCTGTGGGTGGGAGATTGGCCAATATGAAAGAAGATTTAATTCTTGCCAATTGGTATTTTTGACATCTTATTTGGTTCAGTGTTATATCATTTGTACATTTATTAATAGATTTAATTAATTGTAATCCATTTTTTTATATCTTCTTTGTTCGCATCTTTTTTATAAAAAATACTGGCCAAATTTGACACATTTTTATCGGCTAATAAAGAGTTGACGATACTTTTCTTTCCTTTTCCGGCAAATCCAGATGTTGTATCGCAACCAGAAAAACAATGGAGGAATGCAACGATATTTTTTAAGGATTCATATTTGAAACTATTAGATCATTATTTGCATTTTCTGAGAACATTTATCATAGTCGTGTATATTTTTTTGATACCATCAGAAAGTAGAGATTTCAAAACAAGGTGAAAAAATTAATATTTTAAATCAAAAAAAAATTACTGTATGTGTGGGACATACAAAGGTAAGTTTTCACCAAATTTCGTGAAAAAATAAATTTTTTTTCAAAAGATAAAAATAAAAAACCCAAAACTCGGTTATTCGAATTTTTCACATAAATTTTGAGGTTATGTGAAAAAAGTGTCGATACAAAAGTTAAAGATCTTTTTATTACCTACAACTTTGCCATTTAACTTTTTTTCATGCAAATTCTTTTTAGTTTCTGAAATACAGGATTTTTGAAAAACCCCCTAATTTTAATTTCTTAAATATTTTGAAAACTATTGATTTTCGACACAAAATTTAAAATCTGGTTGTAATATGTCTACAATACGGCACTTTCAAAATTAACGTCCGTAAATCAAAATTATTTCTAAGTGTTTTGATATTTTCGAGAGCAGTATTTTAGAGGCTTGTTCAAGGTTTTGCTGATTATTTTGCAGTAGTTTCGAAAAAGCATCAGTACATTTCAAAATTTTTATTTGCAAAACGATTAATATGATGGTTTCAAATATTTCTTTTTTTTTTTCAAAGAATTTGCTTCGTCAGCCTCTGGTTATTTTGAGATAAAACTTTTAATCAAGTCAAATAACTGCAAAAAAAAATCCTAAAATTTATAGGTATTTAATATAGAAAAGATGCAGAATGCAGTACCGGGCCCCTTGAGGATATGGGGCCCGTGTTCCGTGGCACACACGGAACACTGGTCACTACGCCCCTGCCTCCGGCAATGAACAGACAAATCCTATATAGAGTAAAACGCCCAGGAATAACTGGAATAGGTGCAATAGCTTCAAGTGACATGTCGTTGTTATCAATAACATGAATTTCATCATTACAATATTTGTACCGTTATTTGTGGTGTCTGCATCATCAGAATTGAGACCATGGATATTTTGTTCTAAATTGTTGTTCCTAGGAATTGCCTCGGAATTTTGCTGTATGAACGAATGATCAGAACACACACACAGGGACCTGGTCCCCATAACGTTACATTTACCGTCTTAAAAACACAGAGACAGGCGAGCATACGCGCATCAATATTTACACCACGTTCAAATTTGATTTCAGAAATAGCATAACACAAAATTGTTTCAGCTCGGTTTGAAATAACAAAAATAATACCAACACACACAAACTGTTGTCCTCACAAAGATATTAACACACTATCCTAGACCCCAGCGCCCCCTTATTGAATTTGAGCAAAAATTAAGTTACTAAACAATCCGCAGTAACAATACGTTGAGAGAACCTCACACAAATTTCAGTTCTTGGTACCTGCACCCCCATAATGCGTAGAATGGCGTAATAAGGTCCAAACGTTATTGGGACCGAAACGGCGGACCTCATAACGAAATCTGACCCGACAACGTAGATGGAAAACTGGCGATTGTCCCCAGAATGTACCCTAAGTCCACACACACACACACAAATGTTTACTTCCATAGAGGAAGCAAAGCGGCGGCGGTACTAAAACTAAAAGGTCATATAGCCGCGGAGATTTATCTTATGAATTAAAATTAGGAAGGAAAGGAGAAATCTTGTAGACATTAAGTTAATAATAAATAACAAATTAATTATTTTAAAATAATAATAATTTGCTGTGGACGCAACACTATCAAAGTATTATTGATTTTAAATCTTTGAGTTCGTTTAATTAAATAGCTTTCAAACAATTTTAATGAAACTTCCCTGATCCGTTCCTTTTCTAATTTTTGTATCAATAGACAGACTATGACTACTCAAATTTACTAGTATACTTAGAATGTAACGAAAATAAGGCAAGTGTTTGTTGGTATTGGTGACTAATACATGAAATAAAAATAAACTGTAAACACGTAAGATATTAGAACACGACACTTTAGGAACAAATGGCAGAACGAAGAAGCAATACCAAATAATAGTTTATCGATATAAACAATATATGGACTAGATATAAATTTAATCATGAGAGATTCTGTGTTCGAATAACAACCCATAAAAATTCCCATGTAGTAGTTAGTAGTATTTATAGTAAATATAAGTTTACACACACATATATAACAAACGCACTGTTTCTGACCGTATGCCGGACTCTTACCCGGTTTTCCATTTACAGTGATTCTACCCATATATGATATACTTGATCTTTATTCTTTTATAGAACTGGCGAGTGAGGCTGGAAAGCGGTTTCAATATAACTACAAATACATAAACACATAGAGTGGCTCAAATTTCTTTCATTTTGATTGTTGAAATTATTAAAATCAACTTATTCCTCTGCCTACTACACTAATCTGCGCTCGCTTTCTCGGAGTGTGCTTCTATATGCCTATTCGACAAGGGGGACAACTGGACGCTGGCCGGCCATATGCACCGATTACGCCAAGGCTTTTGACAAAGGGAACCATACATTGATGTTCTATAAGCAGGGAAAAATGAGCCTTTCAGGTCAATTGATCAAATTTATTAAATCCTATGGAACAAACCGAAAGTAAACATTTAGAGTATCGGGTAAACAATCAGCTGAATTTATTAACCCGTCTGGTATATATCAAGGCAGTAACAACATCAACGATCTGCCTTGTATATTGCTTGCGTCGCGAGGACTGCTATATTTGCTCATGAGATTGGGTCGTATTCATAAAACTGAAGGATATCCTTGTAAGTACAAGGTTTTGAGTTGAAGAAAAAGGGACGAGTATAAGCATACCCTTTTTTTCGTATTCATAATGATTAGGTGTGAGTAGGAAATGGTCATTTCATGCGAGTTTCACACTACCTACCTTATACTCCAAGAATAAGTCAAAGGTGTGCCGCGGCAGGTTGCAACCTGTTTTCGATTGTTTGTTTATTTACGGTATGTCTTTCTTGTCGGTGTCATTAGAGCACATTACTTCGATCAGAGATGATGTATTAGTCAAGCAGCGATAGTGAAAGTACAGAAAAAGACAATGCCACAACACAACAGGAAATCAACGTTTCAGTTGAGCAAAACAACGTTCAATTATCACTCTCTTTTTTTTTTCAAAAGTTAATTACTTATATTTTAATTCAGCACGTGGAGTGGAATTTTTGAATGGAGTCATGAGCCACGGCTCTATACCATATCCATCATCAGCAAGTAGCACGGCGTTGTTTTTATTTCGTAAATTATCCTTTATTTGTGAATTTCTCCGTATTCTTGAATCGTGGACCCATCCAGGCCAACTAGTACATACTAGTGAACACGTCTCTTGCATCACAAGTGGCTCGGTTGACATCACTATGTCGATTTGGTTTGAGTATTCCTACTGGGTCAACTACATCATTTGCTGTCGGAAACTTATACTTGCTTTGCCATAACTGTTTCCCATCCATAAGTTCATTGTTGGTAGACGGAAACTTTATCGAGTAATTTGATTGCGCAACTATGCTGTCAATTACAGCAGTCACTGTACGAGATACTGTAGCTTGACTTACACCCAGGTCTTGACCAATGCGTCTCTGATACCCAGGGTCACTGAGATAGCGTAAACATATCTGAATTTTTAGGACGGATGATAATGCACCTCCTCGAGTTTCAGCATTTATTCCCAAAAATCTGTTGGCAAGCCATTGCACATTTTCCTCTTCAAACAAGTGTTGATAAACGCTGCTTGTAGTGTTTAATCTCTCTCAGTTCCACAACATCTGCCATCGCTACAACTGATCACTACACGACTGAGTCTTCTGCTGTCTACACTTATTGAAGGATATTCTCTTTATTTAGAGTAAAAGGTACCGTTTATGAATAACCAAATACTTTTTTGCGAAGAATATGCTCATACTCTAAAAGTATAAGGTTTTACTCGGAATATTAGTAGCGCGAGCTGAAGGATTTCCTTCATATCCTGCAAGTATAAGCATAAGTTGTTGAAGGTCATAGACAGCGTTGAGGATTGCGAACAATTGCAGGACGACCTAAATTCACAAAATTTAGTGACAAATATAAGTGTTCCATACAAATAGTAATCTGGAAATTTGATATCATCACTTATGATTACAATTTAAATTCCATATCCCTAGTTAGGAAACACGAGATCAAAGATTTGGGTGTATTTTTCAATCAAATTTAAGTTTAATACACATTAAAAGTACATGACCTTGAATATGCATGTGTTATTTGGACACCGACCGTGGGCTTTTTGTCATACTGACCACATCGAGAGGGTTCCAAAAATTTTTCTTGAGATTTATATATGTATATGCGAGAACCATTAGGCGGATTAGGCCTCCTAGAGCTCAATGGCGCCCGGGCCGAAATTAAAAGAATTTACCTTATTGAGATGACATCACTGTTATCAACGATTTCCGTTATAATTATTTCAATACCTTAGAAAATGTAGCAGCCTAGTTAATAATTTCTATTGAACTTAAAATGCAATATGTATGACTGGTAGAAAAAAGAAAAGAAAAATATTTTTGGACGAAGTTACAAGTGATGAAGTAATAAAAAGCAAAACATTTAAGATTGAATTTTTAATACGATATGTGACTCCAATATAAATAGATGATTTAAGCCGCAGACTAGAATAATTAAAAATCGTTGGAGTTCCTCTTTTATAAAGATTATTTGCCTCACAATACCTCCATAGCACAGCTGAAGAAAGAGACCGATATCGAACCACACAACTTAGAACGCCAGAATAATTCAAAATCATTGCAATTCCTCTTTTACTAAAGATTCTTTGCCTCATAATACCTCCATAGCAGAGCTGAAGCAAGAGAACGATATCGAACCACACAATTTAGAACGCCAGTGGGGAACATTCGTTTTTGGCAATGGATAAGGTAAAAAATAAATGTATCTTATCTGCAATAAGGTTCTTATCATCAAAAAATTTGGATGAACGTAATAAAATTTTCATTAGTAAAACACATTTTTTGTATAAATAAATAAAATAATTTCGTGCTTTCAATTGAGGTTTAAAAAAGCATGGTTGCATACAAAATGAAAGCAGCTGAATGACTCGACTCGACCTCTCTTGCTATTAAATATTTTTGAAGGGGTAGTTCTGGGCGGAAGAGGAATGAAGGTATAATTTTAAAAATATGATAAATATTGATCCCCCTTAAGATTAAAATTGACGTGTTTCAGCATTTTTTTAAAATCTGAACGGTTTTAAAGATAAAATAATTTGAGATTACCTAAATAACGCTAACATCATATAAATGGACTGGCCGGCACACAGTGCAGGTTTGAACCATATATATCATAGGATATGTTCGGTAGAATTAAAAACCTAGTAGGTATAGTCTTTAAAATTTTAGTTTAAAATGATATAAAAAACCACAACTCGATATCTATACCTTTATAATAATTAATACTATTGTTAACACTTGTTATGCATATAAGTAGATACATTTATAATAATATGCTTCTGATATTATAAACTAACAACAAAATTTACTCACTTAGTCAGTGACATTTTCTATAGAACGTAAAAATTTTATAATATGTGTCACTTCATTATTTTCAGACCTTAACTGATGATAAATATTTAAAAGAAGACGCTGGCTTTGCACATATAAATCTTGATGCTTAAACTCCCAACGTGTTCCGCTCGTGTCGTATATAAGCCGTGTCTGATACAGTGACTGCAAAAAGTTTCATCTACTTGAGGTTTTATTAAAAATTATTATCTAGTTTGATAAATCTCCTTTCATTTTATTAATCTAGGAAAAACTATTGAACAAATCATGGTTACAATATTCTGCCACCGTGTTTTACTGTCGGACACAAATTTTCTTATTTGTATTCCCCATTAAGTCTTCGCCATACCATATGATGTCCATCCGATTACATTTAGATTAATCTGTGAAAATAACACGTTGCCAAAAATTTATTTGTTTCATTCATATATTTATTTGCAAACTGTTTTTTTTTTCGATTAATTATTAACCCAATACTTTTTCCTCTCACTGTAGTTATTTTTATTACTGTCGGTATCCTTTGGCAGGCATGATTATATACGAGGGAGAAATGTATCAAAAACGCTGCATTCGATGACCTTTTATAATGTAAAGAGGCATGGGAACATATAGCCCCGGTTGGATAAACTATACTGGCCGCTGTAAGTACTTTTCATAAACTTTCTCTCCCTGAACAATTGGACCTATCGCAAAACAAGATACATTATGTACGTCGGTTGGTACAAATGTACAAAACATACAAAGACAGATAAACGCGGTCTTCCAATCGCATGGGGTAATACCACAGAAATCTTATATTATATATATATATATATACTCTAGAATGATAATCCCGTAGTACAAAAATGTAACCAAAAGTGTAGAGCTGTCCATAATGCGCATGATCACCAGTCACTTATTTTTCAACAGGACCGGCTTTGATTAAATGTAATATTACTGTTATAGGTATATTTAAAATTAAATTTTACCATTTGGTAATTCAAATAAAAAAATGGAATAAAGGAATTTAAGAAATAAAAAATTACATTAAATATATAAATACTTTATTGTCTAACAGGTACAACCCAATAATAATAAATCTAAGCAGAAACGAGAAATAAGTAAAAATTCTAATATTGGAAAATATCGTAAGGACTTGAGCATTCTAATTATTTATTTTATTATTATATAATATTTGTTTGTTTATACAACCACCTTAGGCCTCTTACCTCTCTACAGCCTTCAAAGAAGGGGTGCAAGAAACAGTGATTTCACGAATATTTTCCGTGTCCATGTAAACCACTTCCATATCATCCGTACTACTCGCAATAGTATTTTGTGACAAAACATGGTTGGTAGAACTTTTATTCTCAGCAATTTCATGGAGGATTCTATAATTAAGTATATTCCAGTTTAACAACAGAATTCAAACGAACTTTGTATACCTACACAACGTAGGAAATATATTCTTGACATACATATCATGCATTTTTGACTGACTGCTTTTAAGTAAACAGTGTCTTGATATCAAACGATTAAGAATTTAACTTCCACTCTCATTTACATAATCTCTTCTTTTCAACAAAAGTTTGGGAACTGCATCGGGTACGAGGGTGATCCTCTTGCCGTCTTCTCTACAAATGATATCTTCTGCAGCGAAATGCTTACTGCATATGACATTCCCATCACATACATTTTCTGTACTAGGATCCCAATGCCCGCATCCAAACATCATGTCTTTTTTTTGTCAAGCTAAAAATGAGTATCATGTCAATGGTATCATATTGACTCATACTGAGACTGTTAGAAACCCGAAACAATAACTTACTGAAAATATTTAATACCAGGAATAATACTTTCATTTTTACACCACCAACTACCAAACCAAAATAACAAATATTAAAAACAATTTTAATCACAAATAGGTATATCTATCAACAATTAAAATATATCACGCATAAACCCATAATTCAATTATAAAACCTATCTGAATTGTTGTGAAGCCGACTCTGACAGATATTCCCACTACGAGAAATGTCATTTGCGAAAATAGACGCTGTTGCGAAATCTCCTAAATTTAATAAGATTTGGAAAAAAATGTTTCGTTCATATTGCTGAAAACTAAACAGTATTACAATTTTACCGATAACATTGAATTATTTGATTTTGTCAAGCAGTTTCGTATGACGCAACATATGGATTTATTTATAAAACAGATATGTCGCATAAATTCTGTAAGGCGAACGACAAAATAGTTTTAAATATGGCAGCTCTGTACTGAAAATAAGTGACTGAGGAGCATGCGTAGTTCGAGAAAACTCTGCATACCCGTTACACTTTTTGGTATTCGGCTGGATTTAATTAGCATTCTAGAGTACATATATAATATAAGATTTCTATGGGTAATACTCGATAGCCATGTTTTATGAACATCTTTAAAAATTTGATATCAAATAAAAATGAATTCAAAAGTATTATTGTTTTTTTAAAGTTCATTACCTTAATTAATGTAATCAATTAACTCTAAGAATACTGAATAGTCAAAATCTAATATACGAGTACATTTACACATTTTATGACATGAGATGAAATCAAATTTATTTGTAAATAGTGTTTTTTATCCAAAAATTCAAAGAACTAAGGATTCTCAAAATCTTTGTATGAAACATAGATATATACATCCTGATCAGAAAACATCAGCCCATTTGTATACTCATAAAGTAAATGCATGACTTCGAGTCATACACACAAAACAAGATGACACATAAACATAGAATTTGGCCACAGCAAAATGCTATTTATTTCTGTATGAACATCTAATTAAACGATTAAAAAAAGCAGGCAAAACATCTGACTATAAAGGTATGCTTGTTAAGAGTGGCTATTTAAAATTACATTCATTAATTACAACGATATATTAATGTTTGTTACACACACCTATTACCTGTTTCATATAATTTAAATAATCAACATTTTGAAGTATCAGATTTATAGATTAATGGACATGGCTTTGAACTTCTTTATACCTGTTGAATGTTATATGTATGGTGTTTGTGGTGTAGGAAATGTGCCAATTAGATGGTCAAAAGGTTAACCAATATTTTTCAATAAAATTATGGAATCCTATTAATTTAAAATTATGCCAATAGCAAGTCGAGTTCCGTACCAGAAATTTTCTACTATAGGTATTCAAAGATTAATTTAAATTTTGTTTATATTTCTTGTAGACTAAAAAAAGTGTTTTTATTTCGTAAAAAAAAGCGTGCTCCAGATTTAATCAGAAAAATATCATAAATACGTAAAGTACTAATGTTACCTTGACCCAATTATCGAACAGAGCTATTCACTCTATATAATTGAAATAGCTTGAATATTTTAAGTGTCTATAGTTTTTTTCAATTTTACCTGTTTATAATTAACCTAAATTCGAGAAACGGTGAACAACACACATTTATTTTAAGATTTGTGTCTATTTGATCTATTTATCCAATTCTAATAAACTTCAACTTCAAACAATCTCGTACCTTTTATCTTCAAGATTATGTATAAATAAAAGAAATGTAAGGATAATAACAGTAAATTCAAATAAAACCCGATAATAATGCAAATAATTGAATTTAATTCGTTCAGTACAACAGCTTTTTTCTATATTCGACTATTGTCTAACAATATAATCATCTAACTAACTAAAAGATCAGTTCTCTTTCGGCACCCAAATTAAAAATTGTACATTCAGTCGTTGACATGTTTAGAAAGTTAACATAAACAAACACCAAACAGAAAGGACAGTGTCCTCACTGTTTAGGAATCTTGCGTCATATGATATAATGATTCATATATAACTAATAACACATTAAGTATAATAAGAAGTGTGTTAAAATAAACATGTTGCAGGTCATCGAATAGTACAATGCCCTTATATACTCAAAATATTATAACATTCGGCCATCCTGACCATTGGTCTGTCCTCAGACCTGATATGACACTAAAACTTGGACATAACTTCAATCTTATAAAAATATCCACAATCACATCATCCCGATTTGGGTCAAATGTTGGCACTAAAACTTCGTCCCCTGCACGAAAGACAGACGTACTCCTTTTTAATTCGTTTACTTCTTTTCTTAAACGTTTTATTGTCCGTTTCCGCGTTGATCTGTTATCAGAAGAACTAGAGCTCGAACTAGCACTATCACTTTCCGAGGACGAGGATGAACGTTCCTCACGGTGACATTTTTGGACCCTTTTGCCCGTCGTAGTTCTTTTCGTTTTAAATCTCCCCATGACGTATAATAAAGAAAACTAACGATAACAACAACAAAAAAATAGTTATAACTGATTTTTATTATATCCCACCGCTGCTTTTTTAAGGATAATAACAGTAAATTTAAATAAAACCCGATAATAATGCAAATTTAATCCGTTCAGTACAACAGCTTTTTTCTATATTCGACTATTCTCTAACAATATAATCATCTAACTAAAAGATCAGTTCTCTTTCGACATCCAAATTAAAACTGGAACATTTAGCCTTTTTTAAAATATTAGTCGTTGACATGTTTAGAGAGTTAACATAAACTAAAACCAAACAGAAAGGGCAGTGTCCGTGCTGTTTAGGAATCTTGCGTCATATAATATAATGATTGAAATATAACTAATAACACATTAAGTATAATAAGAAGTGTATTAAAATAAACAAGTTGCAGGTCATCGAATAGTATAATGCCCTTATATACTAAAAATATTATAACATAGTAAAAGTTTAAGCCCAATTTTCTTGAGAATTATAGCGGCAAATATCAAAAGTGAAAATTCAGCCGTTGTGTCCACGCCTATCACACTATGACAGACAGACAGACTGTGCGGGAAAGTAAAATAATTCTTCGTTGAATTTTTTTGACATGATATCCTTGCGCAATCATTAAAATATTATCTAATTTTTCAATTTCTCCATGTTTATTTAATAGTACCTTTATATTATGTAAAACCAAATTGATTCATTTTTTGTAATTTATAAGTATGTATATGTCTATAACAAACTACCTACAAAGTATCAAAATCCGATGTAAATATTTATAAGTATAAATAAATAGCCATCGTATGCATTTCACACAAGTTTTGTCGATTGAACAAATTCTGCAATTATTATAAATAAAAGTTTTATCTGCTTATAAGCAGAAGGTCTGAGACCGAAATGATATATTTTTTAATTCATGCCTCTATTTAGTCTTTGTTGAATTGGTTTATTGTCAAAGAGATTATAAAGTTATGTAGGTTGGAAAATTTTAAGTCAGCACTTTCTGAGATGACTTGCTTGTGTAATTTGTAATATGGTTTTTTTTTCAGTCGAGGCTAAATAAATTAATTAGACATGATAGACTATAACAATTAATTAAATTGGTATCAATTTTATTAATTACCGTTTTATTTTGTACCAATTGGGGCTAATTTCGTTTCGCACAGTTTTATTGTTTTTAAAATAATTTAATTTCGATAGGGCTATTAACCTAAAAGAGTTATATTTAGAAAATTGAACATAAAACCATTATTTGATTATTTTCATTTGAAAATAATTATAAAATAAATTTGTGTCCGTAAATATAAATGAAAAATAATTTCGTGGCATAGCAGACAAAATGGTGTTACCTATACATTGGATTTGATCGGCCGTTTTATGGTGGGATATGCATTACTATGTGTATGTAGATGGTACTAGTTTACATATATCTACTGTTGTATATCTCATTGTGATTAAATGCAGCCCGATATTGTAGATGGGCAACGACTATGGTAGTCTGACGAGCTCATAATAAGAGCGAAACGAATTCGTCAGTATCTGTCGACCGATGCCTTGGTATGGTTCTACTGAATTAGACTGAGGCCCTGCTAAATTAAACAAAATCCCTTGTGTAGGCAAAACCAGTCATTTTGTCCGCTATGCCACGAAATTATTTTTCATTTGAAAATAATATTTAAATTTATTTTTTTGTGTTTTTTTATAATTGAATTCATACCTCATGTATATATTATGTTTCTTTTCTGCATTGTTACTGAATTTGTTATTATTATTTTTAGTATATCTTCTGTTATTTATTTATTTTTCTTTGTCAGGGTGATTTTTATTTTTATACAATACATAGGTATTAAATAATTACAATTATTCCGCATCAAAAGAACAAAAGAAGAACTACATAAAACAATCAGATAATAAAAGTTTCTTTATATTCCTTCGAAACTGGCTCTCAATTATTTAATAATATCAACTCAGAATTTAAGTTATTGAAAGATTTCAAGGCGTTATAAGTAAAACTTTTTTTGAAACTGCAGTATGAAATCGTGGCATGTTTAATGAGTTTTGTTGACGTATGTTCACTAAATAGGATTCATATCTGACAAGCAAAGTGATTTTGGAAAGTGCAAAAAGTCTCTTAACAAAAGTATTCAAGGGAAATTTAATGATATCTTCAAATTTAAGTCAGTTGAGTTGTTTTATATATTGAGAAATATGGTCATCCTATCTTAAGCCAAAGATAAACCTACAGCATGTATTTTGGACATATTGCAAACGATTTTTTTAACCTAATCAATACAGTCGTAGTACATAATATCACAATCATTTAAGACCGATATAACCAAGAATTCGCTTAACTTTTTTCTCATTTTCAAATTTAAGGTATCTACTGGCATACAACAATTTCTACCGCATATATGTGAATTTTAGAATATGATTTATCTGACTTTCATCCAAATACACACCCAGTACTTTTATATTATCTGAGAATAATAAGATATTGCCATTTAAAGATAAAACTATGTGTGATTTCAGTCTAGCACTCCTACTGTTTTGGCAAAAAAGTATCATTTTAGTCTTATCCGCAATCAGTTTTAGATTGTGTTCTTTAGAAAACTTAGAGATTGCTTCCAAATCGCTTGCAATATTATCCTGAAACTTGTCATATTCAGATGAATTAGAAATGTAAAATAATTGTGCATCGTCAGCAAAAGCACTCACTCGGCAAAACTTTGTTGGATAAAAAATGGTCGCAGTATAAAGGATAAAAAGTATAGGACCCAATATCCACCCTTGTGGAACACCAAATACAACAGATTTTGAACTAGAACAAACATCATTTACACGAACAGACTTAAATAGCTTTGAAAAAACAGTTCTGTTAAAGCTATAATACAGTAACTTTGCACATAACAGTTCATGCTCTATCAATAGCCTTGGAAAAATCCAGTGATATTAGCAGTAGCAGTGCAGCTTGTTGCTGATCAATCGCCCTGTAAATATCATTAACCAAATCGAATAAAGCAGTTGCATCTTCTAAACCCTGACTGGAATTTCGGGATAATACCATGATTGTCTAGATATTCCGTAATTTGACTGGCAACAACCTTTTCCAGAATATTTCCCACTAGATGCTGGGCAATTTAAATTATTAAACTTCTAGTATATTAGCTAGACATTTTATTTATATCGAAAAAACTTTCCACCAAATAATTCTGTTCATTTTTACATAATATTGTAAATATTTAGGTAACTTTTGGATACATTATTATTTTTAAGACTAATAAACTTTGTTGTTAGCGGAATTCCTACTTTATACTAATCATAAAATATACAAATAATAAATGTATGTAAATGATTTTGGTTGCAATAAAAAGTGTGCAGTTATATATTGCCATATATTTTACTTTTCCGCACAGCGAAAGTATTGTGAACGCGCTAAAAAAAATTGAGATAAAGACGGATATAACCATTTTGAAGTTCCTTGAGACGATTAAGGCCATTTCCAGATCTCCCACGATAGCGCCTAAACCGATGGAACTAAATTTTGGTGTATGAGTTTGGGGGAGTCCTAGGATGAACGGATTAGTTTTTGGTTGAGGGTGGACACAACCGTCAAATTTTCCAATGGCAGTAAGTAGTAGCATTTTTGACTGATTTACAGCGATAGGTTACTTTTGATATTTGCCCCCATAATTCTCGAGAAAATTGCGTTTAAAATTTCACCAGTTAGATAGTTGGAACCTATCATTCTTATTAGAATTACAGTAATTTGATAAATGGTTTTAGGATAGAGCGTGCCTTAGACATGGTTCCTTGTCTCAGGAGCGTTCGCTTCGCTTGTGGAATGTTCTGGGTTCGATTCCCAGCTCTGG
The DNA here is from genome assembly GCA_911728435.2 of Apoderus coryli. Taxonomy (NCBI): domain Eukaryota; kingdom Metazoa; phylum Arthropoda; class Insecta; order Coleoptera; family Attelabidae; genus Apoderus; species Apoderus coryli. The sequence goes on along the minus strand of OU452206.1, from coordinate 8,388,360 downwards.
CAATTTCCCATTTTGTTTTTCAATAACAAACCTTGCTTCACACAAAATGCTATAATTCACGAATTAATAGTAAGATTGCTGTCAAATTTATATACGTATCGTTTAAAGGTTAGTACTAAATATAATTCATATGGAAAAATTCTAGTAACGCCATCTATGTGTCATCCTACAGACTTATTGAATGACCTAATATATATCTGAGGAAAATAATTAGATTTGCGTATGGAAAATGAGTAAAGTTAGCAGCGTGTCTTTTTAAAATTTTATTTTGTTATTTTAATGTTTATTTTTAATGTTTTAAAATATGCGTAATTTTTCTAAATCCTGTAGTAACTACCAACAGTGAAAATGCAACAAAGCAGTCAATACTTGAAGAGGATTGTCGTATATATAATAAATGAAACGTCTAAATTGAATTTTTTGTAGTAGACTCGTTTTACTTATTATTAGATAAATATTCTTTGTCAGTTATTTTTTGATATATTGCTTATCATTCTTCTTCTTTTGATTGATATTATTAGTTTTTATTTTCATTATCTGTTTGATAATTTTCATTTCAATTATGATTTTTATTATATTTATCGTTTAAATTGCATTTGTTTATACAGGATAAGTCCCTGACTAGATACATATTTTTTGATTTTTGTAATAGCGACATTATGTAGGTTTCTCAAGGCTAAATTTTTTAAATAATTTCAAATATACAGGGCGCTTCAAAAAAGAGTGCCATATAAAAGTTATTTTTTTACATATCATATTGTTACGAATAATAATTAATATATTCGTGATATTGGTTAATATGTACACTTGTTAAATTGTTATTGTAGATTTATCAACCGAGGAATCAGATATCAGAAATTTATTACTGCCGTTTATAGTAAACAGTTTAGTTATATCCTCTTTTGGGTAAACCCCACTCGTCTCACAAAATCTTTCTACCAATCTTTAAAGTGCTGTCCTGTATAAACTCTGAAGACAATAAATGGTTACATAGGTAAGAATAATGAAGATATTACCTACTTTGAATGTATTAATAGACCAAGTATTGTATTTTTCACAAATAAATTAACGAGAGAGAGAGATCAAGAACCAGAGTTAACAAAAACAGTTTAGTTTGGTAACAATATTATTTTTTTTCCAAAACCTCTATCTTAATCTCCATATTTAATTCAAAAAAGTGATAAAATATATGGCATTCTATTTTAAAAAACAACTTTGGCATGATATGCCACTATTTTTTGAAGCCTAAAAGAAATAGACCTACACAATATCCGTGCAACAAAGATCATAAAATATACCCCAAAATAAGGGATATAAAAGAAGAATTTTAATTCTTTAAAAAAAATAGAATTGTTTGGCAAATTATTTAAAAAAATATTGCACTGTTATGTATAATTTAGACTACTTATTTAGTACATAATACAATAATAATTTGGGAAAACATAATGTGCAAATAGGTAGGAATGTTAAGAGAATATAAAAATTGCTTAAATTGCGAATATTCTTTGTATTCAAATATCATTTCCCACAAATATCAGACAAAACTGCCGCGCCTTGGGTACCCATTCGTATACCATATCAATACACAAGAATCATCGTGTTGATTTATAAAATGCGACAGTCAATTAATTTTATAAAATTCGCCACGACAATAAAAATGTCTATGCGTCTCTTTCTCCGTCCGTTTTCGTAATTTAAACGAACCCAATTTTCCTTCTTTGTCATTTTTAAATGGTCGAAAAAACTTAATTAACGATATAACGATGATTATAACAACGTGTGTGTGTATTTGTGTATGTATTAAAAACAGACAGTAGGCCGTGGAAGTGCATCGGCCTACGATATGCATAATCAGCCGTTGTGTACTTATAATACATAAGAACACTCGACTTGTTTCTTTTTGTTGTTAGTTCAGTGAAAAATGTTACAAATAAATAATTGAAAAAATTAGACAAGATATAGGTACCTAATTTGTAGATAATACTAAAGAATAAACTAATCTAATTTTTTGCACCCTTGCGACCCCAAATTTCAAACTAATTAAATACATAATATAATAGATATACAAAAAAATAATAAACTATAAAAATATATATATTAAGCAGCAAATAATTTTAATTATATTCAGTACCATACTACCTACACAATTTCACATTTGTATGCCCTCAGAAATCGCTATAACATTTCTAATTGCTTCGATTTTGTCTCAAAACGAATATACACTTCTTATTATTCTAAAATTTAAAATATGTATAACAGTGACCTGTTTAATTATGAAGATTAACCTCGTTCATATAAGTATAATAATACTTTTGTGCACCGTGTATAACATGGACCCTCTATATGTACAATAAACAGTGTTTATGTTGACCGCCATGCAGTCTACTTCTGTGTGTGGTGTTTTCAACTGTTTTTCCCATGCCATGCGGCTATACGTATCGTAGAAGGCTTTTGTCTTTGGACGGCATGACGCCACCATGCGCGAGACCATAGTGGTATAGAGTGCGTAAATAATTATTCATGTAGTATAATTGAAAAGATAATTATTGTTAATATAATGCAAAATTTAATACATAATTAATGCAAGCTAATTGTATATAAATAAACAAAAATTACAAACTGTATGGTCGTTCCATGACAATCAGTTGAGCTGGAGCGGCTGTTGACAGAGAGCATAGATATTACACGATATTTATACGAAAATGCCATCTAGCGAAGTGGTCTGATTTAAATCTAAGTGGATTGGAACAGACCACTTAAATTTTTTTAAACAATTCTTCATAGTATAACTGATATAGGAGTATAACATTTAAAATTGGGCGGAAGTCAAAGTAAGAGCAGCAAACTGTGAGACTGTGAGGTGGAAGAATGTGATCCAGGTAAATTACATTCTAAGAGAAACACAAAATTTAAACACTCACACATATTATGCATTTAACTATTTAGAAACGATCAAATCTATATTTTACTTTTTTCTAAAAAGATGTCAAATATGTTTAACCATTAAAATTTCCCTCAAATCGTCGTCCAAGTATTGACGAGCTACCAAACTAAAGTACACTTGACTTGAAGCGGTACATCTTCCAGCAGTTCCGCCTGTACTTCTAGAAATTGTCGATAATCTGCACCGTTTAATATGTTGGGTAAAAAATGTGGACTTATCAAATGATCACCGATGAAGCCAGCCCAAACATTCACGCAAAATTGTTGCTGATGATGGCCTTCTGCAATTTCATGTGGAATTTCTTCAGTCCATGTGTGATTATTGTGAAAATTGAAAATACCATCTCTCGAAAAATATGCTTAATCGGTAAACAGAACTTCGGCTCCAAACTGAGGATTTTGAGCGATTTTGTCTTGCATCCATCTACAAAAAGCCAATCTTAGCGGAAAATCTCTTGACAATAAGGCTTGCTTGGATATCGTAGAGATACAAAAGTTCTCTTTTCAAAATACTCCAAACCGTCGACTGAGGTGGGTTTAAGTTGTGAGCAATTTTTCTGGTACTTGTGATCGGATTTTCTTCAACTTCGTTAGTTACAAACTTATGTGATATTTTTATTTTTAATAAACAAACAACAAACTAATTGTTCTTTTGACAGGAGTTAACTTTTGTTTGAAAATTTAAAGCCTACTTGATAAAAAAATTATTATGTTTTACACAAACGCGGAAAGGTGCGAAATGCTTTCCTTTTTTTACGGTTTGGAGAATTTTGAAAAGTCAAGAGTACCTTTTTGTGTAGAAAACATTGGCGGTTCATACCGTAATTTTTCCAGTGGCGTAGAAATTGGGGAGAAAAACACCCACCACCCCTTCAAAATCTTCACCAATTATGTATTTAATAAAAAAAATTCTTGCACAATACCTAGCTTATTACGAGTAGAAAATTTCTTTCTGTACGATAAACGGTTCCGGAGATATTCGCAAAAAATAGATTTTTTTTTTATATTTCGATCTCGAAAATGGTGCATTTTAGAGCGTAAGTTAATAGAAACTTTTTTTCATATTTTTGGACGAGCTCTGACATCTTAACGTCCTGCGCAAACATTATGAAACACGCTGTATATGGTATTTTTTTCAATCTTCAAAACCATTATTGAAGAAGTTTCTATGGAAAATATTGTATATTCCTTTTATTTTGATGTTATAAATATGACAAACAAATCTAATCCCGACTCTTAGAAATATGTTTTTCATACGAATTCTATTCTAAAATCAAAAGAACGTAAGAGGTGAAAACAGATACGGATTAACCCAATATAATCGGTATCTTAAACGTAAGTGTCACAAGATGCCGTATATAATTTGAATTCAATAAAATGTAACATATAAATAGAGCTATCTGCGGCGCTCATAATATACCCATCATCTTCGATAAGTATTGAACTGAAATTTTAGATATATCTGCATCGCAATATAAAAACATTCACTTCGCATGCAATTTGGAAATTAGTGCATCTATTTTTAAAGTATTTTCCTCAAAATAATTATTTTCAACCAATTTGTTTTAATAATAAAAACAACAGACGCAGCCGCCGGCAGGTTTACCATTACATAAAATAAAACAGACCCCACCTGTTTTAACTACTGTCGGTCCTCACATGAAAATAATTGATTCCGTGTTTTTAACATAAGCAATTTTGGTTGAAATAGTTCCCTATTTTTTATTTTATTAGATGCTTTGGCAATGCGCCAGATATTGTGGGTTTTATACAATAGACTTTATTTTTCAAGTTTTGGATAAGATATTATTTCGTTTATGGTAAGAGATTACAATAACGATTAATAAACTACGACAACTAGTTAATTTATAGTATTTTGGTCATTACAACTATCTAACTGTTAGGTCAAGAACGATATCATCCAAAGTCTTCTGGGAAAATAAAATTTGTTTTTGGTTTGGAATTTAAATTTATTTATAAATTAGCAATCAAAAATTATTTGTATGACATTATAATGTATTTTTATAGAACAATTCATGATCTTCGATGGCACGTAGTTTTTGTTATTAACTACTACTATATAAATCCCATACATTTTTTGCAATAATCTTCATCTAAGCTGTTCCCCATCCATTATCATACACTTTTCGCTCTTCAATTGGCAAGTACATTTGGAGGGATGCCGCGCTTAAGAACGAAATTTTAATTTTTGGCGCTTAACCACACCGTCTTATTTCTGGCTGGTTACGTTACCAAATTAGAAGATGAAGATTTAAGAATACTACAAAATATTTAGTAACTGATTCTTCAAAAACATAGGTTTGTCGAGTACTGTCTATGCCTTTGATCTGTTCATAAATAAAATGCTACCATCTACGTCTAAAAAATGCGTGTTTTAATGTGTGCATTAAATGGCAAATAAATTAATTGTAAAAGTCAGAATTTATTGTTCACATTTTTAATTTAATTTTTGAACTGTAAAATGATATTTGACTCGATGATCAATCTTTCTTGCATTATTGAATGGAGAAATAGCTTTTCGCAACATACATATTTTCTTAAACTTGTATTATTTTGTTTGTATCATAATCTCTCCAGGTTAGGTCTTCTGAAACAAATTTTACGATATCGTAGATTAGACTCATTTGTCTACTCATCATTAATTTATTTGAATTAATTGCCATATTTCTGCCAATAATAAAAATAAAGTAAAATAATTTTCTATGAAAAGAAGTAAGTAGAATTTTATGTAATGCGCCACTGGCATTTACATGAAGAGAGTGGACACACTTATCAGCATATAGTTATAGAGTTGGCCATGTTGTCGTTGCTGACGACATACTGATTGACCTTTATAATGCGAAAAGAGATGAAAACAATAATCAAGTAGTGCTCCTTTAATTCAGAGCACGGTGGATCCGGCGACCCGTTCGCAACCATATTAAAACAGATCGATGGAATGTTACGTGGTATGTCCAAGAAGCTCGCAAATAGGATGGTACCGTACGCAGTGGACAGGACCGCAATAGACACTCACATATGCATTTTAATTAATTTCCCCTATACCTCGTACCTTCAAATACAAATATCTCTTGCTAAATGCATTCGAACTCGACCCCGTATTTATTAACGATTGCGGTGTAACATAATCCTCATATTAAAATAAATCACCTTATTGTGTTTCGTACAAGATCCCAAGTTGTAAGTGGGTAGAGGTGTGAGACGGTTTGAAATGAAGTTGCTATTGCCAATCTCTCTGCTGTTAAGCCATTAGAAACGGTACCGGGTCAAACTAAGTACCATGAAAGTATCAACAACTTTATTTGTGGGAACGTCTAAGAGGTTTAAGGTGACACATATAAACATACTATATAGCGTGTAGCAAAAAATTACATTGTTACTAGATTTTAATATTTTTGCTTACGACATATGACAGTTATCAAAGTTAATAGAAGAATGCGATCTTACTTGGAACCAATGGGGTTCTAAATTAAAAAAACCGAGTTTTTGTATGTAATTCTGCAAGCATATATCACCTAATTATGCGCATTTCTTAGAGGCTCAAAATAATTTTTGCGAGCTATGTCTTGTGAGCTTCAGCTTCAACTTTGTATTTGAGTTTCGTTAAGGTTTTTAGATCAAAAAACTTTCGATTTATACAGGCATATAATTTTTTTTTATTGGTACGGATAAAAGTTACACGACAAACATTTTTTTTCTCAACAATTACCAAAAATTTGAAGCGTATCTTTTAAGCAAAATCAATTGTTCCGAATATAAAACTTCATTTATCGCATATTTTTTACCAAAAGTATTATATAAGGAAATTCATTCACAGACATTCATAAATATGCTGTATCTACAAAATTTTATTTTATTTCAATACATTTTTATTATATTTTTTTATTTCTTGAAGTAATCCATATCAGAGAGGAGTTGAATGTGTAAGACACAACGTCTACTCCACCAAAGTTTGGTGGAGTAGACGTTGTTTTATTTGTGTCTTATTATAATTTTTATTTTATCAAATAATAAGTATTTATTAACAGTATTTTATTTACAGTCGCTTTTACAATAGTATATTGTGCAACGAACATGAAATGACATATATTTCCTACGAGTATGATCGTTTGCAGCATGATCCGCAGGCGAGTGCTGCAAATCATACGAGTAGGAAATGATCATTTCATGTGAGTTTCACACTATACTTTTTCTACGACTATTTTAATGCTTTTGAATAAATTTAACATAATTTTTAGGAAAATATTTGTTTTTCTAAACTTACCCCTGTTAACGTATAAGCCTAAATACGATAAATTAGAAGTATTAAATTGACTAGGTGGTGTTAAACTATATTCACTATCACTGTTTATGTGTTTTCAAGTTAGCGAAATACTTAATATTATAATTATTATTAATTTTAAATACCAAAACTGTCAATTTGGTGTTTGTATTTTCGGCGTTGCTATGGTGCTTTTTCATGCCCGCCGCTACTTTTGTCATTACCAGGAAATTTTATCCGTGCGTAATAATATTTCCCACTAGTTCCTAGTGTAAATGAAGGCATTTAAAGACAGTCGTAGAAAAAAATTAGTAAGAAATAGTTTTAGGGCTGGAAACCGTCAATCTTTAAAAAAAAACTATTTTTTCTGTTTTTTTTTTTTTCGAGCTACCCCAGTATATCAGCAATAACGCGATGATGATTGATTTTTGAAGAAATATGGCCCACGTCCAAATGGTACTTTTTAATGGCTGTGGCTTTTCTGCAATTAAAATTTTACTCAAGATTTTGTTAACTTGGTAGTCAAAGTTTCTTTACAAAATCTAGAAACTACGCTACATTTCACACAGGTTTTACATTATTTTTGAAAAATCATGGTAAATACGAGTACACTTATTTACCCTTTAGTCGAATAATAATAATATTAAAAATAACTAGAAATACTACTTGAGAATGGTAATAATTAAATATATATAACTATAGGGTATGTTGTATAGTTATCGTGGTTAAATTTAATATTGCGAAAAAGTCAAAGTACAAACAAAACCACATTTTAATAAGTGATCTTTACTAGACAACAATATATAGGTATAATATTTCTTCTATTAAGTTACAAACTAATTAATTTATTACAATAATCAATTAAATTATGAGTAATAAACAGGAAAATGTTGATATATTTTATAACATTGTAATACATTCGATAAAAACATCAATTAATTTAAATGAATGTTTGAATTAATTTTTTTTCTAAGACTATATTATTTTAATGTACGTATTAGATATTCACTAGCGAAACTTTAATGAGATTGATTATGATACAAATTTGTACAGCAAATAATTTGTATCATGTGTACCTTGACTGTTTGTCATCATGAAAATATTTACAAAATTTGTTTAAAAGATAATTGTTGTTATTTTTGACTATTGTAATGGTTGTTAAAACACTCGTATTCACTACGACACTCGCTACGCTCATGCTCATGTCCTATATTTATAATGTTCTGTTCACTGGAATGGGATACATACGAGTACATTCTACTCATTTCTTTCGCTTACATTTTACTTTCCCGCGCAGGGAAAGTATTGGGAACGCGCTAAAAAAAATTGAGATAAAGACGGATATAAGCATTTTGAAGTTCCCTGAGACGATTAAGACTATTTTCAGATGGAAATCTGTCTGTCTCTGTTTGTGTGTCTGTATGTATTCTACCACGATAGCGCCCAAACGCTTTAACCAATTGAGCTAAATTTTGGTATATGAGTTTGGGGCAGTCCTAGGATGAAGTCATTAGATTTTGGTTGAAATTGCTTAAGCCCTCTGATAGGGGTAGACACAACCACTAAATTGACATATATCAGTAGGAGTCGAGTAATACATCATTCTTAAGCATTTTTTATTTGCTTTACAGCGATAGGTCACTTTTGATATTTGCCCCCATCATTCTCGAGAAAATAGCGTTTAAAATGTCACCAGTTACAGGTCATATATTTTTGATTATATTATATCTTGTCGGGAAAGTTTTGGGCTGACACAACCGATTTTTTATTTTAGAATAACTATCGACTACTTAGAGATAATATAAAAATCTAATGATTTAAAAAACTCCAAAACAATTCTCACAAATCCATTCGTTCTAATTTACACACAACCAACATTAGGTAGGTAAGGAGGTTACATCAAATTATACGAATTATATGAGAAAACTCTTAAGGCTAATAAATATAATTTTTTAAAATACCATAATTTTGTTTATTTTTTTAAATTACAGAAAATAAAAAAAATAAAATAGAAAAAAAAATTGGGCAATATAATTTGGTAAAAATTCAATAAACAGAAGTACCTTAACTACATCTTACTTATTTCAATAGCTGTAAATGGTGGACTTCATTTTTTCTATAACACATTTCTCCAGCAATATTTTATCAAACCCGGTCAATAATGTAAATTGTGTTTTACAATTGAATTTTAAAATAATTATTTGTTTATATTAGTTAATTCATATAATTACTTACGGGACTTTTACGTCGAGAAAGAGAGATTACCTTATTCAATTTTAAAAAGAATGTTTGAATTGAAATTAAAATAATTGAACCCAATTACGAAACGGATTTATTGTACAATAATTATTGCAATTGTAAATACCATGATTCTTATTTAAATTTTGTCTCCAACAACCTATATAAAGAAGACACTTGTAAGCGAGAGTACATTTTAAATATGTAGGTATTTTTTTCATATTACCAGTTAACATAAAATACAGCTATGGTCAAACCGTTTTGATATAAATAATTCTTCTTACTCTTATTGAAATATATATAGTAATCCTAGTAAGTAAACCATGAGCGAGATTATTTTTCATAACTTGCATAAATTTTGTTTGTCAAAAATATAGCAGTTGCCGTTTTCAAAATGCTTTTAGATTAATATCATAACATGTCATAAAATAATATTGACAAATAGTATATAGTAGGTATAGTAAATATTTATTTTCGACAAATTACCATATCATTAACTATAATTAGTAGGTATATTAGTAACATAAAAGTGCTCAATGAGTAATTAATTTGGGACACTTGGTAGCCGCATGGTATACGCCAACTGCGACCACCATGCATCGTGCGATCGCGCCGTGAACGCTAATTTTATTAGTGAATTTTACGACCAAGCTGGTGGTCCTCAGTGTATGCGCATATACGCTTTACTTCTGCATTTCTTTTCTTGCTTTCGGCCCCGGGTTTCATCTTACATATTATTCGCGCACCGAAATTGGAAGCCAATATCTGGATCAGAAAAGACCAATGGTAACTAACCATCGACTTATAATTACTTATTGTTCGGCGTATTGCTTTTATAAAGATATAGCTACTTAATGAGTTATTTTACACATCCAAAATATGTGACAACTGAAAAGTTATATACATATTAAGGCCTTAGCATTCTGTATCGTTTTAGATTTTAGATAAGGAATTTTATATTTCTTTGATATAATTTCACTCAAGATATCTTTATTCAAAACAGTCGAAGCATTCGTATTTCTAACATACAGAGTGATTCAAATTCGAGTGTATCCACTGGCATCTGGAAATATTCGATTTTATTATTTTTTTTTCTAATTCAAAATTTCTCAAAAAACAATAATAATAATAATAATGATTTATTGTGAAAATGTAGAATATATACAACTGCACAAAAAGGATAGAGATTTGGCCAATGCCACTCTTCCACTCTTCCTTAAAAAAGCATATACAAATAAAGAAAGAATGTACAAAACAAAAACTCTTAAAACTAGAATAAACAAATTTTCATTATAAATTAATGTAAAAAGTTAATCACACTATGAATAAATTCTGAGCTTCAATTGTCGCTGAAATAATTCCAATGGCAAATCAATTATATCAATACATTTATTTAGCAGTAGTGAGCTAATACGAGAAACTGCCCTCAAATTTTGCTGTCATATGCTTAGGGATAGTAAAGAAATCAATACGTACATTAACATCATGAACATTAGAACGTCTACACAACAACTTATACAAATATTGAGGGTCACGAGCATGGTATATCTTATTTAGCAATGAAGTCTATAAATACTCATATCTCACATCCAACTTTGGCTCACCCAATCTCTCAAAAAAAGGAGTGACATGTGCAGCAAAAGGAACAGTGCAAACAAACCTTATACAAGAATTCTGCACTCTCTGCAACTGCATTTTATTATAATGAAACAAAAAATAAAATATACCGGAAAACAATAATCCAAATGCGGATAAATAAGAGCTTTAACCAATTTAAGTTTAGTAGGCTCATCAACCAGGTGTTTAAGATGGTATATCGAACGCAATTTAAAAAGTGAATTCCTGCATACATTGCCACAATGCTCGTTAAAATTTAGCTCAGAATCCACGATTACTCCTAGATTTCGAGCTTTATGCATCCAGGGGATAACATCATTGTTAATCTTAACATTAAACTCTTGAGTAACAAAACTACCGTGGCGCTCGTTGCCAATGCACATTGCCAGCGTCTTCAAAGACAAATATACCTGGATATCGTCCGCATAGAGGTGTATGGTAGAGAGCTGGAATGATCCCACAATGTCAAATACATAAACAGAAAACAACAATGGTCCAAGAATACTCCCTTGTGGAACACCACTATTGGTCACCAAAAAATCTGAACATTTGCCATGCAATTTCACCCGCTGTCTTCGACCACACAGATAACTTCTGAACCATGTCAGCGACACACAAATCAAATCCAAGGTATTTAAGCTTGGAAAGCAATAATTCAAAATTAACACGATCGAAAGCTTTACTTTGATCCAGCAGAACAAGTATCGTTAACATGGATAATAATAATAACAAAATGATCATTATGTAACCAACCATTTAATTCCTTAATGACAGTAACAATTTCTCTACTAGACTTGGGAAAGTCAGCACATTTAATTTCCGGAAGTGTTTCTTGAACGATGCATTCGGGGTTAATTTTGCTATTATTATTTTTTTTTGTTTTTTTAAACACTGTTTTCAATTAGATCTTGGATTTTTCTGGGCCACAGCTAAATTTGATTGGTAAAAAGGAAGTAAGGTACGAAAGCCAACTTTCCCTCTCGAGAAAAATGAATATTCATTTTCCAGTAAAAAAAGTTAATGCTACTCAACTAAACCTAAGGAGGGTTTCATATTTTACAAATAATTTTTAAGGCAAACAAAAAATACTAGATGCTGGTAACAAACCACTACAAAAGAATGCATTTTAACAAAAAAAATTAAGAAGGTACACCTTTGCGAATCAAATAACATAATATGCCACTGACCCTAGGTGTATTTTATTTTTTTCAGTTAGTAATAACGTATAGCGAATACCAATAGCAACGTTAACAAAATGCAACATTTAATACCGCTATATCAATCTCAGGTGTGCTGCAAGGCTCCATTCTGTGACCAATACTACTTTCTTTCTATAATGACGCTTTTTAATATGCATGACAACCAATGCTGATTATCTCTTTCAAAATGTTTAAAATTCATATGTAGCAATTTAATGGCAAGAAAATAAAATATATTTAACAAATTGCAAGTATTATTTTGTAACAATTTTTCTTCATTCAAACTAGGTATGGTATAGAATCGTTAAACTTAATAAAGTACATAAGACAACCAAAATTGTAATTTAATGTAGAGTTTGTATTCTAAGTTTAAGAATAATTTAATAGGTTCAATTTACTTTTTTACTTAGTTTAGTTAATTATGCACTTTTATTTAAACCTACTTTAATTTTTTAATCTGATAAATACAATGGGAATTTGGTTGTTGTGTACAGATAAGAAAGGATGCCGGCTCTATCTCGAAAACTAATCATGTTACAGTTTTAGGATTAGGTCATTGAGATGGACAGGAAAAAGATAGAGACTTCCGGTTTTCACTGTTTTCTTTATTTTTATATGCTCTTTCTATCTAGTGAAGACTAATAGTACCATTCCATTTGATTTTTCTTAGAAAATTGACAAAATCGGAAACATTGTTATATATCTCCATCTAGCGGCCATATATAAAAAATAAATAAAAGCAGCAATACTTCTTTTGATACTCCCAAATATTACCTTTACACTGAGCCTAATTTTATTAAAATTGGACTATCCATAAGAAAGTTAGACAAGTTTATACAAACCCACATTCTCCGGCTCCTCCACCATTTATTTAAGAAGAGAGGGAAAAAAGGTTTATATAAAAAAGTTTTAGAATTATAGTTAGGTCATCCTCATTAAGTTTCACACTTACGTAATATAAGTATATTTTTAAGTAAACAGTGTTTTCCACTTTAGAGTTAGATTTACGCCCTCTAGCGGACATTTTAGGAAACTATAACTATTTCCAGCGATTTCCCTTGTCCGCTTTTACTAAATCAAAAAAAATCTTAAATCCGTAATTTGATTAGTTTTCGAGACAGAGCCGGCGTCGTTTCTTATCTGTACACCCAGTGCAACCCCATGTTATGACTTCAAAATGTTGAAGGACTCAACTTAGAAAATTGCTCACTGAAAAAGTTTGATTTGTGCTGGTATTTCTGGATGAATTATAAGTAATTATTTGGGACCAGAGTCTTACCAATGTTTTTGCAATTTAATTTTAATTTACTTTGTTAAATTGATGGGTCCTGATATTTATTGTCAGTTCAATTATTAATTTTACTGTTAATTGTTTTTTGATTTGTATGATACTATTTTCGGCTGATGATGGCTTGATTTAATTTTTTAAATCTAAAATTGACTAGTTTCGGCTCAAGCCATCATCAGCCTAAAATAGTTCATCCAGAAATACCAGCACGAATCAATTTTGGCTGATTTCCCTCAATAGAGTGTTATTCTTAATTGTTATCGTTTGAGAAAGAGTTTCTCTAAAACGTAAGGCTCTAATAACATCTAGAATGGTTTCTTCAATTGAATGAATACAAAACATACCCCCTAGAGACCACAGATATGAAGAATTGCCTGTACTAGCTAAATTCTAATGTGGCAGACTAGTGCCTTCGGTTTAAGCTCCAAATATGAAGCTTGAGCTTTTTTTAGAAATAGCTACATGAAAATGCACCCTTCTTCAAGATAGAGCATCCCCTCTAATAGAGCAATTAACCTTTTTCCATCCTTGTTATCATTACAACATTAGTTGGACAAATAATAACAAGAATATTCTTCAATAAATTTTCTCATCTTTTACTACTAATCTGAACAATTCTACCAACAATTACTCTAATTTTTATTGCATTCCCATCATTACGACTACGTTACATCCTGAATGAAATAAATAATCCAAGAATCACTATCAAAACCATTGGATTGCCTTAATATAAAAAATTATATTATAGAAGTAGTTCATTTTACGTGGAGTTTATCTCTTAAGGATAAATGAAACTGCGTGTGCTCCACAAATAAATCTTATTTATTTTTTAGTGTTTAAATGAAAGTCAGATCTTTACAAAATAAATTTAATAGAATTCAGAATTAATCAGCCATACATGTTTCGGGACTAGACCAGTCCCATCATCAGTGGCAAGTCAAAAATTGAATGAACTTAACGCTAAGACACATAAAATTCCGGTCGAAAATTCCATTGAAGTCTGGAAGACACACCCCAGTTTTTAGTTCATTTATTGATATGCAAATTTAACGTTCACCTTTATGGAAAAATATTTTGTTGATTTATTTGAATACAATCACACTAAATAAAGTATTTTTTTTTAAATTATTCAACGGTTTTTTTTTTCTTTTTTCGCTGTTGTGTTAGAATTGGCACAATTGCAATGGTAAGGACGGCATTGACAAATGATACACGATAGCATGCCATGTTTTGAGACATAAAATTCTCATCTTCAGTGGTACAAAAGGGGCAATCGAATATAGAAAAATTAATAAATTGTTTAAAAATTACATCGATTCTGAAAAACAATTTTTTTTTTTTTTTGTAATTACAAATATAAGAATATTATGATCTTATAGACTCACCATTTGTAGAAATTTATTTCATGTAAATAAACTAAACATATTATTCTTTGTAATGAAAATAAAACAATAACGAAACTCTTAGTTTGATCTTACGTATGATTTTACATTTTGTGTTTAAACTTATATTTCGTCATTTTTATATGAATTTAAGTTATAATAAACCACGTTTCAATGGGTTTACAATATTAAAATGACGGATCACAGCCATAATGATATCAAAAAGGATGAGGTTCTTGAATATGACAATATGAGTAACGAATAAAAGGAATGACAATTCATAAGCATTTTCCCCTCTTGTACCCCTGAAGATGAGAATTTTATGTCTCGAAACATGTATGGTATCATGACTATAATTAAATAAGATTTATTTGTGGAGCATACGCAGTTTCATTTATCCTTTAAATTTTTATGTATTTAATTATATTTATGTAAGTTTCTTCGTGAAACTCATATCTTAGACAAAATAATTAAAAATATGTAATAACTTGAATCTAAATAATAAACTTATTGAAACGTCTGTTTATATTTGCTATAGATATACAATCACACTGCAATATAACACACATTTTCTATTTTCGCAAAGTATGCGAATACCCAGAATACCATTGGCTTTCTCACAGTACCATACACAGAACATCTCTTTATTTGGCCAATTTAAAACTGCAACATTTTCAATAGTTACTTGATACGAACAACAGAGGCGGTACATTACAACAGGATTTACATGTAAGTTACATGAATTTTCTTCTGGCCTTGATTAGTGTAGTATTTAAATGTATACATAAGCGTAACCGGGATGTGCGACACGCAATCACGTTTTTAGGATATCGCAGAATTTAATAAAAATAATTTTTGATTTCTAATCAAGATTTTAGGGAATTTTTAAAATAAGTAGCATGTGTTTCTTTTCGTAAAACTCCCCCTTAGTTTACGCCTCTGAATGTAGATCTCTTTTGTTAATTTAATTATTTTTTGAGAAGAGAAAAAGAGATATTATTATTTATTTTATTTTTTAAATGAACAAAATCAAACAATATTCGCAAATTTATTACAATATACATAATTTTTTTATTTGTTTTTTCTTTAGGTTCTTGAAAACATATTTTTTTTTTATTTTAGCGAAAGTTACATTTCGCTTATCTAACTTTATTACGTTTCGGTGATAGTTTATCGCCTTCTTCAGGTCATTCTATTATTTTACTTTCCCGCACAGGGAAAGTATTGTGAACGCGCTAAAATCTCGATGGATATCATACAAACAATGTTAAAAGAGGAGAAGAATTAGTTTATAACTGGTCATTTAAAATTAAATTATAATAAGCAATAGAGTTTTTCATTTTATTAATTTGAAAAGACAATAAAAGTAAAAAGCTTGAAGTCTTAGAATATATCGAAATTAATAAAAAATGACAAATTCTTATTCTTAGCGAAACATATATTTATTATTATGTTATGTATGTTGAAATAAATTCGTGAAAATTTTTAAACGTTTGTTTTTCTACAATAAAAAGTTTACTATAAATTTTCATCACTATTAACGATTTTTGTTTTTTATTTAATTATTGCTAATTAATTCACACTTATTTTTGTTTTAGTCAAACTTTTAAAGTATTTCGGTACCTTTAGATTGATGTTCTGTTAATAAATCACAGCAGTCCACTTGGATGGTCGAGTTACTAGATCATCTGTGGTCGTACCAATATATTATAAATAAATAAAGTCTATATATGATTTGTTTTTTTCAGAAATTTTATCATAAATATTTTTGTTGTCATTATATCGCTGACAAATTGCAATTCAAAGTATCAAATAAGTTTGAAATGAATATCTAAGTAATAACAGCGTGTGAAATAATAACTATTTTTATTATATATTACTGCTGTTTTCGTATTTTATTATTTATACTCATTAACTTTAGATACAGATCAAGATTGCGCATACATGTTATTTTCAATACTTTTCTGTAAAGTTCTAAGCAATTATAAGTTTATCTTCTAATAAATCTAATTCCACTTTCTATATTATTATTACACATAAAATTACATAAATTTTGATCTGTTTAAGACATATTTTTAAAAAAAACTAAATGATTATAATATATTTGAAAATTTTTCAACAATTACAATAATGTAAGTATTCATTATAAGTTTTTTAATTCAATTCATTAAAATATTTACGTGTATTATGGACTTAACTCCAATTGACTTAAGGTGACAATTACAGATACCTGTTGTAAATTCCAGAATTGAAAAAGAATAATAATTTATGGACGTCCAAAATACTTGACTAATGAATAAATTAGAACATTATCTCTTCTCTATATATTATTCTAACCAAACATGCTTTGAAGATACATACTCGTACATATAATATCGTCATCAGTGCTAACTTTAATTAATTGGTTTATAGTTTTAACAAGCATTCAACTATTTCAAATTAATTAACCATTATTTAATGACAACAGTGGGATGTAGGGCAAGTTGACGAAGCAACAGAAACAGCCACGTTTCCTGATTTGCCCTACATCCCACTATTTCCATAAAATATAACAATTAAGTTGAAAAATTTATTGTTATTAAGTAAAAGTATCTAGCTTAGTCCGTCTCTGTGTAAACATTAATTAATTAGACATAATGATATAAATACGTGCTTGCCATTGAACTCTTATTAATTATTTCTAATATGATCGTTAGTTTTGTTTATAAATAAATAATTATTGATTTAAAATTAGTCATCACCTATTAAAAAAAAATAACACGTCACTCAATTTGCACATGTGATGTGTTATGTTTTCGATCAACAATTATTTTCTAATGAAATAATTACCTGCATTCAGGAGCGTATTTAGAAAATTATTCCGCATAATTTTCCAAAGATCATTTTCCGAGAAATCGATTGTCGTAGTTTCTCGTCGTGGGATAATCAATATAGCGATTTTATTGTTTATATATTTTTTCGCATTGAATGAGAGTTTATTTTACCTTGTGTTGCATTTAGCCCAAATATAAAACGGTTAAATATTAAATTAAATAGAAAGTGGTTTTAGGCCTATCTGCTGTCAAATGTGTACTAACACAGAATCATCGACCTGAAAGGCATACCAGCAAAATATCAGACCCGCTGACGATATTCATTTTTTCAGTTTATAGAAGGGAAATCACAAAATTTTTTCGGCGAAAATGCTTCATTTTCATGTTACCGTCTTTAGAATAGCTAAAGCCAGTGACATGAAAACATGTTTCTGCTTTACATTCTACAATTCTACACAAACACGTCAAAAACTTCTTGCGGTTACATGTTATTTTCATTTTTTAATAAAATAATACTGCATAAGAATAACTGAAATTAGTTGTACAAAACTTTTATTTCACGTTATATTCTAAATGATATTTTGAATATAACTAAACTTTACTTAAATCGATTGCGAAGCTTCGCGTTGCCGCAATGAGAATGCTTTAACCGTTGTCTGGTTGTTTCCATAAGTTTCCGTTAAAGATTTCAATTCTATGGTGGCAATACACTAATAATAATAACATCCTAAACTAACCAACTACCTTACTACTTTATTCAAAAATAAAAAAAAATTGCGAAAATAGCAGGGACTTGAACTCACGACCTTCCGCTCGCAAAGCCACGATCTAACCACTGAGCAACACTCATAACATACCAATTATGCGAATTACTTCGACCACATACATACAAGTACCAGCAAAACATTTAAGTTTCATATACGTAGACGCTTGTGTTCGTGTAATCGATCAGAAATCGATTATATAATATACAAATCGATTTTTTGAATTGATTCTCTTTGAATCGATTCAATCGAGGATCGATGTTATTACAGCCGATTTTAGAACGGATACTAATAAAATTTAATTATGATTGAAATAATTAACATTGTATTTTCGGATTTCTGCAATACTAATAAATTTTTAAATACAAAAAATAATATGCGATACAGGCACCCGGCAACATCGCAAATGCGCGACATTATTATTCCGGGAATTCCCCGTTCTGCAGAATTGTGAGAACCTGTATCGTATTTCTATGTTATCGTATGACATTTGTTTTGTATTTTTATACTGTGCGTTGATTAATTTGTAGTTGCTTTTGTTAATTTTTGTTTGATAATTAAAGTTGATTTATTTATTATATTGCTAATTCTTATACCGAAGGTAGGAGCTGTTCTAACAAATTAAAATCAAAATATCGATATCGAACAGTAGGTAGGTATGTAGCAAATCTAATATAAAAAATAAACCTTCTATTGTTATTTACTTTTGTACATCCACTAGAACACAATTATTACAAAACACACTCGAAATTTCAACATAATATGTTGCCGACTAAAATGCTAAAAACAAACACCGAAACGAAATTTTTAAAGGCGCCTATGCCAAATCATTAAACTCGTAAGTTATTTAATAATAAGCGTGGTACATCTTTTCATAACATGAAGTTCGTTTCTGTTTCTAATTTAATTTTACGGTGGTTTTGCTGATATTACTAATTTATGCAACTGTCTGACCTACAATCTTATGTAACATTAGATTAAATCAATTTGGCTTTATTTCACAGCTAGAAAATTGATGTAGAAATAGTTATTTTTGTTACATGAATGGAAATTTATTTTCTTTGCATTATATTGCAAATTACACTACACGAAAAGGATAAATATTGTGCTGGATTAACACTGAAATGCCACAAACACAGAAACAGCCGACATTATAGGTATGGGATCTTATAGGTCTGTCTAGCAGCCAATCCGTCAATGGTTTCGAGTATCCCAGGATCCATATCAGGTTAACCCTATTATGGTCCGCCAGGGCCCTTACTTTGCCTTTCCCACACTAGTTTATTTGTGACCTTAGGATACTACTTTGCTAGTATAGATTTTTTTGCAATTTAGAAACATTTTATGTATAAATAAAAAATAATATTATCTGCTTTGGTGCTTATTCCTCATCATATATTACACAATACGGAAAATTCCTTCAGACGTATTTTTTAACACTATAATTAGTTACTTCAAAATGTAATATCGATTAATAGTCTCGTTTAAGTAGGCACCCAGAATTAATTTGAATAACTAGATAGTAATGAGTGGTTTTAATAATAAATGGCGGTCCTATCAGAGTATCTTTCAACACCCTTCTGGGAAATTAAAAACAGAATCTTTATTTTTAACCTCTTATAACATAAATTACTCGCAGATATTACCGTATTTTACTTACTAGATAGAATTTGGTGATTTTAATTGTAATCTTAGAACTACGAAAAAATTTAAAATATGCTTTGCCACTTCATCAAAACACTTATATCAATTTCGATGCCCGTATCGCTATCACTGTAAGCAGTTGCGGCTCGTGGATAATTTAATTAGGCAGGCACTAATATAAAAATGTAGGTATATGAAGAAATTTGGGCCATAGACGAAAATTTTTTAGATTGTCAAGGTCAAGCGCCTTAGATGAAAATTATCAAGGTAAAAAAGAACATGTTAAAATACGGGTTTCGTAAGGTAAATCTTTATTTTTTTGTTTTTTTTTTTTTTATTTTTATATTTTTTGTGTTCAAAAATGTATCGCCTTAAGCTATGCGATTTACATTTTCTTATACTTGTCTATTAACTAGAATAAAATAATTAAAGGTTTTTATAAATCAATTCCATTCGTCGATTTTTACTACCCGCAAAATGATTTATTATTAGATCATGAAATTCTGAACCTAACTGTAAATCTTTCAAAAGGCCGCTTTCGATTGATATTAAACCCAAGTTGCGTAAACGAGATTATTCCATTTTATTGCGAAAAAAGGTTTTTATTCGTTTTAAACACGAAAAGCTTCTTTCCACGGACGCAGATACAAAGTATTAAATTCCATAATTGAAATATTTCTGGCAAAGCAATAAATAAATTATTATGAACAAAAAACTGTTAAAAATCAGGTAATTTGGAGCAATTTTTAAACATTTAAACATGGGAATATATTACTCTTAGTTCATTTTCTAGTCTATTAAAATAGAGCAATCGTGCCTGTTTGGATTTAATATTACTATTCTATTTGGGTTTAAATAGGTTCCATATTAACGAAACCCAGATATGCCCAATGACCTACATGTAGGACGGTTACAAAATGGTCGGTAATGAGCGGTTTTGTCGTAAATAACGTTTTTCTCAACGTCTGAATTTGTAACATTTTTGAATATGGCAGAATGTGGTATCAAGTTTGTAAGGTAGGCATATTTCATGTTTTTATAAAACGCATAGTAAGATTATATCTATAATTTTAGTTAGTAAATGCAATGTTCAATATAGTTATATATTTTTGGGATTGATTTCTTTTCTGGTTATCTTGTTTTAGGGTCCAAAAATGTAGTGTCCTATATTTAGTCCATTGGGCACACATTATACTACCAGTGTTGAACATTGAATGAAACGTGTATATGTGAAGTATATAATTTTCCTATGCATTTCATTTGCAAAAACATTTGATAGATAATCTAGAAAGGTTTCCAGGTATGTATTATAAAATTTGTTGCTTTTAGGGGTTTCTCCTTGCATGACGCTTTAGCAATGATAGAAGGCGACGAAATAAATGCCGACTCTATAACTCTTTTTCGACCGAATGACGCTGTAGGGAATCAAACGGATGAAGATTCCGGTGACGAAGATAACTTAGACATCAATAACTTACCAGCCTCACAAATCCAAAGTGAAGTAGAAATTACCTCAAAGCATATTTTAAAAGACATAGAATCAAAAAATGCAATATTTGAATGCAAAAACATTAAAACGAAATAAAAGCTATCATTATATAAGACAAGACATGGAAAAGAATTACACAGATTTTGAGAAACCGATTGCTATGGACAAATCCGAATTTACTGCTACCGAATTGTTTTGTATGTTCTTTGATTGTTGACCGAGCGGATCAAAACATAAGTCTATATCGTGTCAATGTGAGAGGAAAGAAATGGTACTTCCGCTGATTGCACATTGTGTTGACATGGCAGCACATAATGCCTGGCAGTTACACAAATATTATGGCGGAACAATGGATCAGTTAACTTTCAGACGGAGCATCGCAAATGTACTAATAATTCAAAATAAAAAGAAAATCGTTCACCAAAAAGGACACTGTTCTAGGAATCAGAATGTTGACTTGAAATATGACTGACTGGACCATTTAGTGATACCCCAAGAAAAACAAACAAGATGTGGAGCTTGACATCAAAAAACAACAACACGATCTCAAAAATGTGACATTGGTTTGCATGTCAAGTGCTTTGTAACTTATCAATTCAAATACATATTTTAAGTTGTCATAGTATATTATATTCCCATTGTCCTATATGTAGGACGGCTCAAAAACAAAGTTTTTTACATAAATTTGTTTGCTGCCTTTTATTTATTGTAACATTGTAAAAAATAATAGCAATATTGTCACGGTGAATCAGGATTTTTTTTGGGCATATCTGGGTTAACGAAAATTAATAGATTTCAGTTTGATTTAGTTGTTTTTGAGATTTTCTTACACTGGTATACTTCTATAGAAATTAATGAGACATATATTTATAACACTAAACCTATCCTATATAGCAACAATAAAAATACCTGTCTATTGTCTATTATTTTACAAAAACCCATCTCTAAAATTTAGTATGAAAACTACATGTTATTTCCTGCTGTTAGGGAATTTTTGTAAATTCTCCAATACAATCTTATATGCAATAATATGCGTGTATATTAACAGGAAGCAGGCAGATCCCTAGGTGCCTGCGTTTAGTTTAGACTGAGCGGTTGAAGGTTAACAGTAGAGGTATACAGTTCATGCTAAACTACATGCGGGATGGGTATGACATTAGCACTGCTATATTGCTATTGTGGGCAGTGGCGTCTCATTGATGCGCCTAATAGGAACTCAAACTCTTTAATCATAGGGTGACGGTGCAGTAGTAGTAGTGAGCTGTGAGATTAATATAACAAATAACTAAAATTAGAGCAGTTTTCACATTAAAAAAATAATAGTATATACATAGAATAATTACTATTATAAAAATGTCCCTGAAATCAATTCTGAGCAGGCACTGCCTGCGCTGACGAGCCGCCACTGACTGTAACACTGTTAGCATCTCGAGGAGAGAATTAAAACAGATTTACTCGAGTTTTAATTTTGTGACTTCGTGGGATAGACAATTTTACATGAATATTTTGTCCGTCAAAAAAGTTGTCCAAATTTTGGAAAAACTTAATTGTCCTGCTTCATAAATTGTTTGAAAAATGGTGTTATGAATCTATGCATATAACTCAACATGTATTTCTTAAGATTCCAATTTTTCGAGGATATTACCAGCTAAA
This sequence comes from Apoderus coryli, assembly GCA_911728435.2. Taxonomy (NCBI): domain Eukaryota; kingdom Metazoa; phylum Arthropoda; class Insecta; order Coleoptera; family Attelabidae; genus Apoderus; species Apoderus coryli. Next base: position 8,365,048 of record OU452206.1, on the reverse strand, counting down.
ATGTGTTGCTATAGTAAAGAACATCAAATTCCTGACTGACAAGCAGGTCGATCCACAGGGAAAGTAATATGCTTGTCAGTCAGGAATTTAATATTTGACGAGCTTAGTACCTTTTTTTACCAGCTTCTTGGAAGCTAGCAAACTGACAACGACATTAATTTGTATAATGATAAAATATAATAAAGTAATCACACTGGTATCGAAAAAATGATGAACATATTGGATAATTAATATATGCGCATCATATTATGAATACTCTGTGTATTTCGCATGGAATTACAATTTCACGCCTCAAACAAAACCGTTTGCCTCACGTCCATGTGTAGCTAATGCAAAAAAGTTTGTTGTAGTAATAGCCAGACTACATGTCTTTATTTAACAAAACTTTTTTGTATAATTCTAAAAAAAAACATGTTGACATTTTTGGATATATGCCAATATTTATGTTTGATGTCTGGTGAGATTTACACCGATGGCCAAAAAATATTTATGATCCATCACTAGGAAATATGAACTATAAAATAACCACAACAACACGACACATGATTTTTTATGTCGTAACATCAATTTCTTATTCCATTATATCAAAAGGAAATGGAACATTATTTATTTGGTATTTCGACATTTTATTATTTCGTTTTGTATTATTAAGTGATTTGTGACATTAATTTTTCAGGAAACAATATAAAATATTGACAAAACCAAATATTATATATTTTAATTTTATTGGGTGTCAATACACCTAAATATTTTCAAATTGATAGTAATCGTGTTGCCAATCATCCCATGTGGGTATTGAACAAACTACAAAAACAAAACAAAAAAGAAAGTATGCCCAACATTATTACACAAATAAAAGGATAGAAGGGACAAAATATTAAAGGATTAAAGCATAATTAGCGCAATATAATTATGTTTTACTAGTAAATCGATTTCCATGAGCTTGGTCTCGTTAGATAGACAATAGAATAGGCTTTAAAATCCGGATTTCAAAATGGCGCCCAGATCAAACTCCAAGATGGCGGACGTCTTTAAACATACCCCTTATTTCGGGTCAATTCTTTTGAACAAAAAAACACTCTAAAATTGAGATATTTACTACAGATTAAAAATACTGCTCTTTCTGAACATGTTAAGATGTGAATCAAACAAAGGCAGTGACGAAGAAATTGGCCATTAAAAAATTGCAGCTTTTGCTAATATTACATCAGTCCAAAAAATGGAGTTAGCGAGCGTTGTTTGCTTGAAATTTCTTTCAGGAAACTCCTGAATAATTTTCCGTATATTTTTACCGCCATTTAATAATGCTTTAATAAGTATCTTGTCTTCAAATGACAGCATTATTAATTAAATAAAAACTATCAAAAATGCGTTCGTAAGCACAATTTTATTCAAAATATAACCATGACATTAACAACTGTCAAAACTTAAAGCTTTCTTTTATTCATTCCAAAAGTGACTCAATTTTAGATTTTAATCATTATCCTATGCTTCTATTATTAGCTTTCGAACCGATTCCGAACCATACTTCAAATTTTGACGTTTAATAATTCTAAACCGATTCGGAATCGGCTGGAAATTGCCTTAAAATGTTCACAAAGAGACACATTTTTAATTTCTGTAGTAAATATCTATATTTTAGAAAATTTAGTTAATAAATAATTGACCCGAAATAAGGGGTATGTTTAAAGAGTCTTAGATTTAGATTAGGGCCCCATTTTGACATTTTGAAATTTGAAAGCCTATTATACTGTCTATTCAACAAGACCAAATTTATAAAAATCTAGATGCTAATAAGGGATATATTAATTGGAAAGCTAACTGCAATTTTTTTGAGTTATGAAATATTTGCAAAAATAGTATATTTTTAATGGTCAATTTCTCCGCAGCCACTGGAGGAATTTGTTTGATTCACATCTTATAATGTTCAGAAGGAGCCACATTTTTAACTTATGTAGTAAATATCTCAATTTTGGTAAATTTTGTTTAAAAATAATTGACTCGAGATAAGGGGTATGTTTAAAGACAACCGCCACCTTGGATTTACATTAGGGCCCCATTTTGACATTGAAATTTGAAAGCATATTGTATTTCCTATACAAGAAGATTAAATTACTAGAAATCTGGGCACTAATAAGGGAGATATTAATTGGTACGCTAACTGCAATTTTTTTGAGTTATGAAATATTTGCAAAAACAGTATTTTTTTAATGGTCAATCTCTCCACAGCCACTGGACCGATTTGTTTGATTCACGTCTTAAAATGTTCAGAAAGAGCCACATTTTTAATTTCTGTAGTAAATATCACAATTTTTGGCCATGCAATAGGCTTTCAAAGTTCAAACAAATCGGTCCAGTGGCTGTGGAGAAATTGACCATTAAAAAATACTGTTTTTGCAAATATTTCATAACTCAAAAAAATTACAGTTAGCGTACCAATTAATGTTAAACAAGACTAAACTTCTAAAAATCTGGTTATTAATAAGGGAGATATTGATACGCTAACTGCAATTTTTTTTAGTTATGAAATATTTGCAAAAACAGTATTTTTTTAATGGGCAATTTCTCCGCAGCCACTGGACCGATTTGTTTGATTCAAATCTTAAATGTTCAGAAAAAGCCACATTTTTAATTTATGTAGTAAATATTGTCTGTCATCTTGAATATTTTGATTTGGGAGTCATTTCGAAATCCGGATTTTAAAGTCTATCTAACGAGACCAAGTTCATGGAAATTGGTTTACTATTAAATAAGTTACAGGCATTTTTTTGGCCCACCCGGTGTACCTAGAACCTGAAAAAGGTGGTGAAGATTTCAGTCTATGTAAACGAAGAACTAAGTACTTTCTTACTATCCACCTAGCTTAAACATCACATTTGCACAGGATTTAGGAGTCTCAAGGTATTTCAACTAATTCATTGGACTTCGAAAGCTCATCACAAGTTGGTGCACCGCCTTATTTTGAAATTACGATGATGGAAAGAACTCACGGATAATTATTCTAGACATTTTTCGCAAAATTAAGAGAGCTGTTTTCATTTTGGGATTCTTTTTTAAAATATCGAAATAGAAATATTTCTCTTAAATTGTTTTTCTCAATATTTTTGTAATTAATAAACCAGCTGAACCTTTATTAAACAATGATTTAATTGATTCTCTAATTCTAAATTTATCAAATTTTAATGTCACTTAACAACATTAGGGCTGTTCCTTGCACAAAATGATGAGTTCCGGTTTCATTGTGATTGAATTGTTGAACTTTTTATCGTGTCATGTTCTCCAGAATACATTTCATTTGTAATGATGTTAAAATAAGCATCGCTTTTCGACATTTGGTTTTGACCCTCGCATAGAACTTTAACTCGTAAAGAGATCTGAGGTATCTAATGCTTTTATAGGAAATACCGTATCCTGCATTTTACGCTTTTTTACCCATTATAGTGAAACCTCAACTGAACTTTTAATTACTTAATTCAGTTTCAATTTATCCCTGCACTGGCGGCTGATAGTATGCACGAATTTTTTAATTACAGATTTTTCGATCACCTGGTAATTTTTTGAATTCAAAATAACGAAAATAACAGAATCCCATTTACTTAGAGTTGAGATAATTTTCAGTAATATATTATTTTTAAATATAAATGAAATTTTGTACAAAACTAAATGAATTATTTTCAGTAGTTTGTAGTTCACTTTCATGCAACATTTGATAGGTGTGTGTGCTCTATTTATTCTCTGTCGCCATTGCCAATATTACTTCCTATCTGGCGGAAGAACAAGAACAATCCACTTTGAGGTTAACTGAATAGTTATATTGTAGTAAAAAATATAACAGGTCATTCAATAAGTCTGATGTAGCAGAGACTTGTTTATGGATACTTTATACTATATGTACGACTATAAAATTAGATATTAACGAAAACTATATAAAAACTATCTGACAATATATTAATTCTTTTGATAATCTATTATTGTATTTATAACATTGTGACGTGAGTGTATTGGGTGATTCCATATTCCAACACTCCTCCTCACGAACGTCACTGTGGATGAAGTCCCTAACAGTGAACTTAAATATTTATGTTTCGGTCCAGATAGAGCTTTAGTAAATATATCAGCTTCCATATCTTCGGTTCTCCGATACATAATTTTTATACTACCACTTTCAACAGTTTCTCGGATAAAATTTTGCTTTATAACGATGTGTTTGGATTTTGAATTAACTGTTGGATTAACAGCTAATATTTTTGCAGCTTGATTATCGTTATAGATAATAATTTTTTCTTGATTAATACCCAAATCATTCGCTAATTTTTTCAGATGAAGGGCTTCTTTTGCAGAATCAGTTAATGCCATATATTCACTTTCTGCGGTTGAGAGTGCGACTCTTCGTTGCTTTCGTGCTTCACAACTAATTGCTGCGTTGGCGTACTTAAATACATATATGATCTTCTGTCGATTGTACAATTCGCCCAATCCGCATCAGTTAAACCATAAATTTCATCATTGCATCTTGAATAATATAAATTAATATCTTTTCTTCCTTGTAAATATCGAAGAACTTTTTGCAGCAATCCAATGTTCACTACCGTAACATGAATTAAATTGACTTAAATAGCTAACTGCAAAACTTATATCCGGCCTGGTCCCTATAGATAAATACATGAGTGCACCAATTAAATTTTGATATGGTAAATTTTGCCCCCAATTTGAATTTCTTGTTCATTTTATTCCAGGTATAATTGGTGTACTTGCTATTTTACAATTTGTCATATTGAATTTTTCTAAAATTTCGTCAATGTACTTTCGCTGATTTATTGAAATTCCATTACTTTCCTTTTCGAATTCTATTCCTAAACAATATTTAATTTCGCCCAAATCTCGCATTTTGAATGTTTATGTTAATTTTTCTTTAATATCTCGAATTGCATTCATAGATTTCGAAGCAATTAATATATTAATTAATATTTTTTTTAAAGTTTCGTCAAGCTTTTTGTACCATTGGCGTCCAGCTTGTTTTAGCGCATATAACGCTTTCTTTAATAAACATGCTTTCTCATTTCTCCCTAAATTATTAATATTAAGTTCTAATTTTGCATTTAAATCATCGGTGTCCCATTTACTTTGTATACCTATTTCATTTTCAACTTCTGGTCTAGATATTTTACCGGTGACGTAGTCCCATAAATCCAATTTTGTTAACAAAGCTTTGTAATTTCCATGTGTCATAATTGTTCCTCTTTAGAGGTTCTATTCTGTATGCGTTCATTTTATGATTGATTTCTATGGAAATTCAAAAATTTATACACTTACAATCTTTTGATTTATAAACACTTGAAAAAATTTTTGCTGATATTTTGCTTGTCGAATTTATACTTATATTGGATCTGGGCCCATAACCTGATGCAGCAGAGACTTGTTTATGGATACTTTATAACATATATACCACTATAAAATTAGATATTAACTTTTATTAACAAAATAGTTTTACATATATAGGGCACCTTGTTACATGCTACATTATACGAAACGGATCTTTCGAAAATTGCCGTCAAGTGAACGATACTCTTTCATGGAGATATTCTGGCATTTTGTAAAAAATTATGTTGATATACAACACAAGAGAGTGCAACATCCTGCGTTCATCCATCCTCAGCCATTCCATTTCTCTTAATTTGGCTGTAACGCCTCGTTCTCGCCTCCTTACTCCCCCAATCAATCTTACACAAGAGTTCTGCATCAGTTGAATACGACCACTTCCATTTTTGTCAAGGATGGACCATAGACAGCATCAGCAAAATTAAAATGCGATAACACTAGTCACACAGTAATTTCCTAGTTCGGTACTCTAAAACACGTCTGCAGCCATATATCATTTCCAGATTACAAAAAACATGTTTGATGCATTTACTTACAGCTCCGAAAATCTCAGGCCATTGTCATCACAAAAATTGGATATAAAATTCTTATTTCCAAACAAACCGTTCGGATTTTTTGGGGTTGATTTCTAGGCAGTGGTCCTTATATGCCTTAATGAGTAAATTTAAATCTAAATTAATTTTTGCAGAGTCCAAAATTTTTCGTGTGAGAAAGGCATACAAAGTTGGGTGTCATCTGCATATATATGTGTTTTACAATAATTCAATTTAGATGTTAACTGAGATGTATATAAACAGAATAGTATTAGAGAAAGAATAGAGCCCTAGGGCACCCCTCGAACGAGTGTTGTGATATTCTTTTATCAAAAGGAACGCATTGATATCGTTCCGAAAGTAAGCTAATTGACAACTTCCTTGCCGAATCACTGAACCCCTGATAATTTAAAATCGCAGACAGCAATTCATGATTTAGACTTAGACGGTCGAATGCCTTGCTGTAATCTAGTAGTAATAAGGCAAAAGCATGACCTTTGCCCAAGGCAGAAAAAATATGATCTGTGACTGATAGCAATGCGGTACGGCAAATATAGTTCTGTCGAAAGCCGGACTGTGTTTTAGGTAGAAACCCAGATTCAATAATATATTGATTTATTTGATCAATAAGAATGCTCCGCAATAATTGTCCTTTTTAGTCTCCATTGCGGGAACTTATTTACCTACTCTCGTATTTGTCCCACTGCGATCATAGTTCATTCTATATTATTATACAACTAAAACTTAATCCCTATGTGTGTAATTTTATATCCCCAATCAAAATAAACAAATATGACTAGTTATTTTTATTAGCAAGTAAACATACCGTACACAATGAAAAATTATTAAGACAAATTATTATTACTATATACAAAGTAAAAACAAATATACCAGTATAATAACATAGTTTTGGTACATATTTCTATATAAAGGCCATCATAATAGAAAAAAAAACTTAAGAAGAAAGTAAATAGAAAAATCGTTTGCGCCTACACAAACATTTTCGTAAGTTTTTGTTTATTTTCGAAATTTCGAACTAAAAACAGACCGCGCCAGGTGCGGCTCATCTACAAAAGATTTTCAGTATTATATTGGGCTGCATTTCAAATATTTATGTGTTTTGTTGATAAACATAGCGCTTATTGCCTACTTTTCTAACTATATATTATATTCTATAGGAAAAGCGTATGATACCTTTGTTAAAAAAAAAAACAGTAGCAAACCTATGTAAACAATTAAAACTAAGATTACATGTATAGGTATTCGCGTAACAATAAAACCATATTACCATATTTAGATTATAAAAGATCGTTCAATTTCTCAAATTAACTGTTCACGTAATAAAAAAAGCTCAAACCACTGGTCGGTTTGTGTTTTTAATTAGATAATCAATCTGTTTAAGAATTAAATTAATATTTTGTTTGCTCGTTTTTATTTTTTTTTTTATTTTAAATACACTGCTTGGTCTCTATTCGCCTTCGTAATTTGCCATACAAAATATTTTTTTAGAAATCTGATTTTTTTGCAGACTTCTGTAAAAGAACTCGGAATTTTTATCATTCTGACACTTTCTAAAGAGTTCTGTAAAGCAACTCAGAATTATTGCTAGTCTGACTTTTTTTGCAGAATTCTGTAAAAAACTCGGAAATTTTCATCATTCTGACTTTTTTTATAGAATTCGTAAAATAACCCTGAATTCTTATCTACTATAGTCTGAGTTTTTATCATTCTGAGACTTTTTACAGAATTCTGTAAAAAAACCGACATTTTTTATCATTGTGACCTTTTTTACAGGATTCTCTAAAACTCAGAATTATTACTATAGTCTGACTTTTTTACAGAATTCTGTTAAAAAACACGAATGATAAAAAAATCGGACAATTTTAAAATATTTGTATCGAGATTTTTTTGGATAAAACAAACTTTCTCTTTTGTATCAGGTTGTTTATTTTGAAATAGTATTTTTTTTTAACATTAGTTTTTGATGTTTTAACTTGGAATTTTAAAGAGAATGACGATGAATTTTCTTACCATGGTTATTCTCTTAGAATAACAGACATTAACTTGATATTTAAATTTACTTTTGAATTTGAGATTAGAACTGATAAAATCGTTTCTTGTTTTGCATAATATTGGGAAATTTCGAATTTCTGAGAACTTCATTGAGCATGGTTAAATTTAACAATTAATTTCCTTCCCTTTTTTGTGACATTTAGAGACTTCTAAATCTTGTTTTGTGTAAAAATGTTCATATGTCCTAAATTAACTGAATCCACTAGTTTTAATTTTTAAACTGGTGGCGTTTATCGTTTAGATTTTTTAAATTTAAAACACAAATATAGCTAGTTAAGACACCCTTAAAAAAGATTTTTTAAAAACAAAATTATAAATAAACTGGTGCCCTCGAGGCACAAATAGCGCTCTAACATTAATTTTATGATCGTAAGAATCATGGTATTTTAATCTAATCGAGAATAAGTTATAAGTTTGATTAAAAAAAGTCTTTCATGTTTAGACCCCTGCTATTTTTTGTACAGTTGTTTATATGGCTGCATGTGTATTATCAAAATTCTAAAAAAAATATTTTGTATGGCCCTTTTACGCTTTCGTAAAAAATAGCCTAAAATCGTAAAGCTGTTATTTAATCCCTTGGAATAAAACTCAGTCACATCCACCAAATTGTTTAATTAAAATTATAGACATGTTTCGACCTTAGCTAAGTTCATCAGTATAACTAGAATATATAAAAAGGAAGAATATAAGAATTCATCTTACTGCAACACAAGAACTTTTTACCTTAGTGGAAAGGAACACACAACAAAATTCTGAACATTATTTAAAATTAAAAATATAGTAGCTAATGTCTTAGGCATAGCAAAAATTTATCTTTTTCTTTTATTCATCAAGTATAAAATTTTTAATATTATAACCACTCAATTATCTTCCTTACAACCATAGGAATTGTTAAAAATTGCATTTGTCATTCGTAATCTATATGTTATTTAATGTCTGTTTTGTGAATGTGAAGTAGCACATTGGGTAACCCCGCTGCTTATTGGTGTTTTTTAATTGCTTGATGATGGTCCTTAAAATCGAGACCTGTTACGATTCGAAAATTAAAAAAGATATCCAAAAAAATACCTAGCTGAACTGAGTAGGTAGTCATATTATATTTGACAGATATACCGCTTCTGTTTGCAACTTATTTCTTCAGAAAATATTTAATCTATGTTATAACTTTGCAAAGGAACATATTATGAACTGTTGCGAAAGATTTTATCCTTTGAACATTTTTAATCTTTTGAATTAAGTAGAAACAATTGATAAAACTGAAACTGTTTCATCCAGAAAGAGAGGGATGTTGCTTATACCGATTTAACTTTGACATGAAGGACTGAAGGCTCACATAATTCTGGTTACCAAGTACGGTTTTGTAGGTGAAAATGTGTCTCAAATATGATTTCAGTCGAAAAATTACTTGGCGATATCTGATGACGTCTGAATTGTTCTAAATTGATGTTTGCTGATGCAGTTAAAATGTCCATTGATGACCCCAGTGACTGTAACCTATAACAACCTAATCTAAAAGTAATACATAACTGGTGTAACTCGAATGTATGTTTGAATTCTTCACAATGTAAATATGTTACTTACCCAAAACAAAGTGAGCCTTATGACCTTATATATCTAGACAGACATTAATAACACGGGTCATCTACCACTCATTTGGAAGTCATATTTGTTTCTATGCTGATATTCACTGAACACATCCTCAGCAGGTTTAATTTAACATCTTGGAATCCAGAAGAATATCGCACATTTGTTTTATAATATATGCATCGTCAGATGAGTGAAGTGTATGGAGAAAACATTATAAGTGATAGAATTTTGCGGAAATGAGTGAGACTATTAAATATGACCGTACGAACAGCTTTCAGTCATTGATGACCATTTGGTCCAAAAAATTGGATGTGACAGAGAGCAGACGAGTTCATCGTAATCTGATATGTTTTCTGAAGTGTCAAGAAGTGTGCTTTACAAAAATATGACGGAGGTGCACAAAGAAAACGAGTTTCTGAACCAGGCGACGAAACATAAATCGCTTACGTTACACCAGAATTCAATCAATCAAAACAGCAAACCATGGAATGGCGGCTTCCAATATCGCCTAAGCAAGTGAAGATCAAGCAAACAAATTAATCTCTGAAAATCTTATGTACTGGTTTTTGTGACAGAAAATTGGTGTTGCTTGTGGAATCTTAAAAAACTGCGCAGTGCATCCAAAATAAAAGGTTTGGCATGCTGGGTAAGGGGATCATTTTGCTTCATCATATTGCCCGTCCACACATTGCCAATTGACCGTGTGGCGGGGAACAACTTGATACAAGCCACATGTTCCTGCATTTGAAGAAGCATCTGGTTGGTCAGAGCAACGACAATGATGAAGGTGCCAAAACGATTGCGTTACAGATTTCTACGATGATAGTATTCAAAAACTGGTTAAATACACGATATGATATGAATATGTAGAAAAGTAGATTAGTAGTACTTCCATGGAAAAATAAAATTTCTAGGAAGAAGAAATTTGTTATTTGCATTAAACATAAGATTGTCTTAATATCTTAATACTTCGTATTTTAGATGTCCTGAGGAATCTTTAATATTAAAGCGAAACGCAGCCCAACACACCAAAGACTTTCATTTTGGCTTGATTCTCACTAAAAATAATAATATAATACATAATTACGGACGTTATTTTGATGAAAAGTGGTAATAACATTTTGTTCATTTACTCATCAATACGTTTAAAGTATCATTCAGTTTGAAAAACGAGGTTATTTTGTTTTGTTAGTAAACAACAACTTTTCTGATTGAAATAACACATTAATGATCCTTGCATATTTAATGCAGATGCTGGATTTTACATTAAATTAGATGGTTTAGTCGCATATTTTTTTTTGTAGAAATAAATAATACCAAATGAAATAAACTGACGAACTTTTTAAATAAATACTGAAAGTCGGTGTGGCATAAGGTGTAATGTACTGTATCAACCTTCATTAAATGGCGTGTATATTATAAGCATATGTTTATTTATTACAGCAAACGTTTATAATGCGACGACAAGCAACGAATAATCGCAAATTAAAAGATAGATTTATAAATTGTATCCAGCATCAAATAAGTATATTTATATATTTCTTGTTCTTTTTGTTAAATTTAAATTTTAAACAAATTTAAGCCTGAAAGTGAAATACAAACCGTAAAAATATGGATCTTTATTAGGCAGGGATTTCAGAAGAAATAAATATTTACAAAACTGCGATCCAAAGTTTGTATGTAATTCGGAAATTGAATTATACAGGGTGCCCCAGATATAATAATAATAATGACATTATTGCAATATATATCATATTACAACAGGCGAAGTTGAAGCTTAGCTTCCTATCTTAATTTTATTTATTGTATTGTATATTGAGGTATACCTACCTATAAACAAAAATTTTCACAAAATGCCAAAAAATATGAAAATACATAAAATAAGAGAAATAGATATTGCTGTGATTATTAACAATTAATTGGAAAAGCAAAAAATAGACAGTTACTTATAGAAACAATGAGACAATCTTACAAACTTCATTCTTAAACCTAAAGCTATTAAGTCCTTTTAAACTATCTGGAACTTTATTGTAACATGTATAGACCTGGTAACTAAATGATCTTTCGTATTGTGCCGTTCTATGCAAAGGTGGTGATACTTGTTGCTTATGCCTTAAGTCCAGATTATGTGCATCATACCTAAATTTAATTTTTTGATATAAATAGTTTGGACGTTTTTTTAGTATTATTTTATTAAATAAGACCAGACTATGCAAAAGTCTTCTTTCCTTCATTGTGAGCCACCCAATTTCGCTCATCATCGCAGTCACACCCCTATCGTATTTTCTTATGCTACCAATTAGGCGGATACAGTGGTTCTATGTATTCGCTGAATACGGTTTACATCATGCTCTAACAAACAAGGACCATACACTACGTCACAAAATGTAAATTGTGACAGAACCAAACTATCGCACAATAATTTCTTTAGTTTTAAGTTTAGCAAATTACGTTGATTGTATATTAGTTTAAGGTTAGCAAATGCTTTCCTAATGCAATTATTCACATGTGGCACAAATCTCAAATCCGTATCCATGATCAGACCCAAATTCCTAGCACTGCCCGAGCTTTCCAGTGTCTCTGTACCAACGATAATTTTTAGGCGGTTTGAATATTGATTTCTTATAGATGTACGTCCAAAGATCAGCAGCTGACACTTCCTCGGATTTAGCTCCAAACAATGTTTAGCAGAAGCATCCACCAACAATCCAAGCTCCTCATTAAGTTTATTGTTACCTTCTAAGATGTGTTCTGGCTTGAAAGATAGGTAAATTTGTGAATCATCAGCGTAAAGGTGTAAATGTGTATGTTTTAGGTAGGTACAAATCTGAGATGTATAAAGGATGAAAAAAAGCGGCCCCAGGATAGATCCCTGTGGAACACCACTGGAAATCCCCATCCGACTGGATACTTGTCCATTTAGTTTCACAGACTGCAGTCGTCCCGTAAGATAACTTTTTATCAAAAGGCAAGCATCACTACTAAAACCAAGATATTTTAAAATAGCCAAAAGCAACTGATGATTTAGTTTGTCAAAAGCTTTAGAATAATTCAACAAGACAAGTGCGGTAAGCTCACCACGATCTGTAGCTTCTAATATATCATCAGTAACCTTTAAAAGGGCAGTGGTGCAGCTATGATCCCTGCGAAATCCTGATTGTGTATGCGGTAACAGGTTGTTTGTTTCTATGTACCCACGTATTTATACTCGTATATCGTGGACATAGAGCAAATAAGACAAATTGTTGATTTAACTACACTTACCTTAATACCAATTAGGTACGTTCGTTAGCAAGTAAATGACCATAACGTTAGGAAAATGGTACCTACGTATTTTTATTTATTGTTGGAAAAATATTCTAAATACTTTATTTGAAACGTTTTTACTAATATAAAAATAATTCGACTGTAAAACATCTTACTAAATTAGTGTCGTTCGAATGAGGTATGAAGTACCTTACAATAGCCCCAAACTGTTAGATCACTTGAAAAATTGAATATTTTAGATAATTATTTTAATCTGCAAACGTTTTTAATATAAGAAGTTGTTGCTGAAATTAAATTTATTTATTTATTACGATACAACTGCCCAGAGGGTAGGTAAAAATTACTAAATGAACATGTAAAAAATGCAACAGTTACAAAAATTTGTAGTATTAGTTGCTTTATCCCAAGACAATATCTAAATTAAATTACATTCAGTGGCGTACATTTTTTCGCAATCTTTTTTTTAAGTTCCCCCCGAACGCCACTGAACTGAATAATTTTAATCTAGTTAGGGCCATATAAGCTCTTTATTTTTAGCAAGAACGCTGCCAAATTTCAAAGACATCGATAAGGAGATATTTGACTTAATTAAAAAAAACCGTTATTTACAAAAAAACTTTAACACCTTGTATCTTGGAAATAATGCATTTCCGGTGGTATGTTTATAGGAACTTTTTTTCATAAAATGACCTGACAAATCACCCCCTTAAATATTGCTGCTTTTTGAAATACAATAAACCCATGAGGCTGCAGTGAAACCGGGGACTTAGGTCGTACGGACCCTTTAAAAAAAAAACACCCTGTATACACACTGGCGTCTAAATACTCCGTATAATACAATTTTTCGAAATAATGTCACCTTAGAAACCGGATCATTTTGAAACACCTGTGTATTCATTTGCAGTTCCCTCCTCTGGGATAATTGAACAAACTTCAGCGACCTATGCTGTTGCCTCTCTTAATATAATAATAATAATTATCAAAGTGCCTAGATCTACACAAAAAAAATTCACATGAACAATGTGGAATGTTTTGATTGATTGTTTAAAGTTGTTGAACATTTTTGGTAGATTTTCGACCAGTCTGAACCAGCTTTTCGGTTATGGAAATTCATGTTGCTCTTTTTGAACAAATTCTGAATTATACTAATATCTTTTAATTATTCAATATAATTTATTCATTATTTTCCTAATTAATTCTGTATATACATGTAATTGTACGTGTATTTTCTGACCTTACACACGTCTGTACCTTAAATTGCTTAAACAATAATTAAATAATTTGCAATTGGAAACGATTAGGTACTCAACTTCCTTTTTTTATTCCTTCCAATAATAATATTTATTTTCAAATCTAGTTGCGTAACACACCCTGTATGTTTAACGAACTCATAGATTCACGATTAACTAATACGAATAAAATATTAAATTATAGGTCATCTAACCTGAGAACGGATATGCTGTTCCAAATAAATAATTATTCCGCCTTGTTTATTTTTAAAATTTCGGAAAATTTAACAAGATCCTGTGAAATGGTATCATGCACTGTACGGTTGCCAAAACGAGATCCAGTTGTCTAAATTAAAACAAAAAAACATAATATTTCTAATTCAAGAAGACGTTATAGCTATACTTCGACTAATCAACAGACCCGATTCTGCTTTATGTTGAAGGCTTCATACAAAGTCTCTTAATTTTTTGTTATTCTACTATTTTATAAATTGTATAATTCCAATGTTTTTAAGTTATTCTTTAAGAATGCGTTTTATTTATTGTTTACTAATTAGAAATTTTTGGTACTTTTATGGGAAATTCCATTTTAAAAGATTTTTCGGTTCGGAAAATAATTTTCTTTCACCGTTCCTCTCCAAGTATTGTAAATATTATATTTTTCGTCTTATTTTTCTCGAATGTTTATATTTTTAGAAAAAATAAAGTATAGGTTAATTCACAATCACAGTAGCCAAAAAAAATCTTCTAGGTCTAACTAGTGGATCACGTTATGTCGTTTTTTGAGTGGTACAGTAGGTATAGATTAGAAAATCAGACACCCCCCGTATAGATATTAGCAAGTATTTGGACATCCCGTATATATTTTCTACGTTATTATATATTAATAGCATTAAATTAATGTGCTGAAATTAAAAAAAAAAAACGAAGTAAACGAACTCGGACGCCGCCATCACATTTTATATATTTCAGTCAGTTTATTATTAGATTTCGGACATCGTAATATACAGGGTGTTTCGAAGAGACGCAGCAATATTTAAGAGGGTGATTTTTCAGGTAATTTTATGAAAAAACGTTGTCATAAACATACGTCCGGAAATGCATTGTTTCCAAGATACAAGGTGGTTTTTTTTAATTAAGTCGAATTACCTCATTACCGATTTCTTTGAAATTTGGCAGCATTGTTGCTAGATATAGGGAGGTTATATGGGGCTAACCAGATCAAAATTATTGCGTTCAATGGCGTTTAGGGGACAACCCCGGATTTAAAACCACTAGATTTGTTCATGAGGGGCCTCGAACTACAGACAAATGAACTATTTTCAAATTTCATCCTTTTGACTCGCTTCGCAGTTGAAATAGAATAAATAGCGTTTACTACACATGCGTTATCAAAGTAAAAAAAATCCATGCCACCACTTATGTGATTTAGGGTCCACTTCATAAAGGCTTTTTTAACATACCGAATTTATCGACATAGCTCATATGAGCATTGTATTCAATAACCGTTTGAGGGCATGTTATCTCGTCAAGGGCTCCATATCTTGGGTGTCTTTGTTGCTGGAATTTGGTAATTTCCTAGAAATAGTACGCTTCTTCGATACAACCATGGCCGCCGGAAGGGGGGGGCAAGACGGAGCGCTTGCCCCCCCCCCCCCCTGGAACACGTAAATACAGGAAAATATCACATACATAAGTTTAGTGGTAAATGATTTAAACCGTATCCAAGATATACAGAATACTGCAGATTCTATCAACAAAGTTATTAAATTTTTTCGTGACAGTCCATATAGAAGAAAATATGTCCCTAAAATCCCATTATTTTGTGACACGAAGGTCCTCAAAGTACAAATCCATCAGAATATTTTCCGAAAATTACGAAGAAATAAGAGGGGCTTTGAGACATTTGGCTTATTCAATACAATTCAGCACAGAGACACGATCAAAAGCTAATCAATTATTAGCTGCAGTTTCGACTTGGAAATTCATAGTCTGTCTCCACATCATTTCACATTATAGTGCTAAATTGGAACCGGTGTGCAACATACTACAAGGAGAAATAATAAATCTTCTTTCGGCAAAAAACCACATTAAAACACTTTTGTCTGCACTAAAAAATCACAGATCTGACGTTGAAAAATATTTTAAGGAATTTTCCAAAAATCTGAACAAGTTCGTGATAAATTTGACATACCACTAAGAATTCCTAGACTGGGATCAAATCAAATTTATAGAGCTAATTACGAAACGAAGTCTTGCGAGGAATATTACCGTGTTTCTTTGTTTATTTCATATCTAGATTCAATTATCCGTTCAATTGAGATAAGATTTTCGGAAGAAACAGACATTGCATTTTCTTTGTGCCTGTTTCATCCAGAGTTAACTGTAACAGAAGAGTATAGGAAATTGATAGAAAAAATTCCTAACATAGCCAAAGTATACGATTTAGAAAATTTAGACACTGAGAGTGAAACATGGGATGAAATGTGGATAGAGAAAAATAAAAATGAAAATATTCAGTTAGAGTTCGCCGATTTATTGGAAAAACATTGTGAGTTTTTCCCTAGTAACAAAAAAAGCATTTGCTATTTTTTGGCTTTATCTCCAACAACGGCCACAATTATTGAAAGGTCGTTTAGTACCTTAAGACGGGAGAAAACTTGGTTAAGGTCTATCATGAGTGAAGAAAGACTATCTGGATTATGTCTTTTCAGCGTACACAGAGAACATGTAAATAAGAACAAAGACGTGTTTATTAAAAAAGTGATAGATCGATTTTCGCAAAAACGAAGGAATATTCTACTGCTATTTTCTGATTAGACTTATGTTCAATTTATGTTATAACCGATCAGGATCAGTTTATCTTAAGTTTTTTTTTTAATTATATAATATTTTAAGTACTTAATATATAAATTAAACTTCAAAAGAAGTTGGATTGACTGTATAAGTATAGGTTTTTGCCACATATTTTATACATAATACTTTTGTTTTGCTTACTTAGTATTTTCTGCCTTGCCCTCCCCTAATTTAATTTCTTCCGGCGCCCATGGATACAACCACTTCATTCCGACTAGTCCACAAGAAGATATGCTTCGGATCATTTCTTTATGTAATTTTCCAACTTCTAGTAATTGGAAAATATTATAAAACCTTAAATATAAATTATTTTATTATAATTCACATTCAAAAAATAAACGTCAATTAACTTTACGTCTCAAAATATACTTTATTTGCTTTTTAAAAACGATTTACTTTCCTAATACAATTTTTGGCACATAGACAACAGTTTTTTTAATGAAACGCTGTTTGATATAGCGGTTAATGAGCTCGCCCACGTTTCGGTTGTTTTTACCATTACGTCCTCAGTTAAACAATCATTATTATGTTACAATGTTACGTATATGTATGTATTTAGGAAAACATTATGATTTGTATGTAAGTGGCGTCGCACTTTAAAGTGAGGGAGTGTCTCGTCGCAGTAAATCGAACGTTGTCTGGCCCCAAAATGGGAAAACGTCCAAAAATGACTCAATAATATGAGTTAAATCAACTGGTTTTTTGGATGTTTGCCCAAAAGTTTTTTAACTAGAAAATGTATGAATTTTACGCTCTTCGTGATTTGTTCCACGGAACATAGAATAATTATTACAATATGCTCTCCTGTACTCGTAGAATTTCATAATGCAATTAGGTGTAGATAATAATTTGTTCCTGCAATATAAATAAATGACTTTCTTTTATTTTTAATACTGAAATTTTAAATGTTAGCTGAAAGAGTTATTTTTTTAATATTAATAACGTTAACAATGCAAAAACTGAATTTTTTTTGAGTGTCTGAAGTCTATTCATTAGCAAAAAGGAAAACTTATTCGTGTTGAATTTAATGACAAAAGGCAAAAACATCAGCATATGTTTTTACTTTTCCGTTAAATTTTCCTATATCAGTAGGGGTCGAGTGATCATCATCATCATTTTAAACCATTTTATCTGCTTTACAGCGATAGGTCACTTTTGATATTTGCCCCCATAATTCTCGAGAAAATATGTCACCAGTGAGTTAGTTGGAACGTATATATATAACAAATAAAATACAATATTTCTTAATGGGTCTCTGTTGGGTCATTGGGGGGGCGTTCGCTTCGCATGCGGAATGTTACGGGTTCGAGTCCTAGCTCTGGCAATACTTTTTTTTTTCTAATATTTGAATAACGTAGTTAGTTTGTCACGTTAGTTTATTGGAAATAATGAAAATAATACAATTATAATAATTATTATTATTAAAATTCTGTTTCGTTACGCAGGTCATATGTTTTTGATTATATTATAACTTGTCGAGAAAGTTTTGGGGTGACACAACCGATTTTTTAAAATACCACGTGAAGTTTTGAAAATAATTTTCGCTTGGCTAGCACCAAGTACCAATTTTTCTAGAGTTCTAGATATTTATGCAATTTCCATATTGGTTATAAATAGGATACAAGCAATTTTTAGTGCCACATCTAGGGTTGCCAGGCGTCCTAATTTAGGCGGGATTGTCCCGATTTCAAGTGAAACGTCACGCTTTGTCCCGCGCATACGATATATTGTTCCGGTTTTTATGAAAATCCCGTTGGTCACCTTAGAATGCGAAAAAATATCCACCCAAATATAATAAAGCAAACCCTTTTAAATGCTTTTTTTTAAATTGATTTTATTTAAATTTTCCTCGTATTTCACATACGTGGGAAAACTTTGGGAAAAAGAACTGTTAAAGTTTTATTTTTGATATTCAGTGGCAAAGTATTTATGAAGTGAAAATTTAGCTAAGAAAAGCCGTATTTTAAAGTTTTCTTGTTTACTTTTCATATAATAATTTTTCGCCTGCGGCATATTATTTTCCCGCTAAATTCTATTTTGTCTCTTTTTTAAATTTCAAACCTGGCCACCTTAGCCACGTCCTATATCGATATATCTAGACACGCCACTGCCTCAGTGACATCTCGTTCTTGATTTCATACTATGACTTTCCCCAATCCCCCAAAAGATCCCTGAGAATGTTCGCAGCGGCGCTAAGTGTCTGAATGTATAAAATCCTCTTTTCTAGGAAACCAATAACCGCAAAATGGCAAAAAGACCAAATGCAAAATCTTAAATGTATTTTCGAAAAGAATTTTTCAAACAAAGCAAACGGTGGCGACGGGCAATAAAATGCACATTGAAAACAAATGAATCAAAGCGTAGATGCAGGTTAGAATAACCCAAATTGACAGGTCGACACGCGGTCGAATTTCTAATAAAACAATGAAAATAAATGTTGACCGGGGTTTTTAATTAGTTGTCGGACAGTCGCTTAACATTGTCCAGATACGGGGCGGGAATATTTCGCATTTTTGAATTTCATTTACTTATGCTTTTGTAGCGTACACGTAATATGCGTATACAGGGTGAGTCACCCTAAACGCGACGGTCTGCTGTGACAAAACTATTCCGATTTTTCAAATTCTTTCTGATTTTGTAGATCTATTTTAAAATAGGTGCCAGTTATACAGGGTGTTACATTATCCCGTAGAATATCAAACTTACGTTTTTTTATAAAAGAATATTATTATTTAAATGATTTTGATATAAGGTTTGTGTGAGCTCTAAAATGCATAGTTTACTAGATATTAATTTTAAAAGTCAAAAAACCTGCCCCATAATAATGGGTCATTTTTAGTAGATTTAAAAAAAATGTAACTATTCAGGAGATCGGCACAACCGAAATTTTGAAAAAATTTTATGCAGTACTTCATTTCATGACCCCTGGATCCTAAAAATGACTCAGTTCAAAAGTTTATATATCTATATATAGGTATACATAAGTTGAGTGGTAGTCTTTGCTGACTAGTTAATAGATAACTGTGTTTCTTGGGTTGATCCGCAAATCTTTTTGAATAAAACTATTTTACGTTATGCCAAGCTTTCGATATATTTTTATTGTTCGGGGCTTAGTATACGAACATTAATGCATACTTTTTTGTCAACTTGATAAAAAAAAAATAAAAATTAATTTACAATTTTTATTATTTTTACCAATGTAAAACTTGCCTCGTATACTAAGCCCCGAAAAAAATATAAAAATATATCGAAAGCTTGGCATAACGTAAAATAGTTTTATTCAAAAAGATTTGCTGATCAAACCAAGAAACACAGTTATCTATATGTATACATATATATGGGATATAGAAAACTTTGCGCCACGTTCTAGACCGCATTTTGTGACCAATCGACAAAATTTGGTTCAAAAATCGGCTAGGTCATTGAATCGCGTGAGTTCGTTGGCGATTGAAATCCCAACCCAACCCAACCCTACACCTGTCATTATTTTTGACAAATAAACGCCTGTGAAATAACAATAAGACCGTGCTTACGTATGTATTATAGTATAATGGGTATCTCAGTTAAAGTAACTGTCAATATGACACTTTGGTTATATTTGGCGACTGTCAGAATATTCTATTATTTGTTTATTAATAGTGGGTGTCAGTGGTAGACTAAGTATAATTAAAAAATCTATAAATCGAAAATCTACTTTTCCGACTGGCTGCCATCGGAATTTTTTTTATAGTTACGCCAGTGCGTTTTGCAAAAACTAGTTATATCATAAGATGTACAACATCCTGTAGTAAAATAATCCATTACAGATTGGTTCGAAAAGCTACCCATTATACAGGGTGATGACATTTTGCAAACCCATAAAAAATCTGAATTTTTTAAATGGCACACCCTGTATATTATATACAAATACAAGTTATTGCTTTAATAACAATTTTACACAAATTTACTTGCTATGCTACTTTTAGGTATTGTTGCAAACAACGATTATAATATTAAGAAGGCTGTGGTACAAAAGATATTATTAATTGCAAACATTAAAGAATTACGACAAAATTGAATAATCTAGGTATTTACATTTTGAAAAACTTAAAACAAATAATTTAAGAAATACAAGAGATTACAAAAAAAAAAGTTATAACAAATGTTCAATACATACATTTCTAAACATATCAGGTATTAATGTGCTAAAAGCAACTCTAATTCTTTGCTTCATATTTTCAGCTATAGTCGATGGAGTCCTATAAACGATGTTTTTTACATAAACCCATAAGAAAAAATCTTCCTGGTGTTAGGGGCCACTTCGGCTGATCCATCGATTAGGAAACTTTCGATTTAAATACACTAAATCGACTTATATAAAAGTCATAATATAATAATAATTATAATAGATAATGGCGCACGGTACGCTTAAAATGTGCAGGAGCTCCATCAAATTGTAGCCATTTTTTTTAAGGGTCCGTTCGACCTAAGTCCCCGATTTCACTGCAGCCTCATGGGCTTATTGTGTATTGTCGCCATAGTTAGTGGAACGTTATCCAAAATTAAAAGACATGTTTTAATAATCGTAAAAATTTATTTCTGTTTAGAAGACCGTCAAAGAAATATTGCCAATCATGATGTCTCCGACTATAGCACCAAAAACGTTAACATTCCACCGATTTTGGTGATCAACAGTACGAAACTGATGTTTATTCTCAGTATCGTATAGGATAATGGAACTAAATAGCACATATTGAAAAAAGTCATCATCTTGTTCCATAGCCTATAAACAGAAATCCAGACGTTTATGAAAATCACTGCTATATAAATTTTGATGCATTTGAATTTGAAATGGATGGTATTTATGTTTTCAGGATATTTCTGGATACACTAAATTGACTTATACCAACCTCTCTTCCGATAATTCTAGTGGGAGTATGTGGGTTTTCAATCACAGAACCTAACACCAATAATTCTTTTTCTTCGTTTTTCGTTACATTTTTGGCTATTCTTTTTTTTTACGTAGGCGACACTACGTGACCTTTCCCGTAAGCAAGCACTTTGGTATCAAGGTGTCTCCGGTGTGGGAGTTTCTGGACATATATGTTGCTCTGAAAACATTCGCGCCTTGTTGATATCATGTCAACATTTTCTTCTACGGAAGACATTCTTTAAATAATATTAAAAATCAAAATTGTTTTGAAAATATACTGCCATAAAGTGTGAAACTATGTAAATGTGTCATAATTTGAGATAAACGAACAGCAGACCATCGCGTCTTCGGTGACTCACCCTGTACTATACATTTGGAGGATACAAGATTAAAGTAAACTGTAAATAAAAAAATCCTCAGAATTTATTTATTTATTTCAATTTAGAAAAATAACCAAATCCCTAACTTTTTGGTCATACTTAGTTATGCGACAATGTCGCATGCGCATGCGGATGGTTGTAGGTAAGCGACAATCCACTTGTCATTAAAGTCATGAGACCCACAATGACAAATTTAGCATAAATGTTTGCATAGGAGTTCTTAACACTTTGACTGCCACGTCATATTCACTGGAGGGTCGCTAAGGCCACGCGTTTTTTTATAATAATATAATAGTGCCTAAGTAATAAAATTATCAATAAAATATTTAACTTTTATCAAAAGTCGGCGCTAAAATTATTTTATCATAGCCCCACGCCTCGCTAAACAATATCCCATAAGAAATTCACGTAAATCGTGCTACTCTAGCATACACACGGCGCAATATTCATGATCGCATGTGTATACCAGAATATACACGTGGCGATCTGGTCTAGGCTACTGTGTATACTCAAAGATACACACGGCAGTCAAAGTGTTAAAAAGTATCTCCTAGGAGTTTGCAAGTGCCTGATAGCTGAATGGGACTTAACCATTCTGAATTTTTTGCAAAATTAATACTGTTATTAAAACATGTTGTTTAGATATTCGACAAACCCTATCGTTTGTACATGATGGTTGTCCAAAGCACTTCAGCATAACTGTTCGTGAATTTCAGAATGCTACCTATGAGGAACAATGGTTCGAAAGAGAGGAGCCAGTTCTTTGGACAGCGCGGTATCCCGCGAGGTCTCTCCTTGCGATTTTGGTGTTTTCTCATTCTATACACACACGAGATCAGCTTAGGGAAATCTCAAGGGAGATACAATAGATGAATTTTCAGGACAATTAAACGCGAACTCTGATAACAAATCCTAGAATTGAAACTCATGTTAAGATGTTTTGCTTAGAATGGACTCCCAACACATACCAATTTCATTAATAGATATTTTTTGTGTCGTTGAGAAATCTCAGTGCGTTTCGAACATTCAGATTAATTTGATAGGCATAGAATAATTTATCGTTTTCTGTCTTCCACCGGATGAAATAGCATATTTCTGCTGCTGGTGAATTCTAAAATAGATAGAGCCGATGCTGTAGGAAAACCAAATGAAACATTATTAATAATATGATATATTTGAAGTTATAGATATCTACGATATTGTTAATTTGGATATGGTGTTTATTTTTACTTTTTATTTAAGATGAAAACGATGCCGACAATGTTAAAAAGAAACCAAATATACCCAAAACGTCATTGGCCTTTTTAAAACAGATCGCGACAAAATTAAAATACAATCCAGAATATAATGCTTAAGGATGAGACATTTTGCGCCATAAATCGCACGTCTACATAACGTAATCTAACATTTTCTTAAGGATGCTAAATTTGTCTTTATACAAATATAGTTACAAATTTTACAATATTAGTAAGAATAGTAAGTTATTTTGTACCCATTCCAATCAAACAATTTAGAAATGTTTCGTCAGTCAGGTACCCAGAAAGTTGTATATTTTTCAATATATTCTTTGGAAGCCAATTTAGAAGAAATTGAATTTTCTTAAAATAAAATCCACCACCATCCAAAGTTTCGACACTTTCTAAGGTGCGAATATTTCATTTCCGTAACTTCACAGACATCCATAAACATTTCATTTTAAAATTAGTAATACTCCGTGTATAAAATGTCATTACTGTGTGTAAATCGCTTCGAGAAAATTAACAAAGAACATTTCTCAGCGTGTGTCTTGATAAGAATCAGTTTTAGATTATGAACCTTGAGTAGAATGTTTTTATCAAAGCTAAACCAGATAAAATACAATTTTCACGAAAGAATATTGTGAATATTACATGATGTTATAAAAACTTGAAAAGTACATGATATCTCTATATTATTAACACTAGAACCAGAAGGTCTATTTAAAAACGATTGTGGCGCCACGTGTAGATGATCAAAGTACGATTCAGTTTGTAGGTTATGTAACCAGTAAATATCTAGAATTTTTTTAACTAGAGCACAAAATGATTTCGTAAAATTGGTTGTTAATTTTTCAAACAATAGGAACAAAAATGGATCCAAGCCCACAGTTCTGTCAAGAAGTGGTGGAGTGTAGTTTTCTTATTTTCGCGTATCTAAATAATTTGTGAAACTTTCCTTACATTTATTATTTTTATTGTTAATTCAGTAGATATTTTTGATAAATTATGAAAAATCAATTTATTTTGCACACAGCATCATAAGACTATTTACTAAAGAAATTAAGATTTGGTACATACATATTGCATAGATGTGGCGGAATTTAGCATCGTTATTTTTCGTTTAGGATGGTCCCTACAATTTTACCCTTCCATGAAATCTCAGATATTATTCCCCCCTATATCCGACTTTTAATAATTATAATGACTTTATTGTGTGAAAATAATTACACAAAAGGCGAAGTGGAGGCTGAGCCTCCTATCTTAACCTATTCAAAACTTTAGCTACACTAAATTCTATATGAAACGAAAACAAAAATAACAATGATGACTTAAATAAAAATTAAAATACAATGAGAATAGGAATAGAACAAATGATTCACCAAGTCACTTAAACATAATTACTAAAAGGTGATACCATTATTAATAATTAAATCTCGAACTCGAACTTTTTTCTTATTTACAAAGCAAAATAAATATCTAGAGACAAATCGCTTTGACCACCGGGATATAAAAATATGATATCCGAAAATAAAAATAATTGAAATTATTGGTTTATGGAATAATATTAAAAAATACGTGGAGGTCACACAAGTAATGTTCTGTACCAGAAATGCATAAAGAATAATTCGAATATAGTCTCAATTTTTTAAAAGATACTTTAATTATAAAAAAAGCTCAAATTAACCTGACATTTCTAAGCGATGTATTATTATTTTAATCAAACTCCTTTATTTTGAATGTTTTTTTTGTCCTTTATCGCCTTCATTCCATATTGAAATGTCGAAAATTTCAGATTTACCTATATAGAACAATTCATCAAAATCTTTCATCCAAAGTATCAAACTTAGTACTATTTAAATAATAAATAAATCCTCTTTATAAGTATCGAATTATAATAATAAAAGCTTTTAATGAAATGGCTTTAAATGTTACTCAAAAATGACAGTTTTAAAACAAAACCTGACAACAATATAAATGCTGAGAGTTTGATAAATAATAGAGTTTATGGAACACGCCACTAGCGACAATTTATCTCACCCAGGCGTAACAGTGTTTTCAAAAGCTTCATAAGAGTTAAATTTACTGCATCAACAATTTTCCGAGCAACTACAAGAAATTTCCACCAAATCTAACATAAAAATTTGTAGAGACCACTAATAATTGAAAACGGTGATATTTGAACTAAATTTTATTCTGATTATTACAAATAGTTATGATTAGGTAACAAGGTGTTTTAAATAAAACATTGGAATTTGAATGGAATGTAAATATAATTCTGGTGCAACAAGTTGGCCCCGATTGACCAGCGGAGCGCCTTTGGGGCGCATATTTTGGCGGCATCGTTACATATTTGGTAGGGGACTATTAGCAGATTCCAGCGCATTGTTATGCGCTTTTAATATTCCGCACGCGTTCGCGGCTGGTCGAAAGTTGACAATGTTGTCGTAATTGTTAAAATATATCCCAAAATGGAGAAAATACCAGATGGTTTTGAAAGTAATGTCTCCATACCAGAAACTGATCTTGTAGAAAAGAATGTATGTACCTACCTTTGTGGAAATATAATTCCGTGTGATTTTTAATTAAATGTATTTATTGGAAAGTAAGTTGCAAAGTCAACATCCATTTCACTTGTTATATTTTACATAGGTACCTATTGTACGATAACAATTTTAAATAATACCCATTAGGATTATTGATTCTTAAACTTGTAAAAATGACTCTTCTGGGTCATTTTAAACACGGGAACAGCTTTGTTACATTAACACCAAGGCAAGAATCTTCTTTTTTTTTTTAAGGGTTCGTTCAACATAAAAAGAATCTCCCTTAATAATTTATATATCGAAATGCTGCGAATAAATTACAGTCTGACAGAACTTCAATCAAATCAGATGAAAAATAGGCTGAACCTCAGAATGAATTGTAATAAGCTGTAATTTTGCGCAGAGCCTTC
This sequence comes from Apoderus coryli, assembly GCA_911728435.2. Classification (NCBI taxonomy): domain Eukaryota; kingdom Metazoa; phylum Arthropoda; class Insecta; order Coleoptera; family Attelabidae; genus Apoderus; species Apoderus coryli. Next base: position 8,338,641 of record OU452206.1, on the reverse strand, counting down.
TTCTGATATTAATAATCACATTCGTATTATATCCCATTGCGCGCTGTTTGAAGTTGTTTAGAGTTTTGAAGAATTTGAAATTCTCAATATGATATATACTAAAAAAAGATTTAAACTGGTTGAAAACATAAAAAATACCGGGTGTATGCATTGTCTCACTTTTGTAAAAGATACTTGCATAATAAAAAGTTAAATTAAAAGGATCAACCTCACATTTCTGAGCGATGTTTTTTTTTATCTCCTTTTTCCGCCGACCGTCCCAATAATGATGTATTTTAACGCACTCAAAATCGATAATTAATGACCCCTATTAATCAATTATTTTTTATTAATCAACGGTTTTATTATATGCAACCCAATGTTGTGTATTAATTGTACCTAATGTAAGTATATTATTTATATTTTGTCACAAGTGCATTTCGAAAAACATCATAGACTCGATAATGAATGTAAGTATTTTTGTTTTTCATTTATATGACCAAAAAGATATGTACTGGGTGATCATATATAGGGCTTAATGTAAACTATTTACGGCAGATAATATCGTATATACGGGGTGTCCCAATAACGCGTGAGAAATCCCAGTTATATTTTTTTAATGGAACACCCTCGATATTTTAGTTTATTATTAAAGATTTTTGTTTCTCCTGATTCCAAAAAATAATTTAAAGGGTTTATCTTAAACGGTTCAATAAGAATTCGCAATAAAACAAAGCTTTTTCAAAAATTAAATATATTTTAAACAAAACAAAAACTAAAAGTAATTTACACAAAACTGAGAAAAAAACCAAATTACTACAAAAGATGTTCGAATCTGTCTCCGTTTACTTCAATGCATTTTTCGAATCTATTCCTTAAGTCGTTAATAGTGTTTATTAAAAAATCGAGAAAATTTTCACCTAAGCTACTCACTTCTATTTTAACCAAATTTCTCATCCGCTCTCTGTTTTGAATGTCCAATAAATACACTTTATCTTTAATATAAGCCCATAAAAATATATCCAGATGCGTTAAATCATGACTGCTTGGTGGCCATCGAATAGTCGCAAACTTGTCAATCCATTCTCTAAAGTTATTGTTAAAAGTCTTGAGCACCCCTGGTGTTATGAGGAGGTGCTCTGTCTTGATGGGATACAAAATCTTGTAACTGATTAAATGGCAAATTTTCTAAAAAATTATTTTATACCATAATAGAATAAAGTTTGAATCTTGAATTTATTACTTAAGACAATATAAACAAAATTAGAACAATTAGCTAACATTGTTTCGATACATTGAAAATACGAGTATTGTTTTTTCTTTCGTATAAGAATTAAATAGAGATAGAGTAGATTTTTAACGATGTATTTGCACTTAATATCCCAGTACATTTTACCTATACTCGGAACAGCTCTGACCTGAAACAACATTTAATTATAGCATTATTTTATTTTATCTACAGTTATTTTTCTCTTCAATATTAAAAAAAATACAATGCTATATTTCAATCGACAGCAATAGTCACCTGCGTGTGAAAATATTGAAAAAATAAACCTTGACGGTTCGCTATTTATACCCACCCAGTCCTTATTCTATTTTTCAAACTAAACTTAACACTATACGCATACATTCATTATACATAAATAAATATATATTTACCTGTGACACCCGAAAATAATCTAGTTTATAGGCCACTTATTATTTCACGCATACCACAGTTACTCGTATTAATCATCAATTATATTACTCAGCATCTTACCTAAATGCAAATAATTAATGGAAACATCAAATCTATTTTATCCGTTTCTGCAGGTTTTATCATATGAAACACTATTTAAATATTTCAAATCGTAACTGATAATTAACTAGAGTTTTGATCACTGCCTTCACAAGAATATGTTATTTCCATGATTATGAAGCTAACACTCCGAAACATGTCCCTGTAATTGAAAAAAAGATGATAAAGATGACGCACAGGCCAATTTAGCAGGACAAAATTATACTAAGTGCGAAATAATTTTTCGTTTTTTTTCGCGATTAGAGTCACAAGTGATGGGCCTATAAAAAAAGATTATAGAACGTACTTGTTCCAAATTAATTGATAATTCTTGTGATGGATAAATGAATTCGATTTGCAACTAATATCTGCTACTGGCTCATATAGTTTTGGTTTCATTCTTTGAATAACTTTAAGAACTGAAACCATGCTGTGTAAATAACAACATTATGGAAGTAATTAATATATTTGATACCTACATTATAAGCATCACACTGGTATTATTTAATGTACTATCAACTTTTGTATTGCGCCTCTATAGACTTTATATTAATAGATGTGATCTATATCACTAGTTTTTCTGAAAAATTGTCAATTTGTATTTTCAATAAAATATTGATGATGTCAAAACTTATATGAAACGTTGAAACAATTTTTTTTATTTTACAGGAATATTTCCAATCAAAATTGTCCATGTCTAGGTATTATTATTATTATTATTAGGATATAAAGATTTAGGTTTTTTTAATAATATTAAAAATCCCAGGAGGCGAGAAAACTTTGGAAACTTCTATTTTTGTATTAAAATTGACATAAACTATTTGAGTTTTAAGAACAATTTATCTCATAATAGTTTTCGATTTGCAAAAATATTTAAACTATGAATTTTGAACAGAGTGTATATAATTAGCGATGTGATTTCTTGGCGCAGGGTATTATTAGAATCCCTAATTCACTAAAAAACGAATAAGAATTTTATTGAGCTTGACTGCAGAATAACTATATATGTACTTCATTCATTCTAGAGTACACGTTATTGCTCGAACTCTCCCGGACATATAATTAATTTCTTACAACTTTTTAAATTCCCTATAAAAAGTATGAAAAAACAGTATTTTTGTCAAATATGATTAATAACAAAAAAAAATTAATGCTTTAAAATGATGTATCACTCGACCCCTACTGATATCTGAAAATTTAGCGGTTGTGTCCACCTCTATCACAGGGCTTAAGCGATTTCAATCAAAATTTAATGGCTTCATCCTAGGACTGTCCCAAACTCATATACCAAAATTTAGCTCAATTGGTGAAAGCGTTTGGGCGCTATCGTGGTTGAATACATACACACAGACAGCGAGACTTCCACCTGGAAATGGTTTTAATCCTCTCAGGGAATTTCAAAAAAGATATATCCAACAAAAAGTACGCAACTAGCTTTAATTCTTTTCGTGAAATTTAAACCCCCTAGCAGAGGACAATCACACCCCTAAAATTTCTTATGAAAAGTGCGGTCGAGTGATACGTAATTTGAAAGGACACATGATAATGATTTGTTGCCTTTTACTTAAAATTAATGCAAAAACGATTTTATTTCAACTCCCTCTGGAATGGACTATACAATTTGTTGTAGAGTAAAATTAAAATAATTTTAAAAGCTACCAACCATTCCCTAAATTATGTTTCTATTATAATTTAGTGTTTTACTGTTCTGTTCAGGTTTTCATATTATTGAATTGAATTAGAATGAAAATAATACCGAAGTACACAGTAGAGACAAAAAAAACTCCGATGAAAATAATATTGAGAAGCGGTCTTTCTTTTAGTTCGAATTTTATAAAAAGGAACGAAGTGGCTTCGTCTATATGCACCACTAAAAGACTGCCGCCGTATTCGGCTACAATTCGCTTTTATGTAAATCCAGCAAATTTTCTAAATGCCACCGCAATGGTGCCTAACTGTAAATTGTCTGGCCTTGCGTCTAGATTAAGAATTGGAACGTGATCTTCATAAATAAATCATGATCGTAAACACTGTCAAATGGTTTTTGTATAATACTTATGTAGGTATTATAAATCTCTCTAAATTGTTCGTAATGCGAAGATAGTTCCAAAATATTGATAACTAAATGCTTGTCATAGGCGCATATGTTTATTTTAAAGAAATAGTCCATTCTTAAGTGGAGTGAATGTATTGTGACTAGGAAATAAAACGTCAAACTCCACGAAATCAGTTTAACACATCACACTTAATGTGTTGGGTCGATTAAATTGCTATAATTACCATACATGTTTCGAAGCCTACAAGCTTCATCATCAGTGGCAATAATATCAGTAGAGAATTTGCATTTTTAAATATTACATCATTTGATTAAGCTAAGAGTAAGTTAAGAGTAATGTGTTGAAGTCTGAATTACATTGTGTGATGTGTTAAACTGATTTCGTGGAGTTTGACGTTTTATTTCTTATTCACAGTATATTATTTATGCATATTTGACATCTTTCATAGATCAGGAAATTGTCTTGTCAGATTATTATTTAAAGCTTGCTACCAATGATTTGATCACCTAAATATTTTAAAACATTTTGAAGAGGATATACTCGTAGGATTAATTTCAATATTTACGAGAACCTTACTATACAGGGTGATTCATTATGGTTTCAACAAACGAAAACTGGAGATTCCTGAAAACAATTCAAGCATTTTTTGCCATTGAACCTATGTCCGCAAATGCTTCGTTATCGAGATACAGGGTGTCCAAATTTAGTGGTCATATAAGCTTTTTTGTTTATTTCTCAAAAACTAGTTAACCGATTTTGACAGAATTTTACATGCTTTTGAGGACCGATAACCTAAAACAATTCCGCATTATTTTGATTTTCATGAACAGATAATTGGCGTAGATATAGGGGGCATTTGGGTAAATTTTACACATAAATTAATTAGAGACAGCTTTGACAAGCTTCATTATTTTAAATTATTACTATTTTAAAAAGAGCAACTTATAAGCTACGATTTTTATGGAGACCAATAAATTGCAAGTTAATGGTAGATTTAAATCAAAATAACGTTTACCAGAGAACAAAGTGAAAAATCAAATTTGCCGTGGAAAACGATTTAATAATAACAAATTACTTAACAAAATTTTAAGGCCTATCAGTACAATTAAAAATTTAACAATAAAAAAACTAAAATCGAAATTTAAATAAGAAAATTCATAACAACTGTTTAAATTGCGCTCCATTGACAGTAATGCACATTCTACATCTTTCAACTAATGAATTTGTAATTCTAATAAGGATATGAAGATCGTTTCTTATTTCCCTAGCAGCTTCATGAACTCTCTCCTCTACTTAAAATAGTGCTATTTAAAGAGAATAATAATCTAATTCAAAGACAATAATGAACATGGTGTAAAAATACAAATTCTGGAGTTAACTTTCACTAGTACGTAATTTTAACCAAGAGGTTTTGTAATGTATCCCTAAAATTTCGAAATAAATGTTATTTCGATGACATTTACAAAAAGATGGCTTGGTCACTGGCGTAGAACAGGTTAAAATTAGGAATATTTGCTAGGTAAATAAAACAGACAGTTATGTTTTATATTTAAAGGGTGTCGATTCATTTTAGATTTTGCATGATAAATAATAGGTATTTACAAAAATCTATTTCCAATTGTTATTTTACCACCAGAATAAATTATGTTTGTAAAAATAATGCAATAAGTAAATGACGAAAAAAATAAGAAATATATACACAAAATTCATTTTATTTAAAGGTCTATAAATAAGTTATTCTTTTTCTCAGTTTTGTTTATTATTTACCCTTTTATCCCTACTTCCATCAGATTGAAAACATTTTGTATAAAATAGTAATGAATTCAAGAAATATTTGTTATTGCTTATTAATAATATTTTATGGACCTGCGCCACTGCGAAACAGGATATACTGGTCCGCCATATGCAACATCCATTCCGATCAGCATTTGTGGCTAGTATAGTCCTTCCTCTCACTTTTTTTCAAAGTCTTAAACCAATCCAATTGTTTCCAAACAGTTGATTTAAAGCTTCTGTTACTTGTCTACCACGTTGCGTAGCGGCTCCGTCATGTTGACACCACATGTTTTGAACAATATTCAGAGGTACATCCTCAATAAATTCGAGTAGGCGGTTTTGTAGAAAATGACTGTATTGATTTGAGTTAAATTAAATGGCCATTAATTATGAACAACGACAATAATTGATTGTTAAACATGCCACCCCAAACATTGATACTAAAATTCTTGAAATTTTCGCCCAATAGCACGAGGGTTGTTTAAAGACCATACATGTTCATTATGGTTTGTATTTATGCCATCTCTAGTAAAAGTTGCTTCATCTGACCAGAACACTTTCTATAATAATAAACTAATAAGTAAGTTAGCTTTAATTTGATTGCGGATTAGTTGTTTTTTCTTTAACAAAGTCAGCCAGTAAAATAATCAAATTCGTAAGGAGAATTCTTTCTTTTATCAATAAGTCATAGATTACAATAAATAAATAATAAACAGTTTTAACTATGCAGATTTTTTTCTTTCTACAAATAATTTGTTATGTCTCTTACCTATGTAGGTACTATTGACAATTGAAATTCGTGCTTATGTTAGTCTTCCCTGTGATTTATATGCAGATATTTGTGTGTTACAGCACCCAGACGGACAGACATCGTCCGGCTGGAGGATGTGTCGAAGCGACAACAGCAAAGGCCGCTTAACCATCGCCGTCAAAATAACCACCGAATAAAATTGGTTTGTAAAGCCAAAGGCTTACCAGTGCCTAAAATCACGTGGCGAAGGAACAACGTCGAACTCCACGGTGGCAAGCACGTGCGGATCAATTATAAAAAGTAAGTTCATCTTGATATAGCTTGTATAATATTATGTATATTTAACAAAATTAATTCAATTTAATTTTAACTGGATATTTTTGCCACTATATGCTGGTTAAACAGAGAAGCTAATCTGTTAGTACATCAAAACGCATTTAAGTATATAACTTAAATCATAATTGATCTTGAATTAGGTAGAATGACATAATTTCCTCAATGCAAGCCGCACATATGCTACGACCTACATTTATTAGATTATAACGTACCTACTTCTTAAGAACTATGTGAGTGTATATCCTGGTGAACGATTGAAAAGCACAGCTGCAGCTTAGAAAACGTTTTGTGCAATTTTATGAATAACGTTTTCAACGTTGGTTGATACTTGTAGACGCTAATGAAACAGGATTAGATCAGTTAAACGTTCTGCACCCATACGGTTCTCAATCTACATATTCTGCAGTAAGAACACAATCTGACAATGTTATTAAGGAGAAGAAGAGGAAGATTAGATATTATATAGATAGGTACAGGACCTAAAACTACTAAACTACAACTACATACTTGACTTGGGATGTCTTACTAACATTGGTACAAATGGCAACTTGATCCAACGCTGTCGGATTATAAATTAAAATGAAAAATTTTCCGAAATATTTATGCGGTAAACAAATTTCATTTTCAACCATATATTTTGATGATGCCAGTATTTGGTTATATAATGAAGCTGAATCTGATACTGTCCAGTTCCTCAGACTTAACTCAACCTATTAATATTTATATACGAATTTCAAATAAATTTTTGTAAATATAAGATCAACATTTTTTCATTTTCCACTTTTTTTAACTCTTGCAGTCCAGATTTTTAAACTTTAGTCACCATATCTCAGAAATTAATTTGAATGCACTGAGAATGCTGGGTTTTATATTCAAATCCACAAAAATATCTTGACTCTTTACAATGTTGCGCTCTATGCTTGGCCTAGTCACCATTGTACAATAGTACATAAATAAAATCGAGAGGGTTCAAAGAAAACCTTTAAAATTTCTTGCATTTAGGATTGACGGTCATTTTCAACCGCACGCCAACTCTTATTGGACCGTTTTGACTTTTGGTCGCTCTCAAGGCGTCGTACTTTTGCATCGCAGGTGTTCCTTTTCAAATTGATAAATGGTACTTCGAACTGCCCACTCTTGCTTCATCAGATTCATTTTTACGTCTTAGGCAATCACACCAGATATCCAAACTCTTTTATGTATCTCACAATCGTATATTAACTACGAATCTAGGGCACCCTTATGGCCAACCTACAAAGATTGCAATTCCTTGATAGTCAAAAATATGAATTTTCTCGATGTTAGACCTGTACCTTTAAACATTCTTTAACACTGTATCTATGGGCTAACAGGTTTGGCTAGTTCTAATAATTGTTTTATTTTTATACAGCTGTATTTCTGTGTTCTGATCATTGGTTGCGCTCAGTAATGATCATGACTCACTTAGTGCATTTTATTCATAATATTGTTTATTGTAATCATTGTTTAATTGCTTGAATATTGTATTTATTTTTGTCTTGACAATTGTGTATTTAGTTATTTATTCTATTTTGGATTCAATGTTATGTTTGCGAATTTCTTGGATCATCAGCCCTTAATCTAACCCCTAATGCGTATACGCCACTGCTTAGCAGTGGGTAAAAATCTGTATATGGATTGATATAGTTGACTTTTTGAAAGTAACCATTTTTCTTTTTTCAATTAAATAAAATCCTAAAGTATAGAAAAAAAAGTAATATACTTGTTTATGAATATGCAGCCTATTTAACGAAAAAGAGGACTACAGGTAAGACAAATTTTAATATACGAAAATAGTGACTTTTTTTTAAGCTACAGATATTTTCACTCAACTTCACCTGTTCTTTCATTTACAAAACTACCTCATTCCTGTCAAAAGCTAATACACGAACTGAATCTGAATAATATACTTTTTTTTTGAAAGGGTCCGTTCGACAAGTCCCCGGTTTCACAGCAGCCTCATGGACTTATTGTGTAAAGTCTCCGTATTTTATGCCACCCAATCCAACAACCCTGTACCCTCCACTAACTTGTGGAGTTCAGTTATGTGTTGGGTGTCAATATCTGCTGGCGCAATCAGCGCATTCCCAAAAATAAAGTGTCGCCTTCGTTGTAAGGCTACACACTCACATATTACATGGTAAGCTGTTTCAACTGGCCCATTACACAATCTGCATTGCAGGTCCCTGTTATACAGCCCCATCTTGTTTAGGTGGTCTCTCAGAGCGCAATGCCCAGTAAGGAGTCCCATAGTTACTCGCATCTGACTCCTGCTTAATGATAGCAGTTTTCCAATGCGTTTTGTTGCTGTACCAGGTATGAACTTCTTACCATACTCCTGCTTGGGAATATGTTCCCCATATCTCTGGTGCTCGCTTTTGGCCCAGCACTTAGGGAGTTCCCTCGCCGTTCTTTGAAACAAGCCCAGCTCAAGTTCCGTGCCAGTATATGAGGTTTCAGAGCCTTGTCTAGCCAGCCAATCAGCTCTCTCGTTAACTTCGATTCCCGAGTGAACCGGGACGCACACTAGATTAACCCTATTGTTGCCTGTTCCCATACCAGTTTAGTTGTAACAGTGGGGCTTTTTAGAGCCCTTAAGGTGAACTTATCTGTTTAGTTTTGCACACTGTAAAATTGCAAACACTTCGGCTCGAAACACGGATGTGTTGTTCCCCAGTAAGAATCTTAGATTCGAGTTCCTTGTCTCACTATATATACCTGCACCACTTCCACTTTCGATTTTTGACCCGTCTGTAAACCAGGTTATCCCTCTCAGTGTCCGCATGCAGTCTTGATTAAGAACTTCTCGGACCATAATATGCACCTCGAAGTTTATGTCGAATTCAAATTTTGGTCTGATGTGACGTTTTTACATGAGAACGTCTGAGTAACATAAGCGTTCTCTCCGCTCTTGCTCTGGTTCTTTTTAGATGTGCGGTCCAGGTAAGCTTTGGGTCTAGAATGACCCCTAAATATTTTACCTCCCCGGATATTCTTACGATTTCACCTTGAAGGTACAGTGTTTTTTATTAAGATTTTAACAAACTAACTTTGAATAATATACGCCATTGGACAACAACGTGCTATAACAATCACCTCCATGACAACGCTTAACGACCGCATCAAGTCAACGTAAATTTTGATCAATTAGAGAATAATTAATTATTATTATTAAAAAATAATAAACTATACAAGTATATATATATTTTTAGTCGTACAAAAAATAGCATAACCTTCACGAACGTTAACCAGTACCGATCTCAGACAACAATAGTCCTCGATCGGTAAATGTGCTTACCGTTCGTGATACTATAAATGATAAAAACACAGATTTAATCCAGATCCTCGAAATTTGTGGCAGAACATGTTTGTTCAAAAGTGTAATTTATAACATTTTCTAATTTATTGATTGATTTTTCAAATATTCCAGACGAAAAAGCACTCTGGTCATCAAGCGAGCAGACAACAATTCCAATAGCTTATCAGGCACTTATGACTGTGTGGCACGCGGAGTCGACGGCACTGAAGTGACGAAAACCATTGAAGTGCGGAGTTGGCAAGTGGAACCAACAACAACAACGAGACGACCACCCGCACCACCATCTAGTGAAATATATTTTATTAGTAAGTTTTTAGTTTTCTAACAAAAGTAAAATAGGGATGAACAAGTCTTTTTCCATTTATAGTTTTTGCATAGAAAGTTAGCTGTGTATCGGCAGTTGGCGACCTACTCATATACATCCTTATCTTTATCATATAGATAAGCAAGGCAGTTTGCTCTATTAAAAATATGCGCTAAATACAAACATAATTTTAGGTGTGTGAAACAAACGCTATAATTCAGGCGAATCTATACCGTTTCAACTTCAAATTGGCACACAGAATCATAATGACATTAGTCAAAATCAAATTGACAACATGAATTTCAAATTGGCCTTAATCAAAAGCAAATTGACAATAATCAAAACCATAATGGCACTAGTAAATTTTAACTTGGTGTTAAATACATCAATCTAATTGGTTATTACTGGTCAGTGTCAAAGTGTGTGTAAGTTAATTAAAAATTGTTACCTATAATACATTGCAAGATGCCATATATAAAAAAAGGATGTTGCTTCAAATTTGAAGGGGCAGATTTGTGCATTATATAATGCCAATGGTGACTGGCGTAATCTTGCAAATGTACTGGGTGTGGCAAAAAGAACTGCGTATCTATGGGTTAATTATCAAGAACTATCGGAGAAGCAGCGCGGAGGTAAACGTAGAGTTAAAATAACCTCCGAACACCGTCAATTCCTTGAACGTTCAGTCGAATAAAATGCTAAAATTACTCTTAAACAAACGGAGTGAAAAAATACGGGAAGTATTTGTTATCAACATTTCTAAGGAATGCATTCGACGGCATCTGAATGGACTTATGTTTACTTTGAAGGCCATGCGTAGAGAACCCGAAAACGCAAATAGTTTTGAAGTAAAACAAAGTAGACGAAATTACGCTGAAAACTTGTTAGATATTCAGTCACAAAATATACCTATTATATACAGGGTGACATAGAAAAAAGTACATTGCATACTGCCACACAATAGAGGACACTAAAATCAGAAAAAAAGTTCCCATGAACACGGGTCCGCAAGGCCTTCGGTTAAAAGATACGGGGTGTTGAATTTTAATTTTTTTTTTGGGTTTTTTTGAATATCTTTTGCCAGAGACGCAAGAAATGGATAAAATGTGGTATACAGGGGTTTTTTATCACGCTAAATTCAAATATGATCTTAGTTTTGTGATTACTGATAGAGGACGCTACATACAAGGTTCCATCCCTATTGAATCGGTCGTAATTTTTTTGCTATACACTGTATGTCATTTTCGACTGAAAAAAATTGTTATCCCTTCTTTTATACTTAAGAAAGGTATACCTTGTCCAAGTCGCTAGAAGCAATGGTTCCAGTACAAATGCATCTAAAAGCCGACAATGCACGCAAATTATTCAAAAAGCGCCAAAGTAACCTTTGCAAAAACAATGATAAATAAAAATTAAATAATGTGTCATAATGACACTTGTCAAACTAATGTAATAATTGTTAAAGGTATAAAAAGTTACGACCGATTCAATAGGGATGGAACCCTGTATGTAGCGCCCTCTATCAGTAATCACAAAACTAAGACCGTATTTGAATTTAGCATGATAAAAAACCCCTGTATACCACATTTTATCCATTTCTTGCGTCTCTGGCTCAAGATATTCAAAAAACTAAAAAATTAAAATTCAACACCCCGTAACTTTTAACCGAAGGCCTTGCGGACCCGTGTTCATGGGAACTTTTAATCTTATTTTAGTGGCCTCTACTGTGTGGCACTATGCAATGTACTTTTTTCTATGTCACCCTGTATATGGACGAAACGAACTTTAATTTGCTCATATCAAGGACGCAGGGTCGTTCAGAAAAAGGAAGTCGTTGTACAAGTATATCTGCAGGTTGCAGATGATCGAACAGTCACATAATAGAATGCATTGGAACTTGGGGTTAATTTATTCCGAACTTAGAAGGGGTTCTTTCAAGAAGCCGGAAGCAAACGAATTTGTGAGGCAGTGCTTAAGAAGAAAACGTAAAACATTTACGAAACTGGAGTTGCGTTAGTCGTTGATAATGCTCCATGCCACTCCAGTATTGAAGAAGTTTTTGCAGAGGACGAATTTCACCACGCACATTTTTACGACTAAGTCCGTATAGCCTCATTGAACATGCATGTTCTGTATTAAAGGCAGCAGTAAAAGCAGACATAGCTGAAGAGCTAAATAACATCTTGGCTGGTGCTGACCGGGATCGTCTGACTGAAACCGAATATCGAATGCAGAAATTAGAGAACATCGTTCGTGGCAATATTGACAAGATAGCTAATTGTACCAAATTTATTCCTGCTGCATTGGATATGCAAGATATAATTTTTTAAGAAAATTTGTTATTTAAAATTCGTTAATGGTTTCAATAATTTAATTATTGTTATTTATTGTGTATCATTAAATAAATTGTTTTCGCTAATTGTATGTTACAAGTGCCAATTTGATTTTGTTTATTGTCAATTTGAAAGTGATTAGTGCCATTATGGTTTTAATTATTGTCAATTTGCTTTTGATTAATGCCAATTTGAAATTCATGTTGTCAATTTGATTTTGACTAATGTCATTTTGATTCTGATTAGCGCCAATTTGAACTTGAAAACTATAAGTAGTATATTTTGTTTATAACTTTGACATAAAAGGAATTCGCCTATTATTTATTAATATATGAACAGAAGCATTGAATACAAATGAGTTTTAATTCCTTCCTCAGAATGTAGAGTGTACACGAAACACTATTATATCTCCACAAGATATTCCTAATAAGACAGAAAAAAAAAGAGTATTGGTAAAGTGGTAAAACTCGTTTTTCAATTTATATATATTTCTAATATAAATAAATCAAAATATATAACTTTTTTACTAATACTAGAGTTTTGTTACAGAAAAACCCTGTGATGAACCGCTGTTAACAAGCTTTTGTTTAAATGGCGGCCAATGTTTTATGGAAACGTATCCACTTGAACGTTATTGCGAGTAAGTTTTAGAAAAATAATGTACTTTAGTTTTAAAGTTGTAAATTGAAATTTTGATAGTAACTCCACGAAAAGTATTGATGATGGGATATCTTATGTTTTGTTGGCTAAACACCATGTTAAAATACATTTTCTACATGCGGACAATAATAGTTGTATGACATTCCTTACTTAATTTTAACACTACCGACTTTTGTTTTGAGTTGAGAGTTTCTTTACTATTTGAAACTGTTGCAATAAAGATTCCAATGATGTCTTTCATTTTTCTAGATGTCCGAATGGTTACGATGGTAAACGGTGCGAAATGAAAACCTTCAATCAGCCGAGTATGTATCCCCAAACAGCAATTTATTCGTGTAAATTAGGTCTATCAACAAAATATTACTGTTAGGGATATCGATGAAAAGACCAAAAAATCAATACATAATGGACGATTTATTGTATTATACATAGGACAAGAGTTTTTAAAACTCTATACAAAAATATGTTACCAAATGATGTATATATTTATATACTATATTTTTAAATGAAATTCCTATAAGGAACGACAGAATCACTAGAAATATCCATTAGTAGTAGTACAGAATAATTTTTTAAAACTGATTACTGTTACGAACTGTACCAAACTTCTACATGCTAAAAGTGAACTTTGTATATTTGTAAGTACCAATCTGATTATCTTTTTAAGACTGTTTTCATACTATATTTTATATGTTAATATGTAAGAAAGAATGACGTTAACATACAGGGTGTCCTACGGTGGCAACCCATTAGATTATTTCAGAAACTACTTCGAATTGAATTTTGAAAATTTCAGTGTCTATATTGTCAAATATGCTCTACTCAAATAATATAATAGCAACGGCGTAGCACTTCCGGTTATACCGGAAGTTGATGGCAACTTTGTTATTTTAAATGGAACACTCTATATATTATTACATTTTTGGATTCTAAATAAGATTTCAGACATATTTCATGTATCATGTCCTATACCTAACGTCAGTCGTTTTTGACTTATATCAAGATTTATGTCAAAATTGACAGTTTAGAGCTCCATAAGAATTACGTTTTTTCCGTGTAAATCAGTATTTAATAATTATTTTGCAGATATTTTCTTATCAGGTGGGATCTTTTTTTTCGAATTGACAAGACATTTTCTGATTAATTTATACAGGGAGCTCAAAAAATTATATTGAAAACGGTTCAAGAAAAACAGTTGAAAGTCAATTTTTTCAAATGGAATGGGTATATTATTATTATTTTAACTTCCTTAGCATTAAAAAATAATGCAATTTTGTAATAGGTTATCATTTTCTAAAATGCATAGTTTTCGAAATATCGTCATTTTAAATTTTTCTGCAGCGCCTACCGTTGTGTCTCTGGAAGCTAGCTAATTAATTTAGTTAGCCATGAAAATAATGACATTTCTCTGAATTAGCATAAACGTCAAACTAAATATGAAATTAGTTGTTGCTATCCAACCAGTCGTTATTTATCAATATTTGTGACCATTATATTTTACAATAACTATTACAAAATGGAAAATATTTATTCATATACTGATATTGTAAATGTATTATTAATCCATGGAGAATGTAACAAAGTGATTAATAGAACCTGTAGAGTATTTAACGAGAGAAACCCGCATTTGCCAACAATGACTAGAGAAAAATTAAGAAGAATTTTGAGAAATCAAATACGGTGGGGGCAGTGTCATGCAAATCGAGTACTACAAAAACTTGTAACTACAAATGAGGATATTGTGGTAAATGTTTTGGCATATTTTAATACATATCCTGAATCATCAGTGCGTGCTGCTGAACAAGATCTAGGAATTTCAAAAAATATTAAAAAGTAGTGGTTTACATAAATTTACATTCAAATATCTTTGTGCTCTGGAAGCAGATGATGCCGAACGACGTGTACGGTTCTGCGAAACCATTTTAATACGAACGCAAGAAGATCCTGGGTTTCTGCAAAAAGTGATTTGGACAGATGAGTCGAAATTTTCGAGAGATGGAATCGTTAATAGACAAAATAGTCATTTTTGGGCTTCTGAGAATCCGCACGCTATTCGTGAACGAAATTTTCAAAATAAAATTAGTGTGAACGTTTTTTGTATGGTGAAAGACACACATGTTGAATATTTTATTTACGAGCATAATTTAAATACGGAAGGTTGTCTTTATATTTTGCAAAATGTTGTGGCGCAGACGTTTAGGGCCTTGGGATTGGCCAGTGAGATCTCCAGATCTATCACCGCTGGATTTTTATGTTTGGGGTGCAATTAAACAAAAGGTGTATTCCACCCCAATTAATTCAAAAGAAGAATTAGTAGGACTCATCCGAACTTCATTCGAAGCCTTACCTGGAGTCCAAATTGCACGAGCTGTCACCAGTGAATTTATTGAACGGGTAAATAAGTGTTAAAGACTAAATGGGGGTCATATCGAAGAATTAAATTAGTTTTGTTATCGTTAGTTGATTAACTTTTTTTAGTTGAAAATGTATTTAGTTTAATCTTCTGTTCATTTCTGCTGTATTATTTTAAATTTTAGTCTTAGTTCGTTGTAATACTTGATTTGTATACCTCCCAACCTGCTCTAAATGATTTCTCAAAATTCTTCCAAATAGGGGTTTCTCTCGTTAAATACTCTACAGGTGATATTAATCACTTTCTCCATGAATTAATAATAAATTTATAATATCAATAAGTATTTTTCATTTTTAGTAATTTGACGTTTAGTTTGACGTTAAAATGACAATAATTTCATGGCTAACTAAATTAATTAGCTAGCTTCCAGAGAGACAACGGTAGGCGCTGCAGAAAAATTTAAAATGACGATATTTCGAACACTATGCATTTTAGAAAATGATAACCTATTACAAAATTGCATTATTTTTTAATGCTAAGAAAAATAAAATAATAATAATATACCCATTCCATTTGAAAAAATTGACTTTCAACTGTTTTTCTTGAACCGTTTTCAATATAATTTTTTGACCACCCTGTATAAACTAATCAGAAAATGTCTTCGCAATTCGAAAAAGAAGATCCCACCTGATAAGAAAATACCTGCAAAATAATTATTAAATACTGATTTACAAGGAAAAAACGGAATTCTTATGGAGCTCTAAACTGTCAATTTTGACATAAATCCTGATATAAGTCAAAAACGACTGACGTTAGGTATAGGACATGATACATGAAAAATGTCTGAAATCTTATTTAGAATCCAAAAATGTAAGAATATATAGGGTGTTCCATTTAAAATAACAAAGTTGCTATCAACTTCCGGTATAACCGGAAGTGCTATGCCGTTGCTATTATATTATTTGAGTAGAGCATATTTGACAATATAGAACCTGAAATTTTCAAAATTCAATTCGAAGTAGTTTCTGAAATAATCTAATGGGTTGCCACCGTAGGACACCCTGTATACAGTCATATTTAGAATCAAAGAAACCTAAAATAATTAGCTTTTCACCTGAATTTGAAACATTAACAGAATTAAATAATTTAGAATAGTGCATTCCTCATTAATTTATTAACATTTTTAATTATTGTTTTTATATATTTCGATATAATTATTTCTAATTTATGTAAGAAGAATACTAAAAGAACAAATTAACAAATTCGTGATATATTTTTATTGAACTTCTTAACGTAATGATTGTGTTATGTGCAGAATTATTCATTATATCGCTCCAAGTTGTTTCTAAATGTTGAAACGGAAAATACGTTTATATCATGTGAAATTTGTTGATATTTTTTTACTAAGAAACTAGCTGGATATTTGAACACTCTAACAATAGGTCAGTCAGTCTCAATTTACATCACGAATTTGTTTTATTTTAAACATTACCAAATTCCTCTCTTTTTTCTAGTGACTATTTATTAATTTATATACTGTGTATATATTATAATACTTTATATTTTTATAAAAACTGATTAAATTAATTATCACCATTATTGCGCTGATATGATTTGTGAAGACCATACACAATTTTGAAAATTCTAGGTGAAAAAGCTTTTTTAAGATACATCATACCGAAAAATTGTACATGTCAGGGACAATTGATTTTTATTAATATTTTGTATAAACTTTCTGTAGATATTATTTATTTATTATATTAATTTACATCTCTACTCACAACAAAATCTGAAAAATAAAAAAATAAAAACCGGCTGAACAAATTTTATCGATAACAATGATTGTAAAATATTTATTTAAATTAAAAAAATCAAATTAAATCTACTCTTAATTTTGTATTATTGCTAATTTTATCTTCCATTTAATATAAAAATATATATATTTATATAAATTCCTTCACATCATTTTTCCTGTACATATTATAATAACAAAGTATATTTGTAGTGATATACTAGTCCAACCTGGGGTTTTGAACGTTCACTAAAAGAATCATTCTGTAACTAAGTTCGTTGTTATTTTTTCTTAACAACTTATCCAAGAACTTCATAAGAATTAATTACATTTAAAATTTGCACTACCAATATTGTTATAACATAATAAAATCAAATAACTATTGAACAGTAAAAAATGTTTATAACAGGCGACACGTGAATATCTAACTTAGCAAAATTATAGAATTTAGGTTCAAATTGAGCATACAAAATTCATCCACCATTTGCGTTATAAATCGAAGACGTTTCCAAATTTTAAATATTAGTAGTTAGTAATTAAATACATTAAATTAATTAAAATTAAAAAAGAAATACCCTAATAAGTGATTACAATGCAGAAATTGTTTCTGCAGCTTTATCGTCAGGTAAATATCAATGGTATGCTGTAGTTGCGCAGTGAATCTTAGTTACTTTGTTTTTGTAATCTCCTTAGTTATAACGTTTTATATTGCGAAATAGTTGTAATAGATCTCAAACTCAACTCAAAATATAATTATGTATCTACTAATATGTGGTTTATTTGACACTAAATCATGGCCATACAGAGTGATGAATTCCAAACCTAAACTTACCGCAGTCCATCAATCCATCTCGATACTCGAGATTATGACGGAAGGCGCAGTGTGCTCACTTAATCTTTTTATGGTTTTATGGCACACTTTGCCTTCCGTAATAATCGCAAGTATGCCACTAGTCCCTCCATGACATTACAAGATTGGAACTTGCTATAAGCAGTATCGGGTTTAACACATGAGTGAAAATAGCGGTTGAAGAACAAGCCCATCTTTTGGCGTGAATAGTAATAATAGCAACAATTCAACTCCAACACATATCGTTGCTAAATATTCTTCATCTCATTAGTTAAAATATCTTCTCATTTTTTTCGGATATTCTGAAATTCAAAACTACTGAATAAAGAGCAATAATGTGGAACTGTTAATGTTAAAATTATATTATTATTTGTAATTGGATTTTCTGTATCATTAACAAAATCAGAATTACCTATCTGTTAATAATGTTATACACCCTTTTCCTACTAATAGGACTTAACAAAGTATATGTACAATATCAGAGTCGTTGTGGCAAATATAAAAAAATACATTATCAAAGAAGTCAAAAAATTGTGAAGTTTTGGTCCAAATGGGTGTTAGGTATGTAAAAAAAAGAAATAGTATTTAATTATAGATTGAATGTAACTTTACTAATACTTCTATAACACTAGACTTTCCTA
Organism: Apoderus coryli; assembly: GCA_911728435.2. NCBI lineage: Eukaryota > Metazoa > Arthropoda > Insecta > Coleoptera > Attelabidae > Apoderus > Apoderus coryli. The sequence continues at coordinate 8,319,695 of OU452206.1, read as the reverse complement.
ACGCTTTTTTAGATTTGTTGTGAGTATTGTATGTAATATTAGATCAATTATTATGGTATTTAAAGCATAACTTTACATTAATTAATATTAAACTACACTATTAACTCAATGCATGCTAATTGAAAAGTACCACACTGGATGCCACCGTCCCCCCCTTGATCCAGAAAAACAGATCCCAAACAATAACTTTATTCGGGTTGGGAAATTAGAACCGTTCTAGTTCTAGGACAGTTCTCGGACTGTTTGTGAACTGCGCCGAACTGGGTGCGCGTTAGATAAAATTCTCGGGCCGTTCTATTGGTGTTCAAAATTGTGAAAAACACGAACGCTTTTTCGAACTAACTCAAACAGTACATATCCCAATTTTTATTATTGTTTGTAATTAAATATTCATTTGTATTATTTTAACAGATATTTTTATAACTATATAGTTCATTTTTGTTGTTTACGATATTCAGGAACAAATTTATTTCACAGAATTTTTATTTTTGTAGCTAGCCTTCTGATAAATTGTCGGTAGTATTTCCAACAAATATTTGGCCTCACATAACGTCGGAAATTAACTAAATATGCGGTTCTAGTATGTAGATATATAAAATCCGTATTTGAAATTACGTATTTTCAGTATTCAATAATTATTATGAGGTTATATGATTTACTTTACTAGTCAAAATAAATCGGTACTAGCTCAAGACCAAGAATCGTTTTTGACAGTTATAGAACCGTTCCAAAACAGTTCTGATTCAAACCAGAACACCAAACTACTGGTTCTAAATCAGTTTAACAAAACCGAACATGTAATTTTAAACTGCGCACACTCCTGGCAGTTCTTATACGAACCCGAATAATTCGTATTTCGTATAAACCCAAAAACAACAAGCAAAATTCCAGACAAATCTCAGTCACTCACCGAAAAAGCACGAAAAGGCCCTTTATATATCACAAAATTGTATAGGCCTGTCTTTAATACTTCTATTGACTTACATACAATGTAGAATAGGGACCGACGAGGTTTATAAAAAATACATTATTGAATTTGTAAAATACGCTTAATTCAGGTTGTACACTAACATTTTAAGTAAAATATTTTTTCCTAGGAAAAAATCTTATGCAACTAAACTTAATTACTAAACCTTATTTAATGCATGGTTTTTAGATTTTCAATAGGTTATATACCTATGGAAAATGTATATATGGAAAAGAAAGCGTTAATTACCTTTACCAATTCAAAATTCTCCTCAAGCACTTTGCACTCGAAATAAGCAGAACAATTGCAACTCTAAAAATTTGGTAGGCATTAAAATGTTTTCCCTGCTATATATATTTTCTAATGGAGTGATGAGTTAAGTGAATTTAAATTGAACAATAACCTGTTTAAACCGGCACTGCCCTCAAGTTTTTGGTGAAAATTACAAAACGAATTTGTGTAGTTAAATACAATATAGTAGAAATATGGCGCAAACATAAATCCATTATTTAGTTTCAAACCTATTTTAAACAAGCTATTATCAAATGTAGAAAAAATAGTCTAGAATTAGTTCGTTAGGACTTGTTATCTGTCAAGCACTGCACTAGACGCTCTGCTGCTCAATCAATGATAGTTGTTGATACTCAGTTAGGGACTGACCACCAACTTCTCGATCATAAAAAGATCAGTGACATTATTTAAGAAATGGTATTATCATATTATATGCTGCTATCTGAAACATATTAATAATTGACGCTTTCTGAAATATATACAGAATAATTAATTTGCCAAAAAGTATCTAAATAAAAAGATATTAATATAGGTACTTAGTTATTACGCAATTAGTGTAGGGATATGGACATTATTAACGCACGCATGTGAAGTAAACACATAAGTGCGTTAATAATTCCTACCCCACGTGTTACGTACAAAATTATATCTACAACTGTTAATTATTAGTATTAAACAGTATATTATAAAAAAAATCAATTCAACGTATTGTTGAGAACACAAGGTACCGATGACCATAGCAACAACGACAAACAACATTCTCATTACCGCACTAGTGCAGTAATGTATTCAAAAACGTACTAGTGCGGTAATATATGCCATTATGGCATTGAAAATAATGTCAAATCGTACCTATTAGATGACAGTTGTAGATAAAATAATTAATATCCTTATCAACAAATAATATAAAACGTATATAATTCCATATTTCATTGTGTTTAGGACCACGCAGATTCAACAAGACTAGGATGACAAAAAATTACAAATGAGAATGTATGGACCTGACAATTACCCCTTTTCTGAAGCCGATGGATAGCAAACGCAAGACAATAAACGTCATTGAGAAACATACCAAAGATAAATTTAATATTTATTTTTTTTTTTTAGAAAACTTGTAAATAGCATAAAATATTAATTGTTATTATAAGGTACTATTTATTCGCCAGTATTTATATTAGATTAAGAAATTTAGTAAATTATATATTAAAAGCATTTTTACCGTAAACGTATTTATTTTGTTACAAAAATGTCTATGTTAGTATGAATTTATTTACAGAGTGTCCTATGACTAACATTAAAAGATATTTTAAAAGAAAATCAATGGGAAAAGTTGTTGTTGCCCAGTATGAATTTTAAGATAAAATTAACGTATAAAATTAATGTTTGTTATTCAAGAGAAAAATAGAAGGGCTTATAGATGAATAAAGAGTTAAAACAAGCAAGTAATTTGAAATACTTCAGTTTAAAACAATAAAAAGGAAACGAATTTCATTGAAGAACCTGTTAAAAAGCTAACAAATTGATATATATCTCTTCTCACTCACTTCGAATTCCATGGCCTCCGATGACTTCGTAGTTACGCCGTCCGAAAGCTGATTACTAACAATAGGCCCAACTATATCACCAGTGGTAGCGGCCCATATTCCCATTAGAGCTCCTTCTTGCAAAAAATATATTTGTTGATTGTTTCAAGCTTACAGATCTTCAAGACCTCGGGTGATAAACGTGAAAGGTTATACAAATTATTTTGCGTATTATTTCTGTTTGTCAAAAGTTCAACAGAATTCGTTTAAAACAATATGGGACATTCTGTAAAATATCCAGTATTAGGAAAACTTAAATTTTAATGCAAAATTGTACAAAAATTTGTCCATGTTATATTCAATTTACCCAGTAGATAAAAATAAATAAGTAATTAGGTGAGATCTATTGTATGACATTTAGATACAAATTATCTATAATCCTAATGATTCCGTTAGTTTTGTTCGCAGAACAGTCAAAACTAATGCTAATAATATCCCTCCAACGAAAGCATATTTAATTTCTCATGCTCGAAAAATGGAAAATACGCTGACGTCGCGTCGGATAGTTTGGATTTGTGTTGGGCAGCTTATTAACGTTCTGCGAACAGTCAATTAGTAGCTACAGGCTATACAATTTATCACTTCAACTATGAAATTGGGTTACGATTAGGATTTAGAAATGAGTAATTCTTAAATTAAATTAAATAAATTCAATAGCCTGTAGCCCTAACTTTAAATTATATACTCGCTATTATTGTGATATCGATAAATGGTCTTAGATTTCGAGTTTGATTTAATTCATATATTTTTGCTTTGATAGTGAAAACAGTTTTCCGATATTCAATTAATGTTAACTCAGTTTTTCTGTTCATGAACCTTAACTCAGAGGTTGAAATCTATAACATTTTCTCAGACCACTCTCTATCTACACTATTTATAACAGAATGTAAAAATCGATAACTTTTTATAACAAGATCTTAACTCAAAATTCTAATTATCATTAAAGCATTTTAGGGTAAATTGGTAAGAAGATGCCGAACATTTTTTGTATCACAAGAAGAGACTATATTTGTCTCCAAAACTGAAATAACAGCTGTGACTTTAGTGTTAACTGATAACTTAATGACGCTGTTGTTGACATAAAAATAATGAGGACGGCGGGAAATTTAAAAAACTTCAATTATGAAACGTAACAAAATTTAAATTTTTATCTTTTTCTAAAGCCTTATTGAAAGACGCTAATAGTAAGATCTCTATATCATTCAGTTTTTGGATATTTTCTAATCAATGCCATTAAAAATAAAACCAATTAGTTGAATTGCCTTTTGGTTATAAATTATTTGAAAGCATAATAATTATTACATACATTACTCGTTCAGATACAGATTTTCAGTCAGATACAAGTTTGTTTATCCAAAAGAAACGTTTTTGAATCAAATCTAGTTATGTTGCAACAAAATGTCACAAATATATACACACCATACTTTTTTTTTGATCGGGCGTATAACTGTCTATATCAGAGTAGTAATTATATTTTTATAAAAAAAATGTATTATGTATAACAGATTGAATCTCAAAGTCCATTTATCATAAACTAGTTTAAATTTTTATAATGTTTCTTCACTAAACTAAATCATTGGAACTATAAAATATATAATATAAATTATATTATTTATAATTATTATTCGTCTAACATTAGTAATTATTTAGTAAATGTTATTAAACAAATTGTTCACACAGTTCTAAAAGTAAGAGAAGTACGAACAGTCGTTTTAGTTCATCTTCCTGATTGTGATGAGAAATTAGATAATATCGCAAATAATCAATAAAGAATTGTTTCAATTATGCACATTTCTTTCAGTATTTCCATTTTATTATGTATTTGTCGTATTATAAGTGAACATACAATTATATGATAATAATACTCTGAACTTTCTGAACAATTTATTAAACTTAATGTTATTTAACTGCAGTTTTTACGTATAGGAAAAATATTTATTGTTGCCCTTGTTTTATACAATCCTGCCTGTTCTAAATTTGCAAAAATATATATATACAACATGTTAGGCTTTAAAATAATAGATAAATGAATGTATAGAAAGATAGCGATAGGTAATAAAATAATTGTCTGGCTTGCTATGCTTTTTTACAACAGATAGTAAGACGTGTTAAAACTTGAAGAGTTTTGTTAAGGCAATAAAGAAATTTACATAGTTTTTTGTTTATAAGATTTTAGATTGTTTTAAACAGAAACCTTGCCTAAGTAATAAAATATTCTTATTTCTCGTCATGGATAAAAAACTGTTAATTGCAGTAGTAAAGAGCGCCATAAAAATAAAGAATGCCAAAAACTTCTACACCTTATGTGAAAGAAATATCTTGGGTTGCTGAAATGTGTATAGGTACATATTTTTATTTATTGATTGATGTACTAGGACTCTGCGAGCTGACTCTTACCTCTTTCTCCATATTAAAATATCCATTTAACAGTAGTTGTGCAGTAATGATCTGTCCATTCATTTTCTTTTTAATTGCACCTTAGAAGGATCAACTATAAAATCGATATTATGTTGTGGTGGCCAAACCATTTAAAGAGGACGTGAGGAGGCTCCGGAGAACATTTATTTTTTCAAAACCTGTATTGTACCGCTTGAAATCTCTATTTGCAGCTATGATAAAAATATGTTTTGTAAATATATTTACCATAGATTAAGTCTATTATTTAATCTATGTATTTACTATAACTTAAAATGTGTGAACCAGAAATCTGATTTTGATGATGATGATGCTACAGTTCAGGATTCTGATGTCAATGACCACTATTAGCAGTTTTTTGAGAATTACAAATAGACATATAAGAATATACACCGCTAGTTTAATCAAACTTATTGCGCATTATGGTGCGAACTAAGGCCCTTCCCAATACACATATGATGTCGAAACCTAGAAGTACCTATCTAAATTAGATACTGTTGGAAATGTAAAAAATTAAAATAAGCAACGAGAAGATATGCATACAAATATATTATGGAATATTAAGACTTGGTATCAATTCAATGATAAAACCAGCTATAATTATATTAAATTGAGCTTTAATTAGTAACATTAATACTTACATTTACCTTTTTAATTATTAAAATTCAAGCTTGGCTGTATTCAAAATAAAAAAGATATAAATAATAATAAAATTATCCAGTGAAAACTTTATACTTGTGTTTCATTCTATTAATATGTACTTAAATATGTAAATTACCGCACCATACACAAAAAAAAACGAAAATAATAACTAAAATGAATTGTTGCAGCTTAAAATAAATACCTTAGTTCTCATTTTTATACGTTACAGCAGTCTCCAGTTTATGAATATTTGTTGAAAAGGATCTCATCCTAACAGATTGTGCATTTTTAATATCAGCTGGCTGTGCCCATGCCCACTCTTGAGGCAGATCAACATCATTTTTAGTATAAATCTGTATATCAAAACTACATAAACAATCTAATAATGGTAAATAAGCAACTGACGATGCTATTTGCTTAAGAACGTCACGGATTTCATTCTTTATTTGTTGTAACGGTTTGTCGGAAGTTTGAGCAGCACCATCTTCTTGATTGCCTTCATATTCAATTTTAAAATCCCATCTCTCGACTACTTCTAAAGATTTGACATTGGTTATAACTAGTGCAACTTTATTGACGATTTTCTGAACTAACCATTCTAAAGACATAATTTATTGTCATCAAATTAAAAGCTTTATAGATAAAAGAATACCTTTCAATTGCCCCAACGTTGTTGATAAAAAATCTTTAATTTTGTTATCAGTGGACATTAAAATCGTTAAACCATAATTTTCTGTGGATTGAAAATTTTCTGGTGGATACAGCCCTCTTTGAAATAATATTGAGTTTATTCCAAAATCTACAAAAGAAAAAATTGCATAGAAAAAACCGGGAAGTATACAATACTAATATCTTACTTAAATAATCACAGACAATCTCTGCTGAACCTTTGATAGTTATAGCGGATTTTGTAGCTTGAGCTGAAGTCATTATCACTAAATTTATAAAATTAATATACTAATTTTACAAATAAAATACTGATATTAAATGTTTTAAAAAGTATGAAAGTTGCAAGTGATGTTTTTGTTGTGAAATTTAAATTTTGACGTCTAAGACCGTTACTTCTGCTGGGGTGAGTTCCTTTTAACCCACCGTTCAGATAAACTGAGGTGAGATACTCTTCAGACACATTTCTATATAAATTAGCAAACCAGCAACTTGAAATTAAAATATTTTATTATGCTATATAATTAGTTTTCCATTCTATTAGTTTCATTTACATTAACAACATTCTCAATATAGCAATATAATAAGATCAACGGGAGGATATTATGTGGTTGTATATTCTTACTTATAACATTGGCTGTTTATTTTTCCGTGTACATTGCAGTGATAATGGAGTCTCTGTTATGAATATTGTAAATAGTTTAAAGGAATGGAAAATATACACAATGTTTGACGATATAGCTCAGACAATTAACGCGTTCGGTTATCAGTAAATAACGTGACACGTTATTCCAAAGCATGTGCGCTTGTTCATAATAACGTAAACGCTAGTTGCATTTCGATTGTTAAAAAGAAATATACAATTGACTGAAATATTGTATGTAAGAAATGCCACAATATTATATTGCCTTAAGGATTTAAAAAAGAGACTTTAATCTTCAGGAAATAAAACACTTCGTACCTATACATATGAGCAATTTATTGCCTTCTAAATGTTATAAGTTTAGTCATATGACTTCTTTTTTTTCTACAATCGATTGAACAAAAAGCTGAAAATTTTTATGTTATTAATGCCCGTTTGCACCACATACACTTTAAGTAGAGAATAGTTAAGGGTCACCTAAATTTTAAGAACGGAATTGATTGCACCGAATCATGAGTAGATAGCACTTAGTTAAGTATCGGGTAAATTTGTCAACATAGCAAATTTAAGGTAGCCGACAATGAAGAGGAGTTTCCAACGAGAAAGAAGTTCTTCTATCGATAGTGTTGGATCATAGTTATTGTGGCATCATTCAAATTAATAAAATTAACTTTTTGTTATTATTTTCCATTGTTAAATTTATCTATTCTTATTGTTATATATTTGAAATGTATTTATTACATATACATAGTATTTGATCTGTTTCTATTATAAGATTTAGCTAGATGAGTGCTACTACTACTTACATATTTTATGATTTATATTCAAAAATAGTTTTAGTTTATTATTTACCTGGGAACATAAGTAGAGTTGTTAGCTTATTTATTCTTTTGTGGATTAATAATTAAATAAACTGTAAACGTGAAGTTGTTATGGTTTTAATACATAGGTATATACCTCTATTATTATTTTTTAATATCGACTATTTCCTCAGTACCTCTATATATATATAATAGGTATGTTAAACACAAAGACGCTTTTCGGTCTTTCCTACTAAAATATCTTCTATTGAAAGCTGTCATAGCTCATCAAATTCTAGTAAAAATGCTCAATTTGGTCTAGGATAGACCGAATCGTAGTCTTCGTCAGTCGAAATCTTTGAAAAAAATTTAAATTGTCCATATCTAAAAATAATTCGGCCTTTCATAAACCCTCCTTGGAAATCCATGTTCAATTAATTCGAAAACATCAAGATCCTCGTCAAATAATTCCATATTTTTAATCGCCACACACAGTAAACAACCCGATAATGAAAAATATAAAAGCAATATTGAGGTTAGAATTCCATTTAAGAAGAGATTTCTCGAGTCAACTTATGCCCGTTGGCACCACATACAGTTTAAGTAGAGAATAGTTAAGGGTCACCTAAATTTTAAGAACGGAATTGATTGCACCGAATCATGAGTAGATAGCACTTAGTTAAGTATCGGGTAAATTTGTCAACATAGCAAATTTAAGGTAGCCGACAATGAAGAAGAGTTTTTTGGTCGGGCAGTAGGTAAGCATACGTTAATTTCCTTTTATACCGAGCCAATGGGAACGTTCGCCCTTGGGTCGTGTTTCCGTGGGTGGCCGTCGCGGATCGGTGGCGTGCATTTCGCTTTGTTTTTGCTGTTTGAATATTTTGGCGCCATAAGCTAGTGCTCTGAATAGTATAAACAACTGAATCTGTTACTAGATAAAAAGCAAAAACAAACTCGTTTATAACAGCAATAATTTTTATTGCTACATATAAAATAATAATTTATAAGTATAGTTGCGAATAGTTGTTATGGTTTTAATTTATTGTTGTTGATACCCTAGCTCAATAATTTATACCTCTATATAATAGTAATAGGTATGTTAAGCACAAAGACCCTTTCTGGTCTTTATCTTCTAATGAAAGCTGTCATATCTCATCAAATTCTAGTAAAAATGCTCAATTTGGTCTAGGATAGGCCGAATCGTAGGCTTCGTCAGTCGAAATCTTTGAAAAAAACTTAAATTTTCCATATCTTAAAAATAATTCGGCCTTTCATACACCCTCCTTGGAAATCCATGTTCAATTAATTCGAAAACATCAAGATCATCATCCAATAATCCCATATTTTGAATCGCCACACAATGTAAACAACCCAATAATGAAAAATATAAAAGCAATATTGAGGTTAGAATTCCATTTAAGAAGAGAATTTTCGAGTCTTAACTTAAGGAACACTTAGGCAAATTTAAAGTGACGTTTTAACGTGGTGCAATAAAAAATAGATGCTAAGCGACTCTTAGAACAAATCGTGACTTAAAATATTCTTCAACACTTCACTTAAGTGACACTTAGGCAAATTTAAAGTGACGTTTTAACGCGGTGCAATAAAAAATAGATGCTAAGCGCCTCTTAGAACAAATCGTGACTTAAACGGTATGTGGTGCAAACGGGCATAAAACATATATATGCAATCTGACTTTCAACTTTGAGGTTCTGACAAAAGGGAAAAATGTTCAAAGCAGAGAAAACTATTATTATTTGTACATGCCCTATTGGCTCGATTTATTATCACAATCCATGCTCTGCGCTTTGCAGCATCTTCTGGAAATATATAAATATAACAAAAATATTTGATAAAATTACTTTTTAACGCCACAATCGTGTACGCCCATGATTAGATTTGTCACGTTCATCATTGTTTACATTTTGAATTTTCTGTTATCAAATGGTGAAAAACAACAAAAATGGAAAGATACTTATCGATGAAATGTTATTCCAAGTTCTGAATTTTTTGGAGTTTTAGAACAGGTACAAGCTGCACACCTAACTATCTTGCACTTTGCTTTTTTAGTGCAAAATACACACGTTTACCACTAATTAAATACTATGAAATAATACAATACGTACAATACTATGCCCACACAAATAGAAATTGTTCCAAATTAAACTAAATCGCAGATAAACACCTTTCAACACAAGAAATACCATCAAAATACACAAAACTATAAATAATCAACAAGAATGGGTCATACATGGTTGCCCAATATGGCCGACTTCGTTCGCACGTATTAACTGTCAAACGGCCCACATGCTCCTTCTTTTCTCTGTTTTATTCGTTGTTGGCTCGGCACAAAAGGAAATAACGTATGCTAGTAGGTATTTCCAATTATTGTATCTTTGTTTACATCAATTATCGTCTAAGTAGTGTGAGAATTTACAGTGAAATTATAAACTTAAACAATATATTATACTTTACCGTGTGACCTCAGAAAAATAAACATATTTTTCTGAGTTTGTGACTGTGACATTGGTGTTAGCTTTGAACGGATTTAAAATATTTAAAATGGTTAGCTGTGCGGCTTGCGGACGATCTCAAACGGACACGACGAGAAACCAAAAAATAACATTTCATCAGTAAGTATTTCACATAAACCAATATTTAGGATCAGTCTACTTTGGAAATTTTATCCTTTTATGTAAAATTTAATATTTTATTATTTAAGATTGTAAACAAAGTAGAAAACTTAGGTTAGGTTTTGTCAGGCCATAGATGCATAGAGGGATCCATAATGTTTACTTTAAATAAAATTTTACAATTTTCCTATTGTCACATAAACCCATACAATGTGTTGTTTTTGAAAACTACATACTGTCTTCTTTCATATCAATTTTCAGTTTCCCAAAAAATGAAGCGAGAAAAGAACGTTGGACTTTTTTTCTCAACAAACCTGGTTGGATGCCATCTAAGAATTCTTACTTGTGTAGTAAGCACTTTGCCAATGATTGCTTTGATACCAGTTCATCCTTGAAAGTTAGACTGAAAGACGGTGCTTTACCTACTATTGCTGTTAGGAGAATAAAATATGTAAGTAGCTCATATTCTGTTTTAATGTATATGATCCGGCTAAAGCTGTTCTACCGCTATTACTTATGTAAACTAGCCACTTGGTGTAAATTTATACTAACCAAGCAGCTCGCTTTTTTTCAAGAAAATAGGACTTTCTATCAAAATAGCAGACTGCTTTGGATAGTTTGTTCACAAATTAATTAGTTTACCAAATATACAAACGTAACTAGCTACTTAATATACGAACTGCATCGAGATTTACCAAATAATCACAACTTAGATCAAGTTGATTGTCCGTAACATATACACCAGGTGGCTAATTTACAGCATAACGTTGTAAAGTTTTACTTACTTAAAATTTTGCTGCCCGACCAACAAAATCTTCTTCATTGTCGGCTACCTCAAATTTGCTATGTTGACATATTTACCCGATACTTAACTAAATGCCACCAACTTATGATGCGGTGCAATCAGTTCCGTTCTACGTAATAATTAAAATTTAGGCGATTCTTAACTATTCTCTACTGAAACTGTATGTGGTGCAAACGGGCATTTTTTGTATATTTTAGGTTCGATCATATTGTAACGAGGAGGTAGAAGTTGAACCAATGGTTCAATCTCAGCTGGTTGGCCCTGCTGCAAGTCAAACTTTAGAAGACCCATTGGCGGTACCACCCACTTCATATAGGCCATTGACGCCCGTTACTAATACAACAACCCTTGCGGTGAATGCTGACGACTCACCACGCATAGTTTTTTTGAAAAGAAAATTGGACGAAGTAGTTAAAATACCACAAGATTAAATCGAAATTAAATGTGTAATTTTTGTATATTTTAGGTTCGATCATGTTGTAACGCGGGGGTGAAAGTTGAACCAATGGTTCAATCTCAGCTGGTTAGTCCTTCTGCAAGTCAAACTTTAGAAGACCCATTGGCAGTACCTGCCACTTCATTTAGGCCATTAACGCCTGTTACTAATACAACAACCCTTACGGTGAATGCTGATGACTCACCACGACTAGTTTATTTGAAACTAAAATTGGACGAGGTAGTTAAAAACACACAAGATTAAATTGACATTAAATATGTAATTTTTGTATATTTTAGGTTAGATCATATTGTAACGAGGAGGTCAAAGTTGAACCAATGGTTGAATCTCAGCTGGTTGGTCCTTCTGCAAGTCAAACTTTAGAAGACCCATTGGCAGTACCATCCACTTCATGTAGGCCATTGACGCCTGTTACTGATACAACAACCCTTACGGTGAATGCTGATGACTCACCACGCATAGTTTTTTTGAAAAGAAAATTGGACGAAGTAGTTAAAATACACAAGATTAAATTAAATGAGTAATGTTTGTATGTTTTAGGTTAGATCATATTGTAACGGGGAGGTCAAAGTTGAACCAATGGTTGAATCTCAGCTAGCTGACCCTTCTGCAAGTCAAACTTTAGAACACCCATTGGGAGTACCATCCACTTCATGTAGGCCATTGACGCCTGTTACTAATACAACAACCTTTACGGTGAATGCTGATGACTCACCACGCATAGTTTTTTTGAAAAGAAAATTGGACGAAGTAGTTAAAATAAACCTGATTAAATCGAAACAAATTAGACATCTCCAAAAAAAGAATTGGCACCAGAAGAAGAAGATTGAATCATTGACGGCAGTGATCACGGACTTGACGAATCTATATGCTGAGTGAAGAAAATGCCGAAGCAATAATGCAGAATTTTGGGACTAACCACGATATAATTCGGAGATTCTTTCAGAAGACAACAAAAATGAGTGTAAGTAGGCTTTTTTCTCAACGTGAAAGTGGTTTTGCTGTAACACTTTTTTTTTTTTGTTCACCGAAAGCTTATAATTATGTTAGAGATAAGTTTCAAAATTGTTTGCCGTACCCTAAAACATTGTCGAAATGGTATTCATCTGTAGAAGCTAAACCTGGTTTTACTTCTGAAGCTTTTAAAGATTAAATTTCAAAATGAAGCTAAGCCAGTTATTTGTTCCTTGGTGTTTGATGTATAGAAAACGAATTCATGAATGTTGCCAAGGAAGTGTTAGTGTTCATGATGGTGGCTATAAATGGTTTATGGAAATTGTCTGTAGGATATTTTTTTATACATCATGGTATAAAGTGCTGAATAAAAATCAAACTAGTAGTAGTAGTGGCGGCTTGTGGCAGTTTACTGTGGGAAGCATGAAGCATAACACTTCTTAGATAGGTACAGCTAAAACTAATAGGGATATCTCTACTTAGACAACTGCATAATAAAATATTATAGGTTATGTTTATAAGTGCAGTTTAATGCAATTAAACGCTGGCAAATATGTTTATATGAAGCGGGACAGCCGGCCGTCAGGTGGTTGTGACAGAGGACACAAGCACGGTCAAGGTTTGTCAAATGCCGTTCAAAGCCAAGAGAGAGACCACAATAAATAATGTATGACAAGAATAAAAAATAGGGAAATATATGTACATTATGGATGATAGCTGTGCTTACCTCAGGTTGAAAATTGTATAAATTAATTTATGGTTTAAATGTTATATGGAGAAATATGATTACACAACAAAATAAAATCATGTACTTAAATATTATTCATTTTACTGATTATTTAAATCAAGCATTGCCTCACCTGCTTCATATGACAAGCCGCCACTGTTAGTAATTCTTGTTTAACTCTTTAAACTAATTTAAATACAAAAATAACTGTCAATAATAACAGTATGTATATTTTCCCAGATCCATCGCATATGATCAAAGTTGGTGCGCCATACTTGGAGTGATAAAACGTATTTAATAGATAAAGATAACAACGTAATAGATTTTAACTTCGTAAAGAGGCTGAATATTTTGCAAGAACATGAAGTCATTTATCAAATAAATTGAGAAGACAACACATTGAATTTTTCAAACAAAAAATTAAATTCAAATTAGCTACAAAATTATTACGTCGGTCGGTGGGAGATGCGCTGTTATTCTGCGAAAACAACTTAAAGTTAAATAAGTTTAGCAACTGTGAAGCAACTTCAAATTTCATATTTCTAATGAATGATGCTTTTGATGTTTTAAATTCTCGAAACCTTCATGCTTATGATTATAAGCATGTTGCGAATAAAACTATAATAGAATTGAGTCTTTTGTAGATTCGTTCAAGCATTATATTTTAAATCTGAGAATTGATGGTAACGCTATATTTTAAATTCACAAAGAAAAATTGGAGTTTTAGGTATGTTGATTGATTTTACGTCTTCAATAAGCATTTATAAAGAATTTATTGAGCAAAGCAATTAAAAATTTTACCATTGTATAAATGTAATTAGGATCATTTGGAAATGTGCGATCTCATGGGGGCTACATTAACAATCCCACTGTTCGGCAATTTACTTCTGCCTATAATTTTTTTTTTAATTCATGTTCAATTTCGAGAAGGTGGAGTTGGTAATAATTACCGTAATACAATTATTGTATTCCTCTGAATCAAATTAATATTTTAAATATAGGTACACAAAATAAAAATCCTCACCACATTATAAATGAGGAAAATATAATTTATAATGAAGTAGACACTGAACAAAATGTAACATGTAGGTTTAACTTGGACGATCATGATTATGCCTTGAATGTCGAAGACTTATTTAATTATTTTTATTTTATTTGAAAAGTAAAGGTGGCCTAGTTACCCTAGTGATTGCTCTTTGCATTCAAATTGAAAAAATAATTCGAAGGGAACAATCAAGTAAAAAAGTTATTTCCAAAAGTCGTGTTTCTGTGGAAGTTCTAAATTGGATACAGCATAATTCATTTTTCCAAACGATAATCCATCTCTCCTTAAAGTCATAAATTGTTATTAATAAAGTGTATAATTAATAACTACATTAATACAAGAATCCATTTTATATGCAAGAATTACAGAAGCCATGGTAAAATTAGAACTTATAACAAATTTGTTTTATTTAAAGGGTAGTAAATCATAATAATTTTAAGGTTTAATTATTTAGAGATGCTACTACTGATATTTTTGGTTCCTATTTCAGATTCGGTCTATCGTTTTCTTATAATAGAAACATGACATCTAGGTTCGCTAACGTTGTCTAGTATATAGTATTATTATTTTCATAAATATTGGGCATTTTCATTCGTAAAACAGATGTTAATTTATAAATTCCGTGTTTTGTTCATTATAAACATTTCTGAGGTACTAGTATCGTTATTAATATTCGATTATTAACCTTCATTGTTAAAAAAATTCTCAAAAAGTAAAATGGAAATAAGTTCCTGTATTAAAATTATATTACATTCTGTTGTTAAATAAACTGATTTTCAAATTTAAATGTGTTTTTATTATTTAGCTGTTTATTCGATCTAATAGTTTACCAGCCAGAATTTATAACGTCAAATAAAAATGATTATTCAAAATTTATAATCCATTAAATGCTTTTCTGCTAAAATTTATAAATTGTTACGCCACTGGCGACCGGACAAACTACTGCAAGACCATAATAGGGAGTTACGGCAAAACCAAGGACGTATACGTATCTCCATACGTAAACGTTAGATTTTGGTTATGTTTACACTAGATAAGCAGTCATTCAAAATAGAGTTAAGGTGCCATCCAATACGTATCGTATATGCGGAAGGTAGAGATAACACTTTACTTGAGAAAAGGACTATTTTAGATTTTTCTACTTCCATTTACTATGTTGGAAGGCTTCCTTTCTTCTTTTCTAAGGAAAATTCCCTTACGGAAACGTAATTACAAACCATATGCGCATGCTTATAATAACGTAAACGCTAGTTACGTGACAAAGGTTCAAAAATTGCCTACTATCCGTCAACACGAAGTATCTACAATTTTCGATGGCCCTGTGATCAACGACGCTCGTTTTAGAATTTTGATTGACATTTAAGTGAGAAATTAACACTTTAAAAAAAATTAAAGTGAGGTGAGCGATTATGTCAATTCAGAAACCGGTGAGTCAAACAGCAGATAGAACAGAGGCAATGTTGTGGTAATTGAATAGGCTGTGCCTCGCTTCGATCGATCATTCTACTCATCGGTTTTTGTGGGAAGTGTCTTAATTATTATAAACTATATTATATAGTGTTACTTTTTCATCAGTGAGTTAGTTTATGTGGAAACAAACGTTATTCAAAAGCATTAAAACAGTCGTAGAAAAAGTATAGTGTGAAACTCACATGAAATGACCATTTCCTACTCGTATGATTTGCAGCACTCGCCTGCGGCTCATGCTGCAAACGATCATACTCGTAGGAAATATATGTCATTTCATGTTCGTTGCACAATATACTAATTTTATGTTCGTCTTGTAGTATTACAAACTGAGTCCTGGTGGGCATTTTTTGAGAACCGATGAGTAGAATGATCGATCGAAGCACAACGTTGCCTCTGTTCTATCTGCTGTTTGACTAACCAGTTTCTGAATTTACCCCTGATGTGACATAATCGCTCACCTCACTTTACTCACTGGGCTAATACTACAAGATTACCTTTTTATATTGTAGAATATTATAGAAGTAGTCCATTGTCCATTTTACATGGAGTTTATCTCTTAAGGATAAATGAAACTGCGTCTGCTCCACAAGTAAATCTTATTTTTTAATTTGGTTCAAATTATAGCCATGACACCATACAGCCATACATGTTTCGAGACATAAAATTTTCATTTTCAGTGGTACAAGAGGGAAATTGAATATAGAAAAATTAATAAATTGTTTGAAAATTACATCAATGCCGAAAAACACACTTTTTTGTTTTGTAATTACAAATAGGTACCTATAAAAATATTATCGTCTTATATATTATGGACGGACCATTTGTAGAAATTTTATTTTATGTAAATAAACTAAACATATTATTCTTTGTAAATGAAAATAAAAACGAACCTCTTAATTTGATCTTATTTATGATTTTACATTTTGTGTTTAAGCTTGTATTTCGTAATTTTTATGTAAATTTAAGTTATAACACCCCGTTTCAATGGGTTGGTTGAGAATAATAAAATGGCGGATCACAGCAATAAAGCAATATTTATTATGTTATACTATAGGGTATGAATACCTCCGTTATAATAAATACATACACAAATACACCTATTTAAAAAAAAATAACACATAAGTATATGGCCGTAGAAAAGTAAGCCAAATTATTGAGTTCAGTCAAACAAAATGCATGCGTCCGATTTTTGGCATTGGCTTTATAAACAATATAAAGACAATGAGTTTGGTATGGGTACTTAAGAGTCAATTTATTTAAACGGGCTGAACGGGGGAATGAGCGATATATCTTTAGATAACGATTAAAGTTAAAGAGTTGGCAGTATTATTTAATTTAGTCATTATCTTTATAAAGACACCCAACATTTTTTTATGCTTTCTAAATCAAATAGGTAGCCTGTTGTGCGCGAAAGCATTCTGAACTGCCTCGGCGAACAAAGCTAAGAATGAAATAATGACTAAATGATTTTAGCGACACTTCGATATAGGTATAGAGGATAATATGAATATTTCGAATAAATAGGTAATACTCTGTGAAACTAAATGTTAAAAGTTATGGAGGATGGTGTTATGGAGCCTGAGCCTATATGATTAGAAGGCATAATCTAAGGGTATACCTATGATACCAAGGAACACAGAAATTCACTTCTGGCTAACAAAGAATTATTTGCATTTTCATTGAGCTTTCTAGCAATACCTAGATACTCTTGCCACAGGCTAACATTATTTTAAAAATAATTAGTTTTCTATAGTATAATTGTGCCAAGATATCAGTATATTACAGAAGTAAAATATTCGATAGTAAAAATGAACAATATAATATAATTTGCTTCAATGAAAATTATGATGTTCTGGAACATTCTTAAAATCAAAACATTATACCGTACATGTGCCGATTCGAAAATCCCGCGGAATATTCCGGAAACAGCGTGTTATTTTCACTAGTTATTGAACGTATTTTGCGTCAAAATCATTCCATCCGCTTCTAGAATACGCTGGAATAACAATTGTCTATATAAGCAACAGACAAAATGCCGATTTTACCAGAAAATAATTGACAGGCGTTGTGTGCAAGTCAAACCGAGTTTTGTTCAAGCGATTTTATTAACTGAAATTTTACCAAGTTTGTGGCTGTGTATTTGTTCAATTTAAAATTTGAAAAGGTATGTACTTTTGTACCAATAGTTGGTATTCCCAAATTATTAAATTTGGTTTTGTGTAAATTGACTTCC
Source organism: Apoderus coryli (assembly GCA_911728435.2). NCBI lineage: Eukaryota > Metazoa > Arthropoda > Insecta > Coleoptera > Attelabidae > Apoderus > Apoderus coryli. The sequence goes on along the minus strand of OU452206.1, from coordinate 8,301,361 downwards.
GTATAGACAAAATTCCTTAAAACGTTTTTTAAAAGGCGTGGATACTTGTTTCTCCATATATTTATGTACTTAATTCTTTTTATATTAGAACGATATTTGTACTATTAAGTACATACATATTTATAGATTTACATAATAAAAATTTACTTATTTGTAATAAATTTTATTTAGGTACAGAAAGATGCCGGAAGCCGTGGCTGAAGTGGAAACTTTCGCTTTCCAAGCGGAAATCGCCCAGTTGATGAGCTTGATCATCAACACCTTCTATTCAAACAAAGAAATTTTCCTTCGAGAATTAATTTCTAACTCCTCCGATGCTTTGGATAAAATTCGTTATGAATCTCTCACCGATCCCTCAAAATTGAACTTCGGGAAAGATTTGTTCATCAAAATTATTCCAAATAAGGCAGAAGGCACTTTAACCCTCATCGATACTGGTATCGGAATGACTAAGGCCGATTTAGTTAATAATCTAGGTAATAATTTGATATCAAATACAAAATCAATTAAAGTTCTACCTGATTTCTATAATTTTACGTGTCTTAATTGAATTTGGCTTATTCCAGGTACAATTGCTAAGTCTGGTACTAAAGCATTTATGGAAGCTTTGCAAGCTGGAGCTGATATCAGTATGATTGGTCAATTTGGTGTTGGTTTCTACTCTGCATACTTAATTGCTGATAAAGTGACTGTTGTATCAAAACACAATGATGATGAACAATACATCTGGGAATCATCCGCTGGCGGTAGTTTCACAATTCGTCCAGACCACGGTGAACCATTAGGTAAGAAAACAATATTTAGACGTTAATTTGCGTGTTAGTATAGAATTTATTAAATCTCTCTAGAAAATATTCAAGGTTGTTTTCAAAAATAGGTACAAATATAATTATTCAATTTTAAATTAAAACTGGCTGAAAAAGTACTTGCAAATAGGCAAACTGTGTGAATCATAGTTCTTGATGACACAGCAAATCTGCATAATATACAGGGGAAAACATACTGCTCTACAGCATTTTTTTAAACTGATGGGATTTGTGACATCTGTACTTTAATTTGAAATATTCCATTCTTAAGTGAAGTTGTATATATTTCGGTGACAAATAAAAGTCTATCTCCACAAAAATAAATTTAATAGAAATTTATAAATATTATCCAAACATGTTTCGGAACTTAAACCAGTTCCATCATCAGTGGCGAAAAGAGGAACTTACAAAATCAATGTTCTACAAATTTCCACCAAGGTATATGGAAATTTTTTTGTTTGTTATATGTGTTTATTAAATTAAAAAAAAAACTAACATTATTAACATTAGTTTTTTCTTAATTTAATTAATACATATAACAAAAAAAAATGCATAAAAATGACCCCGGTGGAAATTTATAGAACATTGATTTTGTAAGTTTCTCTTTTCGCCACTGATTATGGAACTGGTTTAATTACCGAAACATGTTTGGATAAGATTTATACGTTTCTATTAAATTTATTTTTGTGGAGATTCGACTTTTATTTGTCACTCAAAAAAAAATAATCCTGTACTTCTTCTTCTGAAACAAAACTTAAATGGAAATTAAGATAAATATCGCATTTTGATGTTATACTACAGGGGAGTCTTAAAAAGTACTTAATGAGCTAATTTTGGAAAAGTTATAATAATATAATTGGTATAAAACACGTCATTTATTATATAATCACCTGAAACTCTACGTATAATATAATAACATAGCTTATAGCTCATTGTGATATAAGAATTCTAATATATGGATATAACCTGGTATATGTCAAATTTTATGTGGGAAAGCTAATGTTGCCACATTTAAGGAATGAAAAATTAATTGAGTATTAACATGACATAATTTGGCAGTAATAAATCAACCATTTTATCATATCTCTTTCATTATGATATAGCAAAATGTTAGATTAATCTAATAATTTTATACCACCATATTAATTTTATGTCCTTTGAACATGTTATAGTATAAAAATTAGAAGGCAATGAAATAACTTAGCAACAAAATAACATCAAAATGGCGGTTTCTCTATCTCCCTTTGCGCATATTTATGGTTTTGAAAAATATAGTCCTCTATATATATATGGGGGGGATAAGTGTGCGAACCATATTACTAACAATAGTAGTTGGCTGTGGAATAAAACTACGTTGGTAATAGATATCCCCTAAATCTAGGGACAATTACTATAAGAAACAGTGTTGTTCCCAGGTGGTTTTTCGTATTATATTTAGTACGTTTTGAGAGACTTCATACGTTAATACGCCGGAACGATATTCTAGTAAAAACCGTACTAGATTCTAGTACGTTTTTAATGAAATCAATATTTATCCCCTAACTCAAGGAAAACCAAATATTCTAACGAAATAGCTAATAGATCGAAGAAGAAGAAGTGAGACTTTATTGTCATCTTATCTAACCATGTGCATCTGAATCAGCAAGGAAGAGGTCAAATAAGAGAACAAAGAAAGAAAGATCTCATTTAACCTAACAAATAATTCATCAAAGGTTTTTTTTTTTAGAAAAAGTGATTTATTTACATTAAACAAGCAAGATTACAATTACTCGAGATTACTTAGATTTAAGGAAATTGTAAATCTAGTAAGACACTTGTAAATCTAGTACGAAATTGACGCGCCATCTAGTACGAAAAAAAAAAGCATGCGAACAACACTGATAAGAAAACAGAATTGATAATAATGTTCGCCGTATACCTGACACTAGACAACTGTTGTGTGACAGTAAACTGCATAAATATGTATGTGTTTTTTCTATTTTGTGGCAAAGAGTTTGTGATATATTTTGTTTACTATACGATTATAAATTTAACTACCTATCGTACTTAATTATTAAAGCAATATCTAATCTGTATGAGACTAGTAGCAATAATGATGACGAAAATGAGTTGATAGCTATTATATTGCAAAACAGATGAAAAGAGAAGCTGATTAAAGCACGAATAAATCTGTACCTAATATTTTACTCTACGGCCCTTCTTGTTTCTTTTTTTGAAGTTTTATATTTACTACGAAGATGTGCGTGCCATGTTCGGTTTTGCGTACATTAAACTTAACTTTTTGCCATGCAGTTTTCTAAATTAACAAATAAATTTTACATTAAGAATAATGTAAGAGGTAAATCAACAATTCAAACTTTGTCTTTCAATGTTTTTTTTTTTTTAATTTTATGTAAAAACTTATCAATAACTTCAACTTCAAGCTATTTCTACGTACAAATATAGCAAATTATAAAATTGGTGTAAAGCCTTTTTAAAATAAACCTAAATCCTCTTGTTGCAATTATATAATATAAATGCAGTTTAAGGTTATGTTATGGTCGGTTTCTTGTCCCAATCTTCAATATTAAACCGATGTTTTTCTTGTTACAGGAAGAGGAACCAAGATCATCTTGCACATCAAAGAAGATCAAACTGAGTTCTTGGAAGAGAACAAAATTAAAGAAATCGTAAAGAAACACTCTCAATTCATTGGCTACCCAATCAAACTAGTAGTAGAAAAGGAACGCGAAAAGGAATTGAGCGATGATGAAGCAGAGGAAGAGAAAAAAGAGACTGAAGAAGAGAAAGACACGGATAAACCAAAGATTGAAGATGTAGGAGAAGATGAAGATGAGGATAAAGAGAAAGATAAAAAGAAAAAGAAAACAATCAAAGAGAAATACACTGAAGATGAAGAGTTAAATAAAACAAAACCAATTTGGACACGAAATCCAGATGATATTAGCCAAGAAGAGTATGGTGAGTTTTACAAATCACTTACCAACGATTGGGAAGATCACTTGGCTGTAAAGCACTTTAGCGTTGAAGGTCAATTGGAATTTAGAGCGTTGCTATTTGTACCACGACGTGTTCCATTTGATTTGTTTGAAAATAAAAAACGAAAGAACAACATTAAACTATACGTTCGCAGAGTATTCATTATGGATAACTGTGAGGAACTTATTCCCGAATATCTTAATTTCATCAAAGGTGTAGTCGATTCAGAAGATTTACCATTAAACATTTCTCGAGAAATGTTGCAACAAAACAAGATTTTAAAAGTAATCCGGAAGAATCTCGTTAAAAAATGTTTAGAGTTGTTCGAAGAACTCTCTGAAGATAAAGACGGTTATAAGAAGTTTTATGAACAATTCTCTAAGAATATGAAACTAGGAATTCACGAAGATTCGCAAAATAGAGCTAAATTGGCTGATTTGCTTCGTTTTCACACATCAGCTAGTGGTGATGAAGCATGTTCTTTAAAAGATTACGTTAGTCGTATAAAGGAAAATCAAAAATCTATTTACTATATTACTGGTGAAAGCAAAGAACAAGTTGCTAATTCATCGTTTGTTGAACGTGTGAAGAAACGTGGCTTTGAAGTTGTGTACATGACTGAACCCATCGATGAATACGTTGTACAACAATTGAAAGAATATGATGGTAAAGCGTTAGTCAGCGTCACCAAAGAAGGTAATTCATATATATGTATTTATACTTAAATATTTCAATTCATGATTTTGCATATAAGTTAGTAAAAATTTATTGCTCTTATTAATGTCAACTTAATATCTGGTTATTCCAAAAACAACTTTATTCTATGATTTACTTATTTATTTTGTTTTGTTTTTAGGATTGGAATTGCCAGAAGATGAAGAAGAAAAGAAGAAACGTGAAGAAGATAAAGCCAAATTCGAGGGTCTCTGTAAAGTAATGAAGAGCATCTTAGACAACAAGGTTGAAAAAGTTGTTGTATCCAACCGTTTAGTCGAATCACCATGTTGTATTGTAACATCCCAATATGGTTGGAGTGCTAACATGGAACGCATAATGAAAGCTCAAGCGTTACGAGACACTTCGACCATGGGTTACATGGCAGCCAAGAAGCATTTGGAAATTAATCCAGACCATGCAATCATTGATAGTTTGCGATTGAAGGCTGAAGCTGACAAAAACGATAAAGCAGTTAAAGATTTGGTGATCTTGTTGTGTGAAACTGCGTTGTTGAGTTCCGGATTTACCCTTGATGAACCGCAAGTATACGCTTCAAGAATTTACAGAATGATCAAATTGGGTTTGGGTATTGATGAGGAGGAAGCCATGTTAACGGAAGAAGCCCCAAGTGGTGGTGATGCACCAGCTGCTGAAGGTGGAGACGTTGAGGATGCTTCAAGAATGGAGGAAGTTGATTAAATCTAATCTTAACTCTTTCCTAAAGTAATTTCGTATTTATTTTTTATATATAATGGAATTATTTTTCTGTTTTATACTGATTTTTGTAAAATTACTTTTAGGTTAATTTTTTTTTACTACTTAATTTTAACAGTGTAGAAGGCTGTGTGCAGTTGTAAAAACCAGCTACAAAGTATTTGGTTAAATAAAAAATAATGATCCATATAGTTTTAGTTTTCATTTTTTAAATTTAAGATTTTTATTATAAGGTATGTTTACTGCTCTCCCAGTTTAATTTTGTCTTTACAAGCGATAAATATGAGTAGGGTCACGAGCTCTGAACACTGATTAGCACTACACCGTCTCGTCCTTACTTGGCACTAATCTATTCTATACGAATGTATCTACCTAATGACGAATGAGTGCTTTGGATATTTATGAAGAGTAATTATTTTTCTGTACTCTTCTATTATTAGTCAACCAATCTAGCTACTACATGCGGTCGTGGGAGTAACTCAAGTGACCCCATACCTATTGCAGAGCTTTAATAGGTAATAAGTGGTTTAAAGAAGCTATTTTCAATACATGTATTCATTGCCAAATAGTTTTATAATTTTAAAAATTACAACTACTGACTCCATACAACTTTAAACGTTATTGCGTTACACCACACCTTTTATGTACCTAGTGTCTGGTTATAAATGTACCCCCTTAACTTTTTCATTTGACGTTTTAGAAAAAAGTGTCCCAAATAAAAGTTGAATGGTTCAGAATAAATTTGTTAAAGCTTTATTTTACATATGCAGGGTATCACAAACTCGCCATTAGCGCCGTTTAGTGTTTATTGCGTAGTTTAAGGATATCCGTTCATTAGTGTTCAAGTGTAGGAGTAGTGCTGTGCTGTTAAATCCTGTACCATACCAAAATTATAATTTGTACGGCATTTAATATCTACGCAACCATACCAGACATTCCATATTTATTGTATGAAAGAAATAGAAAAAAAAAACATTCGGGCCATACACACAATTTTTGTTTATATTAACACCATTAATATGAAGACAGTTGTTTGATTATTATACATTTTTATAGCATAAGGTATTCTGGAATTGAGCAGGGTTTCTCTGCCGAGCTTTTTCCTCTCATTTCCTCTTATTACTTATCTTAAACAAATTAAATTGCCTATGTCGTGTGTAATCTGGGTAAGTAGTATTGAAAAGGGTGACAATGTTACACAACACACAACGTAGATGTAATTGGAAAAGAGGATACTTGTGTGGTTGTTGATCGAACCCGGGTAAGTATGTTATACTACAATAGATAAAATCTATCTATCTTATTATGTTCATTCCATAAATAATTTCTGTAGTAAAGAATGATGAATATCGCATATTTCCAATATTAAATGTTACCTGAATCAACAGTTTGACCATACCCTGTAAGCCTAAGCTAGAAGATGGCGGCCCCGTGATAAGAAAATTGCGCAAGTTGATGCTCATTCTCCCCACTCTTCATATCTCTGAATATAGCGCGCGGCCATTTTGATGTTCTATTACAGGGGAGTCTTAAAAAATACTTAATGAGCTTTGGAAAAGTTATAATAATAATATAATTGGTATAAAAACGTCATTGTTTGTATAATGTCACCATAAACTCTACGTATAATTTAATAACACAGCTTATTGTGATATGAATACAAAATATAAGGCTTATAATATTATATGGTATATAAATGTAGTATTTTATGTGGGAAAAGCTATTCTTACCTCAATCATTGTTTTTATAAAGACAATGCCTCAATTACGATATAGAAAATATATTGCGTGTGAAAATTACATATAATTTGGTAGTAATAAAACCAACAATTTTATCATATCTCTTTCATAATGACTTTTAAAGACAATGATAATGATATAGAAAAATGTTAGATTATTCTAATATTTTTACACCACCATATATTAATTTTGTGTCCTCTAAACATTTATAGTATAAAAATTAGAAGGCAAGGAAATAAGTTAGCAACAAAACTACATCAAAATGGCGGTTTCTCTATTTGCCTTTCATAATTGCGCAATCGGATGCGCTTACGGTTTTAAGCGAATATTCCTCTATATATTATATGATTCACCACCCAATATCAGCCATTTTCACTCAACCCTCAAAAACCATTGAACTTATCTATGAATATAATTAAGTGACTATATTCAAAAAAAATCAATACTTTGACAAGGAAAGTTCGTTGTGAAAGGATCAATGTTATACTCACTTTCTTTACAAATTTAACACTTAAATGAGAAATTATCCTCAAAATGCTCTATTATCAATGATAATTTTAACAGTTAAAAAAATATCTTTCTGAGGTTTTAACGTTTTAACTTGGCAACCTAGTTGTGTCTGACCGTACTTCTATATGCACCTCTTAAAACTTATGTGTTCCTGGTACGAAATCGCGATTTTTAGAAAATGAGATTTAACTAACAAAAATGCTCTCCTGATACTTTATATTCACCTCTTTAAACTTATGTGTTCCTGGTATGAAATCGCGATTTTTAGCAAATGAGATTTTAACTAACAAAAATGCTCTCCTGATACTTTATATTCACCTCTTTAAACTTATGTGTTCCTGGTACGAAATCGCGATTTTTAGAAAATGAGATTTTAACTAACAAAAATGCTCTCCTGATACTTCTATATGCACCTCTTAAAACTTATAGCGTTTTGTTACTAAAATTTTGTTATTTAGAATTAAACTTTTCAAATGGCTCCCAAAAAGCTGTTTTCTCACTTAGAATTTAAAAGTAAATTTTATTAGTCTAAAGAAATTAGATTAAGCATAAAAAAGCAAATTAGAACGATTTAGCGCGTTTTGCTACTAAAATTTTGTTATTTAGAATTAAACTTTTCAAATGGTTCCCAAAAAGCTGTTTTCTCACTTAGAATTTAAAAGTAAATTTTATTAGTCAAAGGAAATTAGATTAAGCATAACACTTAAATGAGAAATTATCCTCAAAATGCTCTATTATCAATGATAATTTTAACAGTTAAAAAAATATCTTTCTGAGGTTTTAACGTTTTAACTTGGCAACCTAGTTGTGTCTGACCGTAGGTGATCAATAAAGGTGTTATTGAGGTGATGCGCGGACACATGTACAATTTCAATGCAGGTTTACCAAAATGCTAGTGAGGTGAGCGGTAAGTGATTATGTCATGTGAGCCCATTGATCTGGGGATTTCTTCTTGAAAACTAATGTATCGAGAGGACGGAGGCAGCGCTGTACTAATTTAGTATGCTGTACCTCGCTTAGATCGATCGTTCTACTTCCCGGTTTTCAAGAATAGCCCTGAGGTTGTAGAAGCATAACGCCATCTGTCAATTGTCATTTTAGAAAGGCAAATGTCAATGCTTTGAGTAAAACTTCAAACTAAAAGCACATAATGGTTATTCTGTGCTAAAAGCTTGTTGTGATTGTTTATTCGTAAGTTTGTCATATTTTCTATTATAGAGTAATAGTAATACTTTTGAAATTTAAGTCTAATAATTATTATACGACATGGCAGATACATCTTTATTGAATTTAAGTGAATCAGATGTATCAAAGCTTAAGGTATGTACATATATTCATTTGTTAATTATCCTTAGAAATCAGAAAGTTTGTCTTAGGTTCCCGATTTAAAAAAAGAGCTTAAACAACGTGGCTTAAGTACTGTTGGTAACAAAAATGAATTAGTTGAAAGGCTACAATTTGCACTTTCCAAATCGTCTGATAAAAGTGGCGGAGATTCTATAGATGATATTGAAGAAGACTTACTAAACGTAAGTGTGTTTCTGTTATTACCAGCTATGGTAGTATTAGTCTAAATACCTATACATTTTTAGAGTTAGATGGTAGTTAGTTAGTTTTAATACTTAACTAATCACTAAAGCTTAAATTTCGATCATCTTTTGCTTCATCATTGCATTAGTCCCCATGGAAAATCAATTAATTTATTGTTTTTTGTTACTAGGATGACGACGATGAACATTTAGATACAACTGAATCAGTAATAAATGAAATCGATAAGGAGTTGGACGATTCACCGAATACACAAAAGCGAAAGTTAGATACAAATCATACAGATGTTTTAAAATCATGTCCAGCAAAAAAAGTAGTATTGAATAGAAGTGTTAATGATAATGTAAGTGTAGACCCTATAAAGAAACCCGAGGAAACAGTAGAAGTCACCAAGGATGATGAAAAAAAAGTCGTCAAATTATCTGAGTTGTCAGCCAAAGAGGTAAATATATAGTTTATTAATAGTAATATTAACAATTAATATTCCGAATTTTTAGAGATTAGAGATGAGGGCGAAAAAGTTTGGTGTATCAGCATTAACTGATGAAGCTAAAAAAGCGGTTAGAGCAGAAAGGTTCGGATCTTCTGTATCAAGTACAACAAGTAATGGGAATATTTCATTAAACAATGCTGTAAGTATTTTTATTTCTAAATATCAATGACATATTAAGTGTTATTATTAAAGACTTGTAATTGGTCGTTGTATGATATAAGATGGGAAACTCGGATAGATTAACCATTTTCAGATAATTTAAAAAGCTATTGGTGTCAATAAATAGCATTAGTACACGCATCTCATGTTAAAATGCCAAATATCACAAAATATGTTTCTCTCGGCATAGGTAAATAGGTAGGCATTCTTTTTAAAATAATAAAGCGAATATACCTTATACACTTTCAAAGATATCCTCGAAAATGTGGTTTTCTTGAAATTTTTATTGGGTCAGTTTAAATTCAGTTTTAGTTTAGCGGATCTCGTGAAAGTTTATATACACGAAAATAATTCAACAGTGATAGGATGTTAGGGATATTTTTATCAATTGTAATATAATATGCAGTCTGTGATTCTGAAAATCTTGTATTTCTGTATTTAAGAACCTCCAATAGGTAACAGTTACGGCAGGTTGATGTAACGTATAAACACTGAAAACATTCGTTAAAATATCTTAACCAATTATTCGATTTATTTAGAAATATCAGTTTCTAATCTTCTAAACTGTGATCAAACAGGGTTTGACTTGAACAAATACATGATAAAAGTCCTAATATTGATTCTCATATTATACCGTTTAACGGATTGACCTCTTAGTTGCGGACACCGAATTGGTATATTATTTTTTTTTGTATTCTAGTAGGCACCGTTTAAAATAAAAAGTAATTATCGTTTATATTTTCTTTATTGTTACGTTGTTTGTTGTGAATATTGAACGTGTTTCATGTCAATTTATGCTCCTATTGTTTTCAGAAACCTAGTCTTGATGTTCTGAAGCAAAGAGCTGCCAGATTCGGACAATCGGTTTCATCTGTAATGACAGATTTAGAGAAACAATCATTGTTAGAAAAAAGAAAACAAAGATTTGGTTTAGCAAATAACAATGGAATATCGTCCAGTGAGAAAGCGCAAGCCAGACTAGAGCGATTTAAACAGCCTGTCAAGTAATTCGTTTTATCATTAAGTATTTTCATTAATATTAGGAGTTTGTTATTTTTTTAATGCTTTTTTTTTATATACATAAGTATATAATAATTTTTGTTATCAATAATTTTAATTAAAATAAATAATATACGACACGGCGATTATATTTTTTTATTCATATAGTCAAATAACATATTTTTATTTATAAATATTAAGATCTTTTTTAAAATACCTCTCACTTTCTTATTGCATCGATGGTGAAATAGTTCTTACGTGAATTGTTTCATTTTTTGGTATTCTGTAACAAAGAATTTGACGTCTTGGAAATTAGGTATTATTTCCCTCATTTGTTAATTCGGAGACCCTCAAAAAGCTAAAAAAGCTAGTTAGGTTTCGTTACGAGACCTGCAATTTAACATGGACTATAACTCTCGGGTCATAGTAGTTAGGTTATTTGTACTTTGTGGGAATTGTGATAGGTATAGCAAATATTAATTATGTATTTGATTTAAGGGATGATAAAAAATGAATTGCCACAAAAAGTCGCAGTTATCAAAATTTGTGAAAAATTATTGAAAAAAATTACACAATAGCGACGAAATATAATCAACAATATTATGAGCACATAATTAGAGCTCTTACATTAATTCCGCTACTTCAACCGTCTCTACTAAAGCATCATTGAGATCATCCTTGCTCTCTTCTGTTGTAATTTCTATAGAAGGAGTTGTATGCGTTAAAAAATGATCGTGTAATGCCGTTTCTCTGTTGAACTCTGTATTGCACAACTTGCAAAAATATTTTCTTTCGGCGTGTGTTTTCTGGTGAACTTTTAAGCTACTTGAGCCGCTAAATCTGAAACAAAGAACAATACTGATATAATTTGAAAGAAGGGACATGCATTTAGAATGAACTTATCACGGATATCGTCAAAGATCATTTAAGTATAAAATAAAATTAATTCGTTAAGTTAAACAAAGATGATCTACATCCGAATTGAGTTTTGCGAAATTTTAATGAAAAGAGCAAATAATGAAATTATTTCCAACGAGTCAACATTCCGTCTAAGTGGTGTGGTGAATAGACAAAACTGTCACTACAGGTCTCCACAAATCCAAATTAGGCTATTTCAATATCCTCAATCTGTCATATTTGGCACTTTAACAGGTCAACGTTATTTGCAATTTTTAAGAAAATATAAGACATAAATCGGGAAACAACCAGATTTATGTCACATGAAGACTTTGGAAACTGTATTAAAGAGCAGGACAGCTCGACAATCAACGGTGAAGACATATTTTGTGCCTGATCGTCTTCTCCCACTCTCGGAAGGGTGCTTGCCGGGTTTTAGACCCAACAGGGGTACAGCCGACATGATATTTAGTGCCAGGCAAATACAGGAAAAGTCACGGGAACAAAATCGTCCTCTATACATTGGTTTTATAGATCTTGTCAAGGCGTTCGATTCTGTTAACCGTGAGGCTCTGTGGACTATATTGAAGCTCAATGGATGGCCCCAGAAATTTATCCGGATATTTCGACTCCTTCACGAGAATATGAAAGCAGCAGTTCAACTCAACAGTAGCGGACCGGGAGAACCCTTTCAACTGACGTAAAGCAGGGTTGTGTCATTGGACCGATTTTGTTTTCGATGTTTGTGGGAACGGTCATTCAACTTGTTAATAATGAAATGCCGGGGGGAATAGAGATCGTTTACAGATTTGATGGCGGACTCTTCAACTTTCGTAGACTGCAAGCTGGAAGATCGTATCCACATCAGTCATTGAGCTTCAATACGCGGATGACAATCTTGTCCTAGCTGTGCAGCTGATTCTAAGACGTAAAGCAACTTGAAGAATATAAGTCTGTGAAAAAGAGAGTGGCTGAACGTAGACAGGCGGGAGAAGTCGATTTAAAAATAAAATTTATAAAGGACACTCCAACTATTGTTTCTTCCTCTTGTCGGGACCAGGAAAGCTGACTGAACTAACAGATCTTCTCTATCATCTAATAATGAAAATATTCAAATAATAATCTGCTATTATCAAAATGTCCGTGGACTAAACACAAAAACTAAATTTCTATCACGGTATTTGCGCTTCTCATGACATAATATACAAGGCGTCGCATTAAAAAAAACAATTAGTGATAACTGCCAAAATTAACTATATGTATATAATTTAATAATAGAGGGCAAAGTACAAGGGAAAAAAGATCGGTAGGAACACGCCAAAACTCATGGCTGAGGGATTTCAGCACATGGTTCGACCGCTCGTCTGCAGAAATCTTTCGTGCTGCAGTTTCCAGACCTACAATTGCCATTTGGATCGCCAACGTTCGGCAGGAGAGGAATATAATTTTTCTGAGTACGCCGCTTTATTCTACGTAAAATTCTCTCTAGCTTAGCTAACTTTAATAGCAATGGAAATATTAAAGAAAATGAAAAAACATTAATATCACCCTGGATACAAGAGACTAATCAAGTTAGCCTTGGTTTGATTGCGAATTGTCGACCCTTTACAAATTAGTGCAAAATACTTTTAGAGTTAAATTATTTTTAGAAGAATTAAAAATCCAAGTAATATTAACTGTATCTGATAATTTAAAATTATTTTGCATGCATTTTTCAAATATATCAGTTTCACACTACTCCGTGCAGAAATCTAATAGGTACGTATATATACTGTACTGTTTTACTTTCCCGAACAGGGAGAGTATTGTGAACGCCCTAATAAAAATTTGATATAAAGACGGATATAACGATTTTTAAGTTCCCTGAGACGATTAAGACCATTTCCAGATGGAAGTCTGTCTGTCTGTGTGTATATATGTCTGTATGTATTCTTTCACGATAGCGCCCAAACGCTTTAACCAATTGAGCTAAATTTTGGTATCTGAGTTTGGAGCAGTCCTAGGATGAAGCCATTAAATTTTGGTTGAAATCCCTTAAGCCCTGTGACAGGGGTACACACAACCACTAAATTTTCATATATCAGTAGGGGTCGAGTGATACATCATTTTAAAGCATTTTTTATCTGTTTTACAGAGATATATCACTTTTGATATTTGCCACATAATTCTCGAGAAAATTGCGTTTAAAATAGTAGTTGGAACGTATATAATATTACATTTAAAACACAATACCGATACAGATGGTACCGTGGCCTCATTGGTAGAGCCTTCGCACGTATGCGGAAGGTTAGGTGTACGAATCCCAGCTCTGGTAATCCTTTTGTTTCTTCTAATTTTTGAATAAAGTAGTTAGTGTGTTTGTTTATTGGAAAAAATGAAAATAATACAATTATAATAACAATTATTATTAAAATTCTGTTTCGTTACGCAGGTCATATATTTTTGATTATATTATAACTTGTCGGGAAAGTTTTGGGGTGACACAACCGTTTTTTTTTTTCATTTTCACAAGCAAAAGAATGTTATATTGAATTAAGTTACACAAATTTGATTTATATTTTAACTTACTTCTTTCCGCATATATTGCATAGATGTGGTTTTTCACCCGTATGAGTTTTCATGTGACCCGATAAATGACCTGACGACATAAAACCTTTATTGCAAACATTGCATACATGTGGTTTATCTCCTGTATGGATTCTGTAATACAAATTAGAAAAAATGCTTAAACCAATGTTAATTTAAAATGGTGGTTAAATGCAACGTAAATTTGGAGGGGGTACCTAAGCAGTGGCGGCTTGTGTTGCTAAGCTAAGCTAGGTACTGTATACTGCAACTAAATTAAACTTCGCAGAAACATCCTGTAGCTTCATCCGTGATTTTTCTCAGTTTTTATAACGTTGTTTCTGATTTCAAATAAATATCTCTCTGAAATAGTAGCCTTGAATCCTTTATTTTGAGGGGTTGACATTTGTCACCCACGTGACTGTTTATGAAACTACAAGTGACGCGACTAACGCAGGGTTAGAGGGCGCCTACAATGTGATACTGACCGCAGTTTTACAAAATTTTATCAATATAAGAACTTGTGTTTATACAAATTGCCAGCAGCAGCCTACAATGAAATGAGGACACAGACTTGTGTGTTTTCTTTTTATCAAGTAGGTAAGAAGTATTGATTATACGAACAAGCTTTTAAATAACTATAAAACAAATAAAAAAAATCCTTCCTTTTTCACAATGAGTTACCTCAAATATAACTGATGTTTTATTTTAACAGACGAGGTTTGAAGAAAAGCTAATAATGAAGGTAGACATTTTCGTTTCGTTTAAGGAGGATGTTAACCAAACCAAATTTAAGATGGTTTTTTCTTAACAGAGGTGCTAACAGCGTTTTTACTAGGGTTGGTTTCAGCTACACTGCGAACTTAAGTTGAATATTAAAGGCGTGGCGAAGAGCTCAAGCTATCAAAGCTTCTGGCAACAACTGCTTAAAATATCGTGTACTCTATTTAGTATATACTAGATTCAAATGCGTAATGAAGCGAATTTTAAATACAGAACTGAAATGTACCTTTTATGTATAATTAAACTCTCATGCCGCGTAAATGATTTTCCACAAGTATCACATTTGTATGGTTTTTCACCAGTGTGAATACGCTGGTGTATTGTTAACGTGTTCGAACTGGCAAATGCCTTACCACACATATGGCAAACATATGGCTTCACTCCTGTATGAGTGCGTAAGTGAATGTTCACATAACCTGATTGTGTAAACCTAAAAACAAAAATTTATTCATCAGTGCAAGTCCGGGTATTACGGAATTCTACAAATCGGGATCATACTATAGTTGTAGCACCCCGTGCAGCCTTTAGATCGGTTAGATGCGGTAGTAGTTATATGCGGATTGTCTCTATATCTAGAAATGTGTCGAATTAAATTCAACGCTTCAAATCCTCCTGTTGTTTAGAAATGGGCATATTTTGTCATGTTAGCCGAATATGTGACGTCATCGCTGTTCCGGAGATGAAGCATCAATATTTTTGTCAAAAGACAACTCATATTTTTGGCAGTGACATATGAAAGGGCATAATTTTCAACACCCGACAGCACCAAAAAATTGGTCATGTTACATCAGGAAATGTTTGAGTAAATTAACATTTAAATTTTATTTCGTTAGTAACAAAATAATGAATTAAATGTTCAAACCGAACTCTTTCCTAACCTCGTAAAAGTCTCATTAGGTACGCCACTGGTGAGAACGTATTTTTAGCTAGTTTTTTTAATGTCACCTAAAATTCGTGTTTTCGGTCATTTTATATGTAATTAAATAAGTAGTTTAAAAAGTTTAAGAAAACTTATCCCAAAATATTGAATAATTTTTATTATTATACAGGGTGTTTCAGAAAGACATGGCCAAAAATTTGTGAGCGAATTGGAGACATCTAATCATGAAAAAAACCTAAATTGTAATTTTTCGAAAAGTCCTTATTTACAAAGATAGAGGGTGTTAAATATGACTGCCTGAGGACGATTTTTTTGAAATATTTCCGAAACGAGTAAAGAAGAATTAACCAAATGTAGCATATTTATTCACCTAGTTAAATGTCGTAAACTGACATGAAATTGAATGAAAAAGGATGACCATAGGCGGGCAAACGGGGGGATTCTTGCCTTAATTATAACCTAACCTTTTTTTCCTTGCGATTTTTATTCATTTGGTGTCAAAAATGTGATAAAATAAAGTTTTCTACATAAAAAAGACATACTTCTTTTTTCTCGAAAAACTTAAAGGTTTCCGAGTTTGAAAATTTAAGGACAACTGGTCCTTAGTAAACAGCATTAATAAAATTATTAAAATACAGTTTGCTAACGAACAGTTTTCCAAAATTTTATTAATGCTTTGTACTAAGAACCAGTTTTGTCCTAAAATTTTCAAACTCGAATTTCTCGAAACGTTTTTCGAAAAAAAAGACGTATGCCTTTTTTATGTAGAAAACTTTATTTAATGACATTTTTGACACAAAATGAATAAAAATCACACATTTTTTGAAAAATTCTCGAAAACGGCTAAAGTTACATTACTTTTGAAAAAAAAAATTTAAAAGGTGTTTAAATTGTACAACTTTTCTCTAATTTAACCGACATTGTAACTCCTACCGTTTCCAAGATTCCAATGCTGTCCCATTCTTATCTTGGACAGAGTGATAACACTTTATATCTAGTTGTAATAGATATTTTAAAATATATTTTGCTTTTATTAGTATGAATTAAAGAATTCACGTAGGCAACTGTCAAATTTGTTCGTCAGTTCGATAGGAATGATAAATATGATATTTTTAAAAACGCACAAGAACTTTTTATTGTAACAATTCATACCGAACACAGTAAAAAATACGAATTGTTACAGCAAATTTACGAATAGCCTTGTATAAAAACAAGTCACATCAGCTTCTTCTATATAAACAAGTGCCATGAAATTTTTTTTGACTCATCTTGAAAAAAAAAGTTATTAACCGCAAAAAGAAATTGAGAAACGCCCCTAGCGGCGAAATGGTTTAACATAGCCAACAACACAATATGTTTTCACCATTGAGTTTTTTATGAAATTTGAGCCTGGAGGACGCATGTCACTTTTTCGGTACCTATATGTGATAGAAACATGAGTTCCCATAAAAAATTGCCCTGTTTGGGCCATCCTGTACAAAGTAACAAAATCATCAGTATGAAACCTACCCACATAAACATTAATTTCCAATAAAAATAACTCTTACCCTTTTCCACAGACAGGACACAAATAAGGTTTTTCACCAGTGTGGATTCGTAAATGTTTTTCTAAATTACAATATTGTGTGAAAGTTTTATTACAAATGTCACAACTATATGGTCGTTCTCCTGTATGTGATCTCATGTGAATCTCTAAACTACGCGCCTAAAATACAGGTTTAAAACATTGACTAAATAATATAACATATTTACAAATTGTTAAAGTCACATTTTAGTTATATACAGGGAAAAAATAGAGTGTGTTTATTAACACTGGCGCAGCTAGGATTTTGTCTTGGGACGTTACCCCCCATGATTTCGTTACGTAGGTTATATGCGGCTTTTCCATACAAAATTTGGCTTGGGGTGTTTTTTTACGTTTGCTTGCAGTCCTTTTTACACAGTTTCTTTATGCTTTATGGATCAAATTTAACATTGCAAACTTTTTAGTAGAATTTCGTTTGCAGTTGCATTTTCACATGTCTAAATATCGTTTTTCCTGCCTTTGATTGAAGATCTGTATGTGATATTTTTCAATTATATTTTTCAGGGTATTGTACACTTACTTCAATCAATAAAGACGATTATTATTATTATTAATATCGGGTGCAGTTGTTATTATATTTTCTTTGATGCAATATCACTTATAGTCCGCATTAATTCTATTCTTTGTACTAATTTTTGTCCCAGGTGATTTTTCTGTACTTGTCTTGTTTAAATATTTTATTTTTTAGCATTACAATAGGGTTGCGGATGACACTCAGCTCTATAACCACTTCGACCCTTGCCAGTAGGAGATTGCCGCTGGGAGGATTAATGGTGACTTGTAATCCATCTCCAAGTACGCTGCTTCTCACAGCTTAAGGTTAAATCCAACTAAGTCAAAATCTATGATATTTGGCCGTAAAACGAATAGGAATTATTTGAAAGAAAACTTAACTATATCCTTAAATCAAGTTCGTATTCCCTTCGACGGGAAAGAATTTGGGGCTGGATGAAAATATGCGCTTTCAAAGACATATTTCCTATGTGATCCAACAATGTTACATGTAGTTGAAACTATTTTACGCTAATAAAAAGTTCCTTTCTGTAAACATGAAGAAACTGCTGTCAGTCTTTGGTGATTTCAAGGGTGAGTTATGGTTTGACTTATTATTATCCCTGCCTTG
This sequence comes from Apoderus coryli, assembly GCA_911728435.2. NCBI lineage: Eukaryota > Metazoa > Arthropoda > Insecta > Coleoptera > Attelabidae > Apoderus > Apoderus coryli. The sequence continues at coordinate 8,282,864 of OU452206.1, read as the reverse complement.
ATGTTCTGACATCGGAAAGAGTGCCAACAATTCAGGCTCATGTTGTCGTTTTTAAATATATGTGTGTGTCTTGTTGAAAGCGAATTCTGCTAACGTCTGTGCCACTGTCTCTTAGGGTTAAACTTGTATTTACACAGACTGCCCTTACCCTCGATTTAAGGTGCCTATGCACCATGTTTGGAAGGTCATTTACATACAATTCTGCTACTTTGTTTAATTGTTATCAACAGCATTTAGTTCTAGCCACAGTTACTGTGTATCAACTTAACTGAGACGACATTTGCTTTTAGTCCAATAATGATGTATCATACATTGTATTATATATTATATTGTATTATATGGTTAATTTCCTAACGCTGTAAATGATCCGTTTAGTTTAGGCAAATTATTGTGCTTAGTTTTAAGTTATCCACACTTGTTTTATTTTTCTGTTGTGTGTACGCGTATTGTCTATTTTTTGTATAATAGGTTGAGTGAGAATGGCCTTAGGCTAGACTTCGCCCATTAAAAAATAAAGGCTATATCATTATTATTATTAACAACGCTTGTCAGCGTTTGTGGTCATTGAACTATCTTGCCGAAATTTACTGATAGATAGAGAAAAACAAAAGGCCCACTCCTACTGCAGTCTATTTCAAGATCCTATGAATTATAAGTGTTGCTGAAAAGTGTCTAACTTTTTATTCCGTTTTATTAGTGTATATGTGTGACATTTTTAATTGAATAGAATAAATCCAGGCGATCAATAAGTACTAAAGAAAATCACAAATGGTGCTTACTTCTACGTACTGTCTAGTACAAAACTGGCAAGACAACAGATTATGACCTGTGTGATACTTCATATGTTTTGATAAACTAGATGCCCATTTAAACGCTCTTCCGCATACTGAACACAGATGTGGTTTACCTAAAAAAAGAACACTATGAAAAATGCTAATTTAATAACGTTTACATTTTTTAGGCACATATTTCGACTTACCTACAACATTTCGTAATTCGCCTGTATGTTTCTTCTTGTGTTTAGATAAATTAGAACTTTCAGCGAAAGACATACTACACATATCACAAGGATATGGTTTTACCTCTAAATGGATTTTGGAGTGTCTCTTAAGTATACTTCTTTTAGCAAAAGCTTTATTGCAAATATTACACACATAATCCAGTTCCTTTGGGTGAGACAGCATGTGCACCTTTAAAATGGTTTAATTATTTTTTTTTGTATTTTCTATCAACATATTTTTAATACACAAATAAAACAACGTCTACTCCACCAAACTATTTATATATATGTTCGCAATCAACTTGCGGTGCCAGACATGTTTCGGAAAACTAAGTTTCCATCATCAGTGGCCTAGTATACATAGTTACGCAGTTATGTTACAAGTCAAACACAGTATGGCATGGATTATTTAAACATCTATACAAACCATTAGTGGAAGTTATTGAAAAATAAAATGTTACAAAACTAAACTTAAAAACATTTTCTTATCAAATTGAGAGTCCCAGAATATTTGTGTTGTCTAAATATCACAAACGTTCAGTCATTTTTCTAAATAATGTTTCTTTTTGTATATCATTATTATTATTTTGGATCATAAGATTTTGGAATCTAGAACTTTCAATAAATGGCGAACAGATTTAATGACGTTGTTATAAAGATTGTTCTAATTTAGTTATAGAAAAATTCGAGGAAAAATTATTACCTACTTTTAAATCAACTTTTAAGCTGAATTGTTTATTACATTTCCGACAAATATATTTTCTGCAATCACTTCCTTCCGGTGCATTTGCATTTTTAACATCGTCGGATTCCTTAGGATCATGATCTATTGTCTCTATCGTAAATTCTATTGCATTTTTCACCTGAAATGAAAAGAAAATTTACTTTTTATACGAGGTATTTCAAAATTTTAGCGGGTAATTAAATAAAAACATACGTCCACTGGTGTCAGTTCTTCGCCATTATATGTTACAAATTCTGCAGTGTAAATTTCTTGTGTCGCATCTAAAGTCACAGTATCTTGTTCTGGCTCCTCTATATCTTGAAATTTCAACTGTTCTTGCAATTCCTGTCTAGTTTTATTTGTTATTTGCTTATTCAATAACGCCTAAAAGAGAAAAGTACGAAGTAAAGCGCTCCTATGGTTTTTATGTCTATCTGTTAATGCTATTAATTTTGTTGAATGGTCTCCTTAATATAAATCATTCGATGGTTGATTTTTGTTGTTTAGGATGTGATCGTTTTATTATAATGAATTACCTAAATTTATACTTTTGTAAAATGACTAAATGGGGACCTGAAAAGTTTCTCATGTCAAGTCCCCGTTTACGAAACGTTGTGCAAAGTTCACACGAATTTTATTTCTGTGACAATTTCAGTCATGGTTAATGCTATTTTAATAAAACGATGTTCAAATTAGTAGGTACTGAACAATAAAAATAAGTTCAGTCAGATAAGACCATTATTCTCAAATAATTTTGTGCTTTTATGGAAAACCCTATTTCTGGTTCTCCTGTCAATTTCAAGTAATAAATTTTGTAATAATTTACCTGAAACTCAGGTGCTAAATATTGTCTCAATATATTATCAGATTTCTCGCACTGTTGTTTAAATGTGTAAGCCCTACTACATTGTAAAACACACTGAAGACACATATGATCTGGAAGGCCGTCTCCCTCTTGTACCTGAATAAAAATGTATAATCCCTTTAAAAAAATCATTCATAGTTTCTTATAATTCTAGATACCTCTATAGCAGCAAAAGACCTTAACATTTCATCTAAACATGCACCAAATAATGGTCTCATGTCGAATCTTTCTGTCATGCAAGCTCTGCAGATCTTATCTAAATTTAGCGGTGCTATTAAATAGGGACTCATATTAACTTCTTCAGTCATTATAATTTATTTAATCTATGATGTATTTCTTAAATTGTTATTCCTTACATCAACCTAAACATTGGATTATCTAGAAAACACACACGTTTAATATTATTATTTGTAAGACGATTAAAGAAACGTATGTCCACTTCAATACAGTTAACCACAAGAGAAAATAGAAAATGGCGTTCAGGTTCGTGATATATGTTCGTGATCGTAAATCAGTAACTTGTGATTATGAAGTACTTACGTGAAGTGCCCCTTAGCTCAGCAAGCAATGAGGTTAGTTATACATGAGGCGGTATGTGATGCGGTATCCTCAGAGATATAATACCTGCGGGTATCCTACATGTTAGTTCAACTGAACTATTGTAACATAATCACTTGCTACAGGAGTCCAAAAATTGGAGAAACAATTTTTAATCACTTGCTAATTAAACTTTCTCTCTGCTCTCAAAGTAGTTTCAGTTTAATCGCGTTTAACGTTCCGCTGATTATCCTGTCAGCTTCTTCAGAGCAAATTTGTGTGAACGCGCTTAAACAGAAACTGAGTTTCAGAGCAACGGAAACTGAGTTTTAGAGTAACCGCCTCGCTCTCGATCGTTCTACTCCCCGGTTTTCAAGAATAGCCACGCTGACTGTTTTCTACAGTGAAATGTATACTATGTAGCATTGTTTGTTTATCTATGTACGTAGTATACATTTCAGTGGTTTTCTATTAAATAGGAGGAGGCCGTATCAAAGGAAGAAGAACGAACAAGAGAAGCGAGGTATCAAAACTGTCCTCAGAAAAATATCTATAATTTTATTTTTCTGAGGTTTTTTTTTTATGAACTGACATCTATCAGCTGAGCGAATGCAAATGTCAATTAACTTAACTAACCTAACCACGCAAAAATAATTTAAAATAACGACAACTTGGTAGAAATTATAGAGAAGTCAATTCATATTTGATATAATAAGTAGGTAATAAATAATAAGAACTGGTAAAACAATGAGGACGCTTTTAGACTTTGAATCACCTAATGAAGGCGAAATCACTTTATGTGAAGTTAATGGAAGAGTTCATTCTATGAACGTTGATGTTGCAAACATAAATTCATTTACAAACTCTGTAAGTTTGTTTTGTGTTGATTAACTTATGATAACATGTAACAGTATACATTTTTGAATTTTAGCTAGAAAAACACCCAAAGATTCATATCACTCGTGATCAACTACATGCAGTATCCTCAGGAGATGAAGGAAAAGCTCTTTTTTTACCTGTTAATGTTTCATTTCTGAAACAACTAACACAAGTTTATTATGAGCAAGGATTTATTGAAGTTTTAAGACTAGCTAAATCACATAATAGATTAGCCATATCAAAATCAGCCAGTATGGCCCTGGATATTTTAAAATACATCAATAAATTAAAACTGCTGTTTAATCCAAATGTGAGGTATACTACACAAATGTTAATAAGCCAGTTTGGTCAAACTTGTAACTGGCAAAATAGTACATTAAGATTTATCGCTTGGCATCCATATTATACAAAGTTGGCGGTAGTTACTTGTGATGACAGTGTCAGAATATATAGTAGCGAAAGTAATTATAATCCTTTGTTAAGGTGTAGGCAACAGAAAAATGTGACTTGTGTAGCTTGGAGACCACTTTCAAATAATGAAATTGCAGTAGGACATGAAGAAGGCGTTATAATTTGGAATATCGATCCCAGTTCCTTAGTAAGTTCTCTTATGGTTCTAAACTTGACCACTATTGAGAGTTTAGATTATATCTGCAAGTTACCTTTTTTTATTCATTCAAAATTGATCCAGCTTACGATTTATGACATATTTCTACATCACATTATGTCACTATTGGACAAAAAAATAACTTCAAAGTTCTATATAATAACTATTTGCTTAGTAAACTCAATTTTTTTATTAATTTTACTTGTACCTTTTAGGTTTCGCGGCCTTCAGTGAGTAATGCAATTATATTAAAAAAATCTGACCACACGCCTGTTATAAGCTTGGCATGGTCACCAAAAGGAGATAAATTAGTAACTGTCGCTGGTTGTGACAATTCTATTTTAGTGTGGGATCCCGAAATGGGAACAAATGGAGTACTTAAAAGACCTGGCGGATGTGGTAATGTTCTGGTAAAATGGTCACCTACAGGCGAAAAGCTATTTAGTTGTTCCGATAGCTTAGTGTTTAGGTAGGTAAACCCATAACATTAGTCAATCATAACTTATTTGTTTATAATAAATTAATATTTTTTTAGAGTATGGGATTGTAGAAACTGGGAATGCGAACGTTGGACTGTACTCTCAGGTAGAGTTCAGTCGGCTTGTTGGTGTAATTGTGGAACTACTCTGCTGTTTGCTACAAATAACGAACCAGTTATTTACGGAGTGATAGTAAAGAGTGATTTAGTATTTACTAGCGATAGTGAATCTTCGTCTAACCAGGTGAGAGTCCAAAAAAGGGAAGTTAATGTGATTTGTAGAATTAAAAAAAAAAACGTTATGCTGAATGAACAAATCAACAATAATTGAATTGTTTTGACAATATTGATCTGTTGTATGTAGAAAATCTAATTACTTATTTCAACAGTAAGCGAAAGCAACACTTAAGCAGAAAATTTGTATGCCGCGACGTTTCGTCGACCGTAACCCCTGGATCAACTATGTTTTTCCTTTTGAAATTTTAACATTAAGGTATTTTTTGATTAAAAAAAAGTGATATAATAGGTCGGTAGGTTTACAAATAAATATACAGGGTGATTCAAACTCAAAGGATAGAAAAAAATATCATAAATGCTGTACTTCTCTCAAAAGAACTGTTACTGTAATTTGACAAATCACACAGTGTTACCATATTTGGCATTTCATTAATTTTCTCGTTTTTTTCAAATGCACACCCCTCTATATTATGTCAGATATAAATGAACCATTCAAAGACAAATTCAACGATATATATCATGCGGTGCCCTCGAGTTACTGTTTCTAAAATATCAGTGGTGAAACCAGGACTAACCTGTCGACATTTTTAGTTTATTATTTCCGTATAAAACTGATATCTTGACAGAATCTTCTGTAGAGTTGTATCTTAGGTAAGGTAGTAAGGTACTGTAATTTTTTCCAATTGAGACAACTCTTTTCCAAACACCCTATTGCTAAAATATAAAATTGACTTGTTGGTGAAACGGTTACACCATTGATATTTTAGAAACAGTGACTCGAAGGCACCGCATGATATATATCATTGAATTTGTCTTTGAATGGTTCATTTATATCGGACATAATATACAGCGGTGTGCATTTGAAAAAAAGGAGAAAATTAATTAAATGCCAAATATGGCGACACTGTGATTTTTCAAATTACAGTAACAGTTCTTTTGACCGAAGTACAGCAGTTATGTATATTTGTTCTTCTGTAAACGAGAATAAATTGTAAACGGTGCCTGTAAACCCCATACTATTATATATCGTTGACTTAGCCTATTAGGGCTCTGTCTAAATATGTATCAATATATAGGTTGTGCTATTTAAAATAATAATAAAATCTTTAAAAATTAAATAAATAAAAAAATAAAGTTAACCCAACAAAAGTTTCTATTTAACTTTTTGTTGTACTGTTCATAGTTTCTCAGATAAGGCAGTGGTCCCTCTTAAACGGACCACCCGGTACTTACCTATTATTATAGTGACGTGTCTTTTACAACTTAATTATTGTGCAACTAAGAATGAATAAAGAAATTTGAAAAAATTTATACTATACTTATACATGGCACTCCAAATTCAACAGAAATGCCATTAATATCTATGCCAAATGTTAACTTGGCTTCTCGTTTCCATGAAATGCTTTTTAAGGTTTTTTAAAAGGATTCATGTTTATACTTTTACTTGCTTTTTTTATTGGAAGCGCCGATCCTAACATCCTTTTGGTTATTTTATGTTATGATTATATGTAATTCCCTAATGTGTTTTAGGCAATACCAATTTTCGATGTTAGTAAATGCGACTTAGATGTTGTGATGGTAGGTGGTATAGTACAATCTATGGAAACAGATTCTACAGGACGCCATTTAGCAGTCTTATTCCAAGATACTCATTGTATAGCTATTTTTAAAATTGTTAAACAACCTAATCTGCAACTAATTCCAAGGTAAGTAGGTTTTCTTGTATATTTACAATATCCTTATTTTTTTTTAATTATATTCGAAGAGCTTCACTTTTTGCCTTGAAATAGACGATTGTAGTATTGACGTTAAGCAAGGAAGAAAAATATGGATTGATTGATTTTGCTCGACACTTATTTTTGGTGCAACAAGTGAGCTATTTTTTGACACGTATCCTGTGATGTGTTAGTCAAGTCAATGACAGTTACTGCGTTTATGCATTTTCAAAACAGTACGGAACGATAATTCTTACAGCGCCAAACGATGCACCATACATTCACCTCCTGAATATGTAAGGAACTACCGGGGGAGTTTTTAAGGATTTCAGTTCTTGGTTCCTGGGTTGGTTGGGATTTGAAAAAATTCAATTTTTCCGCCCCACAAAGGATATCTATAAAGTAAAACATTATTTTTAAAAAAAGAGAATGATCCATCACAAAAAAATTAAAAAAAACATTTATAGGAAGTGGGTTTTAGGGTTATATTCTTTGTTTGTTTTAGCTCTTTGGTAATTGGTTTACCTGAAGAAAGGCCCAGTACAATCACATTTCAGAAAAATTTCGAAATGGGTGCTTGTTTATCGATAGGATGGTCAAGTGGACGAATTCAATATTATCCAATAATTTACACTGATTTAGCTGAAACGAGTAATAATGTAACTATACAGAATACCTCACAGTACAATTTTAATTCTTTTAATGGAACACTTTATTCTTGATTTAGGTTTATATTTTATTTATAAGCTTTTCAATAAATTTATGAGGTTAAAGTGGTACTTATTTTCCTTATTTCGAAGCTACAGCACCTCCAAAGTGTCAAGAAATGTATTTGTTCCAATTATGGCTCTGGGGTAACATTAAAATGTATAAATATAGTTCTGGTTTATTTCAATGCGTTGCAGGAGCTGTTGCATGATAATAGTACTGATATATGCATCATAAAAAATCGATAATGTAGCTCATGTTTTAGTACCTGTTGTACTCTTACAATATACTTGACAAAATATCCTATGAAATCTGATAAAACTTATTTAAATTGATGCAGAACTTATTCCAGTGCATTAAAATTCTTGGAGATTCAATTTAGCAAAATTTTCTTTACACAGCATGCAACTATAATAACCATACATACTTCTTTATATCAACTACTGCAGAGGTAAATACGATATTTGTCTTCGATAAATTTTGTAGGACTGTGTTATGATAATAATAATTTTTTTATTTCGTCGGGTAATAAGCTAAAATAGTATTTGCCGGAGTAGTGTCGGCATCTTTTAAAGTATTCATGATTAGCCCCTAACAAGATACAAACGCCCTGCCCCTCGAGTCGCGTGGCTATGAAATACTCTATTAGTTGGGAATGTTAGAGAGATACGAGTATATATTAGTGACCGTTAAAATATTAAAATTACTAAAGGGATCCCTACACGAGGAGTTATATGGTAGGCCAAAAATTTTCCGTAAAATTCTTTTTTGTATTATAAAAACTCTAGACATATTACACGCTCTTCCCCATACTATAATGTTATATTATAAAACAGGATATAATACCGTAGTAGGTATGATTTTAGCTAATATATTAAAGAGACTCTGGTTTAATTTGGCACTCACGGCTTCAATACCATTCTCCCATCGCAGCAGACTGTCAAGAGTCAAGCCTTGTATTTTTGCCGACTATGACCACGGAAGTTCCACGTCGTTACATACAACTCGGAAATTCAACCGTGGTTTATTATTATTATATTTAACTAGACGGTAACTGTCTTACTATGATTGGTAATCAACCTGTTCTTAAAGCAACATGTTTCAAACTGACCCAGGTTACCTTTCCCTTTAATTTATCCTCGTTTTTACCATAAACTACTATTGAGGTGTCGTCGAATTACATAAATAATATAGCATGATTGATATGCAATGGGAGATCGTTGACATTTAGCAGAAATAACAGGGCCCCCAGCACACCACCTTGAGGAACACCTCTATGTCAACATCTCTATTATTCGAAACGCAGTTGTTGACTTTTACTGATATTCATCGGTCACTCAGATAAGAGGAGATTCCATTATTAATAGGATACCTTAAACCCATGGATTCAATCTTAGTGTCAAAGGCTTTAGAGAGAGAGAGAGAGAGAGAGAGAGAGAGAGAGAACATCAACGCAACCACAAAGTGTCCCTGGTCAGTCATCTCTTGAAGATGTTGGTGCATTTCTCCCGTGTAAGTCTCAGTAGATAAGCTTTGGCGACGCCCATGCTGACAATCAGTAAGAACACCAGTAGTAGCAAGAAAACTGATCATCCTCTCAGTTATGACCTTCTCAAAAACCTTCGAGATAACGCGCAAGAGTGATATAGTTGTCCACTACCTGTTGTTCCCACTTTTTAAATGTTGGAGTAATGACAGGCTCAGGCTGTTTTAGAAAAACACCGCTCATAACAGTCATTAATAAGCTCATTAGTGTTTAAGGGAAGGGGAATCATATTAAGTCAAGTATAGATGATATGTAAACATTATAAGCATAGATATAGCCACCCTGGAATATACGAAAAATATAAACATCATTAAAACACATTTAAATACAATTTTTAATGAAAATATGGCATACAGGACACTTAACTTTTGCATTAAAATTATTGCTCACTTTTTACATTGCATGATTTATTAATTACAAACAGCATCTAGAGGCGGTACTACTGAACCTTTATTATCAGCGACTTTCATTAGTTCAGGCGCCTTGTTCATTAATATATTACATATTTCTTTATGACCATTTTCATATGCACGATGCAATGCAGTTTTCCCATCTGCGTCTTGAAGATTAATGTTTGCACCATTACTTAATAGATACTGAACAATATTTGTTTTGCCTGTAAAGACAAATGTTTGTTAAATGTTAAACTAAGTTAGGGAATTCTTCACCCTTTTTTTAGTAAATAGAATGGAAGTTTGTTCAGGTATTAGGGTGGTGGTAAATAGAAACACAGAACTATATTCAAACCTCCGTTTCGTAATACGATTATGATAATTAAATTATGTCCATATATTATGTTAAATGTTTTTTGATTTTAATGACATCTTTTAGAATTAGTTCATAATTCCACTAAGGTAATAATGATTTAAATAATATTGGAAAATTATCTGATATAATTGTGTTAACATGTTTGTGATTTTCTGTATAACATTTTTAGGTCTGATGATGTCTTAATATATGACGAAATGTCACATTTGGATATTGTACTGTGTTTCTATTTACCAGCCTAACTTCCATTCTATTATGTTGTTTAAGGATTTAAATGAGAATGACACAAATATGAATTATTTTCACTCTCCCTATTAGAGTTCGTAATTCTTTCCTACTTTACTACAAATCAAAATATCATAGCAGTGGGATTCGACAATCACAAGTATTATATACTCGCCGTTATCATTTAGTCTAAAGTCTACCGTGGAATATATTGCGAATTGCTTGCACGACTGCTGAATACAATCACATTTCTGGGTTATTTCGACTATATTGAAATCAAATTAAAAATAACTGAGTACTTTTGTATTCGATTGAACGATCAGTGCAGTTTTGTAAAGTTGACATAATTACCTGAAGCAGCAGCTCTGTGTAAAGCAGTCGCTTCACCGGCTCGCGTTTTTGCATCAATATCTGCCCCATTATCAATCAAGTACCGGCATACATCTACATGACCATTTCTAGAAGCATAATGTAATGCGGAATAACCGGCTGCATCTTTATCGTTGACTTGTCGAATTAGTTTTTTCACTCTTTCTAAATCGCCATACTGTGCCGCTTGCCAAATGCCTTTCTCAAAGTCCAACTCATCCAGTGTTTGAGTAACCGATGTATTAGCGCATGCACAATCACAAGATTCGTGGTTAGGATGACTTTGATGGCAGTTTGATGACATATTTGCTTGTTTCTTTTGGTCTTGATAATAATTATTACTAGTGTAACATGAAAACACAATTTTGATAATGTAGTATGCTCGAAAATTATAAAAAGTACATGAAAAAAAAAATCATGGAATATCAGGCAAACATACTTTGTCATAACCGTGTTTAATCTTTGCACACGAAACAGACAGACAGACAACACAAAGTCAATTTTAAACAGCACGGTTTGGTCTGGAGTTTTATTGACAGTAAAAATGAATGAATACTTATCATTTTCTATATGAATTTCATTCATATACAATTTTCATGTTAAACACATTTCTACATACGCGTCAATGAATAAACAACAATCTTAACGCCCATCCTACATTTGCAAAGCTGATACCCTTTGATGGAATCAGAATTTTCATTCTTTTGTAACCATCTAATTTTTTAAGTTGTTCCAAAACTTTTTTTAACAAACATTATTTTTTTGTCCCAATGTCTGTACATTTTCTTTCTAATATATTCTTTGGTAGAAATGATTTTGAATATATTAGTTTACCTTGATATTCGCATTGACTTTAATTAAATTTAGTCTAAGTAAGAAGTTTGAAATTAGGATATTTTCTTAAGGTTTGTTATGTAAGTATGGTTAGCCTATTTGTAATCAATGGTAAATGGTTAATTTAATTAAATTGATTTTCTCCTCCTAATGCTGAAAGTGTAATGTTGATGATGATTAGGATACCCGAAACATATGACTTAAAATTTATTTTTAATTTACTAAACTAGTGGAATTATATGTTTTTTTGATCGTAATTAAACCATACTCCACTGCCTCTTATAATAATAATAATTTATTCATTTACATTCACAGATTCTCCATTATAATTTTACAGTAGTATAATAGTTAAGCAAACAAAAAAAACAAAAAAGAATTCGGTATATAACTGCTTATCTAGTTCTTTTTCTTTCTAATATCCACAAAACGCTTAAGGAATCCTTGTCTGCGCTTTGCGGGTACTAGAAACCACCATCGAATAATAACTATTAAACTGTGGAACCACCACTCGTTCACTATGCGTGTAATTCTACGTTCAGTTTATGTTTACATCCAAAAACCATTCTTACTTTTATCCTTTTTTCTCTCTATTACCTACATTATTTACACTCTACATTTCTAACAAAACAAAACATCAAATCAATTTGTATATAGAAAATACATTTAAACTAAAATTAAAATACGATATAATATTCTGTAAGAAGGAGAAAGAAATAACCCTCCAAGACAATACAATTAATCCAAAATACTTATACTATTCTCCAACAACCACCCTGAAATAATTCTCTTAAAACTGCAATATGACACTTTCGCCATTACATCTGGACTTATCATATTTATTAACTTTGGTATAATATAGGCAAAGGACCTTTGACCAATCGATTTAAACATTCTCGGAACCAGTGCGTTTCGATTCTGTCGCGTACTGTGGGTGTGAGTCGTTATTTCAAGATGAATTTTGCTTTGGGCGAAATATACAAGAACAGTCTTATAATACAGATTACGAACATTCAAAACCTGGCAATATTGAAATAATTGTTCAGAGGGATATTGAATATCAAGACCAAATATGATTTTCAAAATTCTTTTTTGGATTATATGTAAAGGCCTTAGAGTAGATGCATATACACCTCCCCATCCTATGATTCCATATCCCAGAATAGACTGAGCAAGTGCCAGAATAGACTGAGCAAGTGCAAAATAAATTTTTTTCATCTCAGGTTGCGTTAGGATTGGTTTTATTTTAATAAACATGTATAATAATGATCTTAATTTTTTTGTAAGCTCATTGATGTGTCGATCCCATTTTAGACAAGAGTCAATACTAATACCCAAATATTTCACTGTGGTAGAAGATTTTAATATCCATTCTTTTTGATGTCTGTGTGGCAGTTTAATACTTAAATTTTTGATATTTGGAAGCCCGGACTGGTAAGATGCGAAAGGTAGATATTGAGTTTTCGTTAAATTGATTGTTAATTGATTGATATCTAACCATTCTACAATTTTTTTTAAATCATCTTGTATTTTTGTTTCTACCTCATCCCACGATTTGCCGTGTACGTACAACACAGTGTCATCGGCATATGATGTTATTTTGCCAGATGGATTCTTTAATTTAATAATAAGTTACTGAAGAACAGTAAAATTGCCAACTTTTTATGAGGTCGACACTTGTTAACATTTGGTGAATGAGATATCATTCATTTATTAGTAAGAACCAGACGTTTTAAAGCAAATAAACCGTCTTCCACCTAACCATCATTTGATGTAAAATTTGCAAGATATTTCATAATTTTTTCTTTTTATTTATGTCTAACATATTTTAAATATTTAAAGTTTGTTCCATATATCACATAAATACAAATTTATTTTTAGGTAGGAGGATATCCTATACATTTATAAACTGTAACCATAATATGACTAAATATATTGCTAAATGGTTTTTGTATTTACTTTATAATTAAGTATATGCAGAGCACATTTATATTATATTGTGGTATACATTCAATAAAATAAATAATTTAATATTTTAGGTAGAATCTACATATGTATATGTAAAAGTATAAAAAGTTAAAAGAATTATGTTCACAGTGGAAATTTTTAAACATTATTATCTGATTAAGTTAGGTAATTTTCAGGATTTTTCTTTTAAAATTAGAATTAACATATTAAAATGTTCCATGATGATGAAGTATTTGGTTGGACATGTCCAAAGACGTAAATTGTATTTTGAACAAAATTCTACAAACAACTTTGAAACTTGCAGGTTTGCAATATTACGAGCGTAGTTTGCTTTTAGTATATTTCAGATTCAGCAGCTGGGAGTTTGGTTTCTCGAAGAAAGATGTTTCTAATGTGGTGCAGTCTTTCGTTGTCACAAATCAAATAAGAACACATTTTAAAGAAGGAAAACCAGGATACCTTTCGTTCTTGGATTTCTGCAAACGAAACAATTTATGTATCTATTAAGAAACAGTCTAGAGAGGATGTAAGGATCACGCAAACAAACCCTTTTTTTGACCTCCTGAGTCATACAATTAAAGACTTAGGTTCTTACACAAATATTAATAATGGTTTTGGTGGTACGAATTATACCTAGATTAGCAGAAATACTTTAAAATCTTACATCTATACTGTTCGTATCATATTTAGAGTAAAAATAGTATTGAAAGAATGCCTTAAAATCAGACTTTTACCGAAAATGTTATTCTTATTCTTGGACAGTCTCAACCAAGACAAAACAATCCTGAATATCACCTTTAAATATACCGTTGAAATATCAGTAACAGATATTTTATCAAATCATAATTTATACTTGATAAATTGCTTCATTCAAAATATATAACTTATTCTTAATATTGACAATTTTAAATGTCTCTTTGCATTGTCCATATTACTTCAGCCTCTCCTGCTGTAGCTACAACCCGGTAGCCCAACTGACCCAAGGCGTTTACTACTTCTATTGGAGAGGCTTTCAACAAAACTCCATTTATCACTTCTTTTTTATAGTCGGAAAATCTTTTAACAAGCGCTTTGATCTCATCATCATTCATTCCGAATACTGCACTGTCTGAGGCATGTATTGATGCCTTTACGGCCACATATGCATAGGTACCGGATGACATTAGTAGATTGGCGGGAATTTCCATCTGAAGATATATTAGAAAATATTAGTTAAGTTAAAAGTGGTTTTAATTTGAAATGTTTGATCAATTTGATTTAAGGTATGGAGGTCGTGGTCATTCTATTTATACTCGCAATAGTCACGTTATTACTCCGCCACTACATAGCACTGCATTATTTGAGAGGTCGTTTAGTTACAGTATCTCACGATTGTACAACGCATTGCCTGTTGAAGTGGCGTGTTTGTCTGGTCAACGTTTCAGGGCCTCAGTTCGAGACTTAATTATTAATAATAGTATCACATTCTAGTAAGTAATTAGTGTAGTATTTTCATTTTCATATTTTGTTTTTGTTGGGTATATTTTATATTTTAATTTTTATTAAGTCATAATTGTTTTTTGTTTTCGTTTTTTATAGGGTTTGTTTAGTTTAGATTAGCTAAAGTTGTGAATAGGTTAAGATAGGAGGCTTAGCCTCAACTTCGCCTTTTGTGTAATTAACTTCACACAATAAAGTCATTATTATTATTATTATTAAATATTTACATTTACATAAAATCTCACTGTTTCGTATTCAATAAACGTACTTTCGGTCGTCCCCAATCAAAATATAAAATTCAATTCAATAAGCCGTGTAATAAACAACAGAAAAACGCATTGAGAAATATAAGAAAATATCGCATAAACTGAAAATTGTGTCAAAACAAAGTAAATGAATCTGAAGCAGAGAATATTCTCTATAACAAACGGAAACAATTAATTTGGGGCGTGGAAATGGCAGTTACACGTGAATACCATATCCAAACCCTGAGACAAAAACATCCATTAATGAATTATCCACCAGTGAAGGTAAAGCCCATAGTAAAATTATATTTATTAAGGTTTTAACTCAAATTTGAAGTAGGGGACAGCGGTTAGTTCGTTGTAATACCACCAATAGGAATTTTAAGCTCAAAACTCTGTAATTTTTAAACAGAATTAGATGCAGACGTACCTGAATATGAATCGTTTAATTTCAGCAACTTATTTCGCACCCGTATTAGATATAGTGTTCTCTTGGAATGGAAATTGCTGCTCCGGCGTTTTCTGTAAAACTGTTATACGTATAGACAGGGAAAGTACCTAATTTAGATTATAAGTTGAAAATAATAGCTTGTTTTTTATTTTATTAAGTGTGATATTTTCGAATCGATATTATTTAATAATTATTAAACGATTACTTACATTGGTTTCAGTCAAACTTCATCATCTCCAGGTAAAAGATGTTCTTTGTAACTACCGCTAATCAGCGTAGGTGATCCAGAAGATGATACTGTGGTAATACTTGTAGTTGGTTCTGGTTCAGAAAAGTCTTTTCTCATAGTCCACATATACTCATTATAGTCTTGTTTAACACTCGTTGAAGATGATGCAACAACTTTATATCCCAGAACTTCCAATGCGGTTAGAATCACACAAGGATGTTGCAAATAGACTATCGTGCAATCATCACAGTACCCACCAGATGCAAATCTGTGGGACAGAATACACACCTAAACCAAAGACTACAGAACAAATATAGTATTTAGTAATCTTTGCCTAAACTAAGGTAACATTTTTGATTAAAAGAGTATGAAAAAATGTTGGTGAACCGTGAACATCTTTCGAGGTTTGATCTATGTAAGCACTTATCAGTGAAAAAAATTACTAAATACCTAGTTATATCAACCATTGATTTATTTTGCATGTAGGATATTTTTTATATACCTAATTAGCAAAATAAATAAATACATTATATCTAAAATAGATCATCACCTTACCTATGTATAACTGGTTCGGAGGACCTTCACACAATAATTTTATTTTATAAAAACACAAAATTCTAACTTTCCTACTATAAAAATTTAAGCATATCACAATTATAAGTGTTTTTCTTTCTCAATATTATTCTACGAACCTATTTAACTGTTCTATATCTGCAGTTTTTAATCCAGATACTAAAACTCTCCAGGGCTGTCTTTGACCATAAGCTGCCAAATTTCCGCGAACTAAAATGTATGGCATTTGTACTAGGTACACGAATTTATGGAAACATTTATTTTTATCACAATTTTTATTATCTTTATAGATTAAATGATTAAAAACATATTAGAGCACTAAAGTGTGCTACAATTAACAATTAGTAAGAACGTGTGTATATGAATATATTTACCTCAAAATATAAAATAAATTTAAAATATACCACACCTTCAAGGCTAAATAATTTAACAAGATTTCAGACGCCCACAAATTAATTGAAATGTAACATAAGGTTAAATTTAAATTATTATTTAATAAAATTAAATATTTAAAAATACAATTAATTAAAGGGCATCTTTATATAAATGTATAATTAAATAAAATTTAGCCAAACAGTATTCTAAACAATATAATGAACATATTTTAGGATATACTGGAACTGGAAAATTCCATATATCATTGGGTATTCATATCATGGCTACATATTTATAAAATGTTTGTAATTAATTTAATAATAGTTTACCACTAATTTAAATTTGTATGTAAATAATGTAAAAAGTAAAAACGTAAAAACCACAGCTTTGTATAAAACCACAGCTTTAAGGTTGACAACAGTATAAAAGAAATTTCAAACGCAAAACGACGATCGCGCGAAGAGGCACAGCCTACTAAATTAGCACAGCGCTGCCTCCATTCACTCAGTTGTTCTACTCGCCGATTTTCAAGAACAGACCCCTGGACTGATGCGACATGATCATCTGTCACTCACATCAGTGTCAATGTTACTGAATTAATGACAGATACCAGATACTAATAAGAATTGGTTTGTCTTTATGGTTTTTTATGTGAGTGTTGTCTCTGATTTTAATAAGTTGAAAATAATGTTTTATACTTATTTGTATCCATAATACTTAAGAATCATTTTTGGGACACTTGCAGTTTTAAATATAGTTCTATACCCATAACATTAAAATGGGTTATAAGGTGATCCTCGATGAAATATACATACGTAGGTACCTATTCAAAGTTTTAAATATGTTTTAGGGATTTAAATTCACACATATATTACTGTTCATGATGTTATGCTGCTCAAGTTCCTTACAGTTCTATGTACCAGGTATGGCACCTACAGACTTTAAGGCTGGGGATCCAATAGAAGTTAAAGCAGTAAAGATGACTAGTACTCATACTCAAT
This sequence comes from Apoderus coryli, assembly GCA_911728435.2. NCBI lineage: Eukaryota > Metazoa > Arthropoda > Insecta > Coleoptera > Attelabidae > Apoderus > Apoderus coryli. Next base: position 8,265,054 of record OU452206.1, on the reverse strand, counting down.
TGCCTTATGAGTACTATTCTCTACCATTTTGTCTGCCTAAGGGCGGCGTCAGTTCTATACATTATAAATCAGAGAACTTGGGTGAAGTTCTGAGAGGCGATCGAATAGTAAATACACCATATACCGTCAAAATGACAGAGAATTCACAATGTACTTTATTATGTAATTCGCCGGATAGTCCTATCCATTGGAGTGTGGGAGAGTCTCAGATGGTTATGGATAGAATTCAGCACGCTTATTATGTTCATTTGTAAGTGGTTATAGCTTTATATGTTGCATTAAACAGACCTAAAATTCTATTTTAAGTAGATTTTTTTTAATTGACATCGGGACTTGCTATTTAAAGTATAATTTAGATTTTTTAATAGTAAATGTCAAAAAGCGTAACCGCACTCAACATAACTATTTGCGGTCCACCTTACATGTAACGTCTGGTCTGGGTGTTTATGAAACTTATGAGCCTGTGGCCCATCTGAGTTGTAGAGTGATAGGGAATGCACAGAGTATATAAAAAATACTCATTGTATTGCTGTTCCACAACAGTTGTTGTTGATTTCCTATTCAGTCTAAATATAGAAAAAACAAACATTTTAAGAGAATAACTTTTTTCAGAATTATTTTACATATTTGTTACCAATAATAATTTTCAGATTGGTAGATAATTTACCTGCAGCTACACCGATGTTCGATCCAGAAATCAATGAGAAGCTATATGAACATGGATACAGATTAGGTAATGCAGTTGGAGATAAAACTTACATAAACAACCATTTGAAGTTAACATTGTTGTACCATAATCCTAGACCGTAAGTATCTTTTTTGTTATATAATGTTAATTGATGTAATATTAGGCTATATGAAATGATAATTATCACATAAAACTTGTCGGTCGCAGTATATCAAGTTTCTTTCTCTTTTTAACTTTTGTGCACACGCAAAAGGCAGCTCTTAGCGAACACTGTTATTTTTGTAGTGATGTATACCGTGTGGTTGGATTTCACATTACCGCCAAATCTATTGCTATGGATGAATTAGAATTTGATGGCAAAACATGCCGATTTCCAAGTAAACCTCGTCCACAAGTAGTTGATGGTGTGAGCGGAACAAAATTATATTTTACTTATGAAGTAGAATGGAAGCAATCGAGCGTTAGTTGGGCGTCTAGATGGGACACATACTTGGCAATGACAGATGCTCAGATTCATTGGTTCTCTATAATTAACTCGATTGTAGTAATATTTTTCTTATCAGGTAAATCAATTATTCAAAGAAATATTTATTGAAGGTATTTAGAGTTTTTTTTATCTAATGTATACCTGACTTTTCTACGTTTAGGTATTTTGACTATGATAATGATCAGAACATTACGCCGTGATATTGCTAAATACAATGCTGATGAATTTTTCGATGAATCTATAGAAGAAACTGGTTGGAAATTAGTGCATGGTGATGTATTTCGGCCACCGAAAAATGCAAGACTTTTTGCTGCATTTGTAGGGTCTGGCATACAAATCTTTCTAATGGCATTACCGACGTTATGTAAGTAAAACACCATGTATTTCTTGCTATTTAATCTTTTTGGAAAAATAAACTAGCACAATTTAGTGAATATTATTTCAATGAAATTCACAGTAATTAAAAAGTACTTCGAAAGTTTATATTATTAAATTTTCTAGTTTTCGCAATGTTGGGCATACTCTCACCAGCATCCAGAGGGGCTCTAACAAATGCCGCTATTGTATTCTATTTGATTCACGGCGCAGTTGCTGGATATTTATCCGCAAGACTCTATAAAACGATGAAGGGCAGGGAATGGAAAAGAGCTGCATTTCTGACGGCCGTTTTGTATCCGGCAGTTATTGGTGTGACCTGCTTTGTTTTGAATTTCTTCATATGGGGCAAAGGTAATAACTCTCTCAAAATGGGTAGATATTAATAATTGTCTGATTTAGTTGCTCATGGCGGATATTTTTTATATTTCAGCGAGCAGTGGTGCAGTGCCATTTTCCACAATGATATATTTATTATTCATGTGGGTATTTATATCACTACCACTGGTTTATATGGGCTACTATTTTGGATATAGAAAACAGCCGTACCAACATCCCGTACGCACAAATCAAATACCCCGGCAAGTACCTGAGCAGCGTTGGTACATGAACTCATTACTATGGTAAGATTTTTTGTCTTTACTTAAACGCGTAATAATTTGGCACTTAAATTCTAACTTCTCTATTTTTTGTTTTGTTTCAGTACGTTAATCGCTGGTATTTTACCCTTCGGAGCAGTTTTCATCGAATTATTCTTCATATTCACAGCAATTTGGGAGAATCAGTTCTATTATCTTTTTGGTTTTCTGTTTCTAGTTTTCATTATACTAATTATATCCTGCTCACAAATATCTATTGTAATGGTATATTTCCAACTTTGTGGCGAGGTAAGATTTACAGCTGAGTGTGTAATGCCTTAGGCTTTCAATATAAAAATCCGAATTAGAGATGATAAATGAAAATTTAATTGAAACAAGCTTTTAAGTAAAATTAGTATATTGGGAAAAGCCGATTGGCTCTTGACATTTTTTTTAATGTATGTTTATTATTTCAGGATTATCATTGGTGGTGGCGCAGTTTTATAGTGTCTGGCGGATCAGCTCTATACGTTTTGGCGTATTCCCTGTACTATTTTGTGACCAAGTTAGAGATTACCGAATTTACACCGACGTTACTCTACATTACTTATACAGGATTAATGGTGTTTACATTTTGGCTATTGACTGGAACAATAGGATTCTATGCTGCCTACGCTTTTGTTAGAAAGATATATGCAGCTGTGAAAATCGATTAAAAGTTAACTAAGATATACGGTTTACGAGTTCATTGAAAGATTCATTTATATATTATTACTAAGGCTTAAAGGGCATTGATAAATGTATAAGTGAAGTTCAGAGAAAAAGAGTACGTTTTTATTTATCTATCTTTATTATTTATTTTTACAATTTGCTTAGATTTGAATTTTAATTAGTCTGTGATTTGTTCATCTCTCACATGAAATGTATATTTAATTTTTAAGTGGCTTAATGATATTTAATTGAATTGTGAAAGACAGAGGAGATATCAAAGTAGTTTATGAGGATATTTAACTAGACAAATGACAGCAATTACATTTTTCAGACCAAAAGATACCATTTTGCAACTGTTCAATAGTGATATCTGGATCAATTTATTAAACAAAATTGTAGCGAATGGTAGAATTATCGCAGTTTATGTTCGCCCATTCACTTTTTCCCTCAAGATCTCTGCTACTAAATAAACCTAACTTTAGCGTTCACCAAAAACCGCAATGTTTGTTGCGTAGCTGATGTTTTTTTTATTTCTCTCGTTTGGTCATCAGAGTAAAAAAATTACAGATCTGTATGTTCGAAGTCAGCAAAGCTACACAGACCCTCTATATTATTTGCGAGTTTATTTTAATAGTTCTACACTTTTCTTGAACAGGAAATTTAATAATTATCAACACCCACGCACAATGCTATTTTTTAAGCATCTATGCACATAAGTAGTCATATGAACGAGTGAAAACTGGTTTGTTTTGTTCTTCTAATATCAGATTTCACTATAATTTAGTTTTGTTTTTATCATTGATATTCCACTTTACATTTTAAGTGATATTTATAATTTTAAGTACGGCCCTATGCTGTTGTTTGGGAAGAGGTCAAAGAGAAGAAAATTTTAAACATTTTTGTTTTAGCAACAGGAAAGTAAAAACATGTTCAACATAATTATGCATTTAGTGCAAGTAACATTATTTTGAAAAATTTAAGGGTTTTAGGTTTAATTTTGAAACAATTTGCCCATTTAAAAATAGTTTTTGTAGTTTGTAAATAACGAATTAATTTGGTTTTTTTAGATAGAATTTCACGTAAATCAAGTAATGTAAATAGTATCGCATAGTACCAAAAATAATGAAGAATGTTAGAAGTAAAATTTATAATATATAATTAAGCATCATGCGCCTATGACAAGCACTATTAAATCCACATTTTTCGTTCGTTAAACTTTATTTGACACTTTGATTTTAAATTATACAGTAAATATGGGCATTTGCCGCAGCTTTTATACCATTGCTGTGTTCTATGGAAAGATAACATTGAAACTAAATTATTTTGGATGTAGAAAACTGTAAGCGTTAAAACCCGTATGAGCTATTTTGGATTCTTCTCTATCGTTGAATCATGTGTTATTAAAATGATTAAAATATTAATTTATATTTAACTTTTATAGTTTTAGGCGCAAATATATTTAATTACAGTGTTCATTTTTATTGTATACCTAAATTATAACTTGTATATATTATTAAACTCAAAATCTCTAAAATTTTGTATAATAAAATTATACAAATACCATAATTATTATATTATTACTATTATCCTCTTTTTTTATAATGACTAAATTTTAATCTGTTTTTTCTTTTGAATGGAATTTCTTTCCTATAGAAAATAAGGACATTACTACTGGAATCATCACCGGCAAAAAGAGTGGAATATATATTGCATATCTAAAACAAACAATATTTATGAGTACAATAAATTTTAATTAGATGATTGCAACAAATAGGTCTAATGCTTCTATTAACATTCTGACAACTTTAAAAGTATGACTCGTGTACAGATCATTTTTTGCTGTTTAAATGCTACTTAGAGGTAGAAGCAAATGCCTAGTAAAAAGTTGTCAAACAGTACCACGAATCACTTATAAGTGTTTTGTTTATACCTATTACTATTGTGCGCAAAGTATTCGGATGATAAGCTATGTAGTCATGACAATCATTTTTTAGTGTTGTTGATATTCATGGAAATTTATATTTAAAATAGCATTAAGTTCACGGCCTACATTTTTTTCGTGAATATATAAATTGAAGTAACAGTATCAAAAACAGCTCACACACAATTATTCTACTTACTAATAAACAAAACTTACTTTTGATCATCTGGGAAATATAACAGAGCCAACAATGAAGGATTAGAGAAGGCATTCTCAGAGTTGATAAACGCTATTTTTGCACTGACCAAAGCTTTCTCAATATCTTCATTTTTTAGAGCCTCTTCTGCTTCATAAACTGATTTAATAGCTAGATTTATATTAGCTGCTACTTCATCACTGATTACAATACTGTTTATCTCAGTTAATAGTTCTGACAATGACTTAAGAGTTCGTTTACTTGAATCCACCATTTCATGAATTCTTCTAACTTTTAACAGCTTAATATCTTCATCTTTTATAGCGTCCATTTTAAACAGATTTTGAAGCATAGTCGTAAATGTTGATGTAATATGTTTCAGGTCCGGTTTCAACTTTTGTTTCTCACATGCAGTTTCATCTGGATTTAGAAGCAATATACCACCCCAAGTCGGACTAACAAACGAGTTACTTTTTACAACTTCATTTCGCGAATCAACAATATATAGTGGCGATGTACAATGTGAAAAATAAATAACCAAATTAAGTGTAGGTCTTGAAGAACTGTGCGCAAACAATTTAACTTCTAATGGTGATATCATCAAGGGTAGTTTATGTTCATTTACCACAAATCCAAAATCTGTTTTGGTTGGTGCAATGCCTAAGTTGCTTGTGTAAAACCATTCAGATTTTAGTATAATGTCAGCAACCGGTTTTAATTTGTGCGCGAATGGCAATAATTGTTCTTCAATTTGCTCACCGGTTATATCAATTTCTAAACCCTTCGGGTCAGCATGTACAAAGTTAATTAGTACGTCATATTCTAGGCTTAATGGAATGCCAAACTGTTTACCTATAGTATCATTTAACTGAAATTGTTGCATTTGCTCTAGGGGTAATGGGGCTCTATAAACTCTTGTGGTATACCACCATACTTGAATACCAATTACTATTAGTACAAAAAAATATGAAAAAATACTTAATATCCGGTATTTAATCGTTTCTTCTAAAAATAGAAAATAATTAGAATATAAAATATGAAGCTTAATACTTATTGTTTACCATCTGAAGGATTCTGAATTATTGGTTCAGTTTTTTCAGAATCACAAGTCATTATTATAATACAGCTTCAGACGAGTACCTACTGGGTGCATTAAACTGTCTCCTCACAAGAATACTACTGCTTCTTAAATAATCAACTTAATAGTAAAACAATCTAATCGTTGATTGAAGAGATTCGTTCTCTCAACAATCAACGTTATTTTTATTTTGGTTTCTGTTTATGCATGCCATGACGTGAGACGTGATCAATGACATTACATATGTTTTAATGTCATTGATCTGTTGTAATGTCATTGTCATTGATCACGTCTCATGTCATGGATAAACGATAAACAGAAACCTAAATAAAAATAGCGTTGATTGTTGAGAACGATTCCATTGTCTTTATAAAGACAATGACGATTCTCTTCATCAATGACATTACAACATATTATGTAATGTTATTGTACATGATACTCCAAGATGTAAATTCTTAAAAACAGATTAGGACGATCGAAAGAAGTGAGGTAAGGTCTACTGGATTAGCATAGCGTTGCCTCACGTTCCTTAATCATTTAATTTTCAGATTTTTAACAACCTTGGTCATACTTCAACCACAGTTAATTAGCTATGCTTCAATGCCAAATATCGGCAATTTTCACTCTTAAATACATATTCTTTCTACAGCTTGATTGGGAAACGTTAGTCATTTTTATTAACTTATGACCATTGTCTTTATACGGACGTATGCACCGACATCATTTAATCTGGATTAGAGGTGAATCTAAATGGATTAAATGATGTCGGTGCATATGACCTCTGAAAAATAAATAAAATAAAATCAAAAATAATATTTATTTTTCTGAGGTATGGCCTATGGCCACAGTGGTATGGTATATGGCTGTGTCATTGTCTTTATAAACCTTTTAAAGACAATGGCTGTGTATTAACCACAGGATTAGAAAGCAGTAAAAAAAGAAGAAAAGAAAAATTGACTGAAGTGACATTTGACATTGTGCTTGTGACATACAAAACGTCAAATGTGCATCTGTGATGTGCATCACTTGTGTGTGAATTTAGTCCATTTTTTTTGTTTAGACTTCGTTATTCTGGTTTTTGGGGTATATATTTATAATATTTAAAGTTACAAGGTTTCTATTAGTATACTTCATATACTATATTTTCATATAATTGTTTAACAATTGAGTAAACATGAGTGTGGAAGAAGATGTTATGAGGATACAGAAAAAATTAAGCAAAATGACATCTGAAGACGGTAGTGTAAGTATTTAAAACTTTTAAACTTATGAGAAATAAAATATATCGGGTAATTAGGGGATCAGTATGGAAAGCGGGCAGATTGTCATAACTAAACTATATAAGGCCTCTTTATATATCGTTCATTTGCTGTTTACAAAGTTATCTTAATATTGGTTGTGTTTTATTAGGGACAAGAACAGGCGTTAGATTTACTGAAAGAACTTCAAAATCTGAATATTAATTTGGATGTGTTGACTAAAACTCGTATAGGGATGACAGTAAATGCATTACGAAAATCTAGTACTGATGAAGATGTTATCAGTCTTGCAAAAACATTGATTAAAAATTGGAAAAAATGTCTAGTTGGTAACAACAAGTCAGAAACAAACTCAAGCAGTTCTAATGAGTCTAAACCTAAAAAGGACAAAGAAGACAAATCTAGAAAAGAGGAAAAAGATAAAAAAGAAGACAGAAAATTACCGACTCAGTTTCCACCAAATTCGAATACAACAGATTCGGTCAGATTGAAATGCCGAGAAATGTTGGCTGCTGCTATTAATTCAGATTCTAAACCGGAAGATTTTGATGGTAAGTACTACTAATTAATTTCTTCACAGCCAAGTCTTTGTATGCATGTCTTTTTAAACCCAATGACTATAAATTAACATTATTTTGTGATTTCGCCAATGTTTTTCTATTTACTCATTTTCAACAACAATGGTTAAACTGAAAAAATAAGTTAGCTAATGATTTGGAACTACCAACCGGGAAAGTTACAATAGGTACATTTGTATGTAGATATACGTGATATTTCGCAGATCACATTTTTAGATACTTAGGTATGCTTAACTAGTTTATATTAAAAAAATCATTGTGGAATTGGGTTCTACTTTTAATCCTATTTACCTAGCAAATCAAAGATCAATAGAAGAAGAACCTCGTATAATTATTAGAAATTGAAAATTGTCGAACGTTTTGGAAAAAGTCGTAATTAAGTACGATATCAATTTTCAGGTTGCGCTAGTGCAGAAGAATTGGCTGAAGAGCTTGAAGAGGCAATTTTCTTGGAATTTAAAAACACTGATACAAAATATAAAAATCGTGTTCGATCTAGAATTGCCAACTTAAAAGATCCGAAAAACCCAACATTGCGAACGAACTTTAGGATTGGTGCGATTGCGGCAAACAGATTAGCCACTATGTCAGCTGAAGAAATGGCAAATGATGAAGTGAAACTGTTGCGAGAAAAATTCACAAAAGAAGCAATCAACGATGCACAGCTGGCAACAGCACAAGGTATGATATATGATTGTGTTTGAATGTTGTGTACGCTTAAATCAGGAATTCAATCATTTATAACAAGAAATAAAGTCATATTCTTGTTTTACCAGGCGTTGGCTTTTTAGAATAAGCATACTTGTATCAATTTCTGCATGAATTTGAAATTTACTTTCGACGGAAATCGTGTTGGTAATCAGGTCATAAACAAGTTGAAGTTGAATTCAGGATATTCAGGGTAGAATACATTATTTTTATTATTGAACATAACATAATGCAAAGTCTGTTAGCATAGATTAATGTTAGTGTGTTATTTATGATGGATGCTTTAGGAATTTTGTCTCATTTCACAATGATTTCCTATTGAACGGTGTTAGAAGTAGTACTCGCACTCCGTAGTTTTATCATACCTTCAACATATTGATTGAATTCCTTATAAAGTCTACACAGTAAGTAATAAGATGATATATAGGTGTAGTCATTGTCAATCTAAAACGCAGTTCTCAATGACTAAATTTTTCTTACCATGATTGCGTTCCAATTTTTTTTTAATATTGAATGAAAAGCTACGTGAGAAGTTAATAATATTTGAAACCTGTGGTTAATTTCTAATGAAAGGTTGATGAGGCATACACTCGTTAATTTGATTATCACTTTCTTAATTTTGTGTTTGTATTCCCCATCAGGAACCAAAACAGAGATGTTGAAGTGTGGTAAATGCAAGAAGCGCAACTGTACTTATAACCAATTGCAGACGAGATCATCTGATGAGCCGATGACTACTTTCGTTTTATGTAATGAATGCGGTAACAGATGGAAGTTTTGTTAATTTGTTGTTAGTACCATATACCTTGTAATTATGGGTCCTTTATAAGAGGTGTAAGTTTGTTTGCAAATAAGCAGTATTGTTGCTTATAAGTTTTCCATTATGATTTTTAAAATAAATGAATGATGTGCTAGTTTAGTAAAATTTGACTATTTTGATGGATTTATTGTGTGAAGTTAATTAAGTAACATCTTTTGAGTATTATGAATACATTTTTCATAAAAGATAAACACTGGATTTAATAATAATATTTTAAGTCATTTTTTAAATTACCCAACCACTTGTAATATGTTAAAATGATTACCTAATAGAAATCTAAAACATGTACTGATATATGTTATGAAAATAAAAATGAAAATACAACCTAGTTATATAATATTCGATTTTTTGCTACCATTTTTGTAAACTGACAATCGTTTTACCACTTCACCAAAACACTTCTTTTAAATCTCGACGCGCGTTTCGCTAACAATGTTAGCATCCTCAGGAGAGAATTAAAACTGTTTTAATTCTCTCCTGAGGATGCTAACATTGTTAGCGAAACGCGCGTCGAGATTTAAAAGAAGTGTTTTGGTGAAGTGGTAAAACGATTGTCAGTTTAGTGTTCTACGCCAAAGGTTCTACTCATCGATTATACCATTTTTGTGACTACGGAAGCTTTGGCTCTGTATTTTGTGATACCTCCTAGATCAATTCAGTAAAGAGGTGAGTGTTAGAGACAAGGGTAGTTCAGTATATATTCACCGGAATCCCTAGTGCATTCCTGTATCAATTAACTTGCGAATACTTCTAAATAAATAAATGATTTATTATGCAAAAAAGAAACACTGTTACAATGTTTAAATTATTACACTATTTAATTGTTAAGTTAGTATACTGTAACGTTTTCCGTGGTTCGTAGTGTGAAATAATAATACGCTTTATTTCAAACTAATTTATTTACACTTAATAACTAAACACTTAAACTAATAACATTAATTAACTAATATGACTATTTTTATTTATTTCTACTATTTATTTGTATCTCACAACACTGTTCTCAACTATTGACTGTTCACTTCATAACTAACTTCTGTCCCTGTTACGTTGCCTATATATATCGCTGGCCTTCTTTCTCGAACACTTCCAGTAAATAGTCGTTTGTTCTACAACATTCTGGCGCGCGTACGTCCATTCTAGATCCATACGGTAAGCGAGGCACATCCTATCAAATTAACAGCGCTGCCCCGGTCGCTACTATAGTATAGCCAACGCGCTCGTGCCGGATGTATTTATTTCTCTCTAAGGATTGAGGATTTAATATTCGTCACAATACATTATCACAACTAATTTTTATAAGAGAAGAACAGTATCCTTTTGTGCACAAAAGTCAAGAGTTTGGCGAAAAGCCATTCTACCACTCTACCTATCGACAACGAAGAGAAAAAAAAATCATACAAAAAAAAACAAATCAGAACATTCTGTTATTTAAACTATTCTTGACCATGTTCAATGACAAACCCAGCAAATCACTGAAATCATTCAACAAATGTGCAGCCATGTAGGCAAAACACCTCTCGAACCTAGAAGTTGTATGCTAAGGAACAGTAAACGAGTCGTTACGTATATTTACCTGGTGCATCTCAGACCTTCTCTCGAGTAAATCATATATAGTTTTAGTTTATATACAGTTACTTCACCTCGTGTCGGTTCCTTTGATCTCTCTGTCTTAAAAGCAATACGCCGCACTTTCTACAACCACTTCAAATTGTTGGTGAGCGCACATATCTTATAGTATATATAGATATAGTATAACATAGTAGCGGCCCAGAAATGTAGCTGGGAATACGATGAATCGATGCCGTTTTCAGCGTCTAGTGGAGCTTCTTATAGTATTTATTATGTAGATACGTTGGTGCTTGAGAGGTGTAAACTTTATATAGCATCACTGTGTATAAAAATTTGACTACAAGGTATTTTGAGTTCTCCAAGCATATTTATGTATGGCGTAATATGTGCGCGATAGGGAACTTTACATATGAATCGTATGCAAGCATTCTACACTCTTTGCAATTTCTCTTTGTTGTAATTAGGCAAAAAATAATAGTGAACAGGAGAGCAGTATTCAATATTAGTGACTTGACCAATTCCAACTTAGTCGATTCGTCCAGCAGATTTCTCAGATGGAAAATCGAGCTGTCTATAGAAACTGTAGTAAACTTATATTATCGAAAAATTAGGTACTTGAAATCCTAAACGTCCAACATTAAATTTTAATATATTTATTTCATTTAAATAATTATTAGAACTTGATAGCCATAAACTGAATAACATAATTTAACCGAAAAAATGTTACTTATATCAAAGATTAATCTACACAATAGATAGTCAGCGTATATGGGAAAGAAAACAAAAATTGAAACTGTCTCGACACGAGCTACATCTATTAGAAAAACATGTAACCATGGAAATTATGGAAATTGTAGATGGTGTTATATGTATTGTGTTGAAATAAAATAATCATATGGGCAATGTTAGACAAGGACGAGTATACTTTCCCCTACGAGGTGGGAGTTTGTTTTTATATTATAGGTATCATATATGTACTACTGTGCAGCAGTGTTTTTTGTCGGTTAATATAAAATTATATGGTATACGTACACCTATCTACGCAAAGATTAATGTGTATGGACGAAAATAAAAGAAATTACTATAATAGTATAAATATACAGGGCTGGTTCATTAAATGTTTTAGACAATAATTTTAAATGACTAAAATAATATTATTTTAGTCATTTAATTTTAAATTTCGGATATAAGGATGCATCAAAAAGTTATATTTAAATTAACGAAATTTGGCGTTATAGATAGGACTTCCGCTTATTATCTGATTCAGTTTTAAGGATCAAACTCAAACAGCAGATTCAACTTGTTAACATTATGAAAAAATAAATCTCAGACTCATACAGGCGTGAAATGCTACCCTAACTTTTTTATGCACATTTTTTGCGTGTGTTTCAATTCGGAGATGTAAAATCTAACAAATTATATACGTAATAAATGTATCCTTCTGTGATATTGATAGAAAGTCATCGTTATCGCGTATTATCGATTTTAAGAAATGTTAATATTAAAAAGGCTGTGCTTTTTACAAGTTGCTGAAGTAAATAAGGTTTGAAATTTCCAGCATGACAATAATTATTTAAAAAAATACGGTTTCGAAATGCAGGATGTAAAAAATTAGAATTTTTAATCTGTTTTTAATGAAAATTTAAATCTATTGAGAAACATGGTTCAGGGTTTTTGTGAAATGTATTTTACTCCAAAGATTCTACTCATCGATTATAACCGAATTAATTTACTCAAAAATATCTATACTAGTAAAATAACACAATTATCACAATTAGGTTCAAATTCTGCAACGCCGAATTGAAAAAAACTTACAGTCTCCCTAATATTGGTTTTTGTGCAATGTTCATAAAACTTTAAAAAACTAACGATTTATGTAGATTGTATTGTTAACACGTTTCGTAAAAAGCTTTAAAAACCCACCAACAGGGTGTTCAGTTCAAGTATCACGACAATAACTTTTTTCATGTTTTAACAAGTACAATCGTCTGCTTCAGATTGATCCTTAAAAACTGAATAACAGTTTCTCTATATAAAAAAATAAAACTTGTAAATATCATCCCCAAACATTTAATTTGAATACAATTACATAACACCATATTTGAAAGTAAATAAAAAAAACAGCATTACCTAGTTTGACAGATTTGCAAATTGCAAATCAAAGTATCTATGTATACAGGGTGTTGCATAAGTACTTGTACAAACTTTAAAGGGTGATTCTTTGACTAATTTTAAGATACAAATTTCATATGTACATGGGTCCGCTACGGCTTGGTTTTCGAGATACAGGTAGTTCAAAAAGAATATTATATTTAGGATTATATGCTTGTTCAATAGCATCGCAATTTGGTGCAATTCGGGATACAGGTGTATTGATGACACCAGAGCTGTCAAAAGAACTAATAAAAAATACGAAAAATAACAAAATACAAATATCATTCAAAAGACAACAATGCACATAATAGTCGGTACCAAGCCAAATAGGTAGTAGGTAAATATAGATTTATTTTGTTTCGGGCTTGGGCTTGGCACCGACTTATTGTAATCAAAACTACCCACCAAACGGATACATTTAATTTTACGCAGATGCTCAAAATGTTAACTTTCTTTCATTAATAGAGACCTGTGAAGTGAGCTTACCTCTTACGCCCACGTATTAAGTACTAAGTTTCAGTTATCAGTTATAATTTTTTATTTTCCAAGAAAGCGAAACGAGATATTTAAAACGGCATTGCGCCGCCCTCATGTATACCTCCGGGGGCGGCATCGAAAATCGCTACACGTCACAAACTTGTAAATGCTTAGAACTACCCCTATATCAAATTTCTATTTTCTATCTTTTTTGTTTCATACCCAAAGCCCTATTCCTACCGAACTTATTATTTACCCGAAGAAACATTAAAAAGAAGTAAAATTTAAGTACCTAAACCTATAAAGTGGAACTTATACCTGAATTTATAACCCATTTTCTGCATCGATCTTCTTCTTTAGGAAATCGAAAGAAATGTACCTCTCGATTGTTTCTGTAACTGTTGTTACAATTTCGAAAAGCACATTGGTTACGACTTAATTTCGAATTGTTTCTTTCCATTTTCACAAAACACAAAAATTATTTAGTCACTAACTAGGAAGTTTCTCAAATAAAAAAAAAACACAACACAAAATAATATAATTAGTCTAAAATTAGAAAAACACAAAATAAGTTAAAAAATATTCACAAAAAAAATAACTACGCAGCCAAAGATTAAATTTAATTTAATATATTAGGTAATTCTCTTCAAAACAAAATCAGTAGGTATGAAAACAACCATAATATGTATACCTAATATAATATAGGTAGCACTGATAATTTTTTTATTATAGGTATTATAAGATCTACAACAATCTTGTTACATCTTTGCCACATTGTCTACGTGAAATATTTAAAATATATGTAATAAATTGAAAAAGTATCTAGTCAATTCTTAAGTGGAGTTATAATTTTGACAAAGAATAATGTACATTAATACCTACTTGATTTCGGTATTGGTATAAAAGTCTAATATCCACGAAATAAATTTAATATACCTAATAATCATTAATCCATGCCATACAACATGTTTCAAGACTAGACCAGTCCCATAAACAGTGGCGAGCAATAATTAAATCAAAAGCTTTTAGCTTTTAGATATTTAGATTTTTTTATATACATCAACAAATTATTACAATGGAGCCAGAAGTATGTTTCTATCTAAAAGCTTTTCATTTAATGATTGTTCGCCACTGATCATGGGACTGGTCTAGTCTTGAAACATGTATGACATGGATTAAATATTATTATATTAAATTTAATTCATAGAGATAAGGCTTTTATTTCAATACTGTACTTGTAATAAATCACCCTGTGTGTTTCTTTTACCGACGAATCGGCAACAGCACGACACACACCACATTCGCTTGTTTTTTTTTCTACCCTCCCTACGTATCCCCTCCAGATTAATACAGAATTTCATCAATCTCTCTCTCTGACAATACAGCATTGTCGGTGCATAACTGTTGCAAATGATGTAAATAATTGTTATACGTTGCGTTTTGTTTCTGATATTAATAAACTACAAAACGGTTTCTGGCTGTGACAATACTGCTCTATGCTTTACACGCTAGTCTACGCCACGTAGTGGCTGGCATACTTAGAGATGTTCTCATTTTAATGCATTGGGCTGACTATCTATTGTGTAGATTAATCTTTGCTTATATCTTTAACTTCTTCTGCCGTATTTCCTACCCCTAAGATTAACATAAGTTCCCAAAATAGATTGACATTATTGACATGAGAAAATATCAATAAGCCGCGAAATTTGAATTTACGCGACATATGTTAGATCAGCGCCTACAAAACAATTCCTATAAACTTGCTAGCAATGATCGTTAAGTTAAAGCTCAATTTATCATCTACAATCACACCAAGATTCTTAGATTGATTAAATATTTTAATTTTTTTTGAAAAATATTCGAAAAAGCGTACTTGACACAGAACCCAATGTTGAAGACGAGGTAACGGAGTCAGCGGAATCGGGGTGTGAGTTTAGGCATCACGATTTACATGTGCAAAGCCAAGCGTCTTCTTTTAGATATTTATCATCAGTTAAGGTCTGAAAATAATGAAGTGACGAATACACATATAAAATTTTTACGTTCTATAGGAAATGTCACTGACTTAAGTGACTAAAATTTGTTGTTAGTTTATATCAGAGGCACATTATTATAAATGTACCTACTTATATGCATAACAAGTATTAACAATAGTATTAAATATTATAAATGTATGCTGTTCGAACACGGACTAGGTCCGTGTGCAACTACGTCTAAACTTCTAAAAACAAAAACAGTCCTTTTCAGCGTAAGTTTATATGTTGCCGTGTTGGAGCGACAAGGATAAATACAGTATACTTTTATTATAATGAACATACAATTTTTAAATATATAAAGGATTTTTAAAATATCGTAGGGCATGTATGTGTTATGTTATGAAAAGTTAAAAGGGTGCGCCTTTGGACGGCTGCTGTCGGTATTGTCATTACAAAGGGATATCGAGTTGAGGTTTTTTTTATATAATTTTAAACTCAGATTAGAAAGACTATACAACGAAATTTGAACACCCTGTACGCCCAGAGCGAATTTAAAGATATGGAACAATAACTGTTATAATAGGGAGTAGATATTGATAGTGAATAAATAAAAATATACACTAATTAAAAAAATATAGAAAACTTTATTAATTCACTTTAACTAAACAAGTAACAGAAATGCAAATTTTCATTTACAAATTAAAATGATTATGAACTGAAAACTAGCGAACGCAAATCAATAACAAATTAACAAATACACTTATCTAAAAAAAAAAACAAAGAACAATGAACAACTATACTTGAGTATTTTTAGTGAAAACTGAATTTTAATACTGAGTGAGAGTGAGATTAAACTAATTATTTTTAAATTTTGGATAGAGAATTTATTGGACTTTAATTGTTTCTGTTGGGTTACGAACCCAAAAAGTACCTCCGTCTAAGGCAACAGTGGCGCTGAAAATAAACAATTGTTACAATTCGAATTCAACAGAAATTGGAATAAGGTAAATAAATTTATGCTAAGAGACTTACTAAACTTTGAAACTTCCGGAAACTTCAGGAGCTTTCCATTTAATTACAAGATCTTTCTTGTCAGTTGCATTTTTATGCGTAGCTCCACTCTGAAAAATAATTTGGTTATTGTTATTAATAACAATCGAAAATTAGATAAGAAAGGGCAGTGCCGTAACAAACAAACAATTTTAGCAGTTCATTTAAATATATTTTATTATTAAAAATTATTTATTTTATTTTTCTGTATTGTAATCTTATTTGTTGTCATAATGAGCACAAAAAAGAGGGTATAAGTATCGGAAATAGGAACCACTCAATATGTATTTCATTATTCAAGCCATGGTTACGGGACGTTAAGAAATCAATCTTTCCTTAGGTATGCTCGTAGTTAGAAATTTGTTCAGGAGGGACAGGCAAAATTTATTTTAGGCTAACAAATAGTTTTTTAGCATTAAATAAATAAAAAAGAAGCAGATAGACTCTTATATTTTAAATTACTAGCTAACGTTAATTTTTCTCACATTTTTGGTACCGTGGCAGTCAATTGTTTTCACATATTTGTCCCTGTCATCTACAACAAATGATCCGATGGCATTATCTCCTTTTCGGACTTGTAAGAAGAATCCTTTGAATGAATCACCGGTTACAGTGATTGCTACTTCTTCACCGGGTTTGACCAAAGTCTTATCAACTTTTACTTTATATGGAAATGGAGTAGTTTTCGGTTGTACGGGATGTTTTGGCGTCATATCATCACAGGTGGATTCGGGTGCACCTGCCGAGTAGCCATAGGTGACAGATATAAGGGCAAATAGCACAGCGAAGTTTCGAATCATCCTAAAGTAAAAAAAACCTAATTAGTCTAATGATATTTAGATTTTCATGTAGTAATAAGCAATATATTTCAGTCTAGTTGTTTAAATACTTTTAATACCTAATTATTTTTATTAATCAAATTAATTAATAATTTCTCTTTTCTAGTTCATTTTTATATTAAAGTATTAGCCAAATTATCAACTTTTTAGGATTCAGTAAATCCGTCTCAAAAGTTACTGATGAGTGCTGGTTTACTAGAAAAGTTTGTTATAATTAATCAAGAAGAATGTCATAAACATAATACGCTAGTTTTCTGTTAGATATTACAATCAGTTACTTACTAGTACCTTCGTATTTTAATTTAATTTTTAGGCAAAATCCCGTAGTGACCCATTAGAATCTACATTCATATCTCTAAAAAGTATATGAATATTTTACACGTAAAACAAAACAAAAAACAGCAGTTGGCAAGTGCCAGACTTAAAGAATAATAAAATGGATTCTCCTATTTTGGGATGGAGTGCGAAAGAAATTGCTTCGTGTCTTTTTGAATATTCCCCCAGGAAAAATGTGCGAGTCAGAACAAAAATAAAATTGTAAAATGTATTTGTTTAATTAATAGTTGGCCATACTCTAAAACGAGGGAGACTGCATTCAGTTGCTAAAAATACAACCGTGTTTTTAGTCACATTTACACTAGCTAACGTTCCGCTGATCATCCTGTCAGATTCTTCAGAGCAACTTTACGTGATCATATTTTGTATTAGCTTATGATTGGAATGATGACTTGAAAGGTTGTTTTAAATTTTTTATTTAACATTGTGGAAATAGTCCATATTTTCGGAAATAAAACGACGTCTACTCCACTCCACATTTGTGTAAAATGTAATTTTTGAAGTTGCCGATAAAAAAATAGGATATTTAAAACTATGATTATTAAACAATTATTTTATTTATAAATTAACTAATTGAACGATAAAATAGTAAAACATTACTTCTTGCAATTATATTCATTACATAAACTACTTAAGTATTCAGTACTTACTTTATTTTACCAATTTCTTTAGGTAGGTAAACTTATTTCTTTTACTATCAACTGACCGACTAATAACTTACCTTTTAAGATTTTTACTTTCGATTTTGTTCATTTTATTCATTAACATGGGAGGGGTATAGTATACAGGTGGAATGTTAAATAAGTATGTAAATATTGTTTATTATAATTATTACAATTAATTATTTATCTGACATTAATATCCTTTCCGGTAATTTAACGCCATCCTACAGATGAATATATGAAAACAAATTTTAAACCGCGTGAGAAACACCTATTAAAATAAATGTTAGTCCTAGACCGCGCTAATAATGAACCGAACAATAATAATCATCCTATTTTGGGAATTTTATATACAATAGCCTCCTAGCTAATTTCTTTTTATCTAAAATCTGTATAATAGCCAAAAATCAAAATTTTTCTTATTTAGTATTAATATTATATCTGTAATTAATAAATGAAAGGTTTATATGATTACAAAATCCATATAATTTATAACTATTTAGTGTCAAGGTGATTTAGTTTACATATTATAGTGTATTAGCTACTATGATAGTCTATTTCCCTTAAAGAAAACCCGTTATTACAGTATTTCAAATAACTAAAATATTAATGAATAACCAAACTACATCAACATGAATTTTACAAGTAATATAAACTAGCTGTTGCCCTCGAGGCACGAATAGCTCTCCATATTTAAGTGTAAAAGTCATAATTTTATGACCTTTTTGTCATTTATCTAAATTTTTGTTTTGTTTTAGACATCAGCTATTTTTTTTTTTTTTTGTATCGGGTTTTGTGCCTTTTTCTTCTCTTTGGAGGCACTATTTATACGCAGATATTTTATATTCCAGATCTAGGCCAAATTCTTGTACGCAAAATAATTGATTTTTTTTTAGTTTTATTATAAAATTTATTTTGCCCCCTTTTCTACTATTTACGAACGCCTATGTAAACAAAATTGTTATGCTGCATGTTGTAGGTTATCCGTTAAGTGGTTTTTGAGTTATCACGGATACAATTTTTTCCTGACCCTTTTATAGAATTTTCACGGACGCCTATGGAACATTAATTTTTGTCGTGTATTTTTAACACCAATTCAACTAGTTAAATATAAAAATTTTTACATTTTAATTTTTTTTTCATTTTACCCCTTTTTTTTACTATTTACGAACGCCTATGTAAATAAAAATTTTATGCTGCATTTTTTAGGTTATCTTATATGAAAGCTATATATAATTAGCCAATTTTTCTGGTATATTTGGGAAACATTTTTTTTTCGTTTTTGACTCTTTTTTTAAGACTATTTTCGAACGCCTGTGTGAACTAATTCTTTTATGTAACATTTTTTAGGTTATATTCTATCACACCTATAAAAAATTATTCAATATTTCGGATAAGTTTAAGAACTAAAATTTTTTTAAATTTTTGAACCCTCTTTTAAACCCCTTGCCTATGCTCAATGTTAATCACCACCTATAAATAGCCTGTAGTATTTTCGTACCAAATGTGATTAAAATCCGTTAAGTGGTTTTTGAGTTATCACGGATACAAATTTTTTCTGACCCTTTTATAGAATTTTCACGAACGCCTATGGAACATTAATTTTTGTCGTGTATTTTTAACACCAACTCAACTAGTTAAATATAAAAATTTTTACATTTTAATTTTTTTTATTTTACCCCTTTTTCTACTATTTACGAACGCCTATGTAAATAAAAATTTTATGCTGCATTTTTTAGGTTATCTTATATCAAAGCTATATATAATTAGCCCATTTTTCTGGTATATTTGGGAAACATTTTTTTTTCGTTTTTGACCCTTTTTTAACACTATTTTCGAACGCCTGTGTGAACTAATTCTTTTATGTAACATTTTTTAGGTTATATTCTATCACAACTATAAAAAATTATTCAATATTTCGGATAAGTTTAAGAACTATGATTTTTTAAATTTTTGAAACCTCTTTTAAACCCGTTGCCTACGCTCAATGTTAATCGCCACCTATAATTATCCTGTAGTATTTTCGTACCAAATGTGGTTAAAATCCGTTAAGTGGTTTTTGAGTTATCACGGATACAAATTTTTTCTGACCCTTTTATAGAATTTTTACGGACGCCTATGGTACATTAATTTTTGTCGTGTATTTTTAACACCAATTCATCTAGTTAAATATAAAATTTTTTACATATTAATTTTTTTTTATTTTACCCCTTTTCCTACTATTTACGAACGCCTATGTGAATAAAAATTTTATGCTGCATTTTTTAGGTTATCTTATATCAAAGCTATATATAATTAGCCCATTTTTCTGGTATATTTGGGAAACATTTTTTTTTCGTTTTTGACCCTTTTTTAACACTATTTTCGAACGCCTGTGTGAACTAATTCTTTTATGTAACATTTTTTAGGTTATATTCTATCACAACTATAAAAAATTATTCAATATTTCGGATAAGTTTAAGAACTATGATTTTTTAAATTTTTGAAACCTCTTTTAAACCCGTTGCCTACGCTCAATGTTAATCGCCACCTATAATTATCCTGTAGTATTTTCGTACCAAATGTGGTTAAAATCCGTTAAGTGGTTTTTGAGTTATCACGGATACAAATTTTTTCTGACCCTTTTATAGAATTTTTACGGACGCCTATGGTACATTAATTTTTGTCGTGTATTTTTAACACCAATTCATCTAGTTAAATATAAAATTTTTTACATATTAATTTTTTTTTATTTTACCCCTTTTCCTACTATTTACGAACGCCTATGTGAATAAAAATTTTATGCTGCATTTTTTAGGTTATCTTATATCAAAGCTATATATAATTAGCCAATTTTTCTGGTATATTTGGGAAACGTTTTTTTTTTCGTTTTTGACCCTTTTTTTAAACTATTTTCGAACGCCTGTGTGAACCAATTCTTTTATGGAATATTTTTTAGCTTATATTGTATCACAACTATGAAAAATTATTCCATATTTCGAATAAGTTTAGGAAATATATATTTTTTATGTTTTGACCCCTTTTCCACTATTTACGAACGCCTATGAAAGTAAGTTATTCATGACACATTTTATAGGTTATATTCTATCAAAACTATCAATAACTAGTTAATATTTCTGCTATTTTTAAGAAATACGTTTTTTTTTAATCTTTTTTACCCCATTTTACACTATTTTCGAACGCCAATGTGGTCTAATATTTTATGTTCAATATTTTAGGTTATATTCAATTAAATGCGTAAAAAATTATGCAGTATTTCGGATAAGTTTAAGAACTATGAATTTTTTTAATTTTTGAACCCTCTTTTAAACCCTTTGTCTACGCTCAATGTTTCCCAAAATCTAATCAGCTCCTTGCCATGTCCAATAGTATTTTTGTACCAAATTTGGTTAAAATCTGTTAATCGGTTTTTGCGTTTTCGTGGATACAGACAGACAGACAGACAGACAGACAGACAGACATTTTTTTAAAACTACTTATTTATGTATAAAATGACCAAAAAGAAGTATTTCCGGTGAAATTAAAAAAATTTTTTTTTTCATGAAACTAATAGTCTCCATATATACATATATTACATATATGATATGGAGAGCTAAAAATAGGCTGTGCATCAATTTTATTTAAAAATTGTTCGATGTACATCGGTACTATTCAATTTTTAAAACTTCAAGTAAACCTTTCAGAAAGTACACATCACTTTTGCAGGTTGCAGTCATTTATGTACGTAATAGTCGTACAAATAATTTATTAAAAACCACCCAATGAATTTTGTGGATCAGCAGGCAACAATAAAGGATTTACCAATCACTATCCCATCTTATAGTTAATGTTACTCTACGTTTGACAGTCTATTCTAGTATACATGAAAATGTAAAAATCAGAGACGCTTGTGGTTATAAAATACTTCTATCTGGAAGCAATAACACTACTTTAAATCAAATAAGAATATATTCAAAACTGAAAGACTCATCTCCATCATATTCAACGTGGGTTTCGGAATTTATGAAAGGTCTACAAGCACGGATGGCACCACACGTTCAGGACGCCTCGTTGAGGGCACAAGCGCCAAAAAATTCATAAAATCATGGTAGAGAACCGCAGGTTGAAACTCAGTGAGATATTAAATATCCACTGAACATGCCCCAATGATTTTAAATCAATATTTGTGCACAGAGAAGCTTTGCGCTAAGTGGGTGCAGCTTATATTGGTACCTACATGGTCAGTCATGAATCCTGGTATTGATGATAGTAGGTCACTCGCTCTTTTAGGACACGGTCTTCTTATAAAACTTTTGCCGTCTGTTGTTCCAGGATCCATTCTTCTGCTGCCTTTCGTGCGGCTACTCCTGGCGTTCCTCTTAACACCCTCTTTGCGAATAGGGCAGCCTTCTCATTTCCATCGATTCCTTAATGTCCTGGTACCCGACCAATTTAACTCTAGTCCCTTTTCCCAGCACTCTTCTCCATCGAGTTTGTCCGTCACTTCTTTGCAAGCTGCAGTTTCGCTTGTCTGTCTAAAAAGATATTCTCTCCTATTACTTTTACTAGAGCATATCCGATGAGTCAGAGTTGGTGATTTTTGTAACTCAGTATTCAGGATTGCCCATAGTTATGAGAATTACCATACATTTTATGAGCGTGTTGTTAATATCTTATACTAATTTGATTTGAGTAAAATTTTAAGACTACCGGTACAATAGATAGGGTAATAGAAATATTACAGAACTTAACGTATCACGTTGAACATGGAACAAATTTGCATTGTAATTATCTTGCTATACATACATACTTATTTTTTCTGCGACTTTGACAAACTGGCCTAGAACAAAGATTTATTTAATACCATTTTCAGGCAAGGTCAATGTTACTAAGAACCAAAAGACTAGCAATTTTATAATTTACGTAGATATTAGATAGTCCAAGACAAGTTTCAATGGTATTAATAATTTTAATAACCATGAAAATTTTGCATTTATACAATATCTAACTTTTATTCTTATGTATTGTATAGTTGTAAAATAAAATAATACAAAAACATCTGTAATTGAACCGTAACGACTAATCATTGGCTTTATTCTAGAACTCTCAGGAGAATGTTCGGCTTCTGATTAAAAAAATAATCCAGCCTCGCACTAGGGACTTTGGGCGCATCTAGTGTTGGCAATAGGATATAATGGAGTTGTTACTTCTTGTCCGGCCATCGTTTGTGAACTGTGGTTCACCGGGCATATTGCCTGCTCACGCTAGATGTCACCAAAAACATCTCTTTGTCAGTCATCTCTCGTGCTAATATAAGCTCTTCGTAAATGTTGGACATTTGGGTCACACTGCCTGTCGATCACCACTGATGAGTTGTGGATCAACGAAACGGCCCGTCTGGTGAAAGCATGTTATAAGTTTTATTGCAGACGCAGAGAAAGAGAGAGATTCAATCTAATCCAACCAGATTCTGGTCGTTTATGCATGCTAAGCGTGGTGGCTCAGAGTTCCTGGTGTCATGACCTATGATGTTCGTGAGTATAATTGTCCTCAGGATGTTGTAAATGCTTTTGCGTTACACTTTGATAGTGTTTGTATAAAGTCTAAGCTGAGTAGGTCGCATTAGAATGTGTTAGCGACAATCAAATAATCAAAGCATCTAAAAAACTTAGACAGATTTACCGCTGGTGTTGACGGCATTCCAAGTTTTTTTTGTAAAAGACTGCATTAATCCACTTATTTCACCATTAACCCATATTTTTCACTTAATCCTTAAAACGGGTGTTTTTCCAGAGACTTGGAAAATTGCAAAGGTTATTCCTGTATTAAAGAAGGGTGATTCATCCAATGTTAGCAACTCTATAGTAGCCTATGCCTATTTCTGTCCTGTGCAATTTTTCTAAGTTATTCGAAATGATAATTTATAACGGAATTTTTGATCAGGTGAAGAATATGATAATCGTTGACCCTAGCATGGATTTTTGCTTGTGTTACCAATCCTTCGGTATTTTCTCAACATATATGTGAGACTTTAGACGTCAGAGATCAAGTGGAGTTCATGCAAAAGGAATTTGATCAGATTAATCATTTTATCTTACTCTATCAAAGTTGGATTACTTTGGACTCTCCAGAAATTTGCTGACTCTATTTAAGTCTTATTTAAATTATTTGCACAGAGGCATCAGGTTGTGCAGATTGAGGGATCACGGGGCTTCACACCAACTTCAGGTGTCCCACATTTGGGACCTTTGCTATTCTTAATATTTACTAACGATATAGTTCACTCCATTCACTGTTGTAGGCTTCTTTTTGCTGATGATCTATTGGACAATTGAGGATGCGCGTGACTGTGTATATCTTCAGTCATGTTTGAGTATACATACATTAAATAAATAATATAGCATTGAATCGCGTGTGCATTGTTCAGGATTTGGGAGTTACTTTCGATTCGTGGAATTGTAAATATGTACTTTAATAATGTAACCACATTAAAACTACTATTTCATTCATATCTCAGATCTAAATTGGAATAGGGTGCAATTATATGGCAGCCTATCTATTATTCCCATCAGCGTACATTAGATTAAGTGCATCGCAGATTCTTAAAATATTTGGCGTTTCGAGAGGATAATATTTACCCTCCCAGAGGAACAATGATCTGTCAGATTTAACGAAACCTCCTTAAAATCTAGGAGAGCCGTCTATTCAATTTATTACATAATAACATTTATTGTTTGTTGCTGCTGTCAAATATTAACTTCTATACCCCTCGCCTATTCAGTAGATACAGGCCCACATTTTACGTAGATCCATGTAGAACAAACATATTGACACAATCACCAATACATGTGCAGTAATTTTAACAGGGTATGTCATATTTGTGACGTTCACTACTCTTCTTTGCGGTCTATATTGAATGCATATTTAAGTTTAGAGTGAGTTTTTATTTATTTATTTTTTTTTTATTTTCAATATTAATTAGTTTAGTTTGTTAGTTGTTTAGTACACTTATTATTGATGTTTGTTGGAAAGTGCTTATTATTATTATTTGGATCCCATAGCATTGAATAATGGAAATATCAAAAAATAAAATTAAAGAGATTTACTGTGGTCTAATAAATTCATCTGTTTTTGAATAAATAATTTATTTTGACTTTTTTGGCCCAAAACAGCTCTCCGGAAAATATTCGTGATTTAGTCACCTGAATAGACAGACCCTAGAATGAAAAAAGATAAGGAATCTAAAAATATGTGTCCCATTTGAAATAAGAAAGTTGATATCACCTTCCGGTATAACCGGAAGCAGCGCAAATACAAATAGAATGATAAGATTGGATTGACCTCAGTAATCACATTTACAAAACAATCGTATATACTTCCCAATTTCCTCAAAACGTCTAATGTACCATCGACCAACAATCACCCTATTGTTTTGATCTACAGCGAATGATCACCTAATCGCAATATATACTACTTACTAGATTATGTTGTTTTTGTAATTGGTAAAATTAAAACGTAATATCTAACTTAAGACTTAAGAGCCTAACAAAATTTTTATAAAAATGTACTGCTCAGATCTTCATAAAAACATACAAAATACTTGGCTTTGAAGTTAATACAGGAGTTTAAACAAAAATCGATGCTAACCTTCCGTCCATTATATGTTTAACAAGTGGTATAATACTTACCTAATTCATAAAATGGTTCCAATCTCACTTAAATAACGGTGTACCAAACATTTCCATAGGTGTTGTTTACGGTTTAGGACATCGATATTAAGCTCACTTACTGATATTGCTACGCATTATTCTTTAATGTTCGAGTTTTATGCCAATTCAGTAGCTGTTTACAGATGCTGCCTTACATACCATTTCGTTTAGATAGGTAAAATAAAACGGAACAGCAAAACATTTGAAATATAAACGGTCTTTTCTACTGAATTATTAAATCAAGAGGACTTTAGAATAATTTTCCATATTAAACTCTTGTGTAAGTAGTTCCAGGAATAAATGTACAAGACCTCCACGTTTCATTATCACCGGTATTGTAGGTTTATATTTGTATATTGGAAACAAAATTAAAATTTCAGTTTTCACTATAATGGATATAATTCCTCAAAGAATAGTAGCAACATATTCATTTAAATGAAATATAGGAGTTGTTTCAGAAGTTTGTCGATAAGGTCTCATATTTGCAAATGGATTTTTCTGTAGCATCTTTACTTGAAGGTTCGGCTTAATACTTTTTAATCTTGAAATATCGAATTCTATTTCTTTCTCTGTGTATGCAGTTAATATTAATGGAACGCCATGAAAAAATAAACTCTCCAAACTACCTTTCCACAGATCTTTTTTAGGGATATGTTGATATTCATGTAGTCCACAGTTAAACATTACTATTATGTCTGGTTTTGGTATAATATCAATTACGTCATGATAAACACTATTAATTGTGTTTAAGAATGCTAGTTTGTCATTGGTTTTGCAATCTGTGCAGAATTGAAAGGATATCACCTCTGGGTCACAAAACATGTCCTGTATATCAGGACCTATTAGGTAAACCTCAATTTCCACTAAATTCCTTATCCAATGGAAAGCCAGTTCAAATGCTACTGTCCAATTTATGCAAAGTTCCATTTTACTAGCACCAACAAGATGCAATGTTAATACGTTTGAGTTAATCAATTCTCTATCGATAATTAACCCTAAATTCTCTAGGGTGGATAGGATAGTAGCCATACCAGCAAATTGGTCACATACTAATATATCCTGCACATACAATTCATCGTTTATTGGATTATTGAGTTCTACTTTATCCTCAAGTAGAATATTACACAAACCAATTAGATTTAGTGGAAAACTACTCATATCTCCACACAATTTTATCTTAGGATTTGGTAAACAATTTATATAATTTAACTGAATGCGGAACAAATAACAATCTATCATCATGCATACCCTGAGTTTAGCGCAAAATTTGCTGTGTGCATCGTAATGTGTTGCTTTGTGTTCTTCCGAACAATATGATACATTCAAACAATTATCACATGGACTTAAATTCTCTTCGGAGTAGCAAATTGCACAATACCTTGAAAACATCCAAAATTGATGTTCATCATCTCTTAGACGCCTCCTCTTTAAGAGTGCTTGCCAAATTGTGCGTTTTTCGCTCATGTATTTTTCCCAATCGGCGTAACTGTTAATATTTCTTTTAGGCACAATTTTGTTAGAACGATTAATAACTTGACATAATTTTCTGTGAGTCTTCCAATCTTTTTCTTGATGTAGTTTTGAGCAATAAGCCACTATTTTGCAAGACGTGCATTTCTTGAGATCTATACTTGGTTTCTTGCAAAAATGACACACATAGCTATAGAATACATTTTCCTCCATTGTTCTTATTTATATTACTAATAAGTACAAATCTCTGTTCTAAATGTTACAAAATTAACTTTAAGAAAGTAGGTATGCACAATATGAACTTTCAAAAGATAACCTATTTATTTTTTGTTCTTCTGTTACTTTTTTTTCTTCTTCTACACGTTGGTAATTTCGTATCTACAAATGGGAAAAGAGGGATGTTTTGTGCTGGTATCTAATCTAAAGATTCTGAATTCTTCTTTTTCTTTGATGGGAAGAAAAACTATTTCTCTAAATTATTTCGATTCAAATCCTCAGAAATATCAAATTATAAACATCCAATTAAACTGCCACTAACCACTAACTTTGCCGCCACGTCAAGCGTCAAATAACTTTAGACGTTATTGGTTCAAGTCACTGACCTCTAATTTAAGTTGAATTCACGCATTGAGGTTGGAATTCACGCAAGGCGCATTAAATTAACTATATAGGTTGCCTCGATTGATCTTGAACTACCACAAGCAATGCATTAAAAAATATTCTCTTAAAACTTTTTCAGTAACAGCTCACAACACTATCGTAACAAAAACGCCAATCTCAAAAACAGAACAGAACTCCGGTCGCCGCTGACGTCACGGACCCCCGCGCAATCCTCTCATCAAAAAGCTGCTCAATGAGGTAACCTATATAGTTAATGCGCCTTGGAATTGATCTATTATAACCGGTTATAAACTTCTTCACTCTGTGCATTCACGCGATCCCGGTTATTGCCGGTTCACTACAATGACGTCACGAAAAAGCCCTTCATGACGTCATTGTTTCTTTGCCGTTTAACCAAACGTTGCCCTGCCAATGAACTACGTTATTATCCGTGCATTCGAATATCTTCTACATTAATAAGAATGAATTACGAACACAATATTACATACACAAAAGAATAATAAATTAATCTTGTTTATTATTTATTACATTTTATATCATTCGATTCGTATAACTGTTCTGTGTGGCGACAAACTTATCGTAGACTTTAGAATTGAAGGAATAAGATTTTTTTTTTTAATTAGTACCGCCTAAGCGAGTACTAACTTTATGGCCTCTTTCCAATTTTCCAGTAGCCTACAGTCAATATTACAATATGTATATCCTATACTAAGTGAATCAGTATAAGTGTAGCCCGTCCGGGGTTAGAACCAACTACACACCGGCGCGACCTCCTCCTGATCTAGCGTGCTTAACCACTAGACCAAGGAATAAGGTTTAAGAATTCTAACTTCTAACCAATCACAATGAAGTTTGGTATTTAAACAGATGCCATACATACATAATTTTTAAATCGTATTCCTTAAATTTCAATTTTTCTTATGTGTCTCTAGCTTTATTAGGGAGTTGTTGAATGCCTTATTTAAAATTAAATTTTAAATTACTATCACATATCCTTTAAAGTTTAAACCCTTTAATCATACATATTATTATATTACAATTTCATTTTGAGGTTTAATCATATATATATGTCTGGGTTCAATTGACTTGATAACTAAACAATGTGAACCATTTAACAATATTGAAGTCGCAAATAAGGTCTAGCAGTAATAATGTTAACCTTATTTTCAAATCTGAGCATGCGCATTTGATTTTAAAATAAGGTAAATTTTATTAGGGATAGTGACAAGGCCTTGTCTAAGGATAGTGCGCTCAGAATAATAAACATTTTTTTTTCTGAGATAGTCCTTCAATTAATTACCACAGGTTTAAGGGAAAACCTTATTTTAAAATCAAATGCGCATGCTCAGATGTCAAAATAGGGTTTACCCTAATACTGCTATGTCTCTCTAATAATTTAAAAGTTTTCAATTATTAAAGTTAAATAGAATTAAGTACGATACAATATAATAAATCACCACGAAACACACAAGTATCTAAAACGTGCCTTAATGTGGATTATCCCTGGTCCATTGTATTAATATCTCCATGATTCCTATCCCCTAACTGCTACATAACCAGTGACATGACATATGCGTATGATTCGAAGTTCGGGGTTCGAGGTTGATTCGCATTCGATAATATTTCGGAAAAGATATATTAACATTTAAATTCATTATGATTTTCCTAACGTATTAATGTGTTATGTAGTTTATAATCATAGTTTTAACGCCGTTAATTTGTATCTTGTATTATGGCTTTTAGTGTCTCCAAAATTATAAAATTTCAACAAACATTTAATGATAACCTTACACAAGAAACTATAAATAAAACAGAATCTGAAAGTAATGTTTCCAAGTGTTATAGTGGTTCCTAAATGTACTAATTGTGGATTTGTTTTAGCTTTGACTGTTTTGGGTGGTATCTTGAGTGATAACAAACATGTTTGGCTTGCCAAAGGTCCATACTTGGAAGTTAAACATATTACAACCGGCAAAAAAGTCGGTGCTTGGACATTTGGTTGTATACTGAAAGATTCCGACACTCATATAGTGTGCGTTGATGAAATTAAAGAATCAACCGGACATATAGTTTTACTGGCAGTAGGCTTAAATTGTACGGTAAGCGGAGGGCTTGTCTGTGTATTTCATCCCTTCGCAAATAAAGTTATTAGAGCGATTCATGTTGAGGAAAAGGTAATTAAATTGTAATAACACTGATGATTTAACATTGTTTG
Organism: Apoderus coryli; assembly: GCA_911728435.2. Taxonomy (NCBI): domain Eukaryota; kingdom Metazoa; phylum Arthropoda; class Insecta; order Coleoptera; family Attelabidae; genus Apoderus; species Apoderus coryli. The sequence continues at coordinate 8,234,598 of OU452206.1, read as the reverse complement.
CATTTCTAAATCACAGTAATTTAAGTACATACCTACAGTGAACTGAATTCAAGTTTATTGTATTGTAGATCACAAGTATACATGTTATCGACCCAGGTTCCGATGTGTTTATTAACAATGGTCCATTAAAATACTACGATGGCATATTGGCAGTAGGGTTTTGTGGTGGAAGTGTTTTACTGGTTGACTTATGTAGAAAGATATGTGATGAAGGTAAATTTGACTACCTAAAGTACGTATTTATACTACAGCCAAAGTAATAATAATAATTACATATCAGTAGTAATATATACCCTAGGTATATGCTAAGCAATCTTTCAATTAAGTTCTACATATTTGTTTTTCTCAAATTTTGCATTAACTAAAACATTTTTCCACTTGCAGCTTTAGAGAACGTAGATGTGAGTACAGTTAGAGACGAATTAAATCCATGTGAAGTTGTTATCTTGAATAAAAGTCATACATCAAAATTGCAAAAATATGCACAGAAATCTATTAAGGAAGGCAGACATTTAGCGTTACACTTAAATAGTAAGTAGAATTAAATAATTATCAAGACGTTTTTGTATGAGGTGTCATTATTGTGCTTTATAAGAATTGCCATCTATTTAGTCAGATTCTTGTTATTGAAATACAATTTTGTTCTTTGAAAGTACATTTCAGTTTGAGCTCTTACTCGAAATGCTCCCTACTTAAAGAGCATGACACCGATCACAAATGCATTTTTCGATACACTTTTTACACAAAAATTGAGTTTTTTTTCGAATTTATCCCGTAACCCATGGTGAGTTATGGAATGCAACTATTTTACGGACCCACTTGAGTTATACTGTTAAAGTGTAACATGTTTTACAAAATTTCTCGTACTATACTATATACTATTTTACAGGTGTTTTTGATAGCGTTACGGAACATTTTACATTGAAAGGTGAAAAGAATGACGATCGCCTACACGTCAACAAAGATGAGGTCGAAATTAGTGCCATCTATTATTCACCACAACTATTCAGCCTTTTTATTGGTTACAACTTTGGTGCGTTTCAAATCTGGCATTTGCCAGAATTAGAGTTGGTTTACACGTCACCTGTATGCGAAGAGCATTTGTGTGTCAATAATTTAACTATTCAGGTATGTTGATATGTTCAAATCAGTCATATGAGATATTTAAGTTTTACCTCAAATTGATATGTAAAGGTCACTTTTACTAGACGAGAAATAATTATTAATTTTTTGATAGGACATAATTTTAACTATGGGCACATTTGTATCTCATACGTACATGATCAACTTTCATTATACTCGAAAAAAATCTACTTGTTTCTCAACTTTGTGAACCATGAGAAAACAGTGGCAAACTAATTTTTATGTTCCGATTTGATAGAATCGAAATCATATTTATACTCGTGCTGCATATCAACATGCATATTATAATATCCCAGACAAAATCCATTATTATATAAAATTTACCCAAAATCAGTTACATATGAAGATTTTAATACTTAAAACTAACAGATAATACAAACAACATACATAAATAATGCCAATACAAGTAAAACTAAAAGAAAGTAAACAGATTGTACCACCACGGAACGCAAAATTTAATTTTTTTACACCGCCAAAGAATAAATTTGGATTAAGACTATGAAAACCCACACTCGCGAGAACCTGCCCTCAAGCGACAAAAAAATTCCCCAAATAAAGCAAAAAAATCTTTCTGAATTATGAATTAAGGGTGGAATATTTTATTTTTCTACGACTGTCTTTAAATGCCTTTATTATATGTTCAATCGTAATTTGGAAATGTAGTACATTGTAATGCTGTTTTTCATTTCCCAGTAGTTGCTGGGGCACTCATCGTATTTAGGCTTACGCCAACAGGGCGAGTATAGGTAAGTTTGGAAAAACAAATATTTCCCTAAAAATTATGATGTTTAATTTATTCAAAAGCATTAAAACAGTCGTAGAAAAAGTATACTGTGAAACTCACATGAAATGATCATTTCGTACGCGTATGAATTGCAAACGATCATACTCGTAAGAAATATATGTTATTTCATGTTCTTTGCACGATATACTATTTTAAAAAATGTCATAAATATTACATACAAACAGGGAAAATAAAATGTAACAGAAATACAAAATTCAAACATGAACAAACAGACGAGGACCCTCCAGTTCATTTAAGAACTTGTGTATGGACCCCTTACCATCTATATTGTCACCAAAAGTATATGAAATTTAAAGGCAAAATAAATAAGAATAGTGTTTGATATTTAAGAATTCTATTCTTTTGGTTTTAATAATTTATTCGCTTGGCTTGTAGAGCTACTCGAGAATCGCCCACGTACATAACGCTCATAAAAAGAGGATCTTAATGATTCTCCCTTGTAAACGAGTGATGGTCTGTATTCGAACAGCGTCTCTCAGTTAATAGTTACTTCATTAAATTTAGAACACGATATTAAAAGAAAAAAGGAAAGTCAAACGTATTTTACTATTATTTATCTAATAATTTAAAAATATACAAAAATCAATTTAATAGAAGGACAAGTCTCAAAAAATTATTAAATACAATACATACAAATTTGTACTTACTTACACTTTGGATCTTTATTTCACTTTCAAAAAGGAAATATATAAATAATTAATACCCATACTTAAAAACGTGTTAAATAAACCGTAAAGCTTAAAGCTGTTGCGTAAAAATTTATAACTTTTGCTTTTTTCGAATATCAACCAATCAAATTGTATATTCCTGGCATTGCGTCTTACCGCTTTTGTTGAATAATGTCAATCAGCAAATTTTGTCTATCTAGTAGATACAATACCGATGTTGGAGTGATGAACTTTTATAAATTACTCATTATCAGCGAAAATACCTAGTCTGACCGGATGCAATATTTTTATTACAATGTACCGGGTGTGACAGTATCATTCCTTCTTCGATAAATTCAATACATAAATAAGCATTTAAGCTAATGAAACAGCTAAGCAAACTTATATACGTTACAGCATAAACAGACACAATAAAAATGTTATAAAAGATAAGTTTATGTTCATATACATACAAAATACAATAAAATACATATACATAATTTAAGCAAATTAAGCAGTCTATCCAAACTAAGCACTCAAATTGCAATCCAAGCTCAATATGAATGAGATTTCCATGATCCCACACAAGCATTTAAGGAGAAGAAATCACGAGATCGTACAAAAGGTGTAATGCGCAATTTAGGGATCGCCTACTGAATGAAAATCTATTCTATCTAACGAAAGAATCCAAAATTTAATTTTGCGTCTAAACAGAGGTGTCGCTATATTAAATAACTTATTATCTAGTTGCCTAGTTAGCTGAAGCCTGGATGCTCTAGGGACAAAACCATTCTGCGCATAGTTTGTGCGGTATATGAAACAGATCAGCTTCCGCCATGTCTTTATAGACAAATATGTACGAGATATTCAGCAATGTGATGAATTATATCTTTGCCGTGTGCACCATTTACGACTGTTTTAATTTTGTAGGAGCCCGCAGATGACCCCAAGGCATTCTGCTATTTATGGGTAACATACAGTAATAAGTATTTGTATCAACGGGGAATGCCATATGCCGTAATGTACTCACTATATTATGAGCATAAAACTGCAGCAACATCCAATTGCGGATACTTTTATAAGGTAAACTTACTAAACTAAACGTAAATTTTTATTTGTTTCAAATTTTTTCTAAATTTTAGGATTTCCAACATTGTTCGGTACGATTTCAAATAGAATTGGGCCCTTTAAATGATGCGAAATATTTGTCAAAAGTAAAAGGTGGCTTTTGTTTGGGTTTACAAAGTATAACAAAAAACTCAATAATAAAAGACTTACATCAAATGTCATTGTGTCTGATTTCTTGGATTGTATGGTCGAAAGAACGCGAAACCAAAACATGTATAGTATTATTTGATTTGAATCAGTGGTATAAGGAACAGATGCCAAGTAAGTGAACAGGCGAAGATTATTTGGATAAATAAATTCGATTACATTTGATTATTATTGATAATAAAGTTGGAAACCATTACAGAAAAAATAATAAAAACATATCTTCTTTATGCTGTCTCTTAGGTGTGTAAAAAATTGTTTAGTAAGGTACCTTGTCAAGAAGGCTTACGTTCTTTCTAGTATTTCTGCTTGATAAAATGCAAAAAGTTCATGTCCATCCCAGATAGCGCAAACGACCTCATTAGTTTTTTCTTTTGTGTGTTCTAGACCTGAAGGCTTTTTTCATTCTTGAGTTTTTTTCCACATTTTTAGAAGCAATTTTCTCTTGTTGGATCTGTGCTTATGGATGCTTACTCATGATTTTCATCTTTCTTCATTATATGTCAACTGCACTGTCGTTATTGTCAAAGTCACTAAAATGGCTAGTAACGTCACTGCTTGCATATTCTTCAGCATGTTTAATTATTGATGTACAACTTTATCAAAAAAATTTAATTTTAGAGATTCTATTTAATTTTTCGGGCAATCTAATACAATCCAGTAAATCACGAAACATTTAACATATAGACGGTTGAGCGACGAAAAGCGCGAAATCACTCGAAACGGTCCGGTTGCCGTTGCAGAATTCTGTAAAAAAAGTCAGATTGATAAAATTCCGAGTTTTTTTACAGACTTCTGTAAAAAAATTAGGATGATAAAAAATTCCGAGGTTTTTTACAGGATTCTGCAAAAAGTCAAAATTTAGAATTTTGACTTTTTTGAAAGAAATATTTTGTATGGCCTTTCTACACTTTTGTAAATTTCCCTGCAAAAGTGTACAAACTTTCTTAGTGACTTCCCTCTCGAATTCATTTAAACAAACTTGACAGTGCCACAAAATTATCCTTAATTTTAATACTAATACTTAAATAAAATTGAATGAAAGTGGAATGATTGAATCTCAATAATTTTATATTTTATTTTATTTTATTTCAGATCAAATTAATTGGAATAATTGTTCAAATTACGCAATATCGCATGCGCTGGAGGGGTCTTTATTGGATGTTAAATTAAATAAGAAGAATATCAATCAATTCATTGGGATACAAAGACTTGAGGAACATTTTTGCCCTACATCGTTATCATTTGGTAATTTAAAAAAACAAACTATACATTACAGGTTTACGCCCATTATATTTAGAAATACAATGACAGTATAAAATACACCACGGTACGAGTTACAATTTCAAATATTAAATATAATCAATCAAAGTAACAAATACAATACAATGAAAATAAAAACGATGGATCATTGCATTTAACAGTCTGAAATAGATGCTTTGCCAATCTCAGGAAAATATTTCATGGGACAAAAAAATCTAGTTTGAGCATTATTATGGGCCATTCTCACTGACCAGGCCAGACACAAGTTAAGTGTATGACGCCGTATGACTGTCTTCTACTGTTCTCAAGAGTTTAGGATATTTTGCATTTATTCTTGATAATATCGTAGAGCAATCTGCGAATCAATGCCAAGGTGTGCCTCCAAGTCAACTTACAATAATCCCAAACGGACTTCCAATATCAATTACATGCAGCTTCTAAGCAATGTGTCTATTTCTATGGTTGTTACCTGTTCACTCTTCAATATATGGATAACATTATTTAGTTTATTGACTCCATAATTTTGATATAGAGCAGAAACTTAAATTTGGAATAAAGGGCCATGCTCCAGCCCTGAGACAATCAAAGAGGTTCATTAGATCCTCGGAATTAACAGGCAAAAAGCTTATCGAACTGGATAGAAACGATGAAGGCATTTTCACAGGACACTACCCGGTCTCAAATTTATACATAGTCCATATTGTAGCTTTGATGAAGATATAAATATATATATATATAGCTTGGGATAGTAAGAGAAGTTTTATATCAAGGATCAAGGATCAAAGACTGAACATACCAAAAAATGTTTTTATTTATTATTTACATGTAGTATGTCCGCGGATTGAGTTTACAAGAGAGCCAATGTACCAAAAAGTGAAAGATACGAAAACCCTCATTCTTGATAAAAGTTTTTGCTTGTTTAGAAAATACCATTCATCACAAGACACTTCAATTTAGTTGTACAGGGTTGGTCAAAAATACAAAAATGTTATTTTGCGCAAGAGTAAACATATCGTATTTTGCAATATACGGAAAAAATTCATTCTTGATTAAAGTTTTTGCTTCTTGAGAAAGTACCATTTATCACAAGAAACTTCAATTGGGTTGCACAGGGTTGGTCAAAAATACAAAAATGTTTTTTTGCGCAAAAGTAAACATACCTTATTTTGCAATATACGGAAAAAAGTAATTCTTGATACAAGTTTTTGCTTGTTTAGAAATACCATTCATCACAAGAAACTTCAATTTAGTTGTACAGGGTTGGTCAAAAATACAAAAATGTTATTTTGCGTAAGAGTAAAGTATTTTGCAATATACGGAAAAAACTCATTCTTGATTAAAGTTTTTGCTGGTTGAGAAAATACCATTTATTACAAGAACGTTCAATTGAGTTGCACAGGGTTGGTCAAAAATACAAAAATGTTTTTTTGCGTAGGAGTAAACATACCTTATTTTGCAATATACGGAAAAAAGTAATTATTGATAAAAGTTTTTGCTTCTTTAGAAATACCATTCATTACAAGAATCCTCAATTTAGTTGTACAGGGTTGGTCAAAAATACAAAAATGTTATTTTGCGTAATAGTAAACATACCGTATTTTGTAACATACGGAAACTACTACTGACCGATCACCACTGATGAGTCGTGGATCGACGAAACAGCGCAGATAAATGCAATGATTAGAACGCGAGTTATTGAGAAAAATGTTTTTTAGAAATCAAACTGTATATCGGATATGGAGATAGAAAATGGCACAAAAAGTGCAATTCATTTTGCTCAGGGAATCTGTGGTTAATGGATTGACCCATTTTTGGGGACACCCTGTATAAATATATTATTATAATAATAGAAATGTTATTTTCAGATCTAATTTGCCTTCATGAAATGAAAATTCAACAATGTCTCAAACAAGGTTCACAACACGCCTTGCTGCGCCAAATTGAAATTTCTGGTCCATTGTGTTTATTAAAACCAAATGAATTTGTTGAACAAATTCTAGCATTAGGACTTACTCCATTATTTAGCGATGTTCCACCGGGGAATCAAATAACATTGGTAAGTAGTATACGTTTTTCTCTTCATCTCAATTAGTGTTTACAGCATTTTGCAAAATTTTGCAGGAAATTCAGCGCAAGCTCATTCTAGATACAGCCCTTGAGCAAAAAATGATAAAATTTTTGTGTCATTGTGCTTCAGAATGGGCAAATGGCAGTTTTGCTGCTACTGGATTATCGTTGGATCTTTTTATATCATGGGCGTTTCAGCGAGCAATTACACTAAAATCTAACAGCGATAATTATTGTCGGCCTTTGTTTGATCACTCTAATATACCGTTGGATAATAATACTGTGATGTTATTAAATAATTGTGTCATACAAATTAAGAATGTAGTGGTTATATACAGTAAGTATCTTTTTAATAATATAGTTGGGTTGGGAATCTGTGGCAATATATCGAATCAATCGCTGTTCAGGACGAGTTCGTTGATAAAATAATGTACAGTAATAACAGACTGAACACTCAACATTCACACCTCGAAATTTGGACAAAAATGTTTTTATTAAACTTATCTATATATTAGCTCTCCATATCATAATATATTACGTAATATACAGGGTGTCTCACGGTGACTGTGTTGTTGTCATATTTCATGTATACTGTCCCATACCTAATTCTGACCGTTTTTGACATTATAAATTTTGCGTCGAAGATGACGTTTACAGGCCAACTTAAGTATATTTTTTGGCCATCATGGCCAACTAACTTATGAATGATAAAACACGATAGTCATATCATTTTTACAATAGAAAAATGTTAAACTGCCAATATTTCGAAAACTATAAATGTTTGAAACAAAAAACCTTATACAAAGTTAGACTGAACACTCAAAATTCGCACTTGGTACCCAAATATTTTATATTCTTAAGTATAAATTTTAAAAAATGCAAAAGTATCAAAATCCATAAATACGTCCATAGGTAGTACTTAGTGTATATATTTATCTTATAACTAGGTAAGTACTATAAATACTCAAGTAAAACTAACTATTAAAAAAATGTGTTATTTTTGTTTGTACATGCTACAAAAATATGCGTTGTTAATCTAGTTATCAAGGTTACAAAAAGCTGCCCATATATGATCAAGAACTTGGCGTGATTCTAGAAAATTACGAGTTTCCGACATTTTCTTTCCAATTCAGGAATGATTGGAACGTAAACATTACTTACTCTCTTTAGTATAATCGATTTCACCATTATCTTCCTCATTATCACTTAACCCTTAACAACCCAGAAAGGTTTTGTATCATATATGACCAGTAGTGTCCGATGGACACTCTATAAAAATATTCGATTTTTTTTTAATAAATTACACCCTATATGTAAATATCACACATTTATTAATATTAAAACTTAAGTAGACGTATATTTTACACACACAATTTTTTTTGTTGAATGTTCTGAACGTACATTTAAGTTACATTGGTCACAGCATTGTTTTGAACTTTTGGATATCTTTGGGTGATTTTTTCGTTTATCCGCCAGCTCATCTGAAGAGTGTACTGCTGTTTGTTGACTGCTTGGACCAATGATATCTGCAATTGCTTGGTTGTGGCTTTTAGTCAACCCTTTTTTGTTACGTCTCTGAATACGCGGCTTTACCAATTCGGTTGCAACTTCACGTAAGTAAATTTTTCTTTGGGAGCATTTCTTCTTCTGTTCCAATTATTGGGATATACATTTTTCCAAATAATTAGTGATGCAACCCCCACAACATCAACAAGACTTTGAAAAAATGCTATTGGCCACCTGTTGGTTCTCTCTATACTTACTTGTTTACAATAATGCAGAATATGCAAATCGTTACCAAAATTTATCCCAAAATCAGTAAATTTATCCCAAGTACACAACACGCACATATGCCAATAAGACTAGATACTGATGATAGCATACACTAGTAGTAACAGGTTATGCGTATATACCCCATCCACCACAGGTATTTGACATGCACAATGGTATAATAAACATGGTGTCCCGTGGACACATCTGGGTTGTTATGTTGTTTTGGAAACTAGCAAATAACAAAAACAGCATTTATATTTAAACAACTCTGAAAAGGTAAATTAAAAGATAAAATACGGGATATAGATTAGATAAGAGGATATTTTACAAAAACAAAAACTGAAGATTTTGTATTAAAGTAAAAAGGAAAATGTGTCCGTGGGACACTACTGGTCTGTTAAGGGTTAAACCCATGTTTAAGGTTACGGCGTCTATAATTTGCTCATCGGTCAACATTTCTCTTGCTACAATGCCATGATCAATGCTCACGTATTCGTTAAAACTGAAGTCACAAATTTTCTTTTAATTTGTTCTTCTACTAAATTTTGCTTATTTTTATCGGATTCATACTCGTGATGCGATTCTGGTTCTTGCTGATGTTTTTCTAACCATTGATTAAGTGGAAGATCATCATCCGAGTCATATTCACCTTCTTTTCGTAAAAATACCCCATGCTTAAAGCAGTTGGCAATGATTTCTCGGCTAACTTTTTCCAAGCCAAATGAATGAAATGTATGGCCTCTAAAAGGTCTACAGAAAAACTTTTATTTTTATCAATTGCGTCCAACATTTTCATAAGGAGAATTTTCCTGTAATTGCATTTTAGGGAATGTATTACTCCTTGATCCATAGGCTGAAGATTCGAACTTGTGTTTGGTGGCATAAAAATCAACTAGATTTGGTAAAATTCAACATCGGGATGCATAATATTAGCAGATTTCCCGTTCACCAAAAATTTTCTTTTTTCTGTTCCGGACATGTTCGCCCCCACCAAAACTGTACTACTACTACTTACTTTAGACAACTTGCCTCTAGCACAGGTTTTACCAACAAATTTTTGTGTTGTATCGGGTGTCAATTTATAGAATAGGCCAGTGTCAGCAGCATTAAATATGTCTTTGTACTCATAATTGTCCCGGATGGTGGGCCACACATTGTAAACCAATATTCATATCCACTCCGGCAGCCTCTCCAAGAAATTCTCCCACTAGCGATATTATGTCTCTTCTTGAACCGCTCTATCCAACTTCTAGAACACTTAAACTCAGTTTTTTCAATCTTACTTCCAATTTCACTAGCTTTTTCTTGAAAAACATTACCACTGATTGAGACGTTTTCTTGTGTTTTTTGGGTTATGCAGAGATGTTTTTAATTTTTAATTTCTTACATCTAACATTTGTTTTGTCATACACTTGTCGCTCTTTCCATATCGTTGCAACAGTAGATTTCTGAAGATTTAAATCCTGACAAATATCACTCTGTTTCACTACACTTTGTATTTTTTTAATTATCTCATACTCTTGTTTTCGTGTAAAAGCTGTTGCTTTTCCATTTTATGTCGCTTCATTTACGAACTTGACAAAAGCAAAGCAGCGATCGCAAATGAATAAATTACTATAATTACTCAACCATCAAATTCGGCGGAGTCCCACGATCTCCGGCCGTCCGCCCGGTGAATCCCGCTGCCAGTCGTCTGCAAATCCAGACAAATTCGTTTTAAAAGACAAACACATATTCTAGATTAGTAAAAAAAACGGTAAAAACAGTATGGGTGTTTATGGATGATTTTCCATATAAGGGAAAATGGTTCGTATTAACCGGAAGTTCGTTATAAACGGGTTCGTTATAAGCGGACTTCACTGTATGTCAAAAACTGTTAGAATTATGTATAGGACATTTGTTTAGAATTTTAGTGGCGTTCGAAAAGAGTGTTTAAAGGAGTTAAAAACTAAAACAAAAACATATTTGCTAAACATAGCAGAAATATTGACTAGTTATTTATAGCTTTGATAGAATATAACCTATCAAATGTATCATAAAAAACTTGCATACATAGGCGTTCGCAAATACCAGAAAGGGGTCAAAATAAAAAAAAATCCTAATCTTATTCGAAATATGGAATAATTTAAATAAAAAATATCTGATGTCTACAATAAGAATAAACTTTACTTTATATTGTTGTGTCATACACATTTTACAACATTTAAGTACCCATTGCTGGTTTATATCGATTGGTTCGATATTTTGCATTGGAAATCGTTTTTTAAAAAGATATATTTTGTTATAGATCACATTATTCAACACTTAAGTCACTTCATCAATGATTTCGATACTGTTAACGAACAATACGTGTGCCTGAAAAGTGTTTCACTATATTTTGACGTGTTGCTCTGGTTAGTGCACGTCGGTATGTTACCAGAAAACAATTTCATATATCCAGCTGAAAACATTGTTAGTTTTTATGGTGAACGTCGAGCACATCTTGCACAATTATCTTGCGAGCACTTTATCGAACGTGACAGTCTACTATTCATAGATAATTTGATAAATCATACATTTGAAGCACATGTTATTGAGCAAATGTGGCAGGAAGATGGCGGCATCGGAGTGTATCCTCCACCATCGTTGCAATCGCTTTTGCGAACGTACCTCGTTATGTCCACGGATGTCGTTTATAAGCATTCGCTAGTTAGCTATTTTTTGTTGGATATTGCAATGATAATGGATGAAGATGGTGGTTCTTTATGTAGATTCCCACATGCATTCCATATCAGTCAAAGCCAAATTAAAATTATAGAAGGTCAGTATATTAACTTGTTCTTTAATAGTGTGTCATAATTATTTTTCCATGAATTAAATAAAAAAATAAAATCTTTTACCCAAAGGTGTTTAAATTTAAATATTTGAAAGCATTGGGCACATATTTAAAATGGTTGATGCATTATAATGTCCTGTTAAACATGTAGTACGAATTTTGGGAAATCAAATTTGGACTATGGATATGGAATATTATAAAAAGAGGTGCTTTTGAAGAAATGGGTTTTTTGGCAAAAATGTATAAGAAAAGCAATTTTGTACTGTGCCCTAATTTGATTGAAGCTTGAACAAATTTATTTGAAAAAGTTGTTCAGTTTTGCAAGTTCTATCAAACTTAAATTAAATTTTGTCACTCTAGATTTACATATTTTTTACTGGATTTTCGAAAATTTGAGTAGACCCTGTATATCAACTTCGCAGCAGCATTATTTAATTTTATTTAATCTGACATACTAATGTCTATTTTCGTAAATATTTGGATTACAATTATTTCTTTTGCTTCTAAACCGATATTCTTAGTCGTAAGTACGCCCCTTTTGATGCAGAGTTTATTTATTATTTGGTTTTACTATTCTTAAGTGAGCAAATCTAATTCTTAACAAACTGTACAAACTGTGTAACTTTGTTATGGGTAGGTAGGTTCAAAATGAGTGGGTCTGCATCGGACCCTCCCCTGCGACCACCGAGTGTCTATTGTGGCTTATACCTATTTTTATTTCACACAGCAGCTCAATCTTCTTAATGAATTCGATTATTTCATTTTCGGCCGTCTCATCATCCTCCAGACACAATTGGCACTCGGAATTTTCTAAGAGACCCAGCCTCGTGAGTAACGACAATGACCGATTTTGTCCAACCAGGCAACGCAGATGAGATCTACTCATACCCAACAATTCCCTGGTCCTTGATTTCGATCGGTCATTGAACTCCTTCCAATGTACTAAACCTGGATAATTGTGCCAAAAGTTCTGAATTTATGTCGTCAACCAGGTATTAAGTATTGTATTTGGCAGTGCTAAACGATATGCCAGTTGCTGGTTCTGGTCCGATAAATTCTCCTTCAGCCCCTTCTCGTTCCAGAAAGTCGGCTATTTCATTCCGCTTTAGACCAGAGTGGCCAGGGATCCAGACCAGAGTCAGATTATTGTTTCTCCCCTTAGAGAGTCTGATTTGACAATTCCACAGTGTTCTTGATGTGGAACTTACGGAAAGCTCCTTAATTTCCACATCAAGCCTTTATGGCCGTTTGGCTATCAGAAAAGATTTTTACTGACCTTCGCGTACAGTGCTCTTGGTCGAACTCCTGAGCATACATGTCAATGGCCAGGAATACACTAGCGTGGGAACCCAGACATTGTGAAATTTTTGTGTTGTGCTTCCATAAACTCCGGCACCTGTACATGAGTTTGTCTTCAGTAAACCAGCAATAGTCAGCGTTTTGCAACTCCCCCCATGCATTGATCTCTGCTGGAAAACAGAGTTTTATGAGGCATATCATAGTTTTGCTGGAGGCATTACATGAGAGTTCATTCCCAAAATGCTGTGACTTTCAATGTCGACCAGCAGCTTGTTGTCCTTCGTATATGCACCTGGCTTCCTTCTCCAGAACTATATGAAAAGGAGTGAAATCCAGAAGTACTTCCATATCTGCTGACGGTGTGGTGGATAATGCCCCAGTAATAGCCAAACAAGCTTGTCCCCGCAAAGCAGATAATGTTGCTTGGGTCGTTCGCTGTAAAGCTTTCGTCCACCAAGCAACAGCTCCATACGTTATTCTTGGTCTTATGACTCTTACTGGTTAGTAAATTTGTTTGGGTTTCATTCCTCAGGACTTACCACAGATTCGTTGACATGACCCTAAGGTCAGCCTTCCTTTTTGTAGAGCACTTTCCAGTTGACCATTGCAGTTAAGCGTTTTGTCTAGAACAAACCCTAAATATTTTGCCTCTGTCTCATATGGTATATTCTTTCCGTCGAAGGAAAGCGGGATTAAGCCGGCCAGCTTCCTTTTTCCGAGTGAAAGGTACAGTTGCTGGGATTTACAGACATCTGCTTCCGCTAACACCATCCCTGAATCATATTCGTATGCTTGGTTTTTTGTTTCGAATAACTAAAGAATTTAACAACGTTGAGTGTCTGACCAATTTGTTCAATGCGTTGATCAGATCTAAGCTTGAGTATGCTTCCAATATATGGTCTCCCATATATCAAGTACATATAAGACAGGTTGAGAGTGTTCAGCGTAGATTTCTCAAGTACTTAGCGTTCAAAATTGATGGACATTTTCCATCCCGCGGATATGATCATCGCATGCTCCTTGACAGATTTAACATGAACTCTTTGGCTACACGTAGATTATATGCTGGACAGGTGTTCCTCTTTAAAATAATTAATGGTATGATTGACTGTCCTCAGCTGCTGGAGCGGATTGGTTTCAGCATTCCACGGTTTTATTCCAGAAACGCTAGGTTATTCCATATCCATACACTTCGTACCAACTATGAGTATAGGGCACCTCTATTTAGAGCATTACAAGAGTGCAATGCGCGAGGGATCAGTAGTGAGGTCGATTACTTTGACCAAACACTGCGTGGGTTTAGGGCCCAGTTGTCTCGCCTCCTATATCGCTCCGAAGATTAGCTTACTGTGAGATCTTATTTATTATATACGCATATTCTTTTCCTAAATTAATTTCGATGTCGTTAGTTTTAACTCAATAATGTTTATGTTTGCTATCTTAGTATTGGTAACAATTTTTGATTTTTAGTGTTATTGTTTCTTGGATAATGTAAAGTAATTTCCTAAATATGTACAATATTTATAAGAGTTTGCCTTGTAATTGGGTGTTAAACCTGTTAGGCAAGTTTAAATAAATAAATAAATAAATAAATAAATATTGAGGGTAGCTATAGGTCTAAGATTTAAATCTGAAAATATTTGAAACAAATCTTCAGTTTCTTAAGTGATATATGCTTAAATTGCATTTTTGCATCTGAGCACTTAATAACAATAAAACCGTCGTTATTTGTAAATCCCTTACAAACAAATAATCTTTGTATCAAAAAGTGTGTTCTTTGGACTACAAATATCAGTTTCCGAAGCAAAATGAATAGTTGTAGTAAATATATTTACAAAAATAGGTATTAGTATGTCAGCTTATGTAAAATCAAATATCAATCAAATGTTGCAGAGGCACATGGTTTTCAAAAATGTTACAAAAATGAAAAAATATTCTAGATTCACTAAATTTTAAACCTCGATTTTTTCATTTCATTTTTGATTTGTAAACGAAGCATCATCAATTTTCACATCAATGATGAGTAGACCGTTTCGCGTAGAAGACATGTTTTACCAATTCAAAACACTTTTTTATATCTCGACTGGTGTTTCGCTAACACTATTAGGATCTTCATGAGAGAATTAAAATTGATTTAATTATGTATATGAAAAAAGTAGTCGTTAAAACAAATTTTAATAATAAAAAGCTTATTTATTTAATTCATTAATCAAATTAATTTATAATGAGGAAGACAAAAACCTTCAAATGATGACATCCACTAACTCTAATATATTTCTGATAATTAAGGCAACTTTTAAGTTTCATGTGACACTGTCGGCATTGTGCTGTAGAAACATGTCTGGCTAACAAGACCCTCTATATTATTAAAGATATTTTATGGAAAAGACTCATTGGATATACTAATTATATTACTGCGTGATAAACAATACATACTTACAAACTAATAAATTCTATTTTAGAACTATGGCGATTTCAAACATTTAGTCTAGTTTTAATTTTCTCCTGAGGATGCTAACAGTGTTCGCAAAACGCGCGTCAAGACTTAAAAACTGTTTTGGTGAAGTGGTAAATTGTGTCATTTATTTGTTTGTGTTCTAGGATTCTGGAATTTAGATCAAGGAAATTTCCATGCTTGTCTAGAAAATCTGTTGGACCCCTGTGTGAAAAACGAAGATCTAACCAATTGGCAACACAAAGTCGTCATGAGATCGCTTCTGATTCAAGAACATTATAACGAAGCATTATTATATATGCAGCGACGAAAATTCCCAATAACTACTGAGCAAGATGTTGCTACAGTCATTAGTTTGTTTGTTTCAAAAAATTTACTTGATCAAGCATTCCAGTTTGAACATATGTATCACAGTATTAACGCAGAATCACTGTTGATTCACTTATATAATGAATGCAATAAAAATGGGTTATTACACACAGTTTTGTACCGACATCTGTCATCAAATGAGGAACAGACATTCTTTGGTTACTTGGAAAGGTCGAAAAACATCAATTCAGAAGATTTGAAAGTATTTTATTATCTATTGCGTGCTAGATTCATGGAAGCATTTAAATCTTATGATGGCACTATAAAGAGAAAGCCAGAATGCCAAGGATTAGTTGGTCAACGACAAGTTACTCCATGTGATAGTGTTGTACGCATGTTTAAAACCTTACTACCAGATGTAAAACGAAACAATTTTGGCGCTGTCCAAGAGAAACAGGGCACATTATTTCATCAAACTGCACGTCCAGTGCCCCTGTCTGTCCACGTGCATAGCAAGAAAGCTGATTATGTGCAATATAAATCAACGGCTATTTATTCTGCGTTAAGGAATACTAAACAAACATTTAACTATCATGATAGGACTATTCTCACTAGAGGACCATTTCCTATTGATATTGAGTCGGATGTCCCTGTTATACGTTCACAGGTAAGTGTAAGTTTGAATGTAATTGCATCATTGAAAATATCTCATTGAAATAATCCTTTAGTTTTTTTTTGTTTTATATTCTAGTAAATATTTTTGATTATTAGGTATTGGATAACACTGATATGACACCTACTCCTAGTAAGCGGTTAAAACTGACTCACCGAATGTCAACATCATCACCTGTAAAGTCTTTCCGCAATGAATCTATTTCTTCATTATTGCATACACCGATTGTTAAAAGAAAAGTATCATTGGATAAATCTACATTAAATGCCTCAGTATATACACCACAAAGTATATTGAAGACATCACGGCAACTGCAGGATTCAGCGTTAAGTGCCTACGAGAACTCCCGTAAAATTGGTCTAGGTAAGCAAATTAGTTCTAGTTTTGAAATCTTGAACGTGGGTACCTAATTGTCTATTCTATTTGCAAATCAATTGATAGATTAAAAAGTGACTTTATTAGTTCGTAAAATGATTACTTCAATATTAATTAATTTAATGTTGAACAAGTCAAAACTTTCTGCGCTTATAGGTTTTATACAGTCGATCACTGTTTTAAACTATCACACGTTAATAAAAAGAAACAGCCTACTCTCTGGCTAGATACTAGGAGCTTAGAACCTTTGGCAAATTTTAATTAATTTAATTTAATTATTTGATACAGTTTAGTAATTCATAGAACTTAACAGCCAGACAGCAACAGCTCTCATCTGTAATATCAAACAGCGGAGTACTTCATGTACTCTCTTAGTTGTAGGTGTACTTAGAATAACTAATTTATCAGTGAATCTAAAAGAACGTTCCACCAACCAAATAATCCACTTACTCATGAATATTGACCTGTTGTATCAAATATTAAATATTCAAAATGTAATTGATGTAGTCGTAGTAGAGGGTCTGCAACTTCCAAAATTTAAGTCATCATCATCAGCATTCACTCGCTAACCAGTACTGAAGTACTATAACTCAGGGATTTCTGTTGTGAACCCTAAGATGATTAAACGGACCGAATTGACACACCCATTCACGGGCTATTGTAGGTGCGCTGCCCCATCGATGCGTTCTCTCTCTTTTCGATCCTGTCTCTTCGCATCTTCATGTCGTCGACGCGGCTGCTCAAAAACTTGATGGCCCTCGTAAATGGTACGCCTCCATTTCAGTCTGTCGTCGTTTGTGATCTGATCCCAGTTCTTCACATCAGTTGTTTCAGCTTCATCCAGAACGCTGATGTTTGTTCGTCGGCCCTGCCATTTAATTCGAAGAATTCTTCTAAGACCGTTGATGGACGATCTCTATTCCGCCCGGCAGTCCATTCGTTTGTTGGGTCTAAAACCACATCGAAAAATATTGAGTTATAATTTTGGAACAACACCGCGTTCAAAATTTTTCGTTTCAGCATGTTCGATAATTCCCTATTTTTGGTAGAAAAGCTTAACGCAGATAATCCAAGGTTGTTTTTATTAACCGTGTATTCTAATTAATATTTGTTATTATTGTCTAGTTCAACATTATTTGTGTTGTTTAGGTTTGTCAGCCAGAAGATCGCTTTCACGAACACCCGGCAAAACTTATGTTAAATTCAATGATCTGAGATATTCCTCTTCATCTAACGATCAAAGCAAAGCAGAAGATATAAAGAATCTTAGTGGTGATAGCACAACTCCAGAAGAAATATTTTATTCACCAGAATCAAACAAAGAGAAAAGAAATTCAATTGAAACTAAACCAGAAACAAGTGTTGATACATCTATTAATCGTGACATGAGTCTAACAGTTAATGAAGAGAAAGATATTTTGGTGGATATTCAAACGACAGAAAATGTTGGAACTAACAATGTAGACGAACCAAAAGAGGCAATTTCACCTTTATTGCAGTCACCGAGGTCACGACGCAGTTACAAACGTAAGTTTATAAAATAAGCTTGTGCAGATTTTTTAAATTGTGTAAATTTTAAAGGCTATACTAATGAAAATGCGTCATCACCTCAAATACTGAGTATTTTGTTTAGAACTAACGGGGTAAAACCAATGTCTGAGTTCCCACGCTACTGTTTTCCAGGCAGAAGTTCTGGGAGAATTTATCGGACCAGAACCTGCAACTGGTATAACCTGGATGACGACAAAAGTTCAGAACTTTTGGCAAAATTATCCAGGTTCAGTACATTCGAAGGAGTTCATTAATCCATCGAAATCAAGGGCCAGGGAGTTGTAGGATATAAGATCTCATCGGTACTGATGATGGGATCTAAGACATCCCGAAACATGTTCCACTTTCAAAAAAGAGTGAACAGTTTGTAGAGTGATAGTGATAGTTTCATTGCATTTAATCTTCCTTTCCACAGGTAATGTATCGATTACATCTTCAAAAATTTCAATAATTTTTCTCTTGCCAATGAATTTTGGCCAAAATAAACTTTGATATACAATTAAGGTGTACATGGCTTTCGTAGTTGATTTGAAATGAATATATATAGGATGTGCAGGGGGGTTAAAAAGGGTGAAAATAATATTTAACCAGCATGAATTACTTCCATTACCATTACGTCCATGGAAGTTTCAAAATGTGCATCGAGCGTTAGTCGAATTTCATTACAAATAAAATGTTAACATTTTTATGGAGACCTACACGTGCTCTAACGGTCCCAGTTTATGTTTAATATCACATTTGGAGTGCAATGATTGAAGATTTTATTCAATGTCTAAAAAAACGTTTCGTCAATGTCAACAATTTGTTTTTAATTAATTCTGTTCACAATTTAATACATAATTTATATATTATTTTATCTTGTTACTACAAATTCTTGAGAATGAGAAAAGCAAATTTGATTGACATATTTAGTTAAATTAATTAATCAATGAAAATTTAACAATTTATTTGTTACAGGGTCTTTGGTATCAAGTTCACCAATACGGTCCAGCCCCCGTTTATCTAGAGCTAAAAGTGAAGAGAAATCGGAATCAAGAGATACGCTTAGCAGTTCAACTACTTCGGGTTCTGTAGAACTAGCACAACGATCACCTGCACCTAGAAGAAGTGTTAGAAAATCATTATCTAGAGCGGTCTTAGAGAGAAATGTACTTTTAAAAGCCAAAACAGCAAATAGAGACAACGAAAGATTAACTCAAGTGTCATCTACAATGGAGGACACCACAAATTCATCAATAGATTTAAATCTTTCTTCTAACCCATTAAAGTCGTCCCATGGTATTTCGTTCAATAGTACAACAGAATCTATGAAGCAAACTGACGTTAAGACAAAGAATATGGATTTTGAAATATTTGTCTCTCGAACAGATGATTCAAAAACGACATGTACAGATGATTCCCTTACCGATACTTCATTACGCTCACATAATGATAAAAATAACGATCAGTCAAATAGATTTTCTAAACAACTTATAAAACCAAAAATTTCAGATGGTAGTCTGTCATCAATAGATTTGAATTTGTCATCAGATTCTGTAAATTATTCTCCTGATATTACATCAAATACTAGCAGCGAATCTATTGCAGATTCTCGAGAAGCTCTTGCAGATTCTAAAATTATAAATATTGTCAGACGTAAATCTCTTAGTAGATCAATTTTAGATCAACCAGAGGTGGCAGGACATATATCAGTCAAACAAACAAGTTACAGTAAATCCGAAAGTTACATGTCTTACACTAAAGTGTTAACAGAAATAAATGATAAGCACAGTAGTACTCCTATGGAAATGAGCCAAGCCAATATTGATACAGAGGAAGCAATAGTTGCAACAAGGTTAGATGAGTCTAAACATGCTGAGGATATTTCAGAACAACGAAGTAGTACACCTGTGGAACTGATTCAAGCCAATATTGAAACTGATAAAGAGGAAACAATAGTTGCAACAGGTTGTACTGATTTAGATGAGCATAACCACATTGTGAATATTTCGGAACAACATGAAAATAATATGTTAAATGAGAGTACCGTTGACACTTTAAATATTTCGGCAGGGGAATACGAATGCCATAATAACGAAGAAGAAGATGAAATGAATCTACAATTGGACACTACAAATGAAGATGATATATATGCGGAACTTTCTGATGACGAAAATAAAGAAATTGATTTAGGTAATACTGTGAATCAAGCTGAAAATTTAGAACTTAATGAAGATGTGATTGAAATTAATAGTAGCTCAGAATCGGGAAGCAAAAGCAGTGATAAGAGTGAAACATCTGACTCTGAAGAAGAGGATAGTGACGAACAGGAAAAAAAATCAGAAGACTGTTCCGATGTTAAAGTAATTTCGGATGACGAAGAAGAAGAAGAAGGCTGTGAGTTAAAAGAACCTGACCAATTTGAGTGTTTAGAAGACGACACGGAATCTGTTTTAAACACCGGTGTCTATGAAACTTTCACCGATGAATTGGATGTTATTGTAGAAGAAGGCATTACTCAAAATGTTATTTTGGAGTTTCCTGAAACTGAAAAATCTAGTATTCAAGAGAACATTACTGAGCATAATGAAACTAATTCTGTTATGTTAGCTTCAGAACAAGAAATCCATGAAACTCTAGTTGAAACCACAGTACCATTCGAGCAAGATGTTGGGATGGAAGTGGAGGAAGGTATTTACCCATTATCAAAATCGGAAATAATTGATTCGGAAACTATTTACGAATTATCAGAAACACAAAATGAAAAAAATGCTGATTCTAGTGAAAATATGAAAAACAAATGTGTTCAAGTAACTTTAGCCGCGGAAATACACACAGACGCAAAGATGGAAAGTGCACAATTACAGTTGACTGATGAAAACATTGCACAAATGACAGAAGGAAATGGAGATGCTTTAATAACATCAAAAGCTAATGAATCAAATACTGATGATGACAGTACTTCCAAAAATGCTAGTGTACAAACAGATTATTGTTCATTTCAAAGTGATAGTGGAACTAGTTTTGCAACAACATCAGAATCTCCAAATCAAGTTGCTGAAACCTCAAAAGTAACAGATCAAAGTACTGTCAAACAAAATACTGGTAGAGAAAACTCACAGGAAGACTCTGTTTCACTTAAGAAAATTGAAGCTATATTAACGAAAGAATCACTGACGCCTAAAACTCCAAAATTATTTGTAACTCAGCCCAGAAGGACATATTCCCGACAACGTTCAAAATCAGTCACTAAGCAACTGGAAGTTGTCGAATTACAAACTTTGGATCCTAAAACTCCAAAATTAGTCGTTACCGATGCTAGAAGAACATACTCACGAACACGGGCCAAGTCAGTGGATTCATTCGAAAGTGCTGTTCCTAAAACAAGAATGTTTAATAAAAGTGTACAAATACCTCATAGCGAAGTTGTTCCGTCTCCAGAGTTAGTCGTTAATCTTGTCAAGTATACTTATTCCAAAAGTGATAGAAAAATGTCCGTTACAAAACCTGATGATGCTTCATCACTAAAGGAAGCAGATGCGTCTGATACGATTAAGGTAGACAGTACAAACTCTAATGGTAGACGCAGAAGTTTGCGAAGAAAAAGTGTTAGTAATGAAAGAGATATTTTAAATACTACTGATATATCCATAACAAGTACTCTAGATATGAGCAGCAGTGTTTTTGAACCAATTGAAGATGTTGCTGATACTGGAACTGCTAGCAAGAGACACGATAGAGCTAAAAGTGTTGATAATTTGAAGGAGTTGGTTACCTCTAATTTAACTAAAAAAAGCAGAACATCTAAGAAAGCAAAAAGCGTGGGTGATGTGTTAGAAATTACTAGATCCAAAGAAGAAAATAATGCATTAAAGAATTTACTCCCAACACCGGAAAAGGCAGTGGGGTTGAGACGGACGCGTAGTTTAAGTGTAAATAATCTAGACACATTGGACTCGAACAAATCTACTTTTGACGGAAATACATCGAAAAGACGTAGGCAAAGAAGCGTAACAGCATCTATAAGTGCATTACCTGCGATTGAGGAGGAAGATAAAAGACGTTCAAGTGAAGAAGATGATAGGAAAGAAAAATTATCAGCTGGTCCAGATATGTATGTATCATTAAGGCGATTAACAAGAAGGCAAGCAACAATGATGAAAAATATAGAAGAATATCTACCTTTCCAAGTAGCTGAAATCGATCCCATCAATTTACTGGATAAACCTACATTTAGCGGTAAGATATTTATAATTTAGTATAAGAGTAGAAATGAAATCGTTTTGGAAACTTATTTAAAGTAAATAGTTCTACTCTTGTAAGTAGATGATCACCTTTAACATGATCACCTTTAATCAAATCAAATGAAATTACAAATCTAGATAATTTTATATCTGTATGAACCTACGTTGATGTTACTGTAAGCATGTGCACGTCACCGGCGCGCGGCTTTGCAGATCGTCTTCTTTCCCCCTCAACACAAAAAAATGAACAAGTTTCCATCACTTCAGAAGAGCAGATCGAAGCTATCTGAGAATCTATATATATATATAATCGCTACATGTTTTTACAAACTTCTTGTGTACTTCAATAGACCTAACATCTGAGGGTATTTTATTTTATTTAGGTATTCAACGAAATATGCAATTTGTAGACGTATCCTAAATATTTTCTACGATTTTCCAAAGGGCTTAATTTCAAATAACATTGTGTTTATTTTAAAGAAGTAGTCCATTCTGAAGTGGAGTGAATGTATTGTAATAGGAAATAAAACGTCTGACTCCACAAAATCAATTTAATACATTACACTTAAAGTGCTATGTCCAAACATGTTTCGAAGCTCACTAGCTTCATCATCAGTGGCAACATTTAGAGAAAACAAATACAATTTCTCTAAATTTTGCCACTGATGATGAAGCTAGTGAGCTTCGAAACATGTTTGGACATAACACTTTAAGTGTAATGTATTAAATTGATTTTGTGGAGTCAGACGTTTTATTTCCTATTACAATAACATTGTGTTTGTTTCGTAGGCAGGACCATCCCATTCCTAGTTAGCATGAATCTCACAAATCTAATGAACCTATTCTGAAGTGCCTAGAATCTTTCTTTAAAATTGCCGTAATACGGAGATCAGACTACCGCACCATACTCCAAAACTGATCACACAAGCGAACAATATACAAGCATTAAAGTATGGACATCAGTAATGTCCCTTCCTGTCCTCATCGAAAATCCCAGCACCATGTTGACTCTGGACAAAGCTGCATTATAGGCATAATGGGCCTGAAAATTCAGCGTATCATCCACATATATACCCACATCCTGTAAATTTTATGTGCACTCTGAGATACTGCATGTATGTCGTCGTTAAAGCTAACATTCTCCGAAAAATTGACTCCTCTTGACTCTTTAATTCTATTAGCGTATTTCAACTGGTCACCACTCATTACATACTGACTAGGAAATCTGGATTTAGTACGAAAAAACTGATAAAACAACACTTTTCTGTATTAAATTTCAAGTTATTAGAAACGGACCATTCTCAGAGAGCATCCACATCATTCTGTAAGCAATTAACATCACCATCACTAGTAATTTTTGTGTATAGCTTCAAGTCATCTGCAAAAGAACTAGGCGTTGAAAATCATAAGATGTCACTAATGTCATTTATAAAAATATTGAAGAGGAGTGGAGCACTATGAGATCTCTGGGAAATACTCGACGTCACTCGAAATTCCTGGGATTTCTAGTTCATACTTTTCACCATTTGGGTGCGTCCCTTTAAAAACTCTCCAACCATGTTACAGAGGGGTTAGAAAATCCAAAAGCTCGCAGTTTTGCTAACAAAATATCGAAGTTTACCACCCTATCAAATGCTTTTGCGAAATCGGTATACACCGAATCCGTCTGACAACCCTGATCCACAGCGTCCATGAATTCAAGTTCATAAGAAGCCAAATTTGTTGTCGTAGACCTATTTTTGGCAACTCTGTGTTGATTTTGAGTAATAAAGTCTTTACACTTCCACTGAAGTTGATCGAACAAGAGACTATCTAATATTTTCGCTATCGCTGATTGATGGCAAATTCCTCTGTAGTTTGAAACATCTTCAGTGCTACCAGACTTATGAATAGACACAACATAGCTGGTTGGAAATTTTTCTTGCCTTAATGAAATATTATCCAATTTCTGAAGTGGTATCGATAAAGTAAATATGCATCTCTTAATGAAAAAGTTAGGCATGTTGTCCGGACCGATCGATGTTCTGTCAGGATTTCGCAAAATTTTCTCAAAGACATCCTGGATCGTGATATTATCGAAGGCTATATTTCTAGAATTAGTTAAAGAAAATCGGGACGGTACATACAGTTGCGTCATAAACACTAGAACTGAATCCGCATTGACTTTGGAAGTCCAATTCCACTCTTTATACTATTAATAGACGCCAAAATTGATAAAATATTCTTGAAATAAAAGTCTACCTCCACACAAGAAATTTTAATAAATATCTCCAACAAATTACATTTGTCACCATACATGTTTCGCAGCTGCATCATCAGTGGTTATAAGCGATTCTTACGAAAAGCTATGTTATTTATTTAGTTAGTATTTATTATTTATGGGAAATTCATTTATGAACTCACTGTATGAACAAATTTTTTAATAATTATTTAGTCATAAAAATTTAAGTCATAAATAATTGTTAAATTATCAATCAAGTATAATATTATCGACAAAGAATTTAACTTCAATGATTTACAAAAAGAAAAAAGTATTACAGAGACTTACATTAGAAATGATGTAAGTTTTGATTTTTAATTTTAATGCATTAACATGTATCACACTTAATTTAACAATTTTTTATGACTTAAATTTTTATGACTAAATAATTATTAAAAAATTTGTTCATACAGTGAGTTCATAAATGAATTTCCCATAAATAATAAATACTAAGTAAATAAATAACATAGCTTTTCGTAAGAATCTCTTATAACCACTGATGATGCAGCCCGGTGCTGCGAAACATGTATGGTGACAAATGTAATTTGTTGGAGATATTTATTAAAATTTATTGTGTGGAGGTCGACTTTTATTTCAAGAATATTTAATTATTCCACTCCACTTCGATATGGACTACTTCTTTCGAGTGCCAAAATTGATATTTTTCATGCATCATCATCATCATATATTTTCATTGATATTTGACTCCAATCAGCATATGAATTCGGAGTGGCATTTTCTAGATTTAACATTGCATACATTTCTTAGCCTAACAAATTCTTAATACATAGAACACTCTCTGGTTTCCTTCTACATTTTGTGGCCCTTTTTTCAGACATACTAAATTTTTAAGCTCAACATTGAAATATTTAGGAAAACTAGACGTTTTGATGCAT
The DNA here is from genome assembly GCA_911728435.2 of Apoderus coryli. Classification (NCBI taxonomy): domain Eukaryota; kingdom Metazoa; phylum Arthropoda; class Insecta; order Coleoptera; family Attelabidae; genus Apoderus; species Apoderus coryli. The sequence goes on along the minus strand of OU452206.1, from coordinate 8,208,772 downwards.
TTCTGAGGTACACTATTAATGGTACAAAGCAGCGTAGAATAAAAAACCATTTTATAGACAGCTGTTCCATCCAACAGATCTGACCAAGGCAGTGATGCCAAACAGTCATTAATAGCTTCATAATTTGCACTCCTATAATCAAGATAAAACTGTTCGCACTAATAGTCCCGATTTCATATCAATCCCTGGTGAACATACCAACGAAGCATAGTGCGAGAATATCAAATCCAAATATATACCGCGACTGTTAGGACAATCATTCATTAATTCTCATTTTGTTATCCAGGTCTGATAATTTTTTCTTACACTTCTCTTTTATACTCGTCTCGAATATTCACTTGCTTGCTTATCAAAAATAATATCAGCGCATTAATTTCAATTTTACAACTATGTGACAGTATCAGTATTTTTAACTAGGTATGTAATTTTATTTCTCTGTTGGCTGATGATACCGTGAAACTAGCCCCAATCATAATAAACACAAATTAATTGACTTGGGATGTTGGTATATTTTATTTGAAATAAAATAACTATCTTAAATATTAGGTGAAGCTGATCCAGATGAGAGAAAAGTTTATAATGAATCTCCTACTAATAGTTCAGTAAGCATTAGAACAAACGAGAAGAAACGCACAGCTTCTGTTACATCAGATGCTTCAACAGCTCAGGAATCTCAGGTTGAAGGTTCCAGAAGGACAAGAGGAAGCAGAAAGACTCCTGTCAAAGAAGCAGAACCAATAAAAAGCAAGTAAATTATTTATGAAATTAAAGAAATAATCTACGGCGCCTAAAATTAATATTTTAAGTTCGATTGTCCCTGTTTTAATATAATTTATTTGTATTTGAAGTAATAAGAACAAGACAGAAAAGGAAATCTGTGGATACAAATTCGGTGATTTCTGATACATCCGATTCACCGAGTCCATCAAAGCGTGGAAATAAAGGCAAGTCTCAAGATGATTCAACTTCAGTTGCAAGATCAACAAGAAGTCGAGCTAATTCTGTTGCATCGGATAAATCAAGAGGTTAGTTAGTTATTTATTATTTGAAGCATTGTTAGTTTTTAAATGATTGTCAATGCTTTTTTTTATTGCCTTAAGAATCAATCCAAGTTAAGATAAAAATTGTGCTTATATAGAGGACTAAACTAAAATTGGATTTATGGTCATAACTGAGCGATAATTGGAATTATTTGGTGGCTGTACAGGGTGCTTCATATTCGAGGGCCACTATGGATATCTCGTTAAATTTCCGACCTGATTAAAAAACTTAATTTTCTCAAATTTATAGGTTCTATTGGAATGTTCTCTGAGATATAGGGTGTCTCTTAAAAAAATAACTTTTTGTAAGCCACCCTGGTTTGGTATAATAGGCCACAATTAATCTACATACTTTCTTGGTGAAAACAAAATCAAACATCTTACAATAAACCGCGTTAGTTATGAATCACCCTGTATATAAAGGTAAAAAGTTAATAATAATAATGGTAATAGCGTTTATTGTCCAACAGTTTTACCCCTTTACAGGTCAATATATTCACAATTGATATAATTACATACCACAAATTACAAGATAGTACAAAAAGAAACTATAAACAAAACAAATTAAAATTCTACTAAAACAAAAAAAAAATACATATACAAAAAAGTTGGCAAGTAACAAAAATCATAAACATTTTGAAATGGAAGTGGTTATACCGAACTTATTCACAGCAAAAACATCAAAAGATGTCGATGAGGGTTTCAAAATAGGAACTAAAATATAAAAAATGTGTTAAAATGAAAATATACTAATGAAATCTAAACCTAAAGTCACTTTCAAAAACATTCATGCGTATAGAGCGTCGGTGTTTAGTTAAATTTTGGTCACTAGTTTCTTTTTATATGATTATATTTTTTATGATATTTGTTTTGTTATTATTTATTTTAATTTGTTATTGTGTTTTACGTAGTTTAAGCAATTAAAGTCTTAAAAGATAATACTAAATTTAAGTTTGTGCTGCTAGAAGACATTGAAATGTATTCGGAAATATAGCCAACTTCTCCATACTATATGTGTGCTATGAGTTTCATGACATTTTTTTTCACCGGAAATACTTGTTTTATCGTATCTATAATTAAAGTCCTTATACACGATTACTAGAAAACGGCTCAATAGTTTTTAACCAAATTCTGTACAAACATACTATTGAACATCGTAAAGAACTGATTAGATATTGCAAGCAAAGTTGAGGGGTATAAAAATAGGGTCAAAAATCACATGGGCCAAACTAAATGGAAAAATAAGTTTATTTTGGCGATAGATTTCGGCCTAAATGAAATGGTGCCATTAAATATGAATCACTCGGTTTCTATATTATGTAAAGTTTCATGGTTTGTTATATTGTCGTCTTTTTATGGCTTTAAAAATTTTTGTGCAGTGATTTTCGCATTCCTGGAGTAGTTATTTGATGATTTATATTTATAATTTTGACTTTTTAGTTTAGATGGAGTAGTCAGGCTATTCATAGATTGAATAAATTTTAATATAAGTTTATGAGAAAAAAACATAGTCAGCCAATACATAATTATACAAGGTCTAATTTCGAAATATTTTAATTATTTATAGAGAGTAACGCTGATACTCCAAAAAGAACCTCTAAGGGCAGGAAGCGGAGTCAGTTACCTCATATCACAGAAGAAAAAGACAGCAAAATTTCGGTAAGTTATTTAATGATTTGTTTAAAAAAAAACAATATCTATTTGATTATTTTAGGAAACCGTTGATACACCTACAAAAGAAAGGAAAACACGCGCTAAGAAAAAATAGTAACCTTGACTTCATAAGATTAAACTATTAAATTATGTAGTTATATAGCAACTCAAAACTTGTTTATTGTTTCGATAAAATAATTAATTTTTTGCATATAATATATTTTTAAATATTTATTTTTCTTTTTTGTTTACTCTTCCTTCCAAAATTATAAAAAATATTTAGATTGATGACCAAAAACCGTGATAAAAGTCCATATTCAAAATAAGACATATTTCACTGATTATTTTTTTCGTGCCATTTTTAGTCAATTTGAACGTCCCATTTGAAAAGTTAGCTTGTATATTTTCGTTAATCAAAAAATAGACTGGAGATCATTTCCATAGCAACTAGTTTGATATTTGTTACAAACATTCAGATTTCGTTATTAAATTCGACATCTGTTAAATATTTTCTGTTTAAATAGATTATTTTTTCCGTACCATTTTTAATTGACATCTATTGTTTTAATTTAAACAAAAAATAATCTAGCCAAATACTATTCGTATATTAAAATAATGCGGGTTATACACCTCAAACCTCCTATATAAATACAAATCGTGTCAGTTTGACAGGTATTTCAGCTATATTTTATATGAGATTTTTTCGAACAAAACACATTTTTCTACAACTGTCAAAAAAGAGTGACATTTTTTCACCACTTTTAATGTGACAAATGATATTTCGCAAACGCCGATGTGCGAATTATTTACTTCGCGCACCGGCGTTTTCGAAATACTGTGTGCACTAACTTTAACACGATCTAAGTACGTAGAATTCAACTTTATTGTAGGTACTAAGAATATATGAAAAACATAAATTGATTCAAACATTATTAATTAAGTAGGTATTAAATATTCTTCACAATATTCACGTTAATGGTACAAATATCCTAACAGAACATTTTCACTCACTTTTTCAAATTTTTTAGTTTTACAGCACTCTTTGAATTGACTGTATGTCCTTTCATACTGCCTCTTGGTCACTGTTTATAGCTCCATTTTCCATATTCTACATACTTAATATTTAATTATTAGAAATTACAATAAAAACTAGTTTTTTGTCAAAATTAAAAAAGCGTATGTGGGTATATTCTACTTTTCATAGTAACGAAATATCTGCAGTTGTAGAAAAAATGTTGTATGTAATATGTGTGCGAAGAAATTTCGCGCATTCAACAGATATTTTGACTCAGCTGCGCATCGTCAAAATAAATTTCTGTCTCAATGCGCGAAATTATCCTTCGCACACTTATTACATAAATAACTATTTTCAGAAGCAGCGTTGACGTTATGTCGCTGTCAAAAAACTACAGGGTGTTTCAAAAAGACGTGGCAATATTTAAGGGGTGATTTCTCAGGTCATTTTATTAAAAAAAAGTTCCCATCAACATACGTTCGGAAAAGCATTGTTTCCAAGATACAAGGTGTTAACTTTTTTTGTAAATAACGGTTTTTTTAATTAAGTGAAATATCTCGTTACCGATTTCTTTGAAATTTGGCAGCGTTGTTGCTAGAAATAGGGAGCTTATATGATCCTAACTAACTAACCAAAATTATTAAGTCCAGTGGCGTTAGGGGGACAACTTAATAAAAATGATTGACAAAAAAAAATTACGGCACTGACTGTAATTTAATAAATAAACTAAACCTACAACTTTTTTATTTCTTGTATTATTTTCCTATTATGTTGCTTCATTTATATAAAATTTAAAACATTTTTCAACAAACCAAGAATATTTGCGAATAATTCAACTAAAAATAACATTAACATTTCGAAGCAATATAAAAACAAATAAATAAAATTAAACGAAATAAATTATCCATCATCAAAGTGGAGTGTCAGTTTCATATAAAGGAAAACAAACAAAAACTTTCGAAGTCAACTCCACAAAATCTTTAATTTAATTATAAGAAAGGAAACTAGTTTCGGCTCAACAAGCCATCAGTCAGTTCATTTTGCCAAAAACATCTGCGTACAGAACACATATCAGAAAATCAGGAGTTATACGCTGAGGAAATGTTTCAGTGTACAACCGCCTAGCTTCTAATGCATTGCCATAAGCGAGTCCATAAATGAAGTGCATGTCAGTCACCGATGAGATGACTGACATGTATACATTTATACATAAATTTGTATAGTGATCCTAGTGATGTTAAGGGACTTCAAAAAATTTGACATATTCAAATAACACAAACGTTACTGATTTTTAGTCGAATTATTCGCAAATATTCTTCGTATGTTGAAAAATGTTTTAAATTTGTATCTCAAGCCTTTGTATCGCCATAAAATAAAGTTTCAAATTGGTGCAAAACTATTTATACTCGTTTTTTATATTTACTAGATTTGTAAGTAAAATATGTGCATCCTAGATAATTTATTATTATTAATTTATTTTCATCTAAATATACGTAACAAAAAAAGTAGATGCTAAATTTCATCTTCCCATTATGGTGCCAAGAAATTATTTGTTTCAAAACTGGTTCTCTACCAAATTTCCAATGAAAAATCGTTTATTGACCTGAAATACCAGGTAATTCATGACGTCAGTTTTTTCCCTACCTACTTTTATTTGCAAAAGTAATTTAATATAAATTTTGTTAGTCATTATGGAAATTTATAAAAGATATATATTTAGAGCAAAAAGTATATAGGAAAAAGATTTATTCTTGTGTAGTATGTGCATTGTGCATGTTTATTTAATCAATTTTAAAAATTATGAAAAAACTAGGTAATAATAAATTCTTCGGTTTAATAGGTATTTTGTTTTACATATAATTATCAGCAATATATACATAGTACTACATATTTTAATTAGGTTTCGTATTTTCCACAATATAAATTATTAGTTGGTATGTACACAAATCAACTTTCCAAGTTTATAGTACTTATCCAATTTTGTTATTTTAGGGAAAATTGTGGAAACAATTCTCGGGCTGTTAGCATCGGTACTATATCTAAATCAATTGGTTTGCAGTTTGTCATCTTCGTCTTTTTCAGATTTTATTTAAATTGGGTTAAATTTCTAAGAACGTGTCTTTAGTTCTTTGGAAGACATTTTTAGTTTATTAGAGAATTTCTACGGAAAGTTTTCGTTTTAAATTTAATTAGTTACATTCCAGGAGCGTAAAGAAATTAAATATAATATAAATATCGAATGTTATTTCCTATTTTGTGGTTTATTTTAATTAAACAAAATATAAATAACTCACGGCTTGACTAGTAATATTTATTTGATAATAATAATTGGTCTCCGTTGATAAATAAAAATTGGTGTTTTTTTAGAAAAATAGTTTTGTGAAAATCAGAAAATATTTTTCAAGACCGACTCGATTTACGAGACAAGACCGAGACAATGGTCTCACGAACTCCTACTCATTTAACTCTTGAACATATAATTTCATGAAAATCCTTGTTGCAGCTGTTTTATGTAGGTACCTTACATCTTGTATTTTCGCTATAATTTTTTTTAATAGAATAGTTTGAATAGGAAAATCTACATAAATATTATCTCACTAAAATAAAATAAGATGAGGAATCTTATTGTCAGAACAAAAACGATAAGAGAAACCAAAATTCTGTAATTTATACAACAATATATAGTGAGGCCCATCTATCGGTTGCTTTTTGAAATATCGATTATTTCGGCTTTGACAGCTCGAATGACTTTGTCAATGTGTCAAATGTTTAGTAAAAGGTTTGCGGTTTACGAAATGGTTAAGTTTACGCTCGAAGAAAAATGGGAAATATTGAAAACTTCCAAAATTGTGAGTTTTCAACCGAAACTGCAAGAAAAATGGCGCACAAAATTCGGAAAAAATAAAGTGCCTTGTGGATAAATTTGTGAAGCGTATGCGTGAAAGTGGTTCGTTAATAGACAAAGCAACGCGTTCCCGTGCTCGTCCAGGGCGCTCAATCTAAAATATTACTGTTGTTGCTGAAAGTGTGAGTGACACTCCATCAACATGAACTCGCCAGCGAAAGACCCCGGTTTAAAGCCATACAAAATTCAATTGGTGGAAGAGCTGAAGCAGCACAACCATCCGATGCGATTTCGGTTTGCCCAATGGACCGAAGAACGCTTGATGGAAGATGAGCATTTTTATCGAAAAATCGTCTTTTCGGATGAAGATCATTTCCACCTCGGTGGTTAGGTCAATCAGCATTTGGGACTCAGAAAATCCACACGTAATCATGGAAAAGCCAATGCACCCACAACGACTAACTGATTGGTGCGGTATCTGGTCCAGCGGAATCATTGGTCCGTTTTTTTTTTCGAAAACGAAGCAGGAGCCGCCGTAACCGTCAATGCTGAGCGCTATCGCGGCATGTTGGAAGATTTTATCTTTCCCCGAATGGAAGAGGAAGACATCGGCGGAAAAGTAACTTTACAGGTTTTTTGTATTTGAAAAAATTGAGTTCGAACTGTTTTTTTTTTGCTTCATTTTCATTTTTTGACACCCTGTATAAGAATATTTCGAAATATGTTACAGAGTCGGCAAAAATTGCAAAAAATGCCTAAATAAATGCTATCGTATTTAAAAAAAATAATTTTTTAAGACGTAAACTAGAAGCTGATGCCCTGTAATTTTATATGTTAATATCGATAACCAGATGTATCTTATATGAGTTTTTAATGGTTAGATAATTGGAATATTTCAATTAAAATCGGCAACATTGCCTACGTAATTCCAATATTTTTTATTTTTAAACTCGTCTCTCCGGTTTATGAACTATAATTTTAGTGCAGCATGTATAACAATATCTTTCATCAAAGAAACAACGCGTTTTAATTTATTTGTGTTAAAAGTCTAAATTTTGTACATAAACTTTCCAAGTCTTGTGTTTATGTACTAAAGTGTGTGTCTTTTTTAATTTAGTTTCTTTAGTATCGGTGTGTTAAGTGATGTAAAATTATTAATATAAAAATGAGCGCACCGAACTCGTCTATCCCAACCATTAATACTCCTAAAGTTCAAATTACTGCCGCATCATCTAGTCATAATCTTAAAGATTTGCAGGACTCTTCTATACAATATAATAATGCAACTAGTGATGTTCAAATTAGATTACCGATGGAAGATGAATTTTCCGGGAAGCCAATCTTGTTCTCCGGAGCACCTCTAGCGAAAGTCGAAAAATTGGATGATGATGATATAGATAATAGAGAAGTAGTGACTAAAGCGTATCCAGGTGTTGATGATGGATTTTTTACTAATGATGACGATGAGAGGAAATCTGGAAATGGAGGTGAGTTTGAATTGAATTTTCAAATGATTTTATTATTAGTTGATAAATTTCCCTGTTAGAAAATAAACTTTTAGTTATATTCCTTCCCTCCTATTAGCTTTTTTGTAATATTCTTCCAGATTTTGTGCCCCAGAATTTGTGGGCAATAACTTCCCTGAAAATAGTTTTTTTACTAAATTTTAAAATACGTTGTGTAATTTCATTCATTTTCATTTTTCACTATGATGGATACCAGATAAAAATTGTATATAAACATTTAGTTTACCAGGGACCGACTAGCTTTTGTACAATATGGCCCTGTAGGATAACGGCAGAACAAAGCCACTGTTAGTAGATATCGATAAAAAATCCATTTCCGAGATTTTGGTTCTTCCAAAATGCTTTAACATTGGTTCTTATTCGCGACAATGAAAATTAATCTTCTATATTAAGGTCGTCTTTTTCCTTTCCAATGATTTTCGAACTGTCTGTTTATGTATTCTCGAACTGCTAGACCGGAGCACCACGCAATACATGAACGACTGAATAAAATTCTCCTGTTAACCTTGACAAAAGAAATTAAATATGGCCGGATGATTGGTGCTCACACGTGTGGAATTCAAATTGGTGTTGATCAATAAAAGATTGTGAATTTTCGTCTGTACATTAATGCAAAGGATTGTGTATGATTCAATTTTTAGAAAATCCAGATTCTTCCGTAAAGAACACTGAACCCATGAAATTTGCATTATTTAAACTTGTGAACTTTCGGGGGTTCAAATATTAATATTCTTAAAATTGACAAGTTTTTAAATTTCTTGCATTTAGGATTGATGGTAATTTTCCACAGCGCGGTTTTGATCACCAACTCTTATTGGACCGTTTTGACTTTTGGTGGCTCTAAAGACGTCGTACTTTTACATCGCAGGTGTTTCTTTTCAAACTGATTAATAGTACTCCCGTGGAGGTTAGTATAAGTACTTCCAAATTTGCATAGCTTTCCGATTTGTACTTTTTTCAATACTTTACAATTTTTACCCGTAATTCTTTATATTATAGTGAATTTGGTTTGTCTCAAAATAATTCTTTTCTATCTTTATCGGACAGGGTAAAAAATCACAATATTGTGGCTAAGCTAGTAGGTAGGTATATCCCTGGCAAACTAAATAAACCATTTTCACCAGTCTTACCTAGTACCCATATTGAATAATTATTAAATTACACCAAATATTTTAAAAGTAATTTAAAAATAGAACATAATCAGAGGACATTTTTAAGGCCGATTCCATGAGATTGAGCACATATTCTATACTATAACCGAAGAGGTATATAACTTCTATTATACTTCACTGGCGCCAACCAGTGTCCTTCTTTTTTTTTATTTTTATAAATGGTATCAGGTGGTGAAAATTTTTGGTAATGGTTATCAATGATTGTAATTATAAATACATTATTTACTGACGATTCTATCATTACTATACTAAGTATAGTAAATTCCATGAAATAAATATAAATCTCTGCTCAATCAATCGTGTATTACTACAGTATTTATATGGTTTAATTTGGAAAGGTGCTCTCTGATCAAGGACCTCGGAATTTTAGTGAACAACGATTTAAATTTTTTTTGCCTTGTTTTTGAAATTACGCGCATTAAAATTTTTAATTTTATCACAAGAAATTCAAATTCATTAATACATTTAACCAAGTTCAGACTTTAGATAGAATATAATTATTTAGCCAAATAAATTATTGTTGTTTCTTTTTGCAAGTTTTTTTTATTGGATTTTAATACAATATATAGTGGTTATTTTTTAATAACCAAAAATCCTCTATTTGAAATATTTTTTCTCGTATTATTGACCCATTTACATTTCTTGAAATGTTGTATAAATATTTTTTTTATTGTTTGACATAATTAAATGACCGCGATAATAAAAAATAAGATAATGATTTCATTATCAAGAACTTGCAGTTTTAAGTAAAATGTTCCGTAATATGACTATTGCGAAAATTATAACAAAATACTGGTTCTTTTTTATCTACAAACCGCATTGTAGGTTTGCTAAAACTATTCGTTTAGATATCAATAAGAATTCCGTTTAGTTTAAATATCGACTTCGAGAATGATTGGTACGTTTTATTTCCTCTTCATACTATTAGCTTTATTTAATTTTTCAACAATTCAAAAAGTCCCCGAGACGATAATAATTATTCTAGATAAAGGGGTTTCAAATGCTATTTTTGCTTTAGAGAAATTAATTGATTCCTTGTATCTTAATAAACTTTTTGAATGCCTGAAAATTTTATAATTACCAATTGTGTTTTTATTTTTGTTTAGCTGATACAGACGTAGAGTTAGTACCAACGCATCCAAAAGAGCCTGAAACTCCAGAAGATGAGAAGCCACCAGATCATAATAACGTACCCAGTATAGTACCACGGTTGGGACCAGATGGCGATGATGATAATCAACCTACTGATGATCCTGATGGAAAAACTCCAATGATACCACCAAATACTAATAGTAGACGAGGTAATGAGCAGGAAATAATAGATAACTATGATATTTTTATCGCTGGTTATATTTTTTATTGGGACCCTACAACCCAAATAGCAAGGAGTTGTCTTTAGAGTATATTAGTCTATTCTATAAACGGTTTCCCTCGTACGTATTATTTTTTTAAATAAAACCCTATATTTTGTAATCGAAAGCTTTTATAATAAATCATTTTACCCTAAATTTTGTTATGAAAAACCACTTAAATTAAATATTTTAGTTTAACATCAACAATGATACTTTCATTTATTATTTAACATCACATTTTTTCTTTTAATGTGCTTTGCTTCTTAAAACATTCAAAATATTGTTAATAATAATTTAATAATGATTTATTTTAGGCTTCTTCCCATTTGCACCTGGTTTTGTGCCAAATGGGTTCGATATCGAAGTTGGTAGCAACCCAGAAATACCTGAATCTATACCAGACTTGAATGTCTATCAACACAAGAAAACCCTTGCCCAAGGAATGATGGATTTAGCGTTATTCTCGGCTAATGCCAATCAACTGAGATATGTATTGGAGACTTTCAAAAACCATCCATACTATTACCCAAGTTTGGTTTTGATTTCATTGAGTTTGATTCTTCAAGTAAGTCTTTTGTTTTAAAATTGTGTGTGAGTTATTAAGTTAGTGGCTCTGGTTATAACCAACTGACCAGCATCTTTTGAAATTAAATGTAGTTAAAATAATTTTCCGCTTATACAGGGGTTTTACTGTTACACAACGGCAGATTTTTAATTTTTTTGTTAGGTAACGAAACGATTAAATAATGTCCCTTTATTTCCGTAACAAAAATTTAATAAAATGTGTTTTTTTTTTGTGATTGGTTTGCACCAAGGGATTGAATAACAACTATTTTTTATATTAAAACAAACTGTATATTTTTATTTTGGATATCGTGGTAATAATAATGTTAGTACATTGATGTTTGGATACAGACTGACGTTGAGGGTAGCGGAGTGGTAAATTGTATGAGAAGGGCAGGGACAATCTCCACTACTCGCTGTTGTATATTTACGAATAAGTGTAACATAATATTAGTTATCATTGTAGTAAAAAATGCTACATATCCCATGGGAAAGCAAATTTCGTGTAGTAGATACGTTTTGACAGTCAGCTACGTTTATTGATTTTTACATAAAAAGTTACAGTTGTATAGGTCACTTCTTACATGGCTACTCAACTCGATTCCCCACTTGAAAGTCAAAATTAACTCAATTCATAAGCATGCATAGAATCTCTTCAGCATTATCTTTTTAAATCCTCCTTGTGTCCGGGGGTACATAATATATGACTTTTGTAGTTTCTAATTGACGAACAGTCTAAGCTTGCTGCCAATTTTGTCCCTTGCGATTTCTTTTCGTCCTCAAGTACTTGAACTTAGAACGTGGAATGCAAACTCCATACTAACAACTCAGATATTGAAGAAAGTTTTGATTGACGAATTTGGAATTGTTGTAGCTATTCATTAAAATGTAGCCACGGGATTTCGAGAAATATGTTTTGTCATATACAATAATATACACCCTGGAGTCGTCTTAAATTGTATTACTAGAAACTCAATTACCTCACTTTGTAATTCGATGTGTTAATTAATACAAGGAAATAATCTTAGTGACAGACAATTCATTTAATTATAGTGTTATTCAATCATATATTTTTAAGCTATTAAATAAATTAATACATAAATCAAAACAAGGAAACGATGTAAGAATGTTCCTTTTTATTGCGTTAAACAATTTCATTCCTATTCAAATGCCGTCCTTCAGGTTAGATATTTATTCTATATTATACTACATATTATAATATATTTATATAGTATATACACAGACAAAAGATACCTAGCAAAATTGTAAATATTTTTTTATATCTATACGTACTGTATATATAATTTTATGGAAATGAGAAAAGTGTGTATAAATGTTTTATTTGCAATAGCCAACAAATATATAGGTACTGCGACAAAATTTGTTCCAGAAAAATTAATTCATGAACGTGAAGATGTAAATTCCTAGTTAATCGTAAAACGTAGCGTATATTGGCCAAAAATATGATTCCTGAAGTTAATATTTTGAGGGATGTATGGAGTGCTAATTAAAATGATGGTGTGAGTGTGTGTGTGGTGTTTACTGAAATATTTTATACTTCATTTGTCAACATACAAAACAGTTTTCGTGGTAATTTCTAGACTAAATGATATGTATGTGTATATTCCAACGATCAGAAAGGTTTTTAAACATATAAAGGAATTATAATTAGAATTAGAATTAAAAATTGCAGTTCCTGCTTTTATTTTGATTGTGTGGTTTTGTTTTATGTCTGTATGTTTAGTATTTGCTTTCTGAGATTACTTTTACACAAGAATTTATAAATTAGTTTAGAAATCTCATAAATAAATAAAGTTTAAAAGATAAATAATGAATATGTTGGAATCTACAATTTATGGTGGATATCCCACCTGGACCCATTTGATTTCGTGTTCATCTTCCGCAAATCAACTAATACTATTTCATTCGAAAGAAGTAGTCCATACTGAAGTGGAGTAGAATAATTTAATATTCTTGAAATAAAAGTCGACCTCCACACAATAAATTTAATAAAAATCCTCAATAAATGTCACCATACATGTTTCACAGCTCCGGGCTGCATCATCAGTGGTTATAATAGAAAATTGACGAAAAGCTATGTTATTTAACTAAATTAGTACATATTATTTTTGGGAATTTCATTTATCAACTCACTGTGCGAAAAAACAAAAGTTTTTTATTGTTAAATTAATTGTTGTTAAACATTTAAACTAAAATTAATAAATTTAAAAAGGTCACATTATTACTAATGTAAGCCTTGTAACATTTTTCTTTTTATATATCATCGAAATTCTTAAAAATTCTTTCTCCACGAAGACACTAGATTGCAGTTTCACACAACATGTTGAATTGTTGTGTGAAACTGCAATCTAGTGTCTTCGTGGAGAAAGAATTTTTAAGAATTTCGATGATATATAAAAAGAAAAATGTTACAAGGCTTACATTAGTAATAATGTGACCTTTTTAAATTTATTAATTTTAGTTTAAATGTTTAACAACAATTAATTTAACAATAAAAAACTTTTGTTTTTTCGCACAGTGAGTTGATAAATGAAATTCCCAAAAATAATATGTACTAATTTAGTTAAATAACATAGCTTTTCGTCAATTTTCTATTATAACCACTGATGATGCAGCCCGGAGCTGTGAAACATGTATGGTGACATTTATTGAGGATTTTTATTAAATTTATTGTGTGGAGGTCGACTTTTATTTCAAGAATATTATATAATACTATTTCAGTGAAAAATGCGGTGACCGAACCCGAGACTGCCGTCCTAATCGTTCTCCCAGTCACGATTCCCGTAGATCTGAATTTCACATATTGTTTATTTTCGTTCGGATAACTCAAAGTTCCTTGGCGAGGCTACTGCCTCATCCTATGTTTACTTAGAATATGACAAGGATAGTAGTAGCAGTCTAAGAATGGCTTTTCCGTCTGATCTTTCCAACTTCATACGTTAGTTTGAAAACCAACCGTTTTTGAGGTATAACATTGTCGTCAGAGACTTCCTTTAGATATAAGTAGGGGCGTACGTCAGGGTGGTGTTCCTTGCTCTAGTAAGTTAGTCAAGCCGTTCTTCGAACCAGATTCAGCTTTAGTATTGCTATCTTCTATTGGCTTTTGAGCCACAACACTACATTTCCATAGGCAATTAGGCTTTATAGTAGTGAATGCTCCATACACCATACTTCGCTTAATCACTGTAATGTGTTTCATAGCACTTCCTCGTATTAATCAGCGTAAGTGATTGTATAGAACCCAGAACCAAAGACTACAGAATAAATGTATATATATATATATATATAGTATTTAGTAATCATTGCCAGAACGGTGTTTCTTGGCCATAGCGACAGCACGCCTTCCTGTTGACAGCCTGTAGCAACCGTGATTCTGACTGCGGTATCTCCAGTCTTTATATAAACGAGGAAATAGGTGGTACTGTTTATAGACAAATGAATAAAGACCATTTCGGCAAATACTTGATAGGTTAATTTTAAATAAGCCTTTTAATGAAAGTAAAGTGGAACAACTAAAATGACTATTGTCGGGCGTAGCAAATTGAAATATGTACTTCGTGCTTCTGTCGTGTGTCTCACAATGATATCAACATAGCGAATATTTTATTATATTACGACAACAGGTTAAGGTGCAGTTTTTATTACAGTGCATGTCATACTGAGAACTTACAAGGTCAACATCTATGTCATTGTTTAGGAAATTAGTTTCACTCTTTTTGGCAAAAACTATAAAAAATATATATATTTTTTATTTCAGATTGCTGTTGGCATTGGACTCATCTGGAATTCCATATACAATGTGAAAAATACCAAAGCATTATGTCGAGCTAATAGGATAAATAATTTTACTGTAATCGGTATATTTTTAGTTACTATTATTAATGTATTTATATCAGCATTTGGAGTAGCGCCTGCTCCAACCTAGTGCTTAGTAAGTATATTATATAAAACATGAATTTTCGTTAGTGGCGACAAAATTTAAGAGGCCAATCGAGACATATAACTAGATGAATAGAAAATGCCGTATAAAGTTTTCATCCATAGTACGACTTGGGACGAATTTAAATTAGTGAAAACTATGCAACGAAACGTTTTACTACCGTAAATGAAATGAAAGGATTGTGCGAGACTTTCCTCCTACTCCTCAAAAATCCCTTATTTTTTTTTTCAGAAAACGGTTTGTTCATGACTGTAATCAAACTGTGTTATGTCTTTTATTAAAATACCGTTTTTACTATTTTTTCAATCTATTTTTATTTAACAATCTATCTATATTTTAATCTATTTACAATTATTATTATAACAAGGAAAACTACATACAGAGTATTATTTTAAATAACACGCTCCCCTTGAGCGTTATCACTAAAAATTTAAACCTGTAACCGAAAACTGATCGCCAACGGCAATGATGTGTACTTACGAACATTTTAGGTATAATTCGTATACGACATATTTTGTCCATCTCCAATATTAACAATAAGACTGACTAAACATTGATTGTTATAAGTTAAAATAAGTTTTTTGTACAATTATGTAAGGCAATAAATATTTTAGATATTCAAAATATTTTAGAATCTTATTTAATATAATAATAATTACCAGCTTTATATTAACTAATTTTTAATAACATTTAAGACTTTACTGTATTTCTTAAAGTATTTTATTAATTTATAATCTAATTCTTGTTATTTTGT
This sequence comes from Apoderus coryli, assembly GCA_911728435.2. Lineage (NCBI taxonomy): Eukaryota > Metazoa > Arthropoda > Insecta > Coleoptera > Attelabidae > Apoderus > Apoderus coryli. The sequence continues at coordinate 8,192,890 of OU452206.1, read as the reverse complement.
AAATACAAAAATAAAAAAGAATGTTTGATTTTTTAATACATCAAATTTTAAGGTTTGAAATATAATCTCATTGTTGCTGAGTAGTTAATTTACCGAATGTACCTGTAATCTTACTTCGCAACAAGTCAAAGAAGATAAGAAAACGTGGCACAGAAATCAGCTAATGGCAATGCATAAGAAATGTCGAATACTATAGATTAAGGTCTGTTTAATCTATGTACAGGGTAGCCAATTAAGAGAGGTAAGCAGCTGTATCTCAGGAACCACTCATTGTAGAAAAGAAGATTCTGGAATTTATTTTTGAAATTTGTCAGTCATTCGCACTCAACATTCGGAAATATAGAAATGCCTTTTTCTCAAAAAAAAAAAACTACATAGGAAAGATACACCAAAATTGTCTTCTTTATCCTAATATAGAGGGATAACTTTTTTGTTTTTTAATCGAATTCAACAAACTTGATGTCATTTAAAATTTAAAACAACTTTTATTGCTTACCAAGATGCATTATAAAAATTAATAAAATAAAATAGCTTTGTTGTCGATAGCCATAATAAAAGTATAAAATTTTCCTATTTTTCTCAGAAATTTCAAATGTAATGGAGCATTTTTCTTTATTATAGTAAAAAGAGGACAAAAAAATGATAAAGGCAGTGACAACTGCTTGTCGATATCTCTATGCTAAATATTATTCACTATAAAAGTGACTTGTTTCTATAAATATATTCAAAACATTACACAGCAGCACTGCCATACTATTCAATCAACGTTCAAACGCAAAATTTGTCCATTGTAAATTTTTGTTTTTCTTTTGTTCCTGATTAAAATTGTTACATCCAATCGCATTTTAATTTAATACCTACTTATAGAGTGGTATTAGGCTAGATAATTTTACTTTAACGTTAATTTAATTATTAACAATTTCATAAAATATATTATGCCAAGAAGCGAACTCTGAACACTCCGCAGTCGTCGTGTGCACATTTTTAAATATTTTTAATGTTTATTAAATACAAGAAGACCAACATTTTTGACACAGTGACCACAGTTCTCCTGTACAGTGCCAACCCTATCAACAATATCAATTTCATGTTTGTTTTTAAATCTAAATATTTTCACATATTTTAAAATTTGAAGCAATACCTATTTATGTAACAAACCTGAAATAAGGTTTCCTACGACGAATATTGCTGTTTTCTGTCGAGATGTTAACGGACTCCGGAATAGCAAATGACTGTTGTATTTTCTGTGACGTTTATACTAATATATTAGTTGCACAAAAATTACTTCATCAGAAAAACTGTACCGCTTGCGCAATGCCTATTATGAAACGACTTTGTATGAATAACAATTAGCCTCCAAACAATCTAGAGTTGTACCTAATGTTATTTATAACTGAAAAGGTTACTTTGGGCGAAACATCGTCAAAAAAAAAAGGAATTTTAGACATGAACGAAAAATATTTTATTTAAACTATAGAATCTCATTCTGATTCCGTAACAAAGTTACTAAGGATTGAGCTATTAACGTGCTGGAGGCAGTCCCAGTTCACAGTTCTTGATCTGGTTATTTATCATACTTCAACTCCTCCATATAAAGCAAAAAGCAACCATTGATATTTTATATTTACTAGTTTACTGAGGAGGTTTGGTGTAAGACAAAATCGGAAGTTATCCAGGTGAATTCCTTTTCAAATTTTCTCTAAAACTCTACTAGACCTTTAGTGTATTTATTCCCACATTTTTATTATTCTTGTCAGTTATTTTTTGCAGCGTTTCCCGATTTTAGAGATATTAATTTATTTATCATTATGCAGCCGTTTTCTTTGTGTGAGGTAGCATATTTTTGAGTCCGATTTTACCGACTTTAAGTGGGTGTTGGTTACTAAATTTCCCATAGAAAATTTGGTTTATTATGAGTATTATACCAACATTCCTTTGTTAATTCACGGTCTACAAATAAAATAACTTGAAACCGGTTTAAGACTAAACAGACAACATGTGCTAAAAGTATAGTACTTCGCTATATGAATGAATATTAAATTCTAACGGCATGTCAATAGTCTAGTAAATAGGTAAAATGAAAAAAATCAGCCAAAAACGAAAATCAATGTCAAAATGATCAATAAATTCACCTTCTATGAATATTTTGGGGAGCAGGTAATACAAAAAATTCTTTAACTACAAACGTCCCATATTTAAAAACTTTTCAGTAAGTACTTACATAATAATTAAGAAATAAATTTTAGACAACAGTAATTATTATTGTCAACAATTTTTTTTCATAATATTTACCGATTCAAATCTCGCTTTCAATTTATAAATTCTGCAATACCAGTTGAATATGATATCCAATTATTGTGCGAGCCTGATTTTTTTCATTTCCATATTTTGATTGGACTATTAATTCAAATGCCCTTGATCTCTCTGCTTTGCGCTTTGTTGTCGATTGTATGCGTATTCCTTATCAGTACTAAATACAAAATACGTAGATTAAGAGTGTTCATTAGAGTTATTTACGAGATTAATCTTTTTGGTTTTAAATTAGTTCGTACCAAATTAATGTAGCGGTACTAAAAATATGGCTTTAAAAGTATTAGGTAATTGTGTTTTAAAAAATTTCAACAAAAATCATATTTCTTTAAGTTTTTGCCATATTAGGCAAGCATCTTTGCTAAATTACCCTATTGATGAACATATTTTTGGATTAACTTCTGAACAAATTCAGGTAAGGTATTAATAATTGATATTTTTTATGTGATAAAGTACAAAATTTAATTTTAGTTGAGAAATACAATATTTAACTTTGCACAAAAAGAATTAGCATCCAAAGCAAATGAAATCGATAGAATCAATAATTTTCCCGATCTAAGAGACTTTTGGAAGAAACTAGGTTCATTGGGAACATTGGGTAAAAAACATTGATTTGATACAATCCTCTCTTTACTATATGATCTCATTGGTAGGAATAACTGCCAACAGTGATTATGGAGGTTCAGATGGATCATACACTGATCATGTTATTATCATGGAAGAGTTATCTAGGGCTTGCCCAGCGATAGCACTGAGCTATGGAGCTCATTCTAATTTATGTGTCAACCAAATTAATAGGAATGGGAACGATACTCAGAAGAAGAAATATCTACCAAAGGTATCTGCAAATTGCTAATTGCTAATAATACATTTTCCTTAGTAGTAAAAATTGCATTTATATAGTTGTTTGTATCGTTATTTATTGTCATTTACTCTGACCCTGACCAAAAACGTTCACTGAATATTACCTTTCTTCGCGGGTCAATTCCAAACCAGTTCGCGTGTCTCAAAGTTCAGAATTTTTAGCAGTTTAACAGTTCTGTGTGCGTAACATGAAATGGGTTTTGGAAACATAAGTCTAAATGAGAATATAAAAACCATCGGCATGATAAATACTACTACTAATTTTATCATCTAATATCAAAATAATATATAGGGTGTTCCATTTGAATTAAACAAGCTATATCATCATTTGGAATTTTGACTAATGTACCTAATTTCTGTTTTTGGTAAGGTGTAGACATTTATAATTTCAAAATGAGTTTTTTAATATACATAAAATAAAATATTATAATATACAAAGAAAACTGCGTCTACTCCACCAAATTACTCATATATATGTTCAAATTTAAATTGTGGTCCCAGACATGTTTCGGAAACTTAAATTTCCATCATCAGTGGCATTTAAACATGTATACAAACAACTAGCTGAAATTAAAAGTGTTAGGTATAAAATTAAAAACATTTTCTTAAGGAATTGAGAGTCTAAGAATATATGCGTGCTATTTAAATGTTTAGTCTTTTGCTCTATAATGTTTGTTTTGTACATCATAATTATTATTGTTTTTTGTTCCGAAGAAAGATTCTGAAATCTATAACTTCACAAGAAAATTGCGAACAGATTTAACGACGTTGTTATAAAAGTTGAGCTTTGTACACTAGGTCACTGATGATGGAAATTTAAGTTTCCGAAGCATGGCTGGCACCACAACTCAAATTTGAACATATAATATGAGTAATTTGGTGGAGTAGACGTAGTTTTATTTGTATAATATACATTCAACTCCTCTCTGATATGGATTACTTCAAGAAAAAATTAAATATTATTTCTCATCAAGTTAAACGAATGGTTCAATCGTTTATCTTAGATCTCCTACATTTTGAAATTATATTTCGATTTCAATTTATTTCAGCTTTGTTCCGGAGAACATATAGGAGCTTTAGCAATGTCAGAGCCGGGTTCTGGATCAGACGTTGTCTCCATGAAGTTAAGAGCTGAGAGAAAAGGAGATCACTATGTACTCAATGGAAATAAGTTTTGGATTACAAATGGTTCAGATGCTGACGTTTTAGTGGTAAAGATCACATTAATACGTTGTAGTTGGTTTTCATAAAATCCACTACATACGAAAATGCTTTATAACAGAACGTCGAAGTTAAAATTAAATGAAATAGGTACCTTAATTTTCCTCCAGGTATATGCCAAAACAGACGTAAAATGTAAACCTCAATATGGCATTTCAGCATTTATCATTGAAAAAGATTTCAAAGGTTTTACGACAGCTCAAAAATTAGATAAACTTGGAATGAGAGGTTCTAATACCACAGAATTAATTTTTGAAGATTGTAAGGTACCTAAGGAGAATATTTTAGGAACTGAAAATAAAGGTAAGTTATGATTGAATTTGATAATAGCTAATAGAAAGGAGGAATTATTGCTAGTATCTATAATCTGTGTAATCACCATTGCCATGGAGAGGTTATCTTATTCTTGAGCTTGATACATTTAATAAAAAGACAAGAACAATTTTTATATTTGTGAGTGAGTCGCGGATGAATTGTTCTGCTTGTATTGATAATCCGAAATTCTAAGCATGTCTAATCCTGAAGATGAGGTTGTAAAACTTGAAACGCGTTTATTTAAGTACTATATTTGGGTGTATATTTACGCAGAGTCCTTAGGAAAAAAACATTTCAGGCATGTTCGAATAACTTTTCGTAATATTTCAGGTGTTTACGTCCTCATGAGTGGTCTAGATTTGGAACGATTGGTTTTAGCAGCGGGACCTCTCGGTATAATGCAGGCATGTTGTGATTTAGGATTTTTATATGCACATACTAGAAAACAATTCAATAAAAGAATTGGAGAATTTCAGATTATGCAGGTAAATGTAATGTTATTTTCGAAAATATGCAAACTTTCAAAACTTCATGAATATTTAAGGGTAAGTTGGCCGATATGTACACAACACTTAGTGCATGCAGAAGTTATCTATACAATGTTGCTCGAGCTTGTGATCAAAGCAAAGTCAATAGTAAGGATTGTGCTGGTGTGATATTATATTTAGGTGAAAGAGCTACACAGATGGCGTTGGATACCATTCAAATATTAGGTAATATATTGTCTTTCTGTTGCCTGTAGAAAATAACTAAGCTTGTTGATTGAAGCTACCATTGAATCAAGCTATATAATAATAGTTCTAGTAGGTGCATATAACTATACTTATAGATTTGACACATTTTTTATAATATTTGTTTTACTCATATCATTTTCTATCAATCTGAACGTCTTATATTTGAAAAGTTAGGTTGGATATTTTAGAAAAGACAAATAAATACACAGTGACTTTAGTCTAGCCTTCATCCGGCAGCGACATCTTTTGGTCAGTTAATCAGTTCTACTTATTCAACTGACATGTTGTTCTGGACAAATTTTATGACGAAACTTTCCATGTTTGCGATAAAGGGTGTCCTTTTTGTGTCTTATTTTACCGTACGTAAATAATAACATTGTAATCATAATGATAGAAAAGTAGATTGCTCAATCTGTTCGAAAAAAAATAAATACCTAAATATAAGTCTTTAAGACAGAAAACTTCCACAGACACAAACTTATACAGTACTTACAATGTCTAATTCAATCGTTGAATATGAAAAATGATCCTAATCGTTTATCATTCTAACCAACGTTTTGATAGAGAATTTTTGTTACAATCATTCTACAGTTGTGGACGTTCATCATTAGGTATTATGAAAATTAAAATCATATCTTGAGAAGCACCAGAATTTTGATTGTTTTCTTGGTAATACGAAATGGATTAGGTAGCGAAGCTTGAACAGGTTGAATATTATATGGATACAATATATTTTCTTTCAGAATATTCGAAACGTTTTTGTGACTTGATAAGAACATAATTGTTTGATAAACTAATTAACAAATAATTGTCAGAATTCCAAAGGCCACTTAAACATATTCTTTATTCCTTATTAGTGTTGAGAACCAGTGGCGTCACGGAAATATTTGGTTTACAAATTGACATTGTTTACTACAAACAATTCTCAATAACAACAAAACGTATCACAAATGTTTATCGGAATTTTTCGTCATAAAATCGCTGAGAACAATATTTCAGATTACTGTAGAAGTACTCTGTATAATTATCCAGACGACGAACTTAATCATTGCAGCGTTAGGATTAATAGATGGTATATTTTTAATAATTTATTTTAGGAGGAAATGGATATATAAATGATTATCCTGCTGGAAGACTGCTAAGAGACGCCAAATTATATGAAATAGGAGCTGGAACATCTGAAATACGTCGATTGGTAATAGGTAGAGCAATCAACTCAGAATATTCGTGAAAAATATTTTTATTTTTGTAAATAAATCATGTGCATACAATTTTAATTTACACATTCATAAAACAATCCTTTATTATATCTAAATATATTACAATTAAAGTATTTGCAATTTTTTTAATAATAGACATCGGTTTTACTTCAATAATATAATTTCACTACCATATAAAGTAGCTAATTTAATATTGGCCTAAAGACTAAAGTGACTAGAATACACTCGGGTGTATATAACTCAAATTAAAATAAATAAAAATTATAAATTAGTACAATACAATATATTATGTGCAAAAATTACAGCTTATCTATATCTATGAACTTTGAAAAATATTTCTTAATTATAATAAAAATTACTGAACTAATATAAGTAATATATTAAAATAACAGTACCATTCAAATCATGTTTTTCTTTTGCTCAGATGTTTTTAATTAATGGCTCTACGTGTTCGCAAAATATTACATTAATTTGAAAGATAATTTTTAAACATATTATTTTAGTCGAACATTTTTAAAATATTCGTCGAAGTTTCCGTTTTCTGTTGTGTTTAGTAAGCAAGATGTGTTACGCTGTTTTTTTTTTGTTTGGAGATATAAGTAATTAGAAGTTACTACCAGGTAATACACTCATCATTAATCTTTTGAATGAACCACTTTGTTGAATAGTTTCGGGATCAGTTCCAATAGCATTTAGATATTGTGGATTTTGATTCACTACGACATGAGTTTTCTGGAAATAACAATACAATTTTGACAATAATGTAGATATATTAATACACAATCAGCCAAATCATCAGATACCTAATAATTTTCTTCTTATGTCCTAAGTATTTTGTGATATTTTAGAATTTTAGGCTTCTTATTAATTGTTAAAGAGCTCTATCGAGCTAATTCATGTACCTCAATCCTCAAATACTCTCGACATTTTATGTCCAAAATTAGGACATGTCTGCAGCTGCATGACATCAATTTGGAGATTCTGCTCCGATAATTTTATTATATATATAAATTTGACGTAGACCTACTTATTAGGTTTATCACTTATTCGCATGACTTGTATACTTGAATGAATTTACAAAAATATTTTAATTCACAGTCCCACGGATATGTATGAAGAGTTAAAATGAGAAAAAAAGAATAACATCGGGTTATATCTTCTGATCTCACATGGGCTCGAAAGTTTGCCGAAATTTGGAAAAAATCACATTTTTACAATAAACTTTAACATTTTAAAATTATGTAGGTACTTTCCGAATGTAACAAACAGTTCATATTTATATTACAGAACCTAATTTTGTTTAAAGCCTTGAAATTTACAGGTCGCGCCTTTTATAAAATTAGAAAAATAAAATTGAAATACTGGTAGATTAAAGTTCAAGGAAAACACAATATTTTCTCTGATTTGTTTGTCTTCCTTATTGAACGAAGTTATGAATAAATTCTTAAAATCAAATTTATAAATAAAGTTAGAAGAGCCGTTAAGTCTATGAACCAGTACTGAACAAGATATTCCAGTTTTCACTCATTCCTAGCTTAAGGTACCTTAAAATCGCATTTGTAACCGAGGTTAAGCAATTTTTAACCTTGTCATTAGAGTTGTTCTAATAAAACGGTCCCAGGCTCAGCCCTGCAAACTTTTCCTGAGGCTCCCGCTGCAAGTTTACTCAACGTTTAACTTTAAATGTATAATTTTTTCGGCTCGAAATATATGAACCAATTAAGTTATTTTTAATCTCATCCATTCAGAAGTTTCGTCCAAGTTATTGACTCTAAGGCTTCCACACTTGATATAATAAAGTTATAATCAAATTTCTAAGGTTCGAAAACTTATTAGCACAATTTTTGATGTAAGAGTTTGATTATTTATTATTTCATTCCACGCTACTTTGGTTAATTGAAAGTTAATAGAAAGGTAAACACCAGTTTTCACAACAGAGGCTGATAAATATATTAAAGTGTTAAATATTAATATTTCAAAGTAGTTGCGAATGAAGTTAGCAAGCAGATTATTAATAATATTAAAGATTCGAATGTTGTGATATAAATTATGATGAAACCTACTTGCTGCATATGACAAGCGTGTGATAACGGGCTGATAGATAGCAGGCAGATTTCAAGCCAGTTACAACTTTTGGCTCATCAATTTTACCTTGGTGGGTGTGTAGATTTTACTCTGGGGTGGCACATTCACTTCCTGTACTCGTTCGTTAAGCAACTGCTCTTCTTGCAAAGCTTTGTATGTTTCACTTTCAGCAGGATTAAACTTTACTTGACGCTTCGCTGAACTATTTCATCAACATCAAAAATTATAAAACACAAGTTACTAAACTATAGTATAATATGAATAGATATGGTAAATGTAACTTGAGACAGATGTGTTAAAGTTATGATCGATAATGAAATACAGTGATGACAGTCATGCTACTGTAACATACACAAGTATGATTTGTAGTCACTAGTCAAAATAATTTGATTGAGTGGCAAGAATATACAAAATAGTTTCCTTTCGGTATCTCGTAAATGTTGAAAATTTGAATCAGACTGTCTGCCGATCACCACTGATGAGTTGTTGTGGATCAACGAAACAGCCCGTCTGGTGAAAGCATGGTAGTGTGAAACAAATTTCCAACATAACTTAAAGTCTTGTTACTTTATGTAACAAGGAATTCACAAAATATTATTTAAGTTACATTCCCTTGATTTTTTTTTTCAAATTAATTTAAATCGAGTACAGAATCAAAAGATGCTGCTACTTTTAGTAGCGCCACTATTTTGCTCTCAATTTAGTCTGAAAATGAAGAGGGCAAGTTGATTATCGAATACATCTGTATGTAACACAAAATAAAATCCACATGGGTTTTCCACAGAATGTTTGTCAAACAAAATAAGGGTGAAAAAAATATATACATTCACACTTGACTCCTGTAGTGTATCCTCTACATGTTAGGAGTTTGTATTTCTAGGACAGGACGAATTACAGATAATCTATTACTTTACCCATAGTACTTGCCTTTTAACTTCTCTGAAAAATTAAAATAATCCTGTATATAGGTATAAATGTAACTAATAAATAATGTATATAAACTAGGTATATATTTAATTTTAAATACAGGTGTGATCATTTCTAGATTGGGTGTTAGAGTTTCTTTCAATAAATTAAAACTAGGGCTTAAGTAGACTTAAATGGGATAATGAGTTGCAGAAATATCGCATATTTTCTAAAACATATTTTTTGTATCCCCTTTCCTTTATTTTTAGGAGATTCGGCAAAATGTTGAGGAATAAAGTTCTAGACAAATAAAAGTAAAATTCGAAAATGTAACCTAAAATGTACCTGTCCATTTGGATTTTTTTTAATAATGCAGTTTTTAGTGGTAGGAGTTGAAAGTTAAAAACTATTTGGTCAATTTTACACGGCCACTTTTGTTAATATATTTTTTCCCAGAAGCTAGCGGTAAATCGGAGATACAGCTGGTCGATAGCTTAGTGAGACACCCTGTATATATCTACCACAGGCTATATACAGTATGTCTACGAATGCGGTTAACAAGAGGTCAAATGGACCAAAAATTGAAATATACGAAAAAAAGTTATTCTTGATAAAAAATCTGCTTGTCGGAAAAATAAGAACTACTATGAAAAAAACATGATTTTTATATAAAAAAGGCATAAAGATAAAATTAAAATGAAAATTGAAACAAAAATTAATAAACAGAAATAAGCATAACGGAATCATAATCATAGTTCAAAAATCCTTCCCCCATATTCAACACACTTTTCCAACTGCTTTCTAATGTGATCAAAACTGTCTTGAATCTCTTGAATTGTCAATGTTGCGCATAGGTAAGCTGCTTTAGACGACCCCAAAGGAAAGAATCGGCTAATGTCAGTTCGGGACTTCTTAGGGGTCATAAAACTGGACCACTTCTTCCTATCCATATGACACCGATTTTCTGGTTCAGCCATTATCTAATCTCTCCAGCGCAATGTGCAGGACACCTATCGTGTTGATGAAATACATTGCGTTGCGATAATCTAGAGGAACTCTTCGAGATGATCGCAAAATAATGGATCTAGTAGTGTCAAATAGCTTGCTGTGTTACAAGTACCTTCGAAAAAATAAAGCCCAATGATACCGTAATATGAAATAGTACACCACACATTGACTTTTTTGCAGTACTGACGTCTTGCGGGAATTGTAAATTCGGGATTCTCATTACTCCAATATATGACATGTTGAGAAGCTACAGTTCCGTTGGTTAAAAATGTTGATTCATTAGAAAATATAAGCTTATGAAAATTTCAATTGCCACAAATAAAAATCTAGCCTTTTTGCTCCAAAGTTTGGTTGAAATGAGGTTTGCAATTTTGTTTTTAAACTTTTTGAATGGTAGATTTTCCACCACCTTTAAATTCTGAGCCCTGTTTCTTCAAATATTCTTCTGTAACTCTGAAATCAGGGTTAAGATTAAATTTGAAGCATTTTTTGTATTTATCATTATACGCCCAAAAATTGACTGTTTGTTCTTGTTTAAGTTTATGTTTATGCCTTTTTGAGACGCCCTGTATTGGTTATATATTGTATATGAAATCTGTATACTTAAGTATTTGTTAATATAGTTAAACGATTTAAGTGAAAGCTACTGTATAAAGAGAGAATATGATTTTCGTTATCAGTATTCGGGACTGGCCGATATCTACCTTGTCCGTTTTTGTATATACTTGTCTGGGATGCCAATGAGAATAAAACTATTATTTTGTATATTTAAAACCAGTGTTTTAATTAATAATAATCAGTATTGCCTTCAAATTAGTACAAAATATAAAATTGGCGACGAGGATGTAGTAGTAAGAGACTAAGTAAACGAGGAATTATGTTTATGTATTGTTAATACTTACGGTAAAATGCCAGTTTGCCTGTGAATCGTATCAATTACATTTGGTTCACTGTACATCGTTATGGGTGAATTGAATTGCTTGTGGACAAGCTGTAGAAAAATACTAATAATTACTTTTTTCGAGCAAAGAATAATTAATAATGTAATGTATAGTGTTGGCAATAGGAATGATAGAGTTGTTGCTTCTTGTCCGGCCATCGTTTGTGAACTGTGTTTCACTTTATGTAACAAGCTATTCACAAATAATTACTAAATTTTGAATTACGGATATCCAACTTCATAATCGTAATTTCTATGCTATTGAAATTTGAAATACTAGGGACACTATTAACAACACTATTCAAACTTACCCCATTTACTTTGCTTGAATAATGTTATTACATAGATTTTAAATATAAACTTGTAATAATAATAAACAGTAACAAAATCACAGTGTATGTTAAAATGAAAAAATAATTAACACCAACACACAATAACCAAAATTAACCTGTTTATTTGGATCGCCAGTTGATATTCTTTCCAGCACCGAGTTGGCAACCTACGGACAATAATAATATTTTAAGTTTTCAGAAATGTCTTAAAATTTACATAAAAATAACTCTTACATAATGTGTTAATATTTGTTTTAATTTTGTTAAGATATTATGATTTTAAATTTTTATATTATAAAATCAAAGGTGGAATTTATAATATGTGTTGCCATTGAACCTTTGGTCAACTAAAAATACGTTATGTTACTTTCGCTTAAGGAATCAAACAATTTTTAGGTTTAAATCTTTTCAATTAATTTTTACAATATGAACGATATGATGACAATCTGTTTTCTATGTACCAGATTGTCATCCCTACAGTACCTACTATAAAAATAAATTGAAAATGTTTAAACCTAAAAATTATTTGATTTCTTAAGTGAAAATAACATAATTTTAAAAGTTTATATGAATTTCCAACAAGTCTCGGGTAATTCAATTCAAATTGTTAAAAATACGTTGATGAAATTCCAGTAGTAACTTTAAAAATACATTATGTTGTTCAACATTATTTCCCTTAAATATTAATCTATATTATCACTTAATTAATAAATTAATATATTCGTAAAAAATTATTTTTACAGATTACAGACTTAATTTAAATACATTTGACCATTGAATCGGTATTGCGATTAAGATGATTTCTTGTTTTACTTTGTTACCAAGGTTTCATTTTAATTTATTTTGTGGATAAAGATTTTATAACGGCAAAGGTGCAGAGACCTGGAAATTGCCACATTTACCATGGTCCGGACCTGAATTCACAAGGGTAGTGCAGATTTGTTTCTAACGCCAATAAGTAATGTTTATATTTATTTTTTCTCTCTTGTCTTTAAATGCCTTTATTATGTTCAATCATAATTTGAAAATGTATAGTACATTGTAATGCTGTTTTTCATTTTCCACTAGTTGCTGAGCAACCTTCGTCCAAGGATGATTGTTTGATTTATGACCGTTTTCACCAACGGTTTTAGGTAGCAACATAAGGGAAAGAATAAACCTTGTATTTTGTTTGCACTTATTTCTCTAACGCGAAATGCTGCCTAAAATTCTTGGTACAAACGGCTATTCATATTGTAATTTCGAAAATGCTTTTATTATTATTAGTCGTTCTGACGTAAAAAATAATATAATAGTGATCTACTATTTATTTATCTTGGTAGTAATAACAATATACCTTTTGTTTGTAAACATGTTCTGGATCGAGATGATGCGGAGGCGCCCTCACCGAAGGATTTGGATGATGACGTAAATAGGTTTCAGTTTGTAGCTGAGGTTTCACTTTAGCACCGGGCAGTACTAGAGGAGTGGTACGGTACGGCTATACAAACAACGAACAACAAAGGTAAACAATACATATTCACAAAATACATTACAAAAGGAAAACACTTAATCAAAATCAGATAAAAATATTCCTAAAACAAATTTGGAATCTGTTTTACAACCTACTCTTTTCTCTTGTAGACAATCAGAATAATTTCTTTGTTTAACGAGGTTTTGGTAGTTTGTCAAAATATTGTAATAAAAATATTGCATCCGGTCGAACCACGTATTTTTCGCTGATTAATAATTTATAAAAGTTCATGACTCTAACATCGGTATTGTATCTACAGAATAGACAAGAAATTGCTGATTAAAATTTTTCTACCCAGCTTGAGTCAAATTACATGATAGAAATATAGTAGAAATGAAACTCAATAGCACCATAATAATTATTTATGATTTTATTTACATCGCGTGTTCGCTACCAAAAGCAAATTATTTCGATTCTAGCAAACAATGAAACATCTAACATGTGAGCCTTTCAAGTTATAAAATGGCAATAAAAACATCATTTTTCAAAAGAGTATATGCAACATAAGTATTTCATTCAAAATATATATATTTATTATTCTGTATACGTATGCGTGTGTATAAATTTATAAATAAACGCGTGCTACTTATAAATTAAAATAACTAATATTCTCAATTAATTCCAAATTGTAAGAAAATAGATAAATAACAGAAGTTTTGTAATATCCTAAATTTTACAGCCTCTACTATACAGTTTAAAATAGTTTATTAGTAAATCTACCCTCCCTAATCAAGATTAGCCTATGTTGTAAAAATATCTTTTAACTTTAGACTTAAAAAATTAATTGGACAAAAATGAAGCATTTAGTTAGCACTTTGATTAATCTAATTTTATATTATATAATTAAGCGTAATTCGCGAGGTTGTTAATATAATGATCATAAAAAAGAGTATATACACTGTGTCAAAGATAAGAATGGGATAGCATTGGAATCTTGGAAACGGTAAGAGTTACAATGTCGGTCAAATTAGAGAAAAGCTGTACAATTTAAACACCTTTTGAATTGTGTTTTCAAAAGTAAACTAACTTTAGCCATTTTCGAGAATTTTTGGAAAAACAATTTTTTGTGATTTTAGTTTTTATTTATTTCTGACATTATTTTTACAAATGAAAATCACTTTCTCGTTGTTACTTGTTGAGGAGAATAAGATAGCGTTTACAAATTTTCACTACGACGTTTCGTTTTCGAAAACAAAAATCATCATCAACTTCTATTTTTTAAATAAATATGATTTTTTATTCTTAAATTTAGAGCCATTTGTAATTCGGAAATAGGTGGTATATCACACGTAATGGTTTAAAGAAGTTTTCAGTGTTTTAACTCGTATTCAAAAAATATTCAAGAAAAATCACCATAGTTTGGCATTTATTTTACGTAGAACATTCATCTGAAAAAGGCGTTTTTTTTATCATTTCAACTTAAAAAACCGCGTACAGAATAAAATGTTGTACTGAGACAGAAATAAATTATCAAATAATAATAAATAATTGTGAGTAACGACGAAAGAATGGTTTTGCAAAACCTACTACTCTGAATTCAGTCAGTTAAGTGTCAAACTATGGCGATTTTTCTTGAATAATTTTAAATAACAGCTAAAAACACTGAAAACTTATTTAAACTATTACATGTAATATACCACTTATTTTTGAATTGAAAATGGCTTTAAATTTAACATTAAAAAATCCAGGTCTGTATTTAAAAAAACGAAGTTGATGATGGTTTTTCGAAAACAAAACGTCGTAGTGAAAATTTGTAAACGCTATATTTTTTTGCAGCAAAAAGTATCAATGAGATGCTTTTCATTTTTTTATATCTCTAAAAATAATGTAAAAAATAAATAAAAACAAAAATCGCAAAAAATAATTTTTTCAAAAATTCTCGATAACGGCTAAAGTTAATTTAGTTTTAAAAACACCATTTTAAAGGTGTTTAATTTGTACAACTTCTCTCTAATTTAACCGACATTGTAGCTCCTACCGTTTCCAAGATACCATGTCATCCCATTTTTATCTTGGACACAGTGTATACATTTAAACATTAAATTAAATTTCACAACCCTGTAGAGAAAATTAATCAAAAATTCTTATAAAGGAGGTAGAATGTTAAAAAATATGAAAAAAAGGTCATTTAATTCATATGTCGGAAAAGGCTTGGTTTTCGAGTTACAGGGTGTCCGGTTGGTGGTTTTTTAAGAATATTTTCGATTTGGTGTATAATAAACAAATGCAATTTTGTACACGAATGTAGTGTGCCATGACGGAATGGCATTTATGAAAATGAGAGAAAAATATCTGTCATTGTTAATAATCATTATTACAATTATTAATAGTTGATAAAATAAAATGGTTAAATAAACTAATTGGCTGCGTAGAAGTATGTGAAATAAATAAACTAATTTGGAATAATTAGCGATATTCAATTTGTTTAAACAAAATTGTAAAAAATTAATTACAACAAGTGCGCCATCCAACCACTTCAACACATTTTTGACACCTACGAACAACTGATCGGGTTGCATTTGATATTAATAATTGTGCACACAAGTAATCACAAGCTTCTTTAATTTTCAGAAATGTTATTCCGTTATGCCACACTATTCTAAATAATAAATTATTGGTTGAAGGTTTCTGACCAATTCATTTTAAATTTATTTTACTCGAAAACGGTGTTTCAGATTGACTTCAAACAAGAGTACGTTTTTTTATGAGATAAGATGATGGTTTAATATTTTTGTGTCAGGACTCACAAAAGTGTGCGTTCAAAACAATGGTGAAACGTTTTTCCCAGCTACCCCCATTATGACCTACCAATGGACAATTTTTGAAAACTGATTTAGAACCATGTTATCCAGCATAAAATGGTTAGTTAGTGTACAAAATTTAATGTGTTTATTATACAACGAAAGTTTCGAAAATATCCTTAAAAACAACCAACAGGATGTAACTTTAACACCCTGTAACTCGAAAACCAAAATTTTTTTCATATTTTTGAAAGTTCTATCTCCTGTCTCCAATTTTACCACATGCAATTCCGGACACCTTGGACATCATTTTGGGAGAATATGCATACACTTGTCTTGAATCTGAAGTGGGGTTAGACTAGAGTTGGCTTTAGAGACAAGCAAAATATATCTGGATAGCGAATATGGATACTGGATACAAAATTTAGGTAATAAAGTATTCCAATAAATGTGTCCGGATAATTTTTTGTCAAAATTTTGTAGTTAGGACATTCATATATGAGAGATAATAAATCAAAATAAACAAATACTGCGAATACATATAGGAATATGTAGATATAGATAACTGAGGTCATTTTTAGGGTTCAGGGGTCATGGAATGAAGGACTGCATCAAAATTTCTATTGTGTCGATCACCTGAAGTAGCACAAAGACTTAATGAAATGACATGTCACACAAAAATTTGCATAGGTTTTCTCTCAATGAAAATATTAATACTGTAACAAAAACCAACCACCATGTTCGAACATATTATGTCATTTAAGATCTGTTTTTGTCTTGTTATTCGTTGAAGATTATTTAAATATACTACGTCAAAACGTAGATGATAAAATATTATTAAATGATTTTTTACAATATACCTACTTTTGCCATTTTATAATATATTCTACTAAGAAATCCCTATGTAATTTTTAACACATGAAACGGTACAAATTGACTGATAAAATTAGCCCAAGTGATGATAACCTAGATCTTATTTCTGAAATAGAATTAAGTTGCACTTAGCCTATATGTATGTCTATCAAGAACACACTGTTATAAAAGTATTGTGCCAGTAGGTATGCAAAGCGTGTAACGTATGTTTACATACAAAGAGATAATACATAATTATAGCTTTTAAATTAATAATTACTTATGAAACTCAAATAACTATACAGGGTGTTTCGGAACGATATGGCCAAAATTTGTGAGCGAATTGGGGACATCTAATCATGAAAAAAACCTAAATTGTAATTTTTCGAAAAGTCCTTATTTACAAAGATACTTCTTTTTTCTCGAAAAACTTAAAGGTTTTTGTGAAATTCGAGTTTGAAAATTTTGGGACAAAACTGGTCCTTAGTAAACAGCATTAATAAAATTTTGGAAAACTTTTCGTTAGCAAACTGTATTTCAATAATTTTATTACTGCTGTTTACTAAGGCAAGGGTCCCCCCGTTTACCCGCCTATGGTCATCCTTTTTTATTAAATTTCATGTCAGTTTACGCTATTTAACTAGGTGAATAAATATGCTACATTGGGTAATTCATCTTTACTCGTTTCGAAAATATTTCAAAAAAATCGCTTACAAATTTTGGCCATGTCTTTCTGAAACACCCTGTATAGTCGATGATAGAGATAATTTTAAATTTAAGTTTTCCATATGGCACGGTTAACAATTTTAAAAGGTATTTATTAGCTAAATGTTCAAATCTCAAATTAGGTAGATACTAAATTGTTTCATACAGATCAAAGTTTTGTAAACTTATGATATTTATTTATTGTCATTACATGTCATTACCAAAAAAGATTTACACAAGTCATATTAAATATTAAAATATTATATAACACAACATAAAAACATAGAAATGTATATAACTTAATCAAAACAGAAAGTCAGTGCTGAGGAATTCATCAACGGAGTAAAAAGCCTGGTCAATTAAGTAGTTTTTTAATCTATTTTTGAACATTGCAAGGCTCAGTATTTTCAAACTATCTGGCAAATGATTATAGCATGTGGGACCATAATAATTCACAGAATTTCTGCTTCTACCCAACCTCATATATTCAGGAAGAATTTCATTTTTGTTTCTGGTATTGTGGTTGTGAACTTCATCATGCCTTATCTACAGATTGTAATTATTTTTCACATACATAATTGAATTGTAGATATAGAGACACGGGAGTGTAATTATTTCACATTCTTTAAATTTAGGTCTGACATCCTCTCTAAACTTTAAATCTGTCATTATTCGAACCACTCGTCTTTGGATTGCGAATACCCGACTAGCATGACAAGAGTGTCCCCAAATTGACAAAGCATATGAAGCCACACTGTGAAAAAGGCCATAATATGCTGATTTCAAAACATTAAAAGAGACTTCACCCTTCAAGCTTCTCAACATGAACACAACCTTAGACAACTTGGCAATGGTAACCTCGACATGACCCGCCCAGGTTAACTTTTGGTCGAAAGTGACACCCAAAAACTTTACCAGACCATCAGAAACAGCAACATCCGTCTCACGTAATGTAAATATTTTAGTAGCTGTTTTATGGCATTCATAGAGAGTTTGTTAGCTGCAAACCAGTCCGCAGCCCTCGACTGTGAATTAATCATACTTGAGGCCAGAACATCACTCGACAGTTCAACATCGACAATAGTTGAATCGTCTGCAAACAATGTCAGGTCAGAGCATGGCAGATGTAGCGGTAAATCATTAATGCACCGAGTCCTGTGGGACTCCACAAGAGCTCAACAAGGGCTGAGAAGACTTTGACTCAAACATCGTTACAACATTCCTACCAGTGAGATAGGAACTCAGCAAACGAATCGAATTCGCACTCATACCGATCGCTCGAGTTTACCCAACAAGATATCGTGTGAGACGCAATCAAACGCCTTTGTTAAATCAAGACAAGAAGACGAAACTTTCGCATGCAGCATTGTCATCGTAATACCTCAAAAATAACTTGATAGTCTTTATATACGAATTAATAAATTTGTTGATATTCCAAACAAAGCGACCTTCAGATTAAGGTTCTTCATGCATCCTCTGCAAAAGATAAATAGTAAAATATCTACAAGTATACAGAAGGCCTATTTTACATCATTTGCATTGCAACGTAGTATTGTCAGTCCATTAGTGTTAATAGTTTAAATTTATATGACATCCATAAAAACTTTATTTAGTTTGTTTGCAGCACATTTAAATATCAGATTTTTTGGACACAGTTAATATTGTAAGCACTAAATATTTGATAATATACAAGATGTGCCATTTTCAAGATAGTTAATATTCTTAAGATGTTATTGAACTACCTTCCAAAATTCAAGATTTTGTCTATTCAACCGACAAAATGGCGAATATTTTCCGGAGACCTGTTTGGGACCAAAAAATTCAAAATAAGTTATTTATTCAGTTCGAGATAAATATAGGGAATATGTGAAATAAAACACACAAATCCACAAATTAGATCCTTTATATGTTAAGACAAACTCAACACGCGCCAGACATGTTTCGGAATCAAGCCCATTCCATCTTCAGGGGCTCCTAAATTATAATATTTCATTAAAAGTTGGTAATTTCAAATATTAGAATGAAAACTTAACACATAATTACAATTGTCTTATTTTCAAATGTTATTTAGGATTTTAAATTTTACATTAGATTTTAAATTTATACTTCAAGATCCAAAACATCCACCTCGTGGTTTTTTCCTTTTTATATAATTATATCATTAGTAGGTATTAAGTTAAATTTATTGAAATATTAAATAAATTAATTATTCGTGTTATTTTGCATTTTTTCTTTTTCATTTTCATCAAAGGATTATTAAGAATTTTAAGATATTTTGCTCTTTATAACAATCGTTACATTAATTTTTATTTTAGACTAATCTAAGTTTTTCTTAACATATAAAGGACCTAATTTGTGGAGAAGACGTGTTTTATTTCACATATTTATGTGATACTCCTCTCAGATATGGATGAAAAATATAGGGAAGTTTTAAACTAAAATACTCCAAAATTGATGGGGAATCCAAAAACATGGTAATATATAGGATGTTACATTTGAAATAAGAAAGTTGGTATTAACTTCCGGTATACCTAACCGGAAGTCGTACAATCACACAATCACCCTGTATGTATAAATAATTTTTGTACATATTGAATAAAATATACTAAAATTAAATTATCTAATATCACTACATTCCAGTTTTATTTATGTATAAACGGATTCAACTATTTTTAAAATACAGTTTGTTATCCCGTACAGTAGGGTAAATATAGAAAATTTATGACGTAATGACATTGTTGAAGATTTTTTTTATACTATTCATTCACAGAATTTTGAAAAGCAAATAATTGTAGTTACGCTTTTGTAAACTTTTGATATAAAAAGTAGGATTATTAAAAAATACACCTTACCCACATTTTTGCTGCCTCTTGTTCATTTTCGTCATTAAATTTCTCATTATTAAAACTTCTTGATAACAACATTTTCTTCTCGGTAAAAAAATTGCTTTAACAGAGATTTTACTTGAAACCTATATTATTAAATCCTGTTACTAACAATATACAAATGTTCGACTATATATTATTTTTTATTACAACTGATCTGAATTTTCGTGAAAAACTGACTCGCCCAAAAAAGTGTAGGCGCTACTTATTTTTGCACGTTTTTCGTAAAGCTTCGGACGTCAATTTTTCATCGGTTTCTTGTTTACAAGCATGAAACGGGCCAAAAAATTATTAGCATTATTATAAAGCTGTTTATTACCATACACCTATTTATCCACCTATTTACAAGACGAAAATATTATAAATATGGTCCCAATTAAATCAACACAGACATATTTCTTGAAATAAGAAAAGAAAATCTTTTATTAGGTACAATAAACTCACCATAAAAAACGTAAATGTCTTTTTAAAATTTTAATGAAGTAAGAAGTTTTTCAAAGTGGTTTTTAAAAAATCTTAGGCTTAGTAGGTACAATGACAGGCTCAGCCCGACTTGGATAAATCGTCAACTACTCGTATTTCCATAACATTAAACGAATTGATTATTTAATTACAATAAATTATCCACCGAATATGATTTTGATTTGATACATTTTATTCTAAAACTGCCAGAGAATCATCATAAACCATAAGAATTACCGTGTTTTGTTGTACCATGAAGGATCACGAGACAGAAAAAAGATATTTTAAAATTTGACCACGCTATCCAGGCCGAAACAAAGTGAAGAAGCTAATCTGGCGTCCAAAGTTCCAAATCAAGCAAAAATTGTCTATTGACATTGACATCGGTAAAGCTTAGTTTATTTTAAAGTTTTTTTTACATTATCTCTTATGCCATTGCAACTATAAAGGTTATGAACATATTTTACAAAACTTTCAACGAGTAACCGACTTTTGTTTCTCTTACGGACGGTTTCCTAAATCACTGAACTGGCTCCCCTTATCTTGGACATTTGTGAGAAATGTTGGCATATCAAATAGAAACTTAATGTTTTCGAATATATGTGTTTCCGAAAATACTATTAATACAGGTTGTTGCACAATAAATCGCGGCGATCGAATTCTCAGAATATAATCTTTGCACAATAATAAAAATTTAGAATTTTACTGTTGCGTATTCCAATGAAATTAGAAAAAGACTTAAAAAGAAAACTGAAAGTATAATAATGATACTTTTTACTTGAAAGTTTACAATAATTGGAATTATCTGCTTTTATAACTGTATAATAATAAATTGTTTACATGACTGTAGGAAGATGATTTTATTTGCTGAAGTAATTCATTGCCAAGAGGAGTGGCATGTATTCGAAATCAAACGACGCGACGTCTACTCCACTTTTTGATTTTGAATTATCCATGTGCATATCCCTTGAGAGGGAGCATGTAACGTGGCAACTCAATTGAGGCGTCGGAATCAGATGACCCTCATTTTAGTATCCAAGACGATGCCATGCGCAGTTTAACCCGCCGGTCATGTAGCTGAGCAGTTGCTTGAGGTGTCGTGGATGTGGTGAATTACGTTCCCAGTATCCGAGACTAGCGCCACTTGGACCGGTGCCATCACAGAGGGCATATCCTCTGTACATTCGAGTTGCAGCACAGCGGTTAATAATTATTTTATTTATATTTATTTTCTGAAGTAATTCATTGCAAAGAGGAGTGGCATGAATTCGAAATCAAACGACGTCTACTCCACAATTTTTTTGGAGTAGACGTCGCGTCGTTTGATTTCGACTTATTTATATTTTACTTGGGGGTAAGAATAAAATTTTCAATATTTTTAAGTTTGAAGATATTAAATTATCCTCCTCTTCAACAATGGTCTGGTTTCATTTAGAAAGTCTGTACCACGCAAATATCCAACCTGTGTTTATAATTTCGCGCGTGGATATCCGAGTTACATCACTCGTCAACACGCTGCCTGCTCCGAGTGCCACAACAACAGTTCATATAATATGTCGTGTATATTTGTTTACAGCAAGTTTTTTGTTGCCTTCAAAAATGACTTGACCAACGAATTTCCCTTAAGTTTCTTTTAAACGTGAACAAAGTCTTGCGGAAACTATATAAATGATGCAGAAAGCTTTTGATGACAAGGCATAGGAAAAATAATACAATACAAATATAATAACGGTACAAGCGGTTCAAAATGGTCGAACAACTTCTTCACCACGACAACGTATCACCGCATTCATTCAACAATGAACAACAGGTTTTGGGAAAACACAAACTTACTCCCTGTGACTTTTGGCTGTCTCCAAAATTAAAAATTCAAGGACATTTGATCGACAACATAGAGACAATTGAAGCAAATGCGCCCTAAAGTCCATTCGGAAGACTGACTGAACGGAGTAAGTAAGTGTAGTTAACCAACGCGAAGCCAATGCTTAATTCTCTAATACATGTGTCCTAAACTAAAAAGATTAATGTGTGGGAAAGTACAATTTCAATGTCGTGTCGAATTCAGTACTTAAGGTATTATTTAACAAAATGCAAATGGATTGAAAGAATCATCATAATTTAGTTTTAATTGTCCTAAGTATGTTAAAAGTCAGTTGAGATATGGATAAAAGATAAGCGTTTCGGTGAAGTGGTAAAACTTGTTCTTCAAAATCATGATTATGATTTTATTATCGGCTGCAGTGGAACTAGGGATAGAGAGGGATACTCAGTATAAATAAGGTATTCTGTCCATACGCTTAGGTGAGACTATTTTGTTCCTATCCTATCCTATCTGGTCGTTATCTAAATGAGAAGTTCTCGATATTTAATTTTTGGTGCCTACATGATTTAAAAATGGTTCTACTCCTACTATAATGGCCAAAGCCGTTTGTATTAATTAACATAGTAATTTAATTTACAAATGGATATTAAATGCTCTGATTGTTTTAATTTGTCCACTAGGTCACGTATTAAATAAAATTTCCATCAATCAATTTTGCGTTTTTGGATGTCGTCCAATTTTTGTCGCGTAACAAGGTCCTATACTTATAAATAAATTTGTTGAAGCTTATAGTGATATGATTTTTAATTATTTTCCGATTAAATAATAAAATCTAAAATTTTATTCAGCCTAAATCAAAATAAGTATGATCGAAATGTTAACGGCAATACAATGTTTACATTTTCCATTCAAACTAATATTACGTGGGCAACATTTTAAATTATTGTTATTATAAAATATGAAAAGTGTATATTACACGTTTACACCTGTGTTTAATAACATTGTCTCACAAGAAACTTGGCAAAATGTTTGAGTAGAAAAAAAAACAGTTATTCAACAGGTGAACTTGAATTCGCACCATTCAATAACAATCTGTCTTCAGATTTTTCATTAATTACCTATTTCAATTTTCAACAATAAATTATTACTGTATGCTTTTTGAGATTTTGTCTTTTTTGTTGTTGTTTTCTTATTGATATTTTATTGAAAACATCAATAATTCAGTTATTAAATAAATAAATATATATTTGTCAAAAAAATTAAATAATTTTGTAGACAGGTAAACAAACAAAACATACAAAACATAAGAATAATAATTAATACATACAGGTACATAAACTTTCAGATAATAAAATAAAAATAGCATATTTAGTGTGTTGCGAAACAAGGGTGAAAAACATTAGGGTGTGAGTCCTTATTGAAAATAAAGGGTAGTTTGTCTTATGAATGTCAGATTTTTTTTAAAACAAAAGCAAATCTCAAAACAGTGCTACAACTTTGAGGAAATAGGTGAAGGTGGTCGAATATCGATCACTTAAGAGATAATGTAAGACAAAAGCCATTCTTGCACAAAATACAATATTTTTTTATCGAACGTAAACTTTATTTTATCAAGCACATATAACACAAAAAACAATTCTAGACTTTTGCTACAAAAATTTATTTTAAATCTCACCTATGGTCGGCTAATATCGATCATATAGGAGGGTAATATCGATCAATGTCTATTCATAGGCTTCCCATTATGTTGCTGTTTGAACTTATTATTTATATGTTATTTTATCTAGCTGCTGCTGTTTTAAGTCCTACCGATTTTCCTTTATGAAATACATTTTTTCAAGATCTTTCAACTTTCTTCTTGTCCCTCTTGGCTTCGTTATCCTCCAAAGATGCTTGCAGAGGAGTGGACTTTAGTATTTGAGATTGTAGTTTCCTTCTCTTAGGGCGTGGTTTTTCTGTTAATCGGGTTTTCGGATTAAAGTCTTCGAAGGATTGTTCTTTAATTGAAGGGTATTGTCTTTGTCATCGGTTGCGTTATCGAAGACTTCTCTTATTGCTGATGACGAAGTATCATTGGAATATGTTCTTCGTTGACGTGGCTCTTTGTTACAGGCTTCCAGTGACGGTGTAAATTGACGCATATTTAATTCATCATGGCTTCTGCTTGGTATACACGATGGGTCTGGATCTCTACTAGTTCCGGGCTTCGGATCTAAATAAATTGTTCCTTCGGGAGGCTTCGCCAGTTCGCTGGCTTTTGCCTGGATAATGGAATTTGGTTCTTTTGGTATTTCAGTAAACTCTTCTTCCCCAAATACGTTTCTGTCTAATAGAAAAATACCCGTATTTTCAGACATTTTTCTTTGGAAGTAACTCGATCGTACGCATTAGCAAAAGCTCTGCAATGTCCCTCACATCAATTTTATTATAATGATGAGACTTCATATTTCATATAAATATCGCATTCTTTGCTATATGCTGTCTTCAATTAATTGAAAAACGTGACGTTCAGAGGTAATGAGCGTAAAATCAATCATATGCGGCTAATATCGGTCACGCTGGCCGATTTTACCCGCCGCAAGGACGCCGTGGTGTTGACATAAACAACTCCTAACCACAAAGAATTAAAATTTTCATAAACACGGTATAGACTACCTCGGGGTACCATTCAATATTAGTACTAAAGTAGCTTCGGATTTTCTAACCTTCACAATTACATAACGTACTTGGTGAGCGGAAAAAATATTAAAAAGAACTACCCAGCATTACAATGAAACTGCCCATTGTTGCTGTTTATAATTGAGATGCCAGCACAGATTGTATCAATTTATAGTGTTGTAGGGTTGCCTAATATTAAGATGATCGATATTAGACGCCTTTCCCTATTACTGTTATCAATATGCGTATTTAACATATTTTGTAGTTTTAATAAACTTGTACCACAGTTCAGAAAAAAAAAGTTAGATAACGCGATTCATTTAGAAACTTTTCCGTCTCTACAACTTTTTCCTTCAAAACTTTCCCGACAAGTTATAATATAATCAAAAATATATGACCTGCGTAACGAAACAGAAATTTAATAATTATTATTATAATTGTATTATTTTCATTATTTCCAATAAACTAACGTAACAAACTACTGTATTAAAAAATTAGAAAAAAAAAGTGTGGCCAGACTCGAACCCGTAACCTTCCGCATGCGGAGCGAACTCCCTACCAATGACCAAACAGAGACCCGATAATAAATATTGTATTTTATTTGTTATATCTATACGTTCCAACTAACTCACTGGTGACATTTTAAACGCTATTTTCTCGAAAATTATGGGGGCAAATATCAAAAGTCACCTATCTCTGTAAATCAGATAAAAAAGGCTTTAAAATGATGTATCACTCGACCCCTACTGATATATGAAAATTTAGGGGTTGTATCCACCCCTATCACAGGGCTTACGCGATTTCAACCAAAACTAACGGGTTCTTCCTAGGACTCTCCCAAACTCATACACCAAAATTTAGCTAAATTGGTTAAAGCGTTTAGGCGCTATCGTGCAAGAATCATACAGACACACACACACAGACTTCTATCTGGAAATGTCCTTAATCGCCTCAGGGAACTTCACTATGGATATATCCGTCTTTATCTCAAAAAATTTTTTAGCGCTTCACAATACTTTCCCTGGTCGGGGAAAGTAATATATACCTAAATGTGTGAATACATAGCAGTGGTAGTAAGGCATTAAAAACTTAGTTAAAATAAGATTACCGTAAATGCAATACTCGACCCAACCTAATCCAACACCTAACCCACCGATAATATTACATTAACATTGACAAATTGAGAACGGAAATTTAAGTAGATTTCAAAGAAATGAACTGAAGTTTTATCAAATCCGTAATATTCCCATTTAATCGCAAAGGCAGAAAATGTATGCCCATGCAATATTCGCCAACAATTACTATCCATTCGTTAAGAACTGATGCTTATGTTTTGTAATTGAATGTGGATTTGCTTCAGCCCATCATACATGCCTGTTATGGATTTTCAGAATCGCGTCTATTGAGAAAGTAGCTGTATCTGAGAACAAAACTTTCGGACAAAATAAGAGGCCATTCATTTTTGAAGTAAAAAACCGATTGAAATAACTTAGTAAGAGAACCTGAACCCTCTTTATGTGGTAAGAATATAAAACTTATAGCATATACATCATCTCTACTCTGAAGCAATTTTTCTTGTACTTGTCTCAGCTTGAGTTTCGACAATATTTAGAATTCCAACTTCTAGTTCAACTGTTCGAACTTGCCGATTTTGACCAGTATCAAAACTCTTATTTCAAAATTTTCCAGATTCATGTAAGTAGCTTTTGGTGGAGCCTAGGAAACATGTTGTGATGGGGTCGATTCGGACACGCATGCGCATTAAGTCGACAGGCTTCCAAAGAATTTCAGCAGTTAAAATATGAAACAATTTTCAGTTCTACATGAGCAGGGCATGCTCTAGCGTTCATGTCACCCCGGACAAACAGACAATTTGCCGCCAGATTTTTTTAAATAAAATAAAAATTATGTTAAAATCATTTATATGCGATGCGCGGTTATATTAGGTAGTGTAAATAACATCCGTGTCCTTATTTAATAATTATTATTGAATAATTAATTGTGTTCGTAATTACCTATTTTCTTTAAACTATATACACTCTAAGATAAGAACGGGAAAACATTGGAATCTAGGAAACGGTAGGAGTTACAATGTCTGTTAAATTAGAGAAAAGTTGTACAATTTAAACACCTTTTAAATGGTTAAATTTTTTGCGATTTTAGTTTTTATTTAATTCTGGCATTATTGTTACAGATATAAAAAAATTAAAATCACTTCTTCATTGTTACTTTTTGAGGAACAAAATATAGCTTTTATAAATTTTCACTACGACGTTTCGTTTTTGAAACGCCATCATCAACTTCGTTTTTTTAAATACTGCCCTGGATTTTTATTTTTAAATTTAAAACTATTTTCAATTCAAAAATAGGTGGTATATCACACGTAATCGTTTAAACAAGTTTTCAGTGTTTTTAGCTGTTATTTAAATTATTCAAGAAAAATCGCCATAGTTTGGCATTTATTTTGCGTAAAACATTCATCTGAAAAAAGGCGTTTTTTCAATAATTTCAACTAAAGTTAAAAAACCGCGTACAGAATAAAATGTTGTACTGAGACAGAAATAAATTGTCAAATAATAATAAATAATTGTGAGTAACGACGAAAGAATATTTTTCCAAAACCTACTACTCTGAATTCAGTCAGTTAAGTGCCAAACTATGGAGATTTTTCTTGAATAAGTTTAAATAACTGCTAAAAATACTGAAAACTTGTTTAAACCCTTACGTGTGATATACCACCTATTTTTGAATTGAAAATGGCTTTAAATTTAATAATAAAAATCCAGGCCATATTTAAAAAAAACGAAGTTGATGATGGTTTTTCAAAAAAGAAACGTTGTAGTGAAAATTTGTAAACGCTATCTTTTTCTCTTCAAAAAGGAACAATGAGAGAGTGCTAATGATTTTTTTATATCTGTAAAAATAATGTCAAAAATAAATAAAAACTAAAATCGCAAAAATTCTCGAAAACGGCTAAAGTTAGTATAGTTTTGAAAACACCATTTAAAAAGTGTTTAAATTCTACAAGTTTTCTCTAATTTAACCGACATTGTAACTCCTATCGTTTCCAAAATTGCAATGCTATCGCATTCTAATCTTGGACACTGTATATCAAAAACAATTATTTTTGTAAAAACAGTGATAAGAAAAGTTTTTACAAACGAAAGGCGGCTTGCTATTATTTTTAATATTTTAATTTTAATATTGATAACAGTTTCTCTCATTCTGACAGTGAAAATGCCGCACCGGACAATGTCCGGGTTGTCCGGCCTTGGAGCGGGCCCTAACATGAGAGAACAGTTATTATGGTATCACAGTATAAACTTCTTCCGTATGGAACGCAGGTTTTAAATTTTAGTATTTTTATTAGAATAAAAATACTAAAATTTAAAATAATGTAGACAATTATTGAAAATTAAATCGCACTGCCTTATTTTGTTCACCGCATTTGTTTTAAATATAGTGTGACCACCAATTCTCAGTACCCTCTTGAAATTCAACTAAGGGAAACGATTATAACATTTTTTTTTTTTTCAACTCACTTGTTTCGTGACATGGACATCTGCCGATCCAACATTTTGACCACCTGGCTGATACTCATAGGAGTCGAAATAGTTCGAGTCAACTGGAGTTAGAGGTGTGTAAACAGGTGTAAGAGCTGGCGCACCGGGACTGTAGCCTGGATTTAGTGATTGTTGTCCGCCTCTAGGTGACAGGTGAGGTGAGACTGATAGTGGACTGTAGATACTACTGGCACGAGATGATCCTGTACTAGTATTGTGACGCGCTGGGGTGTCTCTGGAAAGAAGAATTTATGAAAATAATAATTAGATAACTTGATATTTAACTATTTTAACAATAAATTACATGGATTTTAAATTTATTTTGGGTATGAAGTAAACAAGTAGGTATTAGCCTTAAATATTAAAAAAATGAGTAAAATTATTATTTAAAGGCATTAAGAGAAGAATCACTACATTAATAGGTATGTCTAAAGATTTGTATCGAAATCAAGAAACAATGAATAAAATGTAAAAACGGATCATTTTGAAAATTTGGTTACTTCAGTGGGTCATTCTAATCAATACTTCTAAAATATTTTGGCTTTTGTGCCACTTCCGGTTATACTACCAACTTTCTTATACCAAATAGAACACCGTGTATATTATTATATTTTGGGAATCCTTATCTGTTTTGGAGTACTTTCTCTGAACACTTCCCTATACCTTTCTTCAACTGTTTTTGAATAAATACTAACTTTGAATTTTTTTGGTCCAAAACAGGTCTCTGGAAAATATTCACCATTTGGTTACCTAAATAGGCAGACTCTGGAAAATTTGACGGCCGATGAAGCATATCTTAGAAAAACCAACTATCTTGACAGATTCACCCATAAAGTTACAGGGTGGTCGCAAACTACTGTATTGTTATCTACTAGGAAAAACAAGCATAAGTCAATTTTCTCAAATGAAACACCCTGTATATTATAAAATATTCTGAAAGACATTTAAATTCCCTTTCAAATGATATGCATGTTCCTATTCCTAAATTGAAAAGTTTCTGAAATAAAAGCAAGTTTTAAGAAACATTGGATTACTTCCATATACCTACTTATTTTAATTAGGTAGCCATGAAACGTCATTAATCATTCCATTTGAAATAAGAAAGTTAGTATCAACTTCCGGTATAAGCGGAAGTGGCACAAATGTCAAAATATTTTATAAGTAGGTATAGATTAGATTGATCTACTGAAGTAACCAAATTTCCATTGTTTAGTACTCCTTAAACGTCTAATACGTTAACACCGAGACACCTTTCAATTATTATGGATGGTATATAATACGTCCATTATCTGTATGGATTAGCCAAAAACGAAACAATTTGTTCATCGCCAGACAGAGAATAATTGCCCTATATTTATTTTTCAAGAGAAAACGGTGCAACCAAAGTAAACTTACTACTCAAAATAGTACATCAGGCATTATCTGTATTGGGCTTATCCGATAAATCCAATACTTAATACTTTACTATGCCGATGGTAAATAGGTGCACAATGGTTATGTAAAAGAAATCAAAAAACAAAAGTATACCTCTTGATTATAAAAGAATTATACATGTTGTATCGGTGCTCTTTCCCGGCATCTTCTTCATATTTATAATTTAATGCTCTCCTCCATTAAGTATCCATTTATTTGGAAAACAGCCAAAATAACCCCGGTCCTCAAAAAGGGTAATGCTAGCCAGGTTAATAATTACCGACCTATATCAATCCTGTGCAACTTCTCAAAGGTATTTGAGATTGTTCTCTATAACAAGTTGTTTCCTTCCATCCGAAGCTTGCTCTCACCCTATCAGCATGGCTTCATTGATGGGCGATCATGTGTGACGAATCTGTCAAGCTTCTCTCAATATATATGCGAAGCATTGGATAATGCGGGGCAAGTGGACGTCGTATACACTGATTTCCAGAAGGCTTTCGACCGGGTTGCCGCCTGGCGTACGCTGATGACCTTACGATCTACACCGTCGTAGACTGTGCGCTTGACTGTGCCGCGCTCCAGAGCGACTTGGATGGTTTGAATGGATGGTGTAATGCCAATAGACTGCAACTTAATACTGACAAGTGTAGTATTGTTAGTTACACAAGGTCTAAGAGTCCTATTTTATTCGACTACAACTTGGATGGTGCCTCGCTGAATAGACACGACCATATTAAGGATCTGGGTATATTGTTCGATCAAGAATTCAGCTCTTCTTTACATATCGACGATGTTGTTAACACGTCATCTAGGATGCTTGGATTCATTATCAGAAACTGTAACCTTTTCAACAACCCCTCAACTTTCAGATTGCTTTACTACACATTTGTCAGATCTAGACTGGAGTACGGCTCGGTGATTTGGAACCCCCTGTATCTGCGTCACACTAGTGCAATTGAATCTATTCAACGACGGCTTGTAAAATATCTTGCCTTTAGGAGGGATGGTGCTTATCCGGTCCGTGGTACCGATCATGAGTCGCTTCTTTTACGCTTCGACATCGTAGCTTTGGAGACTCGGAGAAAGGTTCTGGGCGTCAAATTTTTGTACAACCTATTGCACGGCCATTTGGATTGCATTTACCTGGTCGGCAAAATAAATATGTGGGTGCCTAGGTTGGCGGCTAGGCAAGGTCGGCCGTTTTATACTGATGCTCCAAGAACAAATCTTCTGCGACAGAGTCCTATTTATTTTATTTGTTCAACTTTTAACATGAACTGTTCTGAATTCGATATGTACTTTGACTCTGTTGCAAGGATAATTAGCTCAATCCAGTCATGATTTGATTGCTGTAAGTGTGCGGTGTCTCTTTCGTGAGTATGTATAGATGTAGTGTTTTTCATAAATATTCTGTATGTGGCTATTGCAATTATTGCTTATTATTGTTATTGTTGTTGTTGTTTATTATTATTATATACGCTTATTATTATTATAATTATTTTTATTGCTATTGTGATTATTATTGTAGTATTATTATTATCACTAATGTTTCCATTTTTATTTATCTTGTTCTTTGTAATTACTGATATTAGCAATAATAGTATTGAGTTGTAGAGATTTCCTGTAATTGGATTTTTTGTATGAATCTGTTGGAAATATACGCTTATTATTATTATAATAGAAACTGGTTTATTTCTATGAGATACTACGTAATTCTAGGTATAAAACCCGCCAATATCCGTTCTCTATTTTGAAGGGTTTTTGAAATGTGACAACGCAGCGTTTTAGTCCACAACGCAGTTTAAATTTTAAATGCTATCACAGATATCATAATAACAAATACAAAATCGACGTGTTTCTGTCGAAATTCGTGTCTATAATTCAGATGGCTAGTCATTATGGGTGGCAAGTTGTAAAATGAAAGCCCTTTGCAGAAAAAAAAAACAAAATCAGGTATGCTTTCTACAACAGGTGGTATTGTTAGTTTAGATAATTTAAATAATATACATATTTGTATCAAACGAAGAGTTAGCAAGCCGTTCATTAATTTATTTAATTAATAACAATGTAATAAAATGTATTCCCGAGTATTCCACCGGAGGAATGCATCTCTTTAGTTAGACATGAGCTTCTTCATAACAATGTACCAACTCATATTGCACTCGATTTGTGTTTGTTGCTTGGTTTGGTTTTGGAACAGAATTTCTTTCAATTTAATGATAAGTTTTATAGACAAGAAACGGGTTTGGCTATGGGTTCGAACCTTTCCCCGTTTTTAGCTGAAATTTTTATGAAGAATCTGGAGTGTTCTTTTCTTAGTGACCCTCAGTTTGCTGGGAGGATTCTATTTTATTACAGATAAGTGGACGATTGTGTCATTTTGTTTGATGGCACTCCAACTGTTATTTTTGATTTTTTGAATTTTGTTAATTCCCTACACCCTAATATCGATTTTACAATTGAATTCGAATCTAACAACAAACTTCCGTTTTTGGACATTTGGATTATTAGACATGTTCTAGCGCATCGTTTTGAGTTTGAGGTATATAGAAAACCTACCACAACTGACACTTTGATTCCTTTTAAATCTAACCACCCGTTTAGTCATAAGTTCGCTTCTTTCAACTGTTTGTTTCATAGGGCTTTTTCTTTACCACTTAGTGGTGATGGGTTTGAGAGAGAGATTAATGTGATTAAACAATTAGCACATAATAATGGTTACCCTCTTCCAACCATTATGAAACTATATTTTAGATTCTATACAAGATTAAGACTTTCTTTTACGGTTGTAAGTCCTCTTGTGGAAAACATAAGATATGTCTCTCTTACTTATACCGGTAGCTATTGTCTTAAGATTGCTAAAATGATAAGAAGTAGTATTCCGGATATTGTCGTTAGTTTTAGAACTGTTAACAACGTTAGCCTTTGTTTAGTGAATTCTAAAGATAGAACAAATTTTTTGAAATGTTCGGGAGTTTATGGACTTTCTTGTCAGGACTGTAATAGCATTTATATCGGCCAATCTGGCCGTAGGATTCTTACGAGAATCAAGGAACATTTGTATTATTACAACCGTTATAAGAATACCGATATTTTTAATACTCCATCTACTTTTGCAAACCATCTAATCGCGACATCACAACTTGGATGTTTTGAATAATTCAACGTTATTACATAGGTGTAACAAGGGCTCCCGTTTAAATTATTTGGAGATTCTGGAGATCATGAAGGCTAAGTCAAATAATAGTGTCACTTGCTTGAATGACCAAACATCTTTCATTGAGTCCCCTATTATTAATTCACTCTTTAATTTGTAACGTGTTCAATTTTTCAAAAAAAAAAAAAAAACTAAAAAAATAAAAAAAATAAAAAATAATAATAATAAAATTTTAGCTAATCCACAAAAGAAATACTAATACCTAACCCTGAATAAAATAAATCTAATTCAATGATTATTTATATAGGTATTACATGTATTAAAGCTAATTTTTATTACGAAATTCTAATTAACATTATCCATATGGCAGAAGTCCAAAAAATGTGAATTTATTGCTCATAAACAAGATATTGTGTTGATACGGTTTACGTTTATTTACCAACGATTTTATGGCATTTCTTTTTTGAATTACAAAAATCATGGTCATAAGTGTACAATTGAATTTAAAAATAAATATACAGCTAAAATCTAATTCCAATAAGTCAAATATAATTAAATAAAATAATCATATACGACGAAATATAATATTTGATTTCATATTGTGCTCTATTTTAAAATTTCAAATTATTACATTTGCATTATAAACCGTTCTCACGAAAAATCTATATTTAGAAGGTGTATTGATTTCGAAATTCTAGAAAAATGCTAAATAAATAAATAAATGTTATATTTAAGCATTTTAGCAACAAAATATTATTATAAGTTATATTAGCATTGCAGTTAAAATATAATTAGTATGGATATTGATACACAACACTGACTTACAACGTTTTTCTAAACATTGTGGAAGAACACTGTTTTTGACTCACCGTTGTACTACAACTCTAATACTGTTGCCAGAATTTTTGAATAAATTTTGAGCATCTTGGTGACGAATATCGCGCGAATCATAGTTGCCAACTTTGGTGATGATGTCACCCCGTTGAAGTACACCCTGTACGGGTGAGCCGAGGGCTACCTGCAATTGGATAACATAATATTTGTTTCAGAATTATTACGATAAAGGGTTTAGAAAAATGATGAATGAAATATATGTAATTCAAGAATATTTTCGTATATCCTAAGAATATTTCTCTTTAAAATTATTATATGGTTGTCCTTCAAATTTTTGGGTACCAATTAAAAATGCCAATAAATGTTTCCCAGGTTATTTGTCAATCTAGAAATTTTAATAAGTAGTCCATTCTTAAGTGGAGTTGTAATTTCAGTGTTTGAATGAAAGTCAAATCTCCACAAAATAAGTTTAACAGCCAGCATGTTTCGGGGCTAGACCAGTCCCATCATCAGTGGCAATTCAACAATCGAAGAAACTTTTCACAAAGACACCGAAATCACCTTATGGAAAATATTTTATTTTAATTCATTTAAAATGTAATAACATAGTTAGGTTTAATATTTTTTCTTTTTGTATATCATTTCGATTAAATAAATTATTTTAAAAATTATTTAACGGATTCTGATCAACCATTTTGACCGTGAATTCTAGCACAAGCTCGATAGATATAAGAATCCGAAAATAATTTATTTAATCGAAATGATATACAAAAAGAAAAAATAGTAAACCTAACTATGTTATTACATTTTCAATGAATTAAAATAAATTATTTTCCTTAAGGTGACTTCGGTGTCATTCCTTGTCTTTGTGAAAAGTTTCTTTGATTCTTTATTTGCCACTGATGGTGGGACTCGTCTAGTCCCGAAACATGTCTGGCTTATAAATTCTATTAAACTTATTTTGTGGAGATTTGACTTTCGTTCAAACACTAAAAAATCGGTTGTGTCACTCCAAAACTTTCCCGACAAGTTATAATATAATCAAAAATATGACCTGCATAACGAAACAGAATTTTAATAATAATTATTATTATAATTGTATTATTTTCATTATTTCCAATAAACTAACGTAACACACTAATTAATTTACTCAAAAATAACAAGAAAAAAAAGTGTGACCAGAGCTGGGACTCGAACACCTAACCTTCCGCATACTAAGCGAAGGTACCATATGTATTATATACTCGTATTGTATTTTAAATGTGATATATATATACGTTCCAACTACTATTTTAAACGCAATTTTCGCGTTTGTAAAGCAGATAAAAAATGATGTATCACTCGACCCCTACTGATATATGAAAATTTAGTGGTTGTGTCCACCTCTATCTCAGGGCTTAAGCTTCATTCTAGCACTGCCTAAAACTCATATACCAAAATTCAAATTGGTTAAAGCGTTTGGGAGCTATCGTAGAAGAATACCCCCTGTGTGGGAAAGTAAAATTTTAATTTCCAAAAACACAAAAAAAAAATGCGCAATTATAGTCAATTTGTTGTGTATTTCCTTAAAACGTCAAACTGAATCTTTAGGGGCTAAATAAAAAGTAAATCATGATAAATTTTGATAATTGTTCTAATAGAAAGTCAAAGCCACCTAGGATCAGTATGAAACTCGTTTTGAAATTAGACAGGTCGGGTAGTTATGCTGGGTTTATTATTTAAAAATCAAAAGTGGTGGTATTTCTGTAGAAACCCAAATATATTGTATAAGTATTTGACACTTGCTTTGCTTCTAATAATATGTTAACCATACCCTATTTAAATTCTGATTGTTTTTACTATAAATGTTAAATTTCAAAAACTGCACATTTTCGAAATAGACAGCAACAAAGCTGTCCTAATTGTTTACGCTACAAAAATTCTTAAACCATGCGGGTTCAATTTTAAAAGATAGACTGTTTTAACGTCCATCTTTCACTTTCAATATAATTTTTTGATTCCATTAATATCTTAATCGCAAAATATCGCACTGAATCGGCAGAATCAGACATTTCTATGGAAATTTCACTAAAAACTTTTTGATAGGTAATATAAAATTTGGCATAAACCATAATTTAATAATTGACGCAGTATAACCGGAAGTGTTACGTGGATGACTTTATTTCATTTAAATAAAGCATATTTGAAAATACCGTTACTTGAATGATCAAAATTCAAATCAAAGTTGTTTTAGAAATATTCTACTGGGTGGTCACTGTGAGACACCTTGTATGTCTACGTTTAGTATTAAAAGGTCATTGAAACCTAGCTGAAACAGCTTACTACTTCTTTAAAGTAATAGAATATTGTATTTTGTGAAAGGGTACAATAAAATTAAGTTCTTACTTAGCGATAGCGTAATTAATAGAAAATAAGGAACATACGAACAAACTGAATATGAAAATATTCGTGAATCAAATCAGTTAATTCTTGTCCTCTTTTTATTTTTAATAAAAATGTAGGTTCTAATTTTCTAGTCTAATTATGATATTATATCAACTTACCCGGGTGACGATAAGGGGCGTCTTCACATCGGAACCACCAACCAAACTAAAGCCCCACTGTTCGCTCGGTGAACTTCTCGTCAATGTCAAAAGTATCTCGTGCGGTTTGCCCATTTATTAAATTCAAATTTGAGAAATAAAAAGTACCTAAACTCAAAAATATCCGAGTATTTTTTGAGCAAGTTTTTTTTCCGAGTTTCGCTGCCCCCGCTTTTCGCTAAACAACTACAGTGTGTGTAATAATACAATATAGCAAAAAGTTAAATAGTGTTGTTAAAAACCAAAACGGTCCGATCTAGTATTTGGGCTAAAAATACACGCTTCTTAAATTTAGACTCTGATTTGTTTAAAAAAATAAAATGTTTATTTTCCCAAACACCAATCCAGTATTAACATTCTTCTGTTTTATTGCACGCATACGTTTTCTTTTTTGGATATTTATTTGTATGTATAAGACTTAAGTTTCGTTTTTATTTAAACGAGTTTCAAGAAAAAATTTACGGGGCTGCACTTTTTAAAACAAAAATATATTTTGGCGCATTACCGCGATGCACTCGCAACAATTAATGAATCTTATTGTCACAGAATGTTTTTGTTTTTAGATTTTTGGGTCGATGTCAAAAAATAAATAAATATATAGAACGCAAATTTCTGGTTACAGTCGGAAGTATTGTGCATTTTAAATTTATATTCTATATAATTAAAAATTGTTGGAAGGGATTTTATTTCATACTGGTGAGATTTAAAATAATCCTGATGTGCATACATATTATTTATAGTTCCCCATAACGAAGTCTTATCCCAAAGAGAAAAACTATGCGAGTGTTCACCGAGAACATATTTCTTAAAGCATATTCATTCATAGCTGCATAATAATATAAAGATTTTCTATAAAATTTAGCATACAAATAATAATAATTATAAATAGGTACTACATTAGATGCCTTTTTAAGATAAACATAAAACTAATTGATTAAAGAAGTAAGTAGGTATATTTCTTGAAGTAATCCATAAGATGATTACTTCTGAAATCTTTAAACTAACAAGCGCATTGTTAAGTATAACTTAAATTAATTCATTTTCCTCAAAACTACTACACTGCTCAAAAAAATTAAAGGAACACTTTTGTATAACCCTGTAACTTATTAAGTGATAGTTATATACAGATTCTGAAAGACACATATTTTCTTGTAATAAACCGATTAATAGAACTTTCAACAATCCTTTATTTGTAAACTAAGATCAACATTTAAAAAAAGTGCCAATAACAAAATGAAAAGAAAACATTTTTCAAATGGCAATGTTCCGAAAACCAATGCGTTTTAGTATCGCTTGTGCCCTCCAGAAGCACGAATGACTATTTGGCATCTTCTTGGCATACTTCTGACGAGCCTTCGAATGTCTTCCTGTGATATACTGTCCCACTCTTCGATTAGGGCTTCTGTTAATTGCTGAAGGGTTTGAGATGGATTTGGACGACGTCGAAAACGTCTGTCCAATATATCCCATAAGGGTTCAATTGGATTGACGTCAGGGTTTATCGCTGGCCAATCCATTTTACGAATTTCATGCTCGTTAAGAAAATCTATAGTAATCGCAGCAGTATGAGGCCTTGCATTAACCTGCATGAAAAGAAAATCAGGGCCTATACCATATGCTCCAGGAATAACCTGATCTAACAGACTGATATCCATATATCTTGCAGCTGTAAAACTTCCCAGTATGACTACAAGATCGGTTTTTGCGTCCAAACTTATTCCACCTCGGACCATTATCGGACCATCTCCAAATCTGGATAGTTCTTGTACAGCAGCAGTGGATTATCGTTCATTCGGACGTTATACACACGCAATCGGTCATCACAACGAGTGAGATGAAATCTTGATGCGTCTGTAAAAAGTACTGGCCTCCATTGTCGAATTTGCCATCCCAAATGTTCACGAGCAAAGTTTAATCGCATAGTTTAATGATGTCGAGTTAAAACAGGTTTTCGTACCGGCCTTCTTGGTTTTAAATCTCCGTCCCGAAACCTGTTTCAACAGTCTGGTTAGAAATGGTTACATGATGAGCTATCCTAAGTGTACTTTGAAGGTCTTTTGCTGTCGCTATTCGTTTTCGCAAAGAAACTACTAAATATCGGTCCTGAATTTGTGTAGTTTTGCGATTCCGACTTTATCCGGTTTGTCTTTTATATCGTCCAGTCTCTCGATAGCGATTTTACACACGTTTGATAACTGACCTACTGCGATTAAAATCTCTAGCTACTTGTCGATTTTTTACACCAATTTCAACAAAAGCTATAGCACGAGTGACTTCTATCTCGCTAAGATCTCTCATTTTGACAGATAATGAATTCAACAACTACAAACTGTCATGCCGTTGCCCAATGACGCTCTCTAAGCCTGCCACGACTTAAACCTAAACGAGAATATTTTCATAATCCCTTTATTTTTTGTACTTGCTGTGGAATATTAAACTTTATCTCGAATAAATGAGCATAATCACGTTTATTTTTTAACAAATCACAAAAATAAAATGTAAATCCATTATAAAAATATAATTTTCATTTGTTAATAACAGCAAGCCAAAAAATTACAGGGTTAGTGTTCCTTTAAATTTTTTGAGCAGTGTATTACAAGTTATGATTTACAAAAGAAAACAATTTCTTTAAATTTTCAAAATTTAAACAATAATTTTAAGAAATTTGCTATCCATTTTTTTGTCATAACAAAACAGTTTTCTCAGTCATAGATTACAGTATGTTGAAACAAACGATGGACAATCTTCAATGGGAGATATTTTGTGTGGAGTACCACAGGGATCTGTGCTTTCGCCTTTAC
Organism: Apoderus coryli; assembly: GCA_911728435.2. Taxonomy (NCBI): domain Eukaryota; kingdom Metazoa; phylum Arthropoda; class Insecta; order Coleoptera; family Attelabidae; genus Apoderus; species Apoderus coryli. Next base: position 8,152,964 of record OU452206.1, on the reverse strand, counting down.
TATTCTGTTTATACACAGCAAACATCCATAAACACCTTTTAAATTGCACAAACTATGAATATGCAGACGATCGTCAGTTAAGATTCTCTTTCCATTATAAAAATGTGAACTAGCTTCTCACATAATAAATCAGGATTTGGAAAAATTATTAAATATTTCTAATATGCATCAAATGATTATAAATCCCAATAAATCATTTCATTTATTATTTGGTAAAAACAAGAACATAATAGGGACTATCTTAAAACTTTACGATTGATAATAAAGTAATACCCTGCGTATCCGTGGCAAAAAACCTTGGTTTACTTCTCGACACAGATCTACGGTTTACAGATCACGTTACCCAATGTTTACGTAAAGCATACAGTACTTTAAAAATGCTAACTGTTGCTCTCGTCTTGAGTCATTTTAATTATGGGGATGCAGTGTATGGTCCTTGCCTGAGAACGTTGGAAAAAATAAAATACAACGAATCCAGAAATGTTGCCTGAGGTATACCTATGTTATTAGAAAGTATGATGCGGTATCACATAAACTTAGGGATAGCAAGTGGCTGGATATGGAATCTAGACGAAGACTGCATTCATCCTGTCTGTTTCATTCCGAAAAGCATCCTCCACTTATATAATAAGATAAGCTTTCGCTCCGGTGTTCATACGTTAAATTTAAGATTTAAAAGTTTGCTCTCTCCCCCACCCCAAGCTAGTGCAATTTTTTTGAGATCGTTTTCATGCATGATCTATGAGACTTATAATGGGATACCTCTACATTTGAAGGAGTTGAAGTTGTCCGGTTTTAGGAGCGCCTACCGAAAAATATTACTCAATAAGCAGAGAAGTTGATATTATATACATGTTTTTCTAGTGTGTCAATAGATATAAGATTTGAATGAGTGATTTAGATTGTATATTATTTAGCTTTTTGTTAATTTGTATTAATGTCAGATTTTGCATCACATCTGTTTGGTTTTTCTTTTTTAATTTTTGTTCACAAACAGTGCGTAATCGTGGGAATTTTAAGTAAGATTTTTGTTTGCTTTTGGGTTAAAATTGTAGAACAGTACTAACTGCCTTTTAACTCCTTTTGTATTCCATTTTTTTTTGGACTGCAAATAAACTGATATTCTTATTATAAGAAAAAGTATTTTCACAAAATGGTGAGAACTGTGTAACATTTAAGAATTTGATTCTAATCATATAACATTGTAGCTAGATATATGTTCATGTTCAATGTATGGATTAACATTACTGCGTGAGTTTGTATATCGTGCAACTGAGGATGGAACAGATTCCGAAACATGTCTGGCAACACCCCTTCCCGAACTTAACATATATAAATATGTATATAAAGAATTTTGTGAAGCAGACGTCGTTTGATTTATCGAGTAAGTATCTGTTTATACAAATGGGTGTCACTTCTCTAATTTTACAAATTCGGCATGATTTAAAACCATCTTTAACTGCTGCTCTTTCTTTCAAAATCCAAAACTTCTGTCTTAAATTATTCACAAATCAATGAAAACTATGGCAAAATTGAATGAATTAAGCTTCGCATTGCTTACCCACCCACGGTATTCTCCAGATTCTCCAGAAGTTATTTTATGACGGACTAAATAAGTTTATTTCACAATATTTAAGATAATATACATGTTAGGTATATTATGTTAAATATTATTTTGTCGATCAAATTCACTGGCGGATCTTTAATCAACCATTAACATTTACCCCTAATACCGTTTTGAGACTAAGCGCATACAGAAAGTTGTTGAAGGTACCTTAGAGGCTTGTCTAAATTCCTACTTGGCAATGATGTTTATGTTTACTTTGTTTACAGCTTGATTCTCAATTAGAACATTTGAAATGTGTTTTTTTTTTTATATTTAGATGACGTTTTTGTGAATATGAAGAAATTGCATTCGCTTCTGTTGTGAACTTTGCCACTTTGAACCTTCTCTATATAATTTGCCATAGTGACAATATTGTTTTTACAAATGTGTGAAAAATGCCCCAGTAACCTTCAGAATGTTACTTTAAGGCACTAGTTAAAGTAAAATGTAAAATTGTAGAAGAAAACGTCAGATATTTTTACAAATCGTAGGTGGCTCGACTGGCCGCTCCATCTATGTCATTAAATAGATCGATGAAACCACCATTTTCTTCTATGTTTTCTTGCATTTTTAAGACAAAATCACAAATAATGTGTTTTAAAAAACTGACCACATTTGACATTTTCCGTAAGCAACAAATCCAACAATGGTTGATATGTCAACTTTGATCATTTCTAATATATACGGTGGTATTTAAAACTATCGATTTTTAATTTACACCCCCAGTAATCTTCAAAATGTTATTTTAATGCACTGGTGCCTTAAAGTACACTTTAAAGCACTAGTATCTTTAAGAAAAATGTCAAATTTTGGAAGAAAACTTCAGATATTTTTATAAATCCAAGGTAGCTCGACTGGCCGCTTCATCTGTCATTAAATGGATCATTTTCTTCTGTTTTCTTGCATTTTTAGGACAAAATGGCAATTGTATTTTAAAAAGCTTTCCGTGAATAATAAAGCCAACAATGGTTGATATGAATGTTATTTCACAAATGTCAACTCTGATAATTTTTAATGTACAGCCTGAGGATAAAGTGTGGAAACCCCTGTATATTTCCGAAATTAATCTGTATATTGAAAAATATTGGAAACTTATTTGGTATAGTTTTTGACACAACCACAAAGAACACGATTGTTTTATAAAACAGTTTTTTCTCAATTATTTTCTAATGTAACCCTATAATTCAATTTTATGTTGTCGTATCCAGAAATAAAGAAAAGAAAAATATACCATGTCATTTAAAAAAAAAAACAAAGTTGGTTGCCATAACAACAAAGCTGTTAACGCTATAAAAAATTGAACATCGGTAGGTTGTGCCAAAAATTATACCAAATAAGTTTTCATTAGAAATGTTTTGAAGTTAACGATTATTGTCGGAAATATACAGGGGTTTCCACATATTATACTCACTCTGTATACGGTGGTATTTAAAACTATTTTTTTTAATTTAATACTAATGACATTAAGTCAGTTTACAATAATAATTGTAATTATTACAGACAATTTTTTTTTACTTTTGTACTAAACAATCTTAACGTTTAATTCGTAACAGACCAATTATTGCAATTTGAAGAAAAAAAATTGTATATTTGTATTTTTAAGACACTCATCGGATGCAAATGTACTTTTAACAATTATATCATAATTAACTATTAAATATGGTTGTCGGAAAATCTCAGGTTAAATGTATTTTTGCCCCCTCTCAGAAGCTTTACTGGTCTCAATTCCTTTACAATGTCAAAAAAGCAGATCTTATTGAGTTTTCATGTACCTATAATTTATTTCTCATATAGTAGCAACAGAACTGAAGGCGGGAATAGCTTGTTAATAAAATGTCATGTATCTCGAAGTTTAAAGAAAAACTATATTGTCACATAATCAATTGATATATTATAACGATGTTAAAATAAATATATAATATACTAATTAATATTAACTTTACTTTTTCTTTTTTGGGGCATTCTCCAGACCCCTAATAAACTTTTTAGGAATTTTATATTTTTCAGTTAAGAGATTGTAAATAAAAAGTACTTGATTGCCTTGTACAAGCAGTTGGTCTGATTTTTTTCCCGGTGGTTTTGATGTAATACTGGTACTTGCTGCCACACCATGTTGACAGTCTTTAGAAAACTCATTTATATTTATCCCAAATAATTCCAAGTTATCTACTAGAGTCACTTTTTTATTGCCTGACCTCACGGACACACTCATACTAATTGGAGATATTTTGCCTTTATTAAAAATCTCCTCATTTCCTGCAGATACTTTATAACAATTCTTCATTGCCGCGCATACTTTTTCCATTAATTCCTCCCACGTAACATTATTTTCAGTTCGACATATTGTTTTTAAAATATTCTTTGGGGTTATTAATCTTGAGTTTTTTACATCTGTTTGACACTCATTGTCTTTTACGTATTTGGTGACGTATTTTCTAATATCAGATCCCTGAATTGTGTCTCCTTTTGTCAATCCTGAACCTTCAAATATTGGTAAAACATTATGTGTAATGATATACGACTCTGTAACTGACGTTTCGGATTGTTTCGATGTCTCCTCCGAATTTTTCTTGGGTCTATCATCAGGTGATAAATAAAATTCACAATATTTTGGATGATCTTTGTTAATATTTACTATAGCTTCAACTCCTTTTTTAATTTCTTTCACAGTAATAATTCCTAGGGTTGATGCAGAATCAAGAAATGGCTTCAGTTTTTTGTATGATGTTTTCTTAATATCCAAAGTATTATCAGGTGGGCACAAAGGCATCATTTGTAGTTTAAAAAAGTTAGAAATTAGAATCGGAAGTGTCAGTGTTTTAGAATACTTTATTGCCCCTAGAAAACAATACCACAACAATTGGTCCATAGCTTCAGCACCTTCAACTATATTTTCTTTTTCTTCTGTTGTTTCTTCATTCATTATCAGACAATTCGGAGATTCATTAACCTCAACTAATATGTCTGAATTTATAGCACTCTCATCATTTCCTTGTGTCACTTCTTCAGAAGCTTTCGATGGCCTTTGACCACCTAACACTGGAAAGTCTTCCTCATAACTTTTAAGCACCAACCATTCTGGAGGCCCAAAATTAGGTAATGGTGGAATTGACATACCTAAAAATAAATTAGACTAGAGTTATCGTTAAGATGAGAACAAAAATAATGTATAATATCCAAGCAATAATGAGAATAAGAAAAAGTGTTCGTTAGTGTTAGATTACATATTCAGCAATCCAAGTGCCTACAACACTATTGTTTGGATGCAAGTAGATACGGATGACAGTACCTAGTTTGCCAAGAATTTCGGCAATTGTGATAGTTTTCGATTTATCAACATACTTAAGTAATGGTTGGTAACGCAAATCAGTAAGTATTTAGTTCCATGAATAAACAAAGTTATAGAATTTGGCTTGAATATATTGTCAAATCACCCTTATAGTTCAGACTCCTAAATTGACTATTGACTACTCCTAAAATGATGTTATCCATAATAAATACATTAAATAAGAATAACGACCAGATAGTATAAACATTGGAGAATAAATCAACTTTTTCCGAAATGTAGATTAGATAGGTATCTTCATTAATTATTCTTTACAAAGTTCAATCATATTATATGCTAAGTGCTCCAGAATCTCAATAAGTACACCACAATGAACACATTATAGTAAATTCATACAAGCGTTCCATTTCTCCAAAAAGAATTAGGTAAAAACTGTAAAATTACTAAGTAAATCGTGTACTCGTACCTTCTAATGAACACAACTTGTCACCATAAAAATGATATATATTAACACATTTGCCTTTCCCATGTGAGAGTAACATTGAGGCAGAGCTTTGAGATGTAGTTCCAACAGCTACTGCCGCTCTATTGTTCGATAAATTAACATATGCTAAACTATTTTCTGGTAGACTTCCATACCTCGGTAGATCAATATGTCCAGGCGGTGTAATAACTCCAGGTAACATTAAATCTGCTCCGGATGTAATGAAAGTCATAACGTCTGGATGTGTCGTAAACGACTGTAATATATTTGGATATTTCCATAACAAAAATATTGTTGGAAATATTTTTCCTCTTATATCAAAGAATAAAGGACGCTTCTGAATTGTATATACCAGTACAACTTCATCATCAGCTGCAACTACTTTCAGAACATTGATAATTTCTTTTTTATTAAAAATTTCATCAGCTTCGAGCTCACTAATGCTTGGAAGATTTTTTATTAATAGTTGTTTCACATTTTTTCGCTCAGATGCTTTTACCTGATTATTACTTTTTATTCTCACAGTCTTTTTAAACATATTTTTTTAACAAAATAACGTTCAATTTAAAGGACAATACAAATTTACCTAACCTAACATTTATCTTTTCTCTTTTCTTCTGCCCCCTTGAAGGACTGGGCTCTATTCTTGAAAAATTGGCGATTCGAACAGCCGAGAAAACAGAGGCAGCACCGTGTTAATTTAGTAGGATGGGCCTCGCTTCGCTCGATCGTACTACTGGTCGGTGTTCAAGAATAGGCCCCCAGATATTCGACTATGACTATGACTATGACTATTAATTTTTCTGCAAACTCAGATCCGTTGGCTTGATCATTTGCCGCACACATCGCTTGCATATTCCATAAAAGGAACGACACACGGTTTGAATTTAATTAACTGTGAATCAAATTTTGTAAAAGGAAGGAGATTGACAGATAGGTGAGTGAAAATTGCTGATATTTGCCAGAGAAAGATATCACCTTTGACTAAGCAAAGCATATCACTAATTATTATAATTTTTTTCCACCAAATTTGTAGGTTATATTTTTGTTTTTGTTTAGATTTACGTATGTAGTATTTACCTAGTTCTGACTGCAATTTTATTAATAGTTTAAATTAAGCTATTTATATTTTTATGAGATAGATAGGTATTAGATATTTAGTTTGCATCTGCAGCTTCATACATCTATCAGTTTTCCTTTGAAAAATAGCTTACCAAATTTGTTGAGAGGTAGGTAAACAAGTTAAATTTACAATAATTGATATATTCACTCACCCTTGAAACAATTTAGGTCACCTCAACAGATTCAATGTAGAATGTAGATATTTATATTCTCCATAAAAGGATAAATATGATTTATGAATTAAATCTAGAAGCTTTCGGTCAAATTATGACAAGTTTATTTTATACACAAATTTACACCGTCTAACCAGAATATTAAAAGAACTGATTTTTATAAATTTTATGTTTATATGTGTATACTATATTACTACAATCAACATTGAAAATGTGCACTAAAACAGCACATATTAAAGATTTTGGTATGAATGGGTGCCAAGTGCCTGTAGGGAATGGAATTTGCGGTGAATCACACTCTTTGGATATTATTAAACAATTTAGAAAACTTTATGAGGATAAAATGAATAGTATAGACAGTGCAGCTGGTGGAGACTGTTTACAGGTAGGCATTTTTGATATATAGATAGTTTTTCAATTGTACATATTTTTTAACAGTTTACTAGGTACGACATATTATGATTCTGTATTTCCTATTAAAACTTTTCGCTCCACGTAAAGAAAAATGCATTTAACATAAGTAAACCACTTATATCTAGACATAACTCGGCCGACAACGATGTATGTGCATTTAATTTTTCGGTACCTACCCAATACCATTTGTTCAGATGATTAGTATTTCTTCAAAATGTATTGGTTACCCATAAATCTAATTATTAGCCTTCACTTTGGTGGATTTAGGTCATTAAAGGGAAACACCTTTAACACTTTGTGGACAATTCGACTTAAGCATATTAAGTCATCTTGAAAGTCAATGCATTATCTGACATCGTCTCTATCGAGGTCTCTGTGTATATAGTCAACAAACAACAATATAACACAAATAAATAAATACACTTTATTGTCTAACAGGCAGAACCCAATTACAAGAGAAAAGAATTCAACAAATTCTAAATAATTTATAACATACAACTAATAATTAACGATAACTAGCACATACACAAAACCCAATCCATACAAATTCCGCATCCATGTGACGGCTCAAATTCACAAAGATTCAATAGCCTGCAGGTGCCGCGATAAACTCTGCTTAATCTTACTAGACTTCACATTAAATAAGTTTATATTATTGATGCCCAAAGAATTGCAATAACTTTTTTTTTTTGATATCATTATTTGGGTTTTTGGTTCGTATTAACAACAAAAGTGAAATACTTTTTTATTTCATGTCAAACTTCTTTTTTTCTTCTTCGACGTTTCGACAAACAAATTTTTGTCTTCTTCAGACCTAAACAGGGTATGTTGGGGAAAAATGTGTATTTGTATTTATGTAAGTTAACTTCATTCCACTTAGGTTTAGTTTAGTGTGAATTCTTTTTGCAAAATGGATTATCTGTAAAGATACTTTCGAGCAATCAAAAATACACATTCCATCATAAGGTCATCACCTTACCACTTAATTATTTAACTTACCTCTTAGTCTGTGACATATTTGACGTCATAAGTATTATCGGATATGTGTACTACCAAAATCTGTACGACCAAAATCTATATGTGATAACTAATTAATGATTTCTTTCAGGAAAAACTAAGAATTCAACAAGAATGGATAGGGGATTTAACAGAACAAAATGAAATGCTTGTAAGAGCTGTTGAAGAACTAGAAAGTGAGGCAACAGAAAGAGTGCAAATGCTTGAGGAGAAATTGCAACAAAGTGCGAAATGTGTTTGCGAGGTAAATATATATATCCTCTTAGTCTGATTGAAATAAATAACAATAAATGCTAATAATTTATGAAGAGAATACTATTGACACAAAAATAAAGATCCCATTAAAAATGTTTTAGTGTTGTGTAACCTAAAAGTCCCTAATGTATGTTTTCCTCGCCTCCAGTCCTGATTCGAAATTAAAAAATAATACCAAAAAACCAAATAATATTCGATTAACGTAAGTTGATATAATATGAAAAAACAGTTAAACAGTAAAATGTTCACCGTGTGCGTTATTGTTTACTGTAGGTGATGAAAAAATACAGGGAACACGATTTCACCAACGACTTATTAGAGGAACCATTACAGAGAATATTCCGTTTGGAGAGCGATCAAAAGAACCTGTTGGAGTTTATTAGAAGAGCCCGAGACGAAAACAAATGGAGCACAGACGGATTGTTATTCTATGAAGTATCATCCAGAGATTTGTTGGACAACCATAACTGTAAATGCACTTCTAATAAAAGGTAAGCTTAAGTTATGTATATTTCACTGTTGTAACACCGACAATCGACCAAACATATCTTTTTGATTGGCTATATCTCGAAAGTCACCCGTGTCACAGTTTTTCAATTTTAAATATGTAATTTTCAAAATTTGAGACTGTAAAATGATAGTATATTATGTAACTAGCAGCCATTGAGAATTACGACACGAGCATAAAGTTACACGCGTTTTTATGTAATCATAGTGATGCAGAGAGCGCCCTCTACAAATCACATCAAAATTATCAAGAAATTCAAATTCCTTGCCCCCAAAAACCCTTGGTTCAAAACTAAAAAAACTAACAAAACGATATTACCACTTTGGCAACCCTGTATGTCGATTATTATCAGGTTTTGAACTATGGTAAATTTGGCCAAATCTCAATATTTTACCCAAGGAATTTACAGTTTTACTGTGTACCATTAATTATGGAACACCTCAAGAATAATTTTTTTTCGTATCTTTCAAGTTTTGGTCCATTTTTCCTCTTGGTAAACGCATCCGTGGACGTACTGTATATATCAATCGATAGGTCTTTTTAGCCTTTTTCACAAAAAAGTATCAAATACAGGGTGTCATATTTAAAAAAGTTGGATTGTATGTAATCTGAACTAGCGACAGCACAAGACATTTTTGGCGGAGATCATAAATTTATTAGCGAGTATAAAACATACTTTAATTTATTCCAAGGAATCTTAACAATGTAAAAATATAGATATAGGGTGTCCCATTTGAAATTCTGGAGTTAATGACGTTGCAGCACCTCTCATTATTAACTCTCAAATAATTTTAAAATTTCTTTAAAACCAATAAACTTTTGTATTATAATTTTATTTATAAAGTCAGTATTTTCTGACATGAATATTTATTTTTGTTTTTAAAAATTATTTGCCTTCCTAATATGATTTTTGTATTTTGGTTTAAATTTGAAGATGATCAAGATTTTGTTTGTTGCAGATATCTTCAGCCAGATCCCACCGAGGTACGAAACACGGCAAGAGTATTATTTTCTCTGAGAAATAAACCCAATTGTGATAAGAACCAACCCTGTGCTCCTTGGTGCCCCAAATCCATTTTAAAAAAGAAATAATACATTTGTTCCTCTACAGTATGTGATCTTTTAATCATTTGATATCTCTAACATATCAACTTCAGCTTTAATAAAATCAAGTGATTAAAATGAATACCTTACATATCATGTTAACCATTGTATTCCCAAATACACATAATATATGCAATAAAACATATGATTTCCTTTTGAGCCTTTAATTTCCTTTCAGTGAAATAACAAGTAATATTATGTATGTCGAATTTTTATTATCACTTGAATTTTATAATTTTTTGTATTTGGTGATATTATCATACTGTAGTAGTTGAATGGAGAATAGATAATAATAATTTGATGTAACTTGTCAATTGATATAAATCTGGTAAAATTTCAAATTATAGACAAAAATAGATGATAAATTGTTTACATGGTCCTTCGAGCCGGATATGAACCAGCGACCTAAAATTTAAATTTAAAAGATTTATCATCTATTTTCTTCTATAATTTCATATTTTACCAGATTTATATCAATTGACAAGTTACATCAAATTATCATTATTTATTCTCCATTTAACTACTACAGGATGATAATATCAACAAATACAAATAATTATAAAATTATAATTCAAGTAATAATAAAAATTCGACAATGTATTTTCACAATAATTGATTGATTTTGATTGGTGTGTTTGGTTTTAGGCTGAAGAAATGCTGAAACAACAGGAATGGTAAAACAATTGTTAGGTGAAATTGTTGCAAAACGTTTAATTATCTAATTGTTCTAGCAAAACTCGTGAGTTGCAAGCTAAAGTAGAATATTATTGTTCATTTGGTGATATTGAATCAATGTCTAGAGAATTAAAATGCAAATCGGATGAGTGTGAATCTTTAAAACAGGTGAGAACCATAGTTTTAGTATATTTAATGTAAAATATTTTCTTATAGTCAAATACATGCAGTGTGTGTTTGGATTCAGTTTTGTTCGGAAATAATTAATAAGTAAATGAATGTAAAAAAATAAATAAAACATTTGTGAAGAGTATTTTAAATAGGTAAATGATCTATATTCTTATATCATTAATCTTACATAATTATATTTGTAGACGTTGATTGATACTCGACAAGCCCTAACTGAAGAAGTTGCTATAAAACATGATGAAATTTTACAATTAAAGCGTGACGTTTTTAATTTGGAAGAACGATGTATACAGGCAGACAAACAAACAGCATTTAGGGATGATATTATAAAGGAATTGAGGAAAGAAATCAAGCAATTGAAACAGCAGGTGAGCAGTATTATACATGTCAATTGTTATTCATTACTTTAAATTGTAATTCACGTAAAAGCTAGTCATTGGCCGCTAAGATTGATAAAGCTGTGTTTTCTCACGGCACTTAAGGGATTTGATATGTGACATTAGAGAAAAATCAAAATGTTTCTCCAAATTTAAAATTAGTAAGTCTCAATACCACTTAAACAGATTTAAAACATTAAGGAGGCAAATAAAAATTAAAACCTGCTACACGGAATACATTGGCAGAGTTCAGGAGACAATCAAGACTGACCCCAAAGAGCTATTTCGATACATACAAGGCAAGAAGCGTAGGTCGCGTATACCCAGTACATTGGTCGATGCGGAGGGGCAAGAGATATGTGACCCACTTGACATACTTACGGCTTTTGCCACTTTCTTTCGGAGTGTTTACATGGATTCAACTGGGGATGACTGTCTGGAGTCATTTGATGGTATGGACTTGATTTCGGTAGGTTCTTTAAGCGAGGATGACATAATGATGGGACTGAAAAAACTGAAACCGAAGTTGACTGCGGGGTGGATGACGTTCCGGCGTTTATAATCAGAGATTGTGCTTATGTTTTTGTGAAGCCTTTAAAAACTATTTTTAATCTTTCACTGGAATCTGGCGAGTTTCCAAAATTATGGAAGCTCGCAAGAATATGCCCAGTACATAAATCGGGTGGTTTGGCCCATATCACGAACTATCGTCCTATCTCAATTCTCTCAAACTTTGCGAAGGTCTTTGAAACGGTATTGCATGAAAAGATCTTCAAATAAATTAAAAATCGTATTATTCCTCAGCAGCACGGCTTTTTCCAGAATCGTTCCACTGTAACAAACATGGCCACTTTCTTACAAGACATATTTCCCGCTATAGCAGAGGGTTGCCAGGTCGACGCAATCTATACGGAGTTTACTAAGGCCTTCGACAAGATGGATCACTCTATTCTTAAACATAAGATGCGTTGCATCGGTTTCCATGAAGACCTGATCTCGTTTTTCTCATCTTATCTAAGTACTAGGCAACAGTATGTCGAGTACAACGGCTACCGTTCTGATTTATTCACGGCAACCAGTGCGGCACCCCAGGGGAGCAAGTTGGCGCCTCTATTATTTTCCATATTTATAAATGATATTGGTTCTGATATTTCTAGCAAATATTTGCTGTTTGCTGATGATATGAAGTTGTATCGAATTATTTCCAATTCGGATGATTGTTCATGCTTGCAGAGAGATGCAAATCTTTTGCATCGTTGGTGTATGCAAAATAAACTATATCTGAATGTTAACAAATGCAAAACCATAACTTTCACTAGGCGTGCTCATCCTATAGTGCATGACTACCGTATGAATGGAAGAATTTTAGATGGGTGTTCAGTGATTAGGGACCTTGGTGTTTTAGTCGACAGCGATTTAAATTTTAATCAGCATATCTCTGAAATTACTATGAATGCATTGAGAATGCTGGGCTTTATAATCAGATCCACAAAAAATTTTACTAATACCAAATGTCTCTTAACTCTTTATAATTCTATGGTGCGCTCTAGGCTTGAGTATGCTTCTTTGGTCTGGTCACCAATATATGATATGCACATGAATAGGGTTGAGAGTGTTCAGAGAAAATTTTTGAAAGTCCTGGCATTTAGGATTGATGGCCGTTTTCCACCGCGCGGTCTAGATCACCAACTTTTACTGGACCGATTTGACTTTTGGTCGCTTTCGAAACGTCGTATCTTTGCATCGCAGGTGTTTCTATTCAAATTAATTAATGGTATTTTGGACTGCCCACGTTTGCTTCAACAGATTGATTTTCATATCCCGTGCTATCGCTCCAGACATCCTAAACTATTTTATATACCTCAGTTTCGTACTAACTACGAATCGAGAACACCTTTATGGCGTGCCTGCAGTGATTTGCTTTTGTATTATATCATGTTTTGTCTTGTAATTGGGTTTTTCGACCCGTTAGACAATAAAGTATATTTATTTATATAAAATTTACTAAATTTGTGTATGATTAATTATGTACTTTTTCCGTTATTTTACTTTCCCGCACAGGGAAATGTGCGTCTGTATGTATTCTTCCACGATAGCGCCCAAACGCTTGACTAATTGAGCTAATTTTTTTTTGTTTTTGGTTGAAATCGCTTAAGCCCTGTGATAGGCGTGGACACAACCGCTAACTTTTAAAATAGCAGTAGGGGTCGAGTGATAGATCATATTAAAGCATTTTTATCTGCTTTACGGCAATAGGTCACTTTTGATATTTGCCCCCATAACTCTTGTGAAAATTGCGTTTAAAATTTCACCAGTTAGGTAGTTGGCACCTATCTTATTACAATTAAAATACAATATTTTTAACCAGCGGCGTAATGCATAATCTGGAATTATACTGTTCCTATCAACAACGATCTCCCTTCTATCCGTCCAATTCTATTGCCTATCATGCGTTCACAGTAACTGTGTAAGCGAGTAAGATAGGTAGATATCTGTTATTACCTATCTTACTCGCTTTCATTGGATTTCAATATTGTATCGCCTTCCCACCTTAAATTTTAAATACAACTTTGATATACATCCCTTCTGATGCTTCCCCTACAACGACGGCGGTACTATAATTAAATAACATTTTTTTTTTTTTGGAAAAAAGGGTTAATCTATGCTCCTCGTGTAATATATTTTTGATTGATATATTTAAGCAAGTTTTAAAAATACTAAAAATTGAAAAAAGCTTACACGAGAAGCATGTTGTTTTTCTTTATTATATATTTTAATATATTTTAAATTTCAATTTTTTATATTAATGACTACATACTCCCAAACGCGTTAATAACGCATTTAAAACTAAATTAACTTGATCAGCTCACGTACAGTGGATAATGTTAAGTTAAAGACTTTTTTCCGGGTTTCCTGCCAATGTCTAGGTTTTAAGCGATATTACAATTTCTATACATATCATTCTTCTATTTTTAATTTTAGATAATTTACTATTTCTAAATATAAAAGTTTATCTGTAAACATTACTATGAACGAACATCTTTGATATATTGAATGGATGGATTCTTTTCTTTTAATTTTATTTTTTGATTCTCATTCATCCATGTGCAAATAGTTCTAGCTAGTGTTTACTGGTAATAGTAAATTATTTAAAATCTATAACAGAAAAGAAATTTACTTCCCTTATCCAATCCTATAGATCCCTGAAAAGTTCCAGTCAATTTATCCTTGTCCATCTGAACCACTTAATCCACAACACATGAGAAATTCCGAACATTCCATAATAGCTGCGGAAAAACCGTATCTGATTATAAATCATAGTTCCAAGAGACAAATCGGGCGAAATACAGTCATTTTGATTCATAAAGATGGTACTGTCGAAAAATCGACAAATTTTGAAATGGAGCGAAATAGTACTAACAAGACCAGTGTGTATGAGGAACATACTCGCACATGCATGAAATGCAAAGTGAAACTTGAAGAGAAAAATAAAACTTTTGATGCATTACACACGTGCAAATCAGAAAATGATTTAGTAAATTGCAAAAATAATTTGAAACCGGTAAAGCAACGTAGTAAATTCACAAACGGGATTGGTATCAGTAGATGCAAAACTTTTTTAGATAGAACCGACGATATCTTGAAAGATATGGATATTGAAGATCGTTTGAAACGTAGGAAAAACGCTGCATTGCCGAGTGTACCTGTGAAAATGTTTATATCTAACTTTGAGAGAAATAAAAAGTGATCTTATTGTTTTGTTTATTTTATAAACTATATTTTTATAATTTATACAATGTGTAATTATTATTTTTATTGATAATTATATTTAGTTGATTTTATTTAAGTATCTTTTTACTCTAAATTGTTTCGCAAACGATACCGTATTTTAGGTGCGCGAAGAAAGTGATGTTTTGTTAGAAAACAGTAAAACGAAAATTCACTCTTTGGTAAGAAATTATTTCTCATGTTTTAAACAAACTCTCGTCGATTTTATATAGTAGTTCTAGATATATGCTTGTATCTACCTGCATCCGTTAGCTGATCACTAGTTGTCAAAATTACTAAGAATGTTCTAACGTATAAAGTCCTTAGTTCTGAATCTCTCTTCAGTACACTAATAATTTAAGTCTAATACTTAGTAAGTATTCTTCACCAGGTTGTAATTTTTTACGTTGGACAATTTTTTCCAAAATTTTTTCGCCGTAACCTCTTCATTGTTTCTTTGACGGGCTCTTAAAAACACCAACAGCATCGCTTGATTGATTCAGGGATATCTTGTGGCGCATCAACGTGATAATATATCTAAATGAAAATTGGACTCCACAAATATCTATTTACCTTTTCACTTTGTTTTTTTGCACAGTTGTAATGACTAATAACTTTTTCTTATTGTTATATTAAATTAAATATTAAACATGCTTCGACTGTTACTAGTCATTCCATATAAAATGTCAATTACACAATGGTATGTTTATATTTATCTACAACTGTCACGTAATAGCTACGATTTGACACTATATCCAATGCCATATTGACGTATATTACCGCACTAGTGCGTTTTTGAAAACATTACCTCACTAGTGCGGTAATGAGAATGTTGTTTATCTTTGTCGCGATGGTCACAAAATATGGTCACCGGAACCTTGTGCTGTCAGCCAATATTAGCAATACGTTGAATTTTTTTAAATGAAATTTTATGATATTATACTGTTAATAATACTAATAAACAGTTGTAGATAAAATTCTGCACGTAACACGTGAGATAGGAATTATCAACGCACTTGACTCCATGTCAAAATAAATGACGTTTGAGTTGGGTTGAACTTGACAATATTTTGTTATTAACAACATTAGCAACAACAAAGATGCATATTGGCAATTACATATAATTTTTCTCGGTTCATTTTTGTGACTACATAATTTCAATTTTGTGTCAATTTTCCGACAATTTTGAACATATGTATATGGATGTAAAGATGCTATATTTTATGAAATAATCCATTCAAAGAGGAGCGATGATTAATATATAAATCAAACGGCGTCTGCTCCACAAAAACAAATATATTTATATTTTAAAAGTCAAGGCACATTGCCTATGTCAGTCAGTTTTAAAAGCTTTTAAAATTTCCTTGAAATATTTAAAACATCTGTGATGATAAATAAAAAGAAAATATAGAAATATGCATAATGCCATAAAGTAATTTTGATTTTGGATATATTTTAATTTTCATTTTAAATTTTTATATAAAACAATGTTTTGATTTACAAGAAATATTCACAAAATGAATATGTTATATTGATAACACTAAAGTTTGTTAATCTTGTACCAGAAAGTCACTGATGATGAGAATATTTGATTTCTCGAAACATGTCTGACTGACATAGGCAATGTGCCTTGACTTTTAAAATATAAATATATTTGTTTTTGTGGAGCAGACGCCGTTTGATTTATGATGTTATATTTGTTTTTACTTAATCTTACATTATAAATTTTTGCAAAAAGCGGTAGGTATGTATTCTTAAGTATATTTAATGAATGTCTAAAAATATTTAGTTTTGGTGCAATGTCTAGACGTTCATAGCATTGTCACATTTGATAAGGGATTGGTAAAAATTAACTTGGGCAGGTGGATGGAAAATGCAAAACTAAACAACTTTTTTAAAGAAAACACGTGACACAATTCTTATGATTTCCTAATTTTTGTTTTATCTAATTTCTTATGTCTCTAATAATTAAAGAAACCCCATTTGATGCAGATTTTTTTTGGGCATTAACGAAAGCAAGTAAAAGAAAAATATCTGATATCTCACATACACATAACCTACCGTGTCTAGTTAACTCCTTAAAAAAATGTTCCCACAAAATTTAAATAATTATTTTTTGAATCTTAATTCTTTAAAAATATATTTCCGGTGCACCAGTGGCCAAACCAAAAACCAAAGAGACCTTGGGAAGCCTAATTTAACAAAAATATGTTAAAAACAAATGTGAAAAAAATGTCACCAATTGGGGGTCGCACCCGGAATGTCTATTTCAGAATTACAAAAAACAACCTGGAAAACGAAAGAGATAAAAAAAATTATTTTAAATTAATTAGATATTTGTTAAATCTGACATTCATTTAGAAGATACTAATAAAACTTATATGGCATATTGATAGATATCATTGGAGTTAAAACGTTAAAATGTAACGTAACGTAAAAATACTATATAAAAACGACGAAGTTAAAATGTATAGCTGTGTTTATTTGATCATATCCATAGACTAAATTTTAGGAAACTCAAATGGAAAGTAGTAATGCATTTATCAATTCAATTCGTACTAAACTCCATTCAACAGAAATAAAAACGGGAACTGATATAGATACAGAGAATAATTTTATAATTATATTAAGTAATGAAATCAAGCATCTAAATGAAATTATAGCTAAGAAAGATAAGCAGTTATTAGAACAATTTGGATTGATTAAAACATTAATAACAAAACTGTTTATGGTAGATAATGGACTACAATACATTGAAGAGAGAGTGCAATCTTTAGTAATTAATGTCGTTAAAAACAGTAGCGGATGTTATATATATTTGATGATAAGAACCTTAGGTTTAGAACAAAATTTATAGTCCAAGTTATACCACGTAACAAAGACACTTTCAATGTTGGCCGCATCAGGAAATTAAACCTCTTTCTAAGATTGTCAGAGAAGTATGGATTTTTAAAATATGTGCAGGTAACCCTTGCAAAGGGGTTTAAGTGCAGGCAGGCGAAAATATCTATTAACGTGGATGCGATAAGAATTTTTCGGTTATTTGATAGTGATTGATATTTCTCTATAATTTAAAACGCATATTGGAGAATTAAAAAAAAAATAATTTAAAAATACGGTCGAATATTCGCCGAATATTTCTTTACTAGTAGTAGTAGTAGTGTTAATTGAAATTGGTTCTTTTCTGAAAATATATGCAGTTCGACACTGTTAAATATTATAAACATACTATTTTGTAATTGACATTTTACAGGTAAATTTGAACGTAACACCGGAGAAAAATATAAACATAAATGAAACAATAATAGAAGTAACAAAAATTATAAAGAATTGTAGTAATATGAAAACTAATAATAAATGATCATTAATCAAATGCTTTGGAATTTTAATGCTTGTTATTAATATTACATACATTGAATTTCACCTTAAGTTTTGTTAAATGCAATATTTATTTTATAGAATTGCTGCAAAATCGGTACTGAAAATGAAGATCTAAAATTGAAGGTATACTTATCTACAAGTTCTGGTCTAAAGATAACGAATAAATTAATTGATTTCAGCTTGAGGAGTGTAAAAAGTGTAGAGTAGAAAATAATGAAGATGATACAAATAATGCGGTACAATTGCGCAAATTAGAAAAAGCTTTTAAAAGTTTTGTACGTATACTTATAATAAATTTTTTTCTACAAACATTGAATATTCGCTATATTATACTGTAATGGTCATGGTGCTGGTTTATGCATAATACATCATACTTACGGAAATAGTCATTATAATCACGAGGAATAAATGTCAAACAAGGACATTGAAATTCGAAAGCAAACTTTGGCATCTTAAAAACGATTTAAAATTTATAGGGGTAGTTGAAATTTATAGTTGCGTATTTATGCAGTTTTCTTGTTAATTAAGTGTAAAGTATAAAAAAACTGTTTTTATTTTTTCTCAAGTTGCTTCAAAAACGGCAAAAAACAAAATTTTTAAGCCCACTTTTTATTTTCTGCATGATGGTAACCGCAAATAAACTATCTTCAATTTTGTTTTTTTCTTGTTACTCTCTTAGGCGGCGGTTACATTGGATGCGAATTCGTACGAAAATATATTTGTGCAAATAGGTTCGAATGATCTTCTGATGCGACCAAATTATTTTGTTTTATTTGGTCAGTATTTGTGCGGAGTGGCAGGTTCGACGATGGACTGCGAAAAGCTTATAACTTTAGTACAGGTTTTGTAGGACCAATAAAAATTAACTTTATAATAATAGAGAATTAAATAAAAAGTTATATGGAAGGAAGTAGTACAGAATATAAATTATTATATTTGTTATACAGGGTGTCCCAGAATATGTAGGCAATCCCTCGGGTTAGGGTAGGTTATGAAAAAAGAAGGTTATAAGTTCGTAGAAAGTTTTGTCGAATGGGCCTTTGCTGCAAAGTTATGAGCCCTTAAAGACTAGATCTCAAATCCAGTTTTTTTAATAACTTTTGTACCGCCTCGTATAAATTAATGCAATTTTAGTATAATTTACGTTAGATAGGAACTCGTCCATAACCCTATTTGAAACAATGGCATTTCATTGCCGCAGGGGCGTACTGACGCACGAACTGTTAACCCCCTTTTTTTTAAGGCGTCATGATACTGTGATTTTGAAACAGTTTTTAAATAGCTTAAACATTTTGCTGTAAAAATGGTACTCTTGTTCGATATCGATAAAATAAACCGGTTTCGAGATAAAGTACTTTTTATTTCAAATGTATAAAGTGTGGTATTTTTAAATTAATTTTGTATATCGGTTCAACACCAGTGCTGCAACATTGTTCCTTATTTCCCGACAATGAAAATTAATCCTTTCTAATAAGTTTTGCCTAGTGTCAACCGGTGTGGAATAGACTAATGATTTCAAATGTCCCCACAAGAACAAATCTAAGAGATTAAGGTCCAGTGATCGAGGAGGCCAAGCAACTGGTCTTCCTATCCAATGATTTCCAAAAGTCACATTTAAATATTCTCGCACTGCATTTTAAATAAAAATTATACTTTATAATAATATAATAATAATAATAATAATAACTTTATTGTAAAAAAAAGCATTTTACAAATGGCGAAGTTGAGGCAAGCCTCCTATCTTAACCACTTAATTACTACCTAGTAAAAGTAAAAGAAAACAGAAAAACGCACAAAAACATATAGTATGTCCGACCATACACTACTATAATTTCTCACAAGAAAATAGCAAAAAATAGCAATAAAAACTCACAAATCACTACGCGTTGCCATGCCCCCTTACTAAACAAGTCCTTACAGCTAATTTGAATCTGAAACCTGTCATTTTCTTGACCTCGTCAGGCAGAGAGTTGTATATTTTTGAAATGTTATAGGTGAAGGACCTTTCATATAAAGCTGTGCTGTGCATTGGTGGTGTAATCATCTCTCCATTTCGCGTATTTAAGCTGTGAATCATACGCCGAAACGTTATTTTGCTGTATAAGTAACAAGGAGAGCCAGTTTTAATAATTCTATTAAAAAGAACCAGCATATGCAGCTGCCTACGTTCATCCATCCGCAACCAGTCAATTTCCCTAATCTTATCTCGAAACCGGTTTATTTTATCGATATCGAACAAAAGTATCATTTTTATAGCATAATGTTTAAGCTATTTAAAAACCGCTTTAAAATCTCAGTAACAAGACGCATTAAAAAAAAAGGTGTTAACAATCCCTACGTCAGTACGCCCCTGCAGCCTTAATGAAATGCCATTGTTTTAAATAGGGATACTCGACGAGTCCCTATCTGACGTCAATTATACTAAAATTGCATTAATTTATACGAGGCGGTTCAAAAGTTATCATTAAAAAACTGAATTTCAGGTCTAGTCTTTAAGGGCTCATAACTTTGCAGCTAAGGCCGATTCGACAAAACTTTTTATGAACTTATAACCTTCTTTTGTCACAACCTACCCCAATCCGAGAGATTGTCCACATATTCTGGGACACCCTGTATAGTAAAACAAAAATGTATTGAAACTATTATTAAACTTGGTTAAGTAGATACTGCAAAAAAGTATTTTGGGATAGCGTAAGCTGTATCAGTAACTCTGTTAAAACAACGTAAAGTAATACAGTTTTGTAGCTGGATTCATGGTGTGTGTTTTTAATTAATAAAGTATTAAGTACATAAAATAAATATGCACTACTGAATTGCATCTAATGTAACCACTATCAATTACGTATTCGTTTAAATAGATTTCTTACGAATTCGTGCGAATAAAATTTCGTCCGAATTCGTGCAAATCCATCTTTCTGAGAGTCGAGGTAAAAATGTAGAAAAGATTTCAATTATAATTAATGAAGGACATAGGCAGGGAGGGGCAAGAGAGGCGGGCTGGATCTTGGAATATTGGAAAATATTTAAATACTTTGTCACATCAAGATCAATCGATCGACCTTAAACCAATAATGTTCTTAGGGCATTTTTCTTCTTGCTGAGTTATTATCCAAAAGGAGCTTTTTAAAAAAATCCGGGCTAGATCTGACTAATTTTAATGAATGTTTTGAATTAATGATTTCAGGTAAAACATAAAATTAGTTTAGACAAAAAATGTAAATGTTATGAAAAACAAAATAAAATTTATCTAGAAGAAAATGAAAAATATAAATGTGAATGTAAGAATTTAAAAAATGAAGTTAATAGGTTACAGAGTGAGAATATAAGGTATTATTAAAATAGTATTTACTGAACTTATAATATTGTTGCTAATTTTATGTATACAGTTTAGGTAATGATTTAAAAAGTTTAACACAACAATTGGATACATGTAAATTAACTGGGGTAAAGATGTTATACTTTTTTATATGTGATATAATAATTAAAAGGTTATTATTGTAGGTAACTTGCAAGTGTAAGATAGAAGAATTAACTAGAGAAAATAAATGTAAATTAGACGAAATATTTAAATTAAATGAAGAGGTAATAGGAAGATGTATTTAAGGCCATTAAACAATGATAATGTTTACATGTTTTAGAATCGAAATCTGTCGAAGACAATTGATAGTCTTAAAAAAAGTTTTGAAGTATCTTCAAGAGTAAGCAAATTTGTATGCTTTTCATTTAAGTAAATTTGATTCTTCGGTATTTAAAATATACTTTTTTTCAAACGGAAATTGTTCTACCAATCTCATACACGGTCATCCTTTTCCTTGTCCATTTCCCACTCTCAATTGTTACATCCTTAAAACTTTTAAATTTGTTTACCAATATTAACTACAGGTTTTTTTTTGGGGCATTACTAACTGTATTTTCTAAATTAAATTTTTGGGTGTACGTCGGCGATATGACGACTTTTACCGCTACTACTACGCACCTTTTGGACTTTCAGAAATTCATTATCAATATCCAGTTTTCTTTATTTTTTTCTCATTAACAACCGCGTGCACCAAGTAACTAACGAAGGTTATTATTGTTTGTATTTTTTACTAATTTAAAATTTATTGTAACTTTCAGGTTACATTAGATGAAGTTACGAATTTAACAATGAAAATTGATGAACTAACTGAAACTCTACAAAGTAGGCAAAAGAAACAAGAGGAAATTGAAAAGGTAGTATGCAACAAGATATCCGATTTCGATTTTTCAACATAATCGTCTTATATTTTTAGGAATATCAAGAACAAATTAATAAATTGAATGAGACTATTTGTAATTTAACATGCGAACTGAATAAATGCACTGAACAATACGGCAGTGACACTAAAGTTAGTTTTAAATTAATAGAGTAGGTACTCTAGAAAAGGTTTATAAATATTTATGTTTTTTCAGGTGTGTAAAATTTGTAAAGGAAGGTCTAAGGTTGGGTTTTTAAACAATACTGAGGTATGTTTACAAATGTTTTGATATTTTTGTTGAAAGTAACTCAATAAATATATTTTGTAATATTTAAGTAAATTTTCGAAAAAGTAGGATAATTTTAAAACAATTGAATGAAGATCCCAAAAGATATAATATTTATAAAAAGACAAGACATAAACTTTTTGTTTATAAAGGGTGTTCCCTATGTATTATTACAAATTAATACAGGTGATAGAACAATGAATTTTAAGAAAAAAAGTTCCTATAAACATAGGTCCGCAAACGCATTGTAACCGAGATACAGGGCGTTTAAAATTAGCCCCTGATGATGGTTTTTTGTGAATATTAACGAAACGTTTTTAGACACGAAATTTTATACATGTATTTGATTTTTAATTCTTAACAAGTCAAACCAAGGATTTCCAAAATTATAGTCATGAGCGTATCAAACTAGAGGGGCGGGGGAAATAACGCCCCAACTTTTTTGTTCCTGGAATATTTCATTTATTTCATTTTTGAGTTCATAATAATAAAAAAATATGTAATTTGCTTAAAAAAGGGCATCTTCTTTTATTTTGGTATAGTTTTTAAGTAAATTGAGTTTAAAAATTTACTTAATAATCAATATTAAAAATATTACTTATTTAAAAATTTATGTACGCAATCTTTGATTGCCATGGAATGCATTGTGTCGAAAGAACATTGTTGAGAATATGCTGTCATCTTTATGTATCTAAAAATGTTTCGTTAATATTCACTAAAAACCATCATCAGGTGTTAATTTTGAAGGCCCTGTATCTCGGTTACAATGCGTTTGCGGACCTATGTTTATAGGAACTGTTTTTCTTAAAATTCACAGTTCTATCACCTCTATTAATTTGTAATAAGTAATAATACATAGGGAACACCCTGTATGGTATTTAAGCATTAAGGAAGAACCCTTAGGTCGCACTAGAGTTTATTGTCATGTGGGCTATTTTTTTCGATTTACAATGATTAGTATTTCAACTATTTGAGTTGACCGGTCATGAACAGAGACTTTAGATCGTATGGAACTTGAAAATATACTTAAAAATTTAAAATAGCTATATGAATATCATCAAAAATGCGACGTTACACAGGCTATATTGCCGTTTCTTCAAGCACTAAACTTTATTTTCGTCTAATAGAATAACAAAACAGTCCAAATCTTACTTTTGAACACACAAAATTAAATAGAACCTATATCTATCTCTAGGACATATAGAAATTATTTACGTATACTACTCGAATTTTTTAGAAAGTAAGAATGAATTGTGTTTTATTGTTTTGTTATTCTATTAACTGTAAATAATGTTAGTGCTTGAAGAAATTACAATAGAGCCTGCGAAACGTTGCATTTTTCATATAGAGCTTTTTTTTAAACTACAACCCACGATTTCCAAAAAAAACTTATATTAATTAAAGCACAAGAAAGTAAAAAGCAATGCAAATATTAACAGTTTGTTAACTTGAAACTTATTAAGTAACGAACTATAAAAATGGACTTGCTAATTATTAATTTTGTTTTTTCGTTTTTATCTTATCTAAAAGTTTGATCACATTAAACAAGCAATTCGTAAATTAAATTTGTTTGAAACATTTTGATTAACTAGCCATTAAAGATTGAATGAATTATTAACTGTATTAGTGATTGTTAATTAGTGGGATTGCATTTGCAAATACTTCGATTTTAAATAAATGTCTGTGCTCGTTACACTGATTTACTGTTTTAATTTTCAAAATTCAAACCACCATTTTTGAATCGTATTATGTATACGTCCTTTTAATAATTCTTATGACAAAGAAGAACAGGATGGTTCATTGTCTATGAAGATGACTAAATAAAGTCGAAACGTCGGCAAGGGGACAATATTGTTTTTCTACAACGACCTAAATCCCACCAATTAACAATCACTAATTCAATACAGAGGTCACAAATACATTATTATATTAACTGTATGATGCAGTATTACGAGGATTGTCATTTTAGTTGTGCATATTGTATATAGTAGGCGCCACTAGTAGTGTGACTACAATGTGACAATGGGGATTTTAAAAGCGTCAATTCAAACAATTTTACAGCATCTATTAACCAAAGAACAGAAAGCAGGTCGATGGGTGTCAAAAAAACTCAACATTGCTTCAACCGAGGGAACTCTAATGATGTGTATAGAATTGTCAGTTATGATGTATCGTGGATTTACACCAATTCAATGCAAATTCTCACAGCTCTCAAAAAAGTAACAAAAGATTGAATCGTTCATCCCCCGTAAAGTCCAGACCAAGTTCCAACATACTTTCTTTACCTTTCGGAAAATCAACAATGAAATATGTGGTCAATGATGTCTGTCGCAAGAAGAAGCAGTCGGCGCAATTTTGACTGTATTATCAAACGAGTGGAAAAACTCGTTCTAGATTTGGTTCGATTCATTAATTTTGCCCAGCCCCAGCGGTGCGCATGTCTGTCCCTTTTGTTACTTGCTACTACATTTCTTTAGAATACAAAGCGGATCTACCCGAGACAAAGCTACCTACTGTTGTATTTCAGCCCTATATGCAAAACTAAGAATACAACCCTCGCAAATAGGTGTAAAATTCAATTTTATTCACTTGATATCACTACTCTTTGATTATGGATTATTTCATTACAAAATGTATTATTTTTTATTTTTCAATCTAAGTTTAATTGTACTATATATAATTATTCTGAGTACTCATACAGTAAATATATTCTGAAAATAGATCTTCCGGCAACGAACTCTTACTGGAAAATCTATTTTAAGAGTGGGTTAATAATTCTCTCGACTATCTTTACTCATTCTACTTTTTAACTATAAATATACATATTCACTGCATTTATTCGAATCATATCTTTAATTTCAGATACAGGTGGATTTTGATAATGAAACTATAAAAAAACAACAATGTTGTGTAAGTGTAATGAATTTAATAAGATTATCAATTAAAAAAAAACGGCAAATGAATACTGCTAATTAAACTGCGCTTAATATATTATTTTTGTTCTTCTAGTCTATTATTTTATTTGAAATTGGCACTAAATTGTTATATTTCTAGATGCAAAATAAAGATGAAATAATAAAAATACAGAAAGAAACTGTAACCGCAATGGAAGAGGAACTACAATTGATTCGACAGGAAATATGTGAGAGAAATTGTGAAATTGAGAGAAAAAATAATGAAATAGATAATTTGAAACATAGAATTGGAAAATTAGAAGAATCACTTAGTGCTAGTGAGGAAAGATCAAATAATTTGCAGTTGGCAGTATGTATA
The DNA here is from genome assembly GCA_911728435.2 of Apoderus coryli. Lineage (NCBI taxonomy): Eukaryota > Metazoa > Arthropoda > Insecta > Coleoptera > Attelabidae > Apoderus > Apoderus coryli. The sequence goes on along the minus strand of OU452206.1, from coordinate 8,126,829 downwards.
TAATTTTAATAATTTTGGAAAAATTTACATGCCATATTTATTTTTTGCTTGTTTTTTTATGCTTACTAAGCCAAGCTTTATTTTTGTTGTGGCAGGTAGATCTATACACAAATTCAATTAATGTTTTGGAAGCAGCTGTTGAAAAGTCGAATATTGAGGTATGTACAAAATGTTCCTTTATTTTGAAAAACACTAATGAAAATCAAATTATATTCGTCTTATATACCCGTCCAATTTTAAATGTAAATATCCCATGAAGATGAAGTTATCTTATATCGATATATGTATATATAAAATGGGAGCTATTCAAATTTTGAAATTTATAGGTAAAAGTATGAAAGTGTATAATAAAAGGCCACGTAATTAAACCTACACCAAAAAATGTACAGCACTTTAAGAAACTAAGAAAATTCAAATAAATGTTTAAATACATTATAGAGAACCAATAAATAAAAACATACACCGGCTATTAGTAGTAAAATGCTGATATTTCTATTGTTTCTCTGTAGAATCACCAGAAGAAGCTGACAATAGCCAATCTTCAAAATGCTCTAGTACACTCTAAGCAGGAATTAGATGAATTTAAAAATAAATGTGCTGAAAACGTGAGTTTAAGTTGGACCGCAAGATGGTTTGGTAGCTTTACTGCTGAACCAACGAATGATAATCCTACGAATAACTTAAATAACAAACCAGTGCATGATGTCTGACTCCTATTTAGCTCTATTTATATGATATAATAACTGTATACTTAGAGTGATGTTTTAATCGCTTTTGTGTTCTATAGTTATAATTACACTAAGCAGAACCAGTTTTTTTTATTTTACATTAACTAATATTTATTGAGAATACTAGGGATGTAAATTGAAGTAACAACACTCAATTTGCCCTACATCCCATTATTCTCAATAAATATTAAAGTTGAGGGCATGAATATATTTAACTATTAACTAATATTTACATAGTTGTATGTTTTTTAGATGAGAAATTTTTATTTTTGTAAGCTACAGATATTTTCGAAATTTTTTGTTTCATAGTTTTACTAATCTAGACTGGCAGTTTTACTAAGAGATATTACATTTTATATTGGAGATGTAGCTGTTACAAATTTCTTATTGCTTCAAAGTTATCGAATATGAGAATGTTGGACTTGCCACTCGAGTTTGTGTAGTTTTTGTAGTTACCGTGGCCCTGTTTGAGCAAAATTACTTTGAGAATGTTTACAGACAACAACTAGAAAGAACTCACGCAGAATTTATAATAATATATCTGATTTGAAAATTAAAGATTTATACAAAAAATATTTTTGCATCTTATACATGCAGCCTTATTACATATTGTACTTACAAAATAATTGTTTATATACGTTTTATTAATTAGATGTTTTGCAATGCCATTAATTAAGACTACAATAAAGTACTTAGAAAATGTTTTGTTATTATAATAATTTATTCTTAATATTGTTTTTACTTTATTTTGTTAGTTTATCAATGTTAACTTTCAGTATTTTATTGAAGTTGTGTTATATTTATATTATTATTCCATATCTATATTTTATGTTGTTGACTTTTATTATAGCTATATTTTTAATTTATTAACTGTCTTTTTTGTTAATTGCCCTTTATAGTTTGATTAACTTTGACATTGGCATGTGAAATTATTGTGCATGTAAGTGAAACCAAATAGATATTAAGAATGTAATTTAAATTTACCCATTCTAGATCTTTTTAGGTTACAGAGTATGATATAAGAATTAAAAGTTTAGAAAACGAATTGAAATCATCGGAGGATCGGGAAACAAATCTTATTAACGAGGTTTGTAAACTAACATGATTTTTGTTGTTTATTGTAAATTGCAGTATTATACATTTTTACTATTATATGCAGTGTCACTATTTATTGGGTGATTTCGAAAAGCTACAGGACTTGAACTTCGATTTAGAATTGGAACATTGTGATTCACTTCAGGATATTGATGTTACAAATAATTTATTACATAAATATCAGTCCTTATTTACCATCAAAGAGGTATTTATTCAGCTACTTATTTGCTTCCTGCTTTAGCGTATTAGATCGTTAAGCATATCAATTTCTAATTTTTCGAGTTTGTTTTATGATAGAATATGAAATGTTTGATTAAAATTACAGCACGAATGTACTTGTTATAAACAACAAATTGCAAAATTAACGAGGCAGAAGAAACGTAATGAGGAAATCATTAGTTACTTTAAAACTGAGATGAGCGTAATGGCTGAGCAGTTGTGTAAACTACAAGAAATGTTGGTAAGTTTTTTAAATATTTTTGGTTACCAAGCTATAATTTATCGCTAATTTTAACCCCTAAATAAAATTTAACCGAGAGGATCGGGTAATATATTGCAACTAAATATTTCTATTTCCGAGCGGGTATAAATAGAGTGTGGGTACCTATATGTATATTTCAGATTTACGGTAAGTAGGTAAATAATTATACTTATGTATATTATTTAAATATTAATTGTACTTTTTTCTATGTAATAAATCCAATTAGTTAAAATTTACTCGTTTTGTTGTTGTTGTTTTTAATATAAAATATCTGAATATTTATGTTACTTTTAAGCCAATTCTTGTGGTTTATCAATTCATATTGCTTTTACCTTCATGGAAAAGCGTCATGAATTTCTTTATGCTGGCAGTACTAGTGCAATGCATGTCCATGTTAAGCACGAAATCTTGAAAATGCTAAATCCCAACCACATGGTATGAGGGCATACTAACTAACACTTCGAGTTTTCAAGATTTCCAACGCTTGTCTTATAAAATTTGTATAAGAATCTGCCAATTTAGAACATGACCCTAAATCAGTAAACTTTTCACAAGAAGTGGCGTTTTTAGTATATTTTTATTGAGCAAAACATATAAAAGCTTTTTTGTTTAAAACTGCTTATCTGTTGTTACAGACATATTCGAATGAATCCGTACAAGAGGAATATACCAAAATTCTCAGCAAATTCAATGAAGTTCAGTGTTCGAATGATAAATTGTCGACCCAACTTTGTGCTGCTGAACAACAATGTCAGTTGGAATGTCAAATGAATCAGTTACATGAATCAAAAATACAGGTAATACTAAACTCCTCTAACCTATTCTTTTAATTAATTTAGTAAATTGAATTTGACCTGTTCTTAATAATTGTTAGCTTTTAAGTGTTTTTGTGCAAAGTACATATCTGTGTTTAGGCACAAAGTAACTAAAATTTTATTAAATATAATATATAAATATCATAGAAATTGCAACAAATGGTGAAGCAGAAAGAAGGTGAATTGGCGCGACATCAAGAAGCCGTGCATGAAATCAGAAATCACTTGCAGTGTTCATTGGACGCAAATAAAGACTTACGTTCAACTGTTGAACATTTAAATCAAACTATTTGTGGATTGAAATGTGAGGTTGAAAAACATGAAGTTGAAAATTGTCGGGCAGTTGAAAGTACACAACAATGCAGGTAAATGGGTATGAAAGACATTGATAAAATGGTTTATCTTCATAAACAATTAATAATATGCATTTATTTTCTTATTTTTCTTGCAAATATTATCCGAATCTTATCTTATTGCATTATTATTATATCTTGCTCATTATATTTGACCATATTAAATTTGTCAGAATGGTGGAGTGTTTTAAACCTTTATTGACCTTAGATCACAAATCAGCACATGTTTCCAACGATTAACCGAGATTAAAGAAGCTTTAAATCGAAAAAGTAATGAGCTGTCAAACTTGGAAATGGATTACAATAATCAACATAGATTGTTAACTGCTACCCAAAAAAAATTACAAGAATTTAAAGAAAAAGAAAAGGAAAAGCAATGTATGTTGAAATGTACGTTAGAGGACTTAAGAGAGAAACTTGATTTAACAGAGGCAAATCATACAAAATTGTGTGAAGACTATACTAAGTTACAAGAACAGTTCGCTGCTATTGGTAGAAGAGAAGCAGTTAAAGATTTGGAAGTAAAGCGATATAGGAAGATAGTAGGCGATCTGAAGAAAACGGTAAATATGTTCTTTGTTAAAATTTTGTGTTTAAAGATGAACCTTTCACATTTTAATTACTTTGGGATTGCCAATAATAACAACCTAAGTACAATAATTGAATTTTGAAAGCTATAAAACTTCACTTTGTCCTTAAACTAAGAATATTGGAGATAACATGCTATAATATTGTATTGTCATGCTTACTCTAAAGAAAGAGCCGTAGTAAATAAATATAAATTGAAAAATATTCCTAATAAAATTGCGGAAACAATATATAATTATATGTATTAAATTAATTAATTCAAAAAATAGCAAGTCCAATGTTACGTCACCCATCAAATTCTATTTTATCGTGTAGGAGGAGAAAATTGAAACTAAACCCACGAAAAAAATTATTTCAAAGTTTTCTTACAGCTGGTTGATTTGAATAAAACATTATCAAATAAAGAATTCCAAAATAAATGCAAAAATCAAGAGTGCCGAAAGAATATGGATCTTGACGAATCTTCAAAATTGCAAGATATTTGTGTGAGTTGTCCTTGTGAAGTGGAATTTTATCAAAGTATGGTGGATAGTTTAAAAAAAGCTGTGATGGAGTTGAAACAGAAACTGGCAGATATTCAAAAAGCTAACAAACAGTTAGAAAAAGAGAAAAGAGATTTAATTAGTAATTTAAGTCTAAAAGAAAATGAATATGAACAGCTTAAGCAAAAATTAACTGAAAAACTACAACGAGACCGCCAAAATGAAACGAAGTAAGTGATTTAGGATAACAGTATGTTTTTAGCTTTCTATTTCATAAATTATCTATAGTTTAAAAAAAGAGTTCAAAAAATTATATTCTTAATAGAATATAACCTAACACATTTAACATAATAAATTAGATCACATTAACCTTCGAAAAGAATGTAAACTGGGGTTAAAAACTTTAAAAAATAAAACACCTCTTGGTGCGATCACGGTAGTCAAGTACCTGGTGGCGCGGTGAGTGTTTGGATGGGTGGACGGTGACTCCGACAGAGTCGGTAGACGGCCTATGCCAAGTAGTTATGGGTCACATAGTCGTAGGTGCTGGCGGTCGATGACCGTGGTTCGGATTTCACGCTAAACAGTAGGTCCATACTTAATAATAATTATTCACTGGATGATGGTTAAATTGCCAAGTTGCAGAAGGCCAATCAATAATAAAAAAAAATCTATGAAATATTCCACAAAAAACTTGCTTTCATAGGCGTTCGTAAATAGTGGAAAAGGGGTCAAAATCAAAAAAAACCTAATCTTATTCGAAATACGGAATAATATAAATAAAAAATAGCTGATATCTACAATAAAAATAAAAATTAGCTATCCATGCCACGAGGGCAACAGTTTATTTTGTTTAATCAATCAGTAAAGATAAACATGAATTTAGATTTAACCATTTCATATTTAGGTAAGGAACAAAAGAAAGTATCCACAAAATATCATTAATAGTCAAACAAACTTTTGTCCATTTAAAGGAACCAGACATGTTTCGTCTACCTGGTAGATATCATCAGGGGTATTATATAGTACACAGCCTTGTAGATATTAGATATACGTAGGAGAAGAATGCATTGGACATGAAAAGTATTTTGGTTTATTTAATAAAGTTGTATTTCACGTGTGTTTTTTCTTTTGCCTCAGTTTCATGAGCTTATTCGAGTTCATGTGCATTTTTCAAGGGTCACATCAGGATGCCTTTGAGAATCAAAAAAGTTAAAAATCAAATAAATACCAATATCTACACAGCTGTGTTAACTACTATAGAATACCACTGATGATGTCTACCATATAGACGAAACATGTCTGGTTCTTTGTAAATTGCTCAAAGGATGTTTGATTTTTAAGATATTTTGAGTTAATACTTCTGTAGTGAACTTAGCGGCTCTTTAGGAGAGATTTGTGAAAGGACAGTAAACGCATTGATCTTAAAACGGCACATTTAAAGACTTACCCTATTCTTCTACTCCTGCAGGTCTTCACCTGGCCAGCACTCACACTTCAGTTAGCTTTAATGGCACTCACCCACATAAAGTTCTATTAGAACTGTCCCGTTGCGGTATTATAAAATATTTGCGGGGGTTGACAATAATAGCGGTTGAAGAGTTTAATATAATTTTGCGTAAGAAATCGGATGTCTATCTAGGTGTATACGCCATAAAATTTTATAAACAAAATAGCAATTAAATTGTATTGAAGAGAACATCGAACAGTTGAAGATACTAGGATAATAGAAAAAGTAACTAGAGTTAGAATCAATTAAATAAACATTACAGGGACGTCCAAATTATTATATTTAATAAAATAAAAACAATAAACAAAAAAAAAAGGAAATAACGTGGGACCATAACAATTCCTTTGATTTTTTGTTCCTTACAAGAACACTCCACTCAAAATGGACTAGTTTTTTCGTATATTTCATATTTGTACATTTCAAACTACTATATACTTCAAATCTCTGCAGGTGCCAATTTCCAAATATTTATTTATTTATTAATTTAACGCTAAATGCGAAGAGTTCCACTGATGAAAAATAAGTATAGTTGTTTCTTCTTGTAGGTAAAAAGAAAGTAACAGAGTGTCGCAAATTACGCGCTGGAACATTAAATGAGAAACATAAATCTTTTAACACTCTACGCTTGGCTTTACTAACAATAAAAAAGACAACATTCCTTAAAAGAGTTTCTGATAATTGTTATTACTTATAAATTATCGCAGACAGTGGTCATTTTTTTAAATATCGTATAGTCCTGAAAGCGAAACATTTTTACACTGAGACAAATGCGCAATAATTGCAAAGCTATCCCTAAGTAGTTTTTAAGTCTTTAAGAACAGTAAACAGCTGCGTCTGAATGAGTGTGCATATTGTCCAAATAAGTTCTGAGTTTGAAATATTCTTACCATTTTAGGCATATGGAACTTGCTACGCAATTACAAAAGGAATTGGAGAACGTCAAACAAGAATTGCAAGTTAAAATGCTGCAACTAAGTGATGTGAAGAAGAGCGCTCAAGAAATAAATAGCTCGAAATGTGTTCAACTAGCATGCGCACAAGAAGAAATTACCAATTTAAAGACAGAATTGCAAAGACTCACTCAACGGCAATGTGAATTAAATTGTGAGGTATTATTGTTTCAATTCAATTATAGTTTCAATCTAAAATTCACAGATTTGTATACATTTTGGCAATGTTCATTGATGTATCATTATGTGTTTTTTTTTTCTTTTGGAATATATGAGCAAATCTTCGGTGGCCTACAAAATACTGTTCCTGGTGTTTAAATTTGTTATGGGTCACGCAGCTATGCCCATTTCAACATGACTAATTTGGAAATATACGATTTCCACGGTAAACATCCCCGAATTTTGCAGTGAATTAGGCTGAGTGGTAACCTAATGTAATGGAAAATCATTTTTATGAATCTAGTGCAACCATTTTGTTCGATTTGATACGCCTTTTAATTCTTAAAAAAAAAATCTATCGCATACCTATTAATGTTCTTTTTGTTTGCTTCATAATTATTTTTATTGTTGTACAAATCTTGGTTTAACTCCAAGCAGGATTCTTAGTATATAAGACTCTTTAAAGATTTACACCTTATGTAACTCCAAATTAAAAAAATGAAAAACGAGTTAAAAATAATTTATTGTATTATATTATTAAAGATTATTTTTGTAAACATGTTAGTTTTATAGCGTATGGAAGTTTCTTTGATAAACAAATTCCTAACTACATTTTCAGAATGACAGGTTGCAATCTCAGAGTGATAGATTACATGCTACAGTGAAAGCGTTAGAAGATAAAAGTCAAATGCTGAGAGGACAATTAGAAAACTATTTGGAAGAAGTTCATAACTTACGTGGAGAAAAAGAATCTTTAATGAGAAAAAATCGAGAGCTATTAAGTGAACTGAGATCGCTTCAATGTTCTTATGGAAATATAGTGAAACAAAACCGGTAGGTAGTCCGAATTATATTTTAGATACATATTTCGTTATAAAAATATTTTCATATTATTTGGTTGTCAAATCCTGATATTTATCAGATATAATCAAGAAACAGCAAAAATGTTGGAAGCTCAATTAGAGGACATGAGACACAATAAAGATGAGATTTGTTATGAAAGCAAAAATGTAATAAACTATTTGAGGTCTTGGTTACAAGAGCAAGAACAAATTAATGATCATATCATGAAAACGGGAGGATTCAATAATGTTAATCGAATATTGCCTTATAAAGAGTAGGATCATAGTTTTGTTGTGTCTGTAACACTAATAACAAAAAAATATTTCTTAACAATGTTTTCATTTACTAATAATAATCAACAAGGAATAATATTACTAACACTTTGCTATTTCACAATATGCCCATGAGGATGCAGTGAAACCGGGGACTTGTGTCGAACGGACCCTTTCAAAAAAAAAAAACGCTTTGCTAACAATACTTTACGTGTAATGGAGCATTATTTATTTGTTTCCTTTTCAGTATCGTGTGATGCAATTTGTATCTTTTAAAATCTTATTTTACAATTTTTCGCAAATCGAATATCGTGTTCCACTTTTTACTTAAAACTTAAAAATTGATTATACTAATTATTGTAAACAGCAAATCTCTATAATACACCATTTAATGTGCAATGTTTCTTTTTGTAAGTCATTTCACACACACACTATTCTGAATTTGATTAAAGTCAAAACTACATAAGTGTATTTTCAAAATTTTTCTTTATTTGAAATGATTTACAAAAAGAACATTCCACATTAAATGGTGTATTATAGAGACTTGCTGTTTACAATAATTAGTATAATCAATTTTTAAGTTTTCTAAAAATTTTATCGACTGACCTCATGTTTCTTGTTTTTTACTGTTAGATAGATAAAAGTTTTTCACGAAATGTATGTATACATGGTTTGAATCCATATCACAACTTAGACACTAGGTAAGAATTCTTTGTAAAGCTTATTAATGCACTGAAGATGGAACAATAAAGATCCGAAACATGTTTGGCTGATTAGAACATCTGTATAGAAGTATTTTGTGGAGTTTTCCGTTATTTTGCTTTCTTACCCTTATAATTTACTATTTCTTCTCTTTTTAGTAGATGTGCATGACTAGGATGTTAATATTTACCTATTCTCGCAATGTTTCCATAATTTTTTATTTTAGACAACCCCAATGCCAGCCTTCATCAAAGCCACAACAAAAGTCTTGCAAGATTGCAACAACTACACCAAACAGAGGTGAGTGTGTCCCCACTTGTCAGTCTCCGTGGAGTTTGGGATCACAGGGAGTAGCGTCTGCAAATGATGATAGTCCATCACCCAGTCCTTGTCCAAATGAAGACAGTGAATGGTATTCACCAACATTTAGAGTAAGTATAACTATGTATACGAATAATCAGTTTTCTTATGTTGGTGTGTGGATTATAAGATAATATTCGTCGTCAAACCATTCTTTGTATTAAAGATTTAATCATTAATAATAATAATAAATGACTTTATTGAGAACTTGAAGTTACACAAAAGGCAAAGTTGAGGCGTCGTAGCTTAACCTATTAGCAATACTAATGAGATCTGTATAGTGATAACAACAACAACACTGATATATCCAAAAAAAACAAGATTCACTGATTCAACTCAAACTTATATGTATATCCTAACTTATATAAAGTAGTTATTAATTACCAATTTTTTAGCGGCAGTTTTGAACCTATGTCCCAAGGCTATCCACATCGTTAGGCAGTGCATTTTATAATTTAGCGATGGCATAACTAAATGACCTTTCAAATAAAGTTGTGGTGTGTATCGGTATGATACGACTATTGCGAGTATCAATCGAATCCGCCGTGCCCTCAAAATTAAGTTTGCCGAACAAATATGCCAGCGTTCTTGATTGAATAACTGTATTATAATGAGTAAGTGCATGCAAAAGGCGTCTCTGATTCATTCTAAGCCACTCCAGCTCAGCAATTTTTGCACTTCATCCCGATCCCTTTGTCTAATACCAGTTATTAGCGAACACAGGAATTCTACATAAGCTGAATTCTGCGCTTATCCACAGTATTGAGACAGAAGCCATAATGTTTATCGCCCCGAAGTTAAAATGCGACAGGACCAAGCTCTCGCATAATAACCTCTTGAGAGGAGCAGTCAGCAATTTTCGATGGCTATATATCGTTTTTAAATTATAAATGTTTTTTTTATGCAAGCACTTACATGTTCACTAAACCTCAAGTCAGAATCGATCAACAGACCCAAATCTTTTGAGGTTTTTAGACAGTGTAAAGTAAAACGGTCCACCATGAGTGAGAAAGCCCCGCAGTGTGTAGTCCGAGTACTGGGAGGGCCCACCAGTAACAATTGTGAATTGCCCGGGTTTATTTCGAAGCAATGATTCCTGGATGCTCTCACCAAACGTTCCAAATCATCATCAAACCGACGCATGGTCTCGTCCATATCAACGGGTTTAAACGTCATATAGAGCTGGGTGTCATCGGCATATAAATGAGCATAGCAGTGTCTCAAGGATTTCAAGAGCGGTGATGTATAAATTGAAAACAAAATTGGACCAAGAATATTGCCTTGCGGCCCACCACTGCACACATGTCCTGGGTCCAGACACTCCTCTTCCCAAAATGACAACCTGACTTCTACCATTCAAATACGTCCCGAGTAGAGACACAGCCCCAGGCAACCCACAATGGCCAGCAACAAACTATGATCGATGCGGTCAAACACCTTTGAGTAGTCCAACAGCAGCAATGCCGTCAATCGACCCTGATCTGCCGCCCCAATGCATCCAGTATTTTAAGTAATGCCGTGGAGGAACTGTGTCCCTGACGAAACCCAGACTGGATCTCCGACACTAAGCCATGCTCATCAAGGTATTTTTTCATTTGATTGCACATCACTCTCTCAATAACCTTGGAGATCGCTGGGAGTATACTAATCAGTCTAAGATCCTTAAATGTTGATGGAGTTTTAGTTTTGGGGATTGGAATGACATTGGCTTGTTTCCAACATGTTGGGAAGTTCCTCGTTTCAATATTAACGTTAATATATATAATATAAAATAATATTAATATATAAATATTATTAAGTTCAATATGTAACTCTTTTCTCGAAAACCCTCTATTTGAATATAATTTAAGAATTTAGCTCCTATGGACATACATACACCCCTTCCTTCCTCTTTAGTTATGAGATCGTCCCACTAGCCATAATGCACCCTGTATATTTTATAAAAATTCTTAACTGAATAGTGCAACACAAAACTTTCATCAGCGCGACTCCTACGCAAGTTGCCTTTCTGATTTGGACAATAACAGTGTAAATATACTCTTAAGTGGTTTATTTATGGATTAATTATTTAGAAAACTATTGCTTGAAATCTTTTTTATTAACTATCAATCTGACGGAAACTTAACAATAATCATTTCAATAATAGTAATACAATATATGGAATGTTCTAAACATAACATTTCTCCACCCCTAGTGAAGACTCTTCACGTCCATTTTACAAAGTTTCGTTACTGGCCGACGATATGTACCCATTGCCGTTTTAACATCGACTACCCTAACCACACCATCCTTTCCTGGAAATGTTTTTGTAACTCTCCCTAATGGCCATGTATTTCTCGGTAAAGTATTATCAACTATAAGTACGATATCGTCATCTTTTATGTTTTCTCCTTTCTCAATCCATTTCTGTTTTATATTTAAAGTTGGTAAATATTCTTTGATCCATCTTTTCCAGAAATCATTAACTATTCCCTGTACAACTTTCCATTGTTTTCGTAAATCGGTATGCTCACATATATCTCCAGGTAAATAATTGGAATGCATCCCAATTAAAAAATCATTGGGGGTTATACACTCAGGAGCGAGAGGATCAACTGGGACATAAGTTAATGGCCTGGAATTCAGCAGAAATTCAATTTCAACTAACGCTGTATGTAGCACTTCTTCTTTCGGTGTTTTATCAGTTAAGACAACTTTTAAAATCTTTTTTATGCTCCGAATTTGTCTTTCCCAGACCCCTCCCATATGTGGAGCACCTGGTGCATTAAAATGCCAATTGATTCTCTTTCGTAACATTTCATTCGCTATCTGTTCTTGATTTAGATTCTTTATTTCTCCAAAAAGTTCTTTATTTGCACCATGAAAATTTGTACCATTATCTGAAAATATTTCGTCAACATCTCCTCTTCTTGCTATAAATCTGCGCAATGTCATAATGAAGGAATCGGTTGTTAAAGATCCAGCTACTTCAAGGTGTATCGCTCGTGTTGTCATACATGTAAATATAACGCCATATCTTTTCTCATGCCTTCGGCCAATAATTACGTTAATGGGGCCAAAACAATCTAGTCCAGTTTTTGTAAATGGTTTCTTGAATACAGCTAGTCGAGCTTCTGGCAACATTCCCATTTCAGGAGTCACGGGTTTTGATCTGATATTTTTACAAATTTGACAATTAATCCATATTTTCTTTACAGCGTTTCTTAAACCTTGAATCCAAAACTTCTGTCGAACTTCATTAATAACATATTCATAACCATGATGACAAGCTTTTATGTGATAATTTTCGATAAGTAAGTTAGTGAATCTATGCTTAGAGTCTAATATAATGGGATTTTTTCTATCAAAATATTTTTCTTCCCCCGGTGGAATTCTTCCTTTTAGACGTATTATTTTTTGGGAATCCATATATGGTGATAATTTATAAATTTTACTTGACTTTTGTGGTAATTTTGAATTTTTCAAAGCCACAACTTCTTGGCTATAACAATCTTGCTGAACTTTCTTAAACCAAATAATTTCAGCGTTTTCAATTTCTTCTACCGACAACAAATCTTTATTTTTTTTCTTCAATAAACAATTGTTTGCAAATCGCAATATCCATGCTGTTGATCGAATTAATTTTTCATACTTCGAAAATCTCCCAATATTGGGTAAAAATTCTTCATATTTTTTCATATTATTGCTATTGATCGTTAATATATTTTCTTTAATTTCCAATTCTTCATATTTTGTGTCGAAATTTAAGTAAGATTTTCTACTTTCGTTTACAAACATATCTAAATTTTCTTTTAAAAATTTTGGACCTTTGAACCATCGTTCTATCGGATATCTTCGGAACTTTAAAATTACGCTAACGAGTGGTGTTAGTAGGTCAGGACCTTGAAGTAATTCACTATTTAAACTTTTTCCGTTACTTTTAGCAGCAGCGTCGAAAACTAATCTCAGTTTATCAGGCTTATTTGGGTTTATCACTCCAAAATGTGGTAAATACCAAATTTTTGTATTTTCATCTACTGTTTCTTCTTTATTCAATTTTCGTGCATAACCTTTTCTTAAGTAATCTTCAATTTTCTCACAATATTTTTCGGCAAAATTTGTGTCTCTATCCATTTTTCTCTCCATACAGTATAATCGACTGAGAGCATTTTTTTTGCTTTCAGGAAATTGTACATTATCATTCTTCCACAATAAACCAATTTCAAATCTGTCGTCTAGTCTTCTAATAGTTTCTGTCATGATTTTTTCACTTCTCAATATGTCTTTAGTTTTGTTACATTTGTCTGTTGCTTTCACACCAAATGATTCAATACTAAAATATTTTTTGACTGATTCATGTAACTGTTCATCTGACACAGAGTCATGAATATCACAAATATGATACAAAAATTCAGTATTTGTTTCAGATAGTATCTTTAATTTTCCATGTATTACCCATCCTAACGAGGTTTTCGAAAGAACGGGGCCATTTCTGGTTATTTCTATTACCTTTTTCGGTATTGCTAGCTGGGAATAATCTTGACCAATTAAGATCATCGGCCTTTCTTCATAAAATGAATTCAGCATATTTATTTCGAAAATATTTGGATACTCTTTCTTGAGATTTTCTACATTCACTGTTTGTTTTGGTAGTTTCATATTCCTCAGTGTCCTAATTTGATTTAAGTTAAATACTTTGGCATTTTCATAAGAAGCAGATATTTTCAGGCTGACTTTTCGAGAGTTTTTGTCCTCATGTGTAATGTCATTAGTCCACTGGTAGCAAACCGGTTCATTTACACCTTTCAATTCTAATTTTTCTGAAAGTTCTTCATCAATTAATGATACAGTTGCACCTTCGTCAAAAAAGGCAAAGGTATTAATTTCAATATTTGTTGGTCCAAATAATTTAACGGGTAAAATTTTCAATAAAACTTGTGATGCATTTCTATTTAAAAAACATACATTTTCTGTAACTGTAGTTTCAGGAATAGGTTCCTTTTTATGGTGAAGTAGTTCGTGGTGGAGTTGTTGACAATTGTCTATACCGCATCGTTTCTTTTTTCGACAAACTGTCTTTGAATGATTAATTTTTAAACAGCAGAAACACAGCTTCATACTTTTGACATATTCCCAACGGTCATTAATACTTTTTTTAATAAAATGTTCGCAGTTTTCTACGGGATGGAATTCTTTTTTACAAATTATACATTTCCTTGAAAGTTGATCTTGACTTTTTATCGATAACACTGTTTCCTTTCTTTTATATGGTTGAACATTTCTATAATCATCGCTTCTTCCAACTTGAAAGTCAATTAAGCATGATATTTTAGCTTTTTCTCGAAGCCATTCAGAAAAAACCTTTATACTAACATCCTTGTTTCTTAAAATATGAGCACCCCATTCCATTTTCATAAAATAAGGCAATTTTCGGACTAATTCTTCTATCAATTGTGGATTATACAAATGTCCCTTACATTCCAATACTTCCATAGTAGCTGTCAAACTAGCTACTATATTAGAAAATGCTAACATCGAATCTGGTTTACCATCTTTTGGAGACTGAACTCTTCGCGCTTTGTCAATTAACATATTTATTATTATTTCTGGCCGTCCAAATGTTAACTCTAAAGTTTCAATTATTGTCTGAAGATTTGATGGTGCGAGTAAAAGTGGTTTTACAGTATCTCTCGCTTTTCCACGTAGGCATCTTTGAATACGTAAAATATTTTCTTCATCTGAAAACTTACATGTTTCTGAAGTTCTCTTAAATTGGGAATAAAAGAGGGGCCATTCCTCTGGATCTCCAGAAAATAATGGTAGATCATTATCACATGAACGCCTCACAAAAACATTTTTCATATATTCATGATCTTCTATATTTTTGTTTCTAGAAAAAGCCTCAAAATCGTTTTCATTCTGGCAAATCCAATGTTTTACCTTTTCTTGTGGTCTTTCTTCAATAATATTTGATATATTTGGTTCGTCAACTTGTATTTCTTTACGATCAATTTCACTACCATACTTGCTTCCAAGATCACTAAATTTACACTGCATTTCTAACTCCAATATTTTCTTTTCTCTCTCAAGACGTTGGTTTTCTATTTCAGCTTGTTTTTCTTCTATTATAGCGAGTTTCTTAATTTTCTCTAATTGTAATTCCATTAACTGTCTGTTTTTCGATCTATTCGTTGCAATTGATGATACTGATCTCGTGTTTCTTCCTTCAACTGGAGGATTATTATTCAATTTCTCATTTTCATCTCCATTTACCTTTGAAGGGGTTTTCTCTTTTACTTGATCAGCAAATCCAATACAATCTGATAATTCGTTTATAGATGACATTTTTTGTCAAATTTTTTTTTTTATTTTTCAAAATTATTTATTTACCAATTTTCCAACTTTATAGAACTATTATCCAAATTTTAGTTCTGTTTTACTCGAAGGACCATGTAAATATACTCTTAAGTGGTTTATTTATGGATTAATTATTTAGAAAACTATTGCTTGAAATCTTTTTTATTAACTATCAATCTGACGGAAACTTAACAATAATCATTTCAATAATAGTAATACAATATATGGAATGTTCTAAACATAACAAACAGTTTTACCATGCTCACACATCATTCGGTTGAATAGAACTCAGGTCTGATATCCGTTGCATGCATTTTCGTCATAATAGATACGAGATTGATTACTATAGCGTCATTTCTGATATTTGCAATTATAGAAACGAAGCAACAGAGAGGGAACATCTATATTTTCTATTGTCCCATATGTTGAAAAGTTAGAGATTCATGACAAATATTATCAAGTTTCATGAAGATCCACCGTATAGTTCATTTATTTGTAAATAAAATTGGTATCATGTTTATAATCATTTAACGTTGACCTTAAAAATTTTCGGCGCGCCACTCGTCGTTCGGCTCACAGATCTAGAAACTCTTTTCTAGATCTGTGGTTCGGCTGCTTGTTCGGGCTACCATATTCACCCGGTTACTACCATTTGATTTTCCAGTTCCGTAGTGTCAAACTTCACTTCATCTTTAAGGAAAATAGGAATCTCATGGCGTAGAGCAAAGAATAGTTGCAAACAGTTTCCGACGCTTACCAACAAATATTGGTGTGAAGTAACAAGTCCCCATATGCATAGCATTCGGCCATAAAATCACTAAAACTTTCTTTGAGTCAAAGCACTATAACCACAGGACAGGTGATATTTTGTTTCAAGAGTCCTGCAAATCCAATTTCAGTTTCTATAATAGCTCTGGCTCTATCAGTGACAAATCATGAACATTTTAAATAACAATGTTTGTATTATTAGGTTGACACTGATGACGAAGACTCTGAAGACGATTGGGTTGATAAACTTGAAAATCTGACTTGTCAAGTTAGGAAAACCAATAAAATGTGGGAAAACGAACGAAAATCTCGAGATTCCAATTTTGACGTATGTCGTGATCGTTGCAAAAAATAAATGTTAAAAGTACCTATAAATTATTATTTTTTTGTGTACATTATTCATATATTATGGGATTTATATATTTTATGCTAGTAGTTAAGATTATTTTTGTGGTAATTGTAAAATTATAAGTATTTTTAGACATTGGAGATTTGTAATAAAATATAAACATATACAAAGTGGTATTTTGTTTCATTTATTAGGACAGGCATTTATGGTTGTGTCTGAGAACAGCCAATACAAACAATAACGCCACGAGAAAATAATTTATACTAAAATAACGGGTTGCATTTTTGACATCCGCAATTTAAGTAGGTACTTATATGAATTTAATATATTTTTGCAAAGATATTTGATTTTAGTAATAATTTATTAAATTCACATCATCCTGTTAATAAATATGTTCAGATAATACCAGGTCCTACTCTTCAAAACAGGCGAGTCGAAGAACGCTGTGCTAATTTAAAATTTAATTGACTGTGCCTCGCTTCTATCGAGTGTATTCCCTTGTTATTTTGGTTTTAGTTCGTTTATTTAACAAACAATGAGGTGTATGAAAATAATTTCGTGGCAAAGCGGACTAAAATGTTGGCTTTACCTACACAAGGAATTTTGTTTAATTTAGCAGGGCCCCAGTCTAATTCGATAGAAACCAGACCGAGGCATGGGTCGACAGGTACTGACGAATTCGTTTCGCTCTTGTTATGAGCTCGTCAGAGCACCATAGTCGCTGCCCATCACAAATATCGGCCTGCATTTAAGCACAATAGGATACACAACAGTAGACACATGTAAACACATATCATCTACATGTACATAGTAATGCATATCCCATACCATGCAGAGGCCGAACAAACTCAATGTATAGGTAAAACCAGTCGTATAAATAGAAATAAATATAAATAAAAATAGTATGAACACAAAACGCTAGCAGGAGACCATTTTATCCTTCTGCCAGCATCTCCCAAATATTTGGGTTTCAGCAATGCTCGGACGGTGGTCTCCAAGCGTTCTGCCGTCGATGTTTAATGCCAAATAATGAAAAATTAAGAGGATTTCATGTCCGTAAATATAATAAATGAAAATAATTTCGTGGCAAAGCGGACTAAAATGTTGGCTTTACCTACACAAGGAATTTTGTTTAATTTAGCAGGGCCCCAGTCTAATTCGATAGAAACCAGACCGAGGCATGGGTCGACAGGTACTGACGAATTCGTTTCGCTCTTGTTATGAGCTCGTCAGAGCACCATAGTCGCTGCCCATCACAAATATCGGCCTGCATTTAAGCACAATAGGATACACAACAGTAGACACATGTAAACACATATCATCTACATGTACATAGTAATGCATATCCCATACCATGCAGAGGCCGAACAAACTCAATGTATAGGTAAAACCAGTCGTATAAATAGAAATAAATATAAATAAAAATAGTATGAACACAAAACGCTAGCAGGAGACCATTTTATCCTTCTGCCAGCATCTCCCAAATATTTGGGTTTCAGCAATGCTCGGACGGTGGTCTCCAAGCGTTCTGCCGTCGATGTTTAATGCCAAATAATGAAAAATTAAGAGGATTTCATGTCCGTAAATATAATAAATGAAAATAATTTCGTGGCAAAGCGGACTAAAATGTTGGCTTTACCTACACAAGGAATTTTGTTTAATTTAGCAGGGCCCCAGTCTAATTCGATAGAAACCAGACCGAGGCATGGGTCGACAGGTACTGACGAATTCGTTTCGCTCTTGTTATGAGCTCGTCAGAGCACCATAGTCGCTGCCCATCACAAATATCGGCCTGCATTTAAGCACAATAGGATACACAACAGTAGACACATGTAAACACATATCATCTACATGTACATAGTAATGCATATCCCATACCATGCAGAGGCCGAACAAACTCAATGTATAGGTAAAACCAGTCGTATAAATAGAAATAAATATAAATAAAAATAGTATGAACACAAAACGCTAGCAGGAGACCATTTTATCCTTCTGCCAGCATCTCCCAAATATTTGGGTTTCAGCAATGCTCGGACGGTGGTCTCCAAGCGTTCTGCCGTCGATGTTTAATGCCAAATAATGAAAAATTAAGAGGATTTCATGTCCGTAAATATAATAAATGAAAATAATTTCGTGGCAAAGCGGACTAAAATGTTGGCGTTTTATTATATTTACGGACATGAAATCCTCTTAATTTTTCATTATTTGGCATTAAACATCGACGGCAGAACGCTTGGAGACCACCGTCCGAGCATTGCTGAAACCCAAATATTTGGGAGATGCTGGCAGAAGGATAAAATGGTCTCCTGCTAGCGTTTTGTGTTCATACTATTTTTATTTATATTTATTTCTATTTATACGACTGGTTTTACCTATACATTGAGTTTGTTCGGCCTCTGCATGGTATGGGATATGCATTACTATGTACATGTAGATGATATGTGTTTACATGTGTCTACTGTTGTGTATCCTATTGTGCTTAAATGCAGGCCGATATTTGTGATGGGCAGCGACTATGGTGCTCTGACGAGCTCATAACAAGAGCGAAACGAATTCGTCAGTACCTGTCGACCCATGCCTCGGTCTGGTTTCTATCGAATTAGACTGGGGCCCTGCTAAATTAAACAAAATTCCTTGTGTAGGTAAAGCCAACATTTTAGTCCGCTTTGCCACGAAATTATTTTCATTTATTATATTTACGGACATGAAATCCTCTTAATTTTTCATTATTTGGCATTAAACATCGACGGCAGAACGCTTGGAGACCACCGTCCGAGCATTGCTGAAACCCAAATATTTGGGAGATGCTGGCAGAAGGATAAAATGGTCTCCTGCTAGCGTTTTGTGTTCATACTATTTTTATTTATATTTATTTCTATTTATACGACTGGTTTTACCTATACATTGAGTTTGTTCGGCCTCTGCATGGTATGGGATATGCATTACTATGTACATGTAGATGATATGTGTTTACATGTGTCTACTGTTGTGTATCCTATTGTGCTTAAATGCAGGCCGATATTTGTGATGGGCAGCGACTATGGTGCTCTGACGAGCTCATAACAAGAGCGAAACGAATTCGTCAGTACCTGTCGACCCATGCCTCGGTCTGGTTTCTATCGAATTAGACTGGGGCCCTGCTAAATTAAACAAAATTCCTTGTGTAGGTAAAGCCAACATTTTAGTCCGCTTTGCCACGAAATTATTTTCATTTATTATATTTACGGACATGAAATCCTCTTAATTTTTCATTATTTGGCATTAAACATCGACGGCAGAACGCTTGGAGACCACCGTCCGAGCATTGCTGAAACCCAAATATTTGGGAGATGCTGGCAGAAGGATAAAATGGTCTCCTGCTAGCGTTTTGTGTTCATACTATTTTTATTTATATTTATTTCTATTTATACGACTGGTTTTACCTATACATTGAGTTTGTTCGGCCTCTGCATGGTATGGGATATGCATTACTATGTACATGTAGATGATATGTGTTTACATGTGTCTACTGTTGTGTATCCTATTGTGCTTAAATGCAGGCCGATATTTGTGATGGGCAGCGACTATGGTGCTCTGACGAGCTCATAACAAGAGCGAAACGAATTCGTCAGTACCTGTCGACCCATGCCTCGGTCTGGTTTCTATCGAATTAGACTGGGGCCCTGCTAAATTAAACAAAATTCCTTGTGTAGGTAAAGCCAACATTTTAGTCCGCTTTGCCACGAAATTATTTTCATTTATTATATTTACGGACATGAAATCCTCTTAATGAGGTGTATAGTGTTGTGGTGTAAAAATGAAGGTCTCATTCCTGGCATTAATTATTTTCAGTAATTTATTGTTTCAGGGTTCTAACAGTCTGAGTTTGAGTCAATAAGATACCACTGACATACTCATTTTTAGCTTGACAAAAAAAAGACATGATGTTTGGATGCGGGCATTGGGATCCTAGTACAGAAAATTTATGAGATGGGAATGTCATATGCAGTAGGCATTTCGCTGCAGAAGATATCATTTGTAGAGAAGACTGCAAGAGGATCACCCTCGTACCCGATGCAGTTCCCAAACTTTTGTTGAACAGAAGAGATTATGTAAATGAGAGTGGAAGGTAAATACTTAATCGTTTGATATCAAGACACTTACTTAAAAGCAGTCTGTCAAAAATGCATGATATGTATGTCAAGAATATATTTCCTACGTTGTGGAGGTATACAAAGTTCGTTTGAATTCTGTTGTTAAACTGGAATATACTGAATTATAGAATCCTCCATGAAATTGCTGAGAATCCAAGTTCTACCAACCATGTTTTGCCACAAAATACTATTGCGAGTAGTACGGATGATATGAAAGTGGTTTTTATGGACACGGAAAATATTTGTGAAGTCACTGTTTCTTGCACCCCTTCTTTGAAGGCTGTAGAGAGGTAAGACGCCTAAGGTGGTTGTATAAACAAACAAATATTATATAATAATAAAATAAATAATAAGAATGCTCATGTCCTTAAGATATTTTCCAGTATTAGAATTTTTACTTATTTCTCGTTTCTGCTTAGATTTATTATTATTGGATTGTCCCTGTTAGACAATAAAGTATTTAGATATTTAATGTAATTTTTTATTTCTTAAATTCCTTTATTCCATTTATTTATTTGAATGTTACCAAATGGTAAAATTTAATTTTAAATATACCTATATCATAACAGTAATATTATATTTAATCAAAGCCGGTCCTGTTGAAAAATAAGATATTTGTGATCATGCGCATTATGGACAGCTTTACACTTTTGGTTACATTTTTGTACTACGGGGTTATCATTCTCTAGAATATATATATATATATATATATAAACTTTTGAACTGAGGTCATTTTTAGGATCCAGGGGTCATAAAATGAAGGACTGCATAAAAATTTTTCAAAATTTCGGTTGTGTCGATCTCCAGAATAGTTAGATTTTTTTTTAAAATCTACTAAAAACCGATAAATCGCCGTACCACATAAACATATAAAAGTACATACAATTCAACTGTAGTTCTATAAAATATTTTAAAATAGTACAAATAATAATACAAAAACAGAAAAAAAATTCACCGAGAATATAAACAACTGAGTCATCTTTCGCGACACTATGTTTCTGGAAAATATATTTGGATAAAATTTTACAATAACGTATATCTATCTATTTGTCTTTGCAGGAGTATTCACGATAGCAAAGATTAATATACAGAAATTAATCTTTGACGATAGGTATTGGGAAAACTATAATTATGAACATCTAGGGGTACCTATACTAAAGTCGATAAGGGTCACATCGCTAAAATATTTTTAAGATAATTGCAGTTCCGGTTGTATTGGAATTTAATTTCAACCTGCTTATTTCAAGTAGAACAGTCTATATATTCTTACATTTTTTGGATACTGTCTAAAAAGCTAGTATAATAATAATTATAAATAAATAATTTGTGTGTAATGTACGTAAGTCTAGCCGTTTTTGAAATATTTAAAGTTATACCTACGTCTAAAATGGCGTTTGAAGGTCGACAAAAAGTCGTTATTTGTCCTTAATTTTAAATACCTAATTAATGTACATAAAGATTCTTGTATAAAAAGGTTTGTTTTAATTAAATTCGTAACATCGTTATTATTATTAGTATTTTTATTGTACAATGTGGTCTCAAAATAAGATTAAAAATTAAATTGAAAAAACAGTCAAAAGTCAATTTTTTCAACCTATATGTTTTGGTAATTTTATCTTATATGACATTAAAAATAAAGTATTTTATTAGATGTCGAAAATATAGTTTTCGAAATTTTGACAATTTAACTTTTTCCTTTATACCTGACCTAGTCTATGAGAATATAAAATCTTAAACTCGAAAATGCTTACGACAAGTTCGACCAGAATAGACTTAAACATTGTTAGAAGAGAATTTGTAGATTTCATTTTTGTTCACTTTCTCCTAATTAAAATTCATAGTAAGGAAGCAAACAAATCTGCTAGATCTAACCAGCAAACTTGATTAAATTTTAAACTAAAATATTTCAAAACCTTCTTGATTTAACCTATCCGTTTTTCACTAAACCAACTGTTGAAACACACCTTGTATAAATTTTAAGGACTATATTATATATTATAATATAAATAAAATTGTGTATGTAGAGTTTTCCTTTTTTTGCAACTGTCTCCATGTTACTTTAGGAAAAACAGGGTTAAGTGGCAGAACAGAACCATTTTGGTGAACATCCTCTGAATTCGCGTTAGTTGTCATTTCTGCTATAATATTTTTTTAATTACATAGAGTATGTCCCTAAATGTTATTATTATACAAGAAGTGTATTGTTTGTTTTTTTAAATATATTTATTTATTTTTTTGTGATGGCACTTATTAGGAAATAAAGTTATTTATTGTAATTATGAGTATTATATAGGATGAAACTAACCTGCAAAAAGCAAACATATATAGGAGTATCTAGATTCATTTCGGGTTGTAGCAGTATCGCAGCTGATGTTTCTTCGCTAATTTTGCCTCTTCACATCAACATTCCCATTGTTTGGAATGAATAATAACCCACACTTTGCTAAATTGGTTACAGGATAACTCTATCTGCAAAAGCAATTGGTTTTAATTTTCACAGTCAAAGCAAAATTATGAATAAACCAACCTGTTTTAAGTTAATCATGTTTGAGAATTCCTAAATTAATTTTTTGGCTTTGTGATGTTCATTATGTCGATCAATTTAATCTGAGAGTTAATTAAGGCTGCTCTCTTGAAATTCTAACTTTATTGAAATTTATTTATGATTAATTTTTAAGTTTTCATTTAAATATTGATGATACACAAACTAGAAATTTGGAAATATTTATGATTTTAAAGGTGTGTGTAACCATAACATACATTGGTGGAAAACAATTATTCGTTTAAACTAAAGTAAAACATTCTGCAACTAGAAACTTTGAATCTTATAACTTCAAAAAGAGCAGCCTTGAATGTTGTTCCTATATTCATTACTTCTGTTTTCTATGGTTCTGAAAAACATTTACTGCAGAGCACTCCTGCAAAAAAGTAAAACTATTATAAATAGATTGAACGGCGCGCTATCTGTTAATTGCGTGGACAACTTTAATATTTTCTGAATATGATTGAACAGTAAATAATTTGGTTATCTGTAAAATGATTTTGAATACACGCGATAATTTAAAAAAAAGTTATAAACAATCAGATGCAAGCAGCTATTAATCTTTTGTGGTAAAGTTGTTAATTGTAAGAGGATGATAATGAAAAAATAGTAGGTACTCCTTTCTTTGTCAACAGCAATACTCGTATATGCAAATGTTTTTAAATTCACTTACACCTCACGTGTTTCGAATATCCTCTCCTCTTCCAATCTATGAATTCTTTACCACGCTTCCATCTGCTCTTGTCGAATAGAAATCCTTATTTTCGTTTTTTTCGACACTACAATCACGAGCCGAGCTACTTATTAATTTAACGAACAAAGACTTCTAAAATCGCAATTGCCACCTCAAAAACTCACAAAAGTCCACAGTTCCGAGGAGCAAATAAAATAACTCACTAATTTTGATTTACGCGTTACCGGCGAACGTTGTATCATTTTAAATATCTGTAACAAAGAAAGAAAAATTTTAAATATACCGAAGTGTTCAACTTATTCAGATTGTTGTTCTGTTTTTTTTTTCTAATATTAACGAAGTTACCTACCATGTGACTAACACTTCTGCATTAAGCTTCACTCCAATCCATTCCATGCTTAACCTAACTAAACTAGGGCCTATGGGCACTCCTGAAATGTAAACAAAAAAAAAAGTGTTTTAACAAATTATACAACAGTCATTTAAAAGAAAGTTATAAAGTTTTAGACATTTGAACAAATGGTCAGAATACTACAGTCCATTCAAAATATTTCTTAAACTGAAATAATTTAAAATATAAATTAGTCAAAAAGATGTAAATAATTCCGTTGATATCGCTTACTCTTTAAACACCCAAATAATTTTTGAGCATTTATACCGTTTGAAGTACATTATTACTTATTGCCTTTGTATTTAAACACATAAGATCATTTTTGCACGCAAACCATATACCTAGCATATTATGGAAAACAGATTGTCATCCCTAATCCTAATGTATGTGTATAACACTTGATAAAGTTGGCGAAACATGTCGTAAAATAAAATGGACTGGAAACATTTAAAATTAAAAATTGTTTGATTTCCTAAATGAAAATAACAGAAGTTAAAATTAAGTTGCTTCTAAGCAAGTTCCTTTTTAATTTAAAAATATACAATTATTAGAAGAATTAATTATTGTGTAATCTAAGAGAAGATACATATTTTGACGATTAAATGATTATTGCAGATGCCATTGAGTGGAGGTTAAGTTTTGGAGTAATTGTTTCTCAGATTTATCCAAATGTACTATAAAAAATTACCTCAGTTGAAAGAATATTTTAAATTGAATTTAAATAATTGTCATTCGTAACATAGGATGAGATTGGTCTTTCAAAAAATTGGTTCTATAAATAATTTTGTGACAAGCTTTTACAACTACTTTTAGAAATTAGGTACAGGATTGCTAAATTTAAATATATTGTTCTACGCAAGTAAAATTTTGAATGGAATAAGATTTTCAGCTTATCCCGCTCACGGGGCTTGTACAATATCCTGTAGCTCTAAATAACCACGTCTTTGGAATTTTTTCGTATGTAATAAATAATAAATAAGTCGTCGGCCAGAAATTGCCAATAAAATATAGAATGATATTGTAGGATCGAAGATTGAAAGTGCGTGAGTTGAATGAGGCTGCATGTATAGACATCTCAACTGAGCGTGTGCGTCACATTTTACAAGAATATTTCGATGTGAAAAAACTGTCCGCACGATGGTTAGGACTCACGATCGACGATAAACACAACCATGTGACCACTTGAAAGGAGTGTTTAAGAACGTTCGGCCACAATCCAAACGAGTTCTTGCGCCATTTCTTTACCGTAGATGATACATGAGTTCATCAGAACAATGCATATGTGTGTAGGCTCCATAGCAAAAATTCACCAATTAGGTTAAGAACTGCTACCTGATCCGCCATATTCTCCAGATTTAGCCCCCTCCGACTATTTTCTGTTTACGAACCTGAAGAAATGACTGAGTGGTAAGAGATTCGGATCGAATAAAGATTCGTATATACGGCACAAGGTACGGGCACAGCATAAAGATTTATTATGCTGTGGTATAAGGGCTTCGCCTGTCTAATTAGTCTACTCTTAGTCACATAAGAAAAAATTCCAAAAACGTTATTTCGAGCTGCAGGCTGATGTACCCTCACGTCGTTCGTCCTTAAAATGTTATCAATAATAAAATTAAAATGACTTACACCTAATACTCCTTCCTTTGTTTATACTCCTGCATACCACTTTCCATACCAATAGTCAAGCTTCACGTAGATCAAAGCACGAATTTTTTTGCAAAGTCACACATTTGGATGAACAACGTAAGTAGCTCGACAAGATTAGAATTCGGATAACGTTTTTTTTTCACATACACAAACACATTACTATTACGCGATGGAACCGACGACCGCGACGGTGATAAATATCTGCAAAATAAAAAAATATATTTTACATATATATATTTTTTCTTTTCTAGAACTCGGCTTTACTATTTCATAATAGATTTTTTTTTAAACTGATTGCAAGTGAAACAATTATTGTTACATGTCAGTCAACGTTTTGGCAATGCACACCTGCCGTCTTCAGGTACATTTTTAAAAACTAAATCATCTCCTGGTCAACACAGGCGTTCAATTTTAATGTATGAAAAATTGAACGCCTGTGTAGAACAGGAGGCGTTTTTATAAAAAATGTACCTGACGAAGGCAACTGTGCATTGCCGAAACGTTCACTGACTAACAAGAATTGTTTCACTTGCAATCTGTTTTTAATTGGAACCACATACTAAGAAAAAAATCATTATGATAAACTATAATATAATTATACTGGACTAAATAATATTTAAAACATAAAAAAAATAGAAAACGTAACATATCGTAAGATTAATTTTAATAAAATTAAATGGAAAAACAGTCAATTTTTTCAAATGGAACCTATATGTTTTGATAATTTTATCTTATTTGACATTAAAAATAAATTATTTTATTAGATATCGAAAATATAGTTTCCGAAATTTTGACAATTTCACATTTTTCTTTATACCTGGACAAAGACGTCGGCGTCGATGGAAATATAAAAAGAGTAATTTAAATAAAGTGTTAAACTCGAAAAAGTTTAGGACAAGTTCGACCAGAATAGACTTAAGAGAATTTATAGATTTCATTTTTGTTCACTTTTTCCTAATTTAAATTCATAGTAAGGAAGCAAACAAATCTGCTAGATCTAACCAGCAAACTTGATTAAATTTTAAACTAAAATATATCAAAACCTTCTTGATTTAACCTATCCGTTTTTTACTAAAACAAGGAGTTGTTGAAACACACCCTGTATAAATTTTAAGGACTATATTATATATTATAATATAAATAAAATTGTGTATGTAGAGTTTTCCTTTTTTTGCAACTGTCTCTGTTACTTTAGGAAAAACAGGGTTAAGTGACAGAACAGAACCATTTTGGTGAACATCCTCTGAATTCGCGTTAGTTGTCATTTCTGCTATAATATTTTTTTAATTACATAGAGTATGTCCCTAAATGTTATTATTATACAAGAAGTGTATTGTTTGTTTTTTTAAATATATTTATTTATTTTTTTGTGATGGCACTTATTAGGAAATAAAGTTATTTATTGTAATTATGAGTATTATATAGGATGAAACTAACCTGCAAAAAGCAAACATATATAGGAGTATCTAGATTCATTTCGGGTTGTAGCAGTATCGCAGCTGATGTTTCTTCGCTAATTTTGCCTCTTCTCATCAACATTCCCATTGTTTGGAATGAATAACCCACACTTTACTAAATTCGTTACAGGATAACTCTATCTGCAAAAGCACTTGGTTTTAATTTTCACAGTCAAAGCAAAATTATTAATAAACCAACCTGATTAAAGTTAATCATGTTTGAGAATTCATAAATTCATTTTGTGATGTTCATTGTGTCGATCAATTTAATCTGAGAGTTAATTAAGGCTGCTCTCTTGAAATTCTAACTTTATTGAAATTTATTTATGATTAATTTTTAAGTTTTTATTTAAAAATTGATGAGACAAACTGGAAATTTGGAAACATTTATGATTTTAAAGGTGTGTGTAACCATAACAGACATTGGTGGAAAACAATTATTCGTTTAAACTTAATTAAAACATTCTGAAACTAGAAACTTTGAATCTTATAACTTCAAAAATAGCAGCCTTGAATGTTCTTCCTATATTCATTACTGTATCTTTTCTGTTTCCTATGGTTCTGAAAAACATTTACTGCACTCCTACAAAAAAGTAAAACTTTTATAAATAGGTTGAACGGAGAGGTATCTGTTAATTGCGTGGACAACTTTAATATTTTCTGAATATGATTGGACAGTAAATAATTTGGTTATCTGTCAAATGATTTTGAATATACGCGATAATTTAAAAAAAGTTATAAACAATCAAATGCAAGCAGCTATTAATCTTTTGTGGTAAAATTGTTAATAATTGTAAGTGGATGATAACGAAGAAGTACTACTCCTTTCTTCGTCAACAACAATACTCGTATATACAAATATTTTTAAATTCACTTACATCTCAAGTGTTTCGAATATCCTCTCCTCTTCAAATCCAGGAATTCTTTACCACAGTTCCATCTGCTATTGTCCAATAGAAATCCTTATTTTCGTTTCTTTCGACACTACAATCACGAGCCGAACTACTTATTAATTTAACGAACAACGACTTCGAAAATGGTAATTGCCACCTCAAAAACTTACAATAGTCCACAGTTCCGAGGAGCAAATAAAAAATCTCACTAATTTTGATTTAGGCGTTACCGGCGAACGTTGTATCATTTTGAATATCTGTAACAAAGACAGTAAAATTTAAAATATATACCGAAGTTATCAACTTAGATTATTTTTCTGTTTTTCTTCTTATATAAAATCGTTATGCCAAATATTAACGAAGTTACCTACCATGTGACTAACACTTCTGCATTAAGCTTCACTCCAATCCATTCCATGCTTAACCTAACTAAACTAGGGCCTATGGGCACTCCTGAAATGTAAACAAAAAAGTGTTTTAACAAATTATACAGTCAGTTAAAAGAAAGTTATAAAGTTTTAGACATTTGAACAAATGGTCAGCATACTACAGTCCATTCAAAATATTCCTTAAACTGAAATAATTTAAAACATAAATTAGTCAAAAAGATGTAAATAATTCCGTTGATATCGCTTACTCGTTAAAGACCCAAATAATTTTTGAGCATTTATACCGTTTGAGGTACATTATTACTTATTGCCTTTGTATTTAAACGCATAAGATCATTTTTGCACCCAAACTATATACCTAGTATACTATGGAAAACAGATTGTCATCCCTAATCCCTATAGTACCTATACACACTTGATAAAGTTGCCGAAACATGTCGTAAAATAAAATGAATTGAAAATATTTAAAATTGTTTGATTTCTTAAATGAAAATAACAGAATTTAAAATAAGTTACTTCTAAGCAAGTTCCTTTTTAATTTCCAAATATACAATTATTAAAAGAATTAATTATTGTGTAATTGAAGAGAAAATACAATTTTGACGATTAAATTATTCTTGAACGCAATTTTCTCGAGAATTATGGGGGCAAATATCAAAAGTTACCTATCGTTTGGGCGCTATCGTGGTAGAATACATACAGACACACAGACAGACTTTCATCTGGAAATGGTCTTAATCGTCTCAGGGAACTTCAAAATGGTTATATCCGGCTTTATCTCAAATTTTTTTTTAGCGCGCTCACATTACTTTCCCTGTGCGGGAAAATAAAAGTACCTCAGTTGAAAGAATATTTTGCTTTGAATTTAAATAATTATTTCATTCGTAACATGGGCTGAAATTTGTCTTTCAAAAAATTGCTTCTATATAAATAATTTTGTGACAAGCATTTACTACTTTTAGAAATTAGGTACAGCAGTGCTAAATTTAAATATGTTGATCTAACCATGTAGAATTTTGAATGGAATAAGATTTTCAGCTTATACCGCTCACGGGGCTGGTACACTATCCGGTAGCTCTAAATAACTACGTCTTTGGATTTTTTTCTTATGTAATAAATAATAAATAAGTTGTCGGCGAGAAATTACCAATAAAATCTATGGAATGATATTGAACGATCGAAGATTGAAAGTGCGTGAGTTGGCTGAGGCTGTAGGCAACTCAGCGGGTGCAACACATTTTACAAGAATATTTCGATCTGAAAAAGCTGTCCGCACGATGGTTAGTACTCACGATCGACCATAAACAAAACCGTGGGACCACTTGAAAGGATTGTTTAAGGACGTTCGGCCATAATCCAAAGGTCCATAGCAAACATTCACCAATTGGGTTACGAATTGCTACCTGATCCACCATATTCTCCAGATTTAGCCCCCTCCGACTATTTTCTGTTTACAAACCTGAAGAAATGACTGAGTCACCTCTTGGTCTCCTCTTGGTCACCGTTGAAACAAACGCTTAATTTGAGGGTCTTGAGGAATCTTATTATTTAGCAGGAATAAAAACAGTAGAAACACGTTGCACTAAATGTATCGAAAGGTGATTATGGAGAAAAGTAAAATGATTTTTTGCTAAAAAAATACGGTTTCCATTAACAGTTACCAAACCACCCTGGTATGTTAATATATTTTATAGATCTAGTAAAGGCGACCCACATAATTTAGCACAAATTGTATTTTTTTAAAATAAAAGCTGTACTATATAACAGTTCAAAATAAAAATATTTATGGATAAAGCACTTTTGAAAGAAAATGTTAATATAAAGGTTGAATAAAAAAAGACGTTCGCCCATGTAGTAGTGAAAATACGCCAATAACATTACACAGTACTTTCAGTGTTGCTAAGTTGTTTCATTTAGTTTTAAATTTAGTGCACTATTATTGCTTAAACGTTTTGCAAAACCGAAGGTAATTAAACTCCAACATATCCCAATATTAGAAATCGCCCAAACCAACCCAATACTATCAAACCAAACAAAAAGATTTGATTATTTATTTAAGAAAAAAAACAATATATATGTTCCAACGATTATTTCGTTCCACTCAGCTCTATTTAAGGTAAGCTTTATATAAAGTTAAGAAAATGTGTAAAATTCTGCGGGTCAATAAGTTAACTAAAACCTCTAATAATTAGTGTAATACTATAATCACATAAGAAAAAATTCAAAAAATGGAGTTATTTTGAGCTGCAGGCTGATGTACCCACACCCCGTTCGCCCTTAGAAAGTTTTCAATATTAAAATTAAAGTAACTTACACCTAATACTCCTTCCTTTGCTTATACTCCTGCATACCATTTTTCATAACATTAGTCAAGCTTCACGTAGATTTCCATACCAATACTCAGGCTTCACGTATATCAAATCACAAAATTTGTCACAAAATAACACATTTGAATTAACAACGTAAGTAGCTCGACAATATTAGAAATCGCTTAACGTACTTGTTCACATACACGAACAGATTAACAGTTACGCGATGGACCCGACGACGGCGACGGTGATAAGTATCTGCAAAATAAACAAAGAAACTATAACACAGACCCTTGCAGTTCACCGAAAGTTTATAAACTGAACGATATAATATTTAAAAAATAAAAACTTTATAACACGTATTGAAATATAAAACGCAGAAAAGAAAAATCAATAAATCGCCGTGCCACAAAAACAGAAAAAAGTACACACAATTCTACTGTAGTTCTGTAAAATATTTTAAAATAGTACAAATAATAATATTAAAACAGGAAAAAATCACCGAGAATGTAAACCACTGAGTCATCATTCGCGACACTATGTTTCTGTAAAATATATTTGGATCAAATTTTAAAATATTAACTTATATCTAAATTAAATTAAAAATTAAATTTATTTATTTTAAATTCCTACAGGAAAACTATAATAATTATATAGGACACTTATGAAAATTTAGGGGTTTACTAAAGTCGATAGGGACAACATCGCTAAAATATTTTCAAGATAATCGCACTTCCGGTTATACGGGAATTTGATGTCATCTTACTTGTTTCAAATAGAACAGCCTATATATTATTACATTAATTGGATCCTGCGTGAAATGCTAGATATAGAATCTATGTATAATGTACAGGGTCATTAATTTTATCTTGAGACCCACGCAGCGCCGTTATTATGGATGATAGAAAAAAATAAATTTAAATTTTTTAGGCTTTCTGCTGCAGTATATTTTAAAAACTATTGAAATCGAAAATAATAGTTTCCAAAACTGAAAAAATAATTATGTAAGTGTGCCCTGAATACGATTGACATATTATGAATGAAATGTTTTAAGAAAAAAAACAAATAGAAGAAGAAGGAGTTGCTTCAATAAACACAATTAAGAATTTAATTAAAAATTTTGAAGATCAAAATAGCGTTCAACTCAGACAATAGAAAGAAATTTAGATGATGAACTTGATATTTTACTTTACTGTCGATGTATAAATATTTTGTTAATTTAGATCTGATGGCTTAAGCGCCGACGGATAATCATTATCTATTATAATTAATAATAAATAGTTTAGTTTTGTAGCTATTTTTAAAAATAAGTTTTAATCGTTTATATTCATTTGTTGTATTCGTTTACTAAAATCAATATATTATTTTAATGTATGCAAATGCACTGGTAAGATATGTGATGTCAACCAAATATATTGTTGAAATAATAATATGTCAATTGCAGTCAGGGTACAGGATCAAACTAACCTGCATAAGCAAAAATATATGAGTATCTAGATTAATTTCGGGTTGTAACAGTATCGCAGCTGGATAATGCTTCGCAAATTTTTCCGCTTCCCATCAACATTATCATTGTTTGGAATGAACTACTTATACGTTATTGCTATACTCGTTACAGGATAACTCTATCTGCAAAACATAATTGGTTTTAATTTTCACGGTCAATGCAATATTAGTAAAAAACCAACCTGATTTAAGTAAAGCTTGTTTGAGAATTCATAAATTGGTATTGTAGCTTTGTGATGTTCATTGTGTGGATCAGTATAACCTGAGAGTTGATTAAGGCTGCTCTATTGAAATACTAACATTATTGAAATTTATTTATGAGTAATTTTGAAGTTTTTACTTATAATCTGATGATACCTACACAAACTTGAAATTTTGAGACATTTATGATTTTGAAGTTGTGTGTAAACAAGATAAATTGGTTTAAAAAAATTTGTCATGTTAAGCTTAATTAAAATTTTGAAACTACAATCATTGAATCTTATAACTTCAAAAAGAACAGCCTTGAATGTTCTTCCTATCGATTACTGTAACTTTCCTGTTTCCCATGGTTCTGAAAGACTTTTACTGGAGAGCTCTCCTGCAAAAAAGTAAAACTTATAGGTCTGTTCCAACCCAACCGAAAACCATTTAAGAACAGTCATATTACAATTGACAACACCAAATCAGTGCACTGCACAAATCACAAGATTACTGCGCAAAAATATTACCGTTCTTAAACTGTTCAGGTCGAGGTTGGAACAGACCTAATATAAATAAGTTTCACGGAGGGGTATATGTTAATTCCATGGAATACTTTAATATTTATTGAATATGGTTGAACAGTGAATACTTAATTCGATTATTTGTAAAATGATTGTGAATATACGCGATAATTTAAAAAAAGTTATAAACAATCAAATGCAAGGAGCTGCTACTCTTTTGTGGTAAAATTGTTAATAATTGTAAGAGGATGATAACGAGGAAGTACTACTCCTTTCTTTGTCAACAGCAATTCTCGTATATACAAATATTTTTAAATTCACTTACACCTCAAGTGTTTCGAATATCCTCTCCTCTTCAAATCCAGGAATTCTTCACCACGCTTCCATCTGCTATTGTCCAATAGAAATCCTCATTTTTATTTTTTTCGACACTAACATCACGAGCCGAGCTACTTATTAAGTAACGAACAACGACTTCTAAAATCGCAATTGCCACCTCAAAAACTCACAAAAGTCCACAGTTCCGAGGAGCAAATAAAATAACTCACTAATTTTTATTTACGCGTCACCGGCGAACGTTGTATTATTTTAAATATCTGTAACAAATAAAGTAAAATTTAAAATACACCGAAGTAATCAACTTAATCGGATTTTTTTTCTGTTTTTTTTTTAATAAAAAATTATTATGCCTAATATTAATTAATTTATTTATTTATTTGAAGAATACCTACCATTAGTTGACTAATACTTCTGCATTGAACTCCACTCCAATCCATTCCATGCTTAACCTAACTAAACTAGGGCCAATGGGCACTTCTGAAATGTACAAAAAAAAAAGTATTTTAAACAAATTATTCAGTTATTTAAAAACAAGTTATAAAGTTTAAAACATGTGAACAAATAGAAGATTCCTTAAGATTAAATATTTTAAAGTATATATATCGTAATCGTAAAATAAAAAATTCATTTAGAATTGGAAAAAACTTAAAAATTGTTTGATATCTTAAATGTTCAGTAACAGAAATTAAAATTAAATTACTTCTATGCAAGTTCCTTTTCAATTTCCAAATATACAATATTTTTTAGAATAATTAATTATTGTGTAATTTATAGAAAAGACATATTTTGACAATTAAATGATTCCTGCTGATGCCATTGAGTTGAGTCTAAATTTTGGAGAAATTGTTTCTCAGATTTATCCAAACGTACTAAAAAAATTACCTCAGATTAAAGAATATTCTGAATTGAATTTAAATAATTATGTCATTCGTAACATGGGCTGAAATTGGTCTTTCAAAAAATTGCTTCTATATAAATAATTTGGAACAAGCATTTACAACTATTTCAGAAATTGGATACAGGATTGCTAAATTTAAATAAGTTGATCTAAGCAAGTAAAATTAAGGATGGAATAAGATTATTCCGCTCGCGGGGTTGGTACTTTATCCTGTGGCTCTAAATAACTACTTCTTTGGATTTTTTAAATAATAAAGAAGTCGTTGCGTCGGCCAGAAATTGCCAATAAAATCTATAGAACCCATCCCAATACTAGAATTCACCCAAACCAACCCAATACTATCTAACCAAACAAAAGATTTTATTATTTATTTAAGAAAAAAAACTATATAATATGTTCCAACGATTATTAAGTTTCATTCAGCTCTATTTAAGGTAAGCATTAAATAATGCTAAGAAAATGTGTAAAATTCTGCGGGTCATACGTTAACTCGAAACTCTAATTAGTTTAATACTATAATCACATAAAAAAATCAAAAAATGTAGTTCTTTTGAGCTCCAGGCTGATGTACTCTCACCCCGTTCGCCCTTAGAAAGTTATCAATATTATAATTAAAGTAACTTACACCTAATACTCCTTCCTTTGCTTATACTCCTGCATACCATTTTCCATACCAATATTCAGGCTTCACGTATATCAAAGCACAAACATTTTCGCAAAATAGCACATTTGGATTAACAACGTAAGTAGCTCGACAATATTAGATATCGCATAACGTACTTGTTCACATACACGAACAGATTAACTATTACGCGATAGACCCGACGACCGCGGTGATAAATATCTGCAAAATAAACAAAGAAACTATAACACACCCTAACAGTTCACCAAAAGTTTATAAACGAACGAAATAATATTTAAAACATAAAAACTTTATGAAACGTATTGAAATATAAAACACAGAAAAGAAAAATCGATAAATCGCCGTGCCACAAAAACACAACACACAAATCTACTGTAGTTCTATAAAGTATGTTTCTGTAAAATATATTTGGATCAAATTTTAAAATATTAACTTATATCTACGGGGTGTTCCTGCAGGAAAACTATAATAATTATATAGGACACTTATGAAAATTTAGGGGTCTACTAAAGTCGATAGGGACAACCTCGCTAAAATATTTTCAATATAATCGCACTTCCGGTTATACGGGAATTTATTTATTACTTATTTCAAATTGAACAGCCTATATATTATTACATTAATTGGATCCTGCGTGATATGCTAGATATAGAATGTATGTATAATGTACACGGTCAATCATTTTATCTTGACACCACGCAGCGCCGTTATTATGGATGATAGAAAAAAATAAATTTAAATTTTTTAGGCTTTCTGCTGTAGTATATTTTAAAAACTATTGCAATCAAAAAAATTAGTTCGCAAAATTGCAAGTGTGCCCTGAATACGATTGACATGTTATTGTGAATGAAATGTTATAAGAAAAAAGACAAATAGAAGAAGAAAAGTTGCTTCAATAAACACAATTAAGAATGTAATTAAAAATTTTGCAGATCAAAATAGCGTTCAACTCAGACAATAGAAAGAAATTTAAATGAAGAACGTGATATTTTACTTTACTTTCGAGGTATAAATATTTTGTTAATTTAGATCTGATGGCTTAAGCGCCGACGCATAACCATTATCTATTATAATTAATAATAATTAGTTTAGTTTTGTCGTTATTTTTAGAAATAAGTTTTAATCGTTTATATTTATTTATAATTATTGCAATCAGGGTACCCTTGATTATTTTCCGAAAAATATAAACAATAAAGTTGATGATTTTCTAGTCACCAAAATTCAAGTTTTAACCTAAAATATCGCAAGAACGGCTGAAGCTAATAACAATAACCTATACTTTTTTGAAATCAGAACAAAAAGATCTTTCATTTATATTATAATATATAGGGTGTTTCATTTAAAATATAAAGCATAATCTTTTTTTTTTTTCATTTTGCAAACTTAAGTTTGTTGATTTCAATAGTTCTAAAAGATACTACAACAGAGACCCTCAAACTTTTATATTTAAAATATGTTTCCATCATCCATAATAACTGCTCTAGTTGGGTGTCAAGATATAATGAATGACCCTGTAACTATGTCTAGCAGTTTTTGAAATATTTATGTTTTATGTATAAAATGGTGTTTGATGGTCGACAAAAAATCGTTATTTGTGCTTAATTTTGAATACCTAATTGTGCATGAAGATTCTTGTTTGTTTTAACTACATTCGTAACATCACCTTATTTGTTTTTTTATACAGTGTGGTCTCATAATAAGATTAAAAATTAAAATTGTAATTACAAAGTGTGCCTGTGTCGCTTAATGTTCTTATATACAAGAAGTGTATTATTTTGTTTTTTAAATATATTTATTTATTTTTTTGAGATATCCCTTAATAGGAAATAAAGTTATTTATTATTATTATGAGTCTTATAGAGGATCAAACTAACCTGCATAAGAAAAAAGTATATGAGTATTTAGATTCATTTCGGATTGTAACAGTATCGCAACTGGATAATTCTTCGCAAATTTTTCCGCTTCCCATCAACATTATCATTGTTTATTACTCATACGTTATTGCTATACTCGTTACAGGATAACTCTATCTGCAAAACATAATTGGTATTAATTTTCACAGTCAATGCAATATTATTAACCAACCAACCTGATTTAAGTAAATCTTGTTAGAGAATTCATAAATTGGTATTGTAGCTTTGTGATGTTCATTGTGTGGATAAGTATAACCTGAGAGTTGATTAAGGCTGCTCTATTGAAATTCTAACATTATTGAAATTTATTTAGGATTAATTTTGAAGTTTTTATTTATAATCTGAGGATACCTACACAAAC
Organism: Apoderus coryli; assembly: GCA_911728435.2. Taxonomy (NCBI): domain Eukaryota; kingdom Metazoa; phylum Arthropoda; class Insecta; order Coleoptera; family Attelabidae; genus Apoderus; species Apoderus coryli. Next base: position 8,089,216 of record OU452206.1, on the reverse strand, counting down.
TTGAAATTTTGAAACATTTATGATTTTGAAGTTGTGTGTAAACAAGATAAATTGCTTTAAAAAAATTGTCATGTTCAACTAAATTAAATTAAAATGTAGAAACTACAATCTTTGAATCTTATAACTTCAACACAGCCTTGAATGTTCTTCCTATTGATTACTGTAACTTTCCTGTTTCCCATGGTTCTGAAAAACTTTTACTGGAGAGCTCTCCTGCAAAAAAGTAAAACTTATAGGTCTGTTTATATTATACATTTATTGAATTTGGTTGAACAGTGAATACTTAATTCGATTATTTGTAAAATGATTGTGAATATACGCGATAATTTAAAAAAGTTATAAACAATCAAATGCAAGCAACTATTAATCTTTTGTGGTAAAATTCTTAATAATTGTAAGAGGATGATAACGAAAAAGTACTATTCCATTCTTTGTCAACAGCAATACTCGTATATGCAAATATTTTTAAATTAACTTACACCTCAAGTGTTTCCAGTATCCTCTCCTCTTCAAATCCAGGAATTCTTTACCACGCTTCCATCTGCTATTGTCCAATAGAAATCCTCATTTTAATTTTTTTCGACACTAAAATCACGAGCCGAGCTACTTATTAATTTAACGAACAACGACTTCTAAAATCGCAATTGCCACCTCAAAAACTCACAAAAGTCCACAGTTCCGAGGAGCAAATAAAATAACTCACTAATTTTTATTTACGCGTCACCGGCGAACGTTGTATCATTTTAAATATCTGTAACAAAGAAAGTAAAACTTAAAATACACCGAAATTAGTAACTCAATCGGATTGTTTTTCTGCTTTTTTTGTTTGTTTTTGTTTCTAATAAAAAATTATTGTGCCTAATATTAATGAATTTATTTACTCGTATTTATTTGAAGAATACCTACCATTATGTGACTAATAATTCTGCATTAAACTCCAATCCATTCCATGCTTAACCTAACTAAACTAGGGCCAATGGGCACTTCTGAAATGTACAAAAAAAAAGTATTTTAAACAAATTGTACAGTCATTTAAAAGCAAGTTATAAAGTTTTAGACATGTGAACAAATAGAGAAGATAAAATAATTTAAAATATTTACATCGTAATCGTAAAATAAATGAATTGGAAAAAATTTAAAAATTGTTTGATTTCTTAAATGGAAATAACCGAAGTTAAAATTAAGTTACTTCTATGCAAGTTCCTTTTTAATTTCCAACTATACAATATTTTTTAGAAGAATTAATTATTGTGTAATCTAAGAGAAAAGTCATATTTTGACGATTAAATGATTCATGCTGATGCCATTGAGTTGAGGCTAAATTTTGGAGAAATTGTTTCCCAGATTTATCCAAACGTACTATAAAAATTACCTCAGTTGAAAGAATATTCTGAATTGAATTTAAATAATTATGTCATTCGTAACATGGGCTGAAATTGGGTCTTTCAAAAAATTGCTTCTATATAAATAATTTTGTAACAAGCATTTACAACTATTTCAGAAATTGGGTACAGGATTGCTAAATTTAAATATGTTGATCTAAGCAAGTAAAATTATGAATGGAACAAGATTATCCCGCTCGCGGGGCTGGTACTTTATCCTGTAGCTCTAAATAACTACTTATTTGGATTTTTTTCTAATGTAATAAATAATAAAGAAGTCGTCGACCAGAAATTGGCAATAAAATCTATGGATCGCAATACTAGAATTCACGGAAACTAAGCCAAACCAACTCAATACTATCTAACCAAACAAAAGATTGTATTATTTATTTAAGAAAAAAAAACTATATGTATAGGTATGTTCCAACTATTATTAAGTTTCATTCAGTTCTAAGGTAAGCATTATAAATAAAGTTAAGAAAATGTGTAAAATTGTGCGGGTCATTACGTTAACTAAAAACTCTGATTATTAGTGTAATACCATAATCACATAAAAAATAATTCCAAAAATGTAGGTATTTTGAGCTGCAGGCTGATGTACCCTCTCCTCGTTCGCCCTTAGAAAATTATCAATATTAAAATTAAAGTAACTTACACCTAATACTCCTTCCTTTGCTTATACTCCTGCATACCATTTCCATACCAATACTCAGAGGCTTCACGTCTATCAAAGCACACAATTTTTCACAAAATAACACATTTGGATTAACAACGTAAGTAGCTCGACATTAGAAATCGCATAACGTATTTGTTCACATACACGAACAGATTAGTATTACGCGATAGACCCGACGACCGCGACTGTGATAAATATCTGCAAAATAAACACAGAAACTATAACACACACCCTTACAGTTCATCGAAAGATTATAAACTGAGCGAAATAATATTTAAAACATAAAAACTTTATAAAACGTATTGAAAAATAATACGCAAAAAAAGATAAATTGCCCTCCCACAAAAATATAAAAACGTACCTACAAACAATTCTATACTGTACTTCTATAAAATATTTTAAAATAGTACAAATAATAATTCACCGAGAAAGTAAACAACTGAGTCATCATTCGCGACACTATGTTTCTGTAGAATATATTTTGATGAAATTTTAAAATATTAACTTGTATCTACAGGGTGTTTCTACAGGAGTAATCACGATAGGTACATATTGCGAAAACTATAATTATGACATTTATGAAAATTGAGGGGTCTACTAAAGTCGATAGATATGTCACATCGTTAAATATTTTCGTAAGTAATATCACGTTGCTAAGTAATATTTTAACCAGAAGTGAGTGCTGGTTTTGCTCCACCTGCACGAAGGCATTTTGTTAAAAAAAATTTACTTTGCATTGTGTTTTTTCGATTTTTTTTTCACATGAAAAATTACATGCCCGAATGGTATTTGAGTAACAAATTATTCTGCAAACATTGTTATCAAAGGTAATGTAATTTTTGGTGATAACAAGCTGTCAAGTTTTGCCGCGGGTAAACTCGAAAAAACTGCTGACAGGTGCTGTCAAGTTTTTCCATCTAGAAACCATTTATAAATCAGGAGCAGGTCGTACCGGTGTGTATGGTTCGAACCCCGGACGGGCGCCACTTATACTGCTCCACTTTAGTTAAGGATTTATTTTAACAATAATTGAGAAAAATAAAAACTGAGCTCGCTGTATGTTACTCAAAAAGTGGCACGAGGCCATAAAGTCAGTACTCGTTTAGGCGGTACTAACTTAAAAAAAAACGATTTGTAATTCAAAATTGCGCGTTTGTGATTGGTGGATATTAACAAGAAGGAAATAGTCAAGATAATCGCACTTCCGATTATACGGGAATTTTATGTCAACTTGTTTATTTCAAATAGAATTTTTTTTGGATCCTGTGTAAAATGCTAGTTATACAGGTTGGTCCATTAGTGTGTGGCCGGAAGATATTTCAAGATCTATAAGCGATAGACAAAAAAAATTATTTACAAAACTTTTAGGCACTGAAGAGATGTACAACCCAAAAATGTTTCCAATTATACAGGGTAGTTCACAAACGCGCAGCAGACCACACTTGCATTTTCTTAATGCGACACCCTGTATATTTTAACATAAATAAATGCCGCTCTAAAATACAAGATTTTTGGTCTCAGATCCGTTTGAATTCCCTTCTTTTCACCGGTTTCCTGGATTTTATTGACGTCTGATTTGTAATTTTGCAGGGTGGTGGTTTTCTAAATTGTATTTTTATGGGAAAATGTGTGTAAAGCATTAAAGTCCCTTTGCTATACTTTTGATTTTTATTATATTTCATAAACTTAAGGCTAACCGATTTTTAATAAAAAATTATTAGGTAAAGAAAAAAGCAAAAATTTACGAAAAATTTTGGTCATTTTAATTAGTTTTATTTTCTATTTAAAACAACGAAGTTAAATTACAGCTTTATTTTGATAATTTGCAAATAAAAGTTCCTCCAACCCAACCCCTATCGAAAAAAAAAAGATATATGTTTTTAAAGAAGTATTCCATTCTTAAGTGGAGTGAATGTATTGTAAATAGGAAATAAAACGTCAAACTCCACGAAATCAATTTAATACACCACACCTAATGTGTTAGGTCGATTAAACTACCATACATGTTTCGAAGCTCGCTAGCTTCATCATCAGTGGCAATATCTGTAGAGAATCTATATTTTGAAAGTATTACATCATTTGGTTAAAACTAGGAGTACTTTAAGAGTAATGTGTTGAAGTCACTTCGAGGAAAAATATTATTAATTGTTAATGAGAATAAAATATAATTATTATATTATACTTGTTTAAACAAGAGAAGTATTAGTTGCTGCGTAATACAAAAAATCATAATTTTTTTTTTAAAAAGTTTGTTAGTCGAGATGATAAATAAAAAGAAAACCAAAAAATGTAATATAATAATTATATTTTATTCTCATTAACCATTAATAATATTTTTCCTCGAAGTGACTTCAACACATTACTCTTAAAGTACTCCTAGTTTTAACCAAATGATGTAATACTTTCAAAATACAGATTCTCTACAGATATTGCCACTGATGATGAAGCTAGCGAACTTCGAACACATGTATGGTAGTTTAATCCACCTAACAAATTAAGTGTGGTGTATTAAATTGATTTCGTGGAGTTTGACGTTTTATTTCCTATTTACAAAAAAGGAATAGTTTACCGTGAGTCACCAGCACCGTAGAAGACATGAAAATTAGAATACGAAATGTTTTTGCATCCATTACTTCCAAAATGCTCCAACGAGCTAAAAATTCGTTCTTGTGCGCAAAATAATTGATTTTTGTTAGTTTTATTATAAAATTTATTTTGCCCCCTTTTCTACTATTTGCGAAACTAAATTGTTATGCTGCATGTGGTAGGTTATCTTATATCAATGCTATATACAGGGTGATTCATTATGGTTGCAACAAAGAAAAACTGGAGATTCCTAAAAACAATTTAAGCATTTTTTGCCAATGAACCCATGTCCGCAAATGCTTCGTTATCCAGATACAGGGTGTCCAAATTTAGTGGTCAAATTATGTTTTTTCAGGATCTTGATCCGCTCGTCTTCTTTTTATGGGCGTACATGGAACAATTGGTTTACAGTGTACCAATTGTAAATGAAAACCAACTACTGGAGAGAGTTCATGAAGCTGCTAGGGAAATAAGAACGATCATGATATCCTTATTAGAACTACAAAAAATTCATTAGTTGAAACATGTAGAATGTGTATTACTGTCAATGGAGGGCAATTTGAACAGTTGTTATGAATTTTCTTATTTTAATTTCGAGTTTAGTTTTTTTATTGTTAAATTTTCAATTGTACTGATAGGCATTAAAATTTGTTGTTAAGTAATTTGTTAGTATTATATCGTTTTCCATGGCAACTTTGATTTTTCATTTGGTTTTCTGGTAAACGTTATTTTGATTTAAATCTACCGTTAACTTGCAATTCATCGGTTTCCATAAAAATTGTAGAAATCACAACATCGACGTAATTAACTTTTTTGTAGCTTATAAGTTGCTCCTTTTAAAAAAGTAATAATTTAAATTATTGAAGCTTGTCAAAGCTGTCTTTAATTAATTTATGTGTAAAATTTACCCACATGTCCCCTATATCTACGCCAATGAAATGAAAGTCAAAATAATGCAGATTATATTTATTATAGGTCCCCAAATGCATGTAAAATTTTGTCAAAATCGGTTAGCTAGTTGTGGAGAAATTAACAAAAAGGTTAATTTGAACACCTTGTATCTCGATAACGAAGCGTTTGGGAACATGGGTTCAATGGCAAAAAATATATTTCGGAAACATTTTTTTTTTTCGTTTTTATTCATTTTTTTAGACTATTTTCGAACGCCTGTGTGAACCAATTCTGTTATGGAATATTTTTTAGCTTATATTGTATCACAACTATGAGAAATTATTCCATATCCCGAATAAGTTTAGGAAATATATATTTTTTATGTTTTGACCCTTTTTCCACTACTTACGAACGCCTATGAAAGTAAGTTATTTATGACACATTTTATAAGTTATATTCTATCAAAGCTATAAATAACTAGTTAATATTTCTGCGATGTTTAAGAAATACGTTTTTTAAAGTCCTTTTTACCCCTTTTTACACTATTTTTGAACGCGAACAAATTTTTCATGAAACTAAATAGTCTCCATATATATGTATATTACATAATAATAATGTTCTTTATTTCAATATCATGTAAGTTACATAAAATGAATAACATCTTACAAACTATATACAAAGAAATTAACTATTATGGACATGCTATAAATTAGTATTACTTATGTATTCGTCAATATCATATGGTTCTATGTTTACTAGAAACTTATACAGGGTGACGCATTAAGAAAATGCAACTTTGGCATGCTGTGCGTTTGTGAACTACTCTGTATAATTGAAAACACTTTTGCCTAAAAGTTTTGTAAAAGATTTTTGTATCTATCGCTTATAGATTTTGAGATATCTTCCGCGCACACACTAATGAGCCACCCTGTATAATTTATGTATAGTATACAGGGTCATTCATTATATCTTGAGACCCAACTAGAGCCGTTATTATGGATGATAGAAAAAAAAAATAACTATACAATTTTTAGGGTTTCTGCTGTAGTATCTTTTATAACTATTGGAATCAAAAAAATTAGTTTGCAAAATTGAAAAAAATAATTAGGCCTTATATTTTAATCTGAAATGTAAATGTCGGTTTTGTTATTTAGAGTGAGGACCAAAAGTCACGCATAAATTTTATCAAATTTTGAGGAAATTTTTTTGGAAAAAAACGCCTATGGTTTTAAGTTGTTCGTTTACGACGTATCAGAAATGTACCTATATAGGGTAGTCCGTGTAGTAAATACACGTATTGCATATGTTTTTCTTTTGGAAAACCCTGTATATAAATAATTTTTTTGATTCTCTATAAGATTCTAACATTATTTAATATATTGTAAATTGAGCAATAAAAAATTCATTATAATAAAACAATCACATATAAAACAACAAAAATTGGTAAGTGTCCATATCAGGTCATATCATCATCTCAGGATTTATAGTAAGGACACAATACAACAAATTAATAGATAACAAAACAGTTAATTGTCAAAAGAAGTGTGTAACTATAATTATTTACTACGACTTACCCCACAATATTATCATAACAAATTAATTAACAATATTCACCACCGAAAATAACGGTTAATTATTGTATATTTTTATTAAAAACTGCGAAACGTTTGAAATCAATTCAAAAACCGTCCAAATTGCTTTCGGTACCTGTTAATAATGCCCCGGCAAATACCGACACGCGACGTAATGTACCGACACACCACCCTAATACGTTAAGAACAATATTTTAACCACAGATCTAGGATCGAGTTTCTAAATCTGTGATTTTAACTCAAACTAAATAATAAACATATTATAATACATACCTATATCGCAGCATTCTATGTTTTTCAAAACGCACAAAAAATTGACAAAAAACAGCGATCGATATAAAAGGTATATACGTACAGAACATAAAATGGTAAATACAAAAGATTATGTTTACTTTTTTAGGCATACCTAATGTGTTCAAAATGATTAGTGTAATAATAATTACAAAGTGTTTGTAAATTTTAAGCACATATTTAATTATCATTTCAGCATATTAGTGGAACTGAAACTTCAAATATTTTAATAAACTAAATTTTGAAAATTCCCCAGTCCCTTAATAAATATACAGCGTTGGCTTTTTTTATTGACATATAAAGGAGAGAAAGAAAAGGCTGAAAAGGACATAGAACCAACTATAAATGGTTGGATCCGTCTATGTTTAGAAACAGAATCATCACGTCTCCACAGGATGGAAGTTATAGATCATCATCACCATTCACTCGCTCACGAGTATGAATTATTCCAACTCAGGGATTTATCTTGTGAACTCTAAAGACCGATCCTCGAACCGCAAACCTTGTCACAAAATTGACACAAACAATCACCATCATTTACCAGCTGTTGTAGGTGCGCTGCCCCGTCGATGCGTTCTCTCTCCTTTCGATGCTGTCTCTTTGCATCCTCATGTCGTCGACGCTGCTCTTCAAAAACTTGATGACCCTCGTAAATGGTACGCCTCCATCTCGGTCGGTTGTTCGCGATCTATTCTCACACTTCTTCATGTTGGTCTTAAGAACATCCTTGTACCTCTTTTGCAGCCCCCTCTGATTTCGTGTGCCGACCTTAAGCTGTGAATAATGGATTCTCTTGGGAAGGCGTTCCATTAGCATGCGGATTACGGGTCCATTCCATCGCAGCTGGTGCCTCACAATCATCGCCTCGATACTATTTGACTCAGCTTCCTCCAAAATGCTGATGTTTGTTCGTCGATGTCATTCCATTTTATTTCGAGAATTCTTCTAAGGCATCGTTAATGGTACTTCCTAGGGCGTTTAAATGCCTCAGATAAGTGGTCCAGGACTCACGGCTATACGGAAGGGTAGGAACTCAGTCGGCCAAAAGATGCGCTTGTCCATCTTATACGATGCCGAATTTCATCATCGATATTTGCGTTCGCCGCGAGAATGCTGCCGAGGTAAGAGAAACTCTCGATGTTCTGAAGTCTGTCTCCGTTAATTCGAATATGTGGTGGGACCGCCACAGTATTTGGTGCAGGCTGGTAGAGAATCTGTGTTTTCTCTATATTTAGTTCAAGCCCGATACTCCCGAATGCGCTGTTAAATGCATTTAGTATACAGGGTGAGTCACGAGGAACTGTACATACTTCTACCATAAGGAGAGGCACATTAGAGGATTGTCAAATGACCATTAAAAACTGTCTCCTTGTTTTCATTATTAATATACAAGGCGAATTATGGATCTTCCCCAAAACAATGTTTCGACATATCTTTTCAATGATTAAGTCGATTTATCTCATTTTTTTTTATAAAAGTGTGTATTGGTGCCTGGCAACTAACTGACATATTCAGAATTGAGAAAATCCAGGTCCGTCTTCGAGAAAATTGGTGGGACTGCTTCATATTCAACACTTCACCCTGTATATGATTTTTCAATAATCTGATATAATTTTTTCAGAGGGCATAAATAGACAGTTAGGCCTGGCTATTTGATTTTTTTGTTACACTCACCTCACATTTCCAATTAGAGATTAATTTTAGAGCCAAATTGAAAATTGGCAAAAATGCAGTATCTTACTCTATAATATAGCGGAAAAACAAAGTTTTTGTTATAATAAAAAATTATTAATCATTCATTTTGAATTAAAAATTAAGCATTTTTTTTAGTAAAAACTATTTAATCTCATACAAATGGTTTAATAATACTCTTGTGCATGCTGCAGGACAACCCGTACAAATAAAAGCCAACTGGCTGAGTTTTATACTTCAGTTTTTAAATGCCCCCAAAGAAAGAGGTCCAGTGGAGTTAAATCTGGAGTTTTTGGCCGAGGAAACGTTTCATCCAGTCATTGCCAAACTCGAAGAGGACCTCGATCTTGTTGGATATGCAAACTTTCAACACAACATACCAGGCAATTTATATAGATCCATCCTTAAATAAAAATAATGAGTTTTATTATATTTGAATGTTTTAAATGTTGTGTTTGTAACTATAAAGAAAATTGTTTGTTATTTTGGGATTGACGTATTGGAATTTGTGTAAGAGAAATGTGTTCAACCTGAAGAAGTTACTAAATAGTGACGAAACGTTTATGTCATTTTCGTTTTATTTATTTGACAAAAATAAAGATGGATGATGTTGTCTTTATTTGAAAAAGTTTTGTAAAGAAAAATTTTTTTATAAGAACCTAACGGTTAATGGTGCGTCCCCATCTGGGAACGTAGATGAGTTTAATAATCATTTTGCCAACATCTGTGACAAGATAATAAGCACTTTAGCTCTTTCACCCGAGAATCATTTGCACTATCTTAAAAAGCTTGATAAGCCTGCGTTTTCCTTCTTTATGACACCGGTCATAGAATCTGATGTTCGTGAGGCGGTTTTATCTCTTAAAAATAAACCGTGCCTTGATTATTACGATCTAAATGCGCCGATGATGAAGGCTGCCCTTGATTCGCTAGAGATACCCCTTACCGTACTCTTCAATAAGTGCATAAACGAAGGTAATTGGCCAAATGTACTGAAGATTTCCAGAATTACACCTATTCACAAAAAAGGGGACATCGACGATATGGAAAACTATAGACCTATCGCTATGGTTCCTGTGATTTCCAAAATATTTGAAATATTACTGAAGCAGAAGTTACTATCATACTTGACGAATAAGTCAATAATTTGTCCTCAACAATTCGGCTTTCAAAAACAAAGATCGACAACATCGGCAATTTTAAAATTTGTTGAGTTTGTTGTCGAGGGTTTTGATAAGCGTAAGAAAACTCATGCTACATTGTGTGATCTTACCAAAGCATTTGACTGCGTTGATAATAATATTTTGATCAGTAAAATGGAATTCTATGGCATTAGAGGTACGCCGCTAAAACTGTTTGCATCATACTTGCTTAATAGAAAGCAGTTAGTTTCTGTAAATAATGTAAATTCAAGTATAGTTTGTGTTAAGAATGGTGTGCCGCAGGGATCGGTATTGGGACCTATCCTTTTTTTGCTGTACATAAATGATTTAGCTCTTAATATTGATATATTAGGTAACGGGACCAGCGTTTTGTTTGCCGATGACACGTCATTGTTGACGCGTAGTGCGCGAGATAGAGATGAGTGTTTTAATGCGGCGAAAACTTGGTTCAGTGCTAATAAGTTGTGTTTAAATGAGGCCAAAACACAACAAATAGTGTTCGATTCTGATAAATTTGCAATTAGATCAAATCCGGTTAAGCTGCTTGGGTTGACGCTGGACTCCACACTGAACTGGTCTAATCATGTGTCGGCACTTTGTGCGCGTCTGTCAAGTCAACTTTTTGTCATGAGGCAGATGCGTTCATTGGTATGCTCTAATGACATCATGAAAACGATTTACTTTGCTCTGATACACAGTCACCTAAATTATGGCGTGGTTTTGTGGGGAAATTCGGTGTCATCCCACAGAGCATTTGTATTGCAAAAGGCTGCAGTGAGGATTATTGATGGCGCGGGTCACCGAGATCACTGCAGAGCCTTGTTTCTTAAATACAGAATTTTGCCTCTACCTTGCGTGTACATACTCGAGAACCTTCTTAATGTACATAAAAAAAGGCATGATATTCAAGCTCACTCCGCGTTTCATGCATATGGAACTAGACATGCGAGTGAGTTGGTTGCTCCGTTCTCGAGGATTCGTATAACGCAGGACAATAAATTAGATGTAAACTTATACAATAGGATTAAGCAATTGCATCCATTTGTAAATATAGAAGATATGACACTAAAAAAATTTTGTAAATTTTCCAAAGAATTTCTCATAAGTCAGTGTTTCTATAATATTAATGAATATTACATATTTAATTACGATTAGGTGGGAAAAATTGTTATTTTTAATTTGAATATTGTTATTTTTAGTGTAATTATTGTTATTTTTGTTGAATTATTGTTGTTTCAGTTAAGGTATTTATATAGGTCAGCCATTATGATGCTGAATTTATTATTATGGTAGATAATTAATTATTAGTTTGTAACACATTTTAGTTAATTTATATAATTTAGTTGCTATGCGAACCATAAATGTACAAAGTATGTAAGAATGGTGAATAAAGTCTAAAGTCTAACACCCCAAGAAAATTAAACTGAAACAAATTGTCTTCTTCCAGCATAAGGTTTCCGTCTACATCGGTCTGGTTTTCTAGCGACTGAGTTCATTACATTTGATAAAATTTGTGAATAGAGGTACTCATTCATGTCTTCTTCTAGGAAAATAGAAAATTTAAACCTTTGGAGATAAAAAACGGATAATTATTTTCATTCAAAATACGTTTAAAAGAACATTTTCTTTATCGCAATTGATTGGAACTTAACATCCATCTTTTTATTTGTACTTTTATGTTATATTCCTGCATCTTTTAAAGTATTATTATTATAAATCAAAAATTGCTTAATTTCTCATTTAGTTAATAATAATAATAATAGCCTTTATTGTCCAACAGCAGAGGCAATTACAGGACAAAATATATAAAAATAATAAGTATATTCTAATAACCGAACAATCAATTGGAAAATATAAATTATAATAGACCAGATATAGTTTGCTAATACTAATCAACATAAGACATTGCAGAATTCATAATTTCTCCAATACAACACGAAAATATATCACAATATTTACACATAACATTGTAGTTCCTAGTAAAGACAGAAATAGGAGACCTCAACATAACGTTTGTCCTAGCATAGTTGCAATAAAATGAGCAACTGGACCTAGCATGTTGTCTTGGTATACGCTTAAATTTAATCGCGAAAGCAAGTGGGCACAATAAATATTGCAGTACACTAAATTGAAGAGAAAGCTCAAAGAGTTCATTTGGCGTCTAAGTTCCAGACTCGGTATCTGAAATCTATCGGTCATTATTTGGTAGTCAGTACCCCTTGCAGGGTAATGACTAAAGGGCGGAATATATGCAAAGTGCATATATTTGCATATTTTGCATATTTTTACAAATTTCATAAAAAATTGCATATTTCGGCAAAAATAAAATTTGTGTGCATATTTTTATGTTTTTCATTTTATCAAAAGATTAAGTCCGACCCTTGCAGGTAATTGCAATAATTTAACAGGTGGGTAGGTTTTATTATTATATGGTTTATGGACCCATTTTATTATATAATATATAATATATAAGTTTAAGAGAATCAATTAAAATTGTTGAAACTTTTTCCGACAAATTCAAAAAAGTTCCCGGTGATGTAGGAAATCAAGTAAGAAGTAAACTCGAAGTTATTGTGGGAAATAATGAAGCCTTTAAGTATTTAATGGAAGTCAAAAATATTTTTGATACTAAACCATCCAACGAAGTAATACCTTGGCCTTATAACTTACTACCCAAATTAAAATATTGCCAGATCACATCGGTAGATGTTGAAAGAACTTTTTCTTTGTACAAACATATTTTTACCGACAGAAGACAAACACTTTTATCGAAAAATTTTGAAAAATATATCGTTATAAATGCATTTTATACTATTTCAGGTTAAAAATTTTACCTTTTATATATTTTTTTTTTATTTTACTTAAAATAAATAATTTTTGTAAGAGTCGGCGTTTCTTTATTTCCATTTTTCCATGTTATATTCAAGGCATATAATTGCATATTTTGACAAATAAATGCATATTGTTGCATATTTCAAAGAAAAACTATGCATATATATGCGCATATTTTAACTGAATTGACGTGCATATATTCCGCCCTTTAGTAATGACTAAAGTAGTTAGTAATGACTTATAATATACCATGTTCAGACTGTAACCAAGTATATATCGGACAAACTTCCCGAGTTTTTAAAGATAGAATTACCCAACATAAAAGTGATATTCGACTTAACAAAAAAACTTGTGCATTGGCTGAACATTGTATCAATACAAATCATTTTCCAGACTTAAGTAAATAATGTAAAAATCCTTGCCTGTGAACAAAATCAAAATAAAAGACTTTTCATTGAAATGTTTGAAACGTATAATACCGAAAATACGTTAAACAAAAAGAAAGACTCGAATGAAATCAGTAATATATATTAATATTTATTTACTATTAATAATAACATGATGACAGTAATATTTCTTTTGAATCTACTTTCTAACCTAATTAAAAAACTTGACATTTCACTTAAAAAACAATTTACCACAAATAAACTAAACAAAATATTTTTGAATAAACATGTCAGTGTCAATCACAAAAAAAAAATCAATTAACTTAAAAATGTTTAATGTTAATCATTATTTTGCAAAGTTGAAAAAAATTTTTATATTAATGTTCTTTAATTTACAATTTATATTATTTTTACCAATGTAAAACTTGCCGCGTATACTAAGGTAAACATATTTTTAAATTTTATATATATTTATACTTAGCTTACACTTATATTTGTAGCCCCGAGGAAGATATAAAAATATATCGAAAGCTTGGCATAACGTAAAAGAGTTTTAATCAAAAATATTGCTGATCAACCCAAGACACAAAGTTATCTATATATTTATATTTATTTGCGATGAGCAAACGAGAAATAACATTGCATTATGGCAGTGTGTAGTCTATGTTGCCTTTGAATTAAAAGGTCGAGACCTAGCACAGCACATAGGAAGCAAGGCATGTACGAATTAAAGAAGTCTCATTCATGTGCCACGATAGTTTAATTGGTTAAAACACCTGACCGGCAATTGGGAGATGTTGGTTCAAATCCAGCTTGTGTCACGAGATTTTTTTGATTCGTACAAGTTAGTTTATTTCATTTTTCTTTGTATATATATATATATATATAAATTTTATTTTATAATATTTCGGCTAAATATATTTAAACTATTGTGTGTAAGGTTTTGGGGTGTCAGCCTATATAAGTTAAAACTCTTTTTACTTTCCAAGCTTTCGGAACACTTTAATTCCTTCTTCAGGGCTAAAAAATACAACGACAATATGAAATTACACTTGTAAGAAAAATCAATTTTACAATTAAATGAATATAAATATTGCTTTACCTTTCTTCTAAGTAAGTGAGTTATAGTGCAATGCTCTTAGATTGATGATTAGATTAGATGATTTTTCTTACAAGTGTAATTTCATATTGTCGTTGTATTTTTTAGCCCTGAAGAAGGAATTAAAGTGTTCCGAAAGCTTGGAAAGTAAAAAGAGTTTTAACTTATATAGGCTGACACCCCAAAACCTTACACACAATATATATATATATATATAATATAAATAAACAAACAAAGATATTCAACTAAGTTGATATGTATATATATATATATAATATAAGATTTCTGTGGTCTACTCCCTGGCATTACGTTTTCAACAATTACAGTACGGCTCTGACTTTTCTATTCCAGTTATGTCAATTACGTCTGAACTCAGCAACAATGGTTTTGATGTCAATATTCTATTCTCTGCTCCGTTAATGAGGCGTTTCTTCCTACACCTCTTCTCTGAATAACTTGATCAGCTGCCATTAACCTCACAATTTTCTTGTAAAAAGAACGCTCCTTTTATGAAAAAAAATGCAAGAGAGTAGCAGGTGATCAAATCAGGGGGGTTAGTTCTTGAAAACCTGCGAGTAGTATAACCGAGAGAACGGAGGCATTGTCTTTATAAAGATAATGGCGGAGGCAAAGATTAATTGTACTTAATCTTAGAAGTAGGTAACGCTGTGCCGCGCTTCGCTCATGGTTCTACCACAGCTAACATGTGTATGTTAGCTGTGGTTGTGGTTCTACTTCCTGGTTTTCAAGAACAGCCCACCAGCTGAGTTGTGGTTGTGGAAAGAGAGAGAGAGAAAGGACAACGGTTATTAAAGGAATTATCCTTTTGCAAACTCAGATCAGATGCGCTTTCATTTTGTATTAAAGGATGTTCAAACTGTCAAAATTATAGGCTGTAAAACATTTCGAGGTTAATTTCTCATTTAACTGTCAAGAAAATTTGTAAAAGGAACATGCGTAACTGACTCGTGAGTGAAATTTGCTGATATTTCGCGTAGTGGGATGTCGCCTAACACCTAATATAAGCTAAATGCCGATCTATTTGTTATTAATAAATTAATCACTCAAATAACATTTTCATTTATCATTTAATGTTACACGTATGTAATAAGTAATAACTAAGTTAGTAAGATATTTCTGCAGTTACAAACATGATTAATAAAAAACATAAAATAGCATTTATACATCCAGATCTGGGTATTGGTGGAGCAGAAAGACTTGTTTTAGATATAGCTGCATCTTTAAAAAAAGAAAATTACAATATTTTATTTATTACTAATCACTTTGACGAGAATCATGCTTTTGACGAATTAAAGAACAATGAATATGAAATACAAATTTACGGAGATTGGATTCCGAGATCAATATGTGGCAAATTTCAGGCGCTTTGTGCTTATGTACGTATGGTTTACCTGTCTTTAGTGTATATTTTATTTGTACGCAGTAAAGATCAGCCTGACGTGTACATAACAGATTTAATTCCAATCGCTATTCCATTCTTTAAATTAGTAAACGAGAAAGTTATTTACTATTGTCATCACCCAGATTTGCTTGCATCACCGCCCGGAGGAACACTAAAACAATTGTACAGGAAACCTATCAACTGGTTGGAAGTGAAGGCCACATCTATGGCTGATGTAATTTTAGTAAATAGTGAATATACAGCATCAATATTTCGAGAAACATTCCCAGAAATTACGAAGGCGATTGAAATTTTGTATCCAACAATAGCTACCTCATACATAAGAACTGTACAAAGTTTAGGAAATAGAAAACATATTTCGGAATTGATACCTGAAATAAAATCCAATGTTGACAATCCAGTTGTATTCCTATCAATAAATCGGTTTCACCCAGCAAAAAAACTTTCTTTTGCAATCGAAGCTATGGATAAACTGAAACGTATTTGTATTAATTCAGAATGGGATAGATGTTTCTTTATAATGGCTGGTGGGTTTGATCCCCAATCACGGATAAACTCTCAATATTACGAAGAACTGGTTAAATTAGCACATGAGAAGAATTTACAAAACAAAATTATATTCCTCAAATCGCCCTCTGATAAAGTAAAGGCTGAATTGCTTAATTCCTGTACGTGTTTGGTGTACACACCTGTTAAAGAGCACTTTGGTATTGTGCCTCTGGAGGCAATGCTAGTTTCTAAACCCGTAATAGCGGTGAACAGTGGTGGCCCCAGGGAAACTGTTGAACATGGTGTCACTGGATATTTGTGTGAACCAAATGGTGAGAGTATGGGTGAATTTTTGCATAAAATTGTAAAAGAAGATCACCAAAAATTAGGTAAAAATGGAAGGAAAAGATTAGATGAAAAATTCTCTACTAAAATATTTGAGAAAGCTGTGAAAGATGCAATTAGGAAAACTATATCAATGAATAATAAAAAACATATATCATAAAAATAATAATACAAGTTTATTGTACAAGCAAATAACATAACCATTTTTATATTTTATGTATTAAGTAAATAAATATTAAGTAAAATAAAATAGAAATTTTTTATTTCGTCCACGAAACCTTTGGTATATCGAAATGTTCGGTAAGGTTGTCTAAATGTTGATTGAATTTTTCTACTCGTTCTTTGTGAGTCATAGACGCTTTTTCCAATATTCTTTTCATTTGCTGAAAATATAAAAGAATTATAAATTTTGAAAAACAATAGTCCATAATGCTAGAGTGCGATATGAATACTTCGAGAGTTAGAATACCTATGACAAATTAATTCAAGTTGAGAATTATGAAAATAATTACCATGTAATGTTTAGAAATCTATTACTTTGTATAGCTATATCAGTGAACTACTAGACACCCGAATATACAGATTGCTCAAATAATGCAATTAGTGAAAAAGAAAACCGCGTTAGCCTTACGTAAGAATGCAATTCCACTCATTTATTCGTATTATATCTACTGGGTTGGTTACCTAGTAAGTAATTACCCGAAAGTTAAGCGCGGAGGATATATCCCATCAGAAGATTAAGGAATAAAACCTAATAATTTATTTTCGAACTATTTTTATAGTAACATATTATATGCCTTTGCGAAGAACAAATGCGACAACCCCTTTGTAATGCAACAACTGAGTACGCATTTTTGCAGTAAAATTTGCATAATTATTTAATAAACGCTTTAGACTCAATTTAAAAAATCAATCAAATGCAAAAGAAGAACAGTTTTAAACAACAAATTAATCACAGCCGAGAAAATAATGGTTGTCATTCCTTACAATGTAAACAGAAATAATTCGTTCAGATATGGGAACATTCTTATTAGATACTGTTCCCTTAGGAAGATAGTATATTATGTAGGCTGTGCGGCACAGAAGAGAAAGCAGTTTCGCCAAAGAATTTAGGACTCCTCAATTTTTTTAACATGAGATATTGAACACATACCATCTTTTCCTGTTGTTTTAAAAAGGCTAATTCCGCTTTGGTTTTTGTACACTTATTAACTTCCTCTTTTGTCACTTCATTTTCGATTGTTTTTGAAACTTGCTGTTCTAATAATTTCTTGTCTTTTTTCTTCTTTTTCTTTTTAATTCCATTGTCAAGTTTTAAATTTAACTTGCCCTTCGCTACTGATGCTATGGCTGCATAAGGATCTTCTTCATTTGCCATATCAGATACAAAGAATAAAAATAAACTTCCAATGTTTATTTACTTTACTGACTATCACATAACACACACTGACTACTATACATTTGTGTGTTATGTGTTATGTGGACTACTTTTTATAGTTTATAGTAGCCACCATTTATAATTTAAGTCAAAGTCAAAGTCAAAAATTGACATTTGACGTCAGCTGTCGTTATCCGTCAAAATCTCAGTTCAACTGAACTGATGTACATAAGGGTTATTCTTTCGTAGTGATTGATCTGAACAAGTGAATGTGATTAAACTGAATGTGATTATACTGAACTGAAACGGAAAGATATCTTTTTTGTGATTGTCTTTCACTTAACTTCGAAAACTTGTGAAAACAACCAAATCTGCTCTGAAAACTGGAAAATTATTTCTTCCATGATATTATTATCCATGTTTTAAACTTTTACAATTTATTGGTTTGATTCGAAGTCATATTCCAATTATTATCTCTCAATATTCAATACTTTTAGAGGTTAACTGTTAACTGAACGAACTAACCGGTACCTAGAGGTTGATCAGTAGGCGGCAAGGGGGGTAGGAATTTTAATCAGTTTGGTAGAAGTGACCGATGTCGAAAGAATACGCACAATGGTGAATGAACTGACAATTTTCAGATTGTTCACTTAGTTCAGTACGAAAGAATAACCCTTATGTAATATATAGACCTTAGACAATCTAAGGGCATTGCAGTTGAGTGGGATATTAACCTCAAAATGTTATATAGCTAATGATTATCTCACATCAATCGAGTTAATCTGGGTTCTAGTTGGAAAACTGCTCACTACATTCTTACGGCAAACTGTCAAAATTAAAACCCCGTGAGGTGAATTTCACAGTTCACTATCAACCCAATTTGAAAAAGGAACTTGCGAAACATTCAGATCAGTGCTGACATTTTGCATAGCCTAAATCCTGGACTATCGATGAGATATATCGAGGAATCGAGTAAAGATACCACGGTCCCACATACTTACTTATCTAGGCCACGGTAGTTTACTTATCTGGGACCACTCGATACTTAAATATCGATATCGAATGTCGTTTCGTGTCTGTACCCTCTCTCCCCTCCTATCTCCTACTGGCAACTGAAAAAAAATACTGCAAAACACAAAACATTAAAAATTAAGTGTGAATGTATTAAGTAATGTTAGTTATGATCCGGTTTTTTAACATAACTTATTTTATATTTAATTTTCATTTTAGATTAATACCATAAGTACATCACTGTTTTTGTCACGCTGTTAATTTATCAGTCGTAAGAGATACGACAGAATCTTTTGCCTGGTCATGGCCAGTTTAAATTTGGATATTATTTGTTAATGCAGCTAAATTAAAAGCGCATTCTATATTCATTTGAAACACATGCGAGAGAAGATTACGTATTGGAATACCTCAAGTGTTGTTATTGAAAATGCGTGAGAAAACTAAACCCCAAACCAGGGTGAGAATAGACAGTTTTAGTACAATCAATGAAAAACAAGTTGATGATATAACGTTGGAGTTTTTTTATAGCCCTCATACAATTACTCTGTTATTAATATCTATTGGTGCTGTAATTTATTTTGCTTTTGTAAGGTAAGAATAATTAGTACCTAGTTAACGTACTTTTTTTTTTATATGAATTTTATTCAGCCAAATAACTATACATTAAATTCTACAACAAATAGATATATTCTACTTGTGGTTGTGGTATTTGTTCTGAACTACAAAAGATACTTTTCTCATGTGTCAATGTAGGTTTTGTGACAATTTCTTTCTAAGAGCTAGTTTCCTAGAAACTCTTGATGAGCATGTTAATCAGAGTCGGATTTAGTGGGGACCTTACTTTTAACAATTATTATAACTGTTACAAACTTTTTTCTGTGTTTTCGTGGCAACAGCATAGTATTTCTATATCTATGGTCATAAGTTAGTAATTACATATATGTTGGTTAATGAACACCAAACTCTTTTCAAGGTTTCCTTAATGCGAATTCCTTAGCTCGGACATATAAAATTTCCTCTCAAATTTCTTAAGTATATTATTTTCAATACTCATAGCAAGTTCAATCCCTTGGTTCATATTTAAACTGTTGTAGCATTCCATTAAATCAACCGCTAACATCGCTACGAACTTTTCCTCATTGCTCAATGTCATCTGATCTTTTTAACGAAGTAACGCCCTTTAAATTCGATCGTGATGTTTTCTTATATGAGTAAAACTTATTCTCAGTCTAATAACGGTAGGTATGAGTAAAAATATTTGTGAAATCCTAATTTAATTAATATTTTTAGTTTGGATATGTAGGTATTATTAAACGCGTAGGTGTAGATTTTATAACAATTTTTGTAAAGCTGATAACAGTAAGTATTGTATATTTCATGATTCACTAAAAAAAATAGTGGATATTTAATTCATCTATAAAAGATTACTTACCTATTTCTGCAAGATACTTATATGTAAGTATTTTTTCTTTATTTTTTATTTAAAGTGTTAGACTGCTTTTCAAAAGTTTTTTTTGTTATCTTTAGTTAAGTTACTTCGTAATTTTGTATACCCTGTTATAAATCACTGTCAGGTGATTCCGTACTAGATGTGCATTGTACTTGAGTCGTTTAGGTCCTATAGCCTCTCTTTACTTCGTCCTAAAGAGATCTTTGTGAATTGGACTAATCTAGAGTTCGCTCAGTTGCCCCAAACTTTTCATGAACTTGCTGATCTCTCTAGGAGTCAATGCCCTTGCTTTATCGGGTGCTAAAGTTATCATTCTTCCAAGGTATTTCAGTCTTTTGCAGAACAGTCCATACAATCGCAAAATACGTGTTGCTTCTTCGAAAAAACAACATTTATTGTCCTCACTTAGGCCCATCCTTTTGACGTCGAGTGTCTTATAATGCGATAAGCTTTTTGGCTTTTGTTTACGTACTATAAAAATTATTTCGCCACAACTTGATTGCATGTACTATTGTTTGTGTATTCGCTACAGCTGAGGTTCTTGTTATTTTTAATCTTAATCAGAGGTGTTCGAAGTCCGGTAAAATCTACTCTTAAGTACCAGTACTTACGAGAGAAAGAAATTTATATAATATTCAGTACAAGTATTAAATCCTAAAAATAAGTATTACGTACTTTTTGTTTTAAATAGTAATAATGAAATAGTTGGGATTTACTTAATTAAACTTTTACACCACTGATTTATCGAGTTCGATAGTATTCTAAACAATTTGAGGTTGGACCTTCATTTGATAAATTGTATATTTCTCAACTTTCTACTAACTGTAGTTGATCGGGTTATTCCCTCAAAAACTCGTCGATATTGTTTTTGAGGGGAACTTCAAATGATTGTTGGTTGAATTTTGTGTCTAAAAGTGACCGCCAAGATCTCCGGATTTAACGCCACTAAACTTTGGCTGTTGGACTTAAAAACTGAAGTTTATAAAACTCACCCAGAAGACTTTGATGACCTCAAAACTAGAATAAATCGAGCCTGTACACAGATATCTCGGAAAACATTAGGAAAAAGGCCGGCAAGAATTTGAAAATAGGCTGTTATTGTGTTGGAAAATAATGGAGCTCATTTTTAGCATTTAATTTAATAAGACAAGCCAGAGGTGACATTAAAAATTATAAAGAAAGTTGGGGTGACGGGGGGTAAAGTAATGGAACACAAAATTCAACCAACAGTGGTTTTGAAGTTCCCCTTCAACAGCAAAATCGTCGTGTTTTTGCTGAATTTTCTGATGATGGGTCTCATTTGAGACTTTGTAGCCAGTAAAAAAAAACATTTGTGAGGATCATTTGCGGTTTTATTTAATGTTTTGTAATTATAGGAACCTTACACTGTCGTAGAGATTATCAATATTTTCAACATTTAGACAATTTCAAGTTGCATTGCAACATATTAACCGTGAAACAATCAGTCATTATCAAAGTAGATACAAACTTTAAGATATACTTAACTGTTTTCTAAATTATGAAATAAAAGGCGTCTACTCCACAAAAGAATCTCATAATCATTAATTAAATCATCAATTATCATAACATGCATATTTTGGGAATATAAATTCTCATCATAAGTGGTAAAGTAAAGAAATCATCTAAGACTTACATAGTTAAATATTCGATTCTAGAATCAGAACAATACAATAATAAGTCAAATTGTAAAAATATATGATGTATCTTCATCTATTTATAAGTACTTTTGTAAGTATTTTTTTTTTTCAGTAATTAAGTTAATTTCGTCAATCTGTCCACACTGTCATCTAGGAAACTAAAATGAGCTCATAGTGCCCTTATATAGTGCAGCTATATTTCGAAAAAGATTTACTTCCTGTAACTTTTTCCAACTGTTATCAGCAACATTTGGATTTCTTTAATATAACTCCTTATATGTTTGTGTTTATTTTGATTTATTAGTTTAGTTGATTTTGTATTTTGTTTTCTTTTTGTGTTTTGTAATTGTTATATTTTGTATAATGGGTTAAGTATGATTGGCCTTTGGCTAGGCTTCGCTCATTTAAAAACGTGTCTCACGTAATTCAGTCATCCTAGTTAATAATTTCATTAGTAATAGTGGTTGTAAATAAATAAAATGAATTTGTTTGTAAAATATTATATTATATAACAATTAATATTTTAGATTAAGAGGTTATCACCCCGAATTCAAATACTTTGTAATATATAATTTCTGATTTTGATTTGTATTTGTTTCAGGGACACAGATAATCTCGAAAATAACATATGGTCTGGTGTGTTATGTTGCTGCTTTTTCTTCTTGATTATTTCAATACTTGCATTCCCAAATGGACCATTCACCAGACCACATCCTGTAGTATGGCGAGTGGTATTCGGCATGAGTGTGCTGTACCTGTTGGCATGCTTATTCACCCTGTTTCAGAAACTCGAAACGGTCAAAGCAATACTGTTTTGGTTTGATCCGAACCTGAAAAATTTTCACATTGACATGGACAAAGAGTATGGGGTAAATTGTTCAGATATAACTATAGAAAGAATTTGGTCACATGTTGACGTTTTCGCTTTGGGTCACTATTTGGGATGGATGTTCAAAGCGATTTTGATTAGACATATGGGAATTTTATGGGCGATTAGTTGTATGTGGGAGATAACAGAATTAGCCTTTGCACATTTATTACCCAACTTTATTGAATGTTGGTGGGATGCTTTACTACTGGACGTACTAATATGTAATGGATTTGGCATATGGTGTGGATTAAAAATTTGCCAAATAATGGAAATGCGTGAATATAAATGGGACAGCATCAAGCATATTCATTCAACGACTGGCAAACTGAAGCGTGCCGTCTTACAATTTACTCCTGAAAGTTTCACGTCTGTACGTTGGCTGGACCCAAAATGTTCATATATGCGTATATTTGCATTGTGTGAATTGGTATTGTTCTGGCAAATTTCTGAATTAAATACATTTTTCTTGAAACATGTATTCGAGTTACCAGCATCTCATCCGTTAGTCACAGCTAGACTGATGCTTATAGGTGTCATTGTAGCGCCATCTGTTAGACAATACTACAGTTACGTTACTGATACAACATGCAAACGAGTAGGTACTCAGTGTTGGGTCTATGGTTGTATAATGGTATGTGAATCATTGATTTGCATAAAACATGGGACAGAACTATTTGCTCAAACACATGTAGTGAACATTATAGTGTGGCTCATAATACAATTAGTTCTTTCTATGTTGGTTGTAATAAGCTGTGTGATGTATCATAAATACTATCCAGAAAATTCAACAAAAAACAAGACAGCTAATGGCAAGAAGTGGATTAAATTTCAGAGCGATAGTGTTGACACTAAATCTGATTAAATTTAAAACATGTGCTCGATTTGCTAGTGATATTGCTCGATTATTGATATTTTATTTTGATGGATTCAGATATTATTTGTTGTGATTTAATGCAACAAGAATTGAGGTAACTTTAATATATTTAATACTTCAGGGATTAGTTGATTTTTTAGTTATTTTTGATCATAACAAATAAAATGCTTATTATTATTAGGTTAGTTGGTTATATTCGAAATAAAGCATAATAATTTTTCAGTCAAAAAGCAATGTTCACATTACAAGACATTATAAAAAGACAATATTTAAAAGTAATCAGGGATTATAAAAGTATAGTCAGCTATATCATTAATTGGTTTGACTAAATATGTAAATCTATTAAATAATGATAAATAACATGTTTTCAAATATAGTCAAATTGATTTAAGACCAGCATCATCATCGTTTTGTTTACGCCATAGACCAATTTGTATATAATATAATGTAGAGTATAATTTGTCGGCATGCTTGTGATGTTTTTGCTGTGATAGTTTGGTGACGAATGCGACTGAGGAACATATGTTATTTTCCTGTTCAGCGATGACATCCCTAATCTTGTCTTTTAGGAAATTTTATATATCTGTATAAAACCCTTTATTACTAGAAAAAGCTGTACAATTTCTAACAGATGCCATTTATTAATCGCGTTTTATTAAATGATTGTATAAAAATCATACATAATGTTAAAATTACTAATGTTCACATGAAAATTAGAGTCAGTCCTATTTATTTAACAGGCATAAATCAATATTTGAACGGAATTAACGAATTGTCGCGGTAAAGGAAAATTCTTCATCTGTCAAAAAATATGTCTGGTATTTATGATGGTATTTGGTTTAATTTGATTTATAATGCAAAACTCATTGGATAAGTAAAATTCAAGGATTATTTTATTTTTTAATCCACTGGTCACCGAAAACAGGGTAATTGACTGAATGCTTTAATGAATAAATTTGATAATCGGAAATACCTCGACTTCTTGATAGTAAGCAAGACATTACTTAAGATACATTATTAGACTAGGATCAATTTAATGTTTATGATTTTTGTCTTGCTAGCGGATGTGCCGTAGCCACATTGTAATGTTCTCCATTTTATATTATAAAACGGCTTTTAGTATTACACTGATTTTTGATTGGTTTGCATAAACATTTCAAACCCTGTGTTTATTGTCGGCAAACAAATAACCTCACTTTTTGTAAAGCAATAAAAACTTGTTTCTGTATAAGAATATGGCCCGTACTTGATCGGTCAGTTTATAAAATGGATAAAAGCCATATCCATACTACAAAATACAATTATTTTACAGTGTGGCCGCGTTTTATTAAATGGCGAGAATTATAATGTGGCTACGGCATATTATGCACCTCTAAAGAGTGCGCTTTTTCACTAGTCATACATAATTACTGGTTTGTCAGTTAAAGCACATATTAAAGAAACAATGTTCCACGGGGAAATGAAAGAGAAGTAATAAAGAGAATTTACTTGTATTAGTCCAACTTCAACGTCCAGGAAGATTGGATTGAATTTTGTGTGTGCCTATAGAATAAAACTTCGACTATGGCAATGCAAATATGATACCTTGTCTGTGGGATCTAAAGGAAAGCTGACAAAAATGGCACATATCTATATTATTTAATAAGCCTTTACGTGGAATTAATAGATTCTCACATTTTTTGACCAAAAATAATGTTTATGAAACTTATTTCAATTCATGTGTATTCAATATTATAATATAAAGTTACTAATGGTAGGCATTTAATTTGAATAAATGTGAATCACATTATTGTTACCAGACTGATGTTAATGTAAAATTATAATTCATAGAACAAATTTACCTACCAAAGATGTACAAAGCTAAATTGTAATAAAAATATTTGTATACAATTAAATAATCTTTTATTTTATATATAAATTAAAGTTTAAACCAATGAGTTTGGTTTTTAAGTTCAAAAAATCAATAACAATAAATAAGAATTTGTAATTACGTTTCGACTAAGTAACACCGGATAATTGTGAACAGATACCACTCAGCAGCTGCGTTGACCCCACACCGACTGTTACAACGTAACCGTCCAGAAACGAGGTACCACTTCGGCAGTCGTGTTGGGGGTTTCGCATGAATAGGTACTTTAAAACAAATTATGTTTGTGATATTTTCATATTGCTCCAATGTTCACCTTGTCAAATGAATCAGCTTACGAGACTTTGTATATTATTTTGTGTACACAAGTTTCTATAAGATTTTTCATAGGAAATTTTCAAGTGACTAAAACTTATTACAGGTAGGTATACACATTTCATTTCACAAAATGGGCTAGCAGGCTGTTCTACTGGTTCGAATCCTAATTGAAATAGGTAGGTATGTATTTTTAAAAAAAAAGGTAGGTACATAGGTACATCAACGTTTTTGGGAAATATAGGATAAAAAAAACTTAATCGATTGTCTTATTTAGATTTTCTTTAGGTTTAGGTTTCTTACACGCTATGTGTTACCTATGCAATAATAAAACCTATAATTTCGTAGCTATCTTATTGAAAATTGCACACCGAGATATAGGTACCTAGTTATAATCGTTTCTTAATTTCTGTACCTATTTTAGTTTCTTAATATTTTAATGTACCGAAAATTGTGTCTTTATCTTTATAAGGACAATCTGGACAATGATGTGTTATTGGTTCATTTGGCATTAGGGGGTGATTAGAACAGAAAATTTTGTTTACTGTGTCGACATCTATTGCCTATATTTCGTAATTAAATTGTACCAAAAAAAGGTTTCCTCTTTTGAACATTTTCATATAATGCTACACATGCTTACAATAATTAGCTACCTATTATAGCATTTTTATGTGGTAAAACCAGAACTAGGTAACATACTTTTTGTACCAAAAGAAATTAAGTATCCTCTCCTAATTAGGTACCTAAGTGTTAGATTTTTTTTTGTGAATAAAACTACGTTTCGATATTATAGGTAAAGCACAACAATTATTCTTTTCGTTGGATTTTAAAATTAAACAAATTTGACTAATAAATTTATAGGTAGGTAGGTACCTAGGTATACCTAATTTTTATTTTAAATTAATTAATTCAAGAAATCATTCTTTCTCTTCCTAAAAGGCGGTTGTATCAGTGGGCGTGTCCCAACACCCCCGCGACCAGCCCTGTTGGGGAATAAAGTGTGAAGTTATCATTAACTCAAAACTTTGGTGAAGTTGATTCAAGTACGTAAATCTACTTGGTTTATATGCGGATTAAATTCTTATTTTAAAAATTGTCATGTACCTAGATAGTATATTGTTGTTTAATAACTTGTACCTATTTCATATACTGCTAGGTTTTAACGTCGGTACCTACCTATTATTATTATTATTATATTTAACCGTTCCATACATACACCAAACTTACCTCCTGCTACAACTTTAGTTTAAAATAAATTTACTTGGATCTGAATTTTAATATCAATTTACATAACAAATTACCTACCTATATGAATGATGTCTTCGATACTGAGCAATGTATCAATATGAATAATAAGGTACCTATATACCAAGGTATTTCTATAAAAACAATATCTGCCTAGGTCGGTACATTGCATAAATAGGATCTATTTTTAAAATTTGAAACAGGAAAGTTCAGGCAAATGGAAAATGGATATGGGTTCACTGGGTTGGTGGATTATAATACCAACTGTAGAAGGGAAAGGTGCGTAAATGGGTCAACATATTGCATAAAACGGCCCGTTGAGGGGAGTGGCGGGACAATGATGAGTCTGCTGACGCCCCTTAAAACCCTCGACAATGTTGTCTATGCCTGTCCATGTAGTTTGGGGTCTGGAAATAAACACATGTTTGCTTTGTATAAACTTTATGATATACCATAGACGTACCTACACAAGAATTTTGTTAATCAAAATGAATTTGGAAAAGCCGTTAAACTTCTAAACGTATAATTTTCGAGGTGCGTCTCCTGAAAAACTTTTTCTGATAGGCGAAATTCGTTTGTTGAATTATATAATATTACCTATACAATAGCGCAATTTAGTAAGACATTTTAAAAGGATTCCCAGCGGATCATATTTTGTTAGCATTGTTTGTATAGATATGTATACTGGTACACTAGTTGCATACATTTTTTGATGTGACGGTTATAATGTGAAAGTAGTGATTTTATAAAATGCATGCTTGTATGAAATGAAACTTAGTTATAGCATAGATGCCTGTGACGCTGACGCATATATAACGTCGATTTTTTCCTATTGACAAAGTTATTGGCCCACTTATTGTTACGCCTCTGGTTTCAAGTAGCAGCCGTTAGTTGAAAGACCGCTCGGGTATTACAGTCGACCGAATCCCTCCCCACCCAGGCCAGTCCCAGAATGGCGTGGTTTCAGTACTGGTCGCCCTGCCTGTAACTTGTAGAATTTACGTTGCGCTAGAAGTCTTGGGTGAAATATATCACGCCCAATTTGATATAATAGTCAATTAAGAGTGCCCTTTTATCTAATTATCACCCACAAACAAATATATGTGAAAGTGATTATCCTAAATCAGTGATTTCTTAATAAAATTGTATTATTTTGTGTGGCGGTTCATCGATTTTGTTAACGTGATAATACAGAGTGACGTCACAAGGACGGTATACACGACAGCAAAAATAGTTACAACAATGAACAATACTTTATTAACGTGGAGGTACAATGAGCTGTGAGACACAAATTAAATCGGAATTGGATATAGAACAACAACCGCCAACGACGGCACACCAGGTGGGTGGTGGATTCTAAATATCTAAGATACTCTGTTTAGTTTTCGTGTGTGTAATTTTGAGAAAGGGCGGGCGCAAATGTACAGCGTGTGACGCTGGTTGTGGGAGTTGCTTTGTCCGGGTTTTCGAGATAGAGGAGGTCGAACCTACGGACAGAGGTCGCAGCCCAGCAAAGGCAATATGTGTATTTTTTGACCGCCAAAGTCATAGGTATATACATATTTAAGTAGATCTTCCTATGGACCAATTTAACTAAATTAAGACTAGGGAGGTGACATTTATTTTTTACTTACCACCAGCTATGATCATTGCATACCTATTACCTATCTATTTTAAAACTTAAAACATCCAGTAGCGTAACAGTTGTCACAAATTAAAGGACATACCTAACATGCATTTAGGCATGTTAAATGTTAATAATAGCCTACGTCCTCCTTATTTTCGACTTCCTAGAAATGCCTAGTACAAAATATCTACCTACCTACTAAAAATTAAAGGTTTTTCGTACCTATATAGGTAAGTTCAATACACAACTAAATAGTTCTTTTAAATACAATAAAAATAATGTAGGTACACAGTGGCGTGTCGTGGCTCAAAAAATGGGAAGGCCAAATGGACTTACAGGCGACATTAACCTTAAATCAATTTTTTATTATTGATATACCTATTATTTTTATGAACTAATTGAAGATCCATAAGGCATTTTATATTTTCGTCATTATCATCAATTGATTAAACTACCAATACCTTTGAAATATAACCATAAAATTTTCAAAACGGTGGTCTACTGTTTCTATAAAAACTATCTGGTATAATAATAAATTTAAGGTATCTCTCTGCTGATACCTACATCAAATTTAGTGACAAATTCATAAAATAAGGAAATACCTATTTCACCGGTTTGATGTCAAATTTTAATTTTCGTTCTAATATTTGGACTAGTGGTACTTTTAACTAGCCCCGTGCCAGATACCTACCTTTTTTCAAAATTTTGTGCAAATTTGATGTTAAAAAAGTGTTCGACAGAAATTTCTAATTTGCTTTGATTTGATTAAGTGCTACTTCACGACATGCTGCCACTATTCGGTGACGACAATATGATTGCCCAAGATTCTAGCCCATACATTCAACTTCTCTGGATGTTGATCATAATTGGATGATTCGAATCACTCCAATATCTGAAATTATGCCTATTGACGTGAGCGAAATTCATGTCTTTTTTATTTTATTGCCATTTTCAACAGTATTTCACATTACGTTCAAAACAGAACAGTGAAAGTTTTGCCTGCTGTTTCTAAAGATAGTTGAAGTAAATCAATGTACACCTTGATTCCCCGTGCCATTTAAGATTCTTAAACGGGTTGCCACCTTGTGCAGGGGATGATCTCATATAAATTAACCTAGGTTTTAAAAATGTCCAGCGTGGGCGGGTTGGGAACGTATAATACATTTTGTATAATGAGTGAAGTTTGGCTTTGAGTTTTACTACCCTCTTCTTCAGAGCTGTACACTACAATCCTATACCATATACAAAAAGTTACATAGGTGTGTTCTTGCTAAGCGATTATAATTTAGTCTTTTAATTGTATGCTTTTTAAGCTTAGTTTGTTAACTCTAAAGAAGTTGTTCTGATAATCTTAATTTAAAACTCTATTTAGTTTGAAAAGTCTAAGCTTCAACAATCTCCACAACTTCAACAACAGCAGCAGCAACTATCACCACAGCAACAGCAGCAAACATCAACAGCACCGTCTCCACTTGCACTTTTAGTAGCCACGTGCAGCAGGATCGGTCCAACACACAGCGAGACCACACCACCTACGGTCACAATGTCCACCACACCAACTCCGCAACAAGTCAAAAGCTTGCCTGTAGCTACCAATGTACCTCAGGTAATTTTTAAAACATATGATTGCTTAGGTATTTGGAGTTGATTTTTAGATTTTCCAACTCATTCTTGTTATATGGACATTATATACAATATTTTCTGGATGGATGCCAAAAATATGGAAAAAAGAACAAGACCAGCAATTATTTTCAAATATCCAATGAACCCCCATCAAAACTCTCAAAATAAACATCAGACACTGTCGACTGTTGATTTTATGGCACCAAGCAAATTCTGCCTGACGAGTTTTGATTGTAGAATGTCGGATGTTTAGGTATCATCGTGGTTGGCGTTTTGAGAGAGAAAACAAATTAGTGTCTTCTTGGTTGGTGTCATAAATATTACCGTGTCGTATGTGTGATGTTTTTGAATCTGACGATTGAAGATCAGAACCATAAAACGTTTGATATTTGTGAATTGAACAAAAAGCATATGAGAAACCTTTAAAGTAACATATTTTCTATACTTAGGTAGTCAGTGTACCTAGTGGTATGGCACAACAAATTCAACAGCAACTCTTGCAGCAACAAGCGGGAGCACAATTGGTGCAAGCTGTATCCGGACAAAATTTAACAGGCTATAGCGTGATGCAAGCACCAATGCAGACACTCAGCGTTGATGGACAAGAAGCAATATTTATACCCGGAATGAGCTTTTCAGGTTAGTTGTGTATATAGTGTTTATAGATTAATAGTCTGATAATAAATTAAGTAGGTATCTTAATAAGATAGAGTCTTAACTCCTTAGTGATTTGATTTCATAAATCAGTTTTAATTTTTGTTTCTAAAAGTGCCTACATAAATTTTTGAAGAATCAAAAACAACAGACTCAGTGGAAAAAATACTATAGACAAAATAGTTATAGGTATGGCACAAAATATTGTGGAGCAAATGTTTCCATAGAGCTACATAGACATTTTGAAATATTAGGCTATTCAATAAGTCGGTAGGATGACATATAGATGGCGTTATTAGAATTTTTTTCATATGATTTTTATTTAGTACTAACCTTCAAACGATGCGTGTATATATTTGACAGCAATCTGACTATTGATTCGTGAGTTCTAGCATTTTGTGTGAAGCAATGGAAAAGTGAATTTCAAGTTTTGATAAAGCATAGCTTTTTGATGAAAACAAATACAGTGGAAACCAAACAATGGCTTGATAAACATTATCCGAACTCTGCTCCATCGAGACAAATGGTAGAGAAGTGGATTGCTGAATTTAAACGTGGTCGTACAAGCACAAATGATGCAGAGCGCAGTGGACGCCCAAATGAGGCTGTTATTCCAGAAAACTTCAAAGAAAATCACAAATTGGATATGAACGATCGCAAATTGAAAGTGCACGAGCTAGCTGATATTGTAAAGATATCAGATGGTAGTGTTTTTACCTTTTTACACGAACATTTGGGTAGGCGAAAGCTCTGTGCAAAGTTGGTGCCGCCTGAGCTCACAGTTGACAAAAAAAACAACGAATTGATGCTTCAGATGAGTGTTTGGCGCTGTTAAACTGCAATAAAATGGAATTCTATCGTCGATATGTGACAATGGATGAAACATGCCTTCACTATTACACACCAGAATCCAAAAGACAGTCAGCTGAGTGGACAACAATCGACGAACCGAATCCAAAGAGAGCAAAGACCCAACAGTCGGCCGGTAGGGTGATGGCGGCTGTATTTTGGGGATGCGAACGGAATAATATTCCTCGACTACCTCCAACAAGGAACCATCATCAACAACGACTATTACTGTGCACTTTTGGATCAATTGAAGGCTGAAATCGCAAAGAAACGGCCACATTTGCAAAAGAAAAGTGATGTCTCACCAAGACCATGCACCGTGTCACAAATCGATGAACAGCAACAGTATATACCTACGTATAGATCGAGCATCAATCAAATCACAGGGATCATGATCATAACTATTAACAGCTATTTGATATAACCAGTACTAATGATTACTTTCTTCATTAGGAATTCGAACCTTACAGGAATAAATTGATGTATTTTAATAATAATAATAATAATAATAATAATAATAATAATAGCATTTATTTCCTACAGGTCATACCCATTTACAGGAAAATCTAAAGCACACAACACAAAATAACACTTTATATATAAATAAAAATAAAAGAAACAAGATTGATATAAAGTAAATAATAAACACAGTATAGGTAATAACAAATAATAAAATAATAATGATAAATAATAAAACAATAATAATGAATAATAAAATAATAATAAATAATAAAACTTACTTACAATTGCAGACTAAAAAGATGTTACCATGTTATAGAGCAATTCATCCCCTGAGAACCCTCGATCATCACCCATTAAGAAGGCTATTGGTGATTTCAGACAGAGACGTAAAGTTAATGTCCAGGTGACCACAATGCCGATTAAAGGAATCACACATGAAGTATATCGGACTTTGCGACAATACATTGGTCCTGGATGGACCGATGGTGAACGGGGCAACATGCCTGGCTTCTAGGCGGGGCACACGAAATCTTATCCCCTGTAAAAGATCTGGACAGTCCACTGCACCGTGTAATATCTTATACAAGATCTTAATTCCGCATAAAATTCTTCGCAACTCGAGGGAGGGAGTCTCAAAGCGCAGAAGCATGGCGGCGTGGTCACTTGCTCTCGGTGGATAAACATTATCCGCTCTGAAAACCAGATACTTGAGAAAGCGTCTCTGGACTGATTCCAGAGATCTGATATGGACTCCATATATGGGGCTCCACACAACGGAACCAAATTCCAACTTTGTCCTAACGAATGCATAATATAGCACCTTCATTGTGAAAATATCATTAAACTGACGACAATTTCGAATAATGCAACCCAGTACACGATTAGCACCAGAAACAACGCTCAAAATTTGCGGCACGAAGGTAAACTCTCGATCGAAAATGACGCCCAGGTCCCTAACCTCAATCAATCTTTCTAAGGAAACACCGTTTAAGCAATAATTGAAGTTCAACGCGCTCTCAAGTCTGGAGAAACTGACTACCTTACACTTTGAGACATTGAGCATTAAACGGTTACTGATACACCAATCGCAGAGGATCTTTAAATTGGTCTGCAGGAATTCACAGTCTTCATATGAGACAACACGCAGAAAAACCTTCAAGTCATCTGCATAAGCGAGGCTGTCACAAGTGAAGGTCTCAAGAAGGTCGTTAATAAACACATTAAACAGCAAGGGTCCAAGGTTGGAACCCTGCGGCACGCCCGAAGAAGAAGAAAAAGTAGATGACTTAAAACCCTCGTACTCCACAAACTGAGATCGACCAAGAAGATATGAGCGAAAGAATCGTACCATCCGCTCAGAAAAGCCGAAATCTCTCAATTTCCTCAATAGCAGATAGTGATCCATACGATCAAACGCTTTCCGAAAATCAGTGTAAACCACATCCACCTGTTGTAGACGATCCATAGCGGAACAGACAATCTCGGAGAACACGGCAAGATTAGTTGTACACGATCGCCCGTTCAAAAAGCCATGTTGTTTATTCGAAAATCTATTTTGAATCTGTGGATACACCTTGTTATAAATGACGATCTCAAGCACCTTTGAGAAATTACAGAGGATCGAGATTGGTCTATAATTACTGATAATAGATGACGCGCCGGACTTCAGGATAGGGATAATCTTAGCTGTCTTCCAACAATTAGGAAAGCTAGATGATTTAAAAATCAACCGAAAAATATGTAGTAATGGAGACGATAAAATAGGAATACAATCCCTCACGATAAAACTCGGGATGCCATCCGTACCACAGGTCAGCTTGTTGTTAAGCGACCGACCAGCCTTGACAACATCATCGAGTGTGATGTCCAAAATATCAACTGCCTCACCGTCCACGACGCCAGCAACTGCATCAACCACGGGAATGGAATTCACATAAACATTATGAAAAAACTTCGAAAAAGCATTCACTATGTCCTGCGGTGAGTTAAAAATGGTGTCTTCATGCGACATGGAACCAGGAATTCTAGAACTACTCCGTTTGTTATGCATATACGACCAAAACTGGCGGGGATTAGACTTAATTGACTGTTCGCAGTTCAAAGCATAAGCACACAATGCATCCTTAATTTGACCTTTAATCAATCCACGGAGTGAATTAAATCTATTACGAAAATAGACCGTACCAAACCTCCGATAATCTCTATGCGCCTTCTCCTTCTTATAAATGTTATCAATTATTTCCCTAGTAAAATAAACCGGAAACCGTCTGGCACGCCCTACCTTAAATGGAACACACATCTGGAATATATCATCCAGAATCTGACATAAAGCGCCGCAAGACCGATCAACA
Organism: Apoderus coryli; assembly: GCA_911728435.2. Lineage (NCBI taxonomy): Eukaryota > Metazoa > Arthropoda > Insecta > Coleoptera > Attelabidae > Apoderus > Apoderus coryli. Next base: position 8,054,134 of record OU452206.1, on the reverse strand, counting down.
TCAGTGGAGTCATAGACACCTGACCAATCAGCGTCCATGATCAAATTGTACATCAATGGAAAATTGGCTCGTCTGAAATTGTAGGTATTCAGAGTCTCGCGGTTAACGGCGAAATTATTAATATGCGGGACAGTAGCCCTGAACTCTAAGAAAATACTGGGATGGTGAGCATCTTCCCGAACTAAAGGAGTATCATTCCTAACCACAGCACACTCAAGATTAGACAAAACAAGATCCAGAAAACGACCGTTAACATTGGGCACATTATTGTATTGGCACAGATTGGCTGCCAACATAAAATTTCTTAGTATAATACTCTTCCTATCTGTGGCAATACCGGTTCCAAAGAATGGCACATTGAAATCACCAACGACGATCACATTTTTATCGTAAATAAGCTGAACAGCTGCAAAATGATCGAAAAAGTTCTCAAAGTCATCGCTCGTAACATCAGGAGGAATATACAAAACAATAATATAGAAAACGAAATGCTCAAGAGCTATCTTGCAACAAATCAAGTCTATTAACGGCACGAGGTCCCGCAGGCCTTCCAACACTATTGCTTCCGAAGTACACTTGCTGGCCACACCAATAAGCACTCCACCGCCTCTGGTAGGTCGCACCACATCGAATCGCCTATCGCATCTGTATACATTGAAACTTTCCGGAAACAACTCGTTGTCCGAAATACCAGGCCTCAGCCAGGACTCGGTGACCGCGATAAGATCGAACCCACATTCTAAAGCAGAACTATAAAAATCCAGACACTTACCCCCAAGTCCTCGAACATTCTGATAGCAACAGATAAACTTCACTGCAGAGAGTGTTTCACTAGTCCCATTCAGTTTTTTTGGGCAATAATTGGGTTCCCCATAACAAACTTGATAAAAATATTTGTCTCACCCTCATCTCGTCGTCTTTTTAGCTCTGCTCTCACCACACTAAACACTTCACGCTGCTTGACCGTCATATCGGCTTCCACGTAAATACGCTTAGCCCGGACAATCTTGTTTCTATTTTTCAAGACACGTTGCACATCATGTGACTGCGACAGACTCACTTTCAAAATTTTACGGCCGTTCTTGTTTGGTCTTCCAATTGGAAGCACCTCATTCACAGCTATCGGCTGATCACACAACTCAGTTAACATTTTAGAGACCTGGCTCTTACACGGCTCTGCATCGCTGACTGGGAAGTTAAATATACATATATTATTCATACGCTTCTGCCGTTCCACAACTTCAGAAAACAGATCATCGTTATTGTTCACCACAGCATCCGCAGGGCCACTTCTTCTTGACGCTCTACTCATAGCGTCGATCTTCTCAATCATCATATCCAGCTTGCCCTCGAGCATATCGATTCGGTTTCTCAGCACCGGAATAGATCTCACGGCCTCCTCGCAGGACAAGCAGAAGTACTTCAGGCTTCTCCTAGATTTAAGTTCAATAACTCTGATCTCAGATGACGTTAGTTCGGTGCAATTATAATGGAAGCGCAATCTACAACCATCGCATACAACATGCTTTTCGGAATCCTCAATAACGCGACCGCAGTCCGAGTTACCGCAGATGGAATGCATTTCAAGCGCCGCGCCACACTACTATCAGGCCGGTCAAAAAAACCGAAAAGATATCACTAATAAATTGAAAACAGTACATTTTGGTATCTTCTAGGTGGTCAGCAGCCTCAACAACTTTTTAGTCCAGCGCAAATTATGCGTGCTCCAGGCGTTCTCCCAGCTAATATACAAAACCTTCAAACCGTGCAGTTGGCTAATGGTCAAAGCGTCCAAGTCAGGCCAACACAACAACAAGTCTTCCAATTCCCGTTACAACAATCGATCCCTGTTCAAATTCCCATTCAAGGTCCAAATGGTCAGACGATGTATTTTCCGTTACATTTGTCATCAATGCCTAGTATTGTACAGGCACAACCACAATTAATTCCCCAAATGGCAAGCATTTTAACACAAAATGGTAAGATAATTATGAAACTTCTTCTATGCTTTTTAAAATATTTGTTTAATATGTAAAGATTGATTTTTTAATTTTATTTAATATAGGTCAGTTGCAACAGATCCAAATTGCAACGTCTGTGCCTCAACAAACACCTACTTCAGTAGCTGCCCAAACTGTGACAACTGATGCGAATGGGGCACAATTAACGTTCACTGGAGCTAACGGACAACAGTTCACTGTAATACCCACGAATTTGCAACAGGTTAGAGGTACAACCGTGGGAAGTCTAGGGAATATAGGAAACATTATACAAGTGCCTAATATACAAAGCATTCCAACTATACAGAATATACCTGGTAAGAAAAATGTTTGAGATACTATTAATAATATACACTTAATGTATATAATCGATCATTAATTGATGGTGTAGACTAATATTAGAAAACACGTTTAACATTTACTCAAAATACTCTTAAGTTGAATTGTCTCCTGAAAATACTAAGTGTTAGCAACATGCGCGTCGAGATTAAAAAGTACAACATATAATAAATGTAAATAGTAACTTCTCCAAAATTTAGCATATTTTAGAAAACGAGGAATTAAATGTGTTTACAATTTTTAATCCTCACTTATTACATTGGTTATAGGTCTTGGTAATGTACAAGTAATAACTCAGCAAGCTCAACCACAGTTATCTGTTGGTCAACAAATCCAACAAGATCCCAACGATCCATGTAAGTGGCAAATTATTCCACAAGTAGTAACTACTACATCAGCACAATCTTCAACGCCTATAACAGTTAGTCCTGTTGAACAGGTAAAGTTTAATAAAATATTTAATATTTATGATCGTTGCTTGACTCAGATATAATTTAATTATACAAGGTACCTCCAGCTACAACACCAGATAATTCAACAGCGGATGGTCAAAAACAGAGAGTTAGACGAGTGGCGTGTACCTGTCCTAATTGTCAAGAAGGTGACCGCCATACTGATAGGAAAAAGCAACACATCTGTCATATACCTGGTTGCAATAAAGTTTATGGAAAAACGAGCCATTTGAGGTAAGCATTTCTTCAAATTAGGTTTCACGTGTGAAAAAGAAAGGTTGTGAAAGAATTAGAACAATTTTATGAAACTGTAGGTAAAGATTTCGTTGCGATTAGAAGTCGGAGGACAAAAGTGCATATCTTCAAAACAATAAAAAGTTACGGGTATATTTACAGCTTGGTAAAATGAAGACTTTCATGACTTCTAATATACAATCAACAAATTTATAATACCTTTAAGAATTTGCTTGAAAAGGTAGAGCACAACGAAGGTGCTTGCCTAAGGTCTTTATATTCTCTACAGAACAATAACAGATACTTTGATCGAGGTTGCGTCTTTCGTCAATAGTCATCAACTGTTGATTTAAAAAATAAATAAAAGGTATAACATTTTGAGCCTAATTATAAAAACACTGTATTTTTTCTATGATAGTTACTTTACTGTTTTTTAAAACATTCGCCGTTATGATTTAATACACTTTTGGATCCATTCAAACCATTTGTCGTAACATTTTTTTATCTGCTTCAATTTGCCTTGAAAACTTTTGAATGCATCTACGGCTTTTTCTGCCGTTGTCCACACAATTTATTCTTGATGTTTGGGAACAAAATTCTTGGGTGCCAAATTAGATCTGTACCGCGGATGACCAGCAATTCAACTTTTCGAGCGTTCAAATAGTCCATTGTTCGACGATATGTGTGAGCGCTCGCATTGTCTTGATTCAGAATAATCCGACGACGATTGTTTGATTTCCATATACAAAATGATCTGTACCGGTCAGAGTTCACCGTTCTACGTTCCTGTAAAGGTACAGTTGCCATATGATAGTTTTTCTGAAAAAACAGGCGAACATTTGTTTTGAACAGTCGATTACTATTTACGTTCCAGCTCATACGCATATCGCCATAAATCGTCACCTGTGACAATCTTAGAAACCTCTTTTCAAGCACCGTCATTGTGTTTTTTGCATCAATTGACACGCGCATCTCTTTGAGCTTTTGTCAAATTGTGTGACATCCAGCGAGAACAAATCTTCTTCAGGTGGTAGTAATGCCGTAGATTGCCTTAATCTCACCGCATGTTACATGACGATCTTGTGTGATCAGTTTTTGCACAACATCAATGTTTTCGGACACGGCAACTGTCAGTGAGAGCATGACGACGGTCATGATCGTTATACTAGTGTTTCACAGTGACAAGGGCTTTATCGCCAAACGTGGAAATTAGTTAATTGATATACTGTTGTCTTGATAATCCGCGTAATAAATCCAATTCTCAAAATATAAATAGTTTCCATCGTATAATAGTATGTAATACAAAAAAAAACTAACTGAACTATACGGTACCTTCTGAAATGAAAATTAGGTGGTAATTTTATGAATTCTTGTGGAATTGATGTAACTTTTTTCTACTCCTGTTATGTCTAGTCGTCTATTAATTCAATTTTAAATAAGTGTTAGTAATAAATCACCAAAGTGTTGCGTAATATATATTTCCTACGAGCGTGCGGTAAAGTGCACTTGTCTGCACTCAGTGCTGTAAAGTTACTTTTCTGCACTCTTTCTAATATTGCTATAGAGTCAGATTGTGCTTGATTTGTGATAAATCATAAATGTTAATAACTGTTTATTCACATTAACAGAAGCAGTGTTTATAGCTTATTTCTGTTTATTCAGCAAACAATAATAACCTGTCAAATGAACTAAAAATAAAAAAAAATCATTTTTTTCTTATGAGACATTAATAATAACTGATATTATTATGACAACAGGCATATTTGACACATTTGTCAATTGTAATAATCAATACCCGAGAATGCCGTATGTTACTGCGAAATTTGAAGTGCTCGAAAAAAATTTGTACCTAACACATGCGGAAAATATCTTTTTCTACGACTGTCTTTAAATGCCTTTATTATATGTTCAATCATTATTTGACAATGTAGTACATTGTAATGCTGTTTATCATTTGCTAGGCAACTAGGGGGAAATATTATTACGCACGGATAAAATTTCATTGTGTAATCAATTGTAATGACAAAAGTAGCGGCGGGCATGAAAAATCACCATAGCAGCGCCGAAAATACAAACACCAAATTGACAGTTTTGGTATTTATAATTCATAATAATTATAATTAAGTATTTCGCTAATTTCAAAACACATAAACAGTGATAGTGAATATAGTTTAACACCACCTAGTCAATTTAATACTTCTAATTTATCGTATTCAGGCTTATAGGCTAACAAAGGTAAGTTTCGAAAAACAAATATTTTCCTAAAAATTATGTTAAATTTATTCAAAAGTATTAAAACAGTCGTAGAAAAAGTATAGTGTGAAACTCACATGAAATGACCATTTCCTCGTATGCGGCTCATGCTGCAAACGATCATACTCGTAGGAAATATATGTCATTTCATGTTTGTTGCACAATATACTATTTCCGCACTTGAGGAATGACCGAACTCCACTGCGCGTCGTTCGATCAACTATCGTCGCGTGCGGAAAAGTACTATTTTGCGCACTTGTTAGGTAAATAACTTTTTCTACTCCTGCTTTGTTAAGCCGTCTATTGCAAAACTGTTAACGTGACATGTAAATTCAATCTTACATAAGTGTTACGTAATGATCACCAAAGTGTTACGTAATGAATATTACATAACACTTTAGGGATTTTTATTTTTTATTATGGAATTATGTCAAACACAAATGTCAAATAAATTCAAATATTTAAATGTCATAATTACCTTTTCTTCTGTGTTAAGTATTTCTGCTTAAATTTTAATTCTGAAATGGATTCTGATTCTGCAAAGTCGTAGAAAAAGTATAGTACATAACTCGAGCTGTAAATAATTTTCCATGCTCGAGACTATTGCCTCACTCGCATGCATATCATTTACAGCACATGTTATGTAATATACTAAATTGCTGATCTGAAAAACTTATAGATAGATAGAAGTAGATAAATACAAGGTACGATATTCTTCAATACTGTTATGTAGAGAATACAAAGGTCATTTATTTTGAAGTATATCAAATTTGTATATCAGTTTTCACCGAAAATAATATGTTATCAATAAGAAATGTATTATTTCCATTAAAAGTGTGATTTTATAGAGCTCATTTGCGATGGCATACGGGAGAACGACCATTTGTCTGCAACTGGCTGTTCTGTAATAAAAGATTTACCAGATCTGATGAATTACAAAGACACCGACGGACACATACTGGAGAGAAAAGGTTCCAATGCAGTGAGTGTAACAAGAAGTTTATGAGAAGTGATCACTTATCAAAACATTTGAAGACGCATCTGAAGCAACGAATAACGGTAAGTTGTAACATGTTAAAGCATAAATATAATCGTTGTCGCGGTGTTTTGAAACATAATGTGTATAAATCGGAAAGTTGTAAGAATCATTGGCTTCAAAACAACGCAAAGATATTTATTGCAATGTAGTATGCTTCTTATTTTTAATTTTGCATGATATTTGTTCTATACTGCCATTTTGTGTGTCTTTACAGCATCAAGACGCTAAAGACTCCGAAGAAGAGGAATCATGGAGTCAACAGGAGGAACAACCATCACCACAGCCGAACCCACAACAACAAGCACAAGAAGAAAAACCTCAACCAGTTTGGATAACGGATATTAAAAACAATATTAAATATGAAATAACGAATTTAAATTTTTCACAGGTACAGATACATTTTAAATATCAATATTTCGTAAACTTAGGAATTTTCAAAGATATCAGATATTCATTCGTTCCCATATAGCTACTTTAATCTTTGTGAAACCAAGCAGTTTCTCACTAAATACTATTTTAAAATCATCGAAGCAATGCAGGAAATCGCAATATATTTATAATAATAATAATAATAATATTTATTCATCCAACAGGCCATTGGCCCACTAACAGGATACAAAAATCATAAATATATTCAAAATAATACATACAGGGTGGTCCAACGAAAAGTTTGCACCTAGCTTTTCTCTTTTTTTTGTAGTCGAATGCGAAAATGCTCGGACACGTCGATGTTGCTTTTGAGGGGGATACATTTTAAACATATTTTTCGATCTGCGCCTTTAACCCCCTAGCGGGGGTGAGTAACAACCCTAAAATTTTAAATGGAAAGAGGGGTCTAATGACATATCATTTGAAAGGACACAAAATTGTCTTTCTAATGATACCCTATTTGTCGAATTTTACTAAAACAGTTAATACGAAAACGACTTTAAAGACATTAAGCCGATAATTTTGGTATTAATGAGAAATACAAATAAGTTTTAATTATTACGACTGAAAACAACTACAATCATTTCTAAATTATTTACTTTGAAGAAAAACGGGATTTCAAAAACACTATCTTATTTATCAGAACTAAATTCCTCACTAATCGTTTGCGTTTTTTGTTGAAATAAAAACTGCAGATACGTGTAGGAAAAGAATTTACACCGTTTATTTTAGTCTTTTCATTGATTCAGTTTGGTTGCTTCTCAAGTTATTTTACTTTTACCGTACAAAATGATTTATTCCATTCTAGAACGAGTTGAAATTGTTAAACTTTATTTTCAAAATAATAGTAGTGCTAGACTTACGGCTCGCTTATTTAATGAGAGACATCCCGATAAAAATGTGAATGATGTGTACGTTGGCAAGTTAGTTAAAAAGTTTGTAGATACCGGATCTGTCTGTAATGTAAAACACCAGCCGCAGAAACCGATCAGAAATGAAGCTGTGGAAGTCGCTGTTTTAGGGCATGTTGAAATGGATCATAGTCAAAGTACCCGTCAACTAGCTGAAGCCTCAGGTGTCTCCCGTTCGTCCATAATACGAATTTTAAAAGCGTACAAATTTCATCCGTACAAAATCAAATTAGTACAGGAACTAAATGAGGATGATCCTGATAGAAGGCTGCAATTTTGTGAAGCAATGAGCCAGCGTTTAATTGAAGATCCGCAATTATTATTTAACATTTGTTTTTCCGACGAATGCACATTTTATTTGAATGGAGCTGTAAATAGGCACAATTGCCGTTACATTTACACATTTATTCCGTGAGGTTCATACCCAGTATCCTCAAAAAATAAACGTCTGGTGTGGCATATTAGGAAATCATATTATAGGACCACTTTTTATTCCTGGAAATTTAACTGGTGAAGTGTACCTAAACATGCTTGAAGACACAATTGATCCTTTAATAACACAAATAATAGAAGATGACCAAAATCATACTGCTGATCGGCTTTATTTCCAGCAAGATGGAGCACCTCCGCACTATGTGGCTCCTGTAAGACAGTTCTTAGATGACCGGTTCCCTGGACGGTGGATTGGAAGGAGGGGTCCAATTGAATGGCCTGCCAGGTCACCGGATTTATCGCCTTTAGACTTTTTTCTTTGGGGGCACTTAAAAAATAAATGTTTTGCCACGAAGCCCGAGTCCATAGAAGATCTTCGCCAACGCATTACAGAAGAGTGCAGAAACATAACACCTGATATGCTACAAAATGTTAGAAATAGATTTGAACAAAATCTGTATTATTGTATGGAATCAAATGGGTCACATTTTCAACATTTGTTAATGTAACGTTTTAATAAATCAATTTAACAGCTTGTTTACTTTTTTTACAAAGCAATGTTAAAACTAACAAACATTGGAATGTACTAACGATTGCAGGTGTTTTCACTCGTAATAATTAAAACTTATTTGTATTTCTCATTAATACCAAAATTATCGGCTTAATGTCTTTAAAGTCGTTTTCGTATTAACTGTTTTAGTAAAATTCGACAAATAGGGTATCATTAGAAAGACAATTTTGTGTCCTTTCAAATGATATGTCATTAGACCCCTCTTTCCATTTAAAATTTTAGGGTTGTTACTCACCCCCGCTAGGGGGTTAAAGGCGCAGATCGAAAAATATGTTTAAAATGTGTCCCCCTCAAAAGCAAAATCGACGTGTCCGAGCATTTTCGCATTCGACTACAAAAAAAAGAGAAAAGCTAGGTGCAAACTTTTCGTTGGACCACCCTGTATACCTAAAACTAAGTAATAATATACTTTAATTAAATTAAATTAAAAAAAGAAAACAAATAAAAAAAACAAACAAATTAAATTTAAGAAAAATTAAGGATTCTCTTAAAAGAGAAGAAAGAGGAAATCAATATTCACAAATCACAGAGAAAAATAAAAACTAAGCATTCAACATTTGGATTATTTGTCCAATGGAATCACTGAACAGATCAGCCTCAGAATTACTAGAGATTGAATTATAACAATTACACATATAAAAAACTGGACTTTGAATGAGAACATTAGAGTTGGGCATCCAATGTATCATACATTAGATACCCTTTATTCAAGAATTTAATGTAACATTTTATTGCTTTTTTATGGATTCGGAATTCAAATTGTAGTATACAATGTCTGCCACATAAATATTAGACCTGTGTTCATGGTATTAATTTTAGTCGTCCGGTTCGTGGTTTCGAAGTAATCCCTATTTGGCTAAACCGTACGATCCTATATTACCCCTACATCGTGAAACAGTTCTTAAAGTCAGTTTTCACCTTCAGGGCATTTGTTGATTTGCTGGTTTAGTTTCTAAATGGTGTTGAGCCTACAAGTTTAAATAGCCTTAAATGATAATTGCTTTATTAAAGATGGCGTTTTCTTCTCTACCACTGCCCGCAATTTGATAAAACTCAATTCCTACAGAGTAACCTCGAGGATGAATGATTTCAAGGCCAAAATCCCCAGCAAGCCGAATTCTTTCAACCAGAAATTGATCTAACTTGCACATAGTTTCTGCACTTTGGAAATGTTTTTACGCACATAAAAAAATATTACATATATTTTCAAATTTGGTTGATTTGTTGTTACAACACGCCTACGAACACGAGATTGATTTATATCAGTTTTTATATAGTGTCTTAAAATAACCATTGCTTTCATTCTAAAGGTCGATGCACTTTTTGCAACACAAAGTTAACCAGAACACAGAGTACAGAATCATATAGGTCTTCCATAAATATCCGATCTACGTTCATAACTTCGCCCGAGAACGTCCTCTGCAGGGTACGCGCCGTCTGCCCCAGTTACCGGGATTTATAGTTCAAATTTTTCGCGCTCGTCACATTTGGTTATCTTTAAAAATGACGGAGACGTTACAGACGAATTTGCTTTAATTGAGAAAAGTTGAGCGAAAACTATTAAAATTATGCAAAAGGCTTGTCAAACATTTTTTCGACAGTGACACGCGTTCTAGTATGCGATCGATTAACAGTCAAACATCGAGCGACAGAGAATCGGGTATGACTGCATTCTGAGCAAAATTAATTCCAAAAGGATGGGCAAGAAAATACTGTGAAGTCACTCAGTTATAAACTTGGAAACGGTCACTGATGATGAAAATGTGCTTAAGAAGGTCACTATGAGCGACGAGTCGCGGCTTTACCGTAAAGATCCCGAAACCAAACTCTAGTGAAGACTATAGAAGTGTATCCATCCGAGCTACGGCCAAAAAAGCGCGTGTAACTTGTAGCAATGCTTGCTTTCCTCGACGAGATCAGACAATCAATAATAAATTCATGGAACATTGGGCAAGTTTTTGACAAATTACAAATTTTACTTGATTTTATCAGCCTCCGTAAAGGACCGAATTGGCTGCATGTCAGTTTTGGCTCTTCGGAAGATTAATTCCGCTGAAAGGACACCGGTTCGACGACATACGAGATGATCAAACCAAATGCAACAAATGCCCTGAAGGTGAAAACTGACTTTAAGAACTGTTTCACGATGTAGGGGTAATATAGGATCGTACGGTTTAGCCAAATAGGGATTACTTCGAAACCACGAACCGGACGACTAAAATTAATACCAGAGCGCATTTATGAACACAGGTCTAATATTTATGTGGCAGACATTGTATACTACAATTTGAATTGCAATAAAATGTTACATTAAATTCTCGAATAAAGGGTATCTCAAATTTGTATGAAATTTGTTAATTATATATTTATTTGCGGCTCAATAATGATTGTTTTCAAATCACTGATAAAATTGTTATTAATAATTGTCTTTATTATTTTAAAGGAGGCTGCGACATCCACGCAATCAGTTTCATCAGATAGTTCGAGCAATGAAGAAAAAATGATGATAACTATCAGTGCTTCCGATCCGGATGATTTAATAATTGCCGATCCGTTGGATAGCTGAGTCGGAGAAAGCTTTTATATAGAAGAAACTAACGATTGTTTATTGATTTAAATAACTTTATAGACTTGTTGACAATTAAGATATTATGGGAACCATTAGTAAAATTTAAATTTTACATTTTTAATTTAATGTGGATTTAATATGCATTTAATTTAAGAGGTTACTGTTTGAAAATTCAGTTTTTTAAACCAATGATTAATGCTACGCGTTCAACAATCTTTTGTGGCGACTGTGATTACGCGCTTCTTAAACTCAATGGGTTGGATTGATTTTATGATTTTGGAATATAAAATATTGTGACAGTTGTAAATGTGCCTTTAAATATGTTGTTCGTGTTGATGTCCGATAAAAAGACTATCTAAAATAATGTCAATGCCATAAACAGCTGATCAGTGTCACCGTTTGATATACTTTTTCCCTGTTTATGTTTTGGTAATTTTTCATTCATAAGATTGTTGCTTCTATTTTGGAAATCATTTCAACAGTCAAACATTCTCTTATAAAATAACTTTAATAAAAAGAATAAAACATTTCTTTTTTTATGGCACTCATCAGTGTTAGCATGTAACAATGTCTCTATCCAATGGGACTGAATATATTGATAAAAAGTGGCTCGTTTATTATACTTTTTGGCAATTAGGTTCTTGAGTATTCCCTCTAAAGGTCGCAACTCCCTCTAAAGGTCGCAACTCCCTCTAAAGGTCGCAACTCCCTCTAAAGGTCGCAACTGAGAATTTTCGAAAATTGCTCACAAACAAGCGCACTTGATGATTTATAAACTCTATGTTTGCCGTTACAGTTCTACATCGTGATTTATAAACTTTGGAACGGTTGTCTCAACTGATAACTTATCATTATTTTATTTATTTTCGTTCTTATTACTTATTAATAATATCTAATATCATAAATATAAACATGGATTTAATTAATGAGGACAGGGAGCAAATAACAGTTGGGGTAAATCATCATGTGAATTTACGGTATCATCTGATTTCTATCAATTCTGTCAAATTGGGCAAATCATTTTTTTTTTTGGGTTTCTATTAGTTGTGTTACCAACCGTGGCGGACGGAAAAAGATAAACGTAAATTATGTTGAACGGCAGGCGACGCAAACGGTAAACGGCAGTTTATAAATAAAAGTACGCAACTTACGTATGGTGAAAACGGATTGTGGACGACAGCACAGAACGGAAACGTACATTTTAGAAATCTTGACTTTATCTGCTTGGATATTACTGATGATTTATAAACTTGTTTGCGTCCACCGCTGCCGTTGTCGTTTGCCGTTACAGTTCATCGTGATTTATAAACTTAATTAATAATATCTAATATCATAAATGGATTTATTTAATGAGCAAATAACAATTGAGGTAAATAATAATTTTAATTTACGGGATCACCTGATTTCTGCCAACGGCGGACGAAAAAAAATAAACTTAAATTATGTTGATGGGCATGCGACGCAAACGGCAAAATGCAGTTTAGAAATAAAAGTACGCAACTTACGTATGGTGAAATTGGACTTTGGACCACAGCGCAGTACGCAAACGTAGAGTTTATAAATCACCATTAAATGTTAGACAGAAATGAACGTATTATTTTGAAGTTATTTTGGCTTAGAAGTATGTAAAATATTCCAATTAATAAATTGTTAATGTCAAGCAAAATGGTGGATACAGAATGGTGATAACTTCTTTATAGTATTAAACGCCTTTCGTCTGCATTATGTTATTTATAACTTCTTGTATGTATAATTAGTAAACTAATGTGATCCAATTTCTGTACATATGTATATTTCGAATATTTGTAAATAAATTTATATATTTTTTGAACATATCTTCCACTTTCCTTATTTTAAAGTTCTCTATCGGCTTATGCGCTAAAAAATCAGCCTCCGCCCAAAGAAAATTATTATGACTGAATGGGTATTTTCAATACCTTTCAAACGAGATATCATTTGCCATAAGGTCCAATTTAAAATTATTACTGGTTACACGTCATCTATGACTATTACGTCAATTGTTATGACTAGTTGACAAGCCTACATCCGTTTATTTCCACCCTCCAAATTTCATTATTTTAAATATAACCATTCAAAAATACGAGAGGGGACTTTTGACTAGCACGGTATACATTCACAGCCTTCTTTAGACAAGCCATGAACAGACAATGGCAACACCGCAATACGGTTAGTAAACCAGTTCACATTTCGTTCTTCGTGTGATTTTCTAGGAATTGGAACTGTTTTTGACAAATATTTAGGCAAATTTGCAGAAATAGATGGACATGCATGGGGGTTTAAGTTTATAGGCAATTGTTAAAGTTTCATCCGGTTGAAGGTAAGAATTACCCTCCCGTATAATTTCGCTTTCAGGAAAGTGTTTACAATAAACTACCCTCGTCTTTGACTTGACGGGTTCAAATTAGATATACGAATAGCCTGTAACAAAGAGATGTTTCTGGGAAATAGAAAAAAACTGTTATTAGTTTGCCATTTTGCACTTGTTCTAATGCGCTATTATAATTGGATTTACATCAAGGTATACGTCACGCTGAAGGGAAAATCGACTAAGAAATAAAACAATCAGGTACTTACCTAAAAATCCAGCTGAATTTATTAATAATAATTCTTAAATATGTATACATACAAACCCTCGTACAAAAGATACTTCCACCGCTTAGTTATACGACAAACACTATGCCGTGTGGGTATAAGAGTACTTTATTTTATTAACAAACAGTTTATCCGGTGTTGTAACTTACACAAAATTTAGACGATATATTTATACACACTTATCACTACTAGTTTCATAAAAAAACTGTTTTAATTAAGCTCAATAAGCACTGATTTAATTAGACTGTGGTACACTTTACGTTACAATGTAAACACATTTTGACACATTGACTTGTATTCGCCGTTGCCAAATTTACTTGTTCATGGCTTGTCTGAAGAAGGCTGTGGCAGGGGAATTAATGGTGAATTAGTGAGAGAAATTAAAGTGGAACACTCCTCAGATGCAGATTTTTTTAATAAAACCGCCGAGAGTGTGAGGGATTCTAGAGATGTAGAATTATTATATGAAAGGAAATAGAAAAATCAGTGACAACTTTGCTGAGTGGAAGACGTTGAGTAGGGTCATGTTCTCTAGAAGTGTCTGTTATTTACAGCATTGTAGCCGATTAGATGGATACTTTGAGGTTGAATGAAGAATTTTCTCCCGACTAGCCGATAGAGGACTAAATTAGTATTTGTCTAACGATTATTCCCTTAAATCTAGACCGTATCTGATTCTGGCATTCCTACAAATGTTGATAATTCATCAACATTTTTTCCTTTGTCCTTTACTAAAAGTGTACCAAGTTATGATTCACCAATGGTGTCGAAACAATACTTAAAAGTGTGATTTCTTTTATTGCGTTCTCTCTACAAAAATTCTCGTATATTCAACCATCATAAACAATTTATTATCAAATAACTTAATAAAAAATATATAAAACATAAATATACAATTTAATAATTAATAAATTAAAATATAAAGAAAAAAAGATTCATAAACCCAATTTAATTTCTTACCGAATGCACCTCTGTCATATGCTTTTTGTAACCTTCTCGAAAGTCGAAACTCTCCGGACACAGATGACAGCAATACATATTTGTTAGATCCGAATGTACCAATCGAACATGGTATTTCAACGCCGACTGATTGGAGTAAATTTTGCCACAATGTGGACAATTTCCACATTGACTACTATGATGGGGTATTTCCATTGTCCTCAAATAATTGGGACTCACTTCTTCTGCTGTTAAAACCTAAAAAGGGCAAATGTATAACCTCAGTCAGTTTCAAGACCATAATGAGAAAACTGCCAATATACATTTCTGTGTCACAAAATGCCTATTCACAACAAATTGTGTCCCAACTTTTTTTTGTGCGATATATGTTCATATGAAAAAAAATCTTATTATTGTCCAACGCTACCACATCTTTTTGACGGTGTAAAATAGGAAACTACATGACATGCAAAGAAGACATATAAGTAACATTTCAATAGTCAGAAATATAATGATAATTTATTGTAAGTATAATTAAAGTTTCTGAGTACCGTATTAATAAAAAGATGAAAGTCCAAACTGCCAACCAAAATAATAACATGTTTATTAATTTTGTTTCAAAGTACGTGAACAGGCTATGATTTTCCGATAAGGCTACCTTCATTTGGATTGAGTTTGATTAGCCTTTGGCTAATCTTCATCCTTTTAAAAAAGCATCAAATTTAATGATGATGTTATAAATCTATATATATTTCGGATGGAAACTAAAAGGTTTCAAAGTCAACGCAAACTGTACTAAAGGCAGATACAATACTTTGTACTTCAGATATCATCAAATTTTACCTAATAGCATTTAAATTAACGGAGGGAAGAGTGCTTTCGAAACAAGAACATCGTTGTCAGGAGGTGATCCACACGTTTATTTATTTATTAAGAAGCCCCTTTTAAAATGTACTAATTTTCTGATAGTCATGTTTCTTGACACTAATTTTATCTTACCAGCAATACGATTGATATGAAATAAAAATAACCAATCTAAAACCTATTTAATGCTTTCTGAAATACAATTGACTAAACTGAAATACATGTGATGCTTTCTAAAATACAACGGACACTTTATGTAAAACAAATTGTGACACGCAATGATATTATATCTAAAACAAACTTTAAATACAGAAACATATTTACCTCTGGTTCTAAATGTTCCCCTTCTATTTTAATACTTTGCTGCAAAAATTCACTAGGTCGATCGAAACCTGATGGACTTGTTGAGGATTCCGATGACGATGGTAACAATAATTTCTCCAAGTCACTCTCTGGTGGTTTTCGTGGAATAAAAATGGTGTTCGATAAAGCTACATCAGGAATACAATGTATATGCAACTTGTCCGTACTTTGAGCAACTGTTAGCGGAGATCTTCCTACAAAACAGAAATAGCCATATTAAAATTTGAGGTTTTGCATAAGGTCAAAAATAATTATTGTAGAACACCATAAAGTAGTTCAGAATAATTCTAATAAGACCTATTAGTGTGCATCACATCAATGTGTTGATACTACACTAAAACCGTTAAACAATCGTTAACAGGTCGAGTATACTGGGTTGAGCAAAAAAAAACGAGATCCAAGGACATATTATATCTGGTAATTCATAATTATTTGCCTACGGTCAAAAATCAATTACTTAAATATCGGTAATTCTAACATAATATCAATAAGTAACTGCTAAATAAAATATAAATTAAGAATTTAAATAAAATCCTACAACAAAATGCCAATAATATCTAAAAATCAACCATTGCCTATTACCTGAAATTGCATGTGCAGTCAATGATCTTTCCAATATACTACTAGGTTTATCTTTAACTTCCAAAGCAGCTTCTAAAATTGAGCATTGTGGGTTTTCAAGCGAATTTTCTATATTATCTTCATTTCGTAGAATCTCAGGATTGTGCTCGATGCTTTCACTAGCACATACATCTAAACTTTCTGTCTTTATTGTAGGTTCTGTATGAGGTGTGGTAATCACATTTTTCACAGGTATTACGTCTTCAGCTACTTTTAATGGCTTTGGATTAGGCCGAATTCTCTTGAATTGCGTATCAGCATCTACATTAGGGATTTTTGTTTTTTTTGAAAATACTCCTCTTGTTACTGCACAGGGAGTCTCGTTCATAAGACCTGATACTTGTAGGATCATTGCCGTTTGTAGAAACGATTGCAGTTGTTCTTCGGTAACCAGAACTTCCCCATGATACATAAAGTTTATAATAGCTATGAGATCCACATAAGCCACGTCTTTCAAAATTACAATAGGATGTGGACATGGATTTTCCTAAACAAACAAATTTGAATTATATACACCATAATAACATAATTTAATAAACTTCCATTAATACATTTTACATAGGTATTACAAAAACTAGGTTACCTTAAATATGGTACGGAAATATGGACTGCATGCAGATAAAATAAACTTGTGTGCCCTTATATTAATACCTTCACAAGTTAATGTAACATCAGCTAAATCTTCAGTATTCTGTAGACTTTCGAAGGCACTTAAAATACTGGTTTCAAATTTGGTCCATTTTAAACAAAAATATTTGGAAGACATATTGTTGCTTTTTAGTATCCAAACTTTAATGGAACTCGCATAGAATTCGCTAAACCAAAATATGAAATAATGTTACAATTAAATAGAATTGAACACTAATAAATAAATGTTAAACATATTAAAAAATAAAAACGAAGTTTCAAAAAAACAATTATAAATTAACAAACGTCGATTTTATGTCATCTCAACATTTTTAAAAAATATGCTTGACGTTATGTTATGAATGACGTTGTCGTTTGTCGTTTTCCTTAACTTAACCCAGAGATATAGAGGGTGGAGAATGCGCTTCGACGAGTGCGCATCCAATTTTCCGAGGACGGTACGGGTGCCGCCATGTTCCTTGTTGTCGTACCAACTGTCGGAAAACAAATTTGCTGTTAAACTATGATTCGTCTATTAAAGCGGGAATTTTCAATTCCGGCCAATCAGAGTCCGCTGTTTTATGTTGGCAGCTGCAAATTGTAGACCGTCTGTCTTTAGTTTGAAAATGAAAACGGTTTATGTTTATATTGTTTCTTTAATATTATATTCGTTAGGATTTTCGTGTTAATTTCTTGTGATTTGTTGGTTTTGATCGTTTTAGTGTTTGTGTAAGTTCTATAAACAATGGCTTGTGTTGTAAAATCGTGCAAAAACTATAGAAAACGTAGCCCAGAAGGAATTTCATTTCATCAGTAAGTAATAATGTGAGCATAACCAAAAATTCAGTGTCGTGTATTCAAATCTAGGTTGATTGGTAGTAAACTTTAATACCTAAAGACAAATAACTAATTATTTCAATTGCTAAGGCTTGTATTTTGATATGAATATGAGGCATCTATACATATACTATTATACATTTTGTAGAATTCCAAAAGATGAAATTTTACGACATATATGGCTTACTACGTTGGGAATTCAGCCAGAAAATTGGGTATGGAAACTATTGAAGTTAGTGTGCTCCAACCATTTTAAAACTGAGGATTTTTTAAATTTTCCTGGAAAGCGTTTGTTGAAGAAAAACTCTGTTCCTGTGCAACTTAAAGTTTGTCCGACAATGCCAGGTATTTCTGAAATAAAAAATATATCTCTGACTTAACCACACCACCAACCACCAGAGATATTTCAAGGCGAGATTACAGTAGCTTTATACAAGGTATACAGCATTGAGCAGCCATATTATTGCATTCATCTATTATACCCGAGGGGTGCGACAAGGATAGAGCTAGCGTGGGTAAAAAGACATTTGTTTACTGTGTAGTTAAATGGGATTTCCATGTAGTTCCAACAATTTTTATAGTTTTTTCAGTTATTTTAAAAAATTGTAAAGTCCTGGAATGCGGTAAATTGTACACAAAAGTGGAAGAAAGATATCCAAATAAAATTTTATAAGTAAATAATTTTTATATGGTTGAAATCACAGATCTAGAAACTTCTAGCTCTGTGGTTGAAATACTCATTCAAATGTAGCATAACTTTCAAGCCTATATTTATATTATTCATTATTATAGGGTTATTCTTTCGTACTGAACTAAGTGAACAATCTGAAAATTGTCAGTTCATTCACGATTGTGCGTATTCTTTCGACATCGGTCACTTCTACCAAACTGATTAAAATTTCTACCCCCCTTGCCGCTTACTGATCAACCTCTAGGTACCGGTTAGTTTGTTCAGTTAACAGTTAACCTCTGAGAGATAATAATTGGAATATGATTTCGAATCAAACCAATAAATTGTAAAAGCTTAAAACATGGATAATAATATCATGGAAGAAATAATTTTCCAGTTTTCAGAGCAGATTTGGTTGTTTTCACAAGTTTTCGAGGTTAAGTGAAAGACAATCACAAAAAAGATGATCTTTCGGTTTCGCCAAATATTCACTTCAGTATAATCACATTCAGTTTAATCACATTCACTTGTTCAGATCAATCACTACGAAAGAATAACCCTTATATTAGGTTTCCAAAGGATCCAAATTTAAGGATATATGGGTAGTAGCAACTCGAAGAAATATTTACAAAGCAAGTGATACCGCTGTTCTATGTGGTATTGAAGAAAACTGCTGTGCCATCTCATTTTGAATTTCCTCCTCATTTAACCAAAACAATCAAAAAACGAAGATTTTTAAAGCGAGGACTCCCTGTAATTCCGAAAGCAAAGATTAATCTACACAATAGATAGTCAGCGTATATGGGAAAGAAAACAAAAATTGAAACTGTCTCGACACGAGCTACATCTATTAGAAAAACATGTAACCATGGAAATTATGGAAATTGTAGATGGTGTTATATGTATTGTGTTGAAATAAAATAATCATATGGGCAATGTTAGACAAGGACGAGTATACTTTCCCCTACGAGGTGGGAGTTTGTTTTTATATTATAGGTATCATATATGTACTACTGTGCAGCAGTGTTTTTTGTCGGTTAATATAAAATTATATGGTATACGTACACCTATCTACGCAAAGATTAATGTGTATGGACGAAAATAAAAGAAATTACTATAATAGTATAAATATACAGGGCTGGTTCATTAAATGTTTTAGACAATAATTTTAAATGACTAAAATAATATTATTTTAGTCATTTAATTTTAAATTTCGGATATAAGGATGCATCAAAAAGTTATATTTAAATTAACGAAATTTGGCGTTATAGATAGGACTTCCGCTTATTATCTGATTCAGTTTTAAGGATCAAACTCAAACAGCAGATTCAACTTGTTAACATTATGAAAAAATAAATCTCAGACTCATACAGGCGTGAAATGCTACCCTAACTTTTTTATGCACATTTTTTGCGTGTGTTTCAATTCGGAGATGTAAAATCTAACAAATTATATACGTAATAAATGTATCCTTCTGTGATATTGATAGAAAGTCATCGTTATCGCGTAATATCGATTTTAAGAAATGTTAATATTAAAAAGGCTGTGCTTTTTACAAGTTGCTGAAGTAAATAAGGTTTGAAATTTCCAGCATGACAATAATTATTTAAAAAAATACGGTTTCGAAATGCAGGATGTAAAAAATTAGAATTTTTAATCTGTTTTTAATGAAAATTTAAATCTATTGAGAAACATGGTTCAGGGTTTTTGTGAAATGTATTTTACTCCAAAGATTCTACTCATCGATTATAACCGAATTAATTTACTCAAAAATATCTATACTAGTAAAATAACACAATTATCACAATTAGGTTCAAATTCTGCAACGCCGAATTGAAAAAAAACTTACAGTCTCCCTAATATTGGTTTTTGTGCAATGATCATAAAACTTTAAAAAAATAACGATTTATGTAGATTGTATTGTTAACACGTTTCGTAAAAAGCTTTAAAAACCCACCAACAGGGTGTTAAAAGTATCACGACAATAACTTTTTTCATGTTTTAACAAGTACAATCGTCTGCTTCAGATTGATCCTTAAAAACTGAATAACAGTTTCTCTATATAAAAAAATAAAACTCGTAAATATCATCCCCAAACATTTAATTTGAATACAATTACATAACACCATATTTGAAAGTAAATAAAAAAAACAGCATTACCTAGTTTAACAGATTTGCAAATTGCAAATCAAAGTATCTATGTATACAGGGTGTTGCATAAGTACTTGTACAAACTTTAAAGGGTGATTCTTTGACTAATTTTAAGATACAAATTTCATATGTACATTCAAAGTTCAAAAATAATATTATATTTAGGATTATATGCTTGTTCAATAGCATCGCAATTTGGTGCAATTCGGGATACAGGTGTATTGATGACACCAGAGCTGTCAAAAGAACTAATAAAAAATACGAAAAATAACAAAATACAAATATCATTCAAAAGACAACAATGCACATAATAGTCGGTACCAAGCCAAATAGGTAGTAGGTAAATATAGATTTATTTTGTTTCGAGCTTGGGCTTGGCACCGACTTATTGTAATCAAAACTACCCACCAAACGGATACATTTAATTTTACGCAGACATCTGTGTGAGCAGGCAATATGCCCGGTGAGAGAAAGTTGATAGACGATGGCCGGACGAGAAGTAACAACTGATTATATCCTATTGCCAACACAAGATATTCCCTGACGGGAAGCTTTATTAATGAATGGCTTGTTACATACATACATGACTTTTTAAGTTATGTTGGAAATTTGTTTCACACTACCACACTTTCATCAGGCGGGC
This sequence comes from Apoderus coryli, assembly GCA_911728435.2. Lineage (NCBI taxonomy): Eukaryota > Metazoa > Arthropoda > Insecta > Coleoptera > Attelabidae > Apoderus > Apoderus coryli. The sequence continues at coordinate 8,032,577 of OU452206.1, read as the reverse complement.
AGTTTCGTTGATCCACAACCCAGTGTGACCGAAATTTCCAACATTTACAAAGAGCTTACACTACCTGTAATTATGATATGTCATTCATCTCTCATGCTAGTATAAGCTCTTCGTAAATGTTGAATATTTGGGTCACACTGCCTGCCGATCACCACTGAGTTTTGTAGCTGGTAACCGTATGGTATCCCGAAAAAATGAGTATGCCGAAAAATCGCTTTAGGCTTGTTTTATCAATATCAAATGAATGCCTATTATTGTCGTGAGCATATTTTCTTCTACGAGTATAATATATTATTTTTTCCCAAACTTCGTCACTGAAGTACAAGGAAAAAACTTCAAAAGGGCTTTTTCCACAAACTCTGTTTTCAATTTGTTCCAAGATATTATTTTCTTCATTATGTGGTCGTGTTGTATATATTGGGGTCTCTTTTCTCCACTTCGGTAGAGTTTTCTTCGACTTCATTTTTATATTTTTTGCACATAGTTTTGCTTTTTTTGAATTTGACGGTAAAGATTCATCATCTAAGGCTTCAGAAGTATCAGGCAAATTTGCGTGTATTTCGTAGGTCCCCGCAACATCTGATAAATCTTCAACGTTTTCACATATATTTTCGTCAAGCTCCTCTTCGTCTGTAAGTGCATCTACGGGTGGCGGAATATATACTGCATCCACGGTATCAGTCTGCAGTAAATCCTCATCCTCCTCCAATATAGCTAAAAGCTCAGCAGATAACTAAGGCATTCTGTTTTTCCAAGACATCATTATAACCAAACAAATTATTTAAAAAAAAATTAACAAACAGAACCATAATTATCACTTACTTCAAGTCAATATTTTCCAGAGCTTCACTTTATATTTTATATATAATATAATTTTAAATCACAATAATTATAACTTAGTATCTTTGTTGACACTCACTAAGAAGAATCACACACAAATTATATAAGAAACAAAATAAATGCTACCTAATTGTGGGTCAGCGAAGGGCGCGACATTATGGCGCCTTCTTACCGGAATTCCCAACGTTGCGTATACGCAACATTAGGAAAAATGATCCGATATGCAAAAACTATACATGTTTTGTAAAATATCATATAACGCCCTTTTTACTAAAGATCATGGGAATCTAAATCCATAATTTGAAATATCTCATCCGTTTCTGTGTCAGACAAATAGATTGACGAATATATGAAATGATAAATCTCAAAATGTTGCGAGTTCATAAATTCGCACAAAATAAATATCTTAACTCTGTCGACATATTTCTTAAAACGTAAAGTCTTTGTTGTATTTTGAAAAAATTGTAGCAACAAAAAAGTATTTTTTTTACTGGCACATTGGAAAAAAAAATTTAAAAAATGTTTCGTTTACGCAACGTTGGGGATTAATGGGTTAAGTACTAAGTGTCAGTTATCAGTTATAATTTTTTATTTTCCAAGAAAGCGAAACGAGATATTTAAAACGGCATTGCGCCGCCCTCATGTATACCTCCGGGGGCGGCATCGAAAATCGCTACACGTCACAAACTTGTAAATGCTTAGAACTACCCCTATGTCAAATTTCTATTTTCTATCTTTTTTGTTTGATACCCAAAGCCCTATTCCTACCGAACTTATTATTTACCCGAAGAAACATTAAAAAGAAGTAAAATTTAAGTACCTAAACCTATAAAGTGGAACTTATACCTGAATTTATAACCCATTTTCTGCATCGATCTTCTTCTTTAGGAAATCGAAAGAAATGTACCTCTCGATTGTTTCTGTAACTGTTGTTACAATTTCGAAAAGCACATTGGTTACGACTTAATTTCGAATTGTTTCTTTCCATTTTCACAAAACACAAAAATTATTTAGTCACTAACTAGGAAGTTTCTCAAATAAAAAAAAAACACAACACAAAATAATATAATTAGTCTAAAATTAGAAAAACACAAAATAAGTTAAAAAATATTCACAAAAAAAATAACTACGCAGCCAAAGATTAAATTTAATTTAATATATTAGGTAATTCTCTTCAAAACAAAATCAGTAGGTATGAAAACAACCATAATATGTATACCTAATATAATATAGGTAGCACTGATAATTTTTTTATTATAGGTATTATAAGATCTACAACAATCTTGTTACATCTTTGCCACATTGTCTACGTGAAATATTTAAAATATATGTAATAAATTGAAAAAGTATCTAGTCAATTCTTAAGTGGAGTTATAATTTTGACAAAGAATAATGTACATTAATACCTACTTGATTTCGGTATTGGTATAAAAGTCTAATATCCACGAAATAAATTTAATATACCTAATAATCATTAATCCATGCCATACAACATGTTTCAAGACTAGACCAGTCCCATAAACAGTGGCGAGCAATAATTAAATCAAAAGCTTTTAGCTTTTAGATATTTAGATTTTTTTATATACATCAACAAATTATTACAATGGAGCCAGAAGTATGTTTCTATCTAAAAGCTTTTCATTTAATGATTGTTCGCCACTGATCATGGGACTGGTCTAGTCTTGAAACATGTATGACATGGATTAAATATTATTATATTAAATTTAATTCATAGAGATAAGGCTTTTATTTCAATACTGTACTTGTAATAAATCACCCTGTGTGTTTCTTTTACCGACGAATCGGCAACAGCACGACACACACCACATTCGCTTGTTTTTTTTTCTACCCTCCCTACGTATCCCCTCCAGATTAATACAGAATTTCATCAATCTCTCTCTCTGACAATACAGCATTGTCGGTGCATAACTGTTGCAAATGATGTAAATAATTGTTATACGTTGCGTTTTGTTTCTGATATTAATAAACTACAAAACGGTTTCTGGCTGTGACAATACTGCTCTATGCTTTACACGCTAGTCTACGCCACGTAGTGGCTGGCATACTTAGAGATGTTCTCATTTTAATGCATTGGGCTGACTATCTATTGTGTAGATTAATCTTTGCCGAAAGGTAACGACAACATAAGGTTGGCGATTTTCCAAAGTTGTACAAAATCCGTATTTTCTCAGTTGTCTTTAAGGTTCAGGACAAGCTTCTCAGTCAGGTAACACTGAAAATGACCCCTAAGCAGAGTCAAATGGCCGAGAATTAAGTAGTTTAAAGAGCAATTTTTTGTCCTTAAATAAAAAAATGAAAAATATATTTATATAAACATGATTCTGTTTTGATGTTTCTATTTATTTACATGAGTATTTTTTATGTATTGGTTTGCGGTCCTAAATTAAATCTAAAATGTTTTGTTTATTTCAATTATAATTATCTTGAAAAACCTAGTGGCCGAGAACTAGCGTTTCTCGGCCACTTAGAAAAATGTGGGCCGAAAACTAATATTTACAGTGATTTTGGTTCTCGGCCTTTCAAGTGGGTGTGCTCTTTGGCGAGTTTTTATTTCTATTCTTATTGTATTTTTCAGTGGCTAGAGCTAAAAAAAAGAGATCCAATACCAATGAGACTGTGGTGATCCGACCTAAACCAAAAATAAGAAGATTGATGTATCAGTACAATGAGGAAGATTTTAAAAATGCCCTGAATGAAGTAAGAGACAACAAAATGAAGATAAGGGAAGCTAGTAGAAGATTTAATGTACCAAGGGCCACAATTCAGGACAGACTTGCAGGAAGAGTACCATATGTGTTGAGAAAACCAGGACCACAACCACTACTAACGGTTGAAGGGGAGGCAAAAATTATAGAAAATGGGTTATTGATCTAGCTAAATGTGGGTTTCCTATAAAAAAAACAAATGCTCATGGATACAGTTTCTAAGATAGATGCAGATTCTGGTCTCAATTTATTTAAAGGCGGAATACGAAAGCAAACATGGTACCTGAATTTTAAGAAAAGAAATCCAGAGATTTCCCTTAAGGAAGCCGAGGGAATAAATATAGTTCGAGCAGCAGTAACCGAAAATTCGGTAAGAAAATGGTTTCAGAACCTAGAGCAATATTTAAAAGAGAATGATTTGTGTCTTGTAATAAAAGATTCTATAAGAGGGTGTTTAATGCAGATGAGTCAGGTTTCGCACTCTGTCCATCTAGTGGTAAAGTTTTAGGCCCAAGAAGTTTTCGAAATCTCCTTAACGTTAAACAAGGAAATGAAAAAGAAAACATTACACTTCTAATTATGTTTAATGCTGAAGGAAAATTTGCTCCTCCACTTGTATTATTCCCATATATAAGACCTCCCAGGGCTGTCGTTGATAATATGCCAAGTGGCTGGATTTTGGGAAAGTCAGATATAGGATGGATGTATTTTTTGAGTATATTAGTAATGCCTTTAATAACTGGTTAATTAGAGAAAACATTCTCTTTGTATATGACTATAAGTCCCATATCACTATGGCAATAAGTGAATGGTGTCATGATATAAGATTATTTTATATGCTCTACCTCCGAATACGACACACATGCTCCAGCCAGCCGATGTCAGCCCATAATTGTTTTTTTTTTGCAATTGGGTGATTCTTTTTTGCACACAACAATATATTTTGTAAATTTACGGTATGATACATATGACACAGAGTTAACAGCTAATTAAAATATTTAAAAAATACTTAGTTTGTTTAAATTTATTGGGAAGGCCGTAAATGTTAAATAGGCGTAGGTACCTACCAACTTCTTCAGACAATAGATTTTTCGGGTGGCCGAGAACCAACAAAATTGCATTATTTTTAGTTTTTAACGTTTTCTTGTAAAAAATTTGAAAAAAATAAAGAATCCCGTATTTCCAGCCGTAGATAACAGTTCAACGAATATTTTTATATGAACAAATTACAATTTAAACGCTTCCCTCTATATCTTATTTGCTAACAAACTCAATTTTTACGCTAAAAGGACCAGTGTACTGACCCTATTATGTCCTTCTGAGTTTTGCGAAAAAAAACTACCTATACTTCTACATCTTTGGGTAAAGGAACTATTTTTATTAAAACAAAGAACTAAACAATTTCATAGGTAATTCCATTTGATCTATAATACATACCTATCTACTTACTTAAAACTTACCTACAAAAAATATCACAAATTTACTTAATTTATACTTAGACAGTTAATTGTAGGAATAAAAATTAAAACTATAAAACAATCATATACATAGGTACATTAAATTTCCATTCACATGTATTTTTTAATTAAATAATAAAAAATGTATAATATTTCACATCCCATCTAATGTAGGTACAGTTACATACTATTTATTTACTCCAAATGAAAATAAATTAAAAAGTAACGTAATAATTAGTAAAAAAATGTTCAGGATCGCTATAGGAACTATTTACCCATGTCTGTTTATTTAGAGAGGATAATTAGCAGTGTTAATGGTTTTGGTATAACAGAAATTTGTTTGTTAGATTCTACAACAATTTCTTGAATTGATTACTGGCAAGAACAAAGTCTAAAATAAAATTCAATTAGGCATTTGAAGTGGATTCTGTATGTGGCGCTACTTTTTATATAATTATTTATTTATATTATCGATAAAGGCGACTTTGACAAATTCTGAAATTGTCAACATGAATTATTAATAAAAGTGTTTTTCAAATTTTTATTTAGACCGATCTTAAATTTCTTCCTTTTTATTTTTACTTTTTATACTGTAACAAAAATTAGAGAGACAATAATAAATCCTAATTAATATAAATAGGTACATTAAACATTGTTACGATTTCAAAATCTTTTGTTGGTATATTTGTAACGAAAACGATCAACGCAGGCTAATTAGTAAGAAGTAATTGTGTCAAAGAAGTTATTTAACAGTGGCGGCCCGCGAGTCCTGAGGGTTGGGAGGCAGTACAAAGATTTTTATAAAATGTTGATTACCAATTAATGAGAGTACCTATTCATACTTATATATATATATAAATACTTTATTGTCTAACAGGTCAAGACCCAATAACAAGACAATTCTAAGTACTAGACAATGGATACTATCTCAATAGTAAACTAAATAATTGATAAAAATTATCGAAAAAGCATAAGCTCAGAAAAATACACCATAAAGCAAGATAAAGTTAACAACAATACAACAAAATCACCATACGACAAACTCACCATACGCTCTACATATCCAGGGTGCTCAAGCACCGATACAAACCAGCGCGAAAAGACCACAGTGACCCGTCAAAGTAATGTACAGATCAATGTATATTAAGACGATCGCAGGTTCGGCATGCTCGGTAAAGAGGTGATCTCGATGCATAATTGGTGTTGAAACGCGGCACTCTAAATAAATTCATCGTTCGAGAAAAGAATTGCGGTAAATTAAAGGGCAGTTGTTCCAGAAGGCGAGGGGAGTCAATTATGCCATTTATAAGCTTAAACAGGAATATTTGACCAGCCGAATCTCTACGAAAAACCAATGAATTAACATTAAATCTGTTTAACAATATATTATGGTTAATGCCCCTGACTGGGAAACATTAAAAGCTAAAATTTTTAAAAATTTTCTTTGAATACGCTCCAATTTATTGATGTGTACCTGGTATAAAGGAGACCATACAAAAGAGGCATATTCCAATCTAGAGCGGACAAAACTTACGTACAGCTGAAGCAGACAGTCAATATCCTGAAAATCAGTAGTTGAGCGGAGAATAAAACCCATCATTCGGATCGCGTTTTGTGAAATAGAGTCAATATGAGTATCAAACGTCATTTCACTATCCATGATCACTCCCAAGTCCTTTATTGACTCACAAGATTCAAGAACAACACCATTCAGCGTATAATTGAAACTAATTACACTCTGTCGTCTGTTAAATGACATGAGTTTGCACTTACTGACGTTGAGCGGAAGCCTGTTCCTAATGCACCATTCTTCAAGCTCACCGAGATCCCGTTGCAAGCATATGCAGTCGTCCTCGGTAGCAATTGGTCTATACAATTTCAAATCATCGGCGAACAAAAGATAGTCACTAGAGACTTCAGCAGCAATGTCGTTTACATAGATGGCAAATAAGAGTGGAGCTAGATTGCTTCCCTGAGGTGCACCACTGGTAGGAGTAAAAGATGAAGATCGAAAATCCCTGAATTCGACAAATTGCTCGCGGTCAGACAGAAAAGAATTGAACAGTACGGTGTTGAAAGCCCATGATATCCAGCTTAGTCATAAGTATTGCATGATCGATCCTATCAAAGGCCTTCGAGAAGTCAGTGTATATCGCATCAACTTGTAAGCCAGTATTGAGAGCTGAGCATATATCCTGAGTAAAGCAGGTTAGGTTGGTAACAGGTGAGCGACCAGTAAAAAATCCATGTTGATATTGGGAGATGCCATTTTTGACTTGATTAAATACTTTCACATACACGACCATCTCAAAAATCTTCGAGAAGTTAGACAAAATTGAAATTGACCGATAATTCTCAACATGATCTTTAGCACCAGATTTATAGACCGGACAAATACGAGAGATCTTCCAATGTGCAAGACTGTAGGGACTTGTTAATCAAAATGTGCAGTGGCTCAGCGAAGGCATGAGCACAGTCTCTTAAAAAGAATGATGGTATATTATCAGGGCCTGACGTCATTTTAGGTTTAAGTTTTTTCAGTGCGGAAATTACATCCTGAAGATCGACAATGCCAACCGAAATTGATGAATCAAACGGTACACCAACCGCAGGCACGCGTTCTGATGGCTGTTCATAAACAGAACTAAAAAAGGTCGCAAATGCATTAACTATACCTTCCGGACTAGAAAGACATTCTCCGGACACATCAACCATACTTCCCGGTATTCTCGAACAACTCCTTCTGCTCTGAACAAATCTCCACAAATTCTGTGGATCGCTTTTCACCATTATATTATAATGATATATATATTATTTGCTGATTATTTACTTTACCCCTCATTTATTTTGTCTTTGTCACTCAATTTGCTGTACATCTAAAAACGCTTGAAAAGGCAATGCCGGACTTACCATCTTTGTTTCACACATTAATGTATTGCTGCAGTAATACCTACTATGCTAGACAGAATTGTGCAACTCCAATTGTTATTAATGTGTTTAAGTTTAACGTTGATAGAGCTAAATGGAATGTGTACTCATATAATAGATACTTTGAAAATAAAATACGTACATCAGTACATGAATGAATATGCAATTTATAGCAATACAATAGATAATCAACTCAACTCACATAAATTAGTAAACATAATAAATTAAAAAAAACTTTGTAAAGCTCTAAAAATGTGTCCAGTTAAGTGTTAGCTGATCAGTTTCTGTTTAATAAAAAATCGGAGACTAATATTAATCAATGTGGTAGTAGATATCAATAATTAAAAGTGGCAACTCCCCGTGCATAGGGATGAGACGCAGTGCCTCGCGCTTAAAATGATTTAATTATGGCCAGTATGGATGTTTTTATTGACGTTGGCTTACTCTCGTTCTGCGTTCGCTGACGGGCAAGCCTCATTGGATAGCATTAAATGGACGCACGACTTACATGTCAGTTATTTTCATAATTTAAAACAAATCCTCATGTGCGTAGGTATAATCGGTATACAATCTATCAATCTCTGCACTCTGCGCCATTTTTTTAACAGTAAAAAAAATCTTAATTTGTTAAAAAGTTAGTGAGGCACACTCATAGGACTAGCCGCCCCTGTTAGGTAATAATAAAATAAGCAGCCTGAGAAGAATATGACACTAACCAGCTGTAAAAACAACTGCTATACACAAGCCATGGCATTTTTTATGCTCAATAGAGGTGGCTATGAAGACAATTCTACACCTTTGCCTTCTGGACATCTGATATTCTTAATAAATTAAAGCATCATTCATTCATTCATGAAATGAACCTCCATCCTTTATTTAAGAGAAAAACTAACCTGAGTACGTGTTCGAGACTTAAATTCCCTACAGTTATTAAAATGCGACATGCGACACAACCTATTTGGTACCTTGGGAGCGGTTTTAAATACTGCATTTTCTTTAAACAATCATATTTATGTATATTATAAACATGTTCGAAAGTACGAACTCAGATCGCCGCAACTAGCCGCTTAACCTTTATCATCGATCTGCGGTTAAGCTATGTTTTGACAAGCGAAACAAATTTGATTTTTACAATTATACATCGGTACTTAATAACAATCAATAGACTATGTTAATAAACTCGTACAATAGCAATACAATTTTAAATGGAAGTCAGTAATGCACAAACTTTGTTTACCATAGAGATTCAAACGACTTATAGTCCCTATCACTTCGTAACTAGCTATATCTTTCATATTCATAGGCTCTGTCCGTCTCACTGTTACCTCAAATACACCTTCACTTGGCAATGTTTGTAACGTTATCAAATAGTCCTGCATATGTTTGTATTTCATTATAATTTCATCACCATGTGTCATGAGTTGTGCATTCAATATAGTGCCTAATGTTAAATCGGCACATTGGGCATATCCAATTAGTTGATTGTTCATGTGCGCCACAGCGTACTGGGCAGATTCTACAACCTGAGGATCCGTGATAGAAATGTCTTGACTTTGTTGACATGTACACCAATGGTTGTCGATTTCAGCATCTTCACATGTGCGTGTGTCGTTGATTTCTGAGAATAAGCTGTATCTGAAATTATAATAGGATTATCTAGTTGACTTAATGTTTATGATTTTTGATCAACTATAAAAGTTGGTCCAGTCACATTATATCAAAGTCGAATTAATAGGGACTGCAAACGGCAATGGCAATTAGGTTAGCGGAAAAGTGTGTGGAGGTGGGAGCTAGCTATGTACCTATAGAATAATTTTTAATATTCGAATTATTCATTTCAAAATTTGAATTTAGATTTTATGTACTTCTCTCCTGAGGCAATTTCTATTTTCCCTAGTTTATTAACACCCTGTACATCTGATCGAACATTTTTATACTGTAAATTGATTTCCGACAAGCAGAACTTTTTATAAAGAATTACTTTTTGTCGTAAAATGAAAAATAAATAATTTTTTCCTCACACACCATCCACGGACACCCTGTATAGTGTTCAAATCAATAATATTTTAATTTATTTTTAGCTCAAAATTATATTATGGCGTCTATGAACATTTTTGATTTTACCTTCATTTATACTTTTCCCCTAAGTTGCATTTTCAAAATTTATTATTTAGTAACAACCATGGGCCCGCATAAAGTAAAAAGTAGTTGAGGGATATAGTGTGAAACAAAAAAAAACTGGTGAAATTTTAAAAGCAATTTTATCGAAAATTATGGGGACAAATATCAAAAGTGACCTATCGCTGAAAATATGGTTTGAACACCTGATCAAATAAATTTATTTATTATATATTAAAGAATTTATGAGCCCATTCTAACTAAAAATACTGTGAAACTTAAAAAAAAATCATAAGAAATTTCAAATTAATTTTTTGAAACATTTTCTCCGTATATCAACTTATTTTAAATATTGTACGTTATTATTTAATAGTGTTTCGAAAGTGTGTCAATGTGTATCAAGTGAAAACTCCATACAAGAAAGTTTCAAATGACACTTTGAAGTTAAAGTGACAATACCTATAGAAAATGGTATTTTTCTGCGTTGCACACAAAATGAACTTTTGTAGACGTAAATAAATAAAATACATTATTTTTCCGAATTCAATCCCTTGAAAAGTACCCGTTGGGATGCAGCAAACAAGAAATTTTCCATATAGAAAGCACTATGGTTGCACCTTTGGTGCAACTTTAAGTTAACTAACATAGATGTCTGTCCTTTTTTTGCATTTTTTCGACAAATTATCACGTTTTATACTAGTTTTAATTTGTAATAAAAGATTTTATAAAGCATTTCTTTTATACCTATAATTTAATATGGTTAAAGTTCTTTTTCTTTTCGCATAATGATTTATATAATTTTTTCCATTTGTGATTTTTTTTCTTCAACCAAGCAAATAATTATTTAACTACTGATTAAAGCCTCGAAACATGTCTGGTTTTTACTGACTTATATGTGGAGTAGACTTGTTTTGTTTAAAATATTTTAAATTATTTTCGAGCTGACGTAAGATGTGTTTGAAAGTTTCTTTTATATGCGTTGTATAGACAATAACAATTTTAAATGAGTCATTTTTATTATTATAAATCAAAAATGTATTTCAAATTATCGATAGCCGGATTTATAGTTAAAAATAATCCATTGTTTTTAATAAAAACATTGATAGAATAGATAGATATTATAATTATGAATATAGGTAATAATATGTAAATTTTTGTGGTTTAATATGTTACGTTCATTTTTGCGAAATTAAATATAAAATAATTAGGTGTAATTATTTATTTTTTTTTTTTCATAAAACTAAAACAGAATTAAACACGGATTTTGTTGAATGGGACAACAATAAAATTGAACATAATACACAGACCGGCAAAATTAGCCGAATGGTCAAAATTTAGTTTAACATATTAAGATGTTTTTTACTTTCCCGACCCATAGGGAAACTATTGTGAACGTGCTAAAAAAATTGAGAGAAAGACGGATATAACAATATTTAAAGACCATTTCCAGATGCTGGTCTGTCTGTATGTATTGAGCCAAATTTTGGTATAAGAGTTTCGGGGAGTTCTAGGATGAACCCATTAGTTTTTGGTTGAAATCGCTTTAGCCCTGTGATAGGGGTGGACACAACTCCCAAATTTTCAAACAGCAGTAAGGATCGAGTGATACATTTGAAAGAATTGTTTATCTGCCCTTGCAATTTTTTTTATTTCTAATTTTTGACCAAAATAGTTAGGTTGTAGTTGGTTTAGTTTATCATGTTATAATTATTAGTTTTAGCTCTCCATGTCATATATGTAATATATCCTAAACAAAGAAGAAAGATTGACTAGTTATTTATAGCTTTGGTAGAATATAACCTATGAAAACCTAAAAAAACTTGCTACATAGGCATCTATTCAGTAGAACGAGGCATGGGTCGACAGATACTGACAAATTCGTTTCGCTCTTATTATGAGCTCGGCAGAGTACCATAGTCGTTGCCCACTTACAATATCGGCCTGCATTTAGGCACAGTGAGATATACAACCGCAGATATATGTAAACCTTACCATCTAGATACACATAGTATAACTGGTGATTTATAAACTTTCCGTTTGCGTTCTGCGCTGTCGTCCACCGTCCGATTTCACCATACGTAAGTTGCGTACTTTTATTTATAAACTGCCGTTTTGCGTTACCGATTGCGTCGCTCGCCGTTCAACATAATTCAAGTTTATCTTTTTCCGTCGGTCGCCGGCAACACAACCAATAGAAACGCAATAAATTATCATGTGTCCAATTTGACAGAAATCATATGATCCCGTAAATTAAAATTATTATTTACCCCAATTGTTATTTGCTCCCTGTCCTCATTAAATAATCTATGTTTATATTTATGATATTATATATTATTAATAAATAATAAGAACCAAAACCGAAAGTAAATAAAATAATTATAGGTTATGAGTTGAGACAACCGTTGGAAAGTTTATAAATCACGATGTAGAACTGTAACGGCAAACGGCAATGGTGGATGCAAACGCAAACGTCAAGTTTATAAATCACCAGTAATGCATATCCCACAATACAGAGGCCGAAACGTTTTGTGTTTACACCATTTTTATTTTCTATTTTTACGGCTGGTGTTACCTATACATTGGATTGTTTCGGCCTCTGTATGGTGTGTGTACTATAAAACATATGCCTACATAAATATTAAGGCCTTGGTTAGGTTATTAAATATTAACATAACATACCCCCGAGTACTATTAAAACCACTTTTCCTTTTCATAATTTCATCATTAGTAAGCCCATTCAAATTCAAAAAATCATATAACGTTTCATGTAAATCAAATGGTGTAGTCAATCTTTTGACATTTTTTCTTAAGTTCGCGAATGCCATACTATACTTTCTTTTAAACCAATCTGGTAGAATTGGAATCACGAACGGTAGCCTTTCTTCCATTCTTCCCTGAAAATAAAATTAATATTGTTTCTATTATGTTTGATTTGAAGATTTAATAGGTTCTACACTAATTTTATTACTACTTAGAACAGGCCTGGCCAACCGCAATGTCTGAGCGGCTACTTTGATGACTCGCGAAGTTACAGCGCTCCAAACATTTAACAAATGGCATAAAAATGTATGGTTATATTATAATGCAACACAATAAACAATCAAGTTAATGAAGCACGTGATGAACTCATTGAAAATTTAATTTTTCTAGCAAAATTCACAAACATCCACAAGCACTTAGGTACTTCCCGTTATGAAAAATGTCTTATTATTATCTCTCAACGGTCACATAAGTTCATTTTTGATGTAAACGCAGTTAACCTTATCCAATCCACTTCCAGTTTTTTCGGAACACTGTTTAAGTTACATAAATATGTCAATTTGCTCAAAAAAGACACTCGTCGCTTCACTTCTTCATTTTCCGGGCCCAGCGGATCACAGAATTAGACATGGTGGGCCTTGTGTTGGCCAGGTCTGATTTAGAAAATATTCATTATCACCATTTTAGCAAAACGAATGTAAGTAACTCAGAACTGAAAGGGGAATAAAATATAAATCTATCAATTATGTAAAAGATTACCTGGTAAGTTTGCCTAACTTCACCCCATCTAATACCATGATCACTAAGGAATATCAGTGCTGTATTTTTCAGGTGACCTTTTTCTTTAAGTTTTTTGAAAAAGTGATAATAAAAATTGTCTCCTGTAAGACAAAAATATAGTATTTTAATGAATTGCTTGTTACATAATGTAACAAGACTTTACGTTATGTTGGAAATTTGTTTCCGACTACCATACTTTCCCAGACGGGCCGTTTCGTTGATCCACAACTCATCAGGGGTGATTGGCAGGCAGTGTGACCCAAATTTCCAATATTTACGAAGAACTTATACCTACTAGCACGAGAGTTGGTGTTACATTATGTAACAAGAAATACATTAATAAAGCCTCCCGGCAATGGGATATGATGGAGTTGTTGCTTCTCGTCCGGCCAGCGTTTGTGAATTGTGTTTTACCGGGTATATTGTCTGCTCACACTAGGTGTCGGCAAAAACATCTTGTTGTTAATGAATTGCTTGTTACATAATGTAACAAGACTTAAAATTCATTAATAAAGCCTCCCGCCAGGGAATTCTTCGGGCATGTCTAGTGTTGGCAATGGGATATGATATAATTGTTGCTTCTCGCCCGGCCATCCTTTGTGAACTGTGTTTCACCGGGCATATTGCCAGCTCACATCTTGTTGTCTTTCAACTCTCGTGCTAGTATAGGCTATTCGTAAATGTTGGAAATTTGGATCACACTGCCTGCCGATCACCACTGATGACAAATTTCCAATATAACATAAAGTCTTGTTACATTGTGTAACAAGCAATTCATTAATAAAGCCACCGCCAGGGAATTCACCGGGCATATTGCCTATTATCACACTAGATGTCACCAAAAACATCTTGTTGTATAGTATTTTACATTAATATACAGGAAAGCTGTGTTTTGCAGGTCGAGCCAAACACCCAACATTTTTGAGAAAAATTATCCTGAAAGAGTGTATTTGCTGATTTTTATATTCTCAAATTGGAGCTAAACATATCATGGCCAAATTTTAATTAAAATCTTGAGGTGTATAGTGTATAGGCAGCCCACAACCACTCACTCCAAAGCATATTCTGATTCCAGGATGTCTTTGTGCTACATGTGACTTGACAGTGGTATGTTCTTTACAGAGGTGTTAGACCGAAAGTGCTGGATATCCACATAAGAAGGGATATACTCAGCGTACGTACCATCATACTGCAGGATTCAACTCTGGGAGAGGCGCAAAAGGACGATGTATATAAAATAGTTTTGAAGATAATAACCATAGTAAAGTTATTTCCAAGATAAACTCAAAAAACAAAACAATCTCGGATGCGGGCCGCGTCAAACACGCGTTTACCGATCGGCAGGTGGACGTGTGCGGTTACTAATATGCTGATCGGTGAAAGAGTCTCGACGAGGCACACTGGGGCGGCTTTGGAAGTATTTTCAACACACTAAGGCCGTTGTCCCACCAAGGCGACATGACAGCAGTAGCCCCCCATTGGGTGCGCCTCTGCTCACTACTCACCAATATGCCTATAAACCGGCAAGTCAACAGATCTATCACTCAACAACCTAGTCGGGAAAAATCACCCAGTCTCTTATTAATAATAAAGGTACGTATTTCTTGACATAGAAGGAGCACTTAATAATGCACTACCGGAATTCATAGGATCAGCAATGACTGAAACAGGAATAGAACCAACTATCAATGGTTGGATTGATTCCATGCTAAGAAATAGAATCATCACCTCTCCACAGGATGAAACTGTTATATGAGAGGCTGCCCACAGGGTAGACGACCTTCTGACAGGACTAGAGCGGGAGAGGGTAGAGTTTCAACACAGATCAAGTTCTGAAAGAATCGCTTATCTTAGAACTCAAGCTACCCTGAATATGATTCAGGGATGGTGTTGGCGGGAGCAGATCTGTAAATCCCAGCAAAACCATAATTGTACCTTTCACTCGGAAAAGGAACCTGGACGGTTTAATTCCACTTTCCTTCGACGGAAACAATATACCATATGGGACAGAGGCGAAATATCTAGGGTTAGTACTAGACAAAACGCTGAACTGGAATGCTCATCTGGAAAGGGCTCTACAAAACGGAGGACTGTCCGTATTGGCTGTGGTAAGTCCTGGGGAATGAAACCCAAACGAATTTACTGGATATACGTTACGGTCATAAGACCAATAATAACATATGGAGCTGTTGCTTGCTAGATGAAAGCTTTACAGCTAACGCCCAAGCTAAATTATCTGCTTTGCAGAGACAAGCTTGTTTGGCTATTACTGGTGCATTATCCACCACACCGCCAGCTGCTATGGAAATGCTCCGGGATTTATCTCCTCTTCAGGTAGTCCTAGAGAAGGAATCCACTACTACTATCATACTACTAGAGCAGAGGCACATATACCGGGTGGTCCATTTATCTTGAGACAGCCTTATATCTTAAAAACGGCACATTTTTCGGAAAAAAAGTTCAAATAAAACTTGTTCGTTATTGTGGGGGAAAACAATGGTGGCACCCATTGCCGAGTTTGTCAACCATTTCAAGGCTATCTCAAGGTCAACTGGTTTTTTCCTTAATGGAAACATATATTTGTCATTACCGAATCAGATTCTACATAACATACATTATTTATTAGCTCTCCATATCATATATGTAATATATGTATATATGGAGACTATTAGTTTCATGAAAAAAATTTTTTTTTTAATTTCACCGGAAATACTTCTTTTTGGTCATTTTATACATAAATAAGTAGTTTTAAAAAAATGTCTGTCTGTCTGTCTGTCTGTCTGTCTGTCTGTCTGTATGTCTGTCTGTCTGTCTGTCTGTCTGTCTGTATCCACGAAAACGCAAAAACCGCTTAACAGATTTTAACCAAATTTGGTACAAAAATACTATTGGACATGGCAAGGAGCTGATTAGATTTTGGGAAACATTGAGCGTAGGCAAAGGGTTTAAAAGAGGGTTCAAAAATTAAAAAAATTCATAGTTCTTAAACTTATCCGAAATACTGCATAATTTTTTACGCATTTAATTGAATATAACCTAAAATATTGAACATAAAATATTAGACCACATTGGCGTTCGAAAATAGTGTAAAATGGGGTAAAAAAGATTAAAAAAAAACGTATTTCTTAAAAATAGCAGAAATATTAACTAGTTATTGATAGTTTTGATAGAATATAACCTATAAAATGTGTTATGAATAACTTACTTTCATAGGCGTTCGTAAATAGTGGAAAAGGGGTCAAAACATAAAAAATATATATTTCCTAAACTTATTCGAAATATGGAATAATTTTTCATAGTTGTGATACAATATAAGCTAAAAAATATTCCATAAAAGAATTGGTTCACACAGGCGTTCGAAAATAGTTTAAAAAAAGGGTCAAAAACGAAAAAAAAAACGTTTCCCAAATATACCAGAAAAATTGGCTAATTATATATAGCTTTGATATAAGATAACCTAAAAAATGCAGCATAAAATTTTTATTCACATAGGCGTTCGTAAATAGTAGAAAAAGGGGTAAAATAAAAAAAAATTAAAATGTAAAAATTTTTATATTTAACTAGATGAATTGGTGTTAAAAATACACGACAAAAATTAATGTACCATAGGCGTCCGTAAAAATTCTATAAAAGGGTCAGAAAAAATTTGTATCCGTGATAACTCAAAAACCATATAACGGATTTTAACCACATTTGGTACGAAAATACTACAGGATAATTATAGGTGGTGATTAACATTGAGCGTAGGCAACGGGTTTAAAAGAGGTTTCAAAAATTTAAAAAATCATAGTTCTTAAACTTATCCGAAATATTGAATAATTTTTTATAGTTGTGATAGAATATAACCTAAAAAATGTTACATAAAAGAATTAGTTCACACAGGCGTTCGAAAATAGTGTTAAAAAAGGGTCAAAAACGAAAAAAAAATGTTTCCCAAATATACCAGAAAAATTGGCTAATTATATATAGCTTTGATATAAGATAACCTAAAAAATGCAGCATAAAATTTTTATTTACATAGGCGTTCGTAAATAGTAGAAAAAGGGGTAAAATAAAAAAAATTAAAATGTAAAAATTTTTATATTTAACTAGTTGAGTTGGTGTTAAAAATACACGACAAAAATTAATGTTCCATAGGCGTTCGTGAAAATTCTATAAAAGGGTCAGAAAAAATTTGTATCCGTGATAACTCAAAAACCACTTAACGGATTTTAATCACATTTGGTACGAAAATACTACAGGCTATTTATAGGTGGTGATTAACATTGAGCGTAGGCAAGGGGTTTAAAAGAGGGTTCAAAAATTTAAAAAAATTTTAGTTCTTAAACTTATCCGAAATATTGAATAATTTTTTATAGGTGTGATAGAATATAACCTAAAAAATGTTACATAAAAGAATTAGTTCACACAGGCGTTCGAAAATAGTCTTAAAAAAAGAGTCAAAAACGAAAAAAAAATGTTTCCCAAATATACCAGAAAAATTGGCTAATTATATATAGCTTTCATATAAGATAACCTAAAAAATGCAGCATAAAATTTTTATTTACATAGGCGTTCGTAAATAGTAAAAAAAAGGGGTAAAATGAAAAAAAAATTAAAATGTAAAAATTTTTATATTTAACTAGTTGAATTGGTGTTAAAAATACACGACAAAAATTAATGTTCCATAGGCGTCCGTGAAAATTCTATAAAAGGGTCAGGAAAAAATTGTATCCGTGATAACTCAAAAACCACTTAACGGATAACCTACAACATGCAGCATAACAATTTTGTTTACATAGGCGTTCGTAAATAGTAGAAAAGGGGGCAAAATAAATTTTATAATAAAACTAAAAAAAAATCAATTATTTTGCGTACAAGAATTTGGCCTAGATCTGGAATATAAAATATCTGCGTATAAATAGTGCCTCCAAAGAGAAGAAAAAGGCACAAAACCCGATACAAAAAAAAAAAAAAAAATAGCTGATGTCTAAAACAAAACAAAAATTTAGATAAATGACAAAAAGGTCATAAAATTATGACTTTTACACTTAAATATGGAGAGCTATTCGTGCCTCGAGGGCAACAGCTAGTTTTTTCTTTGTTTCAACGTTTCGACAAGGGCACCTGTCTTCATCAGGAATTTAGTAAAATACGTTCTCGTGCATGGGTTATAGCATTTTTATCTGCAAAACCACAGGTAATATCAACAAAATTTTTTCTAGCAAAATTGATAACAGACTAAAAGTTAATAATTTCTCATTCCAAATATTTAATTTTTATTTTTTTTATACTTAAAAAAGTAGTAAATTTTTCATCTGGTAAACATTTTTGCACATTTATAGCAAAGAAATCATTCATAATATCTTTACACTTGTGAGTGACAATAAACAATAAGTTAGTTTTAAGAAAATATGGAACATCTTTCTGTAGCACAAAAGGTTCAGATGATATTGCTCAAAAATGTCACAGAAATGTTGATAATGCCGTAGCATTGTATATGCAACGTTTTCCAGAAAAAAATCCTATATGCAGCGCTACATTTTACCGTGTTGTGAAGGATTTTAGAGAAACCGGAAATGTACAGTCGAAAAAACGAACTCGACGAGCTACAGTCAGTTGTGAAAATAATGAAATCGCAGTATTGGAGGCTATTGCTGTGAATCCGCATGTTTCTTGTCGAAGAATTTCTCGAGACTCTGGAATTTCTAAATCAAGCATTCTTAGGATATTAAAGCGGCATAAATTTCACCCGTATCACATTGCTTTGCCTCAAGAACTTCATGGTGATGATTTTGACATTCAAAGTCAGATTTTGTCAGAACAAATTCGATTAAACAGAAACTTTTTCATTATTTGAATAAAACGACGTCTACTCCACAAAACGATCTATATATATATATATACGTTAAAATCTTGCTTTTAACTGCCAGACATGTTTCGGACTACACGTCCATCATCAGTGGCTTAAGGAACCTTATACAATGTTGTTAGATGTGAGGGTCGTACTTCATACAAATATTAATAGAGAAATTTTTTACATTAATTTTGATTTTTTTTTTGTGGTTCTTAAAACAGCCGTACTGTTGTGGGCTCTTACCAAATTGTTTAAATTTAACTTGATTTCCTTTAAACAAGAATAACTGACAAATTCTCAACAATTTAACTATATTTATATTTTAATTTTATTAATTTAACACTCAATTTTTCCAACAAGATGATATGTATAAACGTTTAAATCAAAATTAATGTAAAAAATCTCTCTATTAATATTTGTATGAAGTACGACCCTCACATCTAACAACATTGTATAAGGTTCCTTAAGCCACTGATGATGGACGTGTAGTCCGAAACATGTCTGGCAGTTAAAAGCAAGATTTTAACGTATATATATAGATCGTTTTGTGGAGTAGACGTCGTTTTATTCAAATAATACTATTCACTCCTCGATAGATGGATTACTTCAGAAAAAAAAAAAGAAACTTTGTCTTTAGTGTGTTGTTTTCGGACGAATCTGGTTTTACGAGTGTCGAAAATCCGCGGTGGTTCAGAGAAGTGGAACAACAACGCCCTTGGACGGTGAATGTATGGTGTGGAATTCTTGGAAATAGGTTGATTGGTCCATATTTTATTGAAGGAACATTGGGTGGACAAAAATATAAGCAGTTTCTACAGCAGCATTTACCCCTTCTACTTGAAGATATACCACTCCAAGAACGGGTAAATATGTGGTTTCAACATGATGGCTGTCCTGCACATTATGCCAGAATTTCCCGTGAAGTGTTAGATCATGAATACCCTGATCGATGGATTGGAAAGAGGTGGCCCCGTTGTGTGGCCTGCTAGGTCACCTGATTTTACGAAGCGAATTGAGAAGTGCATTGAAGTCATCATTTTGAGCATTTATTATAATAAATTTCAAGGTTTTGTCAAGACCTTTTTCTTTCGTGTAATAGCAAATAAATGTTATTATTTCAATCGGAATAGAAAAATGTTGTTAACAAAAGTTATTTGTTGTTTTATGTAGAAATCTGTTTCTATTTAAAAAACCAAAGTTGACCTTGAGATAACCTTGAAACGGTTGTCATATTCACAAATGGATAGGTACCACCACTGCATTTGCCTCACAATAGCAAACAACTTTTATTTGCATTTTTTTCCGAAAAATGTGCCGTTTTTAAGATATAAGGCTGTCTCAAGATAAATGGACCAGACCAGACCAGACTGATGGCCGACATTGAAGTTACAGCATTTTGGGAATTAACTCTGATGTAATATCTTCAACATATAATTCAGCATTTCAAACTTAAATGATTGAAATATAGTTTCCAATGATACTTTTTACTGCTAGTGTATACTCACCTAAACTAGGCTTATTGAAATCGTCATGCGACAAACTGGAACCCCAGAAAAATGCAAAATATGGTAACATTTCCTCATTCATTCTAACAATAAACTTTTCTATATAACGCAGAAAGTCTTGGTAGACCTCTCTAGCACCCTCACATTCGTATACATTTAATTTGTGAGAGTTTCCAATACGTTTTTCAGTCTCCATATTGAAACTGTCATATACGTAATCGGCTGGTTGCTTTACAAAACCTCTTTTTTGATAGTTGAATAGACCCATCCAAGCTGAATCTTCGCCAAAGGCTGTGACATAACCATGTTTCTTATAATCGTTCCAGACAAAGTGACACTGATCAAAGAATTCATGCGAGTCTGGCCAGCAGTTATTACGTAATTCACCTTCAAACATTCCAGTCAATACTGGTATCATGTTTGGGAATGTGTTATCAGCTACTTTGTTGTATCCCTGAAGTTCAATACCATCAATACTTAAAAGATACTCGACAGTTTTCGGCATCTGTCTGTGGAAGTTAGCTCTGGATACACCATCCAGGCCAATGATCAGCACATTTAAAAGCGACTTATGATCTACTTCTTGATTGGAATGATTATCAAATGAAAAGTTTTTTAATGGTATAAAGGCAAAATAATCTTTGTACATGACTAGGTCTGAACTATTTCTACATTCTACTGTAATAAATTCTTCGAAAATTTGTGTACTTTCATTCAAGACTTTACAAGTTTTGCTGTATGCAATATTATTGTCAGATTGGCCTATTTTTGGCGATACTCGCCAGAAACTGCGATAGCAACATCCAAATTCTGAAGTACTATTGACATTGTAAAATGGTAATGAATCTTTCAGAACGAAAATTGATGTGGAATTGCTGGCAAACAATGCTGGCTTGCCTTTGTTACATTCCACTGGTTTTTTGGATTCTATATATTTCTTTATGTTTTCGTCGAACGGTTTCATTTCGGGAATACGACATCCTAAAACAAAATTGGAATACAAATGTAGAATTAAAACTAATTACAACCTGTAGGTGATTTAATTATAGAAATTAGAAAGGAAAGGCAAAAACCAATATTAATGGTCACTGGAAATAGAAAACATTCATGGACTACTTCAGGGCAGTTCGTTAGTTCTATTATACCGGTTGAGTTACAAGTAGTAATTGCTTGTTACATAATCTAATAAGACTTTAATTAAACTAAAAGTTTGACTCACACTATCAGACAGGCCATTTCGTTGATGCACTACTCATCAGTGGTGATCGACGGGCTATGTGAATGAAATTTCCAATCATAGCCTTCTTTAAACTATTTGTTAATAAAATAAAGTGCTCCGTTTATTTCTCTTGTACCGGCACGGCATAGTGTTTGTTGTATAACTAAGCGGTGGAAGTGTCTCTTATACGAGGGTTTGTATGTATATTTAAGAATTATTATTATTAATAAATTCAGCTGTATTTTACTTTCCCCCACAGGGAAAGTATTGTGAACGCGCTAACAAAAATTTGAGATGAAGATGGATAGAACCATTTTGAAGTTCCCTCGAACCATATACCACACCAATATCAAAATTTAGCTCAGTGTATTTTATTTGTTATAAGTATACGTTCCAACTAACTAACCGCTGACATTTTAAACGATAATTTCTCGAGAATAATGGGGACAAAAATAAAAAATGATTTAAAATGATGTATCACTCGACCTCTACTGATATATGCAAATTTAGCGGTAGTGTCGACCCCTATCACAGAGCTTAAGCGATTCCAACCAAAATCTAATGGCTTCATCCTAGGACTGCCCCAAACTCATATAACAAAATTTAGCTCAATTGGTTAAAGCGTTTGGGCGCTATCGTGGTAGAATACATACAGACACACACACAGACAGATGGAAGTCTGCCTGTCTTTATGTATTCTTTGCATCCCTCTAACTTTCCCAATATCGGAGCTATCCCGCAATAACAACGAAATCTGGACATCCTGCACATTGCACATCATGTACAAAATACGTAAAAACTGCAATAAAAATGAAGTGGTAGGAACCATTAAAGATTTAGAAAAAATACCAAAAACCGTTTGTCTTACTATTATTTTATAACGATAATTTTATTGCGAGCGGTAAAATTTAGATTTATTCATCAGTTACGTCCAAATGAAGTCCGGCTTGTTTTCATTGTCTTGCTATGTTATCGCGGGCGTCGTACATTTTGATAAACATAATTTTAATAATCTCTTACCTGGCGTATTTATGGAAAATCCTTTTTGCAGCACATCTTGCATCGGTGCTTCTGTAAATGCCGGTTTTTTGTACAGGTACACTGAATAACGTTCTATCTGGATAGCATCCAGAAAATAAAGTGAAACACCAAATAGGATTAAAGCGAACCATAATAGCGAAGAAATTGATGGTCGCCATTTATGGTCTTCTATTTCCATGCCATTAGAAACCTTCCTAAAATCACAATTTTCCAGCATTTCGGCATTGAATGATACCTCTGATAATATATAAGTAAGTACATGGGAAAATTTAATTTGATCTAAATGCAAAGAAAAATGTGTATATCTATTAGCAGAATAAAGATTAATAAAAGCACTTTAGTTTTAAAAAAAAATAAGAATCTAATAATAATGCATTGTTCAAATACCAAAATATGATATATTGCACAACTTAATACTTATAAACTATAATAGGTACCTACTTATGTGTTTATCGAATATTTTAAAATTGTAAACACTTGTGTCAAAAATATGTCAATAGTTCTCCTATATTTATGCGGTGATATAAACAAATACTAATAATGAAATTTAAGAAAAGCGCAAAATTAATAAAAGCAGTGATAATAAGAAAGGACTAATCGAAAACATGCGAATAGCTTTATCGAAAACAAATCCCTTTTAGTTTAGTGTTCCATCATTTTGGATACAAGGCATGATATTAATTTTGAGCAAACAAGAATTTTAAGTACTCAACTACACTATAAAAAAAAGATTGTATCGGGAAATGACCGAAATTAAGAAGAACGAAAATCTAATAGATAAGGGAACTGTTTTTGATATTATTCAGAAGTGTTAAACGTATGTGAAATTAGCTTCATAGAGCAAATAAAGCCAAATGGATATTAGAGTAAAACAAAAAACTTTGTATTTATTTAAAAATATAAGCTAATTTCAGAATGGCGGCCTGTCAAAGTTTTAAAAAAATCATATTTTTTTCATTGTTAATAGAAAATACCGATGTTACATATCAAATGATAGAGCACTTAAATCTCTACAATGTTTATTTGGAGAGTTTTTTCATCGCTGGCATATTTAAGTAAATGTAAGTCAATATAAAGTAACAAAAAATAAAAAAAATATCATCACCCGCTATACCTGTAATTATTTTGACAAATAAACACCTGTGAAATAACAATAAGACCGTACTTACGTACCTATGTATTATAGTATAATGGGTATTTCAGTTAAAATAACTGTCAATATGACACTTTGTTATATTTGGCGACTGTCAGAATATTCCATTATTTGTTTATTAATAGTGGGTGCCAGTGGTAGACTAAATAAAAAATACATAAATCAAAAATCTACTTTTCCGACTGGCTGCCATCGGGATTTTTTTTATTACACGGGCAACATCTTGTAAAATAGACGATGCAACTGCTACACCAGATCCAACTATTTTTTAATTCATATTTGCGAGATAGATCTCAGTATGTGTCTCACAATGGCTACCAGTCTCATACGTATACAGCATCTTCTGGGGTTCCTCAGGGATCAAACCTCGGACCACTATTTTTTTTTGTTATTTATTAAAGACCTGGAGAGTGGACTGAATTGTGATCGGCTAATGTTTGCGGATGACCTTAAATTGTATTCTTCGGTGGATAGTATTACTGACTGTAGTAATCTTCAGTACAATTTGCAACTCGTACATCAATGGTGCATACTAAACAAACTTTCGCTCAATCCAGGCAAGTGCAAATATATCAGGTTTACGAGGAGGAGGGCGATCATTAATTACACTTATTCAATTGATCGGGTGCAATTATCACGGTGTGAATCTGTCACTGATTTGGGAATCATGTTTGATTCAAAGTTTACGTTTATTGAGCATCTCAGTAAAGTGGTACTTGAGGCGGGTAGAACTTATGGTTTTCTGGTTGGGAATTGCAAGGACTTTATAAACACAGATGCTCTTAAAACGCTGTACTTTGCCTATGTGCGCTCCAAGCTTGAATATGGGTTACTGATATGGTTTAAATTTTCTATTTTCCTAGAAGACATGAATGAGTACCTCTATTCACAAATTTTATCAAATGTAATGAACTCAGTCGCTAGAAAACCAGACCGATGTAGACGGAAACCTTATGCTGGAAGAAGACAATTTGTTTCAGTTTAATTTTCTTGGGGTGTTAGGTTCTTATAAAAAAATTTTTCTTTACAAAACTTTTTCAAATAAAGACAACATCATCCATCTTTATTTTCGTCAAATAAATAAAACTAAAATGACAACAACGTTTCGTCACTATTTAGTAACTTCTTCAAGTTGAACACATTTCTCTTACACAAATTCCAATACGTCAATCCCAAAATAACAAACAATTTTCTTTATAGTTACAAACACAACATTTAAAACATTCAAATATAATAAAACTCATTATTTTTATTTAAGGATGGATCTATATAAATTGCCTGGTATGTTGTGTTGAAAGTTTGCATATCCAACAAGATCGAGGTCCTCTTCGAGTTTGGCAATGACTGGATGAAACGTTTCCTCGGCCAAAAACTCCAGATTTAACTCCACTGGACCTCTTTCTTTGGGGGCATTTAAAAACTGAAGTATAAAACTCAGCCAGTTGGCTTTTATTTGTACGGGTTGTCCTGCAGCATGCACAAGAGTATTATTAAACCATTTGTATGAGATTAAATAGTTTTTACTAAAAAAAATGCTTAATTTTTAATTCAAAATGAATGATTAATAATTTTTTATTATAACAAAAACTTTGTTTTTCCGCTATATTATAGAGTAAGATACTGCATTTTTGCCAATTTTCAATTTGGCTCTAAAATTAATCTTTAATTGGAAATGTGAGGTGAGTGTAACAAAAAAATCAAATAGCCAGGCCTAACTGTCTATTTATGCCCTCTGAAAAAATTATATCAGATTATTGAAAAATCATATACAGGGTGAAGTGTTGAATATGAAGCAGTCCCACCAATTTTCTCGAAGACGGACCTGGATTTTCTCAATTCTGAATATGTCAGTTAGTTGCCAGGCACCAATACACACTTTTATAAAAAAAAAATGAGATAAATCGACTTAATCATTGAAAAGATATGACGAAACATTGTTTTGGGGAAGATCCATAATTCGCCTTGTATATTAATAATGAAAACAAGGAGACAGTTTTTAATGGTCATTTGACAATCCTCTAATGTGCCTCTCCTTATGGTAGAAGTATGTACAGTTCCTCGTGACTCACCCTGTATACTAAATGCATTTAACAGCGCATTCGGGAGTATCGGGCTTGAACTAAATATAGAGAAAACACAGATTCTCTACCAGCCTGCACCAAATACTGTGGCGGTCCCACCACATATTCGAATTAACGGAGACAGACTTCAGAACATCGAGAGTTTCTCTTACCTCGGCAGCATTCTCGCGGCGAACGCAAATATCGATGATGAAATTCGGCATCGTATAAGATGGACAAGCGCATCTTTTGGCCGACTGAGTTCCTACCCTTACGTATAGCCGTGAGTCCTGGACCACTTATCTGAGGCATTTAAACGCCCTAGAGAAGTACCATTAACGATGCCTTAGAAGAATTCTCGAAATAAAATGGAATGACACCGACGAACAAACATCAGCATTTTGGAGGAAGCTGAGTCAAATAGTATCGAGGCAATGATTGTGAGGCACCAGCTGCGATGGACTGGACCCGTAATCCGCATGCTAATGGAACGCCTTCCCAAGAGAATCCATTATTCACAGCTTAAGGTCGGCACACGAAATCAGAGGGGGCTGCAAAAGAGGTACAAGGATGTTCTTAAGACCAACATGAAGAAGTGTGAGAATAGATCGCGAACAACCGACCGAGATGGAGGCGTACCATTTACGAGGGTCATCAAGTTTTTGAAGAGCAGCGTCGACGACATGAGGATGCAAAGAGACAGCATCGAAAGGAGAGAGAACGCATCGACGGGGCAGCGCACCTACAACAGCTGGTAAATGATGGTGATTGTTTGTGTCAATTTTGTGACAAGGTTTGCGGTTCGAGGATCGGTCTTTAGAGTTCACAAGATAAATCCCTGAGTTGGAATAATTCATACTCGTGAGCGAGTGAATGGTGATGATGATCTATAACTTCCATCCTGTGGAGAGGTGATGATTCTGTTTCTAAACATAGACGGATCCAACCATTTATAGTTGGTTCTATGTCCTTTTCAGCCTTTTCTTTCTCTCCTTTATATGTCAATAAAAAAAGCCAACGCTGTATATTTATTAAGGGACTGGGGAATTTTCAAAATTTAGTTTATTAAAATATTTGAAGTTTCAGTTCCACTAATATGCTGAAATAATAATTAAATATGTGCTTAAAATTTACAAACACTTTGTAATTATTATTACACTAATCATTTTGAACACATTAGGTATGCCTAAAAAAGTAAACATAATCTTTTGTATTTACCATTTTATGTTCTGTACGTATATACCTTTTATATCGATCGCTGTTTTTTGTCAATTTTTTGTGCGTTTTGAAAAACATAGAATGCTGCGATATAGGTATGTATTATAATATGTTTATTATTTAGTTTGAGTTAAAATCACAGATCTAGAAACTCGATCCTAGATATGTGGTTAAAATATTGTTCTTAACGTATTAGGGTGGGTGTCGGTACATTACGTCGCGTGTCGGTATTTGCCGGGGCATTATTAACAGGTACCGAAAGCAATTTGAACGGTTTTTGAATTGATTTCAAACGTTTCGCAGTTTTTAATAAAAATATACAATAATTAACCGTTATTTTCGGTGGTGAATATTGTTAATTAATTTGTTATGATAATATTGTGGGGTAAGTCGTAGTAAATAATTATAGTTACACACTTCTTTTGACAATTAACTGTTTTGTTATCTATTAATTTGTTGTATTGTGTCCTTACTATAAATCCTGAGATGATGATATGACCTGATATGGACACTTACCAATTTTTGTTGTTTTATATGTGATTGTTTTATTATAATGAATTTTTTATGGCTCAATTTATAATATATTAAATAATGTTAGAATCTTATAGAGAATCAAAAAAATTATTTATATACAGGGTTTTCCAAAAGAAAAACATATGCAATACGTGTATTTACTACACGGACTACCCTATATAGGTACATTTCTGATACGTCGTAAACGAACAACTTAAAACCATAGGCGTTTTTTTCCAAAAAAATTTCCTCAAAATTTGATAAAATTTATGCGTGACTTTTGGTCCTCACTCTAAATAACAAAACAAACATTTACATTTCAGATTAAAATATAAGGCCTAATTATTTTTTTCAATTTTGCAAACTTTTTTTTTTGATTCCAATAGTTATAAAAGATACTACAGCAGAAACCCTAAAAATTGTATATTTATTTTTTTTTCTATCATCCATAATAACGGCTCTAGTTGGGCCTCAAGATATAATGAATGACCCTGTATACTATACATAAATTATACAGGGTGGCCCATTAGTGTGTGGGCGGAAGATATCTCAAAATCTATAAGCGATAGATACAAAAATCTTTTACAAAACTTTTAGGCAAAAGTGTTTTCAATTATACAGAGTAGTTCACAAACGCACAGCATGCCAAAGTTGCATTTTCTTAATGCGACACCCTGTATAAGTTTCTAGTAAACATAGAACCTTATGATATTGACGAATACATAAGTAATACTAATTTATAGCATGCCATAATAGTTAATTTCTTTGTATATAGTTTGTAAGATGTTATTCATTTTATGTAACTTACATGATATTGAAATAAAGAACATTATTATTATGTAATATACATATATATGGAGACTATTTAGTTTCATGAAAAATTTGTTCGCGTTCAAAAATAGTGTAAAAAGGGGTAAAAAGGACTTTAAAAAAACGTATTTCTTAAACATCGCAGAAATATTAACTAGTTATTTATAGCTTTGATAGAATATAACTTATAAAATGTGTCATAAATAACTTACTTTCATAGGCGTTCGTAAGTAGTGGAAAAAGGGTCAAAACATAAAAAATATATATTTCCTAAACTTATTCGGGATATGGAATAATTTCTCATAGTTGTGATACAATATAAGCTAAAAAATATTCCATAACAGAATTGGTTCACACAGGCGTTCAAAAATAGTCTAAAAAAATGAATAAAAACGAAAAAAAAAATGTTTCCGAAATATATTTTTTGCCATTGAACCCATGTTCCCAAACGCTTCGATATCGAGATACAGGGTGTTCAAATTAACCTTTTTGTTAATTTCTCCACAACTAGCTAACCGATTTTGACAAAATTTTACATGCATTTGGGGACCTATAATAAATATAATCTGCATTATTTTGACTTTCATTTCATTGGCGTAGATATAGGGGACATGTGGGTAAATTTTACACATAAATTAATTAGACAGCTTTGACAAGCTTCAATAATTTAAATTATTACTTTTTTAAAAGGAGCAACTTATAAGCTACAAAAAAGTTAATTACGTCGATGTTGTGATTTCTACAATTTTTATGGAAACCGATGAATTGCAAGTTAACGGTAGATTTAAATCAAAATAACGTTTACCAGAAAACCAAATGAAAAATCAAAGTTGCCATGGAAAACGATATAATACTAACAAATTACTTAACAACAAATTTTAATGCCTATCAGTACAATTGAAAATTTAACAATAAAAAAACTAAACTCGAAATTAAAATAAGAAAATTCATAACAACTGTTCAAATTGCCCTCCATTGACAGTAATACACATTCTACATCTTTCAACTAATGAATTTTTTGTAGTTCTAATAAGGATATCATGATCGTTCTTATTTCCCTAGCAGCTTCATGAACTCTCTCCAGTAGTTGGTTTTCATTTACAATTGGTACACTGTAAACCAATTGTTCCATGTACACCCATAAAAAGAAGACGAGCGGATCAAGATCCTGAAAAAACATAATTTGACCACTAAATTTGGACACCCTGTATCTGGATAACGAAGCATTTGCGGACATGGGTTCATTGGCAAAAAATGCTTAAATTGTTTTTAGGAATCTCCAGTTTTTCTTTGTTGCAACCATAATGAATCACCCTGTATATAGCATTGATATAAGATAACCTACCACAAGCAGCATAACAATTTAGTTTCGCAAATAGTAGAAAAGGGGGCAAAATAAATTTTATAATAAAACTAACAAAAATCAATTATTTTGCGCACAAGAACTTGGCCTAGAAGATCTCAAATATAAAATATGTACGTATAAATATAGTGCCTCCAAAGGGAACAATTTTTATTTAAAAACAAAAAAGTTAAATTACATGTTTATTTTAATAATTTACAAAGAGACGCTCTTAAAAAATAAAAATATATTTTTTTTTGACAATTTAAGTCTAAATAGAATAAAATCTTAGCTTAAATTAAATGAAAAAATTCCTATTTCTTTTGCCTAAACAAGTACACGAACTAAATTAAACTAAATTATAAACAATGTTCGAAAATTTATTTTAACAAATGCTCAAAATGTTGACCACCTTGTTGGCGACACTTCCGCAATCTTTAAATAAATGAATTTTTAGCTCGTTGGAGCATTTTGGAAGTAATGGATGCAAAAACATTTCGTATTCTAATTTTCATGTCTTCTACGGTGCTGGTGACTCACGGTAAACTATTCCTTTTTTGTAAATAGGAAATAAAACGTCAAACTCCACGAAATCAATTTAATACACCACACTTAATGTGTTAGGTGGATTAAACTACCATACATGTGTTCGAAGTTCGCTAGCTTCATCATCAGTGGCAATATCTGTAGAGAATCTGTATTTTGAAAGTATTACATCATTTGGTTAAAACTAGGAGTACTTTAAGAGTAATGTGTTGAAGTCACTTCGAGGAAAAATATTATTAATGGTTAATGAGAATAAAATATAATTATTATATTACATTTTTTGGTTTTCTTTTTATTTATCATCTCGACTAACAAACTTTTTAAAAAAAAAATTATGATTTTTTGTATTACGCAGCAACTAATACTTCTCTTGTTTAAACAAGTATAATATAATAATTATATTTTATTCTCATTAACAATTAATAATATTTTTCCTCGAAGTGACTTCAACACATTACTCTTAAAGTACTCCTAGTTTTAACCAAATGATGTAATACTTTCAAAATATAGATTCTCTACAGATATTGCCACTGATGATGAAGCTAGCGAGCTTCGAAACATGTATGGTAGTTTAATCGACCTAACACATTAGGTGTGGTGTATTAAATTGATTTCGTGGAGTTTGACGTTTTATTTCCTATTTACAATACATTCACTCCACTTAAGAATGGAATACTTCTTTAAAAACATATATCTTTTTTTTTTTCGATAGGGGTTGGGTTGGAGGAACTTTTATTTGCAAATTATCAAAATAAAGCTGTAATTTAACTTCGTTGTTTTAAATAGAAAATAAAACTAATTAAAATGACCAAAATTTTTCGTCAATTTTTGCTTTTTTCTTTACCTAATAATTTTTTATTAAAAATCGGTTAGCCTTAAGTTTATGAAATATGATAAAAATCAAAAGTATAGCAAAGGGACTTTAATGCTTTACACACATTTTCCCATAAAAATACAATTTAGAAAACCACCACCCTGCAAAATTACAAATCAGACGTCAATAAAATCCAGGAAACCGGAGAAAAGAAGGGAATTCAAACGGATCTGAGACCAAAAATCTTGTATTTTAGAGCGGCATTTATTTATGTTAAAATATACAGGGTGTCGCATTAAGAAAAAGCAAGTGTGGTCTGCTGCGCGTTTGTGACCTACCCTGTATAATTGGAAACATTTTTGGGTTGTACATCTCTTCAGTGCCTAAAAGTTTTGTAAATAATTTTTTTTGTCTATCGCTTATAGATCTTGAAATATCTTCCGGCCATACACTAATGGACCAACCTGTATAACTAGCATTTTACGCAGGATCCAAAAAAAATTCTATTTGAAATAAACAAGTTGACATAAAATTCCCGTATAATCGGAAGTGCGATTATCTTGACTATTTCCTTCTTGTTAATATCCACCAATCACAAACGCGCAATTTTGAATTACAAATCGTTTTTTTTAAGTTAGTACCGCCTAAACGAGTACTGACTTTATGGCCTCGTGCCACTTTTTGAGTAACATACAGCGAGCTTAGTTTTTATTTTTCTCAATTATTGTTAAAATAAATCCTTAACTAAAGTGGAGCAGTATAAGTGGCGCCCGTCCGGGGTTCGAACCATACACACCGGTACGACCTGCTCCTGATTTATAAATGGTTTCTAGATGGAAAAACTTTATGACAGTACCTGTCAGCAGTTTTTTCGAGTTTACCCGCGGCAAAACTTGACAGCTTGTTATCACCAAAAATTACATTACCTTTGATAACAATGTTTGCAGAATAATTTGTTACTCAAATACCATTCGGGCATGTAATTTTTCATGTGAAAAAAAAATCGAAAAAACACAATGCAAAGTAAATTTTTTTTAACAAAATGCCTTCGTGCATGTGGAGCAAAACCAGCACTCACTTCTTGTTAAAATATTACTTAGCAACGTGATATTACTTACGAAAATATTTAACGATGTGACATATCTATCTATAATTATAGTTTTCGAAATATGTACCTATCGTGATTACTCCTGTAGAAACACCCTGTAGATACAAGTTAATATTTTAAAATTTCATCAAAATATATTTTACAGAAACATAGTGTCGCGAATGATGACTCAGTTGTTTACTTTCTCGGTGAATTTTTGTTCTGTTTTTATATTATTATTTGTACTATTTTAAAATATTTTATAGAAGTACAGTATAGAATTGTTTGTAGGTACGTTTTTATATTTTTGTGGGAGGGCAATTTATCTTTTTTTGCGTATTATTTTTCAATACGTTTTATAAAGTTGTTATGTTTTAAATATTATTTCGCTCAGTTTATAATCTTTCGGTGAACTGTAAGGGTGTGTGTTATAGTTCCTGTGTTTATTTTGCAGATATTTATCACAGTCGCGGTCGTCGGGTCTATCGCGTAATACTAATCTGTTCGTGTATGTGAACAAATACGTTATGCGATTTCTAATGTCGAGCTACTTACGTTGTTAATCCAAATGTGTTATTTTGTGAAAAATTGTGTGCTTTGATAGACGTGAAGCCTCTGAGTATTGGTATGGAAATGGTATGCAGGAGTATAAGCAAAGGAAGGAGTATTAGGTGTAAGTTACTTTAATTTTAATATTGATAATTTTCTAAGGGCGAACGAGGTGAGGGTACATCAGCCTGCAGCTCAAAATACCTACATTGTTGGAATTATTTTTTATGTGATTATGGTATTACACTAATAATCAGAGTTTTTAGTTAACGTAATGACCCGCACAATTTTACACATTTTCTTAACTTTATTTATAATGCTTACCTTAGAACTGAATGAAACTTAATAATAGTTGGAACATACCTATACATATAGTTTTTTTTCTTAAATAAATAATACAATCTTTTGTTTGGTTAGATAGTATTGAGTTGGTTTGGCTTAGTTTCCGTGAATTCTAGTATTGCGATCCATAGATTTTATTGCCAATTTCTGGTCGACGACTTCTTTATTATTTATTACATTAGAAAAAAAACCAAATAAGTAGTTATTTAGAGCTACAGGATAAAGTACCCGCCCCGCGAGCGGGATAATCTTGTTCCATTCATAATTTTACTTGAGATCAACATATTTAAATTTAGCAATCCTGTACCCAATTTCTGAAATAGTTGTAAATGCTTGTTACAAAATTATTTATATAGAAGCAATTTTTTGAAAGACCCAATTTCAGCCCATGTTACGAATGACATAATTATTTAAATTCAATTCAGAATATTCTTTCAACTGAGGTAATTTTTATAGTACGTTTGGATAAATCTGGGAAACAATTTCTCCAAAATTTAGCCTCAACTCAATGGCATCAGCATGAATCATTTAATCGTCAAAATATGACTTTTCTCTTAGATTACACAATAATTAATTCTTCTAAAAAATATTGTATAGTTGGAAATTAAAAAGGAACTTGCATAGAAGTAACTTAATTTTAACTTCGGTTATTTCCATTTAAGAAATCAAACAATTTTTAAATTTTTTCCAATTCATTTATTTTACGATTACGATGTAAATATTTTAAATTATTTCATCTTAAGGAATCTTCTCTATTTGTTCACATGTCTAAAACTTTATAACTTGCTTTTAAATGACTGTACAATTTGTTTAAAATACTTTTTTTTTTGTACATTTCAGAAGTGCCCATTGGCCCTAGTTTAGTTAGGTTAAGCATGGAATGGATTGGAGTTTAATGCAGAATTATTAGTCACATAATGGTAGGTATTCTTCAAATAAATACGAGTAAATAAATTCATTAATATTAGGCACATTAATTTTTTATTAGAAACAAAAACAAACAAAAAAAGCAGAAAAACAATCCGATTGAGTTACTAATTTCGGTCTATTTTAAGTTTTACTTTCTTTGTTACAGATATTTAAAATGATACAACGTTCGCCGGTGACGCGTAAATAAAAATTAGTGAGTTATTTTATTTGCTCCTCGGAACTGTGGACTTTTGTGAGTTTTTGAGGTGGCAATTGCGATTTTAGAAGTCGTTGTTCGTTAAATTAATAAGTAGCTCGGCTCGTGATTTTAGTGTCGAAAAAAATTAAAATGAGGATTTCTATTGGACAATAGCAGATGGAAGCGTTGTAAAGAATTCCTGGATTTGAAGAGGAGAGGATACTGGAAACACTTGAGGTGTAAGTTAATTTAAAAATATTTGTATATACGAGTATTGCTGTTGACAAAGAATGGAATAGTACTTTTTCGTTATCATCCTCTTACAATTATTAAGAATTTTACCACAAAAGATTAATAGTTGTTTGCATTTGATTGTTTATAACTTTTTTTAAATTATCGCGTATATTCACAATCATTTTACAAATAATCGAATTAAGTATTCACTGTTCAACCAAATTCAATAGATATATAATATAAACAGACCTATAAGTTTTACTTTTTTGCAGGAGAGCTCTCCAGTAAAAGTCTTTCAGAACCATGGGAAACAGGAAAGTTACAGTAATCAAAAGGAAGAACATTCAAGGCTGTGTTGAAGTTATAATATTCAAAGATTGTAGTTTCTACATTTTAATTTAATTTAGTTGAACATGACAATTTTTTTAAAGCAATTTATCTTGTTTACACACAACTTCAAAATCATAAATGTTTCAAAATTTCAAGTTTGTGTAGGTATCATCAGATTATAAATAAAAACTTCAAAATTAATCCTAAATAAATTTCAATAATGTTAGAATTTCAATAGAGCAGCCTTAATCAACTCTCAGGTTATACTTATCCACACAATGAACATCACAAAGCTACAATACCAATTTATGAATTCTCTAACAAGATTTACTTAAATCAGGTTGGTTGGTTAATAATATTGCATTGACTGTGAAAATTAAAACCAATTATGTTTTGCAGATAGAGTTATCCTGTAACGAGTATAGCAATAACGTATGAGTGATTCATTCCAAACAATGATAATGTTGATGGGAAGCGGAAAAATTTGCGAAGAATTATCCAGTTGCGATACTGTTACAATCCGAAATGAATCTAGATACTCATATACTTTTTTCTTATGCAGGTTAGTTTGATCCTCTATAAGACTCATAATAATAATAAATAACTTTATTTCCTATTAAGGGATATCTCAAAAAAATAAATAAATATATTTAAAAAACAAAATAATACACTTCTTGTATATAAGAACATTAAGCGACACAGGCACACTTTGTAATTACAATTTTAATTTTTAATCTTATTATGAGACCACACTGTATAAAAAAACAAATAAGGTGATGTTACGAACGTAGTTAAAACAAACAAGAATCTTCATGCACAATTAGGTATTCAAAATTAAGGACAAATAACGATTTTTTGTCGACCATCAAACACCATTTTATACATAAAACATAAATATTTCAAAAACTGCTAGACATAGTTACAGGGTCATTCATTATATCTTGACACCCAACTAGAGCAGTTATTATGGATGATGGAAACATATTTTAAATATAAAAGTTTGAGGGTCTCTGTTGTAGTATCTTTTAGAACTATTGAAATCAACAAACTTAAGTTTGCAAAATGAAAAAAAAAAAAAGAAAGATTATGCTTTATATTTTAAATGAAACACCCTATATATTATAATATAAATGAAAGATCTTTTTGTTCTGATTTCAAAAAAGTATAGGTTATTGTTATTAGCTTCAGCCGTTCTTGCGATATTTTAGGTTAAAACTTGAATTTTGGTGACTAGAAAATCATCAACTTTATTGTTTATATTTTTCGGAAAATAATCAAGGGTACCCTGATTGCAATAATTATAAATAAATATACACGATTAAAACTTATTTCTAAAAATAACGACAAAACTAAACTAATTATTATTAATTATAATAGATAATGGTTATGCGTCGGCGCTTAAGCCATCAGATCTAAATTAACAAAATATTTATACCTCGAAAGTAAAGTAAAATATCACGTTCTTCATTTAAATTTCTTTCTATTGTCTGAGTTGTTCAACGGAAGCGTTGAACGCTATTTTGATCTGCAAAATTTTTAATTACATTCTTAATTGTGTTTATTGAAGCAACTTTTCTTCTTCTATTTGTCTTTTTTCTTATAACATTTCATTCATAATAACATGTCAATCGTATTCAGGGCACACTTGCCTAATTATTTTTTAAATTTTGCGAACTAATTTTTTTGATTGCAATAGTTTTTAAAATATACTACAGCAGAAAGCCTAAAAAATTTAAATTTATTTTTTTCTATCATCCATAATAACGGCGCTGCGTGGTGTCAAGATAAAATGATTGACCGTGTACATTATACATACATTCTATATCTAGCATATCACGCAGGATCCAATTAATGTAATAATATATAGGCTGTTCAATTTGAAATAAGTAATAAATAAATTCCCGTATAACCGGAAGTGCGATTATATTGAAAATATTTTAGCGAGGTTGTCCCTATCGACTTTAGTAGACCCCTAAATTTTCATAAGTGTCCTATATAATTATTATAGTTTTCCTGCAGGAACACCCCGTAGATATAAGTTAATATTTTAAAATTTGATCCAAATATATTTTACAGAAACAGTGTCGCGAATGATGACTCAGTTGTTTACATTCTCGGTAATTTTTTTCCTGTTTTAATATTATTATTTGTACCTACCATACTTTATAGAACTACAGTAGATTTGTGTGTACATTTTTCTGTTTTTGTGGCACGGCGATTTATCGATTTTTCTTTTCTGTGTTTTATATTTCAATACGTTTCATAAAGTTTTTATGTTTTAAATATTATTTCGTTCGTTTATAAACTTTTGGTGAACTGTTAGGGTGTGTTATAGTTTCTTTGTTTATTTTGCAGATATTTATCACCGTCGCGGTCGTCGGGTCTATCGCGTAATAGTTAATCTGTTCGTGTATGTAAACAAGTACGTTATGCGATATCTAATATTGTCGAGCTACTTACGTTGTTAATCCAAATGTGCTATTTTGCGAAAATGTTTGTGCTTTGATATACGTGAAGCCTGAATATTGGTATGGAAAATGGTATGCAGGAGTATAAGCAAAGGAAGGAGTATTAGGTGTAAGTTACTTTAATTATAATATTGATAACTTTCTAAGGGCGAACGGGGTGAGAGTACATCAGCCTGGAGCTCAAAAGAACTACATTTTTTGATTTTTTTTATGTGATTATAGTATTAAACTAATTAGAGTTTCGAGTTAACGTATGACCCGCAGAATTTTACACATTTTCTTAGCATTATTTAATGCTTACCTTAAATAGAGCTGAATGAAACTTAATAATCGTTGGAACATATTATATAGTTTTTTTTCTTAAATAAATAATAAAATCTTTTGTTTGGTTAGATAGTATTGGGTTGGTTTGGGTGAATTCTAGTATTGGGATGGGTTCTATAGATTTTATTGGCAATTTCTGGCCGACGCAACGACTTCTTTATTATTTAAAAAATCCAAAGAAGTAGTTATTTAGAGCCACAGGATAAAGTACCAACCCCGCGAGCGGAATAATCTTATTCCATCCTTAATTTTACTTGCTTAGATCAACTTATTTAAATTTAGCAATCCTGTATCCAATTTCTGAAATAGTTGTAAATGCTTGTTACAAAATTATTTATATAGAAGCAATTTTTTGAAAGACCAATTTCAGCCCATGTTACGAATGACATAATTATTTAAATTCAATTCAGAATATTCTTTAATCTGAGGTAATTTTTTTAGTACGTTTGGATAAATCTGAGAAACAATTTCTCCAAAATTTAGACTCAACTCAATGGCATCAGCAGGAATCATTTAATTGTCAAAATATGTCTTTTCTATAAATTACACAATAATTAATTATTCTAAAAAATATTGTATATTTGGAAATTGAAAAGGAACTTGCATAGAAGTAACTTAATTTTAATTTCTGTTACTGAACATTTAAGATATCAAACAATTTTTAAGTTTTTTCCAATTCTAAATGAATTTTTTATTTTACGATTACGATATAAATACTTTAAAATATTTAATCTTAAGGAATCTTCTATTTGTTCACATGTTTTAAACTTTATAACTTGCTTTTAAATAACTGAATAATTTGTTTAAAATACTTTTTTTTTGTTCATTTCAGAAGTGCCCATTGGCCCTAGTTTAGTTAGGTTAAGCATGGAATGGATTGGAGTGGAGTTCAATGCAGAAGTATTAGTCAACTAATGGTAGGTATTCTTCAAATAAATAAATAAATTAATTAATATTAGGCATAATAATTTTTTATTAAAAAAAAAACAGAAAAAAAATCCGATTAAGTTGATTACTTCGGTGTATTTTAAATTTTACTTTATTTGTTACAGATATTTAAAATAATACAATGTTCGCCGGTGACGCGTAAATAAAAATTAGTGAGTTATTTTATTTGCTCCTCGGAACTGTGGACTTTTGTGAGTTTTTGAGGTGGCAATTGCGATTTTAGAAGTCGTTGTTCGTTAAATTAATAAGTAGCTCGGCTCGTGATTTTAGTGTCGAAAAAAATAAAAATGAGGATTTCTATTGGACAATAGCAGATGGAAGCGTGGTGAAGAATTCCTGGATTTGAAGAGGAGAGGATATTCGAAACACTTGAGGTGTAAGTGAATTTAAAAATATTTGTATATACGAGAATTGCTGTTGACAAAGAAAGGAGTAGTACTTCCTCGTTATCATCCTCTTACAATTATTAACAATTTTACCACAAAAGAGTAGCAGCTCCTTGCATTTGATTGTTTATAACTTTTTTTAAATTATCGCGTATATTCACAATCATTTTACAAATAATCGAATTAAGTATTCACTGTTCAACCATATTCAATAAATATTAAAGTATTCCATGCAATTAACATATACCCCTCCGTGAAACTTATTTATATTAGGTCTGTTCCAACCTCGACCTGAACAGTTTAAGAACGGTAATATTTTTGCGCAGTAATCTTGTGATTTGTGCAGTGCACTGATTTGGTGTTGTCAATTGTAATATGACTGTTCTTAAATGGTTTTCGGTTGGGTTGGAACAGACCTATAAGTTTTACTTTTTTGCAGGAGAGCTCTCCAGTAAAAGTCTTTCAGAACCATGGGAAACAGGAAAGTTACAGTAATCGATAGGAAGAACATTCAAGGCTGTTCTTTTTGAAGTTATAAGATTCAATGATTGTTTGTAGTTTCAAAATTTTAATTAAGCTTAACATGACAATTTTTTTTAAACCAATTTATCTTGTTTACACACAACTTCAAAATCATAAATGTCTCAAAATTTCAAGTTTGTGTAGGTATCATCAGATTATAAGTAAAAACTTCAAAATTACTCATAAATAAATTTCAATAATGTTAGTATTTCAATAGAGCAGCCTTAATCAACTCTCAGGTTATACTGATCCACACAATGAACATCACAAAGCTACAATACCAATTTATGAATTCTCAATCAAGCTTTACTTAAATCAGGTTGGTTTTTTACTAATATTGCATTGACCGTGAAAATTAAAACCAATTATGTTTTGCAGATAGAGTTATCCTGTAACGAGTATAGCAATAACGTATAAGTAGTTCATTCCAAACAATGATAATGTTGATGGGAAGCGGAAAAATTTGCGAAGCATTATCCAGCTGCGATACTGTTACAACCCGAAATTAATCTAGATACTCATATATTTTTGCGTATGCAGGTTAGTTTGATCCTGTACCCTGACTGCAATTGACATATTATTATTTCAACAATATATTTGGTTGACATCACATATCTTACCAGTGCATTTGCATACATTAAAATAATATATTGATTTTAGTAAACGAATACAACAAATGAATATAAACGATTAAAACTTATTTTTAAAAATAGCTACAAAACTAAACTATTTATTATTAATTATAATAGATAATGATTATCCGTCGGCGCTTAAGCCATCACATCTAAATTAACAAAATATTTATACATCGACAGTAAAGTAAAATATCAAGTTCATCATCTAAATTTCTTTCTATTGTCTGAGTTGAACGCTATTTTGATCTTCAAAATTTTTAATTAAATTCTTAATTGTGTTTATTGAAGCAACTCCTTCTTCTTCTATTTGTTTTTTTTCTTAAAACATTTCATTCATAATATGTCAATCGTATTCAGGGCACACTTACATAATTATTTTTTCAGTTTTGGAAACTATTATTTTCGATTTCAATAGTTTTTAAAATATACTGCAGCAGAAAGCCTAAAAAATAGAAATAAGTAATAAATAAATTCCCGTATAACCGGAAGTGCGATTATCTTGAAAATATTTTAGCGATGTTGTCCCTATCGACTTTAGTAAACCCCTAAATTTTCATAAGTGTCCTATATAATTATTATAGTTTTCCTGTAGGAATTTAAAATAAATAAATTTAATTTTTAATTTAATTTAGATATAAGTTAATATTTTAAAATTTGATCCAAATATATTTTACAGAAACATAGTGTCGCGAATGATGACTCAGTGGTTTACATTCTCGGTGATTTTTTCCTGTTTGTTTTAATATTATTATTTGTACTATTTTAAAATATTTTACAGAACTACAGTAGAATTGTGTGTACTTTTTTCTGTTTTTGTGGCACGGCGATTTATTGATTTTTCTTTTCTGCGTTTTATATTTCAATACGTGTTATAAAGTTTTTATTTTTTAAATATTATATCGTTCAGTTTATAAACTTTCGGTGAACTGCAAGGGTCTGTGTTATAGTTTCTTTGTTTATTTTGCAGATACTCATCACCGTCGCCGTCGTCGGGTCCATCGCGTAACTGTTAATCTGTTCGTGTATGTGAACAAGTACGTTAAGCGATTTCTAATATTGTCGAGCTACTTACATTGTTAATTCAAATGTGTTATTTTGTGACAAATTTTGTGATTTGATATACGTGAAGCCTGAGTATTGGTATGGAAATCTACGTGAAGCTTGACTAATGTTATGAAAAATGGTATGCAGGAGTATAAGCAAAGGAAGGAGTATTAGGTGTAAGTTACTTTAATTTTAATATTGATAACTTTCTAAGGGCGAACGGGGTGTGGGTACATCAGCCTGCAGCTCAAAATAACTCCATTTTTTTAATTTTTTCTTATGTGATTATAGTATTACACTAATTATTAGAGGTTTTAGTTAACTTATTGACCCGCAGAATTTTACACATTTTCTTAACTTTATATAAAGCTTACCTTAAATAGAGCTGAGTGGAACGAAATAATCGTTGGAACATATATATTGAAGTAGGAAATAAAACGTCAAACTCCACGAAATCAGTTTAATTCATCACACTTAATGTGTTATGTCGATTAAAGCACCATACATGTTTTCGAAGCTCACTAGCTTCATCCTCAGTGGTAACATTTAGTAGAGAAACTGTATTTTGTAATTATTACATTATATGATTGTATTAAGAGTAATGCATCGAAGTCACCTCGAGGAAAAATTCTTATTATTACTAATTGAGTTAAATTTTTAAGCTATTGCATATTGCTGTTTTTCTTCTTTTTGATCATTTTAAATTTTTATAAATTTTGGTTTCAATTATATAGTTGAAACAAAATTTATAAAAATTTAAAATGATCAAAAAGAAGAAAAACAGCAATATGCAATAGCTTAAAAATTTAACTTAATTAGTAATAATAAGAATTTTTCCTCGAGGTGACTTCGATGCATTACTCTTAATACAATCATATAATGTAATAATTACAAAATACAGTTTCTCTACTAAATGTTACCACTGAGGATG
The DNA here is from genome assembly GCA_911728435.2 of Apoderus coryli. Classification (NCBI taxonomy): domain Eukaryota; kingdom Metazoa; phylum Arthropoda; class Insecta; order Coleoptera; family Attelabidae; genus Apoderus; species Apoderus coryli. The sequence continues at coordinate 7,990,003 of OU452206.1, read as the reverse complement.
AAGCTAGTGAGCTTCGAAACATGTATGGTGCTTTAATCGACATAACACATTAAGTGTGATGAATTAAACTGATTTCGTGGAGTTTGACGTTTTATTTCCTACTTCAATACATTCACTCCACTTCAGAATGGACTACTTCTTTAAAATATATATATTGTTTTTTTTCTTAAATAAATAATCAAATCTTTTTGTTTGGTTTGATAGTATTGGCTTGGTTTGGGCGATTTCTAATATTGGGATATGTTGGAGTTTAATTACCTTCGGTTTTGCAAAAACGTTTAAGCAATAATAGTGCACTAAATTTAAAACTAAATGAAACAACTTAGCAACACTGAAAGTACTGTGTAATGTTATTGGCGTATTTTCATTACTACATGGGCGAACGTCTTTTTTTATTCAACCTTTATATTAACATTTTCTTTCAAAAGTGCTTTATCCATAAATATTTTTATTTTGAACTGTTATATAGTACAGCTTTTATTTTAAAAAAATACAATTTGTGCTAAATTATGTGGGTCGCCTTTACTAGATCTATAAAATATATTAACATACCAGGGTGGTTTGATAACTGTTAATGGCAACCGTATTTTTTTAGCAAAAAATCATTTTACTTTTCTCCATAATCACCTTTCGATACATTTAGTGCAACGTGTTTCTACTGTTTTTATTCCTGCTAAATAATAAGATTCCTCAAGACCCTCAAATTAAGCGTTTGTTTCAACGGTGACCAAGAGGAGACCAAGAGGTGACTCAGTCATTTCTTCAGGTTTGTAAACAGAAAATAGTCGGAGGGGGCTAAATCTGGAGAATATGGTGGATCAGGTAGCAATTCGTAACCCAATTGGTGAATGTTTGCTATGGAGCTTTGGATTATGGCCGAACGTCCTTAAACAATCCTTTCAAGTGGTCCCACGGTTGTGTTTATGGTCGATCGTGAGTACTAACCATCGTGCGGACAGCTTTTTCAGATCGAAATATTCTTGTAAAATGTGTTGCACCCGCTGAGTTGCCTACAGCCTCAGCCAACTCACGCACTTTCAATCTTCGATCGTTCAATATCATTCCATAGATTTTATTGGTAATTTCTCGCCGACAACTTATTTATTATTTATTACATAAGAAAAAAATCCAAAGACGTAGTTATTTAGAGCTACCGGATAGTGTACCAGCCCCGTGAGCGGTATAAGCTGAAAATCTTATTCCATTCAAAATTCTACATGGTTAGATCAACATATTTAAATTTAGCACTGCTGTACCTAATTTCTAAAAGTAGTAAATGCTTGTCACAAAATTATTTATATAGAAGCAATTTTTTGAAAGACAAATTTCAGCCTATGTTACGAATGAAATAATTATTTAAATTCAAAGCAAAATATTCTTTCAACTGAGGTACTTTTATTTTCCCGCACAGGGAAAGTATTGTGAGCGCGCTAAAAAAAAAATTTGAGATAAAGCCGGATATAACCATTTTGAAGTTCCCTGAGACGATTAAGACCATTTCCAGATGAAAGTCTGTCTGTGTGTCTGTATGTATTCTACCACGATAGCGCCCAAACGATAGGTAACTTTTGATATTTGCCCCCATAATTCTCGAGAAAATTGCGTTCAAGAATAATTTAATCGTCAAAATATGTATTTTCTCTTCAATTACACAATAATTAATTCTTTTAATAATTGTATATTTGGAAATTAAAAAGGAACTTGCTTAGAAGTAACTTATTTTAACTTCTGTTATTTTCATTTAAGAAATCAAACAATTTTTAATTTTAAGTATTTTCAATTCATTTTATTTTACGACATGTTTCGGCAACTTTATCAAGTGTGTATAGGTACTATAGGGATTAGGGATGACAATCTGTTTTCCATAGTATACTAGGTATATAGTTTGGGTGCAAAAATGATCTTATGCGTTTAAATACAAAGGCAATAAGTAATAATGTACCTCAAACGGTATAAATGCTCAAAAATTATTTGGGTCTTTAACGAGTAAGCGATATCAACGGAATTATTTACATCTTTTTGACTAATTTATGTTTTAAATTATTTCAGTTTAAGGAATATTTTGAATGGACTGTAGTATTCTGACCATTTGTTCAAATGTCTAAAACTTTATAACTTTCTTTTAACTGACTGTATAATTTGTTAAAACACTTTTTTGTTTACATTTCAGGAGTGCCCATAGGCCCTAGTTTAGTTAGGTTAAGCATGGAATGGATTGGAGTGAAGCTTAATGCAGAAGTGTTAGTCACATGGTAGGTAACTTCGTTAATATTTGGCATAACGATTTTATATAAGAAGAAAAACAGAAAAATAATCTAAGTTGATAACTTCGGTATATATTTTAAATTTTACTGTCTTTGTTACAGATATTCAAAATGATACAACGTTCGCCGGTAACGCGTAAATCAAAATTAGTGAGATTTTTTATTTGCTCCTCGGAACTGTGGACTATTGTAAGTTTTTGAGGTGGCAATTACCATTTTCGAAGTCGTTGTTCGTTAAATTAATAAGTAGCTCGGCTCGTGATTGTAGTGTCGAAAGAAACGAAAATAAGGATTTCTATTGGACAATAGCAGATGGAACTGTGGTAAAGAATTCCTGGATTTGAAGAGGAGAGGATATTCGAAACACTTGAGATGTAAGTGAATTTAAAAATATTTGTATATACAAGTATTGTTGTTATCATCCAGTTAAAATTATTAACAATTTTACCACAAAAGATTAATAGCTGCTTGCATTTGTTTGTTTATAACTTTTTTTAAATTATCGCGTATATTCAAAATCATTTGACAGATAACCAAATTATTTACTGTCCAATCATATTCAGAAAATATTAAAGTTGTCCACGCAATTAACAGATACCTCTCCGTTCAACCTATTTATAAAAGTTTTACTTTTTTGTAGGAGTGCAGTAAATGTTTTTCAGAACCATAGGAAACAGAAAAGATACAGTAATGAATATAGGAAGAACATTCAAGGCTGCTATTTTTGAAGTTATAAGATTCAAAGTTTCTAGTTTCAGAATGTTTTAATTAAGTTTAAACGAATAATTGTTTTCCACCAATGTCTGTTATGGTTACACACACCTTTAAAATCATAAATGTTTCCAAATTTCCAGTTTGTGTCATCAATTTTTAAATAAAAACTTAATTAACTCTCAGATTAAATTGATCGACACAATGAACATCACAAAATGAATTTATGAATTCTCAAACATGATTAACTTAAATCAGGTTGGTTTATTAATAATTTTGCTTTGACTGTGAAAATTAAAACCAAGTGCTTTTGCAGATAGAGTTATCCTGTAACGAATTTAGCAAAGTGTGGGTTATTCATTCCAAACAATGGGAATGTTGATGAGAAGAGGCAAAATTAGCGAAGAAACATCAGCTGCGATACTGCTACAACCCGAAATGAATCTAGATACTCCTATATATGTTTGCTTTTTGCAGGTTAGTTTCATCCTATATAATACTCATAATTACAATAAATAACTTTATTTCCTAATAAGTTCCATCACAAAAAAATAAATAAATATATTTAAAAAAACAAACAATACACTTCTTGTATAATAATAACATTTAGGGACATACTCTATGTAATTAAAAAAATATTATAGCAGAAATGACAACTAACGCGAATTCAGAGGATGTTCACCAAAATGGTTCTGTTCTGCCACTTAACCCTGTTTTTCCTAAAGTAACAGAGACAGTTGCAAAAAAAGGAAAACTCCACATACACAATTTTATTTATATTATAATATATAATATAGTCCTTAAAATTTATACAGGGTGTGTTTCAACAACTCCTTGTTTTAGTAAAAAACGGATAGGTTAAATCAAGAAGGTTTTGATATATTTTAGTTTAAAATTTAATCAAGTTTGCTGGTTAGATCTAGCAGATTTGTTTGCTTCCTTACTATGAATTTAAATTAGGAAAAAGTGAACAAAAATGAAATCTATAAATTCTCTTAAGTCTATTCTGGTCGAACTTGTCCTAAACTTTTTCGAGTTTAACACTTTATTTAAATTACTCTTTTTATATTTCCATCGACGCCGACGTCTTTGTCCAGGTATAAAGAAAAGAAAAATGTGAAATTGTCAAAATTTCGGAAACTATATTTTCGATATCTAATAAAATAATTTATTTTTAATGTCAAATAAGATAAAATTATCAAAACATATAGGTTCCATTTGAAAAAATTGACTGTTTTTCCATTTAATTTTATTAAAATTAATCTTACGATATGTTACGTTTTCTATTTTTTTTATGTTTTAAATATTATTTAGTCCAGTATAATTATATTATAGTTTATCATAATAATTTTTTTCTTAGTATGTGGTTCCAATTAAAAACAGATTGCAAGTGAAACAATTCTTGTTAGTCAGTGAACGTTTCGGCAATGCACAGTTGCCTTCGTCAGGTACATTTTTTATAAAAACGCCTCCTGTTCTACACAGGCGTTCAATTTTTCATACATTAAGATTGAACGCCTGTGTTGACCAGGAGATGATTTAGTTTTTAAAAATGTACCTGAAGACGGCAGTTGTGCATTGCCAAAACGTTGACTGACATGTAACAATAATTGTTTCACTTGCAATCAGTTTAAAAAAAAATCTATTATGAAATAGTAAAGCCGAGTTCTAGAAAAGAAAAAATATATACAGGGTGGTCCAACTTTTACCTGCATAAATTTCAGAAGCGATAGATAATCGACAAATAATGTGAGTTTGGTTAATAAACTATGTGCGAAACATGCTTCGTTACAAAGTTACAGGGTGTTGAAATTTAAGACACAACTTCGAATTTTATTAATATCTTTATAACCAATTGAGATATTTCAATAAAATTTGGCTAGTCCGGAGAGAAAATCTAGCTTAATTTTTTTATGTAATAATATTATTTTTATTTCCAGCAGTGGCGTGCGTTCGGCTACCGATTGCGATATTTTTAATGAAAAAACCGATACGCCACTGGTTTATCTCAAAATAAAAATTACATCTGCAATTCTTATTCAATTTAAAAGAAAAAAGCACTTTTAGCTTTTTTTCGTATGAAGCAACATTTTCGAGTAAAAATAAAAATAACATATAATTACACGTTTTAACAAATTTTACAGTTTTTTTTTTACAGAAACTGTTCAAAATGACTATCGTCATTGTCAATACACAATTGGCATCTTCTGGTCATGCTATTCATTGCTGCCGATAGAATGTGATTGTTACGATGCACCTCATCACAAGCTTCTTGAGTTTTTAACACTAATTCTTCGCGTTTTCTGACCGGCACTGTATACACTTTTTCTTTTAGGTAGCCGCAAATAAAGAAGTCAAGTGGAGTCAAGTCAAGCGACCTTGGCGGCCAAGATATAGGTCCCCCATGATTATTTTCGACTTCTCCAGGGAAACGGCTAATCCAATGATTTCCGTAATGCTCTGTTATCTAGTTTCTCACATTCCGCCCGAAATGTGCTGGTGATCCATCCATTTGAAACCAACCATTCGCACGTAAGTGAAGTGGCACCTCACCACTAAATCACTAGCTGGTAAAAATAATGGTCCGAGGAGATTATTGGATATTACTCCTAGACACACGTTCACAGTGAATTGGTGTTGAAACTTTCTCGCTCGCACTTCGTATGGATTGTGTTGTGACCAAATATGAAAGTTGTGGTAATTCGTTATACCAGTTCTTGTAAATGAAACTTCATCACTCCAGCAAACTTTATGCAGGAAATCTCTATCTACTTGAACTTTATTCAATCACCATTTGCAATAGGTATGCCTTTTAACATAGTCCATAGTCCTTAGGCAACAAATCTTGCACAGCCCTAAAATGGTAAGCCTTTCTACCATCTTTATGAAGTGACTTGAGAATTTTTTTACTCGAAAATGTTGCGTCATACGAAAAACAGCCAAGAGTACTTTTTTCTTTTAAATTGAACAAGAATTGCAGATATAATTTTTATTTTGAGATAAACCAGTGGCGTATCTGTTTTTTCATTAAAAATGTCGCAATCGGTAGCCGTACGCACGCCACTGGTGGAAATAAAACGTATAGTATTACATGAAACAATGCAGTTAGATTACCTCTCCACACGTGTCAAATTTCATTGAAATATCTCAATTGGTTATAAAGATATTAATAAAATTCGAATTTTTTTCTTAAATTTCAACACCCTATAACTTTGTAATGAAGCATTTTTCGCACATAGTTTATTAACCAAACTCACATTATCTGTCGATTATCTATCGATTTTGAAATTTATGCAGGTAAAAGTTGGACCACCCTGTATATGTAAAATATATTTTTTTATTTTGCAGATATTTATCACCGTCGCGGTCGTCGGTTCCATCGCGTAATAGTAATGTGTTTGGGTATGTGAAAAAAAAACGTTATCCGATTTCTAATCTTGTCGAGCTACTTACGTTGTTCATCCAAATGTGTGACTTGGCAAAAAAATTCGTGCTTTGATCTACGTGAAGCTTGACTATTGGTATGGAAAGTGGTATGCAGGAGTATAAGCAAAGGAAGGAGTATTAGGTGTAAGTCATTTTAATTTTATTATTGATAACATTTTAAGGACAAACGACGTGAGGGTACATCAGCCTGCAGCTCGAAATAACAACGTTTTTGGAATTTTTTCTTATGTGACTAAGAGTAGACTAATTAGACAGGCGAAGCCCTTATACCACAGCATAATAAATCTTTATGCTGTGCCCGTACCTTGTGCCGTATATACGAATATGCATAGAATATATTAACATACGAGAGTGGTTTGATCAGTTACAAAGAAAACTATTTTTTTTTGTTGGAAAAAAACATTTTATTTTTCGCGTTTGTTTCAACGGTGACCTCTTTATTCGATCCGAATCTCTTACCTCTCAGTCATTTCTTCAGGTTCGTAAACAGAAAATAGTCGGAGGGGGCTAAATCTGGAAAATATGGCGGATCAGGTAGCAGTTCTTAACCTAATTGGTGAATTTTTGCTATGGAGCCTACACACATATGCATTGTTCTGATGAACTCATGTATCATCTACGGCAAAGAAATGGCGCAAGAACTCGTTTGGATTGTGGCCGAACGTTCTTAAACACTCCTTTCAAGTGGTCACATGGTTGTGTTTATCGTCGATCGTGAGTCCTAACCATCGTGCGGACAGTTTTTTCACATCGAAATATTCTTGTAAAATGTGACGCACACGCTCAGTTGAGATGTCTATACATGCAGCCTCATTCAACTCACGCACTTTCAGTCTTCGATCCTACAATATCATTCTATATTTTATTGGCAATTTCTGGCCGACGACTTATTTATTATTTATTACATACGAAAAAATTCCAAAGACGTAGTTATTTAGAGCTACAGGATATTGTACAAGCCCCGTGAGCGGGATGCATTTTCGGAATTCGCCGACACATTAGCCGCTCGGAATAACTCGGATGATGCGAATCACAGATTCATAAAGTCCCGACGTTTTAGACTAATGCGTCGGCGATTTATGAAATACATGCCAACTCCTAAAGGGTTTCCCATAATGTTTTTTTCTTACAAATCTCGGTTATAGTTTGGAAGCTATGAACAAAATTAATTCATGTTTGAGTATTTCGCGTCCTCAATAATTTATGGTTTCTTTTGTATAGTGGGTTATAGGATTTCGTAGGAAAGTACACTCAATCAGGTGTCAGTGATGTTTCGTGGCTTTATTTCTGCTTTTTCAACCTTCTTCCAGTTAGAATGTACAATTAAAACAATTAAATTACATTTCTATATACAAGTTAATGGTCAACACTAACTGAATTGATCACTAATTGTGTATAGTAACATTTTTTGGTACTGTTGTTGTATATAGAAATATCATCTAATTGTTTTAATTGTAGATACAATATAACTGGAAGAAGCTTGAAAAAGCGGAAATAAAGCAGCGAAACATCGGACACCTAATTGATTCTACTTTCTTAGGAAGTCCTAATATTTTCCGGACGAGCATACATTATCTACTCACCGTAAACGACCGTCAGATGCGTCAATTACCGAAATTATTCGAACTTACGTCCAACGATCGGGCAGACACGACCGTAAATATAACATAAATGGCATAAACCTCACCTAAAAATACAAAGAATCTACATACCTCAAACTCGTCTTTATCACTTATTTCCAATCTAGTATTAGATGATGTATCTTTGTAACACACACTTGGCAATTTCTTTGGATCCATTTCATTAATTCAATAGTAATAGCAAAGATTAATGTACACAATGTGTAGATTAATCTTTGGTAATAGGTACAACATTTATTTGTATTGGGAAATAAAAATGTTGTTAACAGCTCAAGAAACTAGTTAGACCAATCTGATTCAAAACGAAAAGATATTCTTAGTTTGAGATGTGCAATTTCATACGTAAATCGCTGACACATTAGTCTAATACGTCAGGACTTTATGAATCTGTCATTCTTATCACCCGAGTTGTTCCGAGCGGCTAATGTGTCGGCGAATTCCGAAAATGCGAGCGGGATCAGCTGAAAATCTTATTCCATTCAAAATTTTACTTGCGTAGAACAACATATTTAAATTTAGCAATCCTGTACCTAATTTCTAAAAGTAGTTGTAAAAGCTTGTCACAAAATTATTTATAGAACCAATTTTTTGAAAGACCAATCTCATCCTATGTTACGAATGACAATTATTTAAATTCAATTTAAAATATTCTTTCAACTGAGGTAATTTTTTATAGTACATTTGGATAAATCTGAGAAACAATTACTCCAAAACTTAACCTCAACTCAATGGCATCTGCAATAATCATTTAATCGTCAAAATATGTCTCTTCTCTTAGATTACACAATAATTAATTCTTCTAATAATTGTATATTTTTAAATTAAAAAGGAACTTGCTTAGAAGCAACTTAATTTTAACTTCTGTTATTTTCATTTAGGAAATCAAACAATTTTTAATTTTAAATGTTTCCAGTCCATTTTATTTTACGACATGTTTCGCCAACTTTATCAAGTGTTATACACATACATTAGGATTAGGGATGACAATCTGTTTTCCATAATATGCTAGGTATATGGTTTGGGTGCAAAAATGATCTTATGTGTTTAAATACAAAGGCAATAAGTAATAATGTACTTCAAACGGTATAAATGCTCAAAAATTATTTAGGTGTTTAAAGAGTAAGCGATATTAACGGAATTATTTACATCTTTTTGACTAATTTATATTTTAAATTATTTCAGTTTAAGAAATATTTTGAATGGACTGTAGTATTCTGACCATTTGTTCAAATGTCTAAAACTTTATAACTTTCTTTTAAATGACTGTTGTATAATTTGTTAAAACACTTTTTTTTTTTGTTTACATTTCAGGAGTGCCCATAGGCCCTAGTTTAGTTAGGTTAAGCATGGAATGGATTGGAGTGAAGCTTAATGCAGAAGTGTTAGTCACATGGTAGGTAACTTCGTTAATATTAGAAAAAAAAAACAGAACAACAATCTGAATAAGTTGATAACTTCGGTATATTTTAAATTTTTCTTTCTTTGTTACAGATATTTAAAATGATACAACGTTCGCCGGTAACGCGTAAATCAAAATTAGTGAGTTATTTTATTTGCTTCTCGGAACTGTGGACTTTTGTGAGTTTTTGAGGTGGCAATTGCGATTTTAGAAGTCTTTGTTCGTTAAATTAATAAGTAGCTCGGCTCGTGATTGTAGTGTCGAAAAAAACGAAAATAAGGATTTCTATTCGACAAGAGCAGATGGAAGCGTGGTAAAGAATTCCTAGATTGGAAGAGGAGAGGATATTCGAAACACGTGAGGTGTAAGTGAATTTAAAAACATTTGCATATACGAGTATTGCTGTTGACAAAGAAAGGAGTACCTACTATTTTTTTATTATCATCCTCTTACAATTAACAACTTTACCACAAAAGATTAATAGCTGCTTGCATCTGATTGTTTATAACTTTTTTTTAAATTATCGCGTGTATTCAAAATCATTTTACAGATAACCAAATTATTTACTGTTCAATCATATTCAGAAAATATTAAAGTTGTCCACGCAATTAACCGATAGCGCGCCGTTCAATCTATTTATAATAGTTTTACTTTTTTGCAGGAGTGCTCTGCAGTAAATGTTTTTCAGAACCATAGAAAACAGAAGTAATGAATATAGGAACAACATTCAAGGCTGCTCTTTTTGAAGTTATAAGATTCAAAGTTTCTAGTTGCAGAATGTTTTACTTTAGTTTAAACGAATAATTGTTTTCCACCAATGTATGTTATGGTTACACACACCTTTAAAATCATAAATATTTCCAAATTTCTAGTTTATTTAAATGAAAACTTAAAAATTAATCATAAATAAATTTCAATAAAGTTAGAATTTCAAGAGAGCAGCCTTAATTAACTCTCAGATTAAATTGATCGACATAATGAACATCACAAAGCCACAAAATTAATTTAGGAATTCTCAAACATGATTAACTTAAAACAGGTGGGTTTATTCATAATTTTGCTTTGACTGTGAAAATTAAAACCAATTTTGCAGATAGAGTTATCCTGTAACCAATTTAGCAAAGTGTGGGTTATTATTCATTCCAAACAATGGGGATGTTGATGTGATGAGGCAAAATTAGCGAAGAAACATCAGCTGCGATACTGTTACCACCCGAAATGAATCTGGATACTCAAATATGTTTGCTTTTTGCAGGTTAGTGTTATCCTATAAATAACTTTATTTCCTAATAAGTGCCATCACAAAAAAATGAATAAATATATTTAAAAAACAAACAATACACTTCTTGTATAATAATAACATTAAGGGACATACTCTATGTAATTACAAAAATATCATAGCAGAAATGACAACTAATGCGAAAACAGAGAATGTTCACCAAAATGGTTCTGCTCTGCCACTTAACCCTATTTTTCCTAAAGTAACATGGAGACAGTTGCAAAAAAAGGAAAACTCTACATACACAATTTTATTTATATTATAATATATAATATAGTCCTTAAAATTTATACAAGGTGTGTTTCAACAGTTGGTTTAGTGAAAAACGGATAGGTTAAATCAAGAAGGTTTTGAAATATTTTAGTTTAAAATTTAATCAAGTTTGCTGGTTAGATCTAGCAGATTTGTTTGCTTCCTTACTATGAATTTAAATTAGGAAAAAGTGAACAAAAATGAAATCTACAAATTCTCTTCTAACAATGTTTAAGTCTATTCTGGTCGAACTTGTCGTAAGCTTTTTCGAGTTTAAGATTTTATATTCTCATAGACTAGGTCAGGTATAAAGGAAAAAGTTAAATTGTCAAAATTTCGAAAACTATATTTTCGACATCTAATAAAATACTTTATTTTTAATGTCATATAAGATAAAATTACCAAAACATATAGGTTGAAAAAATTGACTTTTGACTGTTTTTTCAATTTAATTTTTAATCTTATTTTGAGACCACATTGTACAATAAAAATACTAATAATAATAACGATGTTACGAATTTAGTTAAAACAAACCTTTTTATACAAGAATCTTTATGTACATTAATTAGGTATTTAAAATTAAGGACAAATAACGACTTTTTGTCGACCTTCAAACGCCATTTTAGACGTAGGTATAACTTTAAATATTTCAAAAACGGCTAGACTTACGTACATTACACACAAATTATTTATTTATAATTATTATTATACTAGCTTTTTAGACAGTATCCAAAAAATGTAAGAATATATAGACTGTTCTACTTGAAATAAGCAGGTTGAAATTAAATTCCAATACAACCGGAACTGCAATTATCTTAAAAATATTTTAGCGATGTGACCCTTATCGACTTTAGTATAGGTACCCCTAGATGTTCATAATTATAGTTTTCCCAATACCTATCGTCAAAGATTAATTTGTGTATATTAATCTTTGCTATCGTGAATACTCCTGCAAAGACAAATAGATAGATATACGTTATTGTAAAATTTTATCCAAATATATTTTCCAGAAACATAGTGTCGCGAAAGATGACTCAGTTGTTTATATTCTCGGTGAATTTTTTTTCTGTTTTTGTATTATTATTTGTACGATTTTAAAATATTTTATAGAACTGCAGTTGAATTGTATGTACTTTTATATGTTTATGTGGTACGGCCATTTATCGGTTTTTAGTAGATTTTAAAAAAAAAATCTAACTATTCAGGAGATCGACACAACCGAAATTTTGAAAAATTTTTATGCAGTCCTTCATTTTATGACCCCTGGATCCTAAAAATGACCTCAGTTCAAAAGTTTATATATATATATATATCAAGTGAATATTTTCCCTTAGCTTATATATATATATATACAGTATGTCCACGGATGCGGTTAACAAGAGGACAAATGGACCAAAAATTGAAAGATACGAAAAAAAGTTATTCTTGATAAAAATGTTTGCTTGTCGAAAAAATAAGAACTACCATGAAAAAAATTATTTTTATTAAACAGGGCGTCTCAAAAAGGCATAAATATAAAATTAAACAAGAGCAAACAGTCTTATTTTGGTGTCTTAGCGTAAAATGATAAATAGAAAAAATGCTCCAAATTTAATTCTGACCCCGATTGCAGAGTTAAAGAAGAATATTTAAATTTATGAAAAAAAATTTTTTTTTAAACATAAAATTAAACAAATTAAAATGAAAATTGAAAATATTATAAGCTTGTGAAAATTTCTATTGCCATTTAAAATCTGATTTCCAACCCACAAAAAAAATCTAGCCTTTTTGCTTCATCCCCAGCCTCCAAAGTTTGCTTGAAATGAGGCTTGTAAGGATAAATTTTATTTTCTTTTAAAACTTTTTGAATGGTAGATTTTCCCACCACCTTTAAATTCTTAGCCCTGTTTCTTAAAGAAAGCAATGGATTTTCAATATCAAAACTGTACTGGCATCGTCCTCATTATATTGTTTCTTTTCTTTTTTAATATCAAAAACTGATGAAATTTTTTCATAAATTTAAATATTCTTCTGTAACTCTGGAATCAGGGTCAGAATTAAATTTGGAGCATTTTTTCTATTTATCATTTTACGCTAAGACACCAAAATATGACTGTTTGCTCTTGTTTAATTTTATATTTATGCCTTTTCGAGACGCCCTGTTTAATAAAAATAATTTTTTTCATGGTAGTTCTTATTGTTTCGACCAGCAAACATTTTTATCAAGAATAAGTTTTTTCCGTATCTTTCAATTTTTGGTCCATTTGTCCTCTTGTTAACCGCATCCGTGGACATACTGTATATATATATGGGATATAGAAAACTTTGCGTCACGGTCTAGGCCGCATTTTTTGACCAATCGAAACAAAATTTGGTTAAAAAATCGGCTAGGTCATGGAATCGCGTGAGTTCGTTGGCGATTGAAATCGGCGAGCTAATTTCGAAATGGCGGCCTGTCAAAGTTTTAAAAAAATTATATTTTTTTCATTGTTAATAGAAAATACCAATGTTACATATCAAATGATAGAGCACTTAAATCTCTACAATGATTATTTGGAGAGTTTTTTCATCGCTGGCATATTTAAGTAAATGTAAGTCAATATAAAGTAACAAAAAATAAAAAAAATATCATCACCCGCTACATCTGTAATTATTTTGACAAATAAACACCTGTGACATAACAATAAGACCATACTTACGTATGTGTTATAGTATAATGGGTATTTCAGTTAAAATAACTGTCAATATGACACTTTGGTTATATTTGGCGACTGTCAGAATATTCCATTATTTGTTTATTAATAGTGGGTGTCAGTGGTAGACTAAGTACTCGTATAAATAAAAAATACATAAATCAAAAGACTGGCTGCCATCGGGATTTTTTTACATTCTAGTCTTATTGTATATTGCAGAATCTTGAGCACAAATTTAATTAATACACTAAATGCCAAAATTTACAATTTTCCTTTTACACACTTATTTAAAAATCGGTTGTATAACCCCAAAACTTTCCCGACCCCTACTGATATATGAAAATTTAGCGGTTGTGTCCACCCCTATCACAGGGCTGAAGCGATTTCAACCAAAATCTTATAGCTTCATCCTAGGACTGCCTCAAACTCATATACCAAAATTTAGCTAAATTGGTTAAAAAGCGTTTGGTCACTATCGTGGTAGAATACATACAGACATACAGACACGCACACAGAAGACACACTTCCATCTGGTAATGGTCTTAATCGTGTCAAGTAACTTCAAAATGGTTATATCCGTCTTTATCTCAACATTTTTTTAGCGCGTTCACTATACACTCCCTGTGCGGGAAAGTAAAAAGGTATCACAAATCAAAATGGGAAAGTGATGATCTATTGTGCAGCGTTTCGTCTTACGTAAACAGTGATCATAACAATCATAAGAAACTTAATAAATAAATTATAAAATTAAAAATTTTCGTTAATAAATAGAATAAACATATCGTCAATATTGAGAGGCAACTTAGAAAAACGGGTAGTTTTCATGAAAATAATGTTAATTGAGGACGCTAACATATAATTAGGACTGCTGAGCTGGAAGATGTAGTTTTAAACAGAATTGAAGATGATCCCAAGCTGTAGACGCATGAGGTTCAGATTGGAGGTTTCCAAAAGTACAATTAATAACATCCTACGTGAGCAGTTACTCCATCGGTATCATGTCCAATAGGTGCAAAATCTTTTGCCAATGGACGGTTTGCTGTTTCATCGAGACAATCAGAATACCAAATGAAAACTTTCATAAGAAATTTTTATGTACGGACGAGGCTGCGTTCACGAGTTCGGGAATTAGAAATTTACATAACGAACATGTGTATAGCGATGAAAATCCTCATGCCTTCGGGGAAAAACATTTCCAGAATGAATTTAGAATTCATGTTTGGGCAGGTACTATGTACTCTTCTTTCAAAACACTTTAAAAGAATTTTCCAAAACGATCCTTTGGATGTCTGCACCTAGAATAATTGATGAAATTTCCGAAATTGAGGTTAGTCCACGTGGGCATGGAAATTGGACAGTAGACGACTGCAAAAAATGTTCTTTAGCTATAAAACGCGTTATAAAATTTTCTGATTCTGATAGAATGAAGCGTATATAAGACGGCCAATCAATGCAAGGTTTCATCCCAAATACGTTACACCCACAGGTAAGGGCAGTGTTTTCCATGGAGTTGTTTCTCACGGACTGGGGGGGTCCTTTAAATTTCATTAATGACACCGCATGGATCGATTTGTCTATAGAAATCTAATGCAAAATGTAATGTTGCCTTATGCAGAGTGGTAAATGCCGCTGCGTTTTATTTTCCAATATGATAACGATCCAAAACACTTCCGAATTGGTTTTAAGAAAATAACGTTCGGGTTTTGAAGTGGGCGACCTTTTATTTTATTTAAAATCTATGGGAAGAAGTTGAACCTGGAATTCGTACACAAGTATTCAGAAATAAACAATCATTGGTAAATAAAATCAATGAAGTTTGGAGAAATCTTCCCGAAAATACTGTCCAAAAATTGATTGCCTGAATGCTGCGACGTTGCTGGCAAATAATAAATAATAATGGATATTCTATTAATTATTAACATAATACTTCTAGCTATTTTAATTATTAAATGTGTTTAATGTTTTTTTATCGTAATATGTAAAATAAAATACGGTTGACACAATTGTCGCACTACATTTCGTCGATCTTTCTGATTAAAAATATTATTGGAACTTCATTTCGTTTAAAGTGTACCAAAATATTGTGAAATATTACTAATATTTAATTAGTTTTTCAAATTCAAAGAAATAAAAGCACTTTGTTGCTCTACTTTTGTCCAATAGTGCAGGTATATTTGTCTCGATTGGCTTATTTTAATAGGTGAATTTGTGGATAAGCGTTGTAGTAGTAATGTACACCCTGTATATCTAGATCATCGTCATGTTTAAAAAAACTGATTATTTTCTTCTAAGTTACCAAAACACATATTTTTCTAAAATTATTATGAAACTACCAGCTTCTACTCACACATGCACCACGAGCTGCTATATTGTACACAATAATATAGTAGAAATCACATAAATTGAAAATTATTTATTTCGGTATATTGTTCAAATATTTTATTGAGGAATTAAAAAAAAACATCTAATATTTTTCACAGTTGTACTTTGAAAATTAAGCAGATTAGAATATTCGCATTCCTCTTTTTATTCATTTCCTTATTAATTTGTAAGGAATATCGTGTGTAATATTCAATAACAACCGAAACACCACTCAAACGATTGAAACAGCGAGACCCTGTATATTCGGTCTAATTAAAACTTCCTCACAGTTTTCATATAAAGTAAATATCACAAAAACCCTTAATTTTTTCTCCAAATTATGTTATTCAATAAATTCATCAACATACAACACTAGGTTTACCAAATAAAAGGCATAAATTGGGTTTGTTTGGTCAATAAATGCAACGTAATCGAGCCACAGCATGCAATGAAAAAAGGTCTACAATGTATATAAAATAAACGTACCTTTAAGTGTGAAAATAAATTAAATAATACAAAAATTCTTTTTTGTACCATTTTTCAACAGAGTATTTTTTATGTTCTGGATAACATATGAAACTGGCAGCGGCACAATATAATATGGAGTTCACCAGGAAAATTCTACTGCGTGACTGAGAGTAATAAGGAAAACTGGAAAATCAGCTGGCGATGTGTACGGTTCAATAAATGCGCTCTGTTTTAGAGTTATTTAAGGCCGGAATGAGATTACATGGAAACAGACTCAAAAATATTTAGGAAATACCGAACATGGTTAAGAATTTTATCAGAGTAATGACAGCAATATGTAACATATATACAGGGTGTATCGATACAGTTATATGAGTTAAACTTTTTACATAATGCTAATAATATCTTTATAACTCAGGTGAATACAAATACTTGAATTGAAAATTTTTAAAATGAGTTAACCCCATAAATTAAGTAATATTGAATATCAACAATGGATTGAATTTTAGCGGAAAACGCTTGTTGTGATTACTAATTAAATATATCATCAAATTTGCGATATTAGAAGGTCCAGCCATTCAATAACGGTGAAAAACCTTAATCGGTGTTTAGATGAAGTAATGACAGAATCAGTTTCTAAAAGACTGATACATTTCAATGATAAAAAAAAATAATAAAAACGTTTAATTCAGTAATTAAAATCTCTCATGTATAATATTTCAAAATAGTTAAACAAAAAACCAAGAAATTATCCAAACCTATATCGATTCTTTTAGTGAGAAAGTTCAAGAGATTAATTTAGCGCCCAGAAATCATAGACGAATATATTTCAATTACTTACTAATCTTTAAATGTGACAAAATACCTGCCAGAGCTAAACACTATCTTTAAACTTAAACAATTGGTTCTATAGTTCTTTTAATTTTTAAGATCCAATGCGTTTTGAAAAAGAATTTTACTTTAGGTTTCTTCTCGTTTCTCAGTTACGCTGTAATTTATCAACAAGCACAATATTACTTAATATTTTTAGGTAGAATATTCTAGCTTATGCAGGTTTTTCCACCTCAACTATTTTTGAGAAATAATATAAGTTTAATTTTTTTCTTATCCATCAGGGTGTTTTAAAAAGACGCGACAATATTTAAGGGGTGATTTATCAGGTCATTTTATGAAAAAAAGTTTTCATAAACATACGCCCGGAAATGCAATGTTCCCAAGATACAAGGTGTTAGTTTTTTGTAAATAACAGTTTTTTTCATTAAGTCAAATACTTATCCCCTTACCGAATTGTTTGAAATCGGCAGCCTTGTTGCTAGAAATAGGGAGCTTATATGGTTCTAACTAGATCAAAATTATTAAGTCCAGTACTGTTAGGGAGGTAACTTAATAAAACTTATTGACAAACAAAATGTGCGCTACTGACTGTAATTTAATTTCGATATTGTCTTGAGATAAAGCAACTAAAACTACAACTTTTTTATCTCTTGTATTTTTTCATGTGTTGCTTCATTTACGAAATTTAAAATTTAAAACAGTTTTCAAAATACCAAGAATATTTGCGAATAATTCAACTAAAAATCAATAACGTTGATGTTATTTGACTGCGCCAATCATTTTGAAGCTGTCAAATAACATTGCCAAGATGACCGACAAGTACTTCATTTATGGACTCGCTGATGGTAATGCATTAGAAGCTAGGCGGTTGTATACTCAAAGATTTCCTCAGTGTCTGGCTCCATTCTCCAGACTAGCGAAGGGTCAGAAAAACCTGAACTATAAGGGTGTTAGTAAATAAGTGCGACAAACTTCAGGAGGTAATTCTGCATGAAAAAATAATGACAATTTGCTATATAAACACATATCCGCAAATGCTTCGTTTTCTGCTGAGATACAGATAAAGGTTTTCTTAAAAACTGAAGATTTATTGATTGCTCTGAAACAGGTGGAGATATGCAAATGAAATTGAGTGGGTTTTAAGAGGTAGTTATTGCGCATTTTTTGACATGCAATTAATAATTTTATGTTCATCAGTGGCGCGCATACGGGTAATAATCTCAATTTTTTTGGAAGAAAAAAAAGGTACGCCACTGGAATTTTTCAAATTAAAAAATCATTTTGGCATTCCTCGTTCAATTTGTGATAAAAAATCTCTCTTACTTTTTAATCGTACGGGGCATTTGTGCAAAAAAATAAAACATGTCGCGGCGACGCTAGTAGGCTACTGTCAACATTCTGTTAAATACGAATATTTCAACGAAATGTCAAATTAGCGTTTCTTTATTATTAGTGTTATTTTCTCTTATTGTTTTGGTTTAATGTTTATTGTATTAGATAGTTCTTGATAATGTAAAAGAAATGAAAAATACGAGGTAAGATGTTTTATTTATGCCCCCTACGATAAAAAAGCAAGAGAGATTTTTTATCACAAATTGAACGAAGAACTGAAAAATATTTTTTATTTGAAAAATTCCAGTGGGGTAACATTTCTTTCTTTAAAAATATTGAGACCATTACCCGTATGCGCGCCACTGATGAACATAAAATTCTTAATTGCTTCCCAAAAAATGCGCAATAACTACCTCTTTAAATTCACTAAATTTCATTTGCATATCTCCACCGGTTTCAGAGTAATCAATAAATCTCAGTAAACGAAGCATTTGCGGACATATGTTTATATAGCAAACTGTCATTATTTTTTCATGCAGAATTACCCCCTGAAGTTTGTCGCACTTATTTACTAACACCCTGTATAGACATTAAATGTTTTAACAAAATTCTGAGAATTGGTAGGTTCGCCGACATGAAAATAAATAAATTTAAGCTGGAACTGAAAGACTTTTTTATTCGTGAATGTTTTTATTCAGTTGACGAATTTTTAAAATATTGATTGTTTGTTTTATCGCTGTGATGGTTGTAATATGTAACTGTTATTCTGTTTGATTTTTATTGCTATTTTGACGAGCCGACAATGTAATGCATTACATTCTATGGTAAATAAAGAATTTGATTGAAAAATTGTCGAAAGAATTCATCAACGCCTTCATGACAGGCACACTAAAACGAAGTGCAGGAACAGGAAGGCAAATACAGCAAAAAAGATAGAGCTGGAAGATGATGTGCTGAACATGGTTGAAGAAAATCCAGGTATTTCTGTGATGCAACGTTTGTTATTGAAAAAAATGGAAAAAAGGGAATTTGGAGTTTTGATAAATCATTGCTTTTTGATGGAAAAAATACAGTGGAAACCAAACAATGGCTTGATAAACATTATCCGAACTTTGCTCCATCGAGCCAAATGGTAGAAAAGTGGATTACTGAATTTAAACGTGGTCGTACCAGCACAAATGATGCAGAAGGCAATGGACGCCCAAAGGAGGCTGTTATTCCAGAAAATGTCAACAAAATTCACAAATTGGTTATAAACGATCGCAAATTGAAGGTGAACGAGCTAGCTGACATTGTAAAGATATCAGATGCTAGTGTTTTTACCATTTTACACGAACATTTGGGTATGCGGAAGCTCTGTGCAAAGTGGGTGCCGCGTGAGCTCACAGTCGACCAAAAACAATAACGAATTGATGCTTCAGAGGAGTGTTTGGCGCTGACAAACCGCAATAAAATGGAATTCTATCGTCGATATGTGACAATGGATGAAAAATGGCTTAACTATTACACACCAAAATCCAAAAGACAGTCAGCTGAGTAAACAGCAATCGACGAGCCGAATCCAAAGCGAGCAAAGACGCAACAGTCGGCCGGATTTATTTTCATCTTGCTTCAAAATTCTATGTGGGAAATAAAAGTCAATCTCCACGACATAAATTTAATAAATATCTCTAAGGGTCATCAGTCAAATCACCATACATGACTCGAGGCACCAGGCCTCATCGCATCAGTGGTGGGTTCTATCTTACGAAAAGCTAGCTTGCGTTGTGCAATTAAATTCATTTACAGGACAACAAGAAAAGAGAGATGCATTAATGTGATTTCGTGAAAGCAAATTATTGTTGCCGTTTTGGCAACCTGTACAATCAAGTGAATATATTTTACCTTTCGAGCCAAAGCCGTAGCAATGATTCATAAAAAGAAAACAGTACAACACCATTAGGTATTTTAATTATGATATGATTTAGTTTTTACTTTTGTGTTTTAATAATTTTTTTTCACTGTATATTTTTGAACAGGAAAATGTGTCATAAATACTCATTAGTTAAATATATCACAACTGATATTTTAGTGAGTATACTTTGATATTTTTGTGTCAATTTTAAATCAATTGAAATATGAATTGATATTCTTGAATAAAAGTGTTGATCTAATTATTTATACCGGGTGGCCCATCGGAAAGGTTTTCGATCGATTATGCAGAACCCACATTCTGGAACAATCTGAAAATGTGGTGGAGTAGTTATGTTGACGGGCCCAAGTACTTCCGGTTGTACCGGCAGTGGGTGTCAACTTCGTTATTTTAAATACGACCCTATGTAAATTATTTTTTTTTTTTTGGATTCTAGTTGTATTCTGAAGATAGTTCAGATATAATATGTTATACCGATGTGTTTGAAATTTTATGTTAAAAATGACGTTTGCAAAGCAAAGGTAAAGAATAATTACAATTTTTTATTATATGGAAGGCTTTTATAATTTAATTTGTTGGGTTATCCTAGTAGTAATAGACCTACTTTAGACGACGCCTATGTATATTTTTTTTAATAAATATTAATACAGGGTATTTGAAAAAAAAAGAGTATAAATGAAATTGAAAAAAGTGTCAAAATTCAAAAGTTTTAAATGGCAACCTCCAATTTTTATATTTAGTAGATTTTACAAAAAAATCTAACTATTCAGGAGATCGACACAACCGAAATTTTGAAAAATTTTTATGCAGTCCTTCATTTCATGACCCCTGGATCCTAAAAATCACCTCAGTTCAAAAGTTTATATATCTGTATATATATGGCATATAGAAAACTTTGCGGCACGTTCTAGGCCGCATTTTTTGACCAATCGAAATAAAATTTGGTTAAAAAATCGGCTAGGTCATGGAATCGCGTGAGTTCGTTGGCGATTGAAATCGGAAAGCTAATTTCTAAATGGCGGCCTGTCAAAGTTTTAAAAAAATCATATTTTTTTCATTGTTAATAGAAAATACCGATGTTACATATCAAATGAGAGAGCACTTAAATTCTACAATGTTTTTTTGGAGAGTTTTTTCATCGCTGGCATATTTAAGTAAATGTACGTCAATATAAAGTAACAAAAAATAAAAAAAATATCAACACCCGCTACACCTGTAATTATTTTTGACAAATAAACACCTGTGAAATAACAATAAAACCGTACTTACGTATGTATTATAGTATAATGGGTATTTCAGTTAAAATACTTGTCAATATGACACTTTGGTCACCGTTTATATACAGTTACTTCACCTCGTGTCGGCACCTTTGTTACCTCTGTCTTAAAAGCAATTCGCCGAATTCGCCGCCGCTTATAGTTATAGTATAGTATCTTATAGTATATATAGATACAGTATATATAGTAGCGGGCCAGAAATGTGGCTGGAATTGCGACGAGTCGATGCCGTTTTTAGTGTCTACTGACCCTTCTTATCTATAGTTATTATTCTATGCTTTGGTTATATTTGGCGACTGTCAGAATATTCTACTATTTGTTTATTAATAGTGGGTGTCAGTGGTAGAATAAGTATAAATAAAAAATATATAAATCGGAAATCTACTTTTCCGAATGGTTGCCATCGGGATTTTTTTTTGCATCCAAAAATAAGGGCAACTTTATGAGAGGATGCATATTCCAAAAATTTATAGTTTTCAAAATATTGACTATTTTACATTTTTCTGTTACAAATTATACAATGTAGTTTCTCCATAATCGATCGAAACACTTTCCGGTGGGACAAGTTTTTATCAAACGTCATTTATTTTGTGATGGTTTAGTTTCATAATAGAGTTAATTGTTAATAACAATATAATATACACAACCAGGAAATGCAAATATCCAATAAAGCATATTCGGCTGTATATTCAATATAGTATGTACTTTAAAATAAGTAACCAATTATTTTAAAGTACTTATGGATAACTTGTGGCATAATTACAGTTTATCAGCTTTACTACCTATTCTATTAAAATTGACACGATTTGTATTTATCCAGGAAGTTTGAGATGTATAAACAGCTGTCTTTCAAATATATAAGAATGATTGAAATTTTACCTGTTACTTAGTGACATATTCAATTATTAACTATTAATATTTGAATCAATTTCGAATTTACACGTATTATAAAACAATATGTTTCTTACTAGAATCGTATACTATACCAAAGTTAAATTTCTATAGCATTTTCATGGAAACCGTTTATTACCATAAATATTCGTATTGTTACCGATAAAAGGTATCAACACATTCCAATACAGTGTCCACAAAAATGTTTCCTAGATGAATTGTTCATTATTATAAAGGGTGGCCCATAATGTAATCTAGCACGTTTTGGAGTTTAATAACGTTGCCTCTGAAAAAACTATAGGTAAGCTCAAAAATAAAATGGCGGGTGTACCAAACTATAGGAATTTATACTTACAAAATATAGAAATAAAAAAAAATAATAACCGCAGGGAAACTAGCAAAGCATGTAAAAACTAGTCTAATTTTTAAAAACTGTGTCTAAAACATAATGACCTTCTCTTTTTTTTTGATGGGCCTGTTCGACAGAATTCCTCGGTTTCACTGCAGCCTCACGGGCTTATTGCCTCCTCTAGCCATATAATTCGAATAGGATTCTGTAAAATAGGAAGAATAATTCGTTCGCATATTTGAGGATGTTGCATGAAAAGTTAATGTCTTAAAGATTCACAGAGCTTCAAATGTTACTTAATGATAACCGTATAAAGATTTCATCTAAGAGAAAAATAAAAGAAATAAATTCTTGAAAAAATACAGCTTCAAGTCAGGTTTTTGTAGCAGAACTTTAACAGCTATAGAATATAATTTATTAAGATGAAAATCTTATACAAAAATATATCTGTGCTTCTGAGATACAGGGTGTCAAAGTTTCAGATTAATTGAATTATTTATTTAAATGGTTTTATTAATTTACAATTAACTAATTAATCTTATATTTCCTACTTTGTTCTTTGAATTTAAAAAATAAAATAAAATGTAGTCTCATTTTAACAAATACCGTTCTATTACAAATAAATGTCATTTCTCTCCAAATCAGTACAGTTCTCGAAAAACATACAAGAGACCAAAAAGTTCAGTACGAACCCCAAAAATATACCACCCTGCAGGATTTGAAAAATTTTCAATAACCACAGATCTTGAGTGTATATTAAATTTTAATCGATTACTCCTAAAAATGTTGCAGAAAACTTACAAAAACAGAAAATATCATGAAACTTTGACACCCTGTATTTCAGAAACAAAGCTTCCACGGATACATGCTGCTGCTACAAAAACCTGTATAAACTTTGATCAAGATCTGACTATTTACAAAAATAGGTACATATGAATATTTGAATTTTGTATCAATATGTAGACGTTGGTATATAAGGCTTGGTCAAAAAATTTCAAATAATTGGCACAAAATAGAAAATATTGACCAGAAAAACTAATAACTGCTTCAAAGAATTCTAACATTTTAATAATCAGAGTTTTTGACATTTTAAATAAGAGATGTCAAATAAAGAGCACAATAATTATACTCGCACACTTATTTTTTTTTTGAGGAATAACAAAACTGCGTTATCTAATTGTACTCATTTCTAAGAATAAATAAAGGATCACATTTGATGCAGACTTTTTTGCGGACATTGTATTGAGTAAGTAGATTCAGAAAATTGTGCAATTTTTTGCTGTTTTATCTTGTTAAATTTTAATTTTGCAATACATAACGTTTATTAGTAACACTTAGACATTTTTAAACTGTATATATACTTAAAAAACATACCAAAGTGTGGAAATGCTTCTTATGGGCGCTATATCTCTCATTTCAAAACTAATGCAACCTTTACTGAAGGATGCGGTATATGGAGAAACTTTTCAGCATATTCTACAGGGTGCAAAGCAACGGATGGGGCGATTATTTTCAAAACGGTACATTGTTAAAAGAAAAACCCAGACACGTCATATTTGATTTATGTTCCTCAATTGTGTAGCCTTTATAAAACTCAATTTCTGTAGTAAATGGAAACCTCCTTTGTATAAGTATCACTGTATTACATAATTGAAATAATAATAACTTGTACATCCTTACGTAGTAGAAATTCTATTATTAGCTAATCAAAACACACAACAGCACTATAAAATAACCAAGTGCTACAAAATATAGGTTCCATCAAAAATTATTGATACTGTTAATGCACCAAATTATATCAATTAACGTAGTCAAGATTGAAAGCTAAGTTTGTTAAGAATTTTTTGTGCTATAAACTTACCTAAGTATTTGTTTTATTCACCAAAATATATATTGTTTGACTAATATATTTGTTTATGTTTGTTTTTTATTTTAATGTATCTTTTACATCGAATTTAAAAGGCAATTACTTATTTCCTAATAGTCTTTGCCCCAACAACGAAGAAATCTTAAATCCGCCACGGTGCTCTCACACGATTACAGATTGCGAGTGCTGAACTAGGCAATAGTAGTCACTGATAGTGGAACTGCAAAACAATAACAGACGAGCATAGATCACAAATAATCTTATCGGGTTTGGCCGGAATTGCAATGTAATGCATTTTGTTATTTCTTTCCGAGGAATATTATAAACATTTTTCACCACCATGTTAGTTTATATTATCATATGATTTTTTTAATATAGGAATAAAACATTTTTTATAAATGCATCTATTGTTTTCTTTATCTGTTTGTAATAATGATTCTTTATGGCAAAAAATATTTTTTTGCAATAGGCACACTCGAATCTAAAGCTTATGATTCTACTTCTAAACAAAAATATAAGTTTGAATATTTTTGTTTGTAATGAGTTTAGTTTAGATGTAGGTACAGCTAAAACCTTGTAAGTATAATAACAGTACATTAAAATAAAACCCGATAATAATGCAACTAATTGAATTTATTCCGTTCAGTACAATAGCTTTTTCTATATTCGACTGACTATTCTCTAAGATCTTAATCTTCTAACTAAAAGATCATTCTACTTTCGGCATCCAAATTGAAACTTGCACATTCAGCCCTTTTTTAAATCTCAGCCGTTGACGTGTTTAGAGAGTGTTAACATTAACAACTACAGAAAGTGCAGTGCCCTCTCTATACTAAATATTATAACAAACTATAAATCTTTATAAGCAAATATTCATAATTATGTTTAAGTAGGTAAGTACTATATTCATAAAATAAATCACACTTATTAATGTAAACTTAATTTAGGGTTATATAGGGTATTTTGCATATTTATGTCGGAACTCTGTTTTTAAAATAAATAATCAAACAAAGAATACTCAAAATAATAATAAAAAATAATGCTCTCACAAATCTACCACTACATGAGTATATAATACTCGATTTAAACATGAAGAAAGCATACTGCTTCCGAAAACCCACTTATCCATAGGACAGAAATCATATAATTATATTGGTCAAAAACTGTATAATATATTACCCACACAGCTCAAATCACAAAGTAAATTAAAATGTAAAAAAAACTGTCCAACTGGCTTATATCAAATGACCCATACATACATATATTACGTTTTATATAATCGTATATGCCTGATTATCCGGAATTTATTATGCCAAACTATTTCAAAGAAAATTCTTATAAATTTCTCTCTCTCTCTCTCTCTGGGGTGAATTTTTTTCTTTTTTTTGATCAGTGGGTACAATGATGAAATTCATCTTGTTTTTATATTGTTTTTGTTTAATTTCTATTATAATATACTGATATTATTGTAATTATAGTAAGTGTTACTTTCTGGATTATTCAATGTTCATTTCAAATTATTTAGACATTTGATCAGAATCGGAATACTGTCGAAGAATTTTGACTTGATTTCATGCTTATTTAAGGTTGAATATATTATTTATGTAAAATATTTGTAATCGATTTTGTTTAAATTAACATTAATATTATTATCTTCTGAAATAATCCATTACGACGAGGAGCGGAATGCATCTACAAAACAACGACGTCTACTCCACAAAATGTTTTATATTGATGTTCACTTAGCCAAACATGTTTCGGAACTCACTGTTCCATCATCAGTGGCTTTAATAAGCTTTTACAAAAATCTTACCTAGTGTCTAAGCCGTATACATAGATTTTCGAAACTATTCAATAGTATAAAAAATAATTGAGGTCAAATGATTTGCACGAGTGCGCTTTTCATAAAATTTGACCCTGGAGGACCTTGCTCTTCGACAGGAACATGAGTTCCCATAAGAAAACGGCATAATTTGGGCCATATTGCAGTTCGGCTAGGAATTTGGGAGTTCTAATGGATATCGATCCGCGTTTTTCAGGACATTATCATTAAGTGTATCAGTAAAGCTTATTCCGCTCTGTAAATACTGTACCCTCACCTGCATAGTCTCACTATAAGTTTGAACAAACAATTACGCATTCGTTTTTAGTAATTTCAACTACTGTGATATTGTTTACGGTCCTTGTTTATTACGGACAGATCAGGGTCGTATACAAAGGGTGCCAAAATCTTGCTTAAGATATACAGGGTATACATACAGTAAATAAGTGCGACATATTCGTATTTAACAGAATGTTGACACTAGCCTACTAGCGTCGCCGCGAGATATTTTATTTTTTTGCACAAATGCCCTCTACGATAAAAAAGCAAGACAGATTTTTTATCACAAATTGAACGAGGAATTCCAAAATTATTTTTAATTTGCAAAATTCCAGTGGCGTACCTTTTTTTCGTCAAAAAAATTGAGATCATTACCCGTATACGCGCCACTGATGAACATAAAATTCTTAATTGCCTGTCAAAAAATGCGCAATAACTACCTCTTAAAACCCACTAAATTTAATTTGCATATCTCCACCGGTTTCAGAGCAATGAATAAATCTTCAGTTTTTAAGAAAAACTTTAACTGTATCTCAGCAGAAAACGAAGCATTTGCGGATATGTGTTATATAGCAAACTGTCATTATTTTTTCATGCAGAATTACCTCCTGAAGTTTGTCGCACTTATTTACTAACACCCTGTATAGTATATACCGTATACGGTATGCCGAAATTTGAGCCGATAAGTCACAAATTAATATGTGCTAAGTGGTTATCAATGAAAGATAGACGATTTTATCATGCTGCTTGTTTTTACCATTCCTTAATACTAAATAAACATGCCCCATAGCTTTATCAAAAGATAGGCTTCAGATCCGACGTTCATAATTTTAACCTTAAGTTCAGGGGTCTTTTATCCCCCCCACTTCATCATACTTTTTTATTTAATTTAATGAATTGTTGGGTTAGAATCAGTCAATTTTACTGCCTTCTAACCTTTTTTGCAGAGATTATTTTAGATTTTTTGTTTTGTTATACTACATATCTGCAAATAAACTGATTATTATAATTCTGACGCGGATAGGTGAAATAAGACTAGGTATGAGCCGGGCGGCCAAATAAAAATACTTAAATTTTGTAGACGTATAAAAAGGGAAAAGACTCAAATAATGCGTTTTGGGATGACAGTGGGTGCACCGTGGTTTGTGTCAAACGCACAGATCCGAAGGGACCTCAAACTCGACTCCCTGAGGGAAGTCATGCGGTACCGGAGACCAAGGAGTCAACTCTGACGAAGGAATCCCCAACATGAAGACATCAATTGACTTTAAGCTCAACTAATTAAATGTATATTACAGAGTGTTCTAGTGTTCTAGGCACCACCAACAGAGGACAACAGCAACAGAGGACAATCAACAACAGAAGACTACAGCAACAGAGGACAGAACATACGAGGACATGGAAAATGGATGGTTCCCGGCCAAACAACAAATGAGGGAGGGTTTTAGTGGAGTTGAAGTCTATCACACTCCCCAAAGAAGTGGTAAGCAACCTCCTGGGTGTCTACCGAGATTTCTCTTCCTTGACAAAAAAAAAAAACAAAAAAAAAATGCTTTTTGTGTGTTTTCACAGTAGGTACCTTAATAAGCGTCGCTGAATTAGAGCGTGAAACATTTTATAATAACACATCGCCAACATTCTTGGACCTCCTTATGTTTATCAAAATGGGACACTATTATTTTACGTCAAGAAGTTTATTACAAAGTACATTTAATTTGATTATGTACTTAATGCAAATTGGCTGAATTAAATTTGAACTGAACAAAAAAAAATACAAACGAAAAATAGTGCATAATGAAATAATTACCAGAATTTGAAATCTAGAAGAAAACTACTTTAGAGCGAAATCAAAAATTAATTAATATTCGTTGGGTCCTCCCCTGTTCTGTAGTAAGGTCTCCGGCTAAGGGGCCTAGCATTGTCATACATAAAAATGCAATTGGCTTCAATTTCATTTCGGAGAGGATAAATAATGGATTCACTAACGTTTCGAACATATCTATCCCCTGTCATAGTGTCTGGAATGGGAAAAAGCTGCGTACGACGACCATGCATTATGCCGCCCCAAAACATTAGTGTTCCTGCTTGTTATGGAACGACTTCTTTGGCATATTATAGTCTTTCTGGTCGCCCTGGTCCTCTCCATACTCTGTGTCGCCGTGACTATCACTAACTAAACCAAATCTGGTTTCGTCCGAAAAAAGGACATTTCGCCACTGAGCTAAAAGCCAGTATCTGTGTTATTCCTGTGCCCACTGTCGACAAGCGGCTATATGTCTAAGTCGAAATCTAGGTACTCTTAATGGTCTCCTAGATAGCAAATTGGCTCCAGCAAGTCTCCGCCGTATTGTGGTACTGGAAATAAAATGAGTTCGGACAGCTGAGACTGTTATGGTTTGATTCCGACGTACATAACCTGCTACATACCGATCTTCTCTTGCATTCGTTACCCCTAGAACGCCCAGTTCCACGTCTCCAGTCAACGCTGTTAGTTTCCTGGTACAAACGCACCATTCTGAAAGCTGAAGCGCGGGGACGCTCTAGTCTAGCCGCGATTCGATAATTCGGCAGACCCTCATCATGCAAAGCCACTATTCTTGCTCTATTGAACACTGACATTGTATTGCCAAGCATAATTGCAAAGACAAACTCAACAATCACTTCAACACGCTAAATCGATTGAACCACTTTTTAAACATTGGTATCTAAAATTGTGGGAAATAGCTTTTGTCAAAATTTGTAGATGCCTTGCAACGGTGAAATAAATAAAGATTAAATGTACCGGGTGTCCCAAACTATTAGATTAGATATTAAAAACCTTTTGAAGTGGTATAAATTGTGTTGCATTCAGGTATATTTTACGCCAAAAAATATTTTTTTCCGATTTTGCAAAATGGAGAATATGACGTCATTAGTATTATTTTTCCACGAACATGCATATATTTTGCCATATTCCCAAAGCCCTAATTTTCCTAAATACCTTTTTAGTAATAAATTTTTTTCTATCTTCATCTGCTAAAAAGCTAGAGTGCCAAAACTGACAAAAACTAGTATTAAAATATAATTCAACATAGCCATGTCAAATCAAATGCTCCATGAAAAACAATTATTCACATTACTAGTGATAATTGTTATCAAAATAATAAAGAATTAATTGTCAAAACAATAAATACAATACAGAAAGTAATAACAGGTACTTATTTACAACGTGTTTATAACAAAAATGTTTTTGACAGACGAAATAAAAAATAATATAATAATTGTTTAATTTAGTGCAAAAGATGCGTTTTGGTTTTATATAGTGCAGCTAATGTCATCTTCGTCTCATCATCTTTGTTTCTTTCAATTGTCAGCCATATTTTTTCGACAAAGAAAATAATAAAAATTAGATAATAAACCAAAAAGTGTGATACAATAATAAGTTTAAAATTGCTTTCCATGTACCATTTGATGATTTACATGGTTAAGTGGAATATCTTGAAAAACATATTTTTGTTCATAAAATCATATATTTTCGTTTGTCGAGAACATTTTTTTGGTATAGACTTTGTAAATAATTACCTTCCGTATATAATATTCATTGACAATTAAATAATAATTATTGTGACAACAGTTGTCACTATAATAATCAAACAGAATAATTTTTTTCCATGGAGCACTTGATTATCTTATCTGGATTTCATACAATAGGCCTGGGGCGCCGAGTTTGGGACACTCTGTACAAAAAAGCAGCCATGATAAATATTTCGTTATAAAATTAACGAGGGGGTCCAAGAATTTGGGAGGTGTGTGTATTATAATATTAATCATATTTTTATATCCGGAGACACTCTGTACCTACTTTAATTCACACGGTTTATTACTTTAGCACTTTAGTCATGAAATTTTATGATATAGGTACTTAAAATAAATCAATTAAATAAAAACATGATTATAAAAGTGATTCAAATTTACTTACCAGTAACGTACCGGAAGATGCTGCTTATTTCCAAGGCTAATTTTAGTAAAGAAAGACCTCAAATAATTCTTGAAACGAACAAACGATCTACGGACGTCACTAAACACTAAATTTTTAAACACAATTTTTTCCATATTTAAACTTTAAATGTAAACGTAATTCTCAAATTCTATTTAGCATGCTAATTTTATATACGGTGCGATAATGTATCATCTCTGTGCTTAATTTGAAGCTGACTTCAGCTGCAAAAAACTGGTACTTATAAAAAGTGTCTAGTGGGAGTGAATTATTATTTTCAATGGAAGGCGTGTACACACTATTATAATTTGAAATTCATTATTTATTTTGTTTATAAAGATATAGTAAATTAATGGATTAGTGCAGTCTTTACATATCAAATAAATTACACTTTGATACAATGAGAAGACAGCGGTGCGCCTAATTGTTTATACTTGTTTTGTGATACTAAATTCAAATTATATATAAAGGGGGTTCCAAAATTAACGCAAGATTTGAATTTGCCGCCATTTATGCAGTAAAGTGTTGGCAACCCTAAAAACAAAACAAATCGACATCTGACAGTTTAGAGTTAGTAAAAATGGAGCGTTACACGATAGATCAACGTGTCTTCAGTATTGAACAATATTTCAAAAATAATGAAAGCTTAGCGGCCGCAGTTCGAAAATTTTTTTAACTTCGTCAAATGTGAAGAGATTAATTGAAAAATTCCGGGAGACAGGATCCGTTGGAGACACCGGTCGTCCAAAAACAAGCCGTTCAAATGTCAATATCGAAGCAGTGCGTGAGAGTGTCGGTGACAATCCAGGAACCTCAATTGGGCGTCGTGGACAAGAATTGCAAATTGCATGAAGGTTTCTACAGCGGATACTCTCTAAAGATATGTGTCTCCATGCTTACAAAATTCAATTAACACAATTAACAGCTGATGCGTAATGACCAAGCACAGCGAAGCGAAGAGAGTTTGCAGAATGGATTATTCAACATCAACAAATGGATGCAGATTTTTGGAGCAAAATCATCTTAACCGACGAAGCACATTTTCACCTTGATGGGTTTGTTAATCGCCAACTGAGAACCCACATGAGATTGTCGAAAAACAAATGCATCCACAACGTGTCTCTGTTTGGTGTGGAGGCATATTAATTGGACCATACTTTTCAGAAAATGAGTCTGATCAAGCAGTGACTGTTACTGCGGTGCTCGATTTTACGCATGATAACAACAGTTCTTTTTGCCAAATTAAATTATATTGACGTGGCCAATATGTGGTTTCCACAAGACGGTGTCACATGCCATTCAGCCCGCGAAACACTAAAAGTGGCGTACGTTTCGGTAAGATCAGAATTGGCCCCCTAGATCGTGTGATTTAACACCATTACTTTCTTTTTATTTTAAAAAAAATATTTAAAATCACATGTCTATTTCAACAAGTCCACGCAATACACGCGTTGTTGTGGGCTTGTTGAAATAGACATGTTAATATCATCTAATTTCGGCAAAAAGAACTGTGTTATCATTAAAATCGAGGAGGAGATTCAACGCTGCATCAACGAAATCCAGGCACATTTATGCAGAATGGTCATGGAAAATTTCGACTAACGAGTGCGTTTGTGTATGCAAAGTCGTGGAGGCCATTTGCCCGATGTGTTATTCCATAAATAATGTACTTTATGATTCAATAAAAAACTTACAATCAAAATACTAAAAACTGTGTTTCCTATTTAATTCAAATCTTGCGTTAATTTTTTTTATAATAATAATAATATCTCTTTATTCATAAAGCACATCAGTTGTACATAGAATACGTCAAATCTATAATATAATACGAGGGTTGCCTTTTATATTTCGGGATTTGGCAACCCTGGTGTTGCAATCTGGCAACTGACAGCTCTATCGTAAAGTTGGATGCCTAGAGTTGTTGAATTCGTAGGTCGCTTTTTGCTAGACTGTAATTTGAGACTTTAGAGTGAGTTCGTGCTTCTGGTGTGGGAAAGATGAATAAGTAAAGGCTAAATTTGATTTTCTTATCTTTGTGGCGGTTTGGGACTCACCCCTTGTGTTATCCGAACGAGTATAAAGGTGTTCAATCACCCCTGGCCAAATAGCCCCCGTAGCTGCGGCCAATAAAGAAGAGCAAATACAGACATACATACATTTTTGAGGTTATACGTACTCAGAACGTTTTGACATACGAGCGCTATTTGTGTTGTTTACAGTAACTCTCGGCCCAAAAATGGAATTAAATCGTGAACATTTTCGTGAGATTATTTTTTACAACTTTCGACGTGGATGAACTTAATTCAATTTCTTGCGATGAAGCTCCATCAAGGACCAGTGTTTATCGATGGTATGGTGAATTCAATCGTGGTCGTAGTTCACTCCAAGACGAATTTCGTGAAGGACGTCCAAAATCAGTTGTTGTTCCGAAAACTATTGATGCTGTGCGCTGACTGATATTGCAAGATCGTCATGTGACCTATCAAGAGATTGAGACAACCTTAGGCATTAGTGAGACCAGCATACATTCAATATTGCATAAACATTTGACTGTCAAAAAAATTTTTTCGAGTTGGATCCCAGACAATTTGTCAATCGCTCAAAAAAAAGCTCGTGTCGATTGGTCGAAAAAAAATGCTCAAAAAATACGATCGCGGTGCTTTGAAACACGTCTATGACATCGTGACAGGTAATGAATCGTGGATTTACGCGTATGAACCCGAATGTAAACAGCAGTCAACTGTATGGGTGTTTCAAGATGAGCCAAATCCAACAAAAGTTGTTCGCGCACGAGGCACTTCCAAGCAAATGGTCGCCTGTTTTTTCGGAAAAACTGGACATGTCGCAACCGTACCACTAGAACAACGCAGAACAGTCAACTCTGAGTGGTACACAACCATTTGATTCCCAGTTGTCTTCCAAGAAATCAGGAAAACCAACCGCCGAAAACGGATCACTCTTCACCACGACAATGCGAGCTCTCACACATCGACTCAAACAACTGCATTTTTGAGCACCCAAAACATCGATTTGATGAGTCATCCGCCGTATAGTCCTGACTTGGCACCGAATGACTTCTTTTTATTCCCGTACGTAAAAAACAAACTGAGAGGTCAACGTTTTTCGACACCTGAAGAAGCGGTGCTGCATTCAGAATGCATGTTTTGGAGATACCTCAATCAGAGAGGCAAAAGTGCTTCGACAATTGGTTCAAACAATCTTCATGGGGAATATTTTGAAAAACAATAAAGTGATTTTCGATGATTAATATTTGTTTTTGTTCTCTAATCCTGAAATATAAAAGCCAACCCTCGTATGTATAGTACAGTAAACAAAAAACACAGGCAACAATATATTGTCCTAATTGAAGAAGAACAACATTTAAAGTGACATTTCACAATTACAAACCATTATGTAATGATTAACACATGGTTTTAGAATGATTTCGATACATAACATAATACCTAGTCATAATAAATTAAAAATCACATTTAACAATTACCTCTAATAAGACAATAACACATTACAAATCACACTACATGTCACAATAATTACGAACTTAAAAGTTATTCAAAAAATATTCATTCAAGGAATAAAAACTGTATTGCAGCAGCCATTCTTTGATCTCACTTTTAAATTTTTTCGGGTTCATCAATTTCAAATGCTGAGGCAGATGACTATCAATTTTTATAGGCATTATGAGAGAACTGTTCGCTGAAAGAGAGAGTCTATGCTTCGGCAGTTTTAAATTTAAACTATGTCGAAGTTCATAGCTTGATATTCGATTGTTAGTGAATTTATCAATCTTTTTATATACATAAGACACACTCTAAAATATATACAGATGTTACGGTTAAAATCTTAAATTCTATAAACAATTGACGACACGAATATCTCGCCGGTTTAAATGTCATCGTTCTGAAAATCCTTTTCTGAATGATTAGAATTACATCTATGTGTCGTGAGGTACCCCACAACACAATAGAATAGCTAAGCACAGAATTAACATGTGCAAAGTAAAATGATCTTAAGACCTCGATAGAAACAAAACTTCTCAGTTTCCATATCAAAAACGATAACCTGCACAGTTTGCTTATTTTGCTTGTACCAGCTCAATTGTGAGTTAATCTCCACCCTCAAAAACTTTACCGAAGATTGTTGACAATCGCATGACCCTCATTCTGGACTCTAATACTATATAGTCTACCCCTTTTGCCGAGAAATGAATATGATTAGTCTTTTTAAAGTTCAATAC
Source organism: Apoderus coryli (assembly GCA_911728435.2). Classification (NCBI taxonomy): domain Eukaryota; kingdom Metazoa; phylum Arthropoda; class Insecta; order Coleoptera; family Attelabidae; genus Apoderus; species Apoderus coryli. Next base: position 7,954,716 of record OU452206.1, on the reverse strand, counting down.
GAAATCATTAGTGATACAGTACGTCCGCATTTCCTCCAAACACATTTTGGGACACCCTTATTTAGTATCTAAAGCCGCACCAACGCCACATGATTTTGCAGATACTGAACAGAAGTTGATTGATCTTATCCGGATTAGAAAAGGAGGCTGGAAGATCATCTTGTTTGTTTTTTATTAAAATATGACAAGCTTTTCCATAAAACCTTATGATTTGTATTCTGACACAAATGTTCATAATAAGCTTCTTTCACGCAGCATAGGAAATAGTGTATAGTTTCTTAAATTTTTATGTTCCATCCAGTTACAATTTGTTTTCGTTTTTCTGTATTTTCTTAATGCTGCATTTTTTTTAATCATAAGTTTTAAAGAATAGCCTTATAGGTGATTGTAGCTATCAAAAATAGACAGTAGGAAATTCGTCCGAAACACTACCTTATCTTCCTAAAAAGTTTATCCAAAGTTAATTTCAAATATATAAATTTAATGATTCTACCGGGGCTATCCGTTCCCATGCCTCTTTACATTATAAAAGGGCATCGAATGCAGCGTTTTTTGATACATTTCTCCCTCGTATATAAGACGTATAGATCATGACTGCCAAAGGATACCGACAGTAATAAAAATAACTACAGTGACTTGAAAAAGTATTGTGTTAATGATTAATCGAAAAAAATATATGAATGGAACAAATAATTTTGGGCAACGTGTTATTTTCTCAGATTAATCTAAATATAATCGATGGACATCATAATATGGTATGGCGAATTGTGGAATTGAAACAAGAAAATTTGTATCCGACAGTAAAACACGGTGGCCTAATATTGTAACCATGATTTGTTCAATAGTTTTTCTTAGATTAATAAAATTAAAGAAGATCTATCAAATTCGATAATAATTTTTAATAAAACCTCAAGTGGATGAAACTTTTTGCAGTCACTGTATACAGTGCCAGTGTATAGGACTGGCCGTGTCTGATATATCAGACAGCAAAGCTGAAAATAATGAAGCGACGAATACACATATTATAAAATTTTTACGTTTTATAGAAAATGTCACTGACTAAGTGAGTAAAATTTGTTGTTAGTTTATAACATCAGAACGATATTATTATAAATATATCTACCTATATGCATAACAAGTATTAACAATAGTATTAATTATTATAAAGGTATATGTTCCTTGCTGTTCGAAGACGGACTACGTACGTGTGCATCTATGTCTAAACTTCTAAAAACAAAAACAGTCTTTTTCAGAGTAGGTTTATATGTTGCCGTGTTATAGCGGCAAGGAAAAATACAGTATACTTTTATACAAATGAACATACAATTGTTCATACATAAAGGATTTTTAAAATATCGTAGGACATGTATTGTTATGAAAATTTAAAAGGGTGCGCCTATGGACGGCTACGGTCGGTATTGACATTACAAAGGGATATCGAGTTGTGGTTTTTTATATCATTTTAAACTAAAATTAAAAAGACTAGGATTAACCTTTCTTAGATGAAGTTAAGATGTAGGTTTTATTTATTGGCCATATAGTTTACACACCAGTGCATTATAAAAATATAAAAAAAATATCAACAAAACATTATTTTAAGTGAACATAAATATTAGTTACACCTAGAGACGACTTTTACGTGTGACCGATAATAGGTGCGATTTTAAGGTTTGTGATCCCAACAAATGATTTTTTGCGCTTAAAAAAATCTACATTTAGTAAAATTATATCATGTGGTGCCATTTGTTTAAATGTAAATTTATTTGGATTATTTTTTAATCTAGTTGGCATTGTATACAAATTGCAAGGTCATATATAAATGCGTTTTGTTAATCATTATTTCCCTAAAGCTCTGCTTCAGCTTTAGTAATAAAGTAGGATTTGTCAATCTCTGGGTTAATATTTTATTCCATTGTCTTAGAGAAATTATGTAAACAAATGTCTTTCACGCGTGACCTTTCTTATTTTATTATTTATTTTAATAAATTCATAGTTTTAACTGCCGATGTACTACAGATTAACTCTACAGAAATCTTCTTATACCATGAAATAGAGCTTGTGACGGTAGCGATATACGGGGTATGGCCAATGAATAATTGGCACAATTTTTTCGTAGTTGTTTTAATGCACATGTCTGAAAAGTATCTACCTATATATTTTCAACTATTAACATCTTGGTAGTTGGCAAAACGTGCGATTTTCCACTTATATACAAGGTCTGTCCCAACCCCCCCGAAAACAGTTCAAGAACGATAATTTTTTTGCGCAGTGGTATTGTGAGTTGCGCAGTGCACTGATTTGGTGTTGAGAGTGGTAATATGACCGGTCTTAAATGGTTTTCTGTGGGGTTGGAACAGACCTACAGTTTGTCCCCGGATCTATCTATCTAATAATTTGAGAACAGTCGAAATAGTTTTTTTTTTGTTGGTTTCATAATAATTTTGATCCTGTCTAAACCTAGTAGAAACAGACACATTTCTCAAGTCTAGGACAGATAAACTATTCATTTCAAATGGTTCACGTGGTTTCTTATAATTAGCCAATATGAAAACAGAAATTCATTTAATAATAAATATTTTCATGATATAGGTAGACATCTACTATTTTATCAATTATATTTGAAATGCCACAGTTCTTACGTAAGTATTTATTGATTTTATTATTGGAAACTGCAACCATGATTTCAAAGGAATTATACTAAGTCACTGACTTTTGTTTACAGCACTGGTTCTGTCATTAAAAAGGTAAATATTGCCCTTTATGTTATTAAGATAAACTTGGGAATTAGATGACATTTCTATGTTTGTTTATTTTTCTGAGGGCTGGACCCCAGAAGATCAAATTTAAACTCGAAATTTGTTTTACAAGAATCGTTTCACATGGGGGACACACTGTATATATGTATAAATAACGGATCAGAGCAGCACAACAACACCAATAAAAAATTTAATTTTTTTAAAACGCTTGCGTCGGAAACCTGTAAGAGCAAAAATCTGTTTGGGACTCAGAAGAGATCCTATTGACTTAACAGAGACAAGGTGTTTCTATATCTGGAGAATACTACGCTTCAATCTTAGAATAGTTAAAAGAAGCAGTAACAGAAAAAAGGGGGGAAATTGCACGAGATTAGCCGAGTACATAAGAATCGTGTTGCACTGACTGCTCTACACAAAATGGGCTTTGATATTATAAATCACTCACCGTATACTCGAGACCCTAGACCCTAGCGATTATTATTTGTTCCCAAAAATGAAAAACGAACTCATGATTGTAGCCCTAGAGCCGTTTGAACTGGAACATGATTTAATCATAGATAATAACATACACGAGTTATCAATATTTTTTAATATTTCATGTCCTGTAGATATATATTTTTTACTGTGGAGCTCGTGGGTAAAAGGACGAAATAAAGTTACAACACTTTATGTCAAAGTCAGCAACGTTTCGAGGTTTAATTTCCTCTTTTTCAAGCTTTCTTTTCTTTCATTTATTATGTATTTAAACCCAACACTTTAAAAAGAAAAGAAAGCTTGAAAAAGAGGAAATTAAACCTCGAAACGTTGCTGACTTTGACACTTTATTTCGTCCTTTTACCCACGAGCTCCACAGTAAAAAATGTTATCAATATGTATACCGAAAAATATTTGTTTTGAATATTAATATTAGGTCTTCTTTTTTTTTCTTAATGAACATTATATTTGCATTGCTGAAAAATATTTATTTTTCCATATTTAACATACTAATAGGATTAAAACTCACTTCAGTCTAATTATAGAAAGTTAATAATTACTATTATTATATGCGCTATAATAATCCCTGTGGCAAAATAATTATATTTAAACAAGATAAGTTAAGATAACCAATATTGTTTATTTACATTTTTTTGACGACACACTCAAAATTAAATAGGTAGACAAACATAGCTTGTTTTAAGTATTTACTTGTTATTAGAAGTCAGGTAAGTATAAATTCGATAAAATTTAAAGGAAATTTTTTTTTGGCAGAACACTTGAACATATCACTTTTGGTTTTAAGTTGACCGTTTTTTGACGTAGGTAACAGAAAAGTATACAGAGTCAATCATGTAGCAGATAAACTTAATTGTATATGTTTTTCTTGCGCCGACCGGCGTGCGTTGGTGAACTACCCGTATAATTGAAAACATTTTTGGGTTGTACATCTCTTCAGTGCCTAAAAGATTTCTAAATTATTTTTTTTCTTTCGGTTATAGATCTTGAGATATCTTCCACCCACAGACTAATCGGCATCCTGTATACTGTGCAAAGAGGACATCCAGCCAGTGTAACTATTTGGCGGCCATTTTGAACCTTAATATTATGTAAAACAGCAAAACATAAAATAGTTTATAAGTACCCCGAGACAGACGTTGTTGTCATAACACTTAAAACATGTAGAGCTGTTATTGGTTGTTGATAACAATATGGAGGAGCATCTCTCTTTATGGCCCGCGCAAATGGTCGATGAGCGGTATATGTATGGTTAAGGCATGTGGTTTAAATACCTCGTGAGAGAAATTACAAAAATCAGGAAGCACAATTATTGTGTTAATATACGTACTGACATCCAAACTCAGCTTATTTTAATTTAATTTAACTTGATACGCCTATGCTACATTTAAGTAAACATGTCGCGTGGGTGTATTTTTCATTTTTGTTTACTTATATATTTTAATTTATTTATCTGATTTAAAATTAATTTCACTTCATTTCAAAATATTCTTCTAAAAAAGTTGAGGAAACTAAATGAGAACCTGCCAATAAATCGAAAAATTATATACCTTTACACAAAACCAGACGTATATGGAACCACCCAGGAACTACGAGAAGTCGACGACAGGTGCTTCCTTAAACTTATTTATTTCTTCTGGAGAAACATATCTACAATCCTAAAAAACTGCTCCGAGTTATCAGAGTTATTTTGACGTGTTCTAATGTGTTGCTTTCCACAAGAGCTCAATTGGATTAAGATCCTAAGATCCAGTGATAAAAAAGCCACTCTAAAACCTTCCATTTCTAAACATATTGACGCAACTCTACTGGAATGTAGAAGAGTATTATCCTGCTAAATAAAAAAATAGGTTTTGTCGCCCGAAAACGTTCCCGACAAGTTATAATATAATCAAAGATATATGACCTGCGTAACGAAACAGAATTTTAATAATAATTATTATTATTGTATTATTTTCATTATTACCAATAAAGTAACGTAACAAACTACCTACATAATTCAAAAATCAGAATCAGAAATGTTGTATTTTAATTATAATAAAATAGGTTCCAACTACTTAACTGGTGAAATTTTAAACGCAGTTTTCTCGAGAATTATGAGAGCAAATGACAAATGTAGCCTATCACCGTAAAGCAGATAAAAAATGCTTCAAAATGATATATCACTCGACCCCTACTGCTACATACACACACGCATACACACAGACTTCTATCTAGAAATGATCTTAATCGTCTCAGGGAACTTTCCCTGTGCGGGAAAGTAAAAATCACACAAACCATCTCTCTAGGATTAGAGTTGCCTAATAGGAATTAAATCATTTCAGTTATTTCTTTTGATTCCGCACCGCAAACCATTACAGTTCCTTCTTTACATTTGGGGACAGATCTGACAGCGCGGAGCCAGCTTGTCTCCCACAACCTATTAAAACACAAATTCGCCGATCATTTTATTTTCTACCAGCAATGCTGGTCCTATCTGAAATTAAAACAGTTCTTGACCAATCATCAAAAGTCCAGTTTTGATGCTCTCACAGTACTTTATTTTGCCTTGATAATTTTGGATTTCTTAACAAATACTGCTAAATAACTCTCGAGCGCGAAGACTTTGTCTGAGAGTTTCGACGGAGATACCAGCGCCCATAGCTTGCAAATTTGCATTTGAAGCTTTTTCCTATACGAGCTAAAATGCGATCTGGTCTTTCCATAGTTGCCTTTCTACGACTTTTCCTTAGCCTATTCTTTAGGATTGTGTAACTCCCAAGGTTCTTGGAATTTTTCCTTGGAACATGCTTTTCTGATATACTCTCAACTTAGTTGAATATCATTCTTTCGTTTGTTTATATGATTTATTTGCGGTTTGCATTATAGCAGTGTAGTCTTTGAATTAAAGATCTAGACGTAGCGCTGCATATTGGAAGCAACGCAGGTACGAGTTAAGAAGTTCCATATAGTTATGTGCCACGGTAGTTTAATTGGTAAAACACCTGACCGGCAATCGGGAGATTTGGGTTCATATCCCATTTGTGTCATGGAAATTTTTTTAAGTCGTACATGTTTATTTAATTTATCTATATACAAATATAAAATATTAGGTATAAAGGAATCAATCACCATAAATTAAATTTTCATTTGATGGATTTAGCCTGCGAGAAAAATAATCAATTAAAACATTAAAAGTAATGTTTTAATTGATTATTTTGACTAAAAAGTCAAATTAAATATCAAATTGCGTTTTATATAAATTAATAATGATATCATATCGCGTTTGTGTATTTTATGTATTATCAGTTTTACTCACACATCCATTACCTATTCCAACATAAGTACGAGTTTTTAAATTTGTTGATATAAATAAAATTTTGAAGGCTAAATATTCTTAATCTACTTAAATTATTTTCATTCAAACCAGAGTCATTTACTAAATATATCTGATTCAAACATTTATTTAGTAAAACATATTTAAACAAATATACATATCAATACCTGATGCTGAATATCTGGATTTAGATCATTGAATAAAAAACAATGTTGCTCCTTCGTCGAGCATAGAAAAACCACTATTAACTGTCCTGCTACAAAAAAATGACTTAAGAAATAAATAGAAAAAATGCGATAACACCCTGTATATTTTTTTTTATTAAAAAAAAACATGGCATTTTTAGAACCAGTTCGGTGTCCCCAATCTATGGTTACCGTATGTCCGTTTCAGTTCGGAATACCCTGGATAAATAAAAAGATAGCAAAAAGAGGTCTGCACAAAAGTAAAGCACCAATATTGTCATTGAAAATACAGTGGTGTTATTGTTAGTTGGGATTTTAGTTATTAGACTAAAATATGCAAGGTTTAAATTTTTCATATCAGATCTTACATTTGACTCTTCATTGAAATGAAAAAATATTCTACACGGCAACCCTTTTCTTAGTAATCTGGCTGTTCCAAGCAGAAAACAGACTAGTTTTATGAGTGTTCCGCATGGAACACAAAAACCTCAAAAACATAATAAAAATACAACTGAGCAAACTTACCTGTTACTTATTACAAGAAGAGACACATTTAAACAATGTACTAAGTCGATTTTATTACCAAAACAATAAATCAACGAAATTATAACTTTATAATAACACTGAAATCGCCCACTATACAGGAACTATCAATGAGCATGATAATAAATACAGTATTCCCATAAAATAATGTTCAAATATACATATACATAATAAATCAAAACTACATTACACAATGATTGATAAATATATTACACTCATACATACTCCAATAATTCAAATATGTAATATGGAAATAAATACATTCAAATTAACTTTTAGGAACACAACAACACACTGTCAACAAAATAGTCTTTTTCGAAATTATTATATACAAAAAACATAATTACTAATAATTTTAATAGCTAATTGTCGAGCAGTGTCAATATCCTCGTAGACCATTGTACACTTTATTGACTGAGCTTTGGTTTAATATCTTTTTGATGGCTGCAATAAATGTTAAATAAATCTTAGTTGTTGATTACACCAAGTTAAATGTATGCGTATATTAAGGGCAAAAAAGGGCATCCATATATACTCAATTAACATAATATATGCAGTACAAGACTTTTTAAAAGCTTTTACCGTGTTGTAAGTATCGATAATAAAAAAATAAATCTAGAAATTTACCTGTCAATACAATTTTAAAACTCTTTCGAATACAATGTTTCTCTATGTTTTTAAAAATAAATAATGGAGGATATGATTAAAATAAAATTAACTATTAACAATAACTTTGGATAAGAGAAGTATTAAGCACGCTGTTTTCTTTATTGTTAATAATATTAATTACATAAATTGTAATTTTATAGAACTTATAAAATTTAGGGTTTCTAAAGCTAATCTTAGGAAACTTGAATATTGTGTTCTTATTACAAATAAATATATCATAATTTAACCATTTAATTCATATGAGGAGTTGAAGAGTGCGTTTACTTAGTTGAAGGCCTTTGTTTTCATTTTTTTCTTTTTGTTTGTATAGTTTAATAGATGTCATATGTTATTTGCCTAGGTCTAATATTTGCATGTAATTACCAATGGTGTAAATAAAAGAATAAGTCAAAAATAAGATTTGGCTCCTTCATAAAATATTGTTTGAGAGCTTGTAAAAAATATCGGCGGTTTTCTTTTTTATATGTGAAAAATGAAATGGTACTGTTATTATTAACTATATGGAACAGAATTAAAAATACAGAAAATAGTGTTTTTTATCCATAGTTAGGCCAAAGATTTTGTTGTGTAAATCTTTGGTTATGCGTATATTTTGACCTAAATTTAGTATTGATCGAGTGTTTACCAATTCATATTTTATCAATTACCAATGAAGAAGGATTTGATATGTTGGCGGTTTATTGTGAATACTACAAAAATGCCAAGGTTTAGTTAGATATTCAGACAAACGACCTCATAAAAAATTATTCATTCATTCATTGCCAAATCGTTTAAGTCAAAGAGTTTGGGTCACTCAACGGTCTAACATATATATCAAGTTTAACCTTCATGCCAGTATTAGAACTTTAGTGCAGCCACTGAACAGACCACAACATTCTAAAGACTCATAAAAAATATGATATTTATATATAACAATTTAAACAGGTTTCCATTCACGTATTCTCTTATAATTTTGAGTTCATTTAAGGTTATATCTTTACTTCTCTGCTTTTGGGCTATATGCATATATGTTGTAGGGATTAATTAACATCAAGCGTTAACAGAACAAAACTTCTGTAACTGGTTGTTGAAAATGATTAACGAAGACCTTTGATATTTTAAGAAAATTGATAAAATCAGAGACATTGTTCTATCGTTTACATATAAAAAAGAAATAAAGCGCCTATATTTTTGTTCAAGCTCTCAAAGAATATCGAATCGAACGAATCTTAAGAAAGTTATACACATTTTTTTCAAACAAGCATTCTCCGCCTCATCATCATTATTTCTAATAATAGATTTCTTTTATTTTTCTTGTATTGGGGTGAGGTTCACAATCATACACAAATTTTTTTTTTGATTGAAACTATTTCTTTAATAGTTTCATGTCGTCTTTTTTTTTCAACGTTTTGACAACACTTAGGTTGTCTTTTTCAGTCAGGTTGTAGAACAAGGTCGTTTATATGAAACGAAAATGTAAAAAAAATGTTTGTAAATTGAAAAAAGAATTTCTTGAAAAAGACAAGTTAAGTCTTGTGAAATGTTAAAAAAAAAAGACGACATGAAACTGTTAAAGAAATAGTTTCAATCAAAAAAAAATGTGTATGATTGTGAACCTCACCTCAATACAAGAAAAATAAAAGAAATTTGAAGATCAAGGTTCAAGAATAATAAATAAGAAAAATCTAATAATAGCGAAAATAAATTATTCGAAAAATTTTAAAATTTCAATCGGATAATTTTCAGTATGTTTCCTATTTACAGTTCGATTAACACTCTTAATAGTTTTAATTTTCATTGATGCCCATGAAAATTAAAACTATTTTCACAGCCATTTCCCTTGTTCACGCTTACAAATATGTTTTTTTTAAAAACCGTAACATATCGCAGGAGCTATATCCCTAGGGAATCCTACGAATAGTAGAAATTTGAAAAACAGGGGTCTCAACCATCAACATGAAGCTGGTTCAAGCTGTTTATTTTTGAGATTTGGCAAGCTAAAGTCCGAAAGGAAGTTTTACTATCGCCTGGCCGGAAACATACAATCAGTAGAAACTTTTATCGATCATTGATACCAATTACATCAAGAACATTGTGGAACTGACTCTCACATATTGGGTATTGGGTAACATAACAATAGGTATTGTTTCTGATATAAACAACTATTCACCAATATTCACATGGCACTTAAAACATCTTTTAAATTTACGAAAATTGAATCACACAAAAAGTATGAGAACGTCAAAGAGTTATTAAGAATGAAAAATTTGAAAAAAAAAAACTGCTCAGTAGTCTAAAATTATAATTCGCACACAAAATTTAGTTGAAAAATAACCCGAGAAGTGATGAAAATTACTTAGCCTTATTTAGGAATTAATATGATAAATTCGTTGCAAAGGAAAAATCTATAATCAAGGATTAAGGAAATCTCGAGTAAATCAAAATCACGTCTGAGAATGGGAAAATCTAGACAAAACAGTATAGTCCTTATAAACCAACCAACTATCGTTATACTCGCTCGGCTCACGACTATAGAAGAAATAGGATCCTTATATTATTAACTTAGACTACATTTTAGTTTCGAGCACTGCTCTATATTTGTAAATATTTTTTCTAAGAAATTATAAAACCCGGCTGCAATTGGAAAAGACAAAAATATGCTGAGTAACTTGTAAAAACCTATACAACAACACAAATATGAAAAAAATAAAATAGTTGAGTGCATAAATAATTATACTAAATCGGTACCTTCTTTTTCCTCGTTACTAAATTCCTGTTTAGGAAATTCCACATCAAACGTAATAAACAATGTTCCGTGAAGATTATTGTTCTCATAGTTTGGCATACCTTCGCCTTTCTTACGTATTCTGGCTCCAGGCCACGTTATTTTGTCCCTTGTAATTGTCACAATATGCCCATCTAGATGTGAAATTTCCCTGGTAAAGCCAGTAAGTGCATCCTGCAAAAAATGGTATTATTAGGATTGTTTTAGACAGAAAAGTTCCACAAACAATTAAACTTATAAAAACAAGCGTTTCGCTGATCATTTTGTCAGGTTTTTCATAGAAACTTTGCATGAAACTAAACAATATAGCTGTGTACGTGCCTTATATATCATACACCTGACACACCGCATTACTTGCGAGATGGAGAGGCGTGGCGTCGTTATTACTCTATGCCAAATAGGTAAAAAATATAGACCCGTTCGCGATTTAAGTTTAGTCGTAGTTTCTATTGACTCTCTGCTTTACGTTTTATAATAAGACTGTATTAACAATCAAAGGCTCCTGGACATAGTTGGAATGCACGGCCGACTTAGAGGAATTAACATCAACATAAAAAAGACAAAATTCCTAGTAATCACCCGAAAAATTGGATGAGTTCCATAATGAGAAACTCTCATACGATAGTGAAGACATAGAACAAGTAAAACAGTTTAACTATCTGGGCACTTGGTTATGTGAAGACTGGTCTGCAGACGTAGAAACCAGGTGCCGAATAGAAATAGCGAGGAGCTCATTCATGGGATTCAAAAACGTCTTTACGAACTCTGACTTTGACCTCAATCTCAAAATAAGATTCACAAAATGTTACTGGTGTATGGTATGGAAGCAAGTCCCATGGATAGCAAGACAAACCAAGAGGAAATTCTGAGGACGAAGAGAACGTGAATTACTCGGCACGATACAACGCAGGAAATCAGCGTACCTGGGACATGTGTTACGCAACGAAAGGTACCATTTGCTCCAACTATTAATAGAAGGGAGTGTGAGCAGAAAGAGGATGTGAATATCAAACATTGGACGGGAATAGGAACCACAGGAGAATTAATTCAGACCACCAGAGATAGGGAGAAATGGTCAGAAGTGATCGCAAACATCCATTAATAGATAGCAGCGGAAGAAGAACAATCAATTTGGAATTAATCTAGAATAGATAGAGAATATTTTTAATTGTTTATTTGTTTTGATATAATTTTATTGCCTATACCAGATAATAATGTAAGTGTAGTTAGGTTGTGTGATGGTTCTATGTACATCGCAGCGCGTAAGCTACTTGTTTTTGCAAACAGTCCGAAGTTTGAGGATATATTGTTCAATACGCGATATTTCTTGTGCCAGGCGGTCAGAATTCTTCAAGTATTTAATTTAGAAATTAAAACAATATTCAGTTAAAGATACTGTTATCGTATCATGTCAATGTCAAAACATTACAACGGCTTACTTGTAAACTAATTGTAACGTTTGTATACAAATCATCTTCCCTTCTCTCAAATATTGGATGAGGCTGAGTTTTTATCTTTAATACTAGGTCACCTGGATCTCCATCCAAGTGCGGTTCGCCTTCTGCTGTAAATTTGGTTTCTTGTCCATCAATCATGCCTACAAAATGTTATAATGTTATTATAATATATTTAGTCTTAATAAAATTATACTTTTCAGCAAGTGTGACATAAGCACCGGAATATAGGTAGGCTAATGGCTTAACCTCGCACTGAACGATAGAAAGAAAACCGTATGGCCCAGGCAATAGCGAATGTTTGCGCAAATCTTAATAAGCCTAAAATATTTTTCTGTTATTTCTGTAAACGGAAACTTTCCTCAAAAATATTTCTAATATATTTTCTTTTCAACAACAATCTCTTTCGAATTAAATGGCAATATCGATCAGTAAATTACTGCAATGTCCCAACAGAACATAACGAGTTTTACTTGGATACCTACTCCACTATATCGTATCGTAACTATTGCACTGTATATTTATGATTTAATTTAGGAAATTCGCGTAATTACCCAATTGAAACTCTACACGTACCGACATGTTTAGATATTTGTTAATGTTAATAATGACTAAATCAATAGTTAGGTATAAGTTTACCTGGTTCAACCTCCAATTCTAAAAGACGTTCTTCATTAACAAGTTTAACATTTGGACATTCATCACACACTGTCTGTTGTATCATTTGGAATCTCCCAGGTCCCAAATTCCTAGTAACCATCTCTTGGCGGCAGTTACATTTTCTTGTGCCCTGAGCAGCTTTCATAACAGGCTTGTTTCTTGTTATTTCAATGAAATTACCTACAAAATATTGCTTTATTATTACAATGACAGATTGACAGAACCGTTATAATTTACCAGTGTACAAATCTTCCAAAGTAACTGATATATCCATGACAAGATCTGCACCCCTAGGAGTCTCATGGCGCTGTTCTCCGCCACCAAAATGAAAACCGAAATCTCCAAAAAAGCTGGCAAATGGGTCCATTCCGCCGTCCATCATGCCATCTTTTTGTAAACAGTCTTCCCCACATCGATCATACTTTTTACGTTTCTCTTCATCTGACAAAACTTCATACGCTGCACCTAGATCTTGGAATTTCCTTGAAGCTTCTTCATCACCCTTATTTTTATCTGGATGAAGTTCTTTTGCTAACCGTCTATACGCTTTCTTAATATCATTTAAACTAGCAGATTTTGATACACCTAGAATATTGTAAAAGTCTCTGCCAGCAGAAGCTAGTAAAAATAACGAAATGTTTAAAATTAAACAAATAAACCAACACGGCTGCATTTTCTTCACACCAATATTAACACATATCACATATAGAAATTTAATGCAAATAACTGAATAATTAATTTCATAAATAATTCCTTTTAAATCTTACTTTTATTCAATTACACATTTGAATTTTAATTTATTTATATTTTTACTATCATCAGCAATCAGCACTCCAACCAAAATACAAGTTATACTTCAATTTCATGTGGAGCTTTCTGATTGGACATATTTCTAGGAGAGGTGGTAAACCATTGAATACTAGTTACATTGTCTTTTTAAAGACAATGCTAGTTATTACCGATTTATAAAATATTTTAATGTCAATGTAGCTGCATATTACCCAGATGCTTAATGGTCAGTTTCGATCTGTTTTGAAAATAACTGTTAACAAATAATGCTTGAAAATTAATTTAATTAATAACACCTTTCTGTGAAATGTTAGATGTTGGAACAAACCTATTGTGATCTGATAATGTCAAGCCAAAAATGCAGTGTTTGAACCTTTGAGTGCTTTTAATATAAAATAAGCCGCTAATTTTTCACTAAACCCGAGACCGTGACTGATTCATACCACTGACCACCCGAAGCGCTGCTATCGCGTCGAACACCAGTTCTTTAATATACTGTAGTGGGCGTTATAAGACGTCTCATTGTCTTCAAGGTCAATGGCGTCATCCTTCTATACAAACTCAGTTCAGCTAATAATCAAACAATATGCGTTATCCTTCAACTCGAAGAAGTATAACGGGTTTTCTCTTGTCAACTATACCTAGAGCCACAAGAAAATTTAAGAATTAATTTTAACCAATCATAATGAAGTATAGCATTTCTTTGTATGCCATACCCCATTCTGGTTGGTTATATTTAATTATTTTTCCTTAACTATTCTTATGTGCTTCTAATAAAAAATTTCTAGCATAATTTTGTAAAAGAAATGTTAGATTGAAGATGGGTGAAAATTGTTACTAGAGATTGCACTAAGGTCTAGCAGTATTAAGGTTAACCTTATTTTGACATATGAGCATGCGCATTTGATTTTAAAATAAGGTAAATTTTATTAAGGATAGTGATTGACTAATATAGAGATATTGCACTAGCAAATAAGGTCTTGCAATATTAAATTCAACATTCTGAGCATGCGCAGATTAAAATAAATTAAAGCCATCTCTTATAGCTGTTTTAATAAAGTCTTCATCTTTAATGATAAAGTCAAGCACTATCCTTATTAAAATTTACCTTATTTAATTTTCATTTGCGCATGCTCAGATTTTAAAATAAGGTTGACTTTAATACTGCAAGACCCTATTTGCAAGTGCAATATCTCTCTAGTAGTTTTAACATTACATGCTCGTGTTTCTTTAATTAAAAAAACTTTCGCTAAATTTCATGCAAATTATTTTTTTAGATATTTGTTAATAATTAAGTACTAAATCAATAGATAGGTATAAGTTTACCTGGTTCGACCTCTAATTCTAAAAGACAGTGTAATATCTCTCTATTAGTCAAGCATTATCCTTCATAAAATTTACCTTATTTTAAAATCAAATGCGCATGCTTATATGTCAAAATAAGGTTAACCTTAATACTGCTAGACCTTATTTACAAGGGAACTCCTCAGAAAAATAACAAACATATTTTTTTGAGGCCAACTCTCTCTCTCTCTAATATTGAACGTTGAATTGAGGGTTGAAGGATAACGTCTATTGGTAGCAACCTTAGACAAGCAAAGAGAGTGGACCCGTAACTGTACCGGTCGTTGTGTTACCACCTAGCACATATCCCTTAGATTCAGAGGCGTAACATACATAACTTAAGTGATATATTTTTGAAATTTTATTTAATTTTAATGATTAATAGTTTTAATAAAAAAAGATATGGGCATGTGGATATATTAATAATAACAATTCTTTATTTCAAATAAATGTACCTACATATCCACAATTACACGAGCATACAAATAAATGAAACGACGTCAAAAAAGAGAAAAACAAAAAAAAATTGATACTCCTAACTACATATCAAAATAATCCGCCAATAGATATGGTTCTAGTTCCACTGGTAATTTCCTAACTTTATTCTTAAATATCTTCAATCCATTTATTTCTTTGATACTTATTGGTAGTATGTTCACAAATTTAATTATCATATTATATAATGCTGATTTTTCGGTTAGTGATAATCTGTGAGCTGGATATGCAATATAGATATGCTGGATATGCAATATAGATAATTTAATTGATAAATGAAACAACATAATATGTTAATACATTGTATTTATTGAACAATACAAACATAAAATTAACAATATAGGTACTGCAGTAGACACAACCCCAATACATAACGTTTTTATTGTCCTTTAAATAGAATGAGTTTTCTTAATTGATTTCGAGAATGGGATCTAATTTGTGAGACTGTAGTTTTGTTATGAAATATACACGAACATTAAGATATTTGACACAAATAGATTTTATTAACAAGTATATTATGTGATTTGCTGGGCTATCTAGTGCATGTTGTTCTAAAGATTGAAATAATTAAAAAGCTAAAGTGACATTATTTCATTCACTTTTAACGCAAAAATTTGTAAAAAAACAAATTTTTTGGGAAAATAAAATGTCTACGCCCCTGATAAAGTAAACATCTTAGAGGTTTCTATCAAAATTTAATGCTTTATCATGTTGATTTTAAATGAATTGTGGTATCAAACAGTTTTAATTAGGTAAACTGAAACCTGTGATACTACATACTAAAAGATAATAGCCTAAAGATTACTTTTAATTATTCAAAACTAATAAAAACTAGAAGCGACTTGATTCATTATTCTAAGTTTTACCTATGAAACGAAATTCTGGACTCCTTTTGTTCACTGCGACTTGGGCATCCAAATGCCACACAACGTACCATTTTATTAATATACAAAATAAATTTCTATTCCCAATTTTTACAAATAAAATCATCAAAAATGGACACGTAGTTTTCAATTTTTCAGCACATAAAAAATGGCCGCCGCATTAAAAGCGTAACACTTGCCATGCATTCAGATATACGAACGTGCGGTATCCCCTCTCTTCCCTAATCTAAGGTAGCAACACTGAATCTAGGAATGTCATTTTCCTGTCATTAAAGTACAATAATAAACATTTATGTTTATGTATTCATTAAAGTTAAAAAAAGAATAAAGAATACGTACAACCGATTTTGAAAAATGTATTATATAAATTAAAAAATTAAAGAAAACATAAATTATTAACAACGTTTTTACTTGTGTTTCTTTATTTTGATATGTTTTATCTTTTTTTCAATTAATAAATAGCTAGTAATGTATTTTGAAATGAATTTCTTAATTTGGTCAATATTGTTCATGCTAACAATCTCTTTTACAACTATAAAAAGTGCTGTTGTACATAGTCATTCTCATGCGAATAAAGAACGTGAAAAGGATGGGGCCTACAGTCCCCGTGATCAAGGACATTTTGATCACGAGGGTGAACATTATTCTGAATTTGACCATGAAGCTATTTTGGGTAGTCATAAAGAAGCTGATGAATATGACCATTTACCTCCAGAAGAATCTAAAAAAAGATTGGGAATTTTGTTAACCAAAATGGATCTTAATGGTGACAAATTTATTGATAGACAAGAAATGAAAGCCTGGATACTGCGTTCATTTAAGTACGACTAGATTAATTTATTATGCATTCAAGATTGAAACGTATTGTTTTGAAAATTTGTTCTTGTCTTTTAGAATGTTATCAGAAGAGGAAGCTCAAGAAAGATTAGAAGATATAGATGACAATGGGGATGGAATTATAACGTGGAACGAGTATGTGTCTGACACATATGGGCTGGATTCCGACGAAGAACACCTAATTAATGACAGTAGATTAAATTATTTAAATGAAGGAGATATCGAAAGAAGTGAAGTAGGTAGAAAAGCAGTAAGTAGGTGGTGGTTAAACATTAATTAGTCTTTTGGTCCCCACTCGCACACTTTGATATACTCAGAACCACCCTGGATGGGTACCGATTATAGTCTCAGGGGTTATTGTAACATTTAAAGGCCCCATTTCCATCTTTAATTATACAACTCAAATTGCCCATTTGACTAGTATCGCTTACTCTAAATCAAATATTCCAAATTGTTATTTATATTACAGCTGGTAGCTGAGGACAAAATCATGTGGAAAGCAGCTGATAAAAACGGCGATAATAAATTGCAATTTGACGAGTGGGTATTATTCTCAAACCCTGAAGAACATCCTGAAATGCTACCAGTTATATTACAACAAACATTAAACGAAAAGGATAAAGACAAAGACGGTGCAATTAGTTTCCAAGTATGAACAAAATATCACATACAACAACAATGCATTTACTGTTTGGTTTTTAGGAATTTTTAGGTCCCAGAGGGGTTGAGTTAGATAAAGAAGCGCTCCAAGTAGAAAAAGCAAAATTTGATCACGAATATGATAAGAACAAAGATGGAAAGTTAGCTGGAAGCGAAATTTTATCTTGGATTGTGCCAAGTAATGAGTACGTAATTTAATAGTATTGGATATGTAGTCTCCGGACCTTAATCCACTTCATTTTTGTTCTTTGGGGCTATGTAAAAACTTATTTCACTAAACCTCGTGATTGATCTATAAAATGAGTGTCTGCGGCTCTATTTATGCAAGTATTGTCCTTTCAACACCATCGCCGGCGGTCTAAAATTGACCATTCATTTGATCTCAAAGAAAGTTAGTGAAGTGTTTGATTTTATTAAGTTTCTGTCGGATATATTTGTTTTAAATTAATGTATTGTTAACACACTTTCTTTAGTGAAATAGCAGAGGAAGAAGTCGATCATCTTTTCGCGAATAGC
Source organism: Apoderus coryli (assembly GCA_911728435.2). Lineage (NCBI taxonomy): Eukaryota > Metazoa > Arthropoda > Insecta > Coleoptera > Attelabidae > Apoderus > Apoderus coryli. The sequence continues at coordinate 7,936,352 of OU452206.1, read as the reverse complement.
GATGACGATCAAGACAATATTTTAAGTTTTCAAGAAGTCCTCGACCATCACGAAACTTTTGTTGGAAGTGAAGCTACAGATTATGGAGATCATCTTCATAATATTCATCAATTCCAAGATGAATTGTGATGGATGTAACAACTTCTAAACAAAAATTCGGAGTGAATGTACCTTAATTTATCTTAGTAAATTTATTTATAATAATTACAAATTATGTTCTATTTAAAATATATATTAATATGAATATGAACAATAATTTAGTATTTACGTATTGTAATATTTATTTTTATTTATTGTGCCATAAAAACCTAATACGTAATTATTTAATAAAAATGATAGTGTTTTTCAAAATGTCCGCATCACATGGCTAGATTATTCTGTGAGTAAATTAAAACAATAGATCTCAATAACGAATCTTAATGTTTCTAACAAATATCGAAGTAGATGGTATAGAAATGATCCTATTTTTTGATTGGACAGTTGCAGGTGTATTATCGCAAATATACAACTTTTCAAATGCGACGTTCTGATTGGCTAAAAATAATAATAAAACTACGACAGCGTACCACAGTTTAAAGAAAGGAACAGTTAGTTCTCTTCGTGTCGGCACGTCTGACGCACTGGGTACAAAGCAATAAGTTTTATTTGCTAAAAAATGTAAAAAGATCAACTTTATCTTAGGTGGATCAAACTTCGTACTTGGACATAAAATGGCATTAGAAACAACTTTTTTTTTTAATTTCCCTAAATAATGCCATTTTTGCCATATTTTGTAGAAAAACCCAATTTTGACAGAAATCATTTTAGCGCAAGAACTTGTATGATCTTTCCTTCAATTTGAAGCATAAACTAATGCCAAACTCAAATTTCATTTAAATTTAATAATTAAAAAATTTGCCATATGATGCGGACTTTTTGAAAAACGTATATGTATCGTAAATTGTTCATTTAAGTTAAAATGATACTTCAAACTAGAGCTGAAAGGCAAAGAGTGCTCCAGTACCCGTATGTATCGTAACATTTAGTCTGAATAACCTCTATAAAATAATTAGCTCCTTTACAGGGTCTCCTGATTTCGTTGTAATTGCAGCGTATCTCAGTTATTGTGAAAGTTAGCGGCATGCGGTTTTCGTCACACGTTGCTTTTTTTGTGAAACTCACTATGCCCTATAATAATAATGCTTTATTTGCATAACAGGCGTACACCCAATTACAAGGCAAACCAATAACAATAAATTCTTAATTACATATTAATAAGACTACACAACATTTTCTTAAACGTAATCAGCTTTCCATCAAAATAACTAACGCTTTCATAAAATTTGTATACATTTGACAAACTCGAGGCCATTGTTATCGGTGCTCTACTCTCGTACTTTGAATGTATTTGAGGGTTTCTGAATAAATATGGGGATCTTACATTATATTGTGGGACACTAAAATCAATGCTCTCCAGCAAATAGGGACAATCGATCTGGCCGTTAACTTAAAAAGCATCAACTGATATGCTACTATTCTACGAGATTTCAAAGATGTAAAATGGAATGGAATCTGTTTAAGAGAAGCGAGTGATCAATGCCACGTTCAGGAAAATGTCCATCCACCCTAAATCCCAAATGCTTTAAAAGTTTGCGTTGAACATTCTCCAGTTTATTAGTATGAACTTGATATATTGTAGCCCAAATGACTGATGCATCATACTCCAACTTAGATCGGACAAGTGCGTGATACAAGGCAATCTGGATCTGTCAAACCACTGGTACTTCTGAAAATAAATCCAAGTGGACGAAGAGCACGCTGGGTTATGTTGTGTATGTTGATTAAATGTCTACATACAATCAAGTCACACCAAGGTTCTTTTTAATTGAGCACCTCCGAAGATTTATGTTATAATCACACATACATATAAATGTATATAGGTCCAAAAGAAATTTTTCTTTGTTCTTGTAGAAATATAAGTTTATAGATTATTTGTTTGTTGTTTATTAAGGCATCAAAACGGCAATTTTTACTGAATTTACTTAGAATTTTGGTATTTTAAAGACTAATATCATAATGGATAACCGCGACAGAAGTTAACACTATACCAAAATTACAGGGTGTCCAAAAATCCTCATAAGTAACAATAAATTTTTCGATAACGCTCTTTGAAAAAATAACTATTAAGTGTCATATATCATTTCAAAGGAAAAAAATTGCAATTTTAATGGCTAAAAACTCAAGGTGGTTTCATTTAAAAAACATAAATTTGGTTCATATTTTGAAACTGAGACCAAATAAAAAAATGAAAGATACGCCTATGGACCCCACATAAAACATCTATCAAAAGCCGTTTATATATTTCCAATATCTGTTATAGTCTCCGAGATACGACAGGGGTCTGAAAAGTAATTTTGAATTCGGCCCTGAATCTCGAAAGCTACATGTGTTACCTAAAATATGAGTAGGACATAGTGAGTTTCACAAAAAAGTAGCAACGTATCGCGAAACCAACTATATGTATATATGACGTATTTTGTTAGGAGAGATTCACATACAAGATTCGACAAGTTTGCATGTAGTTTCTTCCATCATGACCCTTGCCCTTGAAACATCATTATTTCCAATAAAATAACGTAACAAACTACTTTATTCAAAAGTTAGAAAGAAAACGTATTGCCAGAGCTAAGACACGAACCCGTAACCTTCCGCATACGAAGCGAACGCCCTACCAATGAACCAACAGCAACCTGGTAATATTGTATTTTATTTGTTATATACAGGGTGGTCCAACGAAAAGTTTGCACCTAGCTTTTCTCTTTTTTTTGTAGTCGAATGCGAAAATGCTCGGACACGTCGATTTTGCTTTTGAGGGGGACACATTTTAAACATATTTTTCGATCTGCGCCTTTAACCCCCTAGCGGGGGTGAGTAACAACCCTAAAATTTTAAATAGAAAGAGGGGTCTAATGACATATCATTTGAAAGGACACAAAATTGTCTTTCTAATGATACCCTATTTGTCGAATTTTACTAAAACAGTTAATACGAAAACGACTTTAAAGACATTAAGCCGATAATTTTGGTATTAATGAGAAATACAAATAAGTTTTAATTATTGCGAGTGAAAACACCTGCAATCGTTAGTACATTCCAATGTTTGTTAGTTTTAACATTGCTTTGTAAAAAAAGTAAACAAGCTGTTAAATTGATTTATTAAAACGTTACATTAACAAATGTTGAAAATGTGACCCATTTGATTCCATACAATAATACAGATTTTGTTCAAATCTATTTCTAACATTTTGTAGCATATCAGGTGTTATGTTTCTGCACTCTTCTGTAATGCGTTGGCGAAGATCTTCTATGGACTCGGGCTTCGTGGCAAAACATTTATTTTTTAAGTGCCCCCAAAGAAAAAAGTCTAAAGGCGATAAATCCGGTGACCTGGCAGGCCATTCAATTGGGCCCCTCCTTCCAATCCACCGTCCAGGGAACCGGTCATCTAAGAACTGTCTTACAGGAGCCACATAGTGCGGAGGTGCTCCATCTTGCTGGAAATAAAGCCGAGCAGCAGTATGATTTTGGTCATCTTCTATTATTTGTGTTATTAAAGGATCAATTGTGTCTTCAAGCATGTTTAGGTACACTTCACCAGTTAAATTTCCAGGAATAAAAAGTGGTCCTATAATATGATTTCCTAATATGCCACACCAGACGTTTATTTTTTGAGGATACTGGGTATGAACCTCACGGAATAAATGTGGGTTACTGTCATCCCAGTAACGGCAATTGTGCCTATTTACAGCTCCATTCAAATAAAATGTGCATTCGTCGGAAAAACAAATGTTAAATAATAATTGCGGATCTTCAATTAAACGCTGGCTCATTGCTTCACAAAATTGCAGCCTTCTATCAGGATCATCCTCATTTAGTTCCTGTACTAATTTGATTTTGTACGGATGAAATTTGTACGCTTTTAAAATTCGTATTATGGACGAACGGGAGACACCTGAGGCTTCAGCTAGTTGACGGGTACTTTGACTATGATCCATTTCAACATGCCCTAAAACAGCGACTTCCACAGCTTCATTTCTGATCGGTTTCTGCGGCTGGTGTTTTACATTACAGACAGATCCGGTATCTACAAACTTTTTAACTAACTTGCCAACGTACACATCATTCACATTTTTATCGGGATGTCTCTCATTAAATAAGCGAGCCGTAAGTCTAGCACTACTATTATTTTGAAAATAAAGTTTAACAATTTCAACTCGTTCTAGAATGGAATAAATCATTTTGTACGGTAAAAGTAAAATAACTTGAGAAGCAACCAAACTGAATCAATGAAAAGACTAAAATAAACGGTGTAAATTCTTTTCCTACACGTATCTGCAGTTTTTATTTCAACAAAAAACGCAAACGATTAGTGAGGAATTTAGTTCTGATAAATAAGATAGTGTTTTTGAAATCCCGTTTTTCTTCAAAGTAAATAATTTAGAAATGATTGTAGTTGTTTTCAGTCGTAATAATTAAAACTTATTTGTATTTCTCATTAATACCAAAATTATCGGCTTAATGTCTTTAAAGTCGTTTTCGTATTAACTGTTTTAGTAAAATTCGACAAATAGGGTATCATTAGAAAGACAATTTTGTGTCCTTTCAAATGATATGTCATTAGACCCCTCTTTCCATTTAAAATTTTAGGGTTGTTACTCACCCCCGCTAGGGGGTTAAAGGCGCAGATCGAAAAATATGTTTAAAATGTGTCCCCCTCAAAAGCAAAATCGACGTGTCCGAGCATTTTCGCATTCGACTACAAAAAAAAGAGAAAAGCTAGGTGCAAACTTTTCGTTGGACCACCCTGTATATACGTTCCAACTAATTAACTGGTGACATTTTAAACGCTATTTTCTCGAGAATTATGGGGGCAAATATCAAAAGTGACCTATAGCTGTAAAGCAGATAAGAAATGCTTTAAAATGATGTATCACTCGACCCCTACTGATATATGAAAATTTAGTGGTTGTGTCCACCCCTATCACAGGGCTTAAGCGATTTCAACCAAAATCTAATGGGTTCATCCGAGGACTGCCCCAAACTCATATACCAAAATTTAGCTCAATTGGTTAAAGCGTTTGGGCGCTATCGTGGCAGAATACATACCGACACACAGACTTCCATCTGGAAATGGTCTTAATCGTCTTCAAAATGGATATATCCGTCTTTATTTCACATTTTTTTTAGCGCGTTCACAATACTTTCCCTGTGCGGGAAAGTAAAATGAAAATTATCTCCAACTTTAAAGTATTTAATATATCTGCCATAGCCGTGTTATATGCCAAAAGGTAGAACTTTTTTAACTCTTATGACTTTTCCTTGAAAGATTTTTGATAGCTGTTATACCTAAAGCAATAATAAAATCATTGATTAAAACAAAATTTTATATTAATTTGAACGGAAAAATTCAGACTAGCAGAAAACAAATTATACCTTAAATTCCCTTATAGATAGAGTGCTAGTCATAGAGAGTTGAGGTATAATTTATCCTGTAAAATCGCTTATGAAATAGATGGAGAACTTCTACTTCTGATTCCTAGAGTAAACACAAATGCCAGTCTTTAGGGTTTGTTTATTAATCTGAAGAAAAGTGTTCCTCTTTCTGTGAGCCTAACCTAGAAATAGCTCACTATAGTCTTGTAATCCAAGACAAATTATACATAACATTACAATATCCAAGTGACAATCTTGTTTCCAAAACGCGTCTGTGAAATAAATTAAACTACAATTAAAGGTAACATTTATTCGTTTTAATAATAATTAAATTACATAATAAATAACTTATATAAACAATATATTAAATCGCTTTGCGTCAAAGAAATGTTTTACAGTTGTACATGGTTCGTATATAAATTAAAATATAAAATTTTGAAAATAAAAATTGTATAAACAAATATTCATAAAACAATAATTTAATAGGAGTATTTAAATTGGAGTTTCGTAATTTTAAGATAATAATCCATTAATCCCAATTAATGTTGTTAATTCAATTATACAGCCAACTTTAGGGCTTTATTTTTAAATTAATTAACATGCTAAAGCTCCTATTTTCAATCACATATCCGTTAAATACTGTCATCAGAATTTATTTAATAATTTATAAAGGCATTTCGAAATTGATATCTAATTTAGCATCCCTCGCCAGACTAACAATATTTGACAGTTTCACAGCCAGTCTAGCAGCCTCATCCAAATTATCTACTGGTAGAATTTTCAGGCCTGAACTGGCAATTAATACTTTGGCGTCGTCCACATTGGTACCTTGTAGCCGGCATACAATTGGCATGCGAAGACTCAGCTCTTTTGCTGCAGCGATTATACCTTCGGCGATGACATCACATCTCATAATACCTCCAAAAATGTTTACCAAAATGGCGTGCACCTACAAAATTAGTCAATTACTGTCAAAACTATGTTTGTTATATTTGCAATAATATCTTAAATAACTATCTTTTAACTATAACCCTTTCTACATAATATTTTTATTATTTCAAAAATGAGGAAAAATATGTTGGAGTAATTCTCAAATAATTTTTCGCAACTTTTTTAATATTGACAGGTTGTAAACTTTTCCATTTTAATCAGCCTGATATTAAATTCATGGATTTAGTATTATACAATTCTTTTATTAATAAACCAAATATGTAGTTAATTTGTTTACCCTTAAAAATGTCCCAATTATCATTTTTCTCAATTCAGAGAAACTTCCTGTTCGATTTGGCAACGTTGTTGTATTACTGTTAATGTCACTAAGATAAATTGATTTTCACTCAAATGATCGAGTTGGTCAATTTCGGAACTTTTAATCCGGATACTACTCGATTTTGTTCTTAATAACGAAACTGAAAGCACTTACTTTAGGATCTGCAGTAATGATCTTAAATGCTTCTTTCACTGCCTGAGCCGTGGCTCCACCGCCTACATCCAAAAAGTTAGCTGGTGATCCTCCATGCAATGAAATAATATCCATGGTGGCCATAGCAAGACCAGCACCATTTACCATACAACCAATGCTGCCATCCAATGCAATATAGTTCAGATCAAATTTGGCTGCAGCTACTTCTTTTTCATCCTCCTGTGTCCAATCGCGCAAAGCAAATAACTCTTTTTGTCGAAAGGCAGCATTGTCATCGAATCGAAATTTGGCGTCCAGAGAAAAGTCTGAAACAAAATGTTATGTACAATAAGTTTCCAATATAACGAGAATTTGCCAAATACTTTCTACACTATTAGACTACTCACATGTTTCATTTGCATCTTCGGCATATGGATTGATTTCGATTAGTAACGCATCTTTTTTTATGAATAAATCGTACATTTTCAATAACATATCAGCAGTTTTCGCTTTTTGTGATGACAGACCCACTTTAACAGCTACTCCTTCCGCCTGCTCTTTTGATAAACCTTTAATAATATCCACAGGTTCATAAACAATGGCGTTTGGATTTTCGGCAGCTACTTCTTCGATGTTTATACCACCTTGTGATGAAGCAATAATGACTGGACCCTAAACAAATACACAATTTTAACACTTATATACTAGATAATAATAATAATCCAAAACAGTTGAAAAACTACAAGATGTCCAGAAAGTGTATTTATAAATTCAATAAAATAAAGTAAAAATTAGAATTTTATTTTTGGGACGATTTGTAGAGAAAGTTGAGGAAAATTAAGTTATAATATTATGTTGTCCAAATGTTGACAATCGCGCTGCTGGCACTCCTCTAACCAACAACGGAAATTATCCGCCACGCGTCTACACATCTCTCTGGAAGTGGCGACCACTTCGGTGAGGATGTTGTGCTTGAATTGCAGTAGAGTTCGTGGTTTGTTTGTATACACTTTCTGTTTAAGGTATCCCAACAATAAATAATCAAGGAGTGTAAGATCGGTGCTCCTCGGAGGCCAGTTGATGGAGCTTCGACGAGAGATCACTTTTTCTAGGAAAAGTTGATTGAAAACTGCAAGCGGAGGTCTGGCAAGTTATTAAAACCATGTTTCTACATTCAAACTTTCAAACTCCTGCAGTTGTGGACCCAAAAAGTTCCTTAACATATCGCAATACCGTTCACTCTTTACAGTAAGTGCTCGCCCTCGCCGGTCTGCAAAAAAATAAGGCCCAATGATGCATTCACCAGACATGGCAGCCCACGCAATAACTTTTGGACTATGTAGTGGTCGTTCATGTTTCTCTCTCGAAGTTTCGTTGGCCCAATAGCGGCAGTTCTGTTTGTTTACTTGTCCGTGAAGTGAAATTTTCCTTCGTCACTAAACATAATGTTTTCAAACGTTGAAGCATTTCCTTTGCACAATTCAATCGGACCGGATAGTCGGTAACTTTCAGTTGAGCTGAACTTTGTATGCTGTAAGATGTAAATTTTGCTTCAGAATCTTGTGCAACGAAAATTTGCGTTTGCGATCTGATTGAGAGGGATTTTGACAAACTGAAACTCTTACATCTTCAATCGTTTGTTGGGTTCGAACAGAGCGCGGGCGACCTTGATTGTGAATGTTTACACTAGAACTGGTATGTTCTCAAACATTCGAATCCACTCCTTTCTGATGCTATCGTCATTCGGTGCATTTTGTACACCATTGCGATAGTAGGCGCGTATGAAAAAAGGGCGATGGTATCCTGGGTACGCTTCCATGGTTACTAAATATCCAAAGAGCAGCGGAACAGACCGTCCTTACGCAACTCCTCCCAACATGTTTCATTACAAATAGGTCACGAATTATTATTAATTAATGAGTTATAAGAAACCCTTTTGCCAAATTCCATACTGTTTCTAAATTATAAAGTTTTTAATTTGATCGATTAAGATGTTTTGTAATACAATACAGAATTTTTTTTTCATAATGTCAAAAGCCAAGGACAATTTGGCAACCTTGTAAACGCATTATTTTTGGCGCTTGGGAGATATAGGTATACGCAGACCTTATTGGAATAAGTAGTTTCTATATAATATTAAGGCATCGAAATAAACAGAATTGAAAAGAACACTAAAAATGTATGGACACATATAACAGTTCTCTAAGTAATTAACAATTCATAATGCGGATTCATAGGTGCATCTAATTTAAAACAGCCCACTAATACCTATGAATCTGTATTATGAATTGTTAATTACTTAGAGATATTTAACTGTTAAATGTGTCCATACATTTTTAGTGTTCTTTTCAATTCCGTTGACTTAATATTAGCTTCGTTCGCGGCCACGATTCTGAATTGGTTGTAGTTCTCGACGCTTGCGCAGTTTCGATTTCGGCGTTCGCGGTGAAAAAATTATCGAACTACTAGTAATAGAATCAAACAGTTTGGCGTTCGCGGTGAAAAAAGAATCAGTTCATTACCGGTGCTGAATCGATTTTTCAGTTCTACGGACTGAGGAAGAACTGTTGGTTCTGACATGCGCAGTCTAGCTAACCAACAATTATACACTGGTTATATTTATTTATTGTTTATATGTTTTATCTTTGTAGATATATAAGTCTTTATAAAGACAATGATAAGGGTTTTAGACAGTGTCAGTGACTACAAAGAAGAAGACATCCAAGAAAGAGTAGAATAGGGGATGAAAGATTTTATTTTTTCATGTAGATAGATCTGAGTATTATAAATAAAAGGAGAAATGTTTTGTGTCTGTTATTTTTGAGGTTTTACTTTTTATTTCTTGTGAAGTATTTAGTGACAGTGACGTCCTGAAAAAATTGAAAAGAACAAAAATAAAATAAGTTTTCAATTAAACGTTTCTTGTTTCCATTACTTTATTAAAATGTTATTAAAAATTAAAATGTGCGGCAAATCGCTGTGCAAGGTCTTCTGCCATTATTTAAATGTTCACGATATTCTTCTTCACTAAATTGCGGGACAATATCTTCATAATAGGGATAATATTTGATTGAACTGGACTGAACAGTGATTAAAGATTGAACACGTCAACATAAAAATCGAAAATATAACACAAATATCTTCAAATGTCTAACTTTTATTAACAACTGTGACACGACGACAACAGAACATACAACGTAAAATTAAAATATTCCGGCATCCAGCTATGCGATTCTATTTCGCGTTCGTGGCGATTACAATAACTGTAATCGAAATGCGTTCATAACTGTTATGAACGCATTTCGAACCGCGCCTGCGCTTTAAAACCAGTTCTGTGACGTCACGATTCAGTTCAGAATTGTGGCCGCGAACGAAGCTATTATATAGAAACACTACTTATTACAATAAGGTCTGATTATGTCATAATATATGAGGAAATGTCACAATGAGACAGGTTAAGGAATTTTATTGACTTGATTAAAATTGTTTAAGGTCAACGCCTTAGAAACATTTTTCTTTCTTAAAGTAAATAAACATTTAATAAATAAATGTAATTAACATATGTAATGTAAACAAAATATTTTTATCTGAACACTATAATATAATAAATAATGTAGAATTACTAGAATTATGTCTATCAGTTATCAAGTTTTGTTATGAATAACTTTTTGGTCGATACCGGAGGTTTACATTAGTATAGATACATACTGTTCTTCCTAATCATTAGATATGCAGTAAATTTGCTTGTTTTTAATTTATTAATATTTACTGATAAAATTAAGTACAATATCAATATGATTCCCACTTCAATAATTGGACGCGATTCACTATTTACTAAATGTTTTATTTTAATTTTTGTGAATTTTGGGTATCTGCGATACTTTTAATCAAATGTCTAAACCTTATAGAATTACCGATGGACCCTGCTACTAATATTTATTTTACACCATATACACACAAATACGTTCAAAACTGCCACTGATGCATTCCACGCTAGTTGCAGTAAGGCTGATAATAATAATAATGATCGAGTTATCTGTATCTGTTTTATTAACCTGCTCTACTCGTTACCTACTCGTGCTGGTTATTATCGTAAAATTTTTTACTGAAATACCGTATGTTACTAAGAAAAATATAGCGACAGGTGGTGACAAAGTAATACCGTTAAGTCAAGCCAATATTTTACAATAAAGACTTATCGAACGACGTCGACCATTGTCCACAACTGCTTTGGTTTCAATCAACGAAAAAATTTGTTCTGACATAATGTAAACATCAAGGCCCGACAGCTAATCTACGACAAAATAACTAATGTGGCTCTAATTGGTAAATATTCGTTTATTCAATCAAAATTAAAAAAAAATGAAATACCCGCTTTGTGCAAATTACGGAAAATTCAATCTAAACTTAAACAACTAAAATATCAGAGCTATTTTCAAAAAGTGTACGTTATCAAAATAATCATTGGAGCTTCTCCACCTGGAAAACAACATAATTGTAGTTGGTCCGCTTTGAAAATAACGTAAGATCATTTTTCGTACGTACGGATAATCTGAATGGTTTTAGCGCGAATTATCATTGACAAGTCTGTACAAGATTTTGCACACCAAAGTGTGCAAAATTAGATCAAAATCTAATTCAAAACAACAGAAACACACATTGGAGATTGCCCACTTTCATTTTTAAAATTGGATTGGATATTGTATGGTTCGAAACTTAAATGTCAATAGAGATTGTACGTTTTGAATTTAAATATAATTTTCTGCCTTCAAAATCCGTTAGAGATTGCGGGTTTTGGAAAGAAATTATGAATTATTTCGACGCAGGGCTACAAACTCGACATCTATCAACAACAACAATGTTTACATTTTTGTTCAGTTTTACCAAAGGTAATTTAAAATACTAATAATATTGAAATTTTAAAAAAATTGGTAATTATCTACGAAAATCGAAATTTTATAAAACTTATTTTCGTCAAAATCAGCATCAAAAAGGAAACAAAGTAGTGACATAAAATCTAAACCGAGCCAGTTTGATTGTATCATTAAACTGCACTCATCGTTTAGTCTACTAGATACTGTATAAAACGATCAAAACTTGCCCACCCTGTAATATATTATATAATATAACAAAAACACTTAAATCAAATAGTCATACAAAAAGGAATGCACAAGTGAATGACTTTGAGAATGTTTACAATTACTATTAAAAGAACAATCTACAATTTTATCGTTATCGTAATTAAAAACAGATTCATTTTATACATAATATAAGTTTATACGATCGTGTACGTATTTATAAAACATTTTTTAATCGAACAAAATTTTATTTATTTTCCTAATGTAATGTTATCAACTACCAATTAACAATCCACAACTAGGAATCGATATAAAGGGTTCATTATGCTATGAAGCTCAGTAAAATGCCAAGCTACACAAATGAGCTTGTCCCTGGCAAAACTACAAATTTGAAACTGAAAAACCCAACCTACTACGTAAAATCAGGCACCCTAAAAGGGACATTAAACATAATTTCATTCGTTTTCTAATTATTTGTAGACAGCAGTTTTCTTTACTAATTAAAACCAGATCTCAAATTCATATTTGATTAAATAAAGCTTGTAAGTTTTTATACCGTTAATAGACCGCTAGGTATTAATATCTAATATCATTTATACTTACGCTGAATGCTCTCTCCATCATAACTGCAAAATAAAACTCTTTGCGTGGAAACTTTCTTTCGGCAACCATCACTGCATTGCAAATTCTGCCCTTTTCTCCTGTCTGTTTGGTAACCAAATACTGCCCCAACATTTGTCCTGAAATATCCTCAGCTTCTTCGGGACTAGAGAATTAATAGTTTTGAAAATATTATTAGTTTATTCAAATCAGGATGGAAACACAACCTTTTTCAAAATGATTTGATTTAGTTTTTGATAATGAATGTATCTCAGGTCAAAAAATATGTAAATTTAAATATTTTGAGTATAAAGGGTGTGAGGCAACAGTGTTTTCTGTAATTATTCGATTTCATCAGCCCCTAGGTATGAATGCACGTGCACATGTAGTTTTGTGTTTTTTTAAATAAATGTATCACTAATGCTCTTTTTAATCATTATTTGACAAAAAAACCTGGTGTCTGTAACCATATATTTTCAGCAGTGAACGTGTTAAACGACACTCTCACATATCTGACAATCTAACTTCTTAAGATTCTATTTTCAAGGATTGGTAAAAAGAATTAGGAAGTCAACGTCACCTCCATTAAGACACCAATTTTTTTCTTAAGCGAACGGTTTTTGTTAAAAGCATACCAGCTAATAATTACGCAAACCAAAAACAACAAAATTCTTATTGAAAATGGAATATTTGTTAATGACAATTATTAATTTGTAAATTCTTGGTATTTGAATCTGCCACTAAATTAATATAGTAATCACTTACGAATAAACCATGCGAACACCTCCTTTAAGTCCATTTTTAAAGTGACCTTTCCCTCGACCACCTGCCAAAACCTGCGCCTTTAATACTAAATCTTTTGTATTTAATTTTTCAGCAATTTCTCTAGCCTCCTGCTTGGTTTTTGCTACCCCAAAATTTGGTACAGTTATTCCAGCACCCTTAAGTAATGAATAGCTAATATGTTCATGTACATTAAGATTTCTTTTCTGTTGTTGTTGAGGCTGCCAACGTCCGCTCGTAACAGATCCTAGGACCTAAATACATAAATGTATCCTGTACAATAAATCTAAAATGTTTTATGTAATTTATTAGCATTAGCCAAATAGTTTGCAACTTCCAGAATAAAATTAGATTGTGTCAAGGTTAATTAACTACAAAATACATTAATTCGGAAGTGGATACATGTTATAAAACAAAAAACTCACCTTTGACCCATTTTTTAATATAATATTTTCCGTAAGGGCTACTGTCCTCAACATTGTCGCCATTGTTTAAGACGATCAGTAATAAATTATTGGCCGTATAATTATTTTTTCTGTATAATTCTCTATTGACAATGAACTGACGCAACTCTCAAATTTAGGGATGCTAAAAAAGTATCGATACTCTGAAAGTATCGATACTTTTGCTGCAGTATCGAGTATTTTTGTAATCGATACTTTTAGAACGATACCAAGGTGGTATCGATACTTTCGTAGCAGTATCGGTATCGAAAATAATTATTGTACATTATACTGCCACCACCATATTATCTTCTGTGTTTTTTTTTGGTCATACATTCAGACGACCACTGTTATGTAACATAAGGGTTATTCTTTCGTAGTGATTGATCTGAACCAAGTGAATGTGATTAAACTGAATGTGATTGTACTGAACTGAATATTTGGCGAAACCGAAAGATCATCTTTTTTGTGATTGTCTTTCACTTAACCTCAAAATCTTGTGAAAACAACCAAATCTGCTCTGAAAACTGGAAAATTATTTCTTCCATGATATTATTATCCATGTTTTAAACTTTTGCAATATATTGGTTTGATTCGAAATTATATTCCAATTATTATCTCTCAATATTCAATACTTTTAAAGGTTAACTGTTAACTGAACGAACTAACCGGTACCTAGAGGTTGATCAGTAAGGGGCAAGGGGGGTAGGAATTTTAATCAGTTTGGTTGAAGTGATCGATGTCGAAAGAATACGCACAATCGTGAATAAACTGACAATTTTCAGATTGTTCACTTAGTTCAGTACGAAAGAATAACCCTATACATACATTCAACAGTTTTATTGTTAAAAGTGTAATGTACAGTTTCGATACCGATACGTAAGAGTATCGATACTTTTTAGACAAGTGTCGGTAGGAATCGATACTTGGCAAAAAAGTATCGGTATCGATACTTTTTATTTTTTTAGCATCCCTACTCAAATTAACGGGATTACTACTGATCACTGATCCTGAACTGTCTGAATTCTATTATGACTTTTCACTTGCTGCCGCCTAAGTGTAGCGTTACATTCGATCAACACTTATTAATGTTGTGAGAAGTTCAAGTATATTAATTTAGTGCATAATTTACAGTAGATATCGGTTCTATCAGGTTTGGAAGTTGGTTTTTTTCATTTATAATTTCTTATAGGCGTGTTTCTTCAATGTCAAATCCCCGCAAATTTTCACTCGACTCACTCAATCACTCGTTCCGTTTAGAAAATTGACAGAACTTCAACCACAATTCTGCTTTGTGCCAATATCGTCGTATGAACTTTAGTTATTTGTGGTCAGTTTGCAATGACAGTGGCATGGACACCGATGACGTCTGCGCGAATTCGACTTATTTTGAACCGGCTGATATCCTACCTACTGGGTGTATCGTTTTACGCACTATCTGTCAATTCTTGGGAATTGCAAAAGTCACATCAGTGTGTCAATTTTTGAAATCAACGGGTCTAACCGATTCAGAGAAGCGAGGCATGGCCTAGTGCATTAACATAACGGTGCCTCACAAAAGATGTGAGCTGAGTGTTCTCAGATATTTTAATCGCTTTACCTGTGAGTAAAATATAAATTATGAACATCAAAAATAACAAATTGAGTTTTGCTTTAGTCGATTTCAGGATTTGTTTTCTTTGGATACAGTTTAAAAGACAAATTAATTACCTAATTAAAAAATATACATTTTGTACAATGTCTGAAGGCAATACTGTAATAATTAGAAAAGCTAATAAAGATGACATGGTGCATGTATATAAATTAATAAAGGTGGAACAGTTAACTATTATTTTAGCATAACAACTTATATACCTATTTGTTAATAGGAATTAGCCAAATTTGAAAACATGGAAGATCAAGTTAAGATTAGTGTAGAAACTTTGGAACAAGATGGTTTTAATTCCGCAAATCCAATATTTTCCTGTTTGGTGGCAGATATTGATAATGGCGAAATTGCAGGATACGCTATTTACTTTACGTCTTATTCTACTTGGTTAGGAAAGTCAATATTTTTAGAAGATTTGTATGTGCAACCAATGCATAGAAACAAATCTATAGGCAAACAATTATTCCTCGCCGTGGCGAAAATTGCATACATAGCTCCTAGTAAACGACTGGATTTCCATGTTTTATCTTGGAATCCTGCTACAGATTTTTATTCAAGATTAGGAGCAGAAGATTTTACTGTCTCAGAGAAATGGCATTTGTACAGATTAAATGAACAATGTTTAGATAAACTTCTTTCCTAACATAAAATATTCGTCGCGGAAGCTTAATTTATATACTAACATTCTTTTATCATTTCTTCATTTTAACGTGTTATTTAGAATAAATTTGTACTGCGCTATTGTGTTACATCAATAATAATTGTGGTAAGTTCTGGCGAATGGAACCAAAACAAATTTACTGGATATACGTTATTATGGTCATAAGACCAATAATAACGTATGGAGCTGTTGCTTGGTGGCCGAAAGTTTTACAGTGAACGACCCAAGCAACATTATTTGCCTGGCAGGGGCAACCTTCTTTGCCTATTACTCGAGCATTATCCACCACACCGTCATTCTGGATTTAACTCCTCTTCATATAGTTCTGGAGAAGGAAGCCAGGTGGACTACATACAGATTACATACTACTAGCTGTATGGCAGAGGCATATATGGAGGACAACAGACTGGTGGTCGACATTGAAAGTCACAGCATTCTGGGAATGAACTCTGATGTGCAATAAACTATAACCTGCCTTATAATGTTCCCAGCAGAATAATGGGGGGAGTTGCAAAGCGCGGACTATTGCTATTTTACTGATGGATCAAAGATACTCAGGTACAGGGGCCGGTGTATATGAAAGCAGGCCCAAGAACAATGTTTGGGTTCCCACCACGAGCAGGAGCACTGTGCAAGGTCAATAAAAATATCTGATAACCAAGCGCCCATAAAGGCCCTAAGCTCATTAAGATCCACATCAAGAACAGTGTGGAATTGGCAAAACTGACTCTCAAATATCGGGAGAAACAATAATCTCACTCTGGTCTAAACGCGAGTAAAATACCCTCGGAAATAGCCGACTCTCTGGCAAGACAAGGGGCTGAAGGAGAATTTATCGGACCAGAACCCGCAACTGGCATATCATTTAGCACTGCCAAATACATACTTAATATCTGGATAATCACAAAAGTTCAGTTTTGTCAAAAATATCCAGTTTTAGTACATTCAAAGGAGTTTATTGATCCATCGAAATCAACATCAAGAACAGTGTGGAATTGTCAAAACAGGCTCTCTAAGGTTCGGTACATTGGAAGAAGTTTATTAATCCATCGAAATCAAGAGCCAGGGAGTTGTTGGGTATGAGTAGATCTCATTTGCGTTGCCTGATTGGACTATACACTGGTCATTGTCGTTTGAATCATCATCTAACAAGGCTGGGTCTCTTGAAAAATTGTGCCAGGAGGATGATGAGACGGCAGAACACTTAACCAGCGGTAGCTAGAACCAGACTGCAATATTTGGTGAAGTAACTCTTTTACCAGCGAGTCTAAAAGAAAGCTCACCCAGGAAAATAATCGACTTCATTAAGAGCATTGAGCTGCTGGGTGAAATATAAATAGGAATGAGCCACAATAGACCCTCGGTGGTCGCAGTGGTGCAGACCCACTCATTTTGAACGTACGTACCTACATCAATAACACCTATACAACAAGTTATTGGTTACAAACATAAACTTAATAAGAGGTCAATCGGTAAATTATAACTTCTTTG
The DNA here is from genome assembly GCA_911728435.2 of Apoderus coryli. NCBI lineage: Eukaryota > Metazoa > Arthropoda > Insecta > Coleoptera > Attelabidae > Apoderus > Apoderus coryli. Next base: position 7,918,774 of record OU452206.1, on the reverse strand, counting down.
GGCAGAAATAATATCACTTTTATAATACGTATTTTTCATTTTGAACCTCCATGGATCTAACTAAGCATATATATTTCGCTCAAGGGCGATATAGACCTAACAACATCTTCGTGTGGCCATAAGTGTTGTTAAATAAATTGTTTTGATTGCTGTTGTATAAGTTTTGATTATAGAGGTTTTCGGTGTAATACCCTGTCCTGCCCATTACCGCTGCAGTGCAAGAACATAATCTTATCGATAATTTCATAAATTCGCACAGCATTTGTGACAATTCTGATAAGCACTAAATCTATATACAGTCGTATCCTTTATCCAATTAAAGGTTGGGTGAGAATTACGCGAACCAATCTTCTATGCTCCAACTTTGGTGTTCTCAACCTTAATTTTTCTGCTTTATAAAATATAAAGCCTTTGTTTTTAAATGAGCGAAGTCTAGCCAACGGCCAATCATACTCAACCCAGTACACAAAGTAAACAAAACAAAAAAAGAAGAAAACAAACACAAAATAAAACAATGTAAAGTAAACTGCAAATAATTCAACATAATATAAAAAAATCTCAAAATAAAATAATAATACAATAATAAATCTCATTGACATGAAGTGTTCTTTTAACCAGTTTTTAAACTTATAGGGTGTTACATTTTGTAAATCTAGACATTGTTGATAATAGTTAAACCTAGTTACAGAATTATAAGTGAAACTTCTTAGAAACATGGCTGTCCTATACCGGGGCATTGAGCTTATTTTGGTTCCTCAGATTGAGAGTGTGGATCGTCTGACGAAACACAAGCTTAGTCCTCAAATACACTACACATAAACAGATATTTAAAAATATTACCCATCTTCAGCCAGCGCAATGATCGAAATGAGGGCGTCACGCGATCAAACCTTCTCAGCTCACACACCAGTCGGCAACAAGAGTTCTGAATCTTCTAACTCTTGCAGAATTCAAAACATCCAAACACGGGTAGTAACATGTGATGCCACAGGAAATCCTCGAGATTACCAATGAGTGATATGATTTTATTTTCTCCTTGAGAAACCTGACATTCCTAATTGTATTTTACTAAACAACTGTATGTTGAACTTCTTCTACTGGCACACAAATTCGGACTTTTTTTATTAACGATTGCTTGATTTATTTATTTTTTAATTTGGTAATTCGAGGTTTGATCTATCTGTATCGTAAAATTCGAGGTTTGGAAACCACACCTTGTATATACACAATATACACGTCCAACATATAAAAGGGTGTGATCTATCTGTATCGTAAATAAATAAAATCAATGGGAAATGTGTAATAATTTAATATAAAACTACGTAAATCATTAGAAGTCACAGCTTTGTTGATGTTAGTATATTATATTGTTTTGATTGTGTTTGAGCTGGGGTCTTGTGTGTCTTTTCATGGACTGAGAGATTGTATTTTTCAGCAAATTTTTTCCCACAAATAGAACATACAAACCTTTTTTCACCAGTGTGTATACGCGTATGTCTTCTTAAATGTGATATGGAACTAAATGCTAAACTACAGTAACTACACTTGTGTGACTTCTGTCCGGCATGGTCCTTTTTATGTAAATTGAATGATGTATGATGGGTAAATCTTTTTCCACATTGATCGCACTGATACGGCTTCTCACCTAAAATAAATATAAATAATACAAGTTGAAATAAACTAAGAAGTGTAATATTTGCCGAATAGCAGGCACAATTTGCTGATGTAGTAACTTTAGATATTATCAATTAATATTAAAAAATGGACCGACAATGTCCTTCAATTTTCTGGATATTTGGTGCTTCAACAACACAATAAAAAGTCTGCACTTCGATTCACCCTTTCCATCCATCCATACAAAACTTCATGCGCCAATATATCTCCTAAGGAAAAATCTCTTGCACTTTTCAGGCTCTGCGTGACTGTATCGGCAATTTCTGCACTGAGTTCTCTAATGAGTTGAGAGGTTGGTAAGTTTTGGTGGTTTCATAAAAAAATGTACACATAGCATAGCTACCTATGTGTACATTTGTATGTATATGTACCATTTTCTTTCCTTCTAACGTGAAGTGAATGATGCGAATAAAATTATAAAAAATAGATCAATACTTGTTTCGCTAAAGAATTCATTCGGAAGTTAATACCTAGGTATATTATTAAAAGGTCCATGTTAAAAAGTCAATTTGCAAATAAAATCAAATAGGTAGGTCTACAAGAAATTTAAAATTCCTACCTGTATGTAAAGGCAAGTGTCTACTTAGTGCTACTTTTTGCGTGAAAGTTTTATTACAGTAGTGACATGTGAAATGACTAATTCCATTGTGCATATCTTTATGTATTTTAAAATTGTTTTTATTTTTATATTCTTGTCCACATATTTCACACACAAACTGTTTATGAGTATTATGGTTTAATAAGTGTTGATTTATTGCATGTTCGGAATTACATACTTTTGAAGACTCATATAGTATGCCTTTTTCTATTTTTTCTGTAGAAGCCACTGCCTCGCTCTGTACCATCATATAATTCCTTTCGTCTTGCAAATCATGATCTTCCTGCTTTTTGTTGCCATCTTCTGTTGAATAGTTGGTATTATCAAAATGGTATTTTATAGGATTTGGATGTTCTACAATTTCAATCGACTTCGTAACCTCATTTTTTCTTTTTAAAAGATATTTCTTAAGTTTATCATAAATAATATTCTGCTTAAGAATTAATGAATCTAATTCATCGAATAGCATAAAACAGTTACGGCAAATATTGTAATGATTTAAATCATTGCATATTTCCTTCACAAAATCAATCAAAAGAGACTTTGAATAACTTGAAAATGTTAGTTTTAAATTATACTCTAAAGTAGTTATCAATGATTCACATAAGGCACAAACACAAGTCTCTTGCTGCTCCATTTTTAATTTAACATCTTTATGATTGAAACTGGAAACAAAGTATAGAATTATAGAAAAATGTATTTGGCGGGCGTTTTGTTAGGTTTTACTGTTTTAGCTTTAGGTGTTATTTTTTGTTATGCTTCTACTTCTTTAAACAAACATAGATCAGCTGGGCTGGGCTGATGTGACATGATCACATATCGCTCACTTCACTTCCATTTTATATAAAAGGCACGACAAACTATCAAAATTATTATTGGCTATTATTGAGTTAAAACCTCGATGGTTATCACTCAATGTTGGTTATGAACATTGACATATTAATATTATGTGAAAATGCTTGCCTTTTTTAATTGCGCGGATTCATCAGTTGGAAATCGATTTCCTCATTTTAACATATAACTATAAAAGTTAAATGGATTGTCAACATAGGAACCGTTAACGTTCATTCATAATTTTAAGTATAGTCGTAAATTAGCAAATTACAATCTCTTATCACAAACTATACCGAAAATGTGAGTAAAGCAAAACATCTATGCTAATGCCTCGATTTATCTCATACAAAATGAAAATATATTGTAAAATGATAGATGTGCCACAGCATTCTTTAAGACTGTGGATGTGCATACATATTATTGTTCCATAAGGCTATAATTGTATTACTGATCTGCTTATGCTTATGTGGTATAAACCCGGCCTGACACCTCAGATTTTTTAAAGGGACAGCGCTTATGTGGCTAGAATATTCAATAGTTTTATCCGTCGTTTTGACTGACAAATTTGACATACTTGACACTTGTATGTATGCACATTCTTTCAAATTTGACATACTTGACACTTGTATGTATTTACATTCTTTCCAATTTTTGTAAATTTTGATATAAGCTGAAAAAATGGTGAGTTGAGTTTTTCTTTAATTATCTTATAATATTTAACTCATCCATTATTTAATTTGTATAAAAATTAGTGTTTAATATATGTTAAAGTATATATAGTCTATATTAATTGTTAAATATACAAAAAAACGTTAAGTATTAAGGTTATATGTTTGTTTTAGGGTAAGGTAAAATGCTCAGAATTAATGCAAAAAGACAAGAAAGAGCTCACAAAACAGCTCGATGAGCTGAAAACAGAACTAACTAGCCTGCGGGTAGCAAAAGTAACTGGAGGAGCTGCTTCGAAACTATCGAAAATGTAAGTAATTACTAAGGTAACTCCAACATTATAATAATAATCATTTTCTAGACGAGTGGTGAGAAAAGCAATTGCTCGTGTTTATATTGTTATGCACACGAAACAAAAGGAAAATTTAAGAAAATTGTACAAAAATAAGAAATACAAACCACTAGACTTACGTCCCAAGAAGACCAGAGCAATCAGAAGGGCCCTTACAAAACATGAACAGAAATTGAAGACGCCAAAAGAAATCAGGAAGAGGTCTGCTTTTCCAACTAGAGTATATGCTCTTAAGGCTTAATAAAGTACTTTTCTTGTAATAAATGTATTTTTAATAAACCTAGTGTAAGAAGTTCTCTTGTCGCTAATTTCAGTAAACATCTATTAGGAAAGTGAAAATCAATGAATAGGAAATTTATTAAATATATTTATATCAAACAGTAAGCAAAATGCAGCATCATCATTCCAAACAGAAATAAATGTATATTTTGGAAATTACTGTTATAAGAAAAGGCTGTGGCATAGGGTACAATAAATTTTAATCTATAAAAACTAATAGGTTATTCTTTTGACAAATATTCAAGTAAAGTTTATTGTATGTAGGTATGTGAAACAATACAAAACTATTTAAACTGCCCGGGAGTTGGACCAAATAAACTATTTCCTTGTTTTGAAGCTGCCCTAGAAGGAGCAAATCCAAGTAGTTTTTGAATATTCTGTCTTATAGACATTGTGCATAAAATATACAAAAATATGAACGAACAGTCATGGTAATCATCTCCGGGCAAATTTCGATGACTTAATCCTTGTATCCATGTTAAAGGTAGAAATGGAAGTCTAGCTACAACTCTTCCGTCAAAACTACAATAAGAGTTAGTTATAACAAAAAAGTTAAAATTATTTTATGCATCACCTACATGTTATTGAACATGCTTAATAATGCTGTAAAAGCAAAACCAATGGCAAACATAGATTTCATTTTAACAAACGATAAATCTCTATTGTTATTTTTTAAACGTTCTTCCTCCCTTTCAATTTTCTTCTTATGTTGTTTATCCAGAGAATCTCCATGAGTTTCTTTGCGTTTTTCCACTAAAATGTATATTGTTTAAAAATATTTTGTGAAAACTCCATAGATATTCCTAGTACATTTTTTGCTTTGTTTTTCAACTTCAGCTTTTAATTTTTGGTACTTCTCTGTTCGATACACCATTAGCCATGTTAAACCCTCTCCCAATAATGCAGTACAAATTGATATAAAAACTATAAGTAAAGTATCAGCCCACATAGTGAGACTGCGAATATAAATTGTGGTTTTATGTTATCGAATAGAAATTAGAAATAACACTTTCTAATTTCTATGGTTATCGGAAATTATTGAATTTAGGTTAAGTAATTTACTTCTTCTTTTGGCCACTTGCTTAGGTATTTTATTCTTTGACTAGGAATTTCCTAGTCAAAGACGTTATTACAAACGAACGGGCAAATTTTTAAAAAACCGGGGAGACAATAGGGTTATTCTTTCGTAGTGATTGATCTGAACAAGTGAATGTGATTAAACTGAATGTGATTATACTGAACTGAATATTTGGCGAAACCGAAAGATCATCTTTTTTGTGATTGGCTTTCACTTAACCTCGAAAATTTGTGGAAACAACCAACTCTGCTCTGAAAACTGGAAAATTATTTCTTCCATGATATTATTATCCATGTTTTAAACTTTTACAATTTATTGGTTTGATTCGAAATCATATTCCAATTATTATCTCTCAATATTCAATACTTTTAGAGGTTAACTGTTAACTGAACGAACTAACCGATACCTAGAGGTTGATCAGTAAGCGGCAAGGGGGGTAGGAATTTTAATCAGTTTGGTAGAAGTGACCGATGTCGAAAGAATACGCACAATCGTGAATAAACTGACAATTTTCAGATTGTTCACTTAGTTCAGTACGAAAGAATAACCCTATGGACCAAGAGCAGTGAGGCAAAGCTATGCTATTTCATCTTACAGTGCCTGGTTTCTCTCGATTGTTCTACTCTCAGGTTTTCAAGAACTGACACCCAGATGTTTTCACGTTTGACAATCTGTTTTTATGTTGTATATCTTAAAAACCAGGAGTAGAACCACAGATATGTGAGTAGAACAGAGAATATCTCTGGAGTAGAACGATCGAGAGAAGGGAGGCAACGTTGTGCTACGCCGTGCCTCGCTTCTTCTCATCGTTCAATTCCGAGGCTATCAAGAACTGACCTACTGGGTGGGTGTGTGAATTGCATCTGTCAATGCCATTCATTTTATTTATAAAAATTAGGTATTTTGTATTTTCTAAAAAGTTCAAACCGTTCAAACAGAAATGGCGAAAAATACTTCAAGTTCGGCTTTTAGGAAAATAGATGTTGATCAATATTCTGAGGATAATTTTAAAGAAGATGAGATTGATCAGGGAGGTCCACAAGGTCCAGATGAAAACGAAGTCAACTTACTTATCCAAAAATATCCTTTTAAAAGATTTACTCAAGCATTATGAAAATATACAGAAATTTGTTTTAGCATTTTTCTTTAACTAAACTTACAGGTAAATTAACAGATGCACTAAAATTGGTTATTGGAAACGCTCCATTAGGAAGTAAAAACCAACAAATAAAGGTATGTTGACTAATATGTGAATGACATCTTTGAAATTCCAGGATTTTAGGATAATGCATTGAATTTAACTATCAGAGTTCTATTGGCGATAAAACCATCACAGATTGAAGAAGCCGTGCAATCGTTAAGTCCTGAGTTAATTGATGTTTTAATGAAATACGTGTATAAAGGTTTTGAGAATCCAACTGAAGGTAGTAGCGGTCATCTACTTGCGTGGCACGAGAAAGTATACAATGTTGGTGGTGTGGGATGTATTGTAAGAGTTTTATCCGATACAAGAAGAGTATAAACTTGTTTGATGACAAATCTTAGAATTAAGAGACAATTTATCATTTAGCCATAAATCAAGTTTATTAATAACAGAATATGCCAAAATATAATTCCCTATATATTTTTTTGTGATCCGTTAAATAAGAATATAAATGAATAAAATAAGATATGCACATGTTATGTTTTTTGTGTGTACCATTTTCAAGCTAAACATACACGTAGGTAATTCTTGACGTTAAAGCTCAGTACTGGAATTTGCTTTTTCTCATATCCCATCCTTAATGATCAAAGTCGAAGTGAATAATTTCTTGGCGCTTAGTCAATTCATGGCCGTTTGAACCAGCACCTAACATTAGAGAAATAATAAACATTGTGATTTATTTGCACTTATTCATTCCCTAACAGTGCTGCCTAAAATTGTTGGTGCAAACGGCCGGCGATTAGTCCTTTAAAGTTTGGGTTTCGTCGATTGACAGCATCTTCGAGAGAAAGTACTTTATTGTACCAAGGGCACTTCACCTAGCTAAATATAAATAAATAAGCGTTTATTGTCCAACAGAATAAATCCCTTGACAGATCAACATATAATACAACATTATAAATAAAGATTATAAATCAAATTACAGCAAATTAAGTACATCCAAATCAATCACAATCAAGAAACGGAATAATATTGAATAAAATAACAAATTAAATTCAGATGTAGACATGTACTCTCATTACATATATTACATTAACATTCTACATCACACCCTAAAAAAACTACGAGCAGTCTCCATTAAGTCGTGCACCGAACAATTAAATATGTCGCAATCGTTACAGATCATATTAAAATTATTGCATATCACAAAAACTGGCGATTTCGTGTATAGAATAGTAACAGGACGTTTGCAGTAAAACATCAATCCGTTACGACTCCCAAGGCGCGGAACATTCATATCAATCTCAGCCAGCAACTCCGAGCAATCGATTTTACCATTTATTTATCTAGTTGTCCCATTACCTCTTTCCTGATAGCTTTCATTTTAACGTTGCAATTCATAACATATTTTTTTGCATCATCGTTCGCAGTAGTAGTTTAAGGAATATGGAGTACACCAGAGTTCTGTCTTGGGATTTCTTTTTAACGGGGTGACTGCTTTCGTCCAATAAACCAATATACTTGACTTTCAATAAAAGCTTATACAATTTTATTATTAGGTTTATTTTTATATCTTGTACATTTAACAGAAACAATATTTTTAAAAAATCAGATCAAATTAATTTTGAAATATATCACTACGTAGGAATGTCACAATAACTTCATTCGTATCATAAAACATAATAATTGTTGATCACTAACTTTACATCTCTGTTTACGTACTATGTTCTTCGATATATTCATATTGTCAATGAAGAAAAACCACATTTTTTAAATCAATTCGAACTGTTCCAAGCCAAAACATTGATAGTATTTAGAAAAATATTACGTGTAGTCATTTCGTAGAACTATTATATTTGTTGTACGCTAGACCATTAATCTTTTAATTACAGTTACATCGATGATAACTACACATGAATTAGCTTTTAATCTGACCTACAGTAACAATATTTCCTTAAATGCGGAAATTTATTTTCTACACATCTGGCTTGTCTACCATACATATTAATCCTACTTACGTCACTAATTTTTAAACTGAACAACTCTGTACTTTTGGAGTAAGTAAAACTAGCCTCAAAAACTGCATGTCCTGGTATTAGAACTGCTTGTATCTGATACATATCTTTGTCTACTTCCATATTTCCAGTCAGATCTGCTATAAAACCGTCCATGTCTGCACTCTTTTTGTAATTCAAAATGTTTTCGTTCGGTTTTAGCTTCATTGCCCAAATGATCTGTAGTACAGACATTGGCTCACAAATGTCTCTATGTGATTGAGTATAATTATTAAGTGTGTTTATTAGTGTTTCACCAAGTGATTTTACAACGCTAGTGGAAACTGATACTTTCTGCCAGTCGAGGCATGCGCACCAATGTGGTTCGATGTATGCATCCGAACAAGACCTCTCAGATGGTATCTGTAAGTATTACTATAATAAACAAAGCTTGAATGTACAAACGAAATATTTCAACAAGAACTAAATATAAGTAATTACGATACAAACACATTCGCCGGCTCCACTATTTTATTAAATTATATTTCAACATTCAAGGGACATGTTCCGCGGTTATTACCCCATCATCAGCCAAAAAGGCACCTGGCTCACCATTGTAATCTCGGGAACGGTAAGAGATGGAGAGTGGGTTAAATTACAGCAAAGTTTCGGACTTTTGTTCAACAATATGCCACCAAGAATCCTCAGCAAAAAACCGAGAAGGTGCATTTCTTTTTTGATTGATTTTTATTTTTATCTCACTTTATATGAAGAGATATAAAAAACCAAAATACAGCAGCTTTTTATCCTCTACAAGATGACACTTTTATTCATTAAGACGTTTTGGTTTTTTGGGCCCATCATCAAGTTCCTTTTTTTAAATGCGGACCTGCATTAAATTGACGCCAATGATAAAGGCATACTAACAGACATACTATACATTTCGTTCTTATGGCTATGGCTAAATATTTACTGTAGTCACAAAGTTCTTACTCCCGTTTGATTTATTTCTTACACAAACAATAAATTACAACATAGTAGCATCTTGGGGGAGTTACAAAGTTGGGATTATTGCTAATTTACTGATGGTTCAAAGACGAACTCAGGTACAGGTTCCGGTGTTTACGGAAGCGGGTCCAGGACAACAATTTCACAATGTCTCGGTTCCTACGTTAGTGTATTTCAGGCAGCAGTTCTAGCCATTGAGCTGTGTGCTCAGGAGTTCAAACGCGGAAGTGAAAAAAAATTTCTGATAGCCAAGCGGCTATAAAGGCCCGAAGATCATCAAGATCCATATCAAGAACTGTGTGGAATTATCGAAACATTCGAAAAAGTTTATTAATCCAATGAAATCAAGAGCCAGGGAGTTGTTGGGTACGAGTAGATCTCATCTGCGCTGCCTTGTGAGACTATACATTGGTCACTGTCGTTTGAATCATCATCTCTCCAGGTAGGGCCTTTTGGAAATCCCGAATTTCGATTGTGCCTGGATGATAATGAGACGACAGAAAATGTATTATGTTCTTGCCCATCTGTAGCTAAAACTAACGGTGAGGTAGCCTTTTTACCACCGAGCCTAAAAGAAAACTCATCCAGCAAAATAATCGACTTCATTAAGAAGATTGAGATGCTAGGTGCAATATGAAGAGGTATGAGCCACAATAGACCCTCGGTGGTTGGAGTGGTTGTCGGGTGCAGACTCACTCATTTTGAACCTACCTACCTATAGTAGCAATCTTACCTTTGAAAAGAGAGATACGGATCTCTGAGTGATATCTGAAATTCCAGTACTTTCTAAATCCAATACGCTCAATAGTGTACTATGAATATCAAATGGAGTTGTTAACTTATCTTGATTTTCTTTAAAATTGACATAAGCCTCTTTATGTTCCTTTTGAAACCATTCTGGAAATGCAAACGAAAAGAAAGGCAATCGTTCTTCCTGCTTGCCTTGAATAGTATTACGAATTTCTGCGAATCTAAATAAAAATTATTAATTAATGATTAACCAAAAAAACTTCAGGTGGGCTTGTTATATCTCAGAGTTATTTGAGGACTAGTAAGCATTACAATTGTTAATGTATTATAATAAATTTAACTACCAGACCTGTGACCATGATCTGCCATAACAATCAAAAGTGTATTGTTGAGTGCTCCCGAATTATTTAGGTCTGTAAGCATTTCTAAGACATCATTATCTGCAACACCCACTAAATTGTAATCATCATGGGACAGTTCTCCGTGAAATGCAAATAAGAATGTTGGTTTTGTTCTATAAACTGTAAAAAACTAGAATAAGCCCATAATTAGTCAATTATTAATAATAGTTTTTTAGCATTCGCAGATCTGGAAAGGCACATTTAAGTATTATTTGGTAGACTTTTTGTAGTTTAAACATTCATTTCAGAACAGTCAAATTTGTCATAATCAATCGGACTCTTATGCATTTGATATTTTAAGAACTGGAAAAGACATGCGCATGCTTCGGACATGTTGAAAACTTCTGTTTTTCGACAAATGGTATTACAGCACTATCTCACTAATCCGGCACTATTAAAAACCAAAGGGTGCCGGATTACTGGATTCTAGAGAAAAAATCATAATAAAGAAAATAATAATAATTTAATGATTTGAAGTCCTACTGTCATTCATCCACTCAAATTTTGGACTAGAAATGCTAGACTAGCCTGATCAATTTTAATGAAGTAGTCCATGATACTGTGGATTATCAATTTAATGATTTGTATTGATAATCCACAGTATCATGGACTACTTCATTAGAATAATAATAATTGTTCGACAGGTTTTATTGTAACTGTAACATATCTCAAAATTAACATGTAATTACATAATTTTAAAATAATCCTTAATTGAGGTCTGCTTTTGTGCAACTTGTAGTGCTGCTTAAAAACCTTTTCTTCGAAGATATTTGGCAGATATTATGCCGTTTTCTTCTGCCCATGTTATGCAGGTATTGAAACAATTAAATGCTTTATCTGGTTTAACTAGTTCATGCCTCCAATATTTCTACAAGGCTTTCTTCTTCTTGTACTGCTTCACATATTTCTTCATCTGTCATAATTTGCTCTATTTCTTCGATCCCTTCAAACGCAAGAATTTAAATTTTCTTCACTTGTCTCCAATCTTCTTTCTGATAGATTTTTCAACCAAACGGCAATAGGTAGATTATCTTCAGGATCCCATTCTTCTGTTTCTGATACAGCATTCATTGTAGGCCATAACTTTTTCCAAGAAGATGAAACAGACTTCCAAACATGAGTGAGAGAGAATACAACATCCTTCAAACTCAATTCTTTAAGGCTCTGCGTTATGTCACCATCCTGAGATATAATATGGATCAGCAATATATTTTTCTACAGGGACGTTACTTTTTGGATGACATTTTGATCCATCGGCTGCATTAATTTATGGGCAAGTTGGATCTTTTCATAAACTTCTTGACTTCTGGGACAAAGTCTTTATGAAACCATTCGCTAAATACCTCTCTCCTGACCCAACTTTTAAATTGGTTCTTGTAGCGGACTGCTAGACGACGACGCGCCGACGGAGCGCATAGGCGTAGAGTGGCGAGGGAGGCGCGGGCGGGGGTGCCGGATTACTGGACGTATCGTTATATTGAAGTGCCGGATTAGTGAGATTATACTGTAATTATATATATCTTATAAGGAGTTATATCAGGTGACTATTTGAGTACTCATTCCTTAATATGTTTACATCACGAGATGAACTGTATTACGATGGCAGTGAAACAATATAGGCTGAACTTTTCACACCCCCCTTTTAACAGGGATGTGTATAGTAACCTTGTCTTTATCTTTTGACAAATCAAGCTGTGTTCTCTTACAGAAATGAGCAAAATACGAAAAAGTATTATCATCGTCTCGTACGCCTTTACAGATCTACTTATATGAAGCATATTATTAGCTGCAATCCTTTAATATCTATCTTCTAAACTAACATTGTTTGTTAGTTGAATTGTTTAATATAAATGAAATAAACTAATATTAACGATTAACTGCTTTGTGGCCATCTATAAAAATAACAATTATCAATAATGTCACACAAACACATTCATGAAAATTATGGTACGAACTTTATAGAGAGAGATTATGATGATTGTGCTATGGACATTAAACCAACAGCATGAAATACGTAAAATAAATAATGAATAATATTTACCTTTAATAACCAAAATCAAGTAGTTATTGTTAATGACTAATGTCGCTATGATTAATGGGAAGTATGTTGAAACGAGACTTAGTAAAAAAGGAATACAGCTAATATTATTTATAAAGCAATAAATACCCTTAAAATTACCATAAAATCGTGCGTTCCTTAGCAAATGAATTAGGTACCAATCCTTTCACGTGCGCTAATGAAAATCACTCATTCCTGTGCATGCATTTTGTTAAAACATGTGATTTAGGTACTAAACATATAAATATGGTATATTACTTTCAATGATTAAGTTATTATAATATGTGATAAATATTTCTGGAAGGAATAATTTTAGGTGGTAATAGATTGGCAATTTAAAATATCTGCGCTCTCATAATTTAGAGTTAAAGTTTATAAAACTGAACTGTATAAGCAGAACAAGTTCCCATTTATTCAGTGATAAATCTAACACGGTTGTAGAAGAGTTGTCATTAAGTTATGGTTTGACTCGTTATTACCCCTGCCTTGATGTTCTGACATCGGAAAGAGTACAAAGAATTGAGAACTCATGGTGTCGTTTGGCTTGATGAGATTTGGTCACGGGTCTGCTTCAATTAGGTCACTCGGTTGGCTGAAAATTGCTAACATTTTTAAATATATGTTTATATATTGCTTAAAGCGAATTCTGCTAACATCTGTACCATAGTCTAATAAATAATAGAATAGTCCCCGCACTGTAAGTAAATCCTTTGTGATATTGCGATCTAAAGCGTGCCACACAAATAAACTGTACGAATACGGGTGAGAGAAAAACCGATAATCGATAAACACTGGTCCTTGATGGACCTTCATTGCCAAAAATTGAATTAAGTTCATCCATGCACTGTTGCTGAGTTAATCCACGTCGAAAGTGTGAAAAATAATCGCACGAAAATGTTCACGATTTAATTCCATTTTTGGGCCGAGATGAATCTTTTAAGTTACTGTAAACCACACAAATAGCGCTCGTATGTCAAAACGTTCTGAGTACGTATAACCTCAAAAATGTCCAACTTTACGATAGAGCTGTCAGTTGCCAGATTGCAACACCAGGGTTGCCAAATCCCGAAATATAAAAGACAACCCTCGTAAAATAAAAACGAAGTTTTTATATATCTTTTCTGCGATATAATTCTATAGCGAACGAGTGAAAACTTGCTTTGCTGTTGTTTAAATCTCTACGCTTACTTGGTCGACTGTGTATTGTAGAGAACAAAGAGAAATTCCGGGCGACCGGTGTACCCGAATTCTAGACGAGAGAGGGTCGGGGAAGGGGCTAAATACCAATGGCAGAACGGCTGCATATGTTCAAGTGCGGGGACTAGTATATTATTTATTAGACTATGTCTGTACCACTGTACCTTAGGGTTAAACTTGTATTTAGGCAGACTGCCCGTACCCTCGATTTACGAAATCATAATACCCATACAATGCCTATGCATCGCACTAGCATGTTTCGCAGGTCATTTACGTACAGTTCGGTTACTTTATTTAATTATTCTCAACATCATTTAGACAGTTACTCTGAATCAACCTAAGTTCTGGCTGAGACGACATTTACTTTCAATGATGTGTCATGCTTTATATTATATTTATTTATTCATTTACGGACAAAGTCCATTATTACAGCATACATAAACATATATTAAACAATAATATAAATTGAAATCGACTCGTGAACAACGTTTAAACATTACACAATTTAATGAAACAGGCGACCAAGCTTTGACGTGACCGTACATCAGGAATCGGTGCTGGACTCCTTCCACCTGGGCAATACGACAATCGTACAACGGGGCCCAAACCGCCGAATCATACTCCCAATGCGGTGTAACGAGCGTCGTGAACAAAGTTGACACTATTAAAATCTGCAGAGCAGCGCTTTCTGAAGCCCAAAACTTGGAAGTCGAATATCTGAAGTGATCGATATAATTCATAGAGGTGTCCAGGTGAACTCCTCAGTTAGAGATCTAGATTCAGATCCCTAGCTGAGGATCTACATTCTAGGGCCGAATGATCAATAAAATATTCATTCAAAAGTGGTCTTCTAGTTCGTTTGGAAAATCATTTAGAAATATTTACGACATACCAATGCATCTCACACCAATGCACAAATCTCACAACATCCTCATGCAGAGGATAACAATCTGTGGGCCAATACGTCTATAACATTTCAGGTCGTCCGCGAAAAACCGGAATTCACTGTAAATGAAACAGTGCGCGATATCATTTATAAACAAGTTCAACAATTACTTCTGTTTCCAGACTTGAAAATAGGGCTGACAAAACTAAACTTCCATTCGACTGGAAAGTGGCCTGAGCGAAGAGATAAGTTGAAAATAAATTGGAAGGGAATAGCAAGAGAGGAGCGACACTTATTGCGGAATTCCATCAGGACCGGCCGACTTTCTTACATTCAACTTACTGAGCATATCGAAAACTTCAGAAACGGAGACAATATACTTGGAAACACTCACAAAGTTCTCTTCGAGGTCACTGGTAATCATCATATTGATTGGTTAATTTCATATCGCTGTTAATGCTCTTTTGGTTTATGTAATTTAATGTGCTTAGGTTTATGTTATCCACAGTTGTGTTGTTTTTCTGTTGTGTATCCTCGTATTATGTGTATTTTATATTTTTTGTGTAATAGGTTGAGTAAGAATTTAAAAATAAAGGGTTTATCTTTATTTCTTCGGAATTTCGGTTTTACTAAGAAAATTTGTAATATTTATCCTATTACGACATTCAATGATAGTGACATGCATACCTATTTGTGTAAGTGGAATTTGCCTCCACGATATGAAGTACGTACTACTTTGCTATGCCCTGTTTCTACTACGCTAATAAACCATTCCTACTCTCAGAAACAAATCTCTAAATAGCGGGCAGTAAACTGATAATTCTTCTAATTCTAATGACATAGGTAATCATTTACTAAAATTGAACAGATGAACCCAAATAATCTATCTATCTAAGTATTAGCGACTACAGTAGATTGGGGTGGTTTTTAGAGGTTACAGAAATGTTTTATTTTAGTTTATTAAACATGCATGTTGAAACATGCAAACAAAAACATTAAAACTTACATTTCTAATAGCATTTAGCATCACTTTGTGTCTTGGAATTTCACCAGTACAAAGTTTCGACCACCTATTCCTTTCTTTTAAATTGGCCAAATAATATGGACGCATATAGTGATCTGTAGGTGAGTCCTAATAAATTATCGAACATTATACAAATTATACAGAACATTTCTGTGAGAGTTAAGTACATACTTTGAAACCGTTTAACCTAAAAGTAAATGTACCCAATTCCGGTACATCCTCAAAGAATCCGGTCGCATAACCAACATTTTGGAAATCATTCCAAATAAATGGATATGAATCCACAAATTCAGTATGTTTGTGACGTTTTCTTGTATCTGGTAGTTCCAATTCTGTTTTACCAGTCAATATTGGAATTAGCGCTTGTGGAGTCCCATCTCCCACAATATTATATCTAAATTATTTGAAAACTTGTTATTACCACCTCATAAAATTTATAAGTCATACCCTTGAAGAACAATTGACTGCAATTTCTCTGTCAGGTACTTGTAGGTTTTAGGTAGTTTTCTAATGAATGTATTTCGGGACAACGAATCAAATCCAAACATCAAAACATTAAGTTTTAGAGCATTTTTTCCTAAACTATCCCAATTTGTTCTGTCCCAAATATCGTTATCCATTCTAATTCCAGTTAAAGTTGCACTCCATTTTTTTTCAGCGCCTTTACAATATACTCTGACCTACAATGTGAAAATAAACTTTTTGGGCTAATTTGGTGATATTATGGCGAATTTAAATATGTGTGTTGGGGAAACATAAAAATTTTTAAACTTAAAAATTGTTTGATTTCTTAAGAAAATAGCAGAAGTTACTATGATTATCCAACAAGTATCTGTTAATTGAATTGTATCACAAATTTCCTAAACAAAAATAGTTTATTCTCCAAGGAACAGCACGGTTTCAGAGCATTTATTCCACAGAAACGCTGACTGACATACAGGATGTGTATAACGATGCTTGTATTCTAATCGGCATGTTTTAGGAATATTCTTTGACCTCACAAGTGCATTCGATACTATAGATATTTCCTTTGTTGGTAGAAAACTATCAAACCTTGGTATATGGGGAAACATAAACGACTGGATTACTTATTACCTAAGTCACAGACAAATAATTGTACAACTACGAAACCCTGTTTCTAAAAAATATAACATTCATGAGGGAAGTGTCCTGGGAGGCTCGATATTTTTACTCTAGGTAAAACATCTATCAAATGAAATAAATACTGAAAAGTTTTGCATGTTAGCAGATGATACACCAATAGCAACGTCTGCATTAACCATGCAAGAACTAGAAAACAAAATTGATGATATCCTAAATAACAAAAACGACAATCAACCCCGTATCCATGGTGACGGATTTGCCATTAAAAACGACCTAATTAGTTATTTGGATGAACTACCATCTGGCATAAATGAGAGGTTGATGGCACCGACGAAGAATTAAAAGAGGAATTCTACTCGCAGCTTGATCCGACAAGATCATCCTGTTAGGAGACTTCAACGCTTGAGTTGGTCGAGACTGGCTAATAACATCGACAAAGAAAGAGTATGAAAGTGTAACTCAACGGTCTATTGCTGCTAAACAAATGCGCAGAACAAGATCCTGCTATTACAAACACACTTCTTATATGATCGAACGCGATATTGTTCGCGCTCGTGACCGACATGAAGTTGAAGAGAACCAAAGCTTAACGATTGCTGATGATGGCTGGACTGATCACCGACTTGTGTGATCCAGTATGACCCTACGTGTACCCCCAAACGACCACAACAGGGAAGGAAACTAAGGCGAAAGCTTAACATCGCATCATCAGCTAGTAGCCTCAATGCTAGTTGTTTCAACTTCCTCCAGAACGCTGATGTTTGTTCGGCGGTCCTGACATTTAATTCCAAGAAGACATCGTTGATAGTACTCCTCTGATAAGTGGTCCAAGACTCACAGCTATACGTAAGGGTAGGAACTACAATAGCATTATACACTCGCAACTTAGTTTGAACG
This sequence comes from Apoderus coryli, assembly GCA_911728435.2. Lineage (NCBI taxonomy): Eukaryota > Metazoa > Arthropoda > Insecta > Coleoptera > Attelabidae > Apoderus > Apoderus coryli. The sequence goes on along the minus strand of OU452206.1, from coordinate 7,900,826 downwards.
TCGTTAAAAAGGTTCTTTCAAGTGACTTAAACACGTAATAGTTATGTGTTTGATTACATTTATTAGAAATCTTACCACATCACTTTTTTCAAGTTTATAGCTATCATCCGAGTAAGTTATTTTCCCATCAGTCAAATGAAAATCATCGACACGAATAATATCAGTAAAAGAGCACCGTACAGGTCCATATCTAATTTTGGCATTTTCTTGAATAACACATTCCCATCCCTAAAAAAACCGTGCGTCTAGTCTACAAATAGAATAATAAACCATAGGTACTTCGAAAATTAATGTTATCTATGTGAAGACAATGCTCTTAACCACCTATGTAAAGGTTTACTTACTTGACACTTAACCCAATCAAAACCAGCCTTAGAACAATCTATTTCAGGCACGTAATGTATAAATTTAGTGATCTCTGGTGAATCTATGGGCAATATTGGTTGTTTGCATGATAAATTGCTAGCTCTAGTCTTGATGACTTCGTCAATCTTTGAACTATTGCGAAACAAATAAACAACTATTTTATCTTTATTTTTAATATACTTACAGCCTAAATTTTCGATCAATGTCGTCGATTCTTGAATCTCTAAACCATAATATTAAGAGAGTAACTAATAGTAAGAATGCCGGAAAAACAACATGTAATCTCTTGAAATATTTAATTTTTATGACTGCCATTTTATAAAAATATTATTCTCGGGTCAATTTTTGTAATAATTACATAAAATTTCAAATTGAAACATTATTTTGAGAGGTGTTTTGTTTTCATCATAAACTGTAACACCTTGTATATATGTCTTTAAACTTAAATATTTATAGGTACATAAGTGTTTTTGATTGTTTGTTATATTATTATATCCGAATTTCATCAAAATAATTTATTAGTATAAATATAATAATAGATTACACCTGTTAATGCTGCAATTTCAATATTCCCCGAAAACAAAAATTTGAATTATGTATACATTTCGATATTGATTGTTTAGAATAGAACTTATTTTTATAGGTTATATACCATTTCATTCCTTTTATGTAAATTCTCAATAGTTTTTCTCACCTTACTTTATCACGTCCTTTTTAATACTAATAGCGGTGAATTATTATTGGCTAATTCCATAGATATAACACCAGAGATTAGATGATCTGTTTATGCCCGTTTGCACCACATACAGTTTAAGTAGAGAATAGTTAAGAGTCACCTAAATTTTAAGTATTCCTTAGAACGGAATTGATTGCACCGAATCATGAGTAGGTAGCACTTAGTTAAGTATCGGGTAAATTTGTCAACATAGCAAATTTAAGGTAGCCGACAATGAAGAAGAGTTTTTTGGTCGGGCAGTAGGTAATATTTTAACTTTTAACCTCTTCAGTTTTGTTTTCATAATAATTCATAATGTAAACATTAGTTTTGATTGTGAATGTGAACGAAAATTATTAAATACTAGAGTGAAATTGTGTCCGTAAATATAATAGAAACAAAATAATTTTGTGGCATAGCGGACAAAATGACTGGTTTTACCTACACAAGGGACTTTGTTTAGACTGAGGCCCTGCTAAATTACATTACCCAAAGTCCCTTCTGTAGGAAAATACAGTCATTTTGTCCGCTATACCACAAAATTATTTTCTTTTTATTATTAAATACATTTTTAATATAATACGATGGAAGTTAGTGATACATAAAGAAAGAGAAGACCTCCAAACTACACTTCCAACGAGAAAGAAGTTCCTCATCGATATTGTTGGATCATAATTGTGGCATCATTCAAATTAATAAAATTAACTTTTTGTTATTATTTTCCATTGTTAAATTTATCTATTGTTATTATTATATATTTGAAATGTATTTATTACATGTACCTATATTGGTCTGTTTCTATTATAAGATTTAACTAGATGAGTGCTACTACTAACATATTTTGTGATTTATATTCAAAAATAGTTTTAGGTTATTATTTACCTGGGAACATAAGTAGAGTTGTTAGCTTATTTATTCTTTTGTGGATTAATAATTAAATAAACTGTAAACGTGAAGCTGTTATGGTTTTAATACATAGGTATATACCTCTATTATTATTTTTTAATATCGACTATTTCCTCAGTACCTCTATATATATATATAATAGGTATGTTAAGCACAAAGACGCTTTTCGGTCTTTCCTACTAAAATATCTTCTATTGAAAGCTGTCAGCTCATCAAATTCTAGTAAAAATGCTCAATTTGGTCTAGGATAGACCGAATCGTAGTCTTCGTCAGTCGAAATCTTTGAAAAAAATTTAAATTGTCCATATCTAAAAATAATTCGGCCTTTCATAAACCCTCCTTGGAAATCCATGTTCAATTAATTCGAAAACATCAAGATCCTCGTCAAATAATTCCATATTTTTAATTTTTTAATCGCCACACACAGTAAACAACCCAATAATGAAAAATATAAAAGCAATATTGAGGTTAGAATTCCATTTAAGAAGAGATTTCTCGAGTCAACTTATGCCCGTTGGCACCACATACAGTTTAAGTAGAGAATAGTTAAGGGTCACCTAAATTTTAAGAACGGAATTGATTGCACCGAATCATGCGTAGATAGCACTTAGTTAAGTATCGGGTAAATTTGTCAACATAGCAAATTTAAGGTAGCCGACAATGAAGAAGAGTTTTTTGGTCGGGCAGTAGGTAAGCATACGTTAATTTCCTTTTATACCGAGCCAATGGGAACGTTCGCCCTTGGGTCGTGTTTCCGTGGGTGGCCGTCGCGGATCGGTGGCGTGCATTTCGCTTTGTTTTTGCTGTTTGAATATTTTGGCGCCATAAGCTAGTGCTCTGAATAGTATAAACAACTGAATCTGTTACTAGATAAAAAGCAAAAACAAACTCGTTTATAACAGCAATAATTTTTATTGCTACATATAAAATAATAATTTATAAGTATAGTTGCGAATAGTTGTTATGGTTTTAATTTATTGTTGTTGATACCCTAGCTCAATAATTTATACCTCTATATAATAGTAATAGGTATGTTAAGCACAAAGACCCTTTCTAGTCTTTATCTTCTAATGAAAGCTGTCATATCTCATCAAATTCTAGTAAAAATGCTCAATTTGGTCTAGGATAGGCCGAATCGTAGGCTTCGTCAGTCGAAATCTTTGAAAAAAACTTAAATTTTCCATATCTTAAAAATAATTCGGCCTTTCATACACCTTCCTTGGAAATCCATGTTCAATTAATTCGAAAACCTCAAGATCATCATCCAATAATCCCATATTTTTAATCGCCACACAATGTAAACAACCCAATAATGAAAAATATAAAAGCAATATTGAGGTTAGAATTCCATTTAAGAAGAGAATTTTCGAGTCTTAACTTAAGGAACACTTAGGCAAATTTAAAGCGACGTTTTAACGTGGTGCAATAAAAAATAGATGCTAAGCGACTCTTAGAACAAATCGTGACTTAAAATATTCTTCAACACTTCACTTAAGTGACACTTAGGCAAATTTAAAGTGACGTTTTAACGCGGTGCAATAAAAAATAGATGCTAAGCGCCTCTTAGAACAAATCGTGACTTAAACGGTATGTGGTGCAAACGGGCATAATGCCCGTTTGCACCACATACACTTTAAGTAGAGAATAGTTAAGGGTCATCTAAATTTTAAGAACGGAATTGATTGCACCGAATCATGAGTAGATAGCACTTAGTTAAGTATCGGGTAAATTTGTCAACATAGCAAATTTAAGTTAGCCGACAATGAAGAGGAGTTTTTTGGTCGGGCAGTAGGTAATATTTTAACTTTTAACCTCTTCAGTTTTGTTTTCATAATTCATAATGTAAACATTAATTTTGATTGTGAATGTGAACGAAAATTATTAAATACTACAGTTAAATTGTGTCCGTAAATATAATAGAAACAAAATTATTTTGTGGCATAGCGGACAAAATGACTGGGTTTACCTACACAAGGGACTTTGTTTAGACTGAGGCCCTGCTAAATTACACAAAAGTCCCTTGTGTAGGAAAAACCAGTCATTTTGTCCGCTATGCCACAAAATTATTTTAATTTTATTATTTAATACATTTTTTTAATATAACATATAATACGATGGAAGTTAGTGATACATAAAAAAAGAGAAGACCTCCAAACTACACTTCCAACGAGAAAGAAGTTCTTCTATCGATAGTGTTGGATCATAGTTATTGTGGCATCATTCAAATTAATAAAATTAACTTTTTGTTATTATTTTCCATTGTTAAATTTATCTATTCTTATTGTTATATATTTGAAATGTATTTATTACATATACATAGTATTTGATCTGTTTCTATTATAAGATTTAGCTAGATGAGTGCTACTACTACTTACATATTTTATGATTTATATTCAAAAATAGTTTTAGTTTATTATTTACCTGGGAACATAAGTAGAGTTGTTAGCTTATTTATTCTTTTGTGGATTAATAATTAAATAAACTGTAAACGTGAAGTTGTTATGGTTTTAATACATAGGTATATACCTCTATTATTATTTTTTAATATCGACTATTTCCTCAGTACCTCTATATATATATAATAGGTATGTTAAGCACAAAGACGCTTTTCGGTCTTTCCTACTAAAATATCTTCTATTGAAAGCTGTCATAGCTCATCAAATTCTAGTAAAAATGCTCAATTTGCCTAGGATAGACCGAATCGTAGTCTTCGTCAGTCGAAATCTTTGAAAAAAATTTAAATTGTCCATATCTAAAAATAATTCGGCCTTTCATAAACCCTCCTTGGAAATCCATGTTCAATTAATTCGAAAACATCAAGATCCTCGTCAAATAATTCCATATTTTTAATTTTTTAATCGCCACACACAGTAAACAACCCAATAATGAAAAATATAAAAGCAATATTGAGGTTAGAATTCCATTTAAGAAGAGATTTCTCGAGTCAACTTATGCCCGTTGGCACCACATACAGTTTAAGTAGAGAATAGTTAAGGGTCACCTAAATTTTAAGAACGGAATTGATTGCACCGAATCATGAGTAGATAGCACTTAGTTAAGTATCGGGTAAATTTGTCAACATAGCAAATTTAAGGTAGCCGACAATGAAGAAGAGTTTTTTGGTCGGGCAGTAGGTAAGCATACGTAATTTCCTTTTATACCGAGCCAATGGGAACGTTCGCCCTTGGGTCGTGTTTCCGTGGGTGGCCGTCGCGGATCGGTGGCGTGCATTTCGCTTTGTTTTTGCTGTTTGAATATTTTGGCGCCATAAGCTAGTGCTCTGAATAGTATAAACAACTGAATCTGTTACTAGATAAAAAGCAAAAACAAACTCGTTTATAACAGCAATAATTTTTAATGCTACATATAAAATAATAATTTATAAGTATAGTTGCGAATAGTTGTTATGGTTTTAATTTATTGTTGTTGATACCCTAGCTCAATAATTTATACCTCTATATAATAGTAATAGGTATGTTAAGCACAAAGACCCTTTCTGGTCTTTATCTTCTAATGAAAGCTGTCATATCTCATCAAATTCTAGTAAAAATGCTCAATTTGGTCTAGGATAGGCCGAATCGTAGGCTTCGTCAGTCGAAATCTTTGAAAAAAACTTAAATTTTCCATATCTTAAAAATAATTCGGCCTTTCATACACCCTCCTTGGAAATCCATGTTCAATTAATTCGAAAACATCAAGATCATCATCCAATAATCCCATATTTTTAATCGCCACACAATGTAAACAACCCAATAATGAAAAATATAAAAGCAATATTGAGGTTAGATTTCCATTTAAGAAGAGAATTTTCGAGTCTTAACTTAAGGAACACTTAGGCAAATTTAAAGTGACGTTTTAACGTGGTGCAATAAAAAATAGATGCTAAGCGACTCTTAGAACAAATCGTGACTTAAAATATTCTTCAACACTTCACTTAAGTGACACTTAGGCAAATTTAAAGTGACGTTTTAACGCGGTGCAATAAAAAATAGATGCTAAGCGCCTCTTAGAACAAATCGCGACTTAAACGGTATGTGGTGCAAACGGGCATAAGCGACCGAAGCAAAAGGAGGAAAACCGAAGAAATTCGTACTAGCATAAGCCCCGAAGTATTATTAAGCGCAGTTCAATCACAATTACATACCTCATGAAAGACTCAAGACTCTTCACAAAGTAAGGATATTAGGTTGCCAACTTTGCAGGCTCTGTGTATGTTTGAAGAAGCCGACCTTTCAAGAAGACAATACGAGGTAATCAGAAGTACAAACAAACAAATTTATCCCAGTTACAGTATACTTCAAAAATCCAAAAGTGAATGCTATCCAGGAAACGAGGCGATAACAGTAACAGAAACATATGCCGAAGTAACACTACAGGATCTGTTGGACCATACCGTCACACGATTGCTTATGTATTTAGAAGACGCTTTATTGGATTTAACTGAAGTTGAATGCGTCTCTTTGCAACTTAGATGTAAATGGCGATGGATCCCAACAAGCTCAGTTTAAGCAAAAAATGCAAAACGATGATACAGATTGCAACATATTTCAAAGTAGTTTTGTGATCCTTCAGCTAGTATGTGGTTCCAATAAAAAAATATTGTGGCAGAATCCTACACCTTCCTCGCCACGATATTGCCGCCCTATACGTTTACGGTTCGTAAAAGAATCTGTCGCTATTACAAATTCTATTGAAATTATATTGAAGACCAAATAGGTGCATTAAGAGCAACCCAAATAATTTTACATGGAGGAACTAGTTTCTAGTTTACGACCAATCCCAAAAAAGAGAACAGCGCCTTTTTCAAGAGAAACTATAGATATGCTAATTCCTGCTGATCCTGAAGAAGATAATCAATCTAATGATGACTTGGAAGATACAGAACAAGAAGACGAATCATGTGATTCACTATAATAATGTCAATAGGCTGTTTACCTTACACACACGCCTCTGTATATTTTACTTTATTCAATTTTATTTACTTATTATTATTTGGTAATTGGTTAAATTGTATTTTAATTTAGATTAGATTAATTAGTTTTATTTTATTATTTATATATTATTATCATTATTCTTATATGTATTGCATACTTAATTATTTCATTATATTTTAATTATTTTTATAGGTTTATATATATTAGTAGTAGTAAATAATCTAATATGCTAATAAAACATAACATGAACGAACTGGAATTTATCGGGAAGATAGGTTTTTGTGTGTATTTGTGTTCTGAAGTATGTTTTTGACAATAATTTACCTATATTTATTACTTAATACTAACTAAAATGCTATTCATAATTTTGTCCGCCTAAATCAGGCATTTACCCCTATGTGCGGTGGTTCTACATTCTACTCTGCCGGTAGCCGCTGTTGACAACCTGTTATTTCATATATACAGGGAGTCCCGAAATTAACCTGCCACTAGGGATGTCAATTTTTTGAAAAACACCGGTTTTTTCAATAACCGGATACTTTATTATCGGTTTCAACTGCCCAGTTATAACTGATATAAAAAACCGGTTATTTCGGTTAACTGGTGGTAAGGTTATTTTTTCCTTACCAAAATAGATACACAAATTTATATTAAAATGTAGGTTAGGATAGATATAGGTGCATGCCAAACAGCAAGAAGCCATATAAAAGAAGTGCGTAGCATACTGCGCAACTGGTATAGTGACGGGAAGTTTGTACTATCGAATAAACCCTGTCGAATTGGCATATTATTAGTAAATCAATTTATTTGATCTGACAATAATTGCGTGTTTATTTACCGGTTATTTGTATTGGGTGTAAATCGGTTATAACTGGAGGCAAAAATAACTGGTTTTAATCAGTTAACCGAAAAGAAAACACCGGTTTTTCGGTTTTAACCACCGGTTATTGACATCCCTACCTGCCACTGCCAAACATTAACCACGAATTCTACGCTCCAAAAGAATAAGAAAAATTCATATTAACATAGGTCGAAAAATTGTTGGTTTTGCAAGCAGTGTTGTTCCCAGGTGCTTTTTCGTATTATATTTAGTACGTTTTGAGAGACTTTATACGTTAATACGCCGGAACGATATTCTAGTACGTTTTTAATCAAATCAATATTTATCCCCTAACTCAAGGAAAACCAAATATTCTGACGAAATGGCTAATAGATACGAAGTGAAACTTTACTGTCATCTGTCATCTCATCTAACCATCTTTAGCTGTCTGCTGTGTGCATCTGAATCAGCAAGGAAGAGGTCAGATAAGAGAACAAAGAAAGAAAGATCTCATTTAACCTAACAAATAATTCATCAAACGGTTTTTTTTTTTTTAGAAAAAGTGATTCATTACATTACAAGCAAGGTTACAATTACTCGATTAATTAGATTTAAGGAAATTGTAAATCTAGTACGACAATTGTAAATCTAGTACGAAAAGTGTAAATCTAGTACGAAATTGACGCGCCATCTAGTACGAAAAAAAAAAGCATACGAACAACACTGTTTGCAAGATACAGACTGTTAAAGATGAGGTACTGATGGTGGTTTTTTGATAATATTGACGAAACCTTTGAAAATAATCTAATGAAATTTTGTACGTCTTCCAACCTTTTTGTCCCTTAAACGCTGCAGGTATTTTTAGTTTTATGAACTGCTAATAAGCGGGTAAAACAGGGAGGGGCATGGGGAAATATTACCACTAATATAGGTGTGTGTGGATTTATAGATAGCGCTTCTCGCAGCAGTTAAGTATCGTGCCACAAACCCTACAATTTGGACAATCACCAAAAATCCCAAATTGTGACTAACTACTTACACACGAGAATCTTCTTATTCATATATCCAAATAGACTATACAATAGAGGTCCAGGGCATTGAGAATGCTATTAAACTATGGTATACGCGTGTATTTAGTATACCACAAAAGCAATGTATGCCACTTCTATAATAGACCCCACGCCTTTCCTCCACCTTTTCAAATACATGATGTTCGAAATCAAGGGACTTTAAAACTGTATTTCCAGCAAAATCTCCACATACAATTTTATCTTATTTATTTTAAAGTAATGGAAAAATACAATATTAACAATTTAAATAAATGAAGCACTCTTAAAGGTACTATCATTTCATGTACAAACTTAACAGTTACCAATAAGTTTTTTTTAAACAGGTTGTTTTACTTTCCTAATGTACGGTTTACCAGAACTTAATTCTCTTACAGTAACCAAAGGAAACAGTTTTTGTCTCTCTTCTTCAGTTACAGAGGGCTGAACCATCACATCGTCACCGTTCTACAAAACAAAATATATAAATATTTGATTTTGACAAAATCCGTTATAAAATTGTTATGGTATAACCGTTTTACTTATATTATAAAAAAATATTTTAGGTGGATATATATTTCAATTAAATCTGGAAACTTTTCTACGGTTTTATCTTTTCCATATGACTAAAATTATAATGGTTATGGTTAAGTTATTATAAAATAGCCATAGGCTAAATCTTCGCTATTTTGTAAAAGTTTTCTTTTTGCAAATAACGTCGTTTATTATTATTATTAATAATGATCCTGTATAAATATCCAAATTATGGAATCAATGCAAAAATTTAATGTTTTTTCAATAAAAAATAAACCTTTATTAAATCCTCTAGCTATTGGCACTCATGGCTCATAATTTGTTTGATGATAACATTAACTGTTACGCGTCACTGAGAAAATTTGTGTTATGAGCTGCGGACAGCGGATTTCAAAATGTATTAGTTTAAAAATATATTATACTATATGATAGCTATTATTATTATCTTTCGCACATAATCATCACGCCTATTCAGCACGGATTTTTTCCCGGCCGTTCCACTGCTACTACTCTCGTAATTTTCAGCCAGTCTTTGGCAGAAACCTTGGATAGAAGTGGGGGGTCAGGTCGACGTTATTTATACGGATTTTATCAAAGCCTTTGACAGGGTTTACCACGGAATTCTGCTGCAAAAGCTTTCGGAATTTGGTTTATCTGTGGATCTTTTAACGTAACTTGTATGAGGAGTACCGTGGTTTCAAGTCCGGTATTATCCGCGCAACATCTGGAGTGCCACAGGGTTCTGTGATGGGTCGATGGGTCCCCTCTTATTTATGTGTTTTATTAATGACATTGCTAATCGCGTGAAATGTCGCTCCCTACTCTTTGCTGATGATTTTAAGGTTTACTCACTGATTACCTCAACTTCTGACTGCCTTCTATTGCAGAATGATCTGAATGTCCTGCTTGAGTGGTGCACTCAAAACATGCTTAATCTTAATTTGGATAAGTGTTGTTCTGTAACTTTTACTCGTAAGGTAAATCCAATAAGATTTGTGTATAGCATTGACTCGTTCCCGTTTAAAATATGCGATGTTAAGGATCTGTTGGTGCTCTTTGACGCTAAACTTAGTGTGGTTGATGTGGTTTTGTCTTCCTATAAGAGTCTGGGTTTTGTTATGAGAAATACAAAGCATTTTGTTCACCTAAAACTCTTATTTTACTGCATAATTCCTTCTTTCGATCGAAATTGGAATATGCGTCTGTTGTGTGGAGTCCTGGTTGTGCGTTGCACTCGGATTCAGCGAGGATTTGTGGTTTAAGTGTGACGGAGTGTAACCAACCATGGGATTTCCCCATGATGAACTTCTTGGCCGTTTCAATATGCTACCTCTTGATAAGCGCACGCCTGTTCCTATTCAAGATCGTGAATGGCATCATTGACTCTCCTGACGTACTTTCAATGATACCTTTTCCTACTCCAAATACGAGAAGGCGTAATTATGGTTCTAGCTTTTACTTGCCAACCGCACGTATCAACTTGTTGCTCTTTTCGCCATTGTTTGAGATGCGTTCTGTTTGTGACTCGGTGAGTAACGATATTGATGTGTTTTTAATACCATTTCTTATTTTGACCTTGTTTATTTTTTCTGATAATGTTTGTATTATTTATAATTTTGAAACGTTATGTTGTTAATGTTATAGTTTTGTAATGTACCTGCCCTGTAATTGGATTTGTTTCTGTCTGGGTAGATGTAATCCAAATAAATAAAGAAATATTGATCATATCCACACAGAAAAATATAGAATCATTAAAAAGAATTTTGGTAACGGTAATGGCTAATGCTAAGGTTAAATATATAAATCAAAACTTTCATATATCCAAAAACGATGGATAACGCATAATAGCGTACATAACTGTGAAATAATATTTGCGTAGTTACTTTTACACTCGATTGTGTGAACGGTTACTATTTCTAGTAGGTAGCACAAAATGTTATAAATAGTGTAGGTACTGTTTGGTAACGTGTTTCTTATAAATTTTGTATGTAGTGTGCTATAAAATCTTTAACGAAAAAAATAGCAAAAATTAAATGTATTAATTACCTGCCAATTAGCTGGAGTTGCTACTTTATGGTTATCGCAAAGTTGAAGTGAATCCAGAACTCTTAATATTTCACTAGAGTCAGAAATTAAAAATATTATTTAAGAACACATAACATTGTAAAAATAAAACATACTTAAAATTTCTACCGGTTGTAGCCGGATACAAAATTGATAAACGCATCTTCTTGTTTGGATCGATGATAAAAACAGCTCTTGCTGTCAATGGGATACCTGCAGAATCTTTTTCAGCGGGATCCAGCATTTGTAAGCTAATGGCAATTTTTCGTTCTTCATCTGCTATAATAGGATATGGAAAATTGTCTCCTGAACTGAGATTATATGACTTAATATCTTTAATCCAATCTAAATGGCTCTTCACTGAATCACACGATATTGCAATCACCTTACAATTTCGTTTTTCAAATTCTCCATTTATTTTGAGTAGAGTTGCTAGTTCCGTAGTACAAACTGGTGTAAAGTCTGCGGGATGTGAAAAAAGTATACCCCATCTGTTGAATCAATAATTAATACCATTCATTTTAATACGAACCATAAACATATAATAACAACTTACTTATCACCTAGCCAATCGTGGAATTCTATATCACCAATGGTCGTTTTCGCTTGGAAGTTCGGAAATGTATCCATTAAGTTCATTTTAAATAAATTTGACTTTTTTGTTGGGCCTATCAATCTAATTAAATCAGACAAACTTGATTTAAATTCTTAGTTTCAGTTATTTTATATAGGAATTAGGACAATAATAAATGCCGCAAATCCAAACAAAAATTGAATTTTGTTAGGTTAACAATTAACAAAACAAATAAAAACCAGTGATCTCAGATCTCATATTATAAGGTTAAGGTCCCAGTTAAGTAGTGAAGAAAATTAAACCCCAGATACAGAAACTATTGGGATTAAAGATTAAACAGAATGCCAGTCGTGCCACACGCGTCTAGAGTCTGACTTTTCAACCGGCCAATCAACGCACGCTTTAAACCGCGGGAAATTTAAAAATAAATGGGTTAGAAATAGTAGAATGCAAGTTTTTATGGAAAGTAAAAGGTGATACGCATTACCACAGTTTAACAATACGGTATAAACTATGGTATTACAAGCATCCAGAGTGTAACAATTAGTTTAGTAAACCCAGGTTAATTTACATTTACAGATTTAGATTTTGTTTTGAGAAATGCAAAATACAATAGTATATTGTATTATAAGCGGAAAACCTGATACTTTGTTTGCAATGTCGTTTTCTTGCCAAGTTATTTCTTTGGCTCTAATATTTATAATATAACATATACAATTAATATAATGGTGGTGTAAAAAAATATTAGAATAATCTAACATTTTTCTATATCATTATGAAAGAGATATGATAAAATTGTTGCTTTTATTAATACCAAATTATATGTAATTTTAATACTCTATATATTTTTTGTCTTGTATGTGGCAACATTAGCTTTTCCCACATATAATTTGATATATACCTGGTTACATCCATATATTATATGCCTTATATTTTATATATTTTATATATATAAGCTGTGTTATTATATTCTACGTAGAGTTTATGGTGACATTATTCCAATTATATTATTATTTTAACTTTTCCAAAGCTCATTAAGTACTTTTTAAGACTCCCCTGTAGTAGAACATCAAAATGGCCGCGTCCTATATTCAACCTTTTTTACCTCTCACTTGAGCGATATATTTCTGTATGTTCGTTTCGTGTACGACCTAAACAGTTATGTGGCATGTTGGTACCAACGTACTAAATAGTAGTCCCGTAATGTCAACCTAAATTCTGGGATATTTCTTTTTTGCAAAAAGAGAGAAACATAACATTTGCCCTCAATGGGAGGTGATTCTGTCACATCAGTTCAGATGAGCTGAAGTCAAAAAAAGGATTTTGCTAAACTTTATGCAAACCCATCGATGTGCAAACCAGTAACCTTAACAATTACTGGTGTGTTAATTCTCGAAAACCGGGTAGAATGATTGGCATAGGCGAGGCGGAGCCTACTGATATAGCACAGCGTTGCCTCGCTTCACTAGATCGTTCTAGTTCCCGGTCTTCCAAAATAGAAAACCAATTCAATTTTTAGGGTCATGAGTGTTATATAATAGGCGTTATCCTTCTACATCTCAGTTCAGCTCTACTGATGTGATTTGTTAAGAAAACGTTTTCCTAGAACTCCTGCCCCGGCCCGGCAATGAAGTAGATCATAATCATAAATCATAATAAATATAGGTTAACTTAATAATAAAGGAAACAACAACGCTAATGTTTTTTTTTGTGTTAAGAATTTTAGGACGTTTTAATTAATAAAAATGTCTAATGAAATACTACCGAAGACTGAAAATGAGTTTTACAAAAATGCCGTTAATTACTGGTCAGAGATTCCTGCCACAGTAGATGGAATGCTAGGAGGATTTGGGCATATTTCACAAATCGATATAAGAACATCAAAAGTTCTTTTAAAACAGTTATTTAATTCCAGAGAACCTACAGGAAGATCGTATGCATTAGATTGTGGTGCAGGCATTGGGCGAATTACTAAATATTTATTGACCGATCTCTTTGATAAAGTTGATATGGTTGAGCAAAATGCAAAATTTTTAAGTCAAGCCAAAAGTTACTTAGGAGCAAACACAATTGCGGAAAAAATTGGTATAATGTATCCGATAGGACTACAAGATTTTTCTCCAGAACCTAATAAATACGACGTTATTTGGATTCAGTGGGTGTTAGGTCATTTAACAGATCAACATTTTATGGAATTTATGATCAGATGTGGGTAAGTTGAAATTAGGAAATGCGATTGAGTTTTTTCTTGTGCGTCAAATATGTCTTAGACGTGTATAATGTGGATAACTAAACAGACCAACTTCAATTCATCAGTAAATTACATATCAACATTATGTTATTTACGCAGGAATAATTTATTGGTTTTTAATTGGATCCTCTAAGTCTCCAGTTTTAAATTTTAATACTATTTTTCAAAGAAACTATACTACAAAAAATAGCTAAAAAAATCCCAAAAAGTAAAATTTAATGTAGGGCATTTTTAATCTGGAATTTAATATAATCAACAATTTGTAATAAACACAGTACACTCTTTAAATATTATGTGTTTCAGAAAAGGTTTAAAAGAGAATGGACGCATAGTTGTTAAAGAAAATATCGCTTCATGTGATGAAATAGATATTGACGAGCAAGATTCGTCTATGACAAGACCTATGATACAGTTTACAACATTATTTGAGAAGGCAAATTTAAATTGTGTAAAATTGATGAAACAGCAACATTTTCCAAAAGGCTTGTACACTGTGTATATGTTTGTTCTGAAACCTAATAATGATAAGACAGAAGATAACAACTTAGAGAATAAAAATGCTACATAATTTGAACTGAATATTTAAGCACTTGTTTTTTATGTACCTGATTCTATTTTTACTTTGTATGGATTTCTTTATAATACATTTATTTTAAATATATAGATTTCTATCAAAAGACATAGGTATGTTTTTCATGGCATAGTTGCTGCGTCTGATATACATAAGCCTCGACTTAAGTTGATAATTTAGCAATTTGCACAAATTTTGGCTTACTTATATGTAAAGGTATACAAGTGTTGATATTTTAGAACAAACATTTTATGTGCAAACTACATTTTGTTAAATAAAAATATCTAGAGATACTTATTCAAACAAATCAGTCAAAATCAAGTTACAAAACGGAAACACAACAATATGTATACACACCATAGCAGTATTTTGTCTAGATGATAAAGGTAAAGATAGCAAATTAGTACTAAGGGAAAGCGCTGCAGGCGAAATTTCATATTGTAATATTGTTTCATTAATTTTTCCAAATTTAACAAAAAACACCAAAGGTAAGTTGTTTTTTTTTTAATTTTAAAAATGGAAAAAAGGAAAATAGGGTTGCCCACTATATCTACGCCAATGACCAGTTAATGAAAATCAAAATAATGCAGATTATTTTAGGTTATCGGTCTCCAAATGCGTGTAAAATTTTGTCAAAATCGGTTAGCTAGTTTTTGAGAAATGAATAAAAAAGCTAATTTGACCACTATAAATTTGGACACCCTGTATCTCGATAACGAAGCATTTGCGGACATGGGTTCAATGGCAAAAAATGCTTGAATTGTTTTCAGGAATCTCCAGTTTTCGTTTGTTGCATCCATAATGAATCACCCTGTATATTGAAGATCCTCTTCTGTATCAGCTAGGACAACATTGTCATCCGCGCATTGAAGCTCAATGACTGATGTGGATACGATCTTCGTCCCAGCTTGCAGTCTACGAAGGTTGAAGAATCCGTCGCCATCAAATCTGTAGACGATCTCTCTTCCCACCGGCACTTCATCCTTAACAAGTTAAATGACCGTTCCCATAAACATCGAAAACAAGGTCGGTGTAATGACACATATATAATATAACATAAAGCACTAAAACTTAAATCTCATTAAAACAAGATACATTTAAACAGCAGATATTCCAGGAACAGTATGGACTATGCTCGCACTGTTACGAATCTTGATGAGCCTAAGTCTTCAGCTGTTTAAGCTGAGCCCACAAATCTCTACTAAATTAGCTTTTGTTACTTACAGAGTTAAGGCGGGTTTAGCCAACTAATAATGCATAATGCATAATTTTAGTGCATAATGGATAATTTTTAAAACATGACACTTACATGTACCTGTTTATACAACGAATAGTGTATAATTCATAATTTTCGTTGATAATGCATAATGCATAAGGTTGGGAACTTTCAACTTTACGCACTAAATTATGCAAAAAATATCAATACGCATGCGTCGCATGCCTTACATAACCTCAATTTACGAAATAAACTAAATAATAATTGAAAATGTGATAATTAATAGAATTTTTAATTTGAAAGCCATCAAAACAAAAATAAGCCCAACACAAAGTAATAGCATTGTCTTTAAACACAATAGTAATAGGTTAACCTACTGGTTAGTCAATTGTCACTTTTCGCTTTATGCATAAAAGTTATGAGTTGTATAAACACCTATATTCTGTTGTGAATTATCGATTATGCACTATGCATTAAGCATTTTTCTTTATCCATTATGCACTATCCATTATTAGTTGGCTAAACCAGCCTTTAGTTTTCCAAGTGTCACTGAACCAGTAACAGTGTTATTTGAGTTCTTATACTAGATCTATTGATTTAAGAGACACAATAGAATATGATAATCTTAATTATATTCTATCAATTGGTATTTTAGACATGGCTGTGACTTTCAATACTTAATGCCTGCCTCTTTTTTTGGATAGCTTCCAGTGGTGAATATTTCATTTTATAGTTATTCAAATTTTGCCATCAGTTTTTTTTTCTTTTTTCTAGTTTTGTAAATGAAGCGTATAATAATCTTCAGATTTTATCTGGTACGAAAAATGAATACTTAATATGAAGAGCAAGCGCGTGTGGCTTGCTTTACGCCGTGTACTAATCGCTAGGTTGTTTATTAATCAAACCGGAAGTTGCTGGTTGTATGTGCACTAGCCGATTTCCTTATAGGGGAGAAGCGGTCAACAAGATTTCACTGTACAGGGTGTAAATTAATTAATCATAACCATTCATTCTTATTATATATATATATAAATATTTTTCTTTTCTTGAACCCGTCTTTACTATTTCATAAGGATGAGGTTCCAATTAAAAACACACTGCAAGTGAAACAATTCTTGTTTTTACATGTCAATCAACGTTTCGGCAATGCACAATTCTTCAGGTATATTTTTAAACACTAAATCGTCTCCAGTTCAACAGAGGCGTTCAATTTTTCATACACTAATGTATGCCGCAACGTTGTAACAACAAGAATTGTTTCACTTGCAATCTGTGTTTAATTGGAACCACATCCTAAAAAAAATGCTTCATGAAATACCTATTTTTTTAATTATAATCTAATTCATTCATATTATAATAGACGCTGCAATTAAATCTGATAAAGTAGTGGAACTGATGTGGAAGTTTAGTGAGATTTTGTTATATAGAAATAAATAACGTTTGTTCCATTTTTCTACTTTAATAAATTACCTACTTAAAACAATATTATTATGGGACCTGTTTGCTCATATCTAACTATACTTCATCTTCCTTCAGGCACAAGCTAGCTCGTAATTTTTTAGTAGGCCCATTCTCGACAGATAGAGGATCATGTTCAATGGCTTATTTGTCCCAGCTATTTCAAAAATCATTGCTTTGCAATTTGCGAAAAATCCAAATAAATAAATCATAAAATACATAGCATTATCAAAGATTAATGTTTGTGTACATTAATCTTTGGTATTATTTATAACATTGTCTTATTTTATTAAAAAAACTTGGATATGCCATTCTTTTTTAGAGCATAAAAAATAATGTACCTGCAATAGAAAGGGAAATGTAGGTATACAGGGTGACATAGAAAAAAGTACATTGCATACTGCCACACAATAGAGGACACTAAAATAAGAAAAAAGTTCCCATGAACACGGGTCCGCAAGGCCTTCGGTTAAAAGATACGGGGTGTTGAATTTTAATTTTTTTTTTGGGTTTTTTTGAATATCTTTTGCCAGAGACGCAAGAAATGGATAAAATGTGGTATGCAGGGGTTTTTTATCACGCTAAATTCAAATATGATCTTAGTTTTGTGATTACTGATAGAGGGCGCTACATACAAGGTTCCATCCTTATTGAATCGGTCGTAATTTTTTTGCTATACACTGTATGTCATTTTCGACTGAAAAAAATTGTTATCCCTTCTTTTATACTTAAGAAAGGTATACCTTGTCCAAGTCGCTAGAAGCAATGGTTCCAGTACAAATGCATCTAAAAGCCGACAATGTACGCAAATTATTCAAAAAGGGCCAAAGTAACCTTTGCAAAAACAATTATAAATAAAAATTAAATAATGTGTCATAATGACACTTGTCAAACTAATGTAATAATTGTTAAAGGTATAAAAAGTTACGACTGATTCAATAGGGATGGAACCCTGTATGTAGCGCCCTCTATCAGTAATCACAAAACTAAGATCATATTTGAATTTAGCATGACAAAAAACCCCTGTATACCACATTTTATCCATTTCTTGCGTCTCTGGCTAAAGATATTCAAAAAACTAAAAAATTAAAATTCAACACCCCGTAACTTTTAACCGAAGGCCTTGCGGACCCGTGTTCATGGGAACTTTTAATCTTATTTTAGTGGCCTCTATTGTGTGACACTATGCAATGTACTTTTTTCTATGTCACCCTGTATATTTAGTTGGCTATGACTAACAACTTGTCAACGGGGCAACAATGAAACGACAGTTTGACAACTTGCTATTATCGCGAATGGCAGGTATTTTATATCGTGTTGTGTATTTTTAATTATTATTTGTTTCTTAGTTAAAATCTTAGGTTGGTAAAATAATTAATTACAGTAGTATCTCTACTTGAGTTTCTTAGGTATGTTAATTTAATATTGTTAATTTTAGTGTGTTCTGGTTTAAAAATATAATGTGTATGAGGGAATTCGGTGGCCTATTTATTGATGTAAGTAATGATATTTTAAATTTAACTTGTATGATGTGGGTGTTAAAAAAGTGTAAAAAGGACTGTGAAAAAAATTATTTAATTCATAAATCAAAGGCGTCTACTCCACAAAATACTTTTTTATATATGTTCGAGTTAGCCAAACATGTTTCGGAATTTTACTGTTCCATCTTCAGTGGCATTATAAATCTTACAAAGAATTCTTATTTAGTGGCTTATGTTGTAATGTGGATTCAAACATTGATACATACCTACATCCTGCGAAAAAACTTTTATTTAAAAACAAAACATGAGGTCAGTCTTTAAAATTATTGAAACTTAAATTGATCTGTCTTTAAAATTATTGAATTTACTAACGCTGCGATTGCAGAGTTTAATTTTCTACTTGCTGCACTAAGTGTCAATGAACTCCGACGCATGAGTTTTCGGGGGGCGTTCGAGAAATTTTGGCAGCGACTGGAATGGAGCTTCAACGCTTCCTTTCCATTAAAATCTGTATCGACCTCTAATGATCGGTCGAAGTTTAAGATATTCTTTTCTGATGAACTCAGGCGTGATTATGTCGAATTGCAGAACTTAAACTGGTTAAGGCAGCATATTCCGGCTGATAATCTGCAAGCCTCTTACAGAGAGATGCGTAAAAAAGTCTATGCACAAATAGCGTGTGAAAAAAGTGCTATTTTTAATCGGTCACTGGCATGCTCGCAAAACAAGTCAAAGGCAGTTTGGAACTTTTTCAGCGAACACACAGGTAAAACTAGAAATGCTAATGATAAAATCACACTTTACGTTGATAATAATCAGATATCAAACCCAGCGGAAGTCACAACACTCTTTTGTAATTTTTTTTCGACTGTCATCAAAAATAAATTGAAATCACATTTTGCTGATAACATGTCAGTTCAATGCACGGTGGGTCCCATGAATCCTCAAAGTATGTTCTTTTATCCTGTCACGGTTCACGAGGTTGCTAAAATTATAAAAAATATGGCAAATAAAAAATCTACTGGCATCGACAATATACCCGTGAAAGTTGTCAAGGGTGCAGTTCATATATTGTCACCAATCATAGCTGAACTAACAAATATATCAGTTCAAAGTGGTATCTTCCCTGAACAATTAAAGCATTCCGTTATTGTTCCAGTATTTAAAAAGGGGGATAGAACTGCTCTTGAGAATTACAGGCCTATATCACTATTAAGTACACTTTCAAAAGTTATCGAAAAGGTAGTTTCTGAGAGAATATTCCTGCTGCCTGCAAAATTATAAGTAAATGTCAACATGGATTTCGACCAGGTCTTTCAACGGAGACATGTACATTTGAGTTTGTGCAAAAGATACATGATTTGACGGATAATGGATATTATGTGGTGGCTATGTTGTTCGATTTGTCGAGTGCTTTTGATGTTGTGGATAGGGAGTTCTTATGCAGAAAGATCGATTATTTAGGTTTACGTGGGCCGATTAATAGGTGGATTAACTCTTACTTAAGTTATAGAAGCATGTCGGTTAAGATTAATTCGTCCTTATCAGAATTCCAACAGATTGACTTGGGTACTCCACAGGGTAGCATACTTGGACCGCTGCTATTTTTACTATATGTCAACGATCTTCCCACAGGTATCTCGCATGGCACACTATATATGTACGCGGATGACACTACCATACTTATATACGATAAAGATCCTGAAATTTTAAGACATAAAATCAATGTGACCCTAGGAGAATTTCGGCTTTGGTGTCAGAAAAATAGACTAATTATCAATTACGACAAAACGGTTGCCTTACAATTCAATAGGTACAAAAGTCCATTAGATTATAATTTGCGATTTGATAACTTTCTCTTGCCATGGGTTGAATCAGCCAAATTGTTGGGTGTACTTATTGATCCGGGATTGGGTTGGGTTGGACATATTGACAACCTTTGTAGCAAACTCAATAGAAATCTGTACGTCCTGCATTCTTTAAAGAATTATTTGGACAAATCATCACTTATTTCTGTGTATTATGCCTTTATATACTCAGTGATAGCATACAATATAGCCAGTTGGGGTAGATGCACAGAGGTGGACAGAGTATTTATACTGCAAAAAAGAGCAATACGATATATATTTGATATTCCATATAGAGGGACTTGTAAACATGCTTTTAGGAAAAATAATATCCTCACTGTCCCGTGCATATATCTTTATAAGTTGCTCTGTTCCATATTTACCAGCAGGAGTCGAGCCCGAACATGCGGAGATAATCATGATTATCATACTCGAGGGAGAGATCGTTTGTATTTGCCTCGCCCTAAACACGAGTTTTATAAGAGATCGCCATTGTATTCAGGTTCTTCGTATTTTAATCTTCTTCCCTCAAGCATGAGAGACTGCCAAACTGAGAGTAGTTTTAAGAAATTATTAAAGAGTTATTTGACGAATGGTGCATTCTACAGCCTGCAGGAATTTTCTGCTTCGGTATAGTGTTATGGGATATGACAATGGGTATTTTGTGAATTTTGTTCTATATATATATAGTATTGTATTTTGTTGTATTGTTTTTTTTTTTAGTTTTACATGACGTACCAATGTACTTGTTGTAGTACCAACTTATGGTTAATAAAGATATTATTATTATATTATTATGTAAAAAGCCAAATACTGTGATACAGCATTTAATGTGGAAAGCTTCTTTTTGTAAATCATTAAATTTAAAACCAATTTAAAATAATTTTTATTTTTAGTTTTTTTGACAAAAACACTACTTGTCCACTAGACGATTTTTGTATGTATTTTACCTGAAGATGGCAGCAGATGTACGTTGCCGAAACGTTGTTTTTTAAAAAATGTTTTGACAATAAATAACAAGTCGTTATTTAACCTGTTGAGTAATTTGTGAGCCTCATCCCAAGAAGTATCAAATCTAAAATAATTTTTGGCTGTAAATAGTTTTTACATGTTTGACACTATTTAATGTTTTGATATTTTTTAATGTTTTAATCTTACATTTAGTTTGATTTTTGACAAAAACACTACTTGTCCTCTAGAGGATTTTTGTATGTATTTTACCTGAAGAAGGCAACAGATGTACGTTGCCGAAACGTTGTTTTTCAAAAAAATGTTTTGACAATAAATAAGTCGTTATTTAACCTGTTGAGTAATTTGTGAGCCTCATCCCAAGAAGTATCAAATCTAAAATCATTTTTGGCTGTAAATGGTTTTTACATGCTGCAGGAATTTGTTGAGCATTAGTCCACCATACTGTGACTTCTTTTTATTATTTGTTATTTTTTGGTGTTTTTAATGTGTTTGACACTATTTAATGTTTTGATATTTTTTAATGAAATCTTACATTTAGTTTGATTTTTGTAAGTGTAATTGAATCTTGACATACCAATGTATATGAATTGTATACCAACTAATAACCAATAAAGGAATTTAAACTGAAAAAATTACAATAAAGAGGATTTTGAAATTACACTTATATGATTTGACTTTAATCGAATTCAAAATATGTTTTTAAGTAAAAGTTTTTTTCACAGGATGTATGTATACATGTTTGAATCCACATTACCATGTGGGAAGATGAAACAGTAAAGTTTCGAAACATGTTTGAATAATTCGAACATACTCGTATATATAAAAGTATTTTGTGAAGTAGACGCCTTTGATTTATGAATACATCCCGGTCCTCGTAATGGAATACTTTAGAAAAGTA
Organism: Apoderus coryli; assembly: GCA_911728435.2. Lineage (NCBI taxonomy): Eukaryota > Metazoa > Arthropoda > Insecta > Coleoptera > Attelabidae > Apoderus > Apoderus coryli. Next base: position 7,878,173 of record OU452206.1, on the reverse strand, counting down.
TTTAACTTTATTAAAATTGGTGATTACTTAAGTGAAAATGGATAAATTGTTCTAAATTGATGTAAAATGACGGAAATTGGAAATTAGCCTTATGTATACCTATTTGCAGTCAATTTATGTAGGTACATCATTTAGTTTCTAGCTACAAGTAAGTTTTTTTTTGCATTCACAGTGAGAATTTTTTACGTAAATTTCAAACGATCCATCGATAATAGGATTTCTCATTATGCGCATAATATGATTTATTATCAAACTTTAAGATTCTTACATTATAAATGCATTTTTTGGTTGATAAAATGGTTGTTGAAAGTAAGGGATCTACTGTATTATTTGTATTACCATAATACTGCTATTATAGAGTCATGTTATACAGGGTGAGTCGGGAGGAATGGGCCTAACTGTATGCATCAAAATAATAAGAAAAAACTCAAATTCTGTTATTCAATATTCATTTGTTTTCAAATTATGAGACAAACACAAAATATTGCATTAATGTAGCTTTCCTGTAATAAATATTATTATTATTTGCTTTTGATTGTTGTGCACACACTATTCTATTAGCACAGTATAATAAATAATACAGTATTCCGACTCTCCGCTTGCGAGGCGTCCTGCGCATTGAAATCGATTTGTTAATTTTTTTCAAGGAAATATGACTAAAAACCAGTAAGTATATGGGGTGTTCTTCAAAAATAAAAAAGTAGATATGAATTTCAAAATACTGAATAAAAATGCAGTGATTGAGTGTAGTGAACGTTAGTATATCGGAAAACTAAATCCTAGAAGTTGGGGAAATAATTTAGATTTATCAATATTCGACGGTCACGATTGCGATCTCGTAAACAAAAGTTAAAGAGTAGTTTAAAATTGGCATAGTTGTGTAATTTTATGAACAACCATGTGACACAAAAATAATACCCTAACTATTTTACCAAATTTAAATTCTTTTGAAAAAAACGAATTTTGAGTTTTTGGTTTTTATTGTGGCCTGCAATTATTTAAAACGTTATCACAAAACAACATATTTTATATACTTAATGTGACAAATACTTTGCGCAGCGTTTCATCTTCCGTAAACCATGATCAAATTTGAGTCTTCTTATGGAAGTCAAATTGTATTCACCACCAGGTTTTCTAAATGCATATCATTTTTATTGTGAGCGAAAGATAGAACTATTTTTTATATCATTAGGTACTTACTAATTAACTTGCAAAAATATAAAAAAACTGGGTTTTTGTTTGTCTGGCATTGTGAATAAGTAAGTCTCTCCCGTGTTTTGAAAATAAGTGAATTATTGTTAGGTATGAACCTGACTTTCTTTTTGTGAAATAATTCATTACTTATTCATAAAATGTTATTTACAAAAAGCATTAAACACTTGGCAATCTCACTAATTTTTAAACACCTTGTATTATAACAAATGATATGTTCTTTTCTTTAATGTAATAAAGAACCGGTGTAGATTGGTTTTACATACACATATCTGCAGATGCAAACAAGTTCGGCACGAGTCATCAAGTCATGGTGTTCAACAGATTGGATTGGGGCCGTTTTGTTTAATCGATTTTTTTTTGATGTTGTAATGGATTTTTTCTCATAAACGCGTCACAATTATGTTGTTGATTTTGGCTATAATTCATATCTGTTCATTCGGTTTAATTATGTTTACATTTTTTTAAAATTAAACTAATTACCAGATTTATTAATATTACATTTCGCGAACGCGAACTACTTTATAATCCCATTTATTATGTCACCCACTGGACTAATACCTAAAACATTTTTCATAGTGAACAGCGTGCATCAACAATCTCATTTGATGTAACGTTCGTCGCTAACCTGTTAAAAAAATAATAATACTTATTAGGATGATGAATTATTGACGTCTACTCCACAAATGAATATCGTATAATTGTTCAATTATATTAAAACTAGACCATACATGTTTCGAGAATCTGAATTCTCATCATGAGTGGTAAATGAACACACCACAAATAAACAACCATAAATAACATTAAATAATACTTAAATACTTACATACTAACTCCGTAGTATACAAGTACAAGACAATAATGTGTATAATATGAAGGGATTATCTACATACTAATTAACAAACTCACAGGCCTTCACATACCCAGTAATGACTAATAATCACAATAACTAAAAGTATAGCCTTTCTAATCTTAGTTTAAAATTATATAAAAAACCACAACTCGATATCCCTTTGTAATGTCAATACCTACCGCAGCTGGCCATAGGCGCACCCTTTTAACTTTTCATAACAATACATGCCCTACGATATTTTAAAAATCCTTTATATATTAACTATTGTATGTTCATTTGTATAAAAGTATAATGTATTTTTCCTTGCCGGTCTAACACAGCAACATATAAACTTACGCTGGAAAAGACTGTTTTTGTTTTTAGAAGTTTAGACGTAGATGCACACACGTACCTAGTCCGCGTTCGAACAGCAAGGAACATACCTTTATAATAATTAATACTATTGTTAATACTTGTTAGGCATGTAAGTAGGTACATTTATAATAATGTGCTTCTGATATTATAATATAACAACAAATTCTACTCACTTAGTCAGTGACATTTTCTATAGGACGTAAAACTTTTATAATATGTGTATTCGTCACTTCATTATTTTCAGACCTTAACTGATGATAAATATTTAAAAGAAGACGCTGGCTTTGCACATGTAAATATTGATTCTTAAACTCCCAACCCGATTCCGCTGACTCCGTTACCTCATCTTCAACATTTGGTTCTGTATCAAATGGTCTCCAAAAAGCCATTTTAAAAATATTTTTAAAAACAAATACCTATTATATTATATACTTACACTTGATCACAAAATAATTCCCACTCAAAACAAAAACAAACGTGTTCCGCTCGTGTCGTATACCGACCGTGTCTGATACAGTGACTGCAAAAAGTTTCATCCACTTGCGGTTTTATTAAAAATTATTATGTAATTTGATAGATCTTCTTTCATTTTATTAATCTAAGAAAAACTATTGAACAGATCATGGTTACAATATTCTGCCACCGTGTTTTACTGTTGGACACAAATTTTCTTGTTTAAATTCCACATTAAGTCTTTGCCATACCATATGATGTCTATCCGATTATATTTAGATTAATCTGAGAAAATAATACATTGCCAAAAATTATTTGTTTCATTCATATATTTATTTGTAAACTCTAATCTTTTTTTGTTTTTTCGATTAATCATTAACCCAATACTTTCTCCAGTCACTGTAGTTATTTTTAGTAATGTCGGTATCCTTTTATATCCCCAAGGCAGGCATGATTTATACGTCTAATATACGAGAGAGAAATGTATAAAAACGCTGCATTCGATGCTTTTTTTATAATGTAAAGAGGCATGGGAACGGATAACCCCGGTAGAATCGTTAAATTTATATATTTTACATTGAGTTTGGATAGACTATACCTAACTATTGCATAAAATTATAGGACCTGACATATAATACAGTATACACAATACACTAACCAATATCAATAAACATTCTAAATTTTGGGTTTTTACTAGAATTGAATAAATCAAAGTCGTGATTGGATGCTCGGTTCAAATTTAGTGGTGATACGTTAAATGGATTAATTCGAAATATGTTAGTGTTATTTCATCTTAGATTAACTCTAGGGTCTATAGGGACCCTAATTGTGAGGTATAGTTAATAAGTTATACTTAAGGTTATTAACAATGTACCATAGAAATAACACAGCATTGGTTTTTGTCCTTTGTTCCTATGTCTTACAATTGAAAGTCTATTAGGGAATGATAAGATACCATATTATATGGATATACAGGGTGTTTCAAAAAGAGGCGGCAATATTCAAGGTTGTGATGTAAATAACGGATTTTTTTATTTAAGATAAATATCTCCTTACTGATTTCTTTGAAATTTAGCAGCGTTGTTGCTAGAAATAGGGAGCTCATAGGGACCTAACTAGATCAAAATTATTAAGTCTAGTGGCGTTGAGGCTTAACTTAATAAAAATTATTGACAAAAAAATGTAGATATGGTTAATTGCATTATAATGGGCATTAAATTTTGTATTTGACTGAAACCAGACACTGTTTAAGTCGCAATCAAAAAAAAATCGTTGATTCTTCCTGGTGAAGGTGACGACGGAACATTTTTGAATATTTAGAGTAATTTTGTCATGGATAAACCACCCCATTATGTGATTTAGATCATATTGAAGGTATAAAGTCTTGTAGCGATGATATACAATTTTAAATACTTTAAAGTCATCCGCAAAAAGTGGACAGTTTGAGTGTTTAAGGCATTTAGGTAATGAATTCTTAAATAAATTGAACAGGAGTGGACCGAAATTACTCCTTTGTGGAACAGCCGATGTCACTGCAATTGACTTCCACATATGTCCACTTATTTTTACGTTTTGCGTTCTACCAGTTAGATATGATTCCATCAGTTTAAATGCAATCAGAGTCTGCTAGGGTATTTAATAATATGGTGTAGTCTTCCTTATCAAACGCCTTTTCATAATCTGTATAGATTACATGCATCTGTCCCCTGCACTTAATCCCTCAAGATCAAGATTGGTTATAGTTGAGGTGTCGGATCTAAAGCCATGTTGCCTATATCATCATCATCACTCAGCTACAGTAGTCCACTGCTGAACATAAGCCTCTTGTTTATTTTGCCACTCTGCTCTATCTTGAGCCATTTGTATCCAATTACCACAGATTCTTTTGATGTCATCGGTCCATCGTGTGGGGGGGCGCCCTCTACTACGATAAGCTTCGTGCCTCGGGCGCCACTCCAATAGTTTTTTAGACCATCTTCCATCAGTTCTTCTAGCTACGTGGCCGGCCCAGTTCCACTTTAAAGTTGTTATTTTTTCGATTACATCTATAACACTGTTCTTTATAATCTCTTTTGGTATTTGGTCTCTGAGGGAAATACCCAGAATAGCCCTCTCCATCGCCCGTTGGGCGACACGCAGTTTCTTTGCTGACTTTTTTGTAAGCGTCAATGTTTCGGCTCCGTATGTCATCACTGGCAATACGCACTGATTGTATACTTTTCGTTTTAGACTGATGGGAATATCCGACTTGAAAACATACTTCTTCTTCCAAAAGATGTCCACCCCAAGCCTACTCTCCGGAGAAGTTCGCACGTCTGGTTGTCCCGTCCTATTCGGATCCCATGACCCAAATATTTGTAGGCGGTGACCTGTTCAATAGATTTGCTTCCAACAGTTATGTTTTCACTGGGTACTAGGTTTGTCATGACTTGCGTCTTTGCAAAGTTAATTCTTAGGCCAACTTCCCTTGAAGCATTGTATAATTTTTCCAACATCATGGACGCTTGATCTATACGGTCGGTGATAAGGACGATATCGTCTGCAAATCTTAAGTTATTTAATCTTTCACCGTCTATATTTAGGCCCATTTCCCCCCATTCGATTTTCTTACAGGCATATTCGAGCAGTGTGGTGAACAGCTTTGGAGAGAGAGTATCTCCTTGACGTACACCTTGTTCTATTCGGAATGTTCTTGTGTTTTTATGTAATCTTACACACGCCGTTGCTTTCTCATATATACCCTTAATCAGTGCAATATGTACCTGTAATCAATTCTGCAGTCTTAATGATTTGAGCATATGTTGTTGGCTGATTGAGTCAAAAGCTTTTTCATAGTCTACGAAAACAAGGATGAGAGGTTTATTATATTCTGTTGATTTTTCTATAAGGGTCTTGATTGTATGTAAATGGTCATTTGTACCGTACCCTGCTCGAAATCCTGCCTGTTCTTTCGGCTGGTAAAAATCTAATTTTGGAGTTAGGCGTTTAGCAATTATCTTCATGTAAATTATTTAATGAATGTCTACATCAAGGAGTGACACCTTCAAAGTGGAACAACGCCACTATAGTAATAATGCACAAGAAGGGGAACATTGGTAATCTAGTAAATTACAGACCCATTAGTCTCCTCACTTGTGTAAACTATTTATGAAGATCATTTTTGCCTATATAGTTGTATCAATTTTTTTGGATTTTAAGTTATTCAGGTAATAGTAAACTTTTTATGTGAAGTTTCAAAACTTTGAAATCCTGGACCATCCAAACTGAATATTTTATATCTTTTTGTCATTACAATTAAGATTGAATAATATAATTGTATAAGTTTACTTCATTAAAACCTACATTTAATTTCGCAGTGAATTTACAGTTAAGCTAATCTCGTATTTCGATTCTAAAAAACGTCGCCAGCTAAGTATATCGTTCTGTTAAGGTCGTTTATGCCGGTTTATGCACTGTTTCACTTCAGATAGCCATACATTTCACTTTACCATCTTATACTTAATCCTTCTCATTATAAGTTGGTTAAATTGAATTGTATCTTTTTCTAATGCCATATTTTTAGTATTTTGTTTGATCAGGATATAAAGATGATACAATGCACCTGCCGTATACCCATTCACATTCATACTGGTACAGGTGTGCCTTTATGTGCGTATATACAGGTATGTGTAAAGTGGCCGCGATAAAAGGAGAGCCAAAAAAGCCGCTGCTCAGAAATGCCATAACTATATGATAATTTGAATTACTTTTTTTTATCTTGGATTGTAGGACTCATGTAAGTGAAACTCTAAATCATTAAAAATGCGACGTTTCGCAGGCTATATTGCCGAATTATCAAGCACTAAAACACAGCACAATACAATAACGAAACAATACCATCATCAATTCAAATCATAACTCTTGCAAATAACTAGACATCCATAATACAATTAAATTCTTTCCAATAACAATATTTAAACACACTCAAGTTGTCGATGTCGTTCAAATAATGGGCTTAATAGAAATGCATAGGTATCGTTATCAGATGTAAAACAAAAAACTTTTTAAAAAAAAGCGAAGTAAGTATCTATGAAATTGTATAAAGAAACACAAAAAACCAAACAAAAAATTTTTTAACATAAAATTACACCACAAATATTAACATTTATCCAAATTCCACGATATATTGCTATTTCTTTCTATTTTAGTAAATATGAATGCAATTCAAATATATGTTACTTAGTCCCTGTGTGTCAGATCGAAGGTTGACAGTATCGTTTATATTAATGTGAATCAGTTCCAGGATATTTTTCTTAATATCTTCAAATTTAAAATTATGCCCTGTATCGAAGTGGTGTTGGGCGAGTGCGGATTTTTAAGATTTCACCATGGTAGTGTTTCTACAATCCTACATGATAATCTTTAATTTTTGAAGTGAATACTTCTTTGGCCGCATGAGAGTGATTTTTCAAGGTTGCGTCACGACACGATTTATAAAATTTTCGTCCTGCAAAAGAGATGAAGCATATAACAAATATGAGGGAGAGAGAGAGACAGAGATGCACGATATCCTATACCATACACTATTATGTATATAGCGGCTTAGCGTTGCCTATCCTTCGGTTGTCCCTTTTGTACCGTCATTCGTATTCCCTTCCTCTCTCGTGAAAGAAGTATTCACTTCTATCACGTGTACTGTGCTGCACGCGTATTTTTTTTAGTTATTTATCAAACATTTTCTCTTGTATTAAATAGTCACAAGGTTAGAGGACTATAATTTAATTAATAATATTGGAAATATTTTGAATGAAGTTAGAAGTGACAACACAGAAAAGATGAAGGTGTGCTTCCCGCAAGTATTTCACAGTTGCTACACTACACTACATTTTAGAAATACATTTTTCAATATTCTTCAGCGTTGTTCAAGAGTAAAACTAACATTTTGTTTGGGGAATAATTGACACTACATCTATCAATTTGTCAGAGGTGCGAGTGTTGCCATAACATGCAACTCAAAAAGAAACCAAGAAATTACCCATTAGTTAGCGCATTTGTTCTTAAACTTCCACTTTTTAAGGATGCTTTCTTAGGTTGTGTAATTAGAGAACTCGTGCGATGCAATTGATAAATCAATCACCAGTGAAAAATATTTCAGAATAGATCAAATATGTGGTAAGAGGAACACACATATTTAATTTCTTTGTTGTTAATTCTTATGTTACTATTTGATTAAGTTTAATAGTTTATTGTACAACGAACATGAAATGACATATATTTCCTACGAGTATGATCGTTTGAAAATCATACGAGTAGGAAATCGTCATTTCATGTACTTTTTCTACGACTGTTTTGATGCTTTTGAAGAAATCAAACATCAAAATTTTTAAGAAAATATTTGTTTTTCGAAACTTACCTATACTCGCCCTGTTAGTGTAAGCCTAAATACGATGAGTTAAAAGTAATAAATTAACTAGGTGGTGTTCAACTATATATTCACTATCACTGTTTTTCATTATATAAATAGCATTGAAACCTTCGAAATTAGCGAATATAATAATAATAAACTGTCAATTTGATTTAATAATTGTATTGTCGGCATTGCTATGGTGGTCATAACCGAGGCTACTTTTGTCATTATCAACAAATTTACCTGTGCATTTTTAAATATATTTTTAATATGAAAAACAGCATTACGATGTAGGTACTACATTTTCAAATTATGATTGAACATATAATAAAGGCATTTAAAGACACAGCCCATGAGGCTGCACTGAAACCGGGGATTTAGTGTGAACAAAGTCACACATCTAATATATGTGTTTTATACGCCAAAACTCTGGTTGTGTAAAAACTCAAGAAGAGTTTCAAATTAACCTCAATGGTTTACCTATTGTTACGTTTTGGGTTAGCAGAGCACGTACTTAAAAATTACGTACAGCATATTATTTATTACTCACTTTGAAAGAATATAAATTAAAAACAACTCGAGTCAACGATTCCTATGTAAAAACCCAAGTTTCATATTAGTTCAATTAACACTGCACAGTCTCAGCTCCTTAAATAAATTTTTAGGATTCTAGCTTGTTATTTTAAATAGAACACCCTATATATTATTACATTCTTGGATTCTATGTTAGATTCTAGACATGGTTCATGTATCACATCCTATGCCTAAGTGCAGCCGTTTTTGACGTACCTATATCACAGTATAATAAATAATACAGTATTCTGACTTTCACGTTTGCAAGCCGTCCTGCGCATATCGTCGCGCATGCCGCCATTATGGGTTACAACGTCAAAATAATCGCATAGACGTAGATAGATACAGTTCACTCCTGTGTTCAATATATAGTTCATTGTCGGCGTGTACGAGATAAATAAATATTGTGTTTAAATCTAAATCTGTGTTTTGTGTTTTTGGTATAGTGTTCGTGAGAATTAAAAGGATTTTATTTTTATTAACGTGACTTGGGATTCATACAATGAATAATCACGGAGGACATGTGTGTGTTGCAAAATGTTGTCCCAATAAGCGGTACACTTGCTCTAAACATTTTTTTCGCTTCCCCAAAGATCCTGTTGGGTGAGTAATAAGTAAAAATTAAGATAAATACTAGATAATTTTACGTTTATAACAACTATTTGTATAACCGTAAAATTTATATTACGAAATGACAGTATCTAATATGTTTTTAAACTAAATACAAATGAAACATAAACACAAGTTGTCGCTTGGCTAGTTGTTATTTTATTGACAATATCATTATAAAGTTTCAAGAAGTCTTTGCCAAAATTTGCCTTTAAAGTTGCTGTTGTTGTAATTTGTGAATTAAACTACCCGTTTAACTCACTACAACGATATTCATAATAAACCACGAAAATTGAAATAAACGCGATTTATTAATAAAGAAAAATAACAAACTAAATACAAAACTGAAACGATTTTAACTGACCAATATAATATAGAAATTGAAAACTAATCAAAAATCTGACAATCTTAATTCTTTTTTGACAATAACAACTTTTTCCAATAGTTACCATGAGCAACTGATACGTACGAACTTTTACTCATTTTCGTTGAAGATTACAGTGAATAAGGGCTATCACGTTTTATATTAGTTAAAAATAGCCACTCTAATTGACTTAAAAAATATTAAATATTAAATAAAGAGTTACTATAACTTAACAAAATAAAAAAAAAATTGTTATATTAAAAAAAAACAATAACCCATGGAGACTTCAGCTTTTCGAATTATCGACCATTACAGAAAAAAAATTAGATATATCAGTTCAACAAACAAAATAAAAGTTAAATTTAGGTTAAGTTAGGAAGCACTGCTTCAACTTTTGTAAAAATGTCTTTTTTTTTTTACTAATAAAATCTTTATTATTGTTGTGTTTATTATTATTGTTATTAAAAATCATCCAATCATGTCAACATTTAACTGATAACACCACTCAAGGTTGTTTTCAATCACTATGACACACCACAAATATTTCTGAAATTGACAGCGATAATATGTACTTAAATATTTTTACAAAAATAAAAACTATAATTATTCTTAGTCAGGACCTGACTTGTAACCCAAAATGGCGGCATCTTACGTCACAGTTTTTTTCAAAGTGCGAACGTGGAGTCGGAATGCTGTACTTATTAATGCTGTGCCTATATCAATATTTATGCCAAAATTGACATTTTAGGTCTAAATAATAATCACATTTTTTTCCCATAAGGAAATATTGGTTAATTATTTTGCACGCGTTTTCTTATAAAAGTAAGGTCTCCTTTTTTCCGATTCTATAAGATATTTTTAGATTTATTCATGCAGGGTGGTCAAAAAGTACTGAAAATGGTGTTAGAAAAATAGTTGAAAGTCAATTTTTCCAAATAGAACAGGTATATTTTTACAATTTATCTTACTTATCATTAAAAATAAAGGCAATTTTGTAATAGGTTTTCGATTCCGAAAATGCATAGTTTTCGAAATATCGACAATGTAACATTTTTCTGCCGTACTGTTGGACTATTATTCTCGAATGTTACTTCCATGAACTTAGATAACGATTAAATTATTTTCTTTATGGCAGGATTATATTCATTATTATATCACAGCTGTACTTTATTCGACAGGCTTACTTTTTGTATACTTCATCGTGGACGTCTTGTAATAGTTGCTTCAGACTGTTGAAGTGAATTTTTATGGATATTTCAACTTCCTGTGGTCTTTCATACGATAGTCCGACCGGTAGTCTAAATTTTCTATCAAAAACGATACTTGCGGGCGTTCTTCTCATAGACTCGCGGGTATCAGATCTATTCAACAGCATAAACAATTGCATGTGTGCCGTTTTAAGTCTGCTGTTTGTTCACAACTGTTCTATAGCGCCGATTAGCTCTTCCACAATATCGTCTGACTGATGATGAACGGGTATTATTTCTGTCTTTGTTGTGCCCATTAATCTAGAGTATTTTTGAAATAACCCGGGCTTGAAATTTATTCCTCGATCAGGATGAAGTTCTTTAGATAAAATTATCCATCAGAACTTTCATTCTAGGTTTTTGTTCTGTACGGGGTAGCAATTTGTTAAATGCGGGCGCCGACTATATATTTCTTCATTACATCTGTATATATGGCAGCATTGAGCACATGTTCATTACCGATGTTCAACATCAAATTGACTTCGAATCCCATAAATCAGCTCTCTGAATTTTTTGGTAATATTTTATCATCTTATCTTCAAAATATTATTGTGCTTCATTATCCCAGAGCGCCTAGGTTGTAGAGATTTTTTGGCTATAGGTATAACTCCGACTATTCAATAATGTATTTGAAAACGCCGTCTTCTTCTTTATATTTTGTGCTACTTCTCTGATATTTGAGACCATAGATATTAAATAATTAATCTTCAGTAATTGATATATTATATGAACATTAAATAAGAAACCTGCAAAAATAAAATAAATAATTTAATTGAGGGAGTAGTTATGAAGGAAAAATAATTTTCTCGCTTCTTTGTAAGATAGATTTTTGCTATAAAAACTTTCACTGTTTCACACATTTTTTATTCCACTTAGGTATAAATATACATAAATAAATTTTAAAATCGTCTTTTATTATCAAAAAATGCGTATATTACGCTTTATTAAATACGTTTTATATCATAAATCAAACAATTATACTTCACCGATGCTGAAAGCATAAAGAAATACATTAATAGAGCTATTAAAATTCTATCGTCGTTTTAGTTATAAATCCGCAACAATCTTAGAGAATTCCATCGATATGTAGTGGAATATAAAATCATCTAGAGAAATTAATCAACTCATCGGGGAAGTAAAACAAACAGTAGGTACCTATAAAAAAATCATTATAATTCTTTGGATGATGAGAGTTGTAAAAAATACTAATCTATTGGGAGTTTGTCGTATAGCTCAAAGTTTACAGCACCGCATTTAATTCATTTTTTATTGCGTGTAACCAAACAATTTAACAATATTGAGTGTCTTATCAATTTATTCAATACGTTAATTAGATCTAAGCTTGAGTATCCCAGTTGCCTCGGGTTCTGTATATTTCCAAGGATTAGCGTCTGATTCTCATTTAATATTTATTTCTAATTTTTTCCTTAACATGTTCTTCCTTGCTAAGTTATGGATTGGCGTTTTATACAATTTATTTTTCAATGTTCCCCACAGGAAGAACTCTAGTGGGGTCAAGTCAAGTGATTTAGATGGCCACTGTATTGGTCAATTTATACTTATCCAAATTTTCCCGAAAATATTTAAACATTTTTAGGAAATTCTTGCTTGGTTGGGGCGGCTCTCCGTCATGCTGGAAAAACTGTAAGGGCACATTTTCGAGAAGCACAGAAAGTTACTTTTGAAGAAATCGCAAATATTGTTCACTGCATAAAACACCATCGTAAAAGTATGGACCAATTAAATGCCCGTTAATAATACGACACCAAACGTTAATGCCAAAATGTGCAACTCGCTTGAAGGATTCTCTATGACAAAATTTTGAGTATTTATCAAGGCCCGAGGAGTATTCGATAAGATAATTTTTTACTTTGTAGATATCAACATTTTTAAACCAGTTGTCAGTTTGACGTTTAGTTAATTTTTAATAAAAAAAAACACCAAACTGAAAACACCACATGTAAGGTATTATCGCTGTAATCCAGAGGTGATTGGATGAAATTTGACACATGACTATATTATTATTATCCTATAAATTTACGTATAATTTTTTAACGAATGAAGACAGCAAATTTTTTTCTTCATAAAAGTTGCTTAGGAAAATTAGCTCTTTTGAACTATGCAACAATATAGGTATGTTTCTGGAAAAAAAAGTTGATGCCGTCATTTACTTCAGTTTCCAAATTTGGAAACAAAATCAAATGTGGGTTAAAAGGGAGCTTACTTAATCCCATTTAAGAACCTCTTTTCGGAATTTTTCTATCATTTTTCATTTTCTCTCACCCTGTAGGTACATGTTATATTCTTAGGGTAAAATATTTGAAATACCTGTAATATCTAATAAAATAATTACATCTTGTACCAAAAGTATAATAAAAACAATAATTGTCAAAATTAATTAAGAGATTTTTTCAATATTATATCGTTAAAGTGTACAGGTTGTCGGTCACTATAGCGTAGCGCACAAAAGTGTAACTAATCGTAGCGGAGAGGAGCGCATCGCGGTGCTATTTATCTGGAATGGCTTCGTGAGAGTACTTGGTTCTAGAATATTAAAAAATTGATTTCTTCTTCTGAAAAGAAAATATTATAATTTCTGCTTTATGCGAAGAAGCAAAAAAGGCCATTCAATACCTTAATTCCTACTCTAATAGAAGATGAAATTAAATTTTATCTATATTTTATGAAGACTACCTAAAGCCAGATATACAAAAAACAAGAAACTTCATTCCGTCAAGGTGAAGGTCTAGAAGAAAGGCTAGCCTTATGCTATGTATGTCAAAATTACCTGTTACGGTCGCTAACTATGTCGCATAGGTCGACGCAGCGCATAGGTATAGGTCAACAACAGCGGCCCTATAAAAATTCAAGCAGCTCCGCTACGCTACAGTATACTACGCACTGCCGTATAAAACTATTTGTAGTGTCATTTATAAACAAAAAAACTATGTTTTATAAAAAGATTGTTCTGCTGCACATAATCATATTGAGCGAAAACCTTAATCCTTAATGGGTTTCTTACCAACTCGTCTGAAATCTCGTTGCCTTTGTTTATACTTTTGCAATTTATTGCTATTATTGCGTGACAATTCCAATATACCTACAAAATTCCAGTTTGCACATTTTTGCGAATTGTAAAAGTATAGATTCCCAAAGAAGTACGAAGATTCGCAAGTATAAGTTAGTAGGAGGATATTTTACTTGACAGGATCTGGAATTTGTAGAGAGTGTTTTGCAAAGGCAGATCACTTTTGCAGTCACATAATCTCATTTGATCTCAGATGTTTACAACTTGTTGTCCCGTCCCATTTTGATCTGATAAGGTGACTTTTTATCTTTTTCACAGAAACTTCTGTGGATTAGTTTATATAGCATAGGGTTTGTCGAAGGTAAACTGGGGAGCTATGTTATGCGTCCCACCTTGTTCTAGCGGTAGCCTGCGGATTGCCTCTACTCTACTTGCATGCCAATTAAAAAAATAAATAAATTTAACCAACAATAAAAAAATATATATTCAACCTATATTTATTATATTTTAACCTGTTGTAATATTGGAAATAAAATTTTATCACAATTGAGGCTAGATTACTGTTAAAGAAATTAAAAACAAAATCAAATAAATCTTTTCCTAGAGTTCCAAAATTCACCTTCCCGTTTGAGTTCAATGCGAAGAGGATGATTTTTGTGCCATAGCTTAGGTAGTTGCCTCCTTAAACGATAAAGCTACTTTAATAAGGAATGCAGTGTATCCGTATTATTAAGACGTTATATTTATTTTATAGGTACTTATATTATTGCCGAAGCCCGAATATACTAGTAGCTGAGGCTGAAATTATTTTATTTACAAGTGCAAAGCTTGTCTTTATCTTGGCGACTTATAGCTTGACTTCATATAGAAGCCCCTCTGTTTACATTGATATAGAGACGACTCTGCTTTCAAAGATTTGTATCCAGAGATACCAGAGTATAGCTAGTAGCTTCGTTCGCGTAAACAATTCATTATTGATTCTGAATTGAATCGTGATATCACAGAACTGTTTTAAAGCGCAGGCGCGGTTTGCAACGCGTTTATAATCTTTACTCAGCGCGAACGCAAAATAGAGTCGCGTAGCTGGATTATTTTAGTTTTACGTTGTAGTATGTTCTATTGTCGTCGTGCAACTGTTGTTAATAATAATTAGTCATTTGAAGAAGTTATATTTTTGATTTTTATGTTGATGTGTTCAATCTGTAATCACTGTTCAGTCCAGTTCAGTCGAATATCATCCGTATTATGAAGATACTGTCCTGCAATTTAGTGTAGAAGATTATCAGGAACATTTAAATAATGACAGAAGACCTTGCGCAACGATTTGCAGCACATTTTAATTTTAATAACATTTTAATAAAGTAATGGGAACAAGAAACGTCTAATTGATAACTAAATACTTCATTACAAAAAAAAATTGTAAATAAAATCTAACAAACAAAATAACAAACACAAAACATTTCTGGTTTTATAATACCTTAAAAAATAAAATGCTCGCCTCCGCGACCGAAGCTAGTTTTAACTGTTCATCAAATTGGTTAGGACTAATATTCTAAAATAATTTTGGAAGTCGATACTACAACACTATTTTAAAAATTTAGTCAAATCTTCACGTTCCAAAGTAAAAGCATTGTCTAGCGTCTAATTTTCAGAAGCGTGATATATTTGCGGCAGGATCAGTTCCATGTTCGCAAAGGCATTTTGTTTTAGTGGATTTGAGATTGTTTAGTTAGTGAGAGTGAACATATTTTCTTTCATTTCAATTTTTAAACAAGAAAGAACAGAACGACTGAATAATCTTTCAAGAGTTTAAACATTCTTTTAGGAATTAATTTACATTAATAATTCTTTTTGATATTGAACAATTCTCTCAAATTTCATGCGGTAACTGCAAACTGGTGAATATTGATTGTTAGGAAAACCAAAATCAAAGGCCTATCCTGCACGTTGTGGATGAGTTTGCCATCTCCTTGTGACATCAATATATATTGAGAGGTATTTTTAAAAAAAAAAAACCTCGACCACCGGTCGAGTATATCAGATCCATGCCGCAATAAAATAATAATCCATAAAATAGAGCGATCTCAATGATAAGGTATATGACGATTGGAAAAAGTGGTCGCTACTTAAGAATGTAATGCTCACATACTGTGATGGAATATATATGGAACATAATGTGAGGCATTTATAATAAAAACCATACATGAAATAACCAAGTTTGTAAAATTATGTACGCAATATAGCGATTTGTTCCATACTGATTTATGCTTCAACGAGTAATCGTGTCTTATGATATTTTTATATTGAAGTGAGATAACATGGAGTTGTAAGTTGATTTTTATCTCTTGCAAAAAATTATTGAAGATTAGTTGAATGTTATTGATGTTACTATTATTCATATTCAATTTCCTTTTTCCTTTATTATAACGGTATGCTATTTTGCTTAGTGTGGATATAATTCTCTAGTTAACTTTTTTGTCATTCAATGAACAGTACAAATTGGCTGGTAACTCGTAAAAGTATCACAAATATACCATATTCTATTATATTATAGCTCGATAACGCCATTTACGGTACCGTTACTGATGTTTTTGTGGTAATACAAGTTAGTCCACATATTTAGGCAACTTGAATCTGAATGTTCATATAGATGCAATTTTATTTGTTTGTTGATTTTTCAACAATTGCTTTATTTTTTATTTTCTTTTCGTAATTGCACTCAAAGTAACGATAGAGTCTTGAAGTTTGGGCCGATAAGCCTTGTAAAATCAAAATACTGCGACCATCGAGGGTCTATTGTGGCTTATACGTATTTATATTTCACCCATAAGCTCAGTCTTCTTAATGAAATCGATTATTTTGTTCGGTGAGCTTTCTTTTAGAATCGCGGGTAGAAGGGTAACGTTACCAAATATTGCGAGGCTAGTTCTAGCTACCGCTGGACAACAACATAGTACATGTTCCGCCGTCTCATCAACGTCCAGACACAATCGGAACTCGGAATTTTTCAGGAGACCCAACCTCGTGAGATGATGATTCAAACGACAATGACCAGTGTATAGTGCAATCATTCTACGCAGATGAGGGTTACTCATACAACTGCCTGGTCCCTGATTTCGATGGGCAATGTACTTTTTCGAATGTACTACACCTATGGATAATTGTTTCAAAAGTTGTCGTCATCCAGGTATTAAGTATGTATTTGGCAGTGCTAAACGATATGCCAGTTGCGGCTTCTGGTCAGATAAATTCTCCTATACAGCCCCTTCTCTTGCCAGAGAGTCGGCTATTTCATTCCTCTTTAGACCAGGATCCAGATCAGAGTCAGATTCTTGTTTCCCCCGATATTAGAGAGTCTGTTTTGACAATTCCACACTGTTCTAGATGTGGATCTTGATAAGCTTAGGGCGTTCATGGATAATAGATAACTAATAACTTAGCATTGTTTTTGCTGGAAACAAAACTAGACGCGACGGTGCCGCGCCATTTCTTTAATTTAAGTACATGAATATAAAAATGCTCTGGATTCAAAGAAATATGCGATAATCGGACTACATTTAACGATATATTTTAAATTCAGTTAATTTAATTTAAGCACATGAATATAAAAATGCTCTGGGTTCAAAGAAATATGTGATAATCGGACTACATGTAATGATATGAATATTTTAAATTCAGTTAACAATGATAATAATTTTTTTCATTTAAGGTTCATGTTTGTTATTATTTTAAAGATGACCATAATCTATTTGAAATTATATGTATTTAAGCCAAATTCGTTTCTTTACATCTAGGGGTGCAAATGAAGAATTCGATGCATTGATTTAATTATTTTTATGTGATTAATTCAGTGTAATGTGTTTACTTTAAATATTTATTATTTTACATTAATAAAAACAAAATAAAGAAATTCATATACTGAAATCAAGAGATTTTTTTTTCTGTGATAATAGCCAAACAAGCTTGTCTCTGCAAAGCAGATAATTTTGCTTGGGTCGTTCACTGTTAAACATTCGTCCACAATATTATTGGTCTTATGACCATAACGTATATCCAGTAAATTTGTTTGGGTTTCATTCCCCAGGACTTACCACATATTCGTCGACATGCACAGTCTTCCTTTTTGTAGAGTCCTTTCCAGATGTGCAATCCAGTTAAGCGTTTTTTCTAGTACTAAATACTACTGTCTCATATAGGATATTCTTTCCGTCGAACGAAAGTGGGATCAAGCGGTCCAGCCCTCCTTTTCCGAGTGAAAGGTACAATGATCGTTTTGCTGGGATTTACAGACATCTGCTCCCACTAACACCATCCCTGCATCATATTCAGGGACCTTAAGTTCTAGAAGAAGCGATTCTTCCAGAACTTGATCTGGATAGTATCACCAGATCATCAGCATATGCTTGAATCTCTACCCCCTCCCGCTCCAGTTCTGTCAGACGTCCACCAGAAGTTACCACAAAAGGGGTGAAAGAACCCCACCTTGAAGGCAGCCTCTTGAGGCCCTTTATCTAACAGTTTCATCCTGTGGAGAGGTGATGATTCTGTTTCTTCGCATAGAATCAATCCAACCATTTATAGTTGATTCTCAGTCATTGCTGATCCTAAGGATTCCGGTAGTGCATTATTAAATGCTCCTTCTATGTCACGAAATATCACAGTCTCTTTATTATTAAGGGACTGGGTGTTTTTTCCGACTAGGTTGTTAAGTAATTTGTCCAATGTAAAAAAAACAAACTACTTTCGGGTTTTGACAACCATTTGCCAGGTTTTGCAGGTTGTTCCACGTTGCAAATATACACGTTTCTTCAAAAAGAGAGTGGCATATCAAAGTTATATGTTTTTAAATGGAATGTCATATGTTTTACTACATTTTTTAATTAAGTCTAAAAAATAAGATAGACTTTCGTATAAGAGTTCTTTATAACTTTATGCAGAATGTTTTGTTTTATTTTGATTTTTCTTAAATTGCAAGGTTTCGGCAAAAAATTAGTTGTTACCAAACCAAACTGTTTTTGTCAAAACTGCTTTTGGATCACAAAAATAGACTGACTGTTTTGTTGATGTATTTGCCAATTTAATTGTGAAAATTAGTATACTGGGTTACTTTTCGTTTCTATTTTTAATACCAAAGATTAATGTATGTACATTAATTTTCCAATACCAGGAAAATGAGTAATCTGATAATTACAAATCATTATAAAATCTGCACTATTAAATCTGATACTCGTAATTAATATAATTATAATATATTTTTTTTATATTATGGGGGCTCGGCCGGGCCTGAATGTTTCGAACGGAAGGCCGATACATACATCGTTACATCGCCCACGAAAGTAAAAAAAAAATCGTTTTGAGATTGAAAGTTTGGATTGTTTATAGGGGGAAGGTGGACGTGTGCCGGGGTTAACAGACATTCGCACCATGTGGAAGCCGAGACGCCCCGCCAGGTAAAATATATAAAAAATTTGCTGTCTAAGCGGGTTATACATAGCGCCTCTATAAAATACACCATCTATTCAGATAGGTAAGAGGAAAAATATTCAATAAAAATTGTGATTATAATTAGATTTTCTATTAGTTGAAATTAATATACAGGGTGTTTGGAAGGTCGATAGAAAGTCTTGAGGAGGTGATAGGGCAGACCATTTAGAATCTTACGGATTTCGGCTTATTGGAGATTTTCGATTTTTAGTATGAAAACAAGAAATCCCTTTGTTTTCCTGTTATCACTAAAAGAACAACATGCTATAGTTTTTAAATAGGTACCTAAAAGTTTAGACGTAAAACAACGTTTGGATGTTATTTTTCCAAATAGCTGGATAGGCAGAGATAAACCAATTCTGTGGCCTGCTAGATACCCGAGCTTGACACCATTGGATTTTTATGTCTGGGGGCGGGCTAAAGAGTTAGTTTATACTGAAGAAATGGTATCAAAAACCATTTAATAAGAAAAATTCGAGAAGCTTTTCAAGCAATGCAGCAAGACATGTTATTACATACAACAACTACCGAAGTAAGACGTAGAGCTCGAGCATGTATTAGAAACAATGGTTTTCACTTTGAACACCAATAAAGAATGTTTCAATAGTTTATTTTGTTTCATTTACAAATTTATGATTTAAATTTCAGAATCCGAATATCTCGAAAACCGTAAAACTTTGTACTAAGGTATGTTTAGCTTAAAATATTCTACATGGTTTGCCCTATCACCTCCCCAAGACTTTCTATCGACCTTCCAAACACCCTGTATAGAATTTAGTCAGTTTAATGATTACGGAAACCTTTTAACTTAAAAAATGAAACTATTTAAACATTTATGGCCGTTTCTAGCTTCTAGTGACATTACTTAAGCCAATCGTCAATTGAATTATGTTTAAAAGTAACTAAATTTAGTCCTCATTGAATAAACAGTTTTTAAGGAACAACAATAATTTGTATTGGTATCACATTTACAATTCGTCAGATATACGGCGAACCAATAAAAAGAAAACTAAAATTCTTTGGCGATGTCTCGACTTTATTTTAATTCTTCATATAGCCGAAACGTTGACGTCGTGGTTCACTTTTCTTTTTATATATATTCGTTCAATATCGGATGAATTTCAATGTAATAATTGTGAATACGCGGCCATTAGTACAGGTAATTTTAAATGTTATGTTGTCTGTTTGGTCATTGAGTGTCAATTTTATTTATACAACTTTTAGTTTATTGAGATTTTGTGTTTTTTTGTTTTACCCTGATGATGTGCACATATTCCCAGAAACGTTGCAATATCATTTAAAATTCAGAATTACTGAGGTTTTTAGTTAGTCCCAATACCCAAGAAAACTTGATACATTGAAACATAGTGGGATGATAGTTGATATAATTGATTAAAATTAATAATGCAAAATAAAATTAAACGATTTTTCCGGTATGGTACCTAAATTATTGAGACATACAGAATTGTTGTGACTTTTATATTGACAATATTTTCATTTAAATGACGAACTTACATGCTGAGAAAAGCAGACGCCGCTATATGCGATTAAAATCAACCACATTGATATGTGTAACAAGTAAATATACCTATATCTTTCATAAAGATAATTGAATTTGGTAATGTAGGTTTTAATTACATGCCAAGTGTTAAAGGCAATTATTCAATGTGCACCTTAAGGTTAAAAAATGCATTTGGACAGTACCGTGCTAAAATATAAAGCAAAATATATAACTATGTATTGAAAATGCGAAATTCCACTATCCAATTTAAAACCTTCGATATACACGAACTTATAATTGAGCATAGACTGAATGATTCAAAGTTTTCTTTTTTTTTTGTTCATCATCACTAAACTTTTATATAAAATTTAATCAAAAATTGAATAATTTGTCTATTTTAACCGATAATGTAAAGCGGCTCACAGCTCACACACACGCAGTCTTGCTCGAAGGTTGGCCTGTGCAGGTTTGTTCTCGAGCAAGCTTAAGCAAAACTGACAATGGCGTCAACAAGTAATAATAAAAATAACTTGTGTTTGATGGCACTCGTCAATGTTATTTGTGCGAAAAAGAAAAAAAAGCTCAAATTCAATACCAGAAGAAGATTATTCGTTCGTCGTTCGTGTAAATTGTGGCTAAACAAAAGATCAAATTATTCCCACATTAATTTGTTGGAAGAATTAAGACACTAACCCGATGATTTTAGAAATTACTTTTTCTGATTGGAGTGTTTTCGCTTTAATTTTCCATAATTATTATTAACCAGATATTTTTAAATTAGAAAAGGATGAAACGTTGATGCACACACAGTGAGGAGATTTGTTCGAAATATTAAACCGCGTGGATATCTCGTCGAGCCGTGCCAGAATTAAACGCGCCTCCAGTTGTTTGCCCACATGCGCGAATTTACCTCTACAAACGATGCTTGAAGCCCGACCTTCGAGCAAAACTGCGTGTGTAGGGGCCGCTTTTCTTATAGTTTAAGAGATCGCAATGGTGAGCTGGCAGGAATATAAGGTACGTACACAGCATTGCTGTTCAGTTTCGGTTTAATCTCGCTCACCCAAAGCTGCTTTGAAGAAGCTGACATTACTGTTTCTGTAAGTTTGGTTGTTGCATAGTAAAGAAACGTATGCAACGGGCCCTTGATATAGCAACAAACTGGAACAGGGATTAACAATGAGCCCGTCAAAGTCAGCAACAATCGTTTTGACCAGGAGAAAGAAATCAGAGGGACTAGGACCACTGTATCCTCAAGGTGAAATCGTAAGAATGTCCGGGGAGGTAAAGTATTTAGGGGTCATTCTAGACCCAAAGCTTACCTGGACCGCACATTTTAAAAGAACCATGGGAGACTAAATCCAAAGATAATGCACTGGTTGTACACAGCGGTAGTCAGACCTATGATAACATTCTCATCGCTGAATTGGTGGACGAAGAGGAAACAGCATACCGCCATTGCTGAGTTGGGCATGCTTAGCTATCATGGGAGCTTTTAGAACTACTTTGACAGCAGCAATGGAAGTATTGCTGAACCTCCCACCCTTGCACATCATGGTAAGGATGGAGGCAGGGGCAGCAATCATTAGACTGCAAGGGTTGGTAGGAACTGTACTCACTCATCGGGGACATACCAAAATCGGGGAATGAATTGGGGATGGCATCACAGACATATGCATGGACTACATCATACCAAAATTTGCATTTGACATAAACTTCACGACTGCATGCGGACACTGAGAGGGATAACCTGGTTTATAGACGAGTTAAAAACCGAAAGTGGAAGTGGTGCAGGAATATATACAAGGAACTCGAATCTAAGATTCTCACTGGGCTAAAAAACACATCCGGGTTTCAAGCCGAAGTGTTTGCAATTTTACAATGTGCAAAACTAAACAGATTGACGGCTTTTACAAACAAGCGAATCAATATATGTTCAGATAGCCAGGCTCTGAAAAGCCCCAAGGTTACAACTAAACGGGTATTGGAATGCCAAAGAGAACTTACCGCCTTGGCGAACCACAATAGGGTTAGTCTAGTGTGGGTCCCGGGGCACTCGGGAATGGAAGGCAACGAGAGAGCGGATTGGCTGGCTAGACAAGCCTCTGAAACCCCATATACTGGCATGGAATCTGCGCTGGGTTTGTCTAAAACGGCGAGGGAACTCCTGAAGTGCTGGGCCAAAAGCGAGCCCAAATATATTGGGAATGTATTCCCAAGCAGGAACATGTGTAGCCTTACAACGACGGCGACACGCTATTTTTGGGCATGTGCTGATTGCGCCAGCAGATATTGCCACCCAACCAAAGACCTTAATAACACATAAGCTCTTTGCACCCAACACATAACTGAACTCCACAAGTTAGTGGAGGGTACAGGGTGGCCTAAAATACGGGGACTTTTCAAAATAAGCCTATTAGGCTGTTAGTCTGCAGTGAAACCGGGGCCTTATGTCGAACGGACCCTAAAAAAAAAGTTTCGTTGTTTGTGGAAGTTTTCAGTTTAAAATTTTAATTTATTTACAACATCGAGTCAGATGTCTATAAAAATTCCATTTTTTTTCAGAAAAAATAGTATAGGTACTAAGAGGGTAATCAACCTATACGCAGGGATAGTGGTGTGAGTCTTTCCTAATCTAAAAAACGACTCCGTGGTAAAGAATTTTAGGACATCCATGCTGTAAAGCGCATTTTAAGGAGCATGACTAATGTTGTCACTGCTTTCGACGGAAATTATATTGAAATATTAAAAGAAAAAAACATCATACCTTTAATCTTTTATATTGGGACTATATTAATTATTATTTTGTATAGATCCGGTCCTGTAATGAGTAAGTTAACCTGAGCGGTATAATAATAAGGATGAATGTTGCATGTTCGGAAGCAAATTAACAGAGGAGACAGACGCGTGCCGCAAAACAGACAAACCAACTGTCTCGAGAAAGAGAAAACAGACTCAATCTCACCTGTCTATTGCCATCCCTTTCTTACGTTTATACCCTGAGATGGACTCGCATGTATACATATTATAGGTACTTTATTCAGCTTGCTATGCACTTATTAGGGCTGTCGGTTTATGATATAAACATTCACAAAAGGTATTGTTTTTTCTTGTTTTATATATTTTTTCATTGTTGTTATTTATGTAATATACTTAGCTATTACATAATTTGCCAGCATGAAGAATGTGTGATTTCTGGGCACCGGTAATTTATTTATTCAATTATTATTTGCCGTTTATTATTTTCTTACAACGTGTAGTTACTCAGTTTGTAAAGGCATAGGGTTATAATGATTTTTTCAGTAAGTTCCAAGTTCCAAAACAGTTTTAATTTTTCTGCCCTTAAGCATATTTCTAGGACTGGTCGCAAATTGCGCGACCTAAGCAAACAGACGCTTTTTTGCATTTCAATTACTATTTTGTATTGTGACATCTAGTGACGAGTAGTACTACTAATAGGTCGCATTAGTTGTAATTAAATATTTGAAAATTTGCGCATTAGTTCGAGGAAGTCTGGTTTTGGCTAGTGTATTTCGATCACTTCGAGATGGCAGTAATTGCATATACAAAAGCTAGAGGCGAACCGCGAGTCAGTTTGCGTAGGAAAGGCGAAGGAAGCGAAACTCTCTATTGTGAAATAATAATAATAATAACAGCATTTATTTCATTATTATGTTTCAAATCATAAATACAAAACACGGCGTCACAACAAAACACACACATAAGAGAAATATAACTGTATCACATAGATAAATATTGATCTACATCATAAGGTTCTAATTTTCTTTTTAATTTGTTTAAAATTATTAACACATTTTATGTTGTCTGGCAATTTGTTGAGAAATTTTATACACATGTAATGTTTGCCCTTCTCAGAGCGTGTCAGGCGTTGTACTGGGTAATTTATATTTACAGTCCTGGTATTATACCTACTGATGATGTACGTTTGTGTCAAATCTACACTTATTTCTAAAAAATAAAACAAGACATTCGTAAATATAAAGTCCATATATATTGTTAAGAATCCCTTTCGCTTAAATAAATCTCTACAAGAAGAATAAGAATTAACCTTTTTAATAATTCTCAGTATAAGTTTCTGTGCTACAAAGATGGTTCGAACGTCAATGTCCCTTCCCCAAAAAATTAACCCATACCTCAAAACTGACTCAAAATTTGCAAAATACATGATCTTAAGAGTTCTTTCATTCATGTACTTAGCAACAACTCGAAGTGCATAACTCACTGAATTTAGTCTCTGCTATATGTTCGTTGACCAATCCAAATTCTGATTCAAATAAATGCCCAGAAACTTAGTGTTTTCCTCAAGTCTTATCGATCTATTTCCTAAAGGCATGTATGTTTAATTTGTAATGAAATCATAGCTATCCTCAAAGAACATAACATTTAACGACACTATGAATCGAAACATCTTCAAAATTACTCCAAATATACAGATTTGCGGACGGACAAATTTGAAGCGCGGACTGAAATCGCAGCAATCTGTGTTTACCAAAGCGAATACTGAACAAGAGTCTGCAACTGGCTCCAGCTTTGGTGTGGCTCTTGAAATCGGAAAACATGGAAAACCATTCACCCATGGGAATTAATAAAAGAATGCTCGATTGCAGTAGCCGAAGAAATAGGTATGCCCGAAACCTTGTCACAAAATTACCACCATTTACCGGCTGTTGTAGGTGCGCTGCCCCACTGATGCGTTCTCTCTCCTTTCGGTGCTGTCTCTTTGGATCCTCATGTCGTCGACGCTGCTCTTCAAAAACTTGATGACCCTCGTAAATGGTACGCCTCCATATCAGTCGTTCATTCGCGATCTGCTCCCAGTTGTTCTTCACATCTAAGTCACACTTCTCCATGTAAATTGCCTTGGATATCATAATGTATTTGGATGAATTTCAATTTCACGCAAAACAAAACAGTGCACCGTTGTGCGCCGCTCGTCAATTTTGCCGCTAGCGCTGGCACATAAATATTTTCATGCTGTTGACTAAGCATGGAGCTGATATGGTTGAAGTTCGCTGTAACCTGCAATCTAAAGTTAAACCACTAGTTGACTAGTTGTAATTGATTACAACTCTAAACTAACCCGGACCACATCCATTAAATTTTGAAAATTGCACGAAATGTGTCTAAAAGTTAAAAGTCCCATTGGATCAACCCTGTTGAAGCAACACCTATGCTGGTCCCATGGGACCAACGTGGCAGCGAACGTGTTAATAGTGAATGATAGTAAATTGTTATTCTGATTATGGCAAAGTTAGGTAGATCTAAAAGTCTTCGATGTACCAGAGACTCACTCACCGCTGGCTACCTTTCAATTTATGGGATAGAAAAACCTTTGAAGAGACGAGGAAATCAACGGGCAGATTAATTTTAAAAAAAGAACATTTTCTCTGAGTACTGCTGTCTTAGGATGTAGATGATGCGGAATATAAGCGAAAATGCACATTTTACCTGCGTCTGAAGTTCAGTAGATTAAGGTCGAAATAAGTACCGGCGCAAAACATGTAACAATTAAATTTAGACGTTTGACAAATTTAAATAAAACCTAAAAATAACTCTTTATTAGATATGGGTTGTGCACCAGTTTATTACTTACTTGCAGGTGCCGCGATTGACTAAGTTGATCTTGATTTAGAAATACAAGTAGTAATTTTTTGTACTGCTTGAGTCACCAACAAAATTTTTACAGAACAAAGTTTGAGAATTTAAGATTTCGTACATAATTTGAACTTTTCTTAGTTATACATGTACAAACGTATATATCTCTGAAATACGAGTTGATGAGACTGGCGAAATTACTAAAAAAGGGTGCCAGTTGATTATGCTCAAAATGTTTCAAATCAGGCAACCCTAAATCATAATGCGTCTTGTCCGCCTTCTAGCGAAACCCAAATATCGAATTCCTTTGGTATAGCGAATTAGGTCCCGTTAGTGGAAACAGGTTGAACAACCCTTTTCGGCGCACACATATATGATTATATAAAATAATTTTTTGCTTCGGTTTTCGGTCGCTAGTCCACCTTCCGGGTTTTCATATTATAAAATCCTCCCTAGATTACGGTAGTTTTTTTGTTCAAAACGTAGTGCAGATGTTTTCTAATGCAATTAATTTACTTGATACGGTGACATGAAAAAAACAGGCGATTATATTAAAAGAAAGGGAAAGAAGATAGCTTATTGGATAGGTACTAGTTAAATTCGGAGTCGGCTGCAAACGGTCGGTCATCTATGTTTTTTTTATACATTCTTATACTTATGTTATTACTTACGTAGGGATACGAGATTGATTTCACTAAGATAACTAATGAGTTTTTAAATCTATTTGTGATGATGGCTTAGGTATATTTTCATAAGTTAGATTTCATATTTCATAACTTCAAAATGAGTGTGTTGCGCCGGACCCTCCACTGCGACCACCGAGGGTCTATTGTGGCTGATACTTATTCATATTTCTCCCAGCAGCTCAATATTCTTAATGAAGTCGATTATTTCTCTGGGTGAGCTTTCTTTTAGGACAACACCGCACTGGCACATCCGCGGCGCCGCACAGTGGTACAAAAGCCCGAAAAGCTGGCCAAAATCTTAATTTCACCTTGATTTAAACAAGATTTTGTATAATAGGCTTTTATAATTACAGATTACAAAAAAAGTGGTGAATTTAAAAAAAACAAAATGGCGGACTTAAAATGGCTGGAGACTTTTAGAAAACTTACTTAAACAACTTAAATTTAATTACCAACAAAAATCATTTCAAAACTGAAAAATAATAATAGAGGGGCAAAAATATACAGGGTGATTTATGGTTGATGTTGGGTTCGACGATTATTAAGAGACATATTTACGATCATCCTAAAAATTTGGTTACTTATATACAGCCAATATAATATATTACCCAAAGATTTTTATATGTTTGCCTATAGTTACAGGGTAGGTAATCGCAATTAACCTTAGTGTGAACTATACTTTTTCAAATGATATATCATGCTCCTATAGGTAAAAATAATGAGGAAAAAGTTTACAATTCTTTCCACGGCTGGTTTGTCGAACCAATTGATATTGATTTTTGGAAAGTCTTGTTTCAATTAGCAATGAAAAAGCTTCATCCTCAGAAGCGAATTAATTGATTATCTGTACTTGGTACAGGTGTAACAAACGTAATTTCATGTAAAACATATGCAGAATCCAATTTTCCCTCAGCTCTTAACTTCATATGTGTTGCATACGTTAGTTCATTGCTACTTCTTACTTTACGAATTTCCTCAGTTTTTCTCATTGTTCTCTCAGTAGATTCGGAAAAAGAGCATGAAGGACGACCACTTCTAGGAGTACTCGAAATTGGTTTCTGCTTATCGTCATTGATCACAATAATCATTTCGTTTAGCCAGTTTTTAAATTTGCCTAAAAACTTATCCTCGGTTCGGTGCACTTCCTGCAACTTCATGTTTATATTTTGTACGGTATTACGTAAATTAGTTTTATCACTCTCAGTTAATTCAAACTCGCACTTATATTTTCTATTAATTTCGTTTTGCACAATGACACATATGTCCTTGATATTTTGATTCAAGTGGCCCTTTATTAAAAAAAAGAGCGGAAATGCTCCGATATTTCATGCATTTAGGTTTTAAAAAAAATTCCAAAGGCAGAGTGGCAGCTAGTGGCAGACAAATGTCACTTTTCTTGAATAAGTAAACAACAATAATCAATATCTAACAAGATTTGTTGCGGAATTCCGTGGAATTTTTTTTGTATCTCTACCAAAACAAATAATATGTTCTTGAAAGGTTTAACTTTTTCTTGTATTTTGTACTTAAATTAATAATTAGTAATAAATAATTAATTATTATTACTAGCATATTCGAATACTACGTACCTTTCCCTACCTCAGCCATTTTGTTTTATTAAAAAGGAATTAAATCTACACTTTTTTACGTACTCGCAAACTAAAGCCTATTTTTACGCGCGTGCGTGTTTAACGTTCCCACTTGTTCGAGAGTCACTTTCGTACTGCGTATCGCGGCAGGTCGTTGACCTTGAGACGTATGTTTAACGCTACGCGATACTCTACTATGTTGCCGAACTTATGTAATTGTAAAAATCCGCATTTTTAGAAAAACTTTATTAATGGTTTTGGCCAGCTATTTAGACTTTTGTACCACTGTGCGCCGTCCGCAAGAGCATTCCGCGCTTCTACGCGGCACCGCTTTTCCGCCACCCGCCGCGGTTCGCGGCTTGTGCGTTATTGCACTTAGACTCGCTGGTAAAAGGGTTACTTCACCAAATATTGCGAATCTAATTCTAGCTACAGCTGGGCAAGAACACAGTACATGTTCCGCCGTCTCATCATCCTCCAGACACAATCGGCACTCGGAATTTTCCAAGAGACCCAACCTCGAGAGATGATGATTTAATCGACAGTGATCAGTATATAGTCCAACCAGGCACCGCAGATGAGATCTACACGTATCCAACAACTCCCTAGCTTTTGACTTCAATGGGTCAATGAACTCTTTCAAATGTACCAAACCTGGATGATTTTGCCAAGAGTTTTGAACAGAGTATTTGGCGTGCTAAACGCTCTGCCAGTTGCGAGTTCTTGTCCGATGAATTCTTCTTCAGCACTTTCTCTTGCCAGAGAGTCGGCCATTTCATGCCTCCTTAAGCCAGAATGGCCAGGGATCCAGACCAGAGTCAGGTTATTATTTCTTCCTATATTAGAGAGTTTTGACAATTCCATACAAAAAGTAGCCATCACAAGAGTCTCCATTTTTATAATTTTTTATAAAGACCTATAATTTTGTATCCTTTTTTCTGAAGGATCATCCGACATCATTTTTAGGCAATTGTTTGTTTCGACATAACTTGTTACTCACGCTTTTGCCGCATCTTCTTTACAACTCCAACGAGTGGTACATAGTGATTTGGGAGTAACGTTTTTGCCAAAAAAGGAAAAAAATTTTGCAAAAAACTGAAAACTTTGTGGCATCAAGGCAATCGGCAACAGCACATTCTCCAACAATATTTAGTGAATGTGCACAACAGGGTACGTAAAAAGCTACTTTTGCAATTTCTTGTATATGTGCTTGGAGGCCATTATAATGACCGGACATATTACTAGCATTGTCATAGGACTGTCCACGACAAAATTTTAAATCCAACGTATTTTTTGTCAAAAAATGTATAGCAACCTCCGACAAAGATTTACCAGTATGACTGAAAATAGGTACAAACCCTAAAAATTTTTCATGTACTTGCCCACACCTTTCACTAGAGCAATCACGGATAATTATTCATAATTGATCTACGTGCGACAAATCTGGGGTGGATCCACTATTAATTAATAATAGTTTGAAGCTATGATATCTTCAATAATCTTTTTCAGTACCTTCTCGGACATTAATTTGATAAACTCGTCGCATATAGTGTTTGACAAATAGGAAACTTTGCCTTTACCTTTATTTCCATAATGTTTAATATGATTATCAAGAAAAAGAGCGAATTTGGCAATTATTTCTAACATTTCCATGTAAAGCTGGTGCTTTTAGTGGTTGCTTACACTTGACAAATAAAGGACCCCTGCGGCACAGTTTAAAATAATATACAGTTACCTCATCTCTTGTCGGCACGTTTGATATCTCTGTCTACAAAGCAATTCGCCGCACTTATAGTTATAGTATAGTATCTTATAGTATATGTAGATATAGTATATATAGTAGCGGGGTAGAAATGTAGCTGGGAATGCGACGAGTCGATGCCGTTTTTAGCGTCTACTGACCCTTCTTGTCTATAGTTATTATTCGATGCCTGCGGGGCCTTTATGATCCGCGGGGCCCTGGGCTCCAACCCCTTTAGCCTCCCTCTTAATCCAGGCATGCCAGCAATAGTCCGCACTTTGCAACCCCATGCAGGACCCATTGCTCCCTGCTAGGGAACAGAGTTTTATAAGGCATTACATCGGAGTTCACTCCCAAAATGCTGTCACTTAACAAAAGTCTAATCAAACCTTTTGTTTCTTCTTCAAGATTCTGTAGATATATTCAGATGACAAATTTTTGTCGAGACTTGTTTTCAAAAGAAGTGATTTATTCAAAAACACAAGTGGAAAAAATACCTCAAAATGTATAAGGAACGGAAAAATATTGTAATATATGATATAAGAAAGTGGATGTTAATTTCTGGTGTAACCGGAGAAGGCGCAAATCTCAAACTATTTTATTATATATGTATTTCAGAATTATCCAATGTCTTATTTTGCTGAAATATTTAACGTATCATACACCATCAATACCCATGTATAAGATAGGTTATTCTCGAGGTTATTCCTCTAGAATTAAGTAGAGTGAGCGCAAATGACCACCAATGTTTATGCTAGAATCTTGAATCCTTTTATGGAAGTATGGAATAAGCAGTGAGGTGAAAGAAATCATAGAGAACTACATTTCTCTTCTTTGTAATATAATACGGGGTCGCCCACCTAGCTTTTCCTCTTTT
Source organism: Apoderus coryli (assembly GCA_911728435.2). Taxonomy (NCBI): domain Eukaryota; kingdom Metazoa; phylum Arthropoda; class Insecta; order Coleoptera; family Attelabidae; genus Apoderus; species Apoderus coryli. Next base: position 7,846,600 of record OU452206.1, on the reverse strand, counting down.
TGTGACATTTAAAGCAGATATGCACATTTCAATTTTTCTTCAGAGGCAACATATTTTTGAACATCTTATCGGGGGACAAAGTTGTGTAGAAAAATAATTTAGACAAACGCTTAATTAGTCTGTAGATGGATTCAGTTTCGTTGATTTTGAAATTATTTCAATTTCACTGTTAAAAATGTGTATTCCATTTTAGAGCCAGTTGAAATCAAACTGTATTTTTAAAATAATAATTGTGCTAATCACATTTAATTTTGCAATTTCTACCAAAATTTAAATTTCACTTTACATTTTTTTTGCTAGATTTAAAAAAATGTTTACCTGGTATCCCTCGTTTTGGTTTTGAGACAAGCAAAAACTAACTGCGTCATCAAATTTCGCTTTTCTCTAATAATAAAAGAAAATTCCATGTGAAGCAGACTTTTTGCGGACATGGTATGTGAATAAATTATTTTTTAACGTTAATTAAACATACACGATATTTATTCATACGATATTGGTTATCGGTGAACAGAATTGGGTAAGATTCATGTAGCTTTTAAGTTGAAATTTATTGTGCTTATATTCTTCATTAACTGCATAATTATTATTATCATAATTATAATTATGAGTTGGTTATTTCGTTAAATTTTAATTGATTTTTGTTTTTACCATAGGTGTTATTTATAAATTATGGAAATTTACGAATAATTAATTGTTTTTTTCCTGGTGTCTTAAAATAGTAGGTATTTACTTACAAGATGTCATAATAAAAAAAAATATATTACAAATTAGAAAAATGTTGTCTCCGGTAATAGCGATAATAGTTTATTTTTATTTATTTAAGAATACACTGCTCGTACAGAGTTATAAGTAATACTCCACTAACTGAGCATTGTATTCTAAAATACAATTTAAAAAAATCGGTTGTGTTGCCCTGTTAAAGAATAATTAGCTCTGAGAATGATATCATTATATTTGATTTTTCTAGTAGTCATGATTAATGTTTTGTCATGTCAATATAAGAAAGAAATGTCAGAATTTTTTGTGTTCTTCTTCTTCCGGTACCCTGTCTGTATTCAGACGTTGGCGATCATCGTATAGTGATAACATTTTGAAAGGTGTTACGGTCCGCGGCCGCTCTGAAAAGTTGCAACCATGATAGTTTTTTACGTCCAATGCAACGTGTGCCTTCCACTTTTCCTTGGACAGGGGAGTAGAGAGTACTTGGGTCCTCGAAATATTCAGTTTTTCTATCCTTAATCTAAAAGAAAAGTAATCAGGGCTCTAAATCTTAATAATGTAAGCGATTAAGACCACCAGTCTTTTAAAACTTAAAACTATAACGACTGTCTTTAAATGCCTTTATTATATCGGGTCCGCCATCTAATGTTTTTTTTTTCAACTAGTGCTTATTTCGTGAAGGGTAACACTTAGCTCATGTCTGATTTGACCGATAATTAGTTTATCCTTCCGCTGAACGAATATGGTTGTGTATACGCTTGAACAACGCTGGGTGCGCAAAGTGTGCGTGAAGCGCCATCAACATCAATTCACCGTCGGTCTCAACAATTGAACATTTCGGAGACATCATTGAGACGAATTTTGCATAAAGACCTTGGTATGACGCCATACAAAGTCCAAATGGTTCAGGAGTTGAAGCCAACTGACCATCCAATGCGTTTTCGCTTCGCTCAGTGGGCCTGCGATCGACTTACAGAAGATGCCGATTTTGCCAAAAAAATCATCTTTTCAGATGAAGCTCATTTTGATCTTGGCGGGTATGTAAACAAGCAAAATTGTCGCATTTGGGGCACAGAAAACCCGCACGCATACATTGAAAAGCCGATGCACCCAAAACGAGTCACTGTTTGGTGCGGATTTTGGTCCGGAGGCATAATTGGGCCATTTTTCTTCGAAAATGAACAAGGAGTGGCCGTTACAGTCAATGGCGATCGTTATCGGGCCATGTTGAACGAATTTTTGTTCACAAAAATTGAAGAGGAGGATATTGGCAACATTTGGTTTCAACAGGACGGCGCTACGTGCCACACAGCCGAAGCTACACTCGATGTTTTGCGCCCTGTTTTTGAAGATCGCATTATCAGCCGCAGAGCTGATGTCCTTTGGCCACGTCGGAGCTGCGATTCGACACCATTGGACTATTATTTGTGGGGTGCCGTCAAAGATAAGTGTTACGCTGACAAGCCAGAGACAATTGACGCTTTAAAGGACAATATTCGGGAAGCCATTCGTGAAATACAGCTGCACACAATCGATAATGTGCTTAAAAATTGGACCGATCGTGTAGGCTACTGCATGGCCAGCCGAGGCAGCCATTTGAATGAAATTATTTGTCATTATTAACCGGAAGGATTGTACTTTCAAATAAAAAAAGAAATTTGAGAAAATATTGAGCAGTTTTTCTTTTATTGCATTTTCAAAAAAAAAAAAGTTATCTGGCAGACCCATTATGTACAATCATAATTTGAAAATATATGTCATTCAATAGTAAATTTAAATACCTAGTTAGTGTATGCTTAGAATAACCATGGTAACAAAATTCATCCGTCGTTCTTTTTAAAATCCCAAGTTAAAACAGCAAAAACTAATGTGCAAATTAAAAAAAATCGTATCTCAAAATAATTCGGAGATATCATAAATCCGGTCAACGTCTTCTTTACAATTAACATGTTGAAGAACCTGATACAGAAGAGAAAGTTTGATTTGTCCAAAAAATTCCCGATCCAATTAATATTTTCAAATTGCGGGAATTCTGAGTTGTTTTAGAGAATTCTGTAAAAAAAGTCGGAATTCTAAAAAAATATTTTGTATGTGTGTAATTTTCGACCCCAAAAGCCATCCCCTCGGTGCGCCGCTGTTACCATACAAAATTATTTGACGGTCAACTGTAACGCCACACAAATTTAGAGGTAAAAGCGGTGTCGTTTAGTAGAGGTGTTATTGGACTGTGACATGTATAACAACATCGCGTTTACCCGTGAGATTGATGCGATTCAAAGCTTGTTTGTTTTTCACCCTGTATCGAATGGGTAAATACCTACTTATTGAATCGGCAAATCTGGCCTGGATAGTTTACGCTAGGCTAAAGGCAACGCTCGCTGGGAGGTATAGTTTTTCCAAAGTTAATTTGAAATATATAAATTTAACGATTCTACCGGGGCTATCCGTTCCTAGGCCTCTTTACATTATAAAAGGGCATCGAATGCAGCGTTTTTTTATGTATTTCTCCCTAGTATATAAGACGTATAATAAATCATGCCTGCCAAAGGATACCGACAGTAATAAAAATAACTACAGTGACTGGAAAAATAATTGGGTTAATGTTTAATCGAAAAAAGTTTGCAAATAAATATATGAATGACAGAAATAAGTTTTGGCGACGTGCTATTTTATCAGATTAATCTAAATATAATCGGATAGACATCATATGGTATGGCGAAGACTTAATGTGGAATTTAAACAAATTTGTGTCTGACAATAAAACACGGTGGCAGAATATTGTAACCATGATTTGCTCAATAGTTTTTCGTAGATTAATAAAACCACAAGTGGATGAAACTTTTTGCAGTCACTGTATACAGTGACAGTATACACGGCCAGTCCATATACGACACGAGCGGCACGTTGGGAGTTTAAGCACCAAGATTTATATGAGCAAAGCCAACGTCTTCTTTTAAATATTTATCATTAGTTAAGGTCTGAAAATAATGAACTGACGAATACACATATTATAAAATGTTTTATGTTGTTAGTTTACAATATCAGAAGCACATTATTTTAAATGTATCTACTTATATGCATAACAAGTATTAACAATAGTATTAATTACTATAAAAGTATGTTCCTTGGTGTTCGAACACGGACTAGGTACGTGTGCATCTATGTCTAACCTTCTAAAAACAAAAACAGTCTTTTTCAGCGTAGGTTTATATGTTGCCGTGTTGGAGCGGCAAGGAAAAATACAGTATACTTTTATACTAATGAACATACAATTGTTAATACATAAAGGATTTTGAAAATATCGTAGTACATGTATTGTTATGAAAAGTTAAAAGGGTGCGGCTATGGACGGCTACGGTCGGTGTTGACATTACAAAGGGATATTGAGTTGTGGTTTTTTATATCATTTTAAATTAAAATTAGAAAGACTATACGCTATAGTGACACATAGCGGTGCGATATCTTGCCGTTCGCAACGTTGTCATTGTTCGGAATTTTGTCACAAATGCAGACTTATTTTTCAGTTTAATATCCAAAACACTAATTTACTATTCAACGTTTAAAGACTTTAAAAACATCATGTACATACAGGTACATGATACATGTAGTGAAACTAATGAATCAACAAAACTAAGTAATTTGTTAAACTGAAATATTCTGTAAATGATTTGCATTTATAATATATTTATTCTGACATTTAACCAGAAGATAATATTTTTAATTTGCGTTGACAATGAGTTAGCTTCTGTATTTACAATCATTTATCAATTATCTACATTACGAAATAACCAGCTACTATTAATAACATAATAATATATAATATTACATATATAATAATATACTGTTCCAAATGAGGAATAGATTACAATTTTATATACCTACAACATAATATGTGTGTAAAAATAACTGGGAAAAATTCATCGAAAATGACAAATGGTTTCTTTGAGCAGAGTTTCCAATTGTATCTATATGTATTAAATATTCCAACTATTAGCATATAAGTACTTATGCAATAACAATGGCGCATTTACATGTCACATTATATAAATATGATTTATGGCCGATTCATAAGATTCTCCCTATATGATAAACCGTTTTCTTAAACCGTATAGTTTATTAAAATTTATGTGATATTTAATTGTTCGGACGTACCTGTATAAAAAAAAAATTAAAAATGTCAATTCGTATATAAAGAGTACAAACAAATAAAGATGTAAAAATATTAATAGTTGTAGTTGGAAGATACTACAGGTTCGTTTGTAATGTAAATCAAAAATTTATTCTTCATTCAGCTTTGTGGGGTTAATAACATGTGTGTATAAGAATAAGTATTGTAAGGAAATTATTTGTCAATCATCGGCATCGTTTAGAAAAGCTGAATAATATGATATAGTATCAGGCTTATTCACCTTATTAGAAATGTATTTACTTACAACGATTGTGTCTGACGTATTTTGCTTGTTCTGTTTGCAGAATCTACAGTGTATACCAAATAAAGGGGCCTATCAGAAGTTAAGTTTCTTAATGCGTATATAGGTAGGTACTATAATAATATTATAATCAAAACATATCTATAAGAAAGCAAAAGAAAACTTAAAGTGAATTGAACAAAGATCAAAGATAATGTATGATCATTAAGTCAAAGCGAGAGTAAATGAAGGGGTATATAGACAGACGTGGATGGGACATTTTACCCCTCATTTATTTTGTCTTTGTCACTCAATTTGCTGTACATCTAAAAACGCTTGAAGAGGCAATGCCGGACTTACCATCTTTGTTTCACACATTAATGTATTGCTGCAGTAATACTTACTATTCTAGACAGAATTGCGCAACTCCAATTGTTAAGTTTAACCACAGTATGGTTTAACGTTGATAGAGCTAAATGGAATGTGTGCTCATATAATGAATACTTTGACAATAAAATACGATGAATGAATATGCAATTTATAGCAATATAATAGATAATCAACTCAACTCACACAAATTAGTAAACATAAATTTTTAAATGAGAAAAAAAACTTTGTAAAACACATACAAATGTGTGCACTTAACTGTTTCAGTTTCTGTTTAATAAAAAATCGGAGACTAATATTAATCAATGTGGTAGTACATAACAATAATTAAAAGTGGCAACTCGCCGTGCATAGGTAAGAGAAGCAGTGCCTCGCACTTAAAATGATTTAATCACGGCCAGTTTGGATGTTTTTATTGACGTTGGCCTACTCTCGTTCTGCGTTCGCCGACAGGCAAACCGCGGGCAGGGCATTGTTGCATTATTGGATAGCGAGCATGAAATGGACGCACAATTTACATGACAGTTATTTTATTTTCATAATTTAAAACAAATCATCATGTACGTAGGTATAATAGGTATACAATCTATCAATCTGTGCGCCATTTTTTAACAGTAAAAAAATCTTAATTGGTTAAAAAGTTAGTGAAGCACTGCCTCATAGGACTAGCCGCCCCTGCATTTTAAACTATTTGCGACAATGTAGAGATGTCAGATCATCTCGTAGATATCAGCTTGTTTTTTTTAGTGTGCCTTATTACATTTTTTGAGTCCCCACAAGAAATTGAGTGTTTTTTGTGCATAATACAGGATGTGTCACGGTGGATGGCGGTCGTTTTGGAAATTTGGTTACTGAATGAAGTAGATCAATCTAATCCTCCTAAAATATTTTGGGTTGTTTTAAAATATAAAATATATATTTATATTTTAATTAGGTAGTTATTAAACGTCACTAAACGTGGCGTCGCGAAACATTAAAATAGTCTGACATTTAGTACTTAACTAATAAAACGTTTGTTATTTATTAATGAAACTGTCGTGAAAATAATGAAAATGGAGGAAAATAGTTACTCAAAGGAAGTAATTTCATGAATTAAGGGTCAAAGCCAAGAGCAAAAAACACGAGATTTAGCAAAGACTATATGACCTCAGATAAAGAAACATATTGTTTTTAAATTGAAAAAGTAGGCCATTCTTAAGTAGAGTTATAATGTCAGTGATGAAAAAATAAAAGTCAAATCTCCACCAAATATATTTTAAAGAAAATCGTCAGCCAGACATGTTTCGAGACTAGGCCAGTCTCATCATCAGTGACAAATATTTAAAAATTTGAGAAAACTTTATGAATTAAGTATTTTTATTATCACAGTTCGAAGATTCTATTGGAGTCAGGAAACACATTATCCATGTTAGTCAGGCAATGGTTATTTAGATGTATGTAGATGAGCTTACGATTTTGTGGAGGACAATGTGAATATTTATTTGCATATTATTTATATTTTATTCTATTCAATTTAATTCATTCAAAATCTGGCAACAACCAAAAAAAAAATACGAGATCGCGGATGCCACACTTTATTTGAAAAATTGTATCTACTCATTATTGGCGTAATACCGAAATCAAGCAATCAATCCGAATTCTATTTACACACACAACACAAGTGCAAATACCTAATTAACCACAAACTTAAATCATCCAAGCTTTATTTTCAATTTACTTTTACGAAAATATTCTCCCTGATAATAGGTATAACATATTTTCTATACTAGGTCAAAATAAATCTGACAACGATGCAACAATAGACCTGAAATATTGCAGTATGACAATTATGACAAGTGGCATTTTGAAAATTAAAAATAATTACAATTAAAAAATTTGGAATAAAATAGAAAAACCTACTAAAATTCATTCTGCAGAAAAGTAATATTAATAATTGTACGGTAACTAAATTCGGTAATCATGCAGTATAGTTGTACTAAATTATGGTCTGACCGCGCAGCTGCGCAGTCAGACGAGTTTTGGGAGTTCAGATTGTAATTTGAAGTGCGGTGTTGCAAGGTTTAAAACACACATATTATGTTGAAACGGTTAAATATTTGGCGCTTAATTTTTGACCGTTAAATGTAAATGCTACTCTAGGTTATATACCTATTTGTTGTATTTATGCGATTTATATTTGTGAGAAAACTTGTGTATTTGTGTAAAAAAGTTTATTATTTATAGTTATTTAGCAATTTCATTTAAAATGAATGCTGCAGCAAGACCTCAAGCAATCGTTCGCGATGAAGAAATCCTCAACGAAGACGACGTTAAAAGAGAAAGCCATCGATATATTACCTTACAGTTTATGGACAATATGGACCTATTAAGGTGGCTAGCAAGAAGCAGATTGATAAGAAACACATTAATGTGTGATTTGTGTGAGGTAACCCTTTAAATACATTCAATTATCATGTTATTATCAAATATAACCTTTTAGATTCCAATGAAACTATGGTCGAATACACAGCGATCCGATGGGGCTTGCTGGGCTTGCCCAAATTGTAGAAAGAGGGTATCGCTGAGGAAAAACTCATTTTTTGACACGAGTAGGTTACCCTTACAGAAAAATACTTTTAATTCTGTATGGGTGGTCATTGGATTACCCTCAAACTACAATAGCCTATGAAGCAGGCGTAGAAGTGGGACCCACTATTGTCGATTGGTGCAATTTTTGTCGTGATATTTGTGAGCAGGACTTGTTCAATAACCCTTCAGTTATTGGCGGGCTGAACGACGATATGACGGCAAAAGTTGTAGAAATTGATGAAAGTAAGTTTTTCCATCGGAAGTATCATAGAGGTCATTGGAAGGAGGGACACTGGGTTTTTGGTGGAATAGAGAGAGGTACCGGCAAATGTTTCCTTGTGGATGTACCGGACCGAACTGAGGCAACATTAAGTGCTATTATTGAACAGTAAATTGCAAATAATATACATAGGTACATTAAAATGCATGTGAAATTTGGTTGGCTTCTGTAAAAATTTTATCAGAATAATTTAATTTGCAATAATTTTGTAGAGTTCCCCATGGAATGTTGGGTTTTTATTGTGCTATTATTAAACAGTTACAATGTTATTATAGGTATATTATGCCAGGCACAATTATTATGTCTGATGGTTGGAGAGCGTATTCTAACCTCAATAGAATTCATGGAGGTATATACGAAAATCGTGTAATAATTTTTATTTTATTAAAATAATGATTTTTATTTTGCAGCAAATCAACTGAATAATAGAAAACCAGAAATTATTTGTTATTGTATTTATTTTATTATTATTTAGTTCCCGCTATTCTGTAATTTATTAAAAATAAATTTGGTTCAATATAATATACTTTTATTTTCCTCAAATAGATAAATTAGTTCTCCAAACATTTATTTTCTTATAGTTTTGATCCTATTGTCCTATTGAAAACCCAGTTTAAATATGCATTATAAATCTTACAATCGTAATTTCCTTTAATATCATATGTATTTCCAACATCACTTTAAGTGTTCGTTTTACGCACGTAACCTTCAGTAAGTGAGTGAGAGATTACCATGCCACATCACTTCTACTCACATCAGTTTTACTCATCTACTTTAAGAAAAACATTCCAAGTACTGAAACAACCCTATATTTCGCTTCCCATCGATTTATTAGTAATTACATTAAAAAAATAATGATAATAATTACATCCACTGTATAAATATATCATAAAATTGTATTATTCATTCTATCAGTCAATATAGTGAATAGATATCAACCTTGCAACATCGCTAGAGTAGTGACACTTGTTCACATAAAATTCGTCTGACTGCGCAGCTGCGCGGTCAGACCATAATTTAGTACAACTATACTGCATGATTACCCCTAAATTCTATTTGTTAATACCTAATATTTATTTCTAGCCTAGATTTTTTGTATAATAGGTTATGCAACTTAAATATATAAACAAACACTAGAATTTATATTATAGAAAAGGCTACACAAGCTTTTAACGTAAGTACTTTAGTAAGTAAGTAAGTAAGTACTTTTAGTATTGAAACAAGTAGATAAAAACTAGAACAAGCATCCAATAGGAAGGTACTTCCACAACTCAAATATTTAATACTTTACCTTAAGGCAGTGCAAAATTCGTCATAGACAAGGTTAGTTTTTGTTAACAATAATTGGTAATGATAAAAATATAAAAAGAACGTTGTTTTTTTATAAAATATAAAAACATTGGTTGTATCACCCCAAAACTTTCCCGAAGGTTGAACTATCGATATCGCCTCAATAATTTGTAGTGGAGTTGCGGATGCATTTTAGGAAATATCTCAATCTCAGAAAGGAAGTTCGAGATATTATTTTTGGTTATTAGTGTGGGAAGTCGAGTGCGTTAAAGTAGATAAGTACTTTCTCGTCTCCTCATTAGTAAAAATCCAATTTGTTTCGAGAATTTAAAAAACGTTAGGGATGCAGATGATTAGATACTTTATGTTATGCGATTGTCCTAATATTATTTGAAAATTTAAATAGGTTTTTTATCTGCCGAACTGAATTATTGATATCTTAAATTCAACACAAGTGTGATACTGTGGCAGCTGTTGACTATGGTAAAAATTAATGTACCATTAAATCTTTGATTATGGTTACAAATTTAACAGATATTAAAAAAAATGCATCGGCCGGGAATCGAACCCGGGCCGCCCGCGTGGCAGGCGAGCATTCTACCACTGAACCACCGATGCTTACATTTAAAATATATTATTGGCTTCTTGTAGATAGCCCCATGCTTCAGAAATAAATAACTATATCCCTTGATATATAAATAAAATACCCTTACACCCTGTATAAAATTGGATCAATCTGTGTCAAAATTTATACGACAATTATTGTGTTTTAGGAAATCGCTGTAAAAATTGCAGCTTGCTGTCAGTACCTACTGGCGAGAAAAATATCGCATGTTTTGAAAAATCAAATTAATTCATATTATATCAACAATAGTAAGATATAGCTATAGGGTATGTTCAGGGGGTCGTGACGCCGTTACGGGCCTGTGTCCCAAGGAATTTCCGGGCTTACCCCCTCACCGCCATGCCACATTTATATAGAAATCAAACAAACTTACCCAAAGCACAATTTAAAATATAATAACTAAAAAATATACATGTTATTTCTTAAACCGTGCAAGATAGAGAGTTACTTAAATTAGACAAAAGTTGCAGTTTTTGATGCCTATTTAATATCTCTTTACTATGTTGGCAAATTCTTTTTAGTTTCTGAAATACAGGGTGATTTGTGAAAAAGACGAATTTTATTTTCTTAAATATTTTGAAAACTATTGATTTTCGACACAAAGTTTAAAATCAAGAGTTTAATGGTTCTAATATGTCTACAAGACGGCACTTTCAAAATTAACGTCCGCCTTACAGCTGCCACCATCAACTTTGTTTTTTTTTTTTAATTCGGACCTGCATTTTAAATTATGTTTTCTAAAATAATTTGTCACTACCCTTAAAATATAGTATAACTCAAGTATGATCTCGACGTTTCGATTCGATAGTATGTTATGTTATAGACATATTAGAAGTTAGAACCATTAAACTTTTGATTTAAAACTTTCTCTCGAAAATCAATAGTTTTCGAAATATTTAAGAAAATATGATTTGGCATTTTCACACGCCCTGTATTTCAAAAGTTAAAAAGAATTTCTCTATACAGTAAAGAGATTTGAAATAGGCATCAAAAACCGCAACTTTTGTCTAATTTCACCAACTCTGTATCTTGCACGGTTAAATGATAAATCATCTTGCACTATTAAATAGTAGCTACCCTGTACATATAATTATTAAGCATAATAAAATAACTGATCTAATTAAAAAAAAAAAAATTCTCGCCTTAAAATTCGCAAAAGTTGATACTATGGAAGACACGTCTGTTTTTCGTGCAATCCGGTTCTCAATTGGCAAACCCGACAGCCTTTCCTGTCCATGGTGTTTCTAAGAAAACTTTTATCAATTTCAACTTGGAAAATTAACGTTAGGCTGTTGTTACAGATACAGGAAGACTCGGGAAAATGGAGCAAGCCGTCAAAATTTCAGGATCGGAATATTTGACGTACAATTCCTGACCCATCCGATACAATTCATCGTAAATAATCCACGAAAAGTTTTGCAAATTTCACTTATCCCGGACGTTCTATTTTTTAACTGAGATATTGTAATATCTGACGTTGTGTAAAAAACATTTATTCTGAACCAGTCTTCATTTGATTCTACTTGAAAATGATTTTTCTTTTCATCAAAAAGTGGTTTAGACCAGTTATTCTCTTTTGTGAAAACTCCGCCTTTTTTCCCCATTCCGCAGCCAAACTAATTGATTCGCTTATCAGTAAATCAAAATTATTTCGTGTTTTGAAATTTTCGAGAGCAGTATTAAACATTCTTGAAGCTTGTTCAAGGATTTGCTGATTATTTTGCAGTAGTTTCGAAAGAGCATCAGTACATTTCAAAATTATTGTTTGCAAAACGATTAATATGAATTAATCAAATATTTAATTTTTTTTTTCAAAGAATATGCATCGTTAGCCTCTGTTTTGTTACAAGAAGTCAATATAATTTGTGATAAAACTTTTAATCAAGGCAAATAAATGTAAAAAAAATCTTAAAATTTATAGGTATTTAATATAGAAAAGATGCAGAATTCAGTACCGGGTTGAGGATACCGGGCCCGTGTTCCGTGGAACACGCGGAACATTGGTCACTACGCCCCTGGGATATGTTACAAATATGTTCAGAATCACACGTAGAATGCGAAAATCAAATAATAAATAGGGTGTTTAATTTAAAATTTCAAAGTTGTGTTCAGTATCACACGATCTAGCAACAGCGCACTTGTAGAAATATGTTCAAAAGCTACATCCCGGCATCAAAGTTTCAGAAAGATATTTCTTTTTCTTCTCTAGACACTTTTAATAGATCATCGACTTTGTGCGCAGACAATATCCAATAGTTCGTGTTCGAAAGTTTTTTCATTATAGTACCTACCTATTTTCTATATAATAATAATCTATTGCAAAAAAAGATAGTTTTACAAAAGGCGAAGTTGAAGCAGTGCTTCCTAACTTACTACTCAAAAATGCAAGTTTATTGAATTTGAGTCTGATCATCATCTTCCTTCGTAAACTATTTCAATCAAATAAAAAATATATCATAACATTCCTACCATTATCATTCAATTCAGTATAGGTATTACCTAATTAAAATTTTCTTCAAAATTTTAAAATGAAAAGTAATTGGCAATCTCCAAATTAGTCGTTAAAAAACATTTTTATTTATTATGTAGAAGGCTCCTACAAATTATGAGGTACTAATTATAATAGTTTCACTTACATACATATAAGATTTACAATTGCTCACAAAAAAGTAACAATTATTGTAATTGCTTTAAATCAGTAGCGTATAAATACTAACACAGTACGGGGTCTGGTACTTATATTTATTATTATTAGTGCGGCTTCTGGTGCGTTTAATTTTGGAGATAGAAAAAACAGTTTTTGCAAGTTTGTGCCTTTGTCAATCAAACTTGTATTAACGGGAAAATATCTTCCGAGCCAGTATTACAGGTTTGCGGCTTTGTCGAAACTTGTAATAACTGGCAGAAAACGCCCGGCGCGGCGGCTGCCCGGCGTATCAACGATACGCACTTATTTTAGACATCAGCTATATTTTCGTTTTAGGGGTATAATCTATCATGACAAGCCGCGGGCAGAAAGGAAGTTCGAATTTGGCAGCATTGTATAAAAAAGAAAGTTGTGGGCAAACTAGGTTGTAGAGTATAAAAACTGTGGTAAAGAATTGCAAGGTCTAGTGGACAGACTAAAGAGTCATTGGGCAACCTGCAAAAGTAAAATTAATGATATCAGCACCATCAGTGGTCTTGATCTTCAAACTCTTCATGGTGATTGTCAGTCACAGCCTGGAACTAGCTCGCGTGAAATTATCCAGTTGGCCAACAAAGAGCAAAGCGAGAACTGTGAAAAGGGATGTGTAAGTGGACGTGAAAATACTGTAAATAGTGGAAATAGCGGACGTTTGGAGGTCTTTCGTTGTGCGAACTGGACAAGATAAGAAGAAAGAATTTGACAGACAAATAGCTAGTGTAAGCGGACGCAAAAATACTGTAAATAGTGGAAATAGCGGATGTTTGCAGTCTTTCGTTGTGCGAACTGGACAAGATAAGAAGAAAGAATTTGACAGACAAATAGCTAAAGCCGTTTACGCAACAAATTGCAGTTTGAGAGCTATAGAAAATAAAGAGCTTCGAAAAGCCATAGAAATGCTAAGGCCTGGGTTACCTTCCACCATCTAGATTTCAGCTATCGTCAAAGCTTTTGAATGAAATATTTGAAGAAAAAAAAAAGTGTTTTAACAAGTTATCTGGACAATCTGTATGCATGTACTTAGAGATGGATGGTGAAATGTACATAATGAGGTAATAGTCTGTGTAGTTTTGACAGCAGAGAATGGAAACAATGTTTTTTTAGAAAGCATAGATAGATCTGGTCATCCAAATACAGCTGACTATATTGCTGAATTGGCTTGGAACTCAATAAATAAGTGTAAAAATGAATATAACTGGAAAGTTACCAGTATTTTGACAGATAATGCGAGCAACATGGTCAGTATGAGGAGAAAAATTAGCGAATCTTCCAATTATCCTATACTTACATATGGTTGTTCGCCACACTTACATTTAAAAGCATCGCAGGTAAAAGAACATATTGTATTGTGAAATACTTAAGAATTACCCATTTGCCAAATGCTTGGTATACAAACAACAAGAAATTGGTCTTACCTCAGGATGTTCGATGGAATACACTTTAAGATTGTCTTGAGATCTATGTAAATGAGTGGCCAAAATTGATATTAATATGTGAAGAGCATGAAGAATAAATTGATCCAGTGATTTTTAAGATAGCTGAAGATTTTCTACAGTTGCTAAAACCAATATATCAGGTTACATATATACTTACAAAATCTTACTGGTTATTTTTGGGCAATTTTGAGGAAGAAAGAAGCTTGCGTCAATGTCAATCATTTAAGTAGAGATATGTTCAAGCTCTAAACTGCTTTCACTTTTTGGCATATATGTTGGATCCTACAATAAACAAAGAAGCATATGCATTACTAGCTGAAGAAAAGAGAGATGCTCTAGACATTGTTTCCAAATATTTTGCAGATACAGGAATTAAATTGGAAGCTAAGTCGGACCCTTTTCACAAAACTCTGTTTTCAGAGCCAATAATCAAAAACGTAACAGCAATAGAGTGGTGGAAATCTCAAGAAGAAGTTTCAGAAAATAAGCAAGTGCTCCCTATATAGTGATTTCTGTTTTGAGTGCATGTGCATTCTCTGCTGATATCGAAAGGATGTTTTCTACTTGTGGATTCGTACATTCAGATATAAAAAACAGACTTGTCAGTGACAAAGCAGATAAACTAGTATTTCTATTTAAGCATTATAGCACTTAGGTTTAAATAAATATTTTTTTCGTATAAAAAATATTTTTTGTATTAACCAACTGTTCTTTTCGATTATTATAAGAAAAGTATAAATTACACCATAAAAAAATGGGTATGGGTTTTATTTTTTAAGGAACAAATACATTTTAAGTGTTAAAATTTTAAAACTCTTTTTTAAACTAATCATGATCTAAAAAAAATTATACTGATTAAAATCTGATTTTATTCGTGATTTTAATCTTCTTATCCCTGTTCTTTAGTGCATGAAAGTTGTATAATATGTTACAAACTACAATAATTTGCATTTCGAAGATTAAAATTGATATGGCAAAAATTACCTGGCCTAACTTTTTTAAAGCCCCTATACGATTGTTTAAAATAAATGGCTATGGCTGGCAACTCAATATTATCAATTTTCTTCTCACATTCACATCACGATTATCTGATATTAAATTTATTTTATATAACTTTCATTTGATTGCTTGTTTTCTATCTACAAAATTAAACGGACGAACAACCACACTGTAACCACATGCTGTATACTGGTTTTGACAAAAATCTTGAGATAATAATCTATGCACCGAATGACTTTTTACACCGTATTTTTGTATTCAAAATTAAAGCAAAATACTAATGAGTGAGATTGATCTTATAGATTTGATATTGCAAAAAAGTAAGATCAAGACTGAGTGGTGCAAGACCAACGCAAGACCAAAACCAACATTCAAGACTGGCGGCCTGGTCTTTGTTTCTTTTGTATGATCATATATTTTTTGAATCATTATACTATTATTGTAACGTTTTTTTAATTAATATAAACTTTTAATAATAATTATTGATTTTTTTGTTTCGATCGATTTGGTGTTCCGATCAAACTTGTAACTTATACATACATGCTGCTCATTTTTGAGAGGGTTAAGGTATATCTTGAGTCAAATACCGCAGAAGTTAGTGACCTAGGTACTTCATTTTTTTCGCAAACTTAAGTCCACAGTTTATATGATCAAAGATTTTTTTTCATTAAAAAATAATATTTAGAATGTAATTCAGATTATAAAAAACGTAACAAAATAGTGATTCTAATTATTAAATTTTCGTGCAATTTAGTTTTGTTCTTTACATGTCAATTTAGTTTAAAGACCTTCAATCAACGATAAAATTATAAAAATGTAGGACTCTTTTAGCCACTAAGCCTATATCAAACAGAGAATGTGGATTTGGAAATGCATGTACAACATTCGGCATTTAAACACCAGCGCTACTAATCCACAATTTCCCCGTACGCTACTGGTACTGAATTTGGGAAGTAGCGCAGGTGTTGTTCTTTTTTGTATTTAAATAAATTATTATGTTTTGGTTCGTGTTCAGTATGCAACTTAACTGTGAGAGAAATTGTCATTATACCAATTAATATTATTATTTTAATTAGTATTAAATTTGTAGTACACACTTAAATGTAATTGTTATTGTAACTATACGTATGCCACATAAAAATACGTAATGTATTTACCTACCTACATATTTTTGAAACAACTACTAAGTGCACCTGCGGTTCCGGGTGATCCGAGTTATGATCATTATTAAAAAATTGTGGTCCATTTGGGCATATTATCCTCTTTTCGATACCCACTTCTACTCTGTAGAGTGATACGATTTTTTTTGTTATTGTCTGCGGCATAATTTCGTTACCAAAGTTTTACGTTTTAAATAATTTGAACAGTTGGATGATGCATTGACAACTCGACTTTGAAACTATCACACATTGCAAAAAGAGTTGATACTTAAAAAGTATGATCTTGACTTATTGGAGCAAGGAATGTGTAAAAAAGCTTCTTGAACTTGTAGTTCTCTAGTATCGGAAACTATCTGGTCTAGCGACCTGTAAACGATTTTTTCTACGAGCGTGCGGTAAAGTGCACTTTTCCGCATTGTTTTAGTGTGGAAAGTTGCACTGTTCCGCACGATTTTTCAAATTTATTAAACTACAAAATTAAGCTAGTTTTTATGGTTTTTTTCTCTGGTAATAAAAACGTATTTTAAATTTATTATTTCTACAGTTTTGCCTGTAATCTTAGGTTTTGCGAACCTTGAAGTGCTCTTAGGAAAAAATTAGTACCTATAGCACATGCGGAAAGTGTCTTTTCTGTACTTGACGGATGACCGCACCCAACTGCGCGTCGTTCGGTCAACTCTTGTCGCGTGCGAAAAAGTTCTACTTTCCGCACTTGTTAGTTACCTAAATACCTATTACTTTGCTCTTTAGGAACAGTCAGAACAAGGTATCAAGATTTTTTGTATTGGGAATTTGGCTCAAACACCATATTTTGACCCAGTTGACCTGTTTATTCGATCCAGGACTCACTAGTGGTGCTGGGCAGGTGTGGGAGTCAATTTACCAATTTTCTAATGTGCTCAAGTTTAATCTATCACCAGAATGAATTAAATTCCATCAGGAACAACAACAATTTTGTTTTAATTTTTAGCGAAAAGTTACATTTCGCTAAAAATTAAAACAATTTGTTTTCAGGAAACTGAAACCTAAAGAAAAAAAAAATAAAAAAAGTTAAAAGGAAAAATGGTTCAAGAACATAAAAAAAAGAAAAATAATTCAAATATCTATCTGTTTAAATTTGGTACATACCTACCTAGTTAGTTAGTACCAATTAGAAGTTGTTGCAGAAAAAATTTTAAGCATTTTTTTTAAACTTCAATGTAATAAATAAGGTAAATTTAAAAAATGTAAAATAAGGTGAATTAAAGCTGAATCTTGTACCTATTACCTACCTAGTAATTGGCAAGAAAAATTGGTCATCTTGTCAGACATATTATCGTTCCTTATATATGCTGACTAAATGAGGTATTTACGATGAAACTCTGCTATTAATTCATAATTATGTCAATCACTGATTTGTTTATTAAATGTCTTTAATATATTAAACAGCATGCTATAGGTTGTCAGCGGTCGAAATATTAAAGCTGCATTTAAACTACTTATTTTGCCGACTTATAGCACTTTTGTCGCTTGCCATTTTCTGCATTTATGTTACCAAAAATTACAGGTATTAGTAATTTAGCATATTTTTAATATTTAATACTTTTTTGGAATAATTGAATAGCAGTTTAAGATACCTGTTTATACAGGATGTTTCAAATAGGCGCGGCAATATTTAAGGGGGTGATTTTTCAGGTCATTTTATGAAAAAAGTTCCGATAAACACACGACCGGGAATGCATTGTTTCCAAGATACAAGGTGTTAAAGTTGTTTTTTCTCTAAATAACGGTTTTTTTTAATTAAGTCAAATATCTCGTAAGCGATTTCTTTGAAATTTGGCAGCGTTGTTGCTAGAAATAGGGAGCTTATATGGCCCTAACTAGATCAAAATTATCAAGTCCAGTGGCGTTAGGGGGGCAACTTAATAAACATTATTAACAAAAAAATGTACGCCGCACTAACTGTAATTTAATTTTGATATTGTCTTAAGATAAAGCAATTAAAACTATAACTTTTTTATCTCCTGTATTTTTTTCATATGGTGCTTCATTTACGAGATAAAAATTGAAAACATTTTTCAACATAACAAGAATATTTGCGAATAAGTTATTTGACTGCACCAATCATTTTGAATCTTTCAAATTTGTTGAAGTGCCCTTAACATGAATTACTATACAAATGCCGAGATGACCGATATGCACTTCTTTTATGGACTCGCCGATGGCAATGCATTAGAAGCAGGCGGTGGTACACTGAAAGATTTCCTCAGCGTGTGGTTCCTGAAATTTTTCGAAAGCATTCATCGACGCCTTTATGAAACAGGCCAATTAAAACGAAGTAGAGGAACAGGAATGCCAAAGACAGCAAGAACGGTAGAGCTGGAAGAGGATGTGCTGAACATGGTTGAAGAAAATCCAGATACTTCGACTTGAAAAGTTGCTGAGGTTTTGAATGTAAGGTTTAAGGACAATTTGTTATATCCATACCACATGTAACGCGTTCAAGCACTTATTCCTGCTGATTTTCCTCCACGTATGGCATTCTGTCAATGGCTTTAGCACAAAATTGTTCAAATTCCTCCACTACTGATGTTGCTTTTGTTTACTGATGAAGCGAGTTTTTTAAGAAATGCAATAAGGAATGGTCATAATAACCATTTATGCTGTGATGAAAATCCGCATGCGATAGTTGACTTTCCCGAACACACGCTTCCTGGATTTCTGGAAAACGTACTATTAGCAATGTGGTTTATGCACTATGGTGCACCAGCGCATTTGGACAGGTTGCTCGTGATTTCTTAACAGAAACATAGGGAAATCGCTTGATTGGCCAATAAGGTGCCTGCACGATCCCCAGATTTAAATCCACTGGATTTTTTCATGGGGGGCCACCTGAAGTCCTTTGTTTATGCCACTCCTGTGGAAAAGTGGAGGACCTAAGGAATCGCATTATTGCTGGGTGTAATTTGAGTAGAAACGATCCTGGTATCTTTGAGGGAGGTCGGATTCATGTTCAGAGGTAGAGGTGGCCACTTTCAACTGTTTTTGTAATTTGTTGTTTTAGTTATTAATGTTAGTTTTATTTATTTATTTATTTTTATCTTCTTTTGAAATGCTAATGTTATTTTAAGTTGAATTATTCGCAAATATTCTTGGTGGTATGGTTAACAATGGTTTAAATATATATAATCCCCAAACATACCAGAAAAATTGGCTAATTATATATAGTTTTGATGTAAGATAACCTAAAAAATGCAGCATAAAAAAACTTGTTCACTTAGGCGTTCATAAAAGTAGAAAAAGAGTCAAAAAAATTAGGCTTGTAAAAATATTTATAAAAAAAAATAGCAGATGTCTACAATAAAAAAAATAGAAAATAATTTCTTATTTGGAAATACAGCTTGACACCAAGAGATGACTTTTATTATTAACAATTTAATTGGAGTCTTTTTCACCACATCATTTTTTCAATTCCTGTGACTGAAACGGACGTAATGAACATCAAGGTCCCACGCATTTATGTAATTTAATAAAACTTTTGTGAAGGTTTTTTGTTTATTTGTCATTAACTACACTGCACTGTGAGAAATGAATACGAGTATTTCTTCAAATTATTTAGATTGTTCATAATTTTATTTAAAAATGATTGAAAAAAAAATAATACGTCAGTGGAAAAATGAGTAAATATTAATATTACGTTATGTCCCTCATATGTATTATGGTTATAGCATCTCTCTGTAAAATATCCATGTGCATATATTTTAGAAACTTTCGTTAAACGCATTCAAGCTTTTCTATATTATGAATTCGGTGAATTGGACACCACATTATTGCAGCATACTTTGCGAATGACGCTCAAACGAACAATCTGTTTTACTTTGCATTTATTACAATTATTTCTCAGTACGTGTAGATATACAGTAGTCCACTAGGTTAACAGCTGCCCATTTTCAAATTGTCACTTTCTACGAGATATTTTTGGAAATTAAAAATAAAAATAAATAAATACGCCCTATGTTCGCGTGTTTCATTTAATTATACCAAAGGTATATAAATTGAGCTTTCTGGTGTTGGACTTATTATCTGCGGACGGTAGAAAATTTCATGAAGAGATGTGTAATTATGACGAATAATAATATATTACGGGCAACTTTCCACGCCAATAATTATTGATATTATTTGCATTTCCGATTGACATTCGTTGTTCATCAATAGGTATGATTTTTGGTAATCTGACAAAAACAAAGAAATATACATATACGGTTATGCATACAGCGAGTAGATAAATATTATACTTGTATACATAAATACGTATAGTTCCAGAGGCGAGCAGGTGAGCCAGTTCCAAATTAGTTCCTTATTTATATGTTTCTAGAGCAAACAAAACGTGCAGTTACATATAAAATATTCAAAATAAAAGCCATGGGTGATTTATAAGATACAAACATATTAAATTAATATTCCAAAATCTACAAATTCTCGGAATAGACAGACAACCTTATAAAAGTTGCCTATATTTTTAATGCTAAATAATATAAAACTATGTCTCCGTTAAAAAAAATGAGTTTTGATAGTTCTTTTTATTTTATTTTTAATGAAAATTACCAAAGGAATTTGTGTATGTAATTATTATACGGTGTCTCTCTCAGAAAGACCGCGTATTGACAGAATTACTAATCGGGAAGCTACTTTTTGACATTCCCTATAAGTAATAAGTAAATATAAATAATTTGAACGTCCCAGCATTATGATTTAATTGAATACTATCACAAAATAGTAACTAACACTACTGAATTTTACTTTCCCGCCCTAAAACAAAAATAAATGAGATAAAGACGGATATAACCATTTTGAAATACCCTGGGATGATTTAGACCATTTCTAGATGGAAGTCTATCTGTTTGTGTGTCTTCCCAGTGGCGGCCTGTCCTATGAAGCAAGTGAAGCAACGCTTCACCTAAATAATCAGTAAAATTAATAATATTTAAGTATTTAATTTTATTTTATTGTGTAATTATTTTTCTCCATATAAAATTTAAACTATAAATTAATGTATACTTAATTTTCAACTTGCTTTACCATAAAACTGTAATTTTGAATTTCGTCTTCATCTGAAGCAGGCTTTATCGTATACGCCTATTTAACATACTTAATTTACATACCTATAGGTATTTCCCTCTTGTTTTATTCGTGTAATAATAGTAAAACATTATTTATTTCGGTCTCTCTCTTCCCTGTGTGCTGCAGTTGACACCCTTGCCATTGCTTGTGTCCTCTGACAATAGTCTATTTATTTATCATACACGTTCTTATGCATATGAAGCGTGCCTCAAAGCATTTGCATCTATAATTCAGCAACAATGGGCAACACTGCCATCTGGCATATACCCACTATACAACCACCTACCGCTCTTCGTATAAACATAGTTGCCAGCGTTTAATTGTACTAAGCATAGCAATCTTGCCATTAAAAAAACACTATAAGAAGCACGCTTCATATAGATGCAGCAGAGATTTAATGTAAAATAAGGATATATGACAACGCTTGGCGAGTGATTATATTGTCTATCACACAGTCGCAAATTTCTAGTGCTACGCTAAATGCTAATATTATTTTTATTTAACTTAAGTTTTGATTTTTGATATTTTGAATACAAATTAGTCTTTCTATTTAGGTTACCTACATATTTAATTTAAGTTTTAAAATCTAAAAAACTAGTGAACAAATTAAAAAAATATATATAAGTACGGTTATTTTAGTAGGTAGGTACCTACCTATTTTTATCAAAAATAAATCGGTAGGTACTGTAAAATATTGTTTTTTTAATAATATAATATATTATAATATCTCATAATTTAATATGGAAGAAACAAGTGGAAGTAGTGCACATCAGCAGCGTAAATTATATTTACGCTGACATCAGGTAAGCGCAGTTATTATGAAAAATGATAGTTTATTTTTTAATTTTAAATAAAATTAGGTAGTTTTAATCAACACTCCTCTTAAGAACAGAAAAATCTTGTTAAAAATATACAGACACACCTGTTCCAGATTTAAATAAATGTTAGATAAATATAAATAAAGGCAAATGCATAAAAGCAGAGAGCATGAGACGTATTATGATTTGCTAACAGGTAGCATAGAAGTAATTTGATTGACAGTTTCATAAAATGTGTTTTATTTAGTATTACCTATTATGAAGTAGGTAAATATATTCTAGATATCAATTACACTTTAATTAAGGTTTTTAAGAAAACAATACTTAGGTGAGGTACCTACTTATAAACATAACCTATATTTTATGCAGTTGACGAACTAGGGATATCCCTATTAATTTTAGCTACCTATTAAATATATGACTTTATTTTATGTTATGCTTCACCACATTAAATTGCCACAAGCCGCCACTGATTCTTCCACGCTTCAACCAATTGAGCAAATTTTGTTATATGAGTTTGTGGGAGTCCTATAGGATGAACCCATTAGTTTTTGGTTGAAATCGCTTTACCTGTGATAGGAGCGCACACAATCTACAAGTTTTTAAATAGCACTAGTGATCGTGTGATACATGACTTGAAAGCATTTGTTATCTGTTTTACAGCAATAGGTTACTTTTGATATTTAACTCCACAATTCTCGAGGAAAGTGAGTTTAAAATTTCACCAGTTAGGTAGTTGGTACATATAACTCTAACAGATACATTTAGAATTTAATTTGCATAGGCGTCGGTATATTATATATATATATATATATATATATATATATTATAATGGATCTGTTTTGTTGTGAGGTGCTGACCCAAAATTATCCCTCATATTTTACAAATCATACATACGCTCTAAAATTAATTATTATAATAATAATTTATCCAAATCAATTGCCACACTCACTAATAGTGTACTTACTGACAAATTCTAGAAATTAACAAAAAACATCTTTACTCTTTGCAGCCTTTACTAGTATTAGCCGATTTTCAAGTGATATTATTAATATAGAAACATTTCCATTATATAGAGAACCTATGCAAATAACAAATGCTAGTTTTTCAGTAACATACCCCATATATACAGAAAATTTTATTTGTAATAATAACATTCTTAATTTCGAATTACAACAAAATTATATCAATGCTTTACGTATTTATACTCGATAACCGATTAGGTTGTGCCTTTTTTGTTCCTGAATTCACATAATATACAGAAAGATACAGGCTGCCTGACGTATGTTCCGTGTTTACAGCAGAAACGATGGCCATAGAATCAGCACTTTCTTGGGCAAAAACTCACAAGTTCCATAATCTAACAATTATAACAGATTATCAAGGCTATTTAAGGCCCAGTGCATAAGTATTTCAAAAATAAGCATAACCATCTTATTTATGCGATTCGTAACTACGGCAATGTAAACTTTGTTTGGTCTAAAGGGCATGTTGATTGTGTTGGGAAACGAAATCGCAGATAAAGCAGCAAAATCTGCATGTCATATCACTAATATATCCAGGGTTTTTGTGTACAACGATCTAATGCAGTTTTTTAAGAGAAATATTTTTGAATGTTGGAAAAAAAGTTGGAGTGACTACGGTGCGTCTTCCAATAACCACTATTTTAAAATACACGCCAGTTTACTGAACAAAAAAGAAATACCACATATTTTCAGCTTTATGTCAGTAGAAATTACTCGTCAACAATTACAAGATTAAAGTTAAATCATGGCTGTTTTCCAGCATATTTACAGAAAATAGGAATTAAAACCGATCCTTACTGCGATTGAAATAATTTATAGGGTGCTCTTAATCACATTTTCTTCTCTTGCGACAGAAACAAAAACGTTATTAATAATTAAACATATTATCGACGAAGGGTTTTAGTTACCCATAAACTTAGTTGATTTGATTGCCAGCCATAAGAAAACCGTCTACGATTTAATGATTGACTTCCTTAAGACATGCAAATGTTCAATTTCAATAAGGGCATCTAAAAACAAAATCTAAGCTTTTCTAAAAATCTGTGGCTAATAGACTAGTTTCTGAAGCACACAACACACAAAAAAAAATGGATCAGTTTTGTTAAATCGAAGTATCTCAACAGAAACAAATAGAAGGACCCTTTGATAATATTTTAAAAATTCCGAAATAGAAGAAGTATCTAGCTGAAAGTAAAAATACAGAAAACCAACAATAACTCTCAGACTCTCATGTTTATCATTTTAAGATGACAGTTCGGTGTAACATAAAGACAAGTTTTTGGCAGAGTTATAGTCAACACTCTTCGAGGCTAAGCAATATTTTGGAACATTGTCAAACTTTATTTGATTATGCAATATCGAATCGAATAAAATTTTGAGATTTACCTTGTAAATATAATAATTAAGTAATTATATATTAAAAAATGAAATAAAATAAGTCAACCCAAATCAGATTAGCGCTATCTTCAGTTCTTGGACCTCGTGCCACAGATGTCTTAGGCGATTAAAGTCTTATTCAATAAATCAAGTTATAAATTTTTGCCATAATATCATGCCTTAAATCGTCAGCTTGATTAAAACTTATAACAATATAAATAACGCGACCAATTTTGAACCTGCTGCATGCCATAAATAACAAACAACATATAGCTATAGCGTAACGATTTTTTCTGCTATAAAATTGACGTATAGCATATGGCGAAATTATCCATACATTGAATCAATATTATCGGAATATTGGAAAATATGGCATAACCAATCTGTTAACAATATTATAAATAATATTAAGTAGCACCAACACAAAAAACAAAAGTTTTTCGATATAGATACTAAGGAAGATTAAGCAATCTGTTTCGATGTTGTTATACAAGGTTTTTAATTTCAATGAAGATGAAATGAGAAGGTTGATATGAAGAGAACATTTATATAAAAATGAAGATGTGATTAGTAGGTATTAAATATACCCATATACAACAAGAATCTCATCAAATTATAAAAATATTAAAAATCAGTCTAATATAGCGATTCGTTCCGAAAAAAAAATATTTACACTTTTGCATTAATTCCTGTGGTCAAAATAATAGGCTGCTTTGGAAAAAATTAAATGTTCATAATAACCTACAAACAGTTTAAATGACAATATAAATAAACCTGACGCTATGTTAACAAATTTTTTAATAGAATAGATTCTGCGTTGTCTACCACGCTTGATAATGATTTGTTGGAGTTTTATCTTAATAATCAAAAGAGGAATTTTGTTGGATTGTTTAGTTTCACCATGGTTTCAGAGTCTGAGATTTATAAGTTACTGCTTGAAATTAAATCAAGATCAAGTGGGTTTGATCAAATAAATATACAGATGATTTTATTGTGCTTCCCGTATATTATTCCATATTTAGTCAATATAGTGAACAGTTGTACATTAAATTCAAAATTTCCTACAACATGGAAAGTATCGCGGGTAGATCCGATGACGAAAAAAATGATGTCTCCTCCTTTAGGTCAGGGTATAGTTGCGCTACAGCACTGTGCAACATTGTCGACGATATTTTGCGGGAACCTGACAAAGGTAGAACTACAGCTCTTATAATGCTTGATTATTCAAAAGCCTTTGATACGATTAATTTTATAATTTTAAAAAGTATTTTGCATTATTCAGGTTTTTCACGAAACTGAATTCAACTCCTAGACTGCTATTTGACAAACTGTTCTCAATATGTGGAGACTAATAAAGGCAGATCTGCTCTCGGTAATATTGAGTGCGGCGTCCTGCAAGGCTCTATTTTAGTTCCACTGCTGTTTTCAATATATACCTCTAATATCCTAGATTCTGTAAAGCATGTTAAAACACACCTATATGCTGATGATACACAGCTTTACCATCGAATATTAACTATAGATAAGAAGGTTCAGTAGACGCTGAAAACGGCATCGACTCGTCGCATTCCCAGCCACATTTCTGGCCCGCTACTATACATACTATACTATAACTGTAAGCGCGGCGAATTGCTTTGTAGACCTGAAGTAACTGTATATTATTTTAAACTGTGGCTTTACCCTTCTTTTTCGTCGAAAATGTGTGCACAGGCAGAGAGAGTCATTAATTCGGCCATGGAAGCGGTACGCACTTCCTCTGTTAAGCACACTCTACATATAAATCCTAGCAAATCTACATTAATGGTTTTTGGTAAACATTGTGATAGCCAAAATTTTGGGTCTGCTTATAGAGAATAATCTTCGTTTTAAAGATAATGTTACGAAGCATATATGCTGGCTTAAAAATTCAATTGACTGATATACTGGTTTTAAGTCATTTTAATTTCGCCGATGTTGTTTATGGCCCTTGTCTTGACAAAATTGATTCCAACCGTATCGAAAGGGTACAAAAATCATGCTTAAGGTTCATTTATAACATCAGTAAATACGAAAGAATTTCATATAAGCTTGCTGAGGTTACCTGGCTGAACATGGCGACTAGATGAAGATTTCATTTTGTTACCTTTTGCCACAAAGATATTATTAAACAATGCCCTCCATATTTATATAATAAAATACTTTTTCGTACAGATGTGCATGCTTTGAATTTGAGACACAAGGGCTTAATTTCCCCGCCAGCTCATTACACTACACTTTTTCGTCGAGGCTTAACATATAACATTTATTGGCATTTAAATAAACTTCCTGACTACTTCAAATTATTTCTTCCAATCAAATTCAGAAAAGAATACAAAAACTTCTTGCGTCGGAATAATTACCTCCCATAAACTTGATCAATTGTTCTGTGATAAATTCATGTGAGAGAGAGAAAGGGAATTTCATTCGCACCTACTTAATTGAATACTACTTAATTTTTATGTACGAGTACTATTTGTTTATTATTAAGATTTATAATGTATTATATATAAATGGATATATAAGTGTATTTCTGCCAGACTTAGGACTTGATTTTTTAGATCTGTTTGTAGTTCTTTTATTATTAGTGTTATTATTATTTTTGTTTCGGGAATTATTTCAGATTTAGAATGTCATTTTATTTCGAACTACAATAAATAAATAAAATAAGTAAATACGTCATTGGTGCCTTTCAGTTAAACAACTACCAAGAGAGATCAAAACAGTACCATTTGTTGATGTTTAGCAATCAAAAGATCATGAGGCACTCAATGAAATGCCTTAGAGGAATCTGTTTACACACTGTCACCCTGTGATACATTCAACAGATGATGCTCAACATAAATGAGGCCCTCACATTGATTTATGCACAAGTTTATCATACCGTATTTAAGGTTCTCCCTATCGCCAGTTTTATTAACTAGAGTCAGGAAGCTAAGCTTCCAAAATGATGGAAACCTATCGGATTTTAGAAACAAATTAAACAAGAAACGTGGCGGTTTTACTAGTGGACCAACACAGCTCTTGTAAAATACGATGGTATGCCATCTGGGCGAGATGAAAATATTTACTTCAAACCGGAAATCACTTCTCACATACACAATCATCATTAAAATTGTTATAAATAGATTCAAAATACTTCCCAAATAAATTAACAGTCGCACAGCCATTGGTGTGTTCTAGAGAAGTTCATAATATATAAACAGGATTGCTCTTTTGTGGAGAAGTACGCTGTTTTGCCTATGAACCAATTCGGGAACGGGCCATGATTATAGCACTGAGACAATTTTATTATTTATCGAATTTTCTAAACTATTTCCTATATGATCGAGTACTTCACTATTTGGGATCATGATGGCATGCGAGATTTTGCCCATGTGATAACAAAGTGACCTCACGTAACGTGATGTGATAATAGTCTGTCTGCGCCTTTAGTGTTCGAGGCAAAATAGCTTAAATGCGACATAAACGTACGAGTATATGGAAAAGAAAGATGTGGAAAAAAATTGTCATCTCGGAAAATCCAGTTATTTAAATAGGCTTAATCAACATCGTTGATGAATTAGAGGCTGTGCTAGCAACAGATATAAAAGGTTCATAAGTGTTCAAAGGTCTCTGAAATACTATTCAGAACGAATTGTTAGATTCAATGTTGGAAATTTACGAGCAGGAAATATCAAAAGAAATCCATTCTGCAAATTTTATTGCTTTGGAAGCCGACGAAACTACACTGTAAAAAGAAATCGTGTAAAATTACAGCAAATTAAATTGGTTACCGGATGCCAACGACGATGGATGTAAAATCGCATCTCTAATGTAAATTGACAAAAGTGTGTAAAACATACCTATGTACAAAAAAATCTGTAAAATTCGAGACTATTTCGTTGTATAGTTACAGTGTGTATGCGTGTGAACATATATGCTTTTCCATTAATATGTCTGTAAAAAAACTTTAACATTACACCATAAAATGTGATTGTGTTGTGTAATTACATTTTTGTTTTAAAACCACAGCACGATTATTGGAAAACGCCATTTACAGTTTTTGTGAATTGACATCGACTAATCATTTTACTGGAAAATGTTCGCCAACGGTCACTGTAATATTCCTGCAACTTCTCCTGTACTTTTACACAAGCCACCGTTGGATTGTTTAGTAGTACATGCTTATACAGTGTGATTCCTAAATTGATGAAGATATTAAAATAAATAACATTTTCAAATAACTTTCTTTTAAAATCTGAAAAATAAGTTACATTCATTTATTACGAAATGTGTATTTGACACATTTTGTTTTGTCAACTTAAATAATATTATTAATAATATTTATGTTAGGTGTATTTTGTAATAATTTAAAGACGAATGTAACTCGCATATTTTTCAAATTTTGGAAAAAAGTTATTTGAAAATGTTGTTTATTTTAACGTCTTCTCTAGTTCAAAAAGAAGTATCAACATAAAAAGCACCATGGATAGTCGCGAATATCAATTTGCCAATAAGTTGCTAATTTAAAGTAAAAAACCGGTACTTATCTACCAATAATTAAAAACATGTTTATAGGAAAATAAATATAATTTTGACCTACAAATTTTAAGCCCTTAAAATATTTGTACTCCGTTGAGAAACACCCTGTAGAAATTAAACGACAAAAATACGTAATTATCATATCTATTAGGTCTTCTAAACCTATATACCTAATAGCTTTCTTGGCTTTAGATATTGAAAAAAAGTTAAATATAATAATTCTCCGACAAAACTGACTCTAAATAAAACTTTCTTGTTTGAGCACTAACAAAACACCATCGTGGCGTCGGTGATTTCTGCACCGTCTTTCTCCTAAACAAGATTTGATCCATTCAAATCCCTCAGTTTATTTAATTGTGTTACTAGTAAATGCAGAAGAACATTTTCTGTTTCCTTTACAAATACAAACTTCTTTTGGTCGCATTTCCTTGACTAAACTTTGAATAGGGCCATTTTTATTTTGCTAATTTTCTGAAACAACAGAACAGCTAGTACAGAGATTCGGTACCATAGAAAGTTTAAATCAAAAAAGTTTCGTTTTCAGAATGTGAAATTTGAAAAAAGGAATGAATTTTAATTTTACTAAAATTATTAGTCTCGAAAGAACAATCATTTAACTAGCACGTTAACGTTATACCTGTTGAATTAATTATTTATCTTTGTTTACTAGTGCTAGTAACGCGATGAGTCCTCAGTATATGGGAGTTAAAAGCAAAGTAATTTTTAAACGGTATTGAATTCTAATGTAAATTGGTACTTACCGCACTTATTATAATCTCCAGAAAAATATAACTCGGCCAACAGGGGTGATAGATAACGCACTTCAACAAATAAAAACTGACCCAGCATGCCGACACCTGAAGCATGCATAACGGCATATGACGCAATGATTTCCAAAGATTACAGATAGCCCTCGATGTGATATCGCTTGAAATTTACTTTAAACTAGCTGTGAATTTACAGACTTATAGGTATGTGAAAACGCATTTTTATCTGTAATATATATGCAAAGATACATTATGATGTATTTTTAATGCAATTTTACCAATAATTCTAATTTCACAGATTGATTGTGAATTTTTACTGCACTTTTACATCTGTATAGTTGTAGTCATAGTGTAAATTTCCCCCGACTTTTTACAGTGTACTGACACGTGTAAATGGTTGTTAATATTCAGTACGTATTCAATGGACACATTTGTGAACGCCTTTTGTATTTTTTTAAACCGAGTGGACATAGTGCTGATGTATTAGCGAAGACATTGCTAAATGAATTGAAAATTATTTTAAATTCTCCTTCTGCATCTGGCAACAATAAATTACTCGCCCAATGTTATAACTGGTCATCCACGATGAGTGGTAAGACAAATGGTGTCCAACCTATTATCAAAAACATTTTCACATATGCCATTCCATTTTTAATTTAATCGAGCGCCAAAACACACGGCAATTCTTGATCATATTGTCAAATGTAGGTTAAAACGAGCTTGTCCTATATACGCAGGAATTGCAAAAGTCGAACTGTGAACACATTATTTGAGCACCATGAAATTATTGAGGATGGATGCAGTTACTAAGTAACTTAATTAAGCATGTGGATTATTTGAAGATTGCCCAGAATTTCTCTACTGCGGTTGAGAATGTTTCATGCTGCATGTTGATATATTATTTAATCCGCCTCAAATGCCCGGAAATGAAAGTGCTCAAATGCAAAATCTAGTGTTTTGACTTTGGCAAGAATATCTCGGAAAACGGTAGAGGCTAATATTAAAATTAGTTTGCATTGCTCTGTGTTAGCTTCTGTGCAAAAACCTCAGAATTTGGGACTAATAGGTTGATGTCAATTATTCAAGATTGCAACTAGCTCTCAGGTACTCACTTTAATTGTCCTGATGTTACTTACGCATATTGCATAGATCAAAGAAATATCGAATAGAAAAATAACGGAATTCATGTTTGAGATGCGTTTATTTTATAAAAGAATTTAACCCGGCATAAATTGAAGACGCGGTATGGTTAACTATGGCTGACAGGAGAAAACTGCATGCATTGGTTCTTTTTCACGTAGAGTTTTACGGAGTTTCTGATCAGTTATCTAATTTGAAGTTTGAAGCAATTGCTGTCTTCACCACGACATAAATTTGCGCTATGTGGACGACAATTTTTATATAATGATGGTCCCCAAAATTTGAAATCTTTTTCTGTGATGCAATTTTAAGTCAAAATTAAAGAAAAACTCCGCAATATCTAATACTTTTTGCTATTCATTACTGCGTATTGTATATATTTATCTGATTGGGCAAATTATTATTATTATTGTGTGAAAGCTCAGAAATCGGCTGGATTCTAATGTGGAGCTGAATTTTTTTGGCTCTCTTGAAAATGTCACAATTCAATTTGCCACAATCTATTTGTCCGAAAGATACCAACGCTCTTACCTTTCACCATTATTAGTTACTCCTATTTGTGTGATAATAGGATTCACTGGTGGTGAGATGTCTTTGAGCTTAGACAAGTAAAGATTCCTTGTCTAAGTCTTTGAGCGTTTCTTACTTGATATATACCAAATACAGAATCATTTTCAATACGCAAATGTATTTTAGTTCATCGATTTCTGATCTAACTATTAAAGGCTTTAAAAACTTGAACACTAAGGCTAAGTTAACCTATTCAGTCATCCGTCAGTTTACTATATCGACGAACAATTTATAATTGCGAATTTGCAAGTAATTTGTAACCAATATAAAGTGACAATTACATTTTAACCTTTATCAGAAGCAACTGCTATTCATTAAATGAAATCGTCTTTTTTCCTGAACAAATTCTCTCTAATAGTTGTTTCAATTCTTCAGATGACCATAACAATTTTCGACGTCTGCCAAACGCTACGGCATTCTACAATGTACTTCCATCCACGCAAATATGTGTGTACAATTAAAATGACTCAGAAGGAACCAAAAAGTCGTATGCACGCGCAAAAACCCCAGCAACGCAATGAAATGTCAACAATCCTTAATACATTTCAGTTTAAATGCGAATACCAGCCGTGTTGTTGGGGCTGCGGGCTTCTCTGTCCATTGATTTTTGTGTTCTATAAAATTACGATAAGGCATTTCGAGTGGCCGCTTTTAACTGGAAAACGTCTACAAACAAGGCAAAGTTGAAAGATTTTTTTCTTATTTTTTTTATTGTCCATCATGAGGCACACACACATACATCACCAATATACACGGAGAAATTGTATCATATATTTTCACCTTTTGTAAATTTCTTAAAGATTGTTTTTTCCGTAATCGTCTTACTTTGTACATGCATTTACAAGAAGCTTTAGTCTAATTTTTCTGATATGTTTCAGAAAATCTACAAATATTTTTTATAGTTTTGATAGTTCTCGAGAAAATTTAAATTTAAAATTTCACCAGTTGGGTAGTTGATACCTACATATCTTATTATATTATAATTAAGTAATTTGTATAAGTCTCTGTGTCGTCATTGGTAGAGCGTGCGCTTTGCATGCGGAAGGTCCTGGGTTAGAATCCCAGCTGTGGCAATTTTTGTTTTATTGCTCATTTTTGAATAAAGTAGTTAGTTTGTTAGGTTAGTTTAGTTTATTGGAAATAATAAAAATAATACAATTATAATAATTAGTAAAATTCCGTTTCGTTATGCAGGTCATAATATGTCATATTATATTATATCTTGTTGGGAAAGCTTTGGGGCGACACAAACGATTAATTTTTGATATAACAATGCTGGGAGAGGGAGTCCAAGTGCCAAATTTCAAAAGTTTTTGAGTTTGCTCAACGTGTAATGTGTAGAAGAATTTATCATAACCAATATTGCAGTAGAGTGTCCTGTAATTGTTAATTGTATGATCATTATTTGTAGTGCCTTATTTGACTCATATACCAGG
Source organism: Apoderus coryli (assembly GCA_911728435.2). Lineage (NCBI taxonomy): Eukaryota > Metazoa > Arthropoda > Insecta > Coleoptera > Attelabidae > Apoderus > Apoderus coryli. Next base: position 7,813,268 of record OU452206.1, on the reverse strand, counting down.
GTAGTTTTAAAACCCATTTATTAGGGTACAACACTTAACATGTCAACAGGCTGAAAAAATAGGCTTTTAGCATCCACTTTTTTATGAAGTAAACATTTTTTTTTATTTGTAAACTTTTAGATAGGTTCGAATCAGTCCTCAAAACATGTTCTCCACTGTGAAGTTTGTATCTCAGAAACATGGGTTTGAAACGCTTCGACCGCTTATCGAACAAAAATGAGTCGTTAGGTGATAAATGAGACGAATATTACCAATGAGTCATTACTTCAGCATGTTTCTCCTTCGAATAGTCACCTGGGTCACGTGCTGTGTGTCAGTTGGTATTGTCATGATGAAGAATAATGCAAAGTTTTGGGTTATTCTTCCTGATGTCGTCTATTCACCGTTAACTGTTCTGTGATCCTCTAAAGGAATTGTTGCGACGTGTCCTGAACAGCGGAAGAAAAAATCGATCATTTTCTTGGAAGGGCTTCGTGTGCGAAAAACTTTTGTTGAATTCGCTTTATCCTGGAACACTTATACAGATTATTACTTAGTTTCTGGTTCATATACGACTATATTAATGTTTTATCACCTGTGACAATATTGTATACGGACTTTGCAGGTCCTACGTTGAATGTGATTAGAATTACCTCACACCAGTTATTGTACGAGCTGCTTTTGAACTTCGGTCAAGTTATGTGTAATCCAAATTGATATTATTTTTTCATGCATGTTCATGCAAAATAGAATGTATTGCAGTTTGCGATATGCCAAGAGGTGCCTCTATCTCACCGGAGATCACGAGTCGATCTTCTTCTATATTATTTTGTGAACAGCGTCGATGTTTTTTGGAATCACAACAGGTGTTGGTCGACCGATGATTCACTGTTCACTGTTGCACCAACCTGACACTAAACTGCAAGCTAATTGTACACTGTCTTCTCTAATGGTGCTTGTTTATTACAAGTCGACAGAACATGCATTCTTTTAGAATTAGACCTTTTTTAAAATAGAAAAAATTATGCATCACGAGTAATATTCAGTTTTTCACAAACTTTCTGTCTCATTGTCAACAAAGTACTGAATCGATTACTAAGCTGTCGCGCATGTCAGAATGTATGAATATGGTGATGATACATGTCAATAGCACCATGTAGTGGTCGTTTGTAAGAATATAAAAGTTGATGGTCGTAGTCATTGCATTTTCTGTAGTAATAATTTAGGAATGGTAATCCCAATCGTATTATAGCGCCACTTTTATAAATTTGTTTTTATTTCCATCCATCGATTTAAGACACATATCATTCACGTGGAGATTGAATCGAGCGTTATAGATTAGTTGAGATTTGTGGTTTTTTGTTCCCCTTGTGGGAGTTTTAGAGGACGTCCAGTTGTATATATTCATGCAGATATTCAGTCGAATTTTCGTGGCGAGGAAGTATGGATCGCAACCAGCAGTCATGGTGTTTTGGATGAAAACTAGGTCACAGCGTTTCATATTATAATAATAGTGTTTCGGCTTTATAAACCTGGAAGTCCATAAGTCCAGTATTTCTAACTAATATATTGCACTGACTTTCGAAAACCTTTTCATACAGTACGATAGTATGATGGCCTCATATACAATACTACGAGCTCTCGTTTTGCATAAATAGGTAGATAACTGTAGTTTAATAAAGCTGGTCATGAATAGTCATGGTTGAAATGATATTCTGCTTATTGTTAATTAATTCGAGGTTTTGTATGAATTTGCATAATTTATAATAATAATGACTTTATCCAATGAATTTACAATGATTGATTGTAGTATAGTGTGTTTTTTGTTATCGGTTTCAAGAAATATATTCTCCTATGATCTGGCTGGTACATTCTAATTAGGTAAGCTAAACATTTTTACCAGTGTAGCATGTGTAAATAAAATACCGTCATGTATATGTCCGTAAAGTGAAACAATAAAATGACACGACAAAAATGGTGTATTTAATGGACTGCGAAATGTTATTGTTATTTTACATGTATCCGTAAAAAGCTAGATGAAGGTGGTGTATATACACCCATTTTTGGACATATTTAAGTTGAGAAATGAGAATTCATATTGGTGTTAATTAAGTAATTTTAATTGTTATGGAAGCCTAAACAAAATAGTTGTAATCATTGTGTTCTAATTATAGTATTTGAGTATCATAAGAATAAATTGACGGTGTCTGATGATGATGATATGATATACTTTGCTAGGTTCTCCATTTAAAAAATGTACCTAACTTTCACTCTCTTCATTAGCTATTAGCTAACTTTGACGCACTAATTTTACACCTTGTATAAATAAATATTTTCGACAGTTAAATAACAAGCGTTTAGTACTTGGGATAAAAGAAAAACTATAAAAGAAGTAGAACAAAAAATTCCGTTGTCTTTATGAGACATAATTAAGGCAATGTTTTTTACTGTTATAACACGAAAGAATCAGAATGAATTTTGGACCATGTGTTTGTATTATGTGTGCACCTGCTCCGAACCTGCTTTTTCCCCATTCGTAAAAGTCTGATTAAAATTCTAAAATTTATTTCCTTTGAATTTATATTATGTAGATATTCGTATACGATTAATGAAAATGTCAGATTTATTCTTTAAGTACTTACTTTTATTTACGCAAAGGTAAAACAACCATTTTTGCACCAACTAATTGATGAAGGATAATTTGACACATTTATTATCTACATTTTATTTATTCCTTATGTAAAGGAATTAACTTTAAACTGTTTGGCGTCTTATGACACCAGAGAAAGAAATACACAATTTATTTAAAATTATCCTCCTTCCTGCATTGTCAAAAATATTTGAACGAATTAATTAAATTAATTATCAAATCTCAACCGTTGCATCACTCTATTCGCAATGAAAAATAATGTGCTACAAGCGAGGTAGTGGTAGTGGGGATGAACATATTGAGTTCGCTTGACTGTCAAAAAAGTTCCCCACAAGAAAAAAAAATCTATGGTCTCTGCGAGTTTTGGAATATTTTTCGGTTTTCCAATTATATGGGGTGAAGTTTTTGTTGGGATACCTTGTATGTATTGTATATACTATAAACGGCTATAGTAAAATTAGGTTTCCGCTAAAAAATCTGAATGTCTTTTCTGGTTATGTCATTGGATGGGTCGCAAATTGTTGTTTATTATTATTATTATTTATCTAAAGCTTTCGGCAGGGCGAACCATTCAGTGCTGAGAGTTTTTTTTCAATCCAAATATGATATCTTATTTAATAAGTTGCAAGTTTTTAGTTTATAATTGTGTTCTGCTGCTAAAAAAATGATCGGAATACAGGGTCGGTTTAAGGCTGCGCCGGGCCTTAGGCGGAAGGCTGAGAACAAGCCCCTCCCCTGCTAAAGGCATTTTTAATTTTTACAATTTTGATATTTCTGCCCAATATTGCCCATCCGATGATTATTATTAATTTGTATGCAAGTTTTAAATAGGATAACGAATAGTAAATCACAAAGTGAAATGTTGAAAAGTTGCTTTTTATTAACACAAAACTACAAAATAAATAAACCAACATTTGCCAGACATACTAGATGCATTTTCGTATGACTGACCTTGGCAGTTTTTTATTTCCAAAGCTAATTTATTGACTTTTTCCAATTTAAAAGGTTGTATTTATATTTATTTTTGTTATAGTGTTGTATATTGTTATTATTACCAAATTGAAATTGGACATTATATTGTCCGTAAATAAAGAAATAGAATTAAGATATAGAAATGGCTTTCCAGAATCATTATAGATTTCCCTTTATTACCAAAATTTATAAGATGATCAGCCAAAAAGGGGTCAAATTCAGAAAGATAAAAGAAACAGCTCAAATTATTCCCTTTATGGCTACTATTTAGGTTTTCATCCCTGTCCCAAAAAGCTAGTCCCTGAGAAGATAGGAACCTAATGGTAGCTACTATTCTTTTCAGAACCTCTCTCCAATATTTGCATTCTTTAAGATTCCTTTTCAGTTTTCTTTAATTCATTGTCAACTGTATATTTAGCAGACATATAAGGTGCACATAGATAATTAATATCGTCTCGCGTCTCGCGGCGGCATTGAAATCTCGATGACGCGGCCGAGGCCTGAGGCTTGTGCCTATTTCTTTTAGTTGTATTTTTGCTATTGATTTTAAGCCCTTCCCGAGCCCCCTGTTACCTCCGGGCCCTAGGCGGCCGCCTAGTCCGCCTAATGGTTAAATCGGCACTGACGGAATATGTAAAATTGTTTAAAATCGCGTAAACTATATAAAAACGTATATACAGGGTGTCAAAATGACGCGGTAATATTTAAGGGGAAGATATCTCCGGTTTTATGAAAAAAGTTCCCATAAACATACCTCCGGAAATGCATTGTTTCCAAGATACAAGATACAAGATACAAGGTATTAATATTTTTTTTTGTAAATAACGGTTTTTTTAATTAAGTCAAATATCCCCTTACCGATTTCGTTGAAATTTGGCAACGTTGTTGCTAGAAATAGGGAGCTTATATTGCCCTAACTAGATCAAAATTATTAAGTCCAGTGGCGTTAGGGGGGCAACTTACTACAAATTATTGACAAAAAAATGTACGCCATTGACTGTAATTTAATTTCGATATTGTCCTGATGTAAAGTAACTAAAACTACAACTTTTTTATCTCTTTTTTTAAACCACTTTTCATTTCTTATTGCCAATGGTACGTTTTCCAGAAATCCAGGAAGGGTGTGTTCCAGAGCTTTAGTCGCGATATACCTCTACGGTAAGTCTTTCTGCGGTATAAATGCGAGTCCAATTAACCCACAATTCCAATCCAAACGAGAACTGATGTTGAAAATGATCTGCAACTATCGCATGCGGATTTTCATCACACCATAAATGGTTATTATGAAAATTCCTTATTGCATATAGGTACTTACTTCATCAGTAAACAAAATTAACATGAGTAGTTTAGGAATTTCAACAATCTTGTGCAAAAGCCATTGACAGAATGCCTTACGTGGTGGAAAATCAGCAGGAATAAGTGCTTGAATGCGTTGGATGTGGTATGGATATAACAAATTGTTCTTAAGAATGCGCCAAACAGTACTATTACTTAGATTCAAAACCTCAGCAACTTTTCGAGTAGAACTACCAGGATTATCTTCAACCATGTTCAGCACATCCTCTTCCAGCTTTTTGCCCTTCCTGTTCCTCCACTTTGTTTTAGTGTGTTTCATGAACGCGTCGATGAATGGTTTTGAAAATTTTTCTACCAGGAGCCATGCGCTGAGGAAATCTTTCAGTGTACAACCGCCTAGCTTCTACTGCATTGCCATCAGTCCATAAATGAAGTGCATGTCGGTCATCTCGGCATTTGGATAGTGATCCATGTTAAGGGACTTATAAAATTTCAACTCATCCGCATATAGCAAAAACTGTGATTACTTAATATATAAATATAATAATAATTTTATAATTATTTGAATTTAATTTTACTATCAAATTTATAGAATGGACTGTATTAATTATTAATTTGTATGTACTCACGGGTTTCGTTTGTCGATGATACGCTGATCATTCAGCCGATTGTTTTATTATTATTAGGGAAAGGATAGAACAAGGAAAAAAGGGATCAGCTTTTATTATTTCGTGAAACCCCACATATCAATAAACACAAATTATGCTTCAAATTAACGCCCGTTTTACAACTCAAAATGATTAAATTTTCTTTAGCCTCTTAGCTTTTATCATCCGACGACAGAAACCCGAAAAAGAATAATGTTTTTAAAATAAAATTAACGGAATTGTTTAAACAAAATAAATAATAATTTCAGCATTGTTGCCACACTTAATACCCCATTTATTTTACCTTATTGGGCCAAATCAATATCATTGTCAGACAGAAGCCCAACATGGGGCGCTGTGATCAAGATGAGAAGTTTAGTTCACTTTGTTGATTTGCATTCTTCAATCTCGCTCAGGTAAAGGTGAATAGGTAATTTCGTTAGTTCACTGCATCGGTCTGTGCCTTGTATAACGCCACTGGGCTTTATAATTATGATCTAGTTAGGCAATATATTATATTATTATCAGCGAGATTGAAGGACGCAAATCAGCAAAGTGAAGTAAACTTCTCATCTCGATCTCTGGTGTTTCACAGGGCCCCATTTTGGGGTTCTGCCTGACAATGATATTTAAATATATTAAGTAATCACAGTTTTTGCTATATGGGGATGAGTTGAATTTTTATAACCTTTGCATGTTGAAGCAATTAGAAGGGGATTCAAATACAATCCTGTCCTTTTGTGTTGATAAAGTTATATCGAAAAGATCTAGATTTTGACTCAATAAATAAGGTTAACGATCTTGTGGTAGGCATTAACAAATATACACATAACCCTAAACACTCCAGTTTTACAAAAAGCCTATATATATATATATATATAATATATATTTAACACAAATGTCAACGCAAAATTGTCTCTCGACACGTCTGATTTATGACACGCGGAATTCTTTCATAGCCTACTGTGTACTGATGGAGAGAGGCAAGTTTTTTGTTTTTTGTAAACGTGATATTTTCAACACGCCAACAAAAGATCTCGACCATACTTGATCCGTAAATATTTTTTCGGTATCGTACTTATCGAAACAATTGTCTCTGATTTCCTGGAAGCGGACGAATTTAACTTTTGGCAGTTTGGTTTTTTTGTGTTTGCGTCATTTCGTGTTATATCTTTAGGTAGTTGGTACAGGATGTGCGTGGAATATGCCTCCAAAACGTTAAACAATCAAATTATTATGTTTATGTTTCATAAATCCTCAATAAGCTGTGGGTATATTTACTTATTTATATTAATTACCTATACAGATTACCAACTTTTGCAGTTTCAAACTGTTCTTCATCCATAGCATAAAATCAAGACAACGTGACTTTCTAAAAATCTTCTATGACCCTGAGCTTTTTTCTTTTTTTCCAACGATTGTCGTATTATTTGGACCTTTTTATATACGGTCTGCGGAATAAAATCTGTTTTGTATCTTCTCATGAATCCATTTCTGACTTCGGAAACAACTATGTTTGATACGCTCAACCAGTCCATTTATTAAATTTAGTTCAGCTATTGTTTAGTGACGGGTCCTAAGCAAACTTAATAAAATCTTGGAATAAAACTCTGTCGCATCCACTAAATTGTTTCACCTCAAAATCTTATTCTACATTAATAGTCTTTCCACTAAGTTGAAGTGATGATGACCTTGGCTAAGGTCGAAACATGTCTGTAGAATAAGATTTTGATTTTAAATTAAAAAACAATTTGGTGGTGGATGCGACAGAGTTTTATTCCAAGATATCGGACATCCACAGCAATATGGACTACTTCATTAAAACTTAATAAAAGGTTGAACTCGAGAAGGTATTTTGAAATAGATAAAATAATAATAATATAAATTTATTTGGGTATAAAAAAATTCAAAATCAATACTACAATATGCAACTTAAAATTAAATACATTATACATAAAAAGAAGTATGAAGCATTCTACGAATGATTTAAAATTAACCCCTGGTGAAACCAACCTCGATCCTGAGCAACATACATTTAAAATTAGCAAGCACACAATTTCGCATTGAAAGACTTCAGGTCAGCCGGAATGTCATTATACAAGCGAAAAACGCTATACATGTGAAAGATCGACGAAAGAAAGCTGTTTCATACAATGGTGGAGAGATTAAGCCTTTATGAACATCAGTTCTGTATCTTAATTTCTGTTAATCGGTTGTGTCGCCCCAAAACTTTCCCGTCAATATATAATAAGTATAATCTGAAATATATTATGACCTGCGTGACATAACAGAATTTTAATAATAATTATTATCATAATTCTCTTATTTTTATTATTTCCAATAAACTCAGAAAGCTGTTTCATACAATGGTGGAGAGATTAAGCCTTTATGAACATCAGTTCTGTATCTTAATTTCTGTTAATCGGTTGTGTCGCCCCAAAACTTTCCCGTCAATATATAATAAGTATAATCTGAAATATATTATGACCTGCGTGACATAACAGAATTTTAATAATAATTATTATCATAATTCTCTTATTTTTATTATTTCCAATAAACTCAGAAAGCTGTTTCATACAATGGTGGAGAGATTAAGCCTTTATGAACATCAGTTCTGTATCTTAATTTCTGTTAATCGGTTGTGTCGCCCCAAAACTTTCCCGTCAATATATAATAAGTATAATCTGAAATATATTATGACCTGCGTGACATAACAGAATTTTAATAATAATTATTATCATAATTCTCTTATTTTTATTATTTCCAATAAACTCACTACTTGATTCAAAAGTTGGAAATAAAAAAAAAGTTGCCAGAGCTGGGATTCGAACCCAGGACCTTCCGCATGCAAAGCACACGCTCTATCAATAACCCCAAAAATCCTTATAAAATTACTTTATTTTATTCTATTAAGAGTAATAGGTTCCTACTACCTAACTGGTGAAATTTTAAACTCTATTTTCTCGAGAATTATGGAGGCAAATATCAAAAGTAACCTATTGCTGTAAAACAGATAAAAAAATGCTTTTAAATGATGTATCACTCGACCCCTACTGCTATTTTAAAGTTTGAAGGTTGAATCCACCCCAATCACAGGGCTAAAGCAATTTCAACCAAAAACTAATGGGTTCATCTTATAGGACTACCTTAAACTCATCACCACCAAAATTTATCTCAATTAGTTGAAGCATTTAGGCGCTATCGTGGAAGAATACACACAGACAGACTTCCATCTGGAAATTATCTTAAATCTTAATCGTTTCCTGAGTGGGGAGGTAAAACTGTTATTCGAAACTTGAGTAAAACAGATAATTTCGAACGGGAAAGCAGAAAAAATTGCTGCTGGCAAATTTTTGTTTTGAAATAAATATTAAAAATTATAAATGAAAATAAAAATAATGAACAAAAATATACAAAATCCTAAACAAATAATATTCTTTGTGTTATATATCTACTAGGTATGTCGAAGGAAATATTTAATTCATTTATTTATTGTTCACTGGAGGATTTTCTGCTCTCTCTGTATGATGAAAATCGCAATGATAATGGACAAACAAAATACGTATTGTAATGTGTTTTATGGGATTTGAACATTTTGAGCGCTTTTTCCATATGGTAAACGTAATTGCGTTTTCCACGTAACTTGACCACCAAAAGTTGACTAAAAACGGGATTGTCACGTAGGTTACTTAGCGTATACTTCTGTCGCATCAGCATTGCTTTTACCATTTTTATCAAATAGTACACATAAATTTGTATTTTTTGTTATATTTAAGAAAAGAAGCAATGAGTCTCAAATGTGTTCTGAAGAAATAGCGAATTTAATGAAATATATGTTTATAACAGAATGTATTTGGCGACATCTATTTTCTGTTGGTAATATGCCGAGTGAACAATAATTCACTATATCAACTGCGTGTAAGGTCACTGACCCCATAATTTAAAATTACCAACGCATAGATACGCCGATACTTCGTTTAGCTGGACGCCTATATTTTGAAATGGGATTGTTTAACGAAACAAGACTTAATTCCGAAGTTTGTCTGTCAACCGCTATACTTTCACCAGACGGCTGTTTGGTGGATCGAACCGAACTAATAACAGTCATTTATTAATTTCTAATTTAACAACAATAATATAGATACCCTTACTACAAATATTCAATATGGCGGCCATTGGTTTGTAGACACATCCGTATTCTTTTCCTTATGAACAATTTTCTCATTATTTTATAAATTGCAACTTTGCTTCTAAATTCTTCACAAGCATTTTGAATTCAGCTCCAAAGTTGATCCCTACTCTGTATCGGAACAGAATATGCTACAGTTTTTAGGTAACCCCAGGCACAAAAATCACAGGTCAGGGGATCGTGGAGGAGCGGCACTTTGTAACAAAATAGCGATAGAGATTCTCTTCGCTGCGCTATTTCGTACTCTGTAACCAGGTTCGGTATTTTCCGTGTCTAGCTGAACATGACCGAAGGGGCGATAGAGAAGCGAATGATAGAGACAACTTGAAAGGAGTTTATATGATCGTTCTGTCTCAGTCTATTCAATGCATGCATGAGTTTTTTTATCTTTCTTCATTCAATGACAATAAAATGAAAAGAGGTTTGGTTATGGTTGTTTGTATTATGATTATCAGGTGATATTTTTTATTTTTTAGGTAAACTTCTTACAATAATTATAAACATTTATCTATCGCGAAAAAGGTATGAAGATAAGCATTTAATTTAAGACATTTTAACAAATATCATTTTTGAGTGGGATCAAAATTTGTAAAGTAAACAATGCAACTTAAGTATTAAGTCCAAAATACAAAATTAAATAAACAAATGAAATGTGAGGTTAATGTCAATCAAATATCTTCTTACTATCGTATTTTTTCATGGCTTTAAGTAAATTTGTCTTATGTTTTCGAGACGCGTAGTAGTATTTTCTCTGTCCGATTGAGAAACACGAAACTTGTGGAACTAGTACCGAGGCTATAAGGATTCGCTTCTATAGTTCCGATAATTAAGTAATAGCGATCCTTATCGCTTGTCTATTCTCTATCTCTATCCTTAAAATTCATATTACAGAGTGCCGCTCCAGACGACTGGTCAACCCCTTACGATCCAGTGGTCTCTGTCACAAGCGTCCAGGAATCGTCGAACGTTTACACTAAATGAGCGGGGCAACCGTTATGTACAAACCAGGAGTTTTGTCGAATATTCAAAGAGATATTCTAACGGGAAAAGTGTTTTCCAAAAAGTTTAAATCTTTTAGGCTGTCCAACAAACATATTCAATTCTGCTGCCTTTGGTATCTAGTAGCAACGAGAAGTTTCTTTAGGTTATAAGGCATTCGAACATTTGCGGTCAAAACTTAGACCAATATGCCGAAACGAGTTTTTCAAGAAATTCTGTATTAGTCCATATACAAGGTGATTGCGTTGTTTCAACGATTAATTTATAGCACTACTGTAAAAATCATCCGAGTTTAGATAAAAAACCAACATTTTATAAATAATTATCTAAACGTTTTGGATTACCAAAGTTTCATAATTTGGAGATTTTAAACTACGAGAAAAAATCAGTAGTTTTGTTTATATCCTGTAACTATCAGCGACAATTGAATGAAAAAAATCCCGTATTTCTTGTGGTTATTGATATATTTGAATTTGAAATGAAGGCAAAATTTGGCCCGGTCCGCTTGTTTTGGCCAGCAGTTTAGTTCAATGTAGAACATAATTTTACATCAATTAGTGGTGGACTTAAAACAAATTTTTAATTAATAAAAAATTGTACTATTTTAATTTGTATTGTATCGTTTTCTAAATAACTGTTTTATTTTAAAATATTAGTACAATAAAATAATTTGCTTGTATAAGTATTATTACATGATAATTATGGGTTAAAATTCTATTACAAAATAACTGTATAACTAAAATAAACAGCCAGAATTTGCCTCATTTACTGGAATTTATGTTGGCAAATCGCGTGGAATGTCCTCTACCAAAAAATTACCAGCCGGTATAACAGACAATATCAAAGCCAAAACATCAACATCGTCTTTTTAACCCAGCCACGGTGACGTACCTAATCAGGAATATATCGTTTAATTGGCACGTGCAGACTCGCAGGGTCGCTTCTATATGGTAAGCAGCGCCCATTGCGACAATCTCAGAGTCGGTACTAATTAGCCCCATTAGCAGCTAAGGACATCATTTCACGGAACCATTGCGGCAAAACTACGACCAATCACTGTACGTTCTATGTTTGTATACATGTCGCTTAGATGATAATTACTTGTATTTTCTTGAAATGTAGTTATTACATCTATGGTAACGACTAGTTTTAGTTCTCGACAAGTTAATTGCTATACTGTTTGTCTACAAGATCGCGAATGTATGTTATCTTACTCTCAACATATCTTGAAAGAAAATAAAAATATTTTTAAATTGTTTAAATAAAGCATTTAAATGATTGATTTGTTTCTTATAATTTCTAGGTTTAAGAAAGCTATACCTCAAAAAACATCCTGTGATGTTTATGGTACCTAATCGTAAATGAAATCAAAACTATTTATGATTTGTGGTAAGTGTCCATAATTTAAAGCTGGTATTGGGATGAGTTATGCTCGAAAATCGTTAAAAGCATACTTTCTTCCTAATTTTGATTAATTATTTTCGAAACTTTCTACTGATTTTTTGTTCTATTCATCAAAGAAGCAATTGGCTAGCCAATTACACAGGATGTTTCATTAACAATGGGACAACCGTTAACTGGAGTTACTACGGGTCAAATAATGATGATTAACCCATACTTGCCTACTTACAACCTATTGCTATGATAAATTATGTCATAAGAGCAGCTTTATTTTCGTGAAAAGTTAATTCTGGTTCATTTTCGATATTTTAATATGCTTTCAAGACCACTCCCATCATCAGTGCCATGTGAACAATCGTACAAACACAACGCTAAGACATACAATAGTCCATTAAATTTCTATTGAAGTCATTTTATGGAAAAATATTTAAATTATTAAAATTTAATTAAAATTACAATTACATATTTTTTATCTAATTTTCTTTTTGTATATCATATTTTGCTTGTTTTCTAATAAAGTTTTAAGATTATTTCTATAATAATAATCTTAAAACTTTAGTAGAAAACAAGCAAAATATGATATACAAAAAGAAAATTAGATCAAAAATATAAAATTGTAATTTTAATTAAATTTTAATAATTTAAATATTTTTCCATAAAATGACTTCAATAGAAATTTAATGGACTATTGTATGTCTTAGCGTTGTTTTAAGATTATTTCTATAATAATAATCTTAAAATTTTATTAGAAAACAAGCAAAATATGATATACAAAAAGAAAATTAGAGCAAAAATATGTAATTGTAATTTTAATTAAATTTTAATAATTCAAATATTTTTCCATAAAATGACTTCAATAGAAATTTAATGGAATATTGTATGTCTTAGCGTTGTGTTTGTACGATTGTTGACACGCCACTGATGATGGGACTGGTCTAGTCCCGAAACATGTATGGCCGATAGTTTCTATTAAATTTATTTTCTGGAGATTCGACTTTCATTTAAACACTAAAAAAGTACCACTTAATTTAAGGGAAAATATGTGGTTTATACACGAAGGGCACGATCACATTGTGCTCGGCCAGAGCGTGAAAATTTATAAAACATCTTTCCCCATCGTTGGATTGGTCCAAGGAGTGAATTTTTTTGGCCACCTAAAAGCCCCGACTTAAATCCTTTGGATTTTCCGATTTGGTCGTGGATGAAAGACGTAGTCTACCAAGAAACTCTTCATTCGTTCGAGGAGTTGTGGCGTAGAATACAAGTGGCTGCCGATGAAATCAGAAGCACTCTTTGCAACTCTTATGTGTCTCTCAGAACATGGATTACAAAATGTATCGAAATGCACAAGTGCTTTAAAGGTTCATAATTATTAGTTTTTGTTTTTCTTGTAAATATTCAAGATTAATGATTTTTTAACAAAATCTTGCTTGCTTTTCTTTCTAGGATGAAAATATAATCTGTATTAAATCATTTTATCTGGAAAACGGATTAAAATAGTGAAAATGAACAAGAATTAACTTTTCATGAAAAAAGTGCTGCTCTTTCAGAGTTTAAGACCTATTTAGCATCATATTAATTGTTCTCATACAAAAAAACATAAAGCTGCCAATTTTGAAGTCGATAGCCCAAGAGAACGATAGTACTGGTAAACAGACCAAATAAAATACTGACTTTGATTACCCTGTATTTCCTAAATCATCAACATTTGGATAGTGTGGCAATGGCAATCGCAATTTTGGGTCAATCATCATTATTTAACCTGTAGTATCTCTAGTTAACGGTTGTCTTATTGTTTGTTAATGTACCCTGTATAAATGGCCAATAATTTTTTGATTAATGTTTACGAGAAAATGTTAAAATGCGCTTTCGAATGCATTAATTAAAACAATGTTTATTTCAAAGAGAAGGAGGAATTCTGTTTTAGGAAAAAGGAGTTGCAGGCGAAATTTTTATTCATACTAATATAGAAAAATATATACAGGGTAATTTGAAAAAGTAGTCTATTTCTTAATTGGAGTTATAATTTCAATAATGGAAATTAGATTGGACTGTTATTTTATATTATTGATGTAAGTACAGGGTTCATTAAGAATTGTCCATATAGTAGTTGGAGATATACCTTATCACAAAATATGAAGATTTGACCCAAAATGAATAAATAAAACATTCTCCCTTACCGTGATACAGGGTGTTCCATTATACATATTCCCAAAAGATTTTAGCCCATTGTTTGGCACATTTATATCTGTTAATTAGATTATTAGCGGATCTCAAGTGAAATAAGCCGTACAATTTAAAATTAATCAAATAACCTGAAACTACTTATTCTTAGAAAGTAACGAATATTCAAAAAAACATGTTGAAATTTTTATTACGGCAGTGGCGTAGCTTTTAGAGGATAAAAAGTAAGTAGGTATATATTGCTACCGTACGCCTCTGCTAATAGCGGAAAACTATTTTTTTATTACTATTTTATCTAACTTAGGTAGACTGTTCACCAAGTATGAAAAAATCTATATAAATACTTTGGTATCACGGTAAGGGAGAATTTTTTTTTTATTTTAAATAATCACCACTCAAGCAAATTTGTGTTTTAAACGGATATTTTGGCAATTGGCGCAGTCTATTAGTACAAGTTTTATTGTCAGATCACTGTCACATGAATTACATTTTGGTTTTTGAGTTTTGTTTAGTAGGTATTGATGTGTTATATTTGTATGGCCTATGCGTAGCCTTGTTAATATCACTTGATCGCGTCGGTTATCTTGTATCGATTTTTTAACAGTCGCTAATTTTGAATTCGACTCGGTCCACTGACTTTGCCACTTTTCTATTATTTTGGTTTTTACATATTTATGGAAATCATTTAAAGGGATATTTAGATTTCTAAAGGTGTCTGAGAGAATATTTTATTTCGGAAGGAAGATACCTCCAATTGGATAATTCTTAATGAAACACCCTGTATACAGGGTGTCCCAAAAAACATTCCCCACCCTTTGAGGTTAGAATCTATGACCAAAAATAAGACAAAAATCATTTATGTCAAAACTTCGAAAAATGTCTCCTTATGAAATTGTGACCATTTTGAATATTAAAATGAAGTAATTTTCGAAAATAAAATTAAATGTTCAAATTCAAATTATTTATTAACTAAATACATAATAAGACAAAAACATTTCAATTTACAAAGGGAAGTGTTCGAAATCCTTACTATTTTATTCAATAATTGTTTTCTACACGGCCTATTGCTTCGTTTGTAATTTGTGCTAAAGCTCCATAAATGCGAACAATAACATCATCTTGATTGTTGGGTAGGGCATGGTAAACCGTATTTTTCAGATAACCCCAAATCCAAAAGTCTATTAGGTTGAGATCCGGGGACCTAGGAGGCCAAGAAATAGGTCCTCCACGATCGATCCCTTGGTTGAGAAAACGTCGATTTAATATATCTCAAACATTTCCAGAATAACGGGCAGGTGCACTATCATGTTGAAATACAATATTTGGCCGTTGTACTAAAGGAACTTCTTCCAGAAGAGTTGGTAATCTGTTATCGCAAAAATTGGCATAGTTTTCGGCGTTTGGTATCCTAGGTAGAAACTGTGATGCTATTATCTTATTTCCCAACAGACAAAGCCACACATTTAAGCTCCAGCGTGCTTGATTATGTGATTCTCTAATTTGGTGCTGATTTTCGTAATTCCAACAATGCAAGTTGTGCTGATTGAACACTCCTTGCTGGTTAAAATGGGCTTCATCACTCTACAGTACTTGTTTAAAAATGATGCAATTCTTGAATCGGCTTTATATGATAAGGATGCAGATTTTCTCTTTGCATGAATCTGTTTTTATCAAGGATGACCAGATTTAAATTATTAATTCCAAGTGAAAGATTTGTCTAATTTCAATATTCAAAATGGTCATAATTTCATAAGCATTTTCCGAAATTTTGACACAAGTGATTTCCGTCTTATTTTGGGTCGTAGATTTTACCCCCAAAGGGTGGGGAATGTTTTTGGGACACTCTCTATATAGAACAGTCATAAAATTTTAACAAAATAACTACAATTACTAATAAAAACAAAACAAGTTTTGTCAACAGCTATACATACTTTTCACTAACACTATTAGCATCGTCAGGCAATAATCAAGGCATGTAGTTTTAGTAAGTACCTACGAAATTCCACTAGAAATTTCCGATGAACCATAAATTGTTGTGCTAATAATTACCTAATTAAATCAGATATAGCAAAATATCAACTCATCAATGCGTTCATAATATTCTTTCTGGATCTGCATCTATCTATAGAAAGATGAATTGCTCTGTTGTCTAAAAAAATAGAATGCTGCTGGTAATTATATACTAAGAAACCATTTAACACATATAACATTTATAGAATCTATGTCTCTTATTGGGAAGAATGTTTCAACTATATTTCAATCTTTTAAATATTACATACAGGGTGGTCCAACGAAAAGTTTGCACCTAGCTTTTCTCTTTTTTTTGTAGTCGAATGCGAAAATGCTCGGACACGTCGATTTTGCTTTTGAGGGGGACACATTTTAAACATATTTTTCGATCTGCGCCTTTAACCCCCTAGCGGGGGTGAGTAACAACCCTAAAATTTTAAATGGAAAGAGGGGTCTAATGACATATCATTTGAAAGGACACAAAATTGTCTTTCTAATGATACCCTATTTGTCGAATTTTACTAAAACAGTTAATACGAAAACGACTTTAAAGACATTAAGCCGATAATTTTGGTATTAATGAGAAATACAAATAAGTTTTAATTATTACGACTGAAAACAACTACAATCATTTCTAAATTATTTACTTTGAAGAAAAACGGGATTTCAAAAACACTATCTTATTTATCAGAACTAAATTCCTCACTAATCGTTTGCGTTTTTTGTTGAAATAAAAACTGCAGATACGTGTAGGAAAAGAATTTACACCGTTTATTTTAGTCTTTTCATTGATTCAGTTTGGTTGCTTCTCAAGTTATTTTACTTTTACCGTACAAAATGATTTATTCCATTCTAGAACGAGTTGAAATTGTTAAACTTTATTTTCAAAATAATAGTAGTGCTAGACTTACGGCTCGCTTATTTAATGAGAGACATCCCGATAAAAATGTGAATGATGTGTACGTTGGCAAGTTAGTTAAAAAGTTTGTAGATACCGGATCTGTCTGTAATGTAAAACACCAGCCGCAGAAACCGATCAGAAATGAAGCTGTGGAAGTCGCTGTTTTAGGGCATGTTGAAATGGATCAAAGTCAAAGTACCCGTCAACTAGCTGAAGCCTCAGGTGTCTCCCGTTCGTCCATAATACGAATTTTAAAAGCGTACAAATTTCATCCGTACAAAATCAAATTAGTACAGGAACTAAATGAGGATGATCCTGATAGAAGGCTGCAATTTTGTGAAGCAATGAGCCAGCGTTTAATTGAAGATCCGCAATTATTATTTAACATTTGTTTTTCCGACGAATGCACATTTTATTTGAATGGAGCTGTAAATAGGCACAATTGCCGTTACTGGGATGACAGTAACCCACATTTATTCCGTGAGGTTCATACCCAGTATCCTCAAAAAATAAACGTCTGGTGTGGCATATTAGGAAATCATATTATAGGACCACTTTTTATTCCTGGAAATTTAACTGGTGAAGTGTACCTAAACATGCTTGAAGACACAATTGATCCTTTAATAACACAAATAATAGAAGATGACCAAAATCATACTGCTGATCGGCTTTATTTCCAGCAAGATGGAGCACCTCCGCACTATGTGGCTCCTGTAAGACAGTTCTTAGATGACCGGTTCCCTGGACGGTGGATTGGAAGGAGGGGCCCAATTGAATGGCCTGCCAGGTCACCGGATTTATCGCCTTTAGACTTTTTTCTTTGGGGGCACTTAAAAAATAAATGTTTTCCCACGAAGCCCGAGTCCATAGAAGATCTTCGCCAACGCATTACAGAAGAGTGCAGAAACATAACACCTGATATGCTACAAAATGTTAGAAATAGATTTGAACAAAATCTGTATTATTGTATGGAATCAAATGGGTCACATTTTCAACATTTGTTAATGTAACGTTTTAATAAATCAATTTAACAGCTTGTTTACTTTTTTTACAAAGCAATGTTAAAACTAACAAACATTGGAATGTACTAACGATTGCAGGTGTTTTCACTCGCAATAATTAAAACTTATTTGTATTTCTCATTAATACCAAAATTATCGGCTTAATGTCTTTAAAGTCGTTTTCGTATTAACTGTTTTAGTAAAATTCGACAAATAGGGTATCATTAGAAAGACAATTTTGTGTCCTTTCAAATGATATGTCATTAGACCCCTCTTTCCATTTAAAATTTTAGGGTTGTTACTCACCCCCGCTAGGGGGTTAAAGGCGCAGATCGAAAAATATGTTTAAAATGTGTCCCCCTCAAAAGCAAAATCGACGTGTCCGAGCATTTTCGCATTCGACTACAAAAAAAAGAGAAAAGCTAGGTGCAAACTTTTCGTTGGACCACCCTGTATATGGATATGTATTACAAAGAATTTGTGATAAATCTTTTAATAGTGTTTAATCAATATGTAATAAACCAAAGATGACTATTTTTTGAAATTCTTGAGGTTAGTTAAGTTCAAAATGATTAGCTATATAGGTACGATGTGTGTTTAACTATTAACGCGAATTTTATTAGTATACGATTGGCACGATATTTCTCGATATTTTCGTTGCTGTGTTGTCCCAAAAGTATTGTCACAGTTAAAATAATATACAGTTGGTTCTCATCGTGTCGCTACGGCTGATCTTCATGTCTACAAAGGAATTCGCCGCACTTATAGTTATAGTATAGTATCTTATAGTATATATAGATATAGTATAATATAGTAGCGGGCCAGAAATGTAGCTCGGAATGCGAGGAGTCGATGCCGTTTTGAGCGTCTAGTGGACCTTCTTGTCTATTCGATGGTATTGTCGCTTGCACAATAATCCATTCAATCCTTAATAATGCAATAAAATTTAAATGATACCCTTAGTTGTAAAACCCCATAAACCGTAGCTATTATAATATAAAACTTTTTATTTATTGAGGTAATATTACGGCAGATCATCCCTAACATAAAACGATCCATTTATTAAATATAATAATAAGTAATAATCTTAATTTACAGTTAGAGTTGTTTTATTATTGTGTCATCTAGTTTAAAACAAAAATATATATAAAGTAGCCCTCCAATATAACTGAATGCACTCCAATTTCAGCTACATTTCATTATATTAATACATGAGTGAGCCGTTTCGGTCTTAAGGCCATCATCATACATAAAAAATAAATATCATTAAATAGAAAATTGTAATACATATATGTATACCGGGTGTCCCAAAAAAAAATCCCCGCCCTTTGGGGGTAGAATCTACGACCAAAAATAAAACGAATCATTTATGTCAAAATTTTGAAAAATGACGATTTTGAATATTGAAATCAGGCAAATCTTTCACTTATTAATTTAAATCTAGTCATCCTTGATAAAGACAGAATAGTAAATTTCGAATGTCAAAGTCTAGTTGTCTCATAAATTGTAAACTGGTGTGAGAAGTTGAAAAAGTGCGTTCAAGATTTACTATTTAATGTAATTTGTTTTTTAGTGTCTAATGATGGTCCTGAAACCAGTCACAAATAGATATTGATATCTATTGTTTATTTATCTCTCTTAAAGAAGGGCTATAATGAAAACCTGTATTACTTGTAGGAGTCAACGAATTATTGTGCAACCGACAATATCTATACATTTCAGCTCTTGTCAGTTGTCAGAGTTGCATTAAATTGTACTCTAAACGAATAATAATTTACGAGTGGTATCCAATAAGGCTGTTGGCGGTGATGGTTTCCTTGTCGCCCCAGTCAACAGTCGATGAAAAAGTGAAAGAAATTATTATGAGCTATCGCCAAATGACATCTGAGAACATGTTGATGATGCGTGCGCATATCAATTGTTTCGTGCCATGAAATTCTTCCAGATGTTTTTGGTATCAAACGTGGTCAACGAAATTTGTTCCAAATGGAATTTCGACCTAAAACAGTGGCTAATGGAAGTTACTCTGGATTCGCTAAATAACGTCAACAATGATGCAGAACTATTGAAGCGTGACAGTATATGGTGATGGAATGTAGGTTTAAGATTATAATATCCAAACTAAAATTAAATTATCCTAGTGGAAGTGTTCTTGATCGCCAAGGATCAAAAAAGCTTGACAAGTGCCGTCGAATGGGAAAGTTCACGGTGTAGTTTGATTTTAACGGCATAGTGCATCATGAGTTCTGGGCACTGGGTCAAACATCAATAAGGAGGACTGCCTACAAGCTCAACGCTGTTACCGTGAAGCAGCCGGGATATTTTGCAAAACAAATTATGGTTTTTGCACATGCATCTGCTTAAATTTCTGTTTCTAAAATTTGGGCCAAACCCAACACTGTTGTAATGCCACAGCCTTTATATTCGCCAGATAATGCCCTGTCATTTTAAATAGAGGAGATTAGAACCTCATCACTGAAAGAGCTAAATCTTATTGGAAACATCGAGTTCCAAATGTATCGGCGATTTGAAAAATATATAATAATATCTAATGCGGACTACGTTGAAGGGGATAACATTAATGGAAAGGAATACATACATTACGTCCCTAAAAACGAATATCCCCGATATTTATTGAATACGCACCTCATACATAATAGTATATTAAGTATCAAGAGCGGTAAAGCATTCATTGCAGCCTGCCGCTGCGCTGTATAGACGTACGAGTGAGCGAAGCGAGCGAGGGCAGCTATACAGCGGCGGGCTGCAGCGGCTTTACCGCCCTGGTGCTTACAACTGTTTTTTCGCCTGCCTCTTCATAAATTAGAAATACAATATTAAACCAAAAGAACTTTATTTTACTAATTAATTATAACTGATATAACCCACACAAATGGCTTTCAATAATTGTTATTAATATTTATTATGCCTTGAGCATAATTATTGATAATTATGCTAGATGGTAAGTTTAGATTTGAATTATTAATACATTGATTATTTATTTATTAAAGTAATCCATTGCAGAGAGGAGCGGTAGTTATTGTTAGAAATGAAACAAAGTCTGCTCCACTAAACACAAAACACAGGTTAATCCATTCCAAAAAATCTTGTTTTGTGGAGCAGCAGGCTTTGTTTCATTTCCAATAACATTGATTATTACTATATAAATAATTTCAGCCGCATCCAACAATTTGATACGAAAATTCCAGTTGTTTTTACTCCTGCGAGTATAGTACCGCCTGGGGAACATAATGGATCGTCACAGTAATTCAGGCTGTGTCTCGGCAATAACTTGTCGAATGGCTTCCAAGTACGCAAAATTGTTTCTGGTTCATGGTGATCAGTACAAACAGGGTGGCTAGTTAACAGACCTATTTGGTAAAATTAATCGTTCGTCAAATCTTGTTTTCAGCAAATTTAGTACCGTACGGTGTATGTTGGATGTGGCTTCGTTCTGCTGAAACCACATGTCTGCAACGTTAATGAATTCCAATTGGGGCATGAAATAGTTAGCTCTGTATGTCTCTGTACCGCTGACAGTTAACTCTAACGTTCTGAAAAGCATAATTTTTGAAGACATATGGACCAATGATGGATCGGCCTTTAAAGTGCACGAAACTTTGAGTTCTTCTGAATATAATGGTGTTTCGACAATGGTTTGTGGATTATCATCGTTGCAAATGCGGCAGTTCTGCTTATTGCCATAGTCTTTTATCCAAAAATGTGCACTGAGCACTGAACAAACTTATCGTTAATCTTGTGGCTAATTAATTTCATTCATTAAAATCAATTCCCTTTACGTCAAGTCAGGTTATCTTGAATTTAATTGTACATACTGTGAAGAGGAATATAGAATGTCTTTCCCTATAATTCTCTAATTTCTAGATACAATGGATATTCAGAAATTTCTGAAAGACCCAACCTGCTAAGAGGATGCAAACGACAATGCATGCATTATTCTTTATAAATAATTTAAATCGAAGTTACTTTTGACAGCGCTTAGCGGTATATCTTAAATTTTACGAGCACGATACATTATAAATATAGGGTATTAATTTATTCTTATACTTACTGAAACCCCATGTAGATTGAAATGAAATATGCGATGAATTACACGTAATAGGGCATTTAAAACAATACTTCCTTACATAAATACTTGTTTAAGTCATCGCGTGCGTAGATAATTTTATTTCATTTTATTTTTTCTCAATAAATATGCATAAAAGCTATTAAAGAGCTTATTGCCAATTATAATTGCTCATATTATCGAGTAACGTTCATGCAAATTTTGGGTAAGTTTTGCCCTATTATATTAGCATTAAGATGCTCATACAGGTGTATATTACAACAAGCTTCAAGTGTTGTTCCTTATTAAATCAATTATTTATTATAATTGAGTAAAGGAGAAAAAATTATCAGCTGTATTTATTATAAAATGGGAATTTATGCGTTACTAAATAACATATTAAATATCCATTCGTGATGCATTTATATGCTTTCTACCTCCTAAAATGGATAAATTGTTGAAATTTTAATATGCGATTATATTAATTTAATTTTGGATTTTTGTATAAATTGCCTGTACTCTCGACCCATAAGGATAAATAAAATATAGAGCAGTATGTGTATTTATATAATATATAGTTTGGAGTCTTCTCGGATTTAATCCTTAAACTTATTTGAAAGACAATCTAAGCAAAGATTATTCTGTTTTAGGCGGTGTCAATTTGCAACTGTAAAAAAACTTGTCCTTATTTTTTATGTAAAAAAATTAAAAATTGGGGGTTGTGACTTTTTTTACCCTTTTTTCAAAATGATTTTATATATCCTTTTTTCAAATAACCTATATTACTATTTATTAAAAAAATATACATAGGCGCCTTAAGTCTATAACTACTAGGTTATCCGAACAAGTTAAATTTAAAGCTCCAAAATAAAAAATTGCACTTGTACAAACGTCAGTTTTGACATAAAATTTCAAATATTTCGAAAACGATAGGTATTCTTTAGAATTACAAGTATAATCCAAACAAATATAATTTATATAGAGTCGTATTTAAAATCAGGAAATTGACACCCAGTTCCGGTACACCTAATAGGAAGTACAAGATGCTTAAAAACATTCTAGTCGAATACTACACCAGATTTTGAGGTTGTTCCACAGTGAGTGTAGTTCTCCATAATCGAATGAAAGCTTTCCCGGTGGGACACCCGGTATAGTTGGAAATATATTTTCCATAAGAATTTTCTTTTGCCATTTAATTACATTGTTTTAATATTACTTACACGGAATATATACAGGAATGTGAGGCTTAAGGTTATGTCGGACTCCAAAATTTTTTGGTCTTTTATTCATAGTAGACTCAATATATCCAGGATGCCGGGAGTGATGAGGGACTCTGATGGGATAACCTATTCTATACCGCAGGATATTGTTGACGCATTTAGTGGATATTTTGAAAGTGTTTATGCACGCTCATCGCCTACTGTCCCAGACTTGCACATGCCACACTCGAATAGTATAGAAGTTTCGGTTTTGGATAGCGACGACATAATCTGCGCTTGCAGGAAGTTAAAGAGCAAGTTCACGGCTGGCACTGATAATATTCCGAGCTTTCTGGTAAAGGATTGTGTGTCTGCATTTTTGAGCCCTCTGTTGCACATTTATAATTTGATTTTATCCACCAACATATTTCCTTCATTGTGGAAATCTGCTAGGATTATTCCTGTATTTAAAAAGGGCGATACATCATTAATTGACAATTATAGGCCTGTTGCATTGATCTGCAATTTTGCCAAAATTTTCGAGATTGCCTTGCACTATAAACTGAATCCGCAAGTAAAAATTTTATTGTCTCCATATCAACACGGTTTTATTGGAGGACGTTCTTGTCTAACTAACTTGTCTTCCTTTTCACATAGCATATGTGAGGCGCTGGATGATCGATCTCAGGTAGATGTTGTATATACGGATTTCCGTAAGGCATTTGACCGCATTGACCATTATATACTCTTGAAGCATTTAGATAGGATTGGTTTTTCCAATGGGCTTGTTAAGCTGTTTGAATCTTACCTTGTCGATCGCATGCAGTTTGTTGAGTGTGAGGGTTATAAGTCCAGAAAGTTTGTTTCAACATCAGGTGTGCCACAGGGATCAAACCTTGGCCCACTATTGTTTAACATCTTTATTAATGATTTTGTTGAAATTATAGAATGTCCCAAATTGGCTTATGCTGATGATCTAAAGATATTTTGTAGGATTGACTCCATAGAGGACTGCGTGGTACTTCAAAACGCACTGCGAGTTGTCGACAACTGGTGCAATCGAAATAAGCTCTATTTGAACATTTCTAAATGTAACGTTGTTAGCTTTCACAGAGTGAAAACCCCAGTAATTTGGAATTACACTATTGGAGCTGTACCCATTGAAAGACTTTCGCAGGTTCGAGACTTGGGTGTATTGGTTGATGAAGCTTTAACCTTTGTTCCCCACTATGAGCACTTGTCCGCATCTGCATCCCGTATGTTGGGGCTTGTGATCAGAAACACTAAAAAGTTTAGAAATATTTCAACCATTAAATTATTATATTTTTCATTTGTGCGGGCTAGACTTGAGTATTGTTCGATCGTGTGGAATCCCTTGTATCAGTGCCACGCACGTGCATTAGAGTCTGTGCAGAGGCGATTCGTAAAGTATTTATATTTTAGGCAATTTGGAGTATATCCAGCGAGGGGTGCAGATCACGATGTCCTGCTTTCAACATTTGACATTACATCTTTGTGGATGCGGCGAATGGTCTCTTCCGTCAGGTTTTTGTATAATTTATTGCATAATAAAATCGATTGTGCATTTCTTCTTGGCTGTCTTCGGTTTCGTATTCCTAGAACTGAGTCGAGGTCTGATAACACCTTTTATCTTAGCATGGCTAGATCCAATGTTTTGCTGCAGAGCCCTGTATATTTTATCTGCTCCGTTTTTAATGACTATTGTGCGGGGTCGGATATTGGTGTGGATTCTCTGGTATTTTGAGCCACATGAATGTTTAATTTTTTTGGTTGATTATTGTTGTTTAAAACGTTGTACTTACCTAATTATAATTGTTTACTGATAAGAGTTAGCATTTTTAGCTGATTTGTATAATTGTGAATTTGTCGTTTTTGTTTTTTATTTAAGTTTCAAATTGTAATTTTATTCTAGAAATGAATTTGAATTTTCTGTAAGTGGAACAAGACCCACTTACAGAAAATAAAGAGCTTTATTATTATTATTATGTGACAGTATCTTTTTAGCTCTCCATATCATATATGTAATATATGTATATATGGAGACTATTAGTTTCATGAAAAAAAAATTTTTTTTAATTTCACCGGAAATACTTCTTTTTGGTCATTTTATACATAAATAAGTAGTTTTAAAAAAATGTCTGTCTGTCTGTCTGTCTGTCTGTCTGTCTGTCTGTATGTCTGTCTGTCTGTCTGTCTGTCTGTCTGTATCCACGAAAACGCAAAAACCGCTTAACAGATTTTAACCAAATTTGGTACAAAAATACTATTGGACATGGCAAGGAGCTGATTAGATTTTGGGAAACATTGAGCGTAGGCAAAGGGTTTAAAAGAGGGTTCAAAAATTAAAAAAATTCATAGTTCTTAAACTTATCCGAAATACTGCATAATTTTTTACGCATTTAATTGAATATAACCTAAAATATTGAACATAAAATATTAGACCACATTGGCGTTCGAAAATAGTGTAAAATGGGGTAAAAAAGATTAAAAAAAAACGTATTTCTTAAAAATAGCAGAAATATTAACTAGTTATTGATAGTTTTGATAGAATATAACCTATAAAATGTGTTATGAATAACTTACTTTCATAGGCGTTCGTAAATAGTGGAAAAGGGGTCAAAACATAAAAAATATATATTTCCTAAACTTATTCGAAATATGGAATAATTTTTCATAGTTGTGATACAATATAAGCTAAAAAATATTCCATAAAAGAATTGGTTCACACAGGCGTTCGAAAATAGTTTAAAAAAAGGGGCAAAAACGAAAAAAAAAACGTTTCCCAAATATACCAGAAAAATTGGCTAATTATATATAGCTTTGATATAAGATAACCTAAAAAATTCAGCATAAAATTTTTATTCACATAGGCGTTCGTAAATAGTAGAAAAAGGGGTAAAATAAAAAAAAATTAAAATGTAAAAAATTTTATATTTAACTAGATGAATTGGTGTTAAAAATACACGACAAAAATTAATGTACCATAGGCGTCCGTAAAAATTCTATAAAAGGGTCAGAAAAAATTTGTATCCGTGATAACTCAAAAACCATTTAACGGATTTTAACCACATTTGGTACGAAAATACTACAGGATAATTATAGGTGGTGATTAACATTGAGCGTAGGCAACGGGTTTAAAAGAGGTTTCAAAAATTTAAAAAATCATAGTTCTTAAACTTATCCGAAATATTGAATAATTTTTTATAGTTGTGATAGAATATAACCTAAAAAATGTTACATAAAAGAATTAGTTCACACAGGCGTTCGAAAATAGTGTTAAAAAAGGGTCAAAAACGAAAAAAAAATGTTTCCCAAATATACCAGAAAAATTGGCTAATTATATATAGCTTTGATATAAGATAACCTAAAAAATGCAGCATAAAATTTTTATTTACATAGGCGTTCGTAAATAGCAGAAAAAGGGGTAAAATAAAAAAAATTAAAATGTAAAAATTTTTATATTTAACTAGTTGAGTTGGTGTTAAAAATACACGACAAAAATTAATGTTCCATAGGCGTTCGTGAAAATTCTATAAAAGGGTCAGAAAAAATTTGTATCCGTGATAACTCAAAAACCACTTAACGGATTTTAACCACATTTGGTACGAAAATACTACAGGCTATTTATAGGTGGTGATTAACATTGAGCGTAGGCAAGGGGTTTAAAAGAGGGTTCAAAAATTTAAAAAAATTATAGTTCTTAAACTTATCCGAAATATTGAATAATTTTTTATAGGTGTGATAGAATATAACCTTAAAAATGTTACATAAAAGAATTAGTTCACACAGGCGTTCGAAAATAGTCTTAAAAAAAGAGTCAAAAACGAAAAAAAAATGTTTCCCAAATATACCAGAAAAATTGGCTAATTATATATAGCTTTCATATAAGATAACCTAAAAAATGCAGCATAAAATTTTTATTTACATAGGCGTTCGTAAATAGTAAAAAAAGGGGTAAAATGAAAAAAAAATTAAAATGTAAAAATTTTTATATTTAACTAGTTGAATTGGTGTTAAAAATACACGACAAAAATTAATGTTCCATAGGCGTCAGGAAAAAATTGTATCCGTGATAACTCAAAAACCACTTAACGGATAACCTACAACATGCAGCATAACAATTTTGTTTACATAGGCGTTCGTAAATAGTAGAAAAGGGGGCAAAATAAATTTTATAATAAAACTAAAAAAAAATCAATTATTTTGCATACAAGAATTTGGCCTAGATCTGGAATATAAAATATCTGCGTATAAATAGTGCCTCCAAAGAGAAGAAAAAGGCACAAAACCCGATACAAAAAAAAAAAAAAATAGCTGATGTCTAAAACAAAACAAAAATTTAGATAAATGACAAAAAGGTCATAAAATTATGACTTTTACACTTAAATATGGAGAGCTATTCGTGCCTCGAGGGCAACAGCTAGTTCTGTATTGAACAGTTAACTGTAAAAGTAGATATTATTTTCACCACACATACTCGTAGCAGTGAGGATTTTAATAAGCGATGAGGAAACAAACATACACCTAAGTGGTTTGTGCTTTCTGATAATTTTGGAATGGCATATAAATATGTAGGCATCTAAGTCAGTTCCCTAAATAAACGATAAGGTGGATGATTTTGTGATTCTTGTTAGGTACCTATCAAATAAATAAATAAATAAATAAATATAGCATTTATTCGCCCATCAACAGTTCTTACAAACCCTTTACTTTATTCACACATTTAAAATTAGAAAAAATATAATACCTACACAACAAATCAACAATATTTGCAATCTTAATTAATAAAGGGTTCATTCTCACATTTCCTTTAACAAATAATAGAAAATGACAGAATATGATCAAATAGACTTGTAATTTGTGTAGGTACATTATACTAAAAGTTTAGTTATATCAAACTTCTATTCTATGGGAACACTAAAGGCACAGACAGACTATTATCAGGTCACGTGAGGTCTCGTGTTATCACAACAACAAAATATCACATGCTATCACACCCTATAGAAACAAACTATACGTTACACCGCAGTGTTGCCGCTAGCACGGTTTTAAATTATGTGATCGCTTTTTCAAAATTATCGATTTTGATTAAGCATGAGTTTATACAGCATAAATAAAATCATAAAAGTTAAATTCATTTTAATCATGGTTTATACACAAATCATAAGTTTAAAAAATTCGGCGTAAATTGAAATAACAACTTAGAATATCCATTTTCATACAAAACACAAAATTTGGGTCAAGAAAATCCGCTGTGCTCTATCTAAAACTCAAATTACATATATACGCCTATATACACTGTGTCCAAGATAAGAATGGGGTAGCATAGGAATTTTGGAAACTGTAGGAGTTAAAATGTCGGTTAAATTCGAGAGAACTTGTACAATTTAAACATTTTTTTTAAACGGTGTTTTCAAAAGTAAACTAACTTTAGCCGTTTTCGAGAATTTTTGAAAAAACAATTTTTTGCGATTTTAGTTTTTATTTATTTCTGACATTATTTTACAGATATAAAAAAATGAAAAGCACTTTCTCATAGTTACTGGTCGAGGAGAAAAATATAGCGGCTACAAATTTTCACTACGACGTTTCGTTTTTGAAAAACCATCATTAACTTAGTTTTTTTAATACGGCCCTGGATCTTTTATTGATGAATGCTTTACGCAAAATAGGTGCCAAACCATGGCGATTTTGCTTGAATAATGTTAAATAACAGCTAAAAACACTGAAAACTTGCTTAAACCATTACATGATGATATACCACTTATTTTTGAATTGAAAATGGCTTTAAATTTAATAATACAAATCCAGGGCTGTATTGAAAAAAAACAAGTTGTAGCTGATTTTTTAAAAACGAAACGTCTTAGTGAAAATTTGAAAACGCTAACTTTTTCTCATCAAAAAGGAACAATGAGCAAGTGCTTTTATTTTTTTTATATGTGTAAAAATAATAAATAAAAACTAAAATCGCAAAAAATTGTTTTTCCAAAAATCCTCAAAAACGGCTAAAGCTTTTAAAAACACTATTTAAAACTTGTTTAAACTGTACAACTTTTTTCTAATTTATCCGACATTGTAACTCCTACTGTTTCCAAGATTCCAATGCTATTCCATTCTTATCTTGGACACAGTGTATATCATGGTTTAAATTAATTTAATTATGCTTATAGTTAGTTTATGCTGTATAAACCGGAGCGTTATGTTAACTCATACATTTCGCTTTTCTCAAACCTTTGTTAAATACGATTTTATTATAACAAATCTATTTTATTTTATGAACAAATCTATAATTAAGTGTAAAAGGGCAACACTGCTCTCACGCGTGATATAGCAGGCCTAAAACCATTTGTAAGCACGCATAAATTGTATGGCAGATTTTTCGGACGTGCCGTGACATTACGTAATAGCATGTGACCTCACGTGACATGATAATAGTCTGTCTCTGCCTTTATATTCAATTTCATAAGCGTGTCCGGGCAAAGTCTTTTGCACGTAGAAGCTTATATAAAAATTGAGTTTAACATTCTCCTATATAGTCTCTAAACTTTGTAAATTAAACCTGCTTAGTAGTATGGTATATAATCGAGAACTCTTTCAGGAAAAATTCCGTTCTATAAAGTAGTCTCTTTTTATATGCGGTCTCTCACGACGGTATTATTAAAATGATAATGTGCATTCTCGGTGGGTTACTTCACATCCTATATGATCATTCGGTTTAGCGATAAACTACCGATTGGCTTCGGAATAGATATTTTAATTCGAAACCCTAACATGCAAAGGAAAGTGCATTGCATTATGCCAGAAAAAAGTCTTCTCATAACTTCCACAATAAGCCGAAGGTTGTTTGTAGATATCGTCAGATTTCAACACCCTCGAGGTAACGTGGTAGGATTCGCTCATAGTGGAATTACTGCTAATCTGTCTGTTATCTTTGAAGTTTCATGCTCTTTAATCCAGAAAAGAAAATATCATTTTACTCATTCATGTTGCTTGTGACTTGTGGCAAACTACACAGTTTTTGACGCTTCAAGGTCCTTAATACTGGTTTTCTAAAGCGGTGAAAGTGTGCGGCATATCAAAGTAATGACTTTCTGCTAATGGTATGAAAACATATTAAATGATGTCTTTGTAGACGGAATAATAATGTGTTGAAAATAAAAAAAAATTAAATACCGGTTTCCGTATAATGAATTGAATTCGATATACCCCTGTTTATCCAAGAATTATCTCTAATTAAAGATTTTAATGCAAACTGGTGTAAAGTGTATGCGCGCACAAAATTTACACTGGATTACTTCCGGTTAAATACCAAGTGATAGATATAATCTTCCCCAATTATAATTATCATCCAGATTATTATCTTGTACCTGCGGTATATAATATAATCTGTAATAACGATGCGACGACCGCATCGCGTTTTAGGCAACAGCTGAGCTTCTTGCCGGCCGGTAGCTTGACCTACATCACTGACAACAAGGAATAAGAAGAAGAACAAGGCACGCGTCCACCGCAGGCCGTCGGAACACATGAAGTATTTCTTTGTTTTCTGCATGGCAATGGTTTGTAGAAATTTATGCATAATAAAGAGCGCAACATAGAACTGCAAATAAAAGATTTGAGGCTTTAATTTAAGTATTTCATTAACTACAGTGAAATATAGGTTTTGTCTCCAAAAGTTTTTCATTATTTTTTTCTCTCAAAAGGCATTTACTGGTCTTTTATATTGATTGACGATATTGCTCAAAATTATTAGCTAATTATTCGTGTGCTATTATTTACATGTAAGGCTATTAATACTAGACTTAATGAGTTTGTTTTGATTATTATCTACTTTTTTTTCTTCTATTTTTCTTGAGCCTTATTTTTCCAAATTTCGCTTTAAACTCTTGAGAAGGGGCTCACAAACAAAACATGGATGAAATAACTAAATGTTATTTAATTTCAAAAGCCATTTTTTAATCAAAACAACGTTTCGGCAACGTAAAACTGTTGCCTTCTTCAGCTTATAATACAAAATCGTCCAAATAGATCTAAACTATTTTCAGTAGCCATTCATTTTTTGTATATCCAATAATAATACAAATTAATGGTTAGTGAAAATAGTTTAGATCTATTTGGACGATTGTATATTTATAACCTGAGCAACGCAACAGTTTTACGTTGCGTTACGTTGTTTAGATTAAAAAAAAAAAATAAAGGTTTTTGGCGTAAATTGTTGTTATCTACTTGCTCGGTAAAAACAGTATCTTGCTGATGTTCGCCGACTTGAAAATTATAAACAATTTTAATTACTTTATTATTTTAGTATATACGAAAACGTAGAAGGGCCGTAAAAACATTTCTTTAGAATTCTGTAAAAACAGTCGGAATTTTTTAGCATTCTGACTTTTTTTACACAATTCTGTAATTTTTTAATTATGACTTGTTTTACAGAATTATTACTATTCTGCCTTTTTTGCAGAATTCTGTAAAAAAAATCGGATTTTTTTTATCATTCTGGCTTTTTTGAGGAATTCTAAATACCTTATTATCAACTTTACTTTATATTAAATGATAAGCACTTAAGTGCGGATGATTCACAACAGACGTTTTTAGCGAAAGAACATGATCATTGAATCCAAACACGGTTAGATCCTGAAATCAGTAGCGAAAGTAAGCAGCTATGGCCAAATTAAGTTAGTCTGATGCCAAATTCGCCGTCTGTCTGCAACATATCCCTCACCGCCAAAATAATCGATCTATGCAAATTTTTAGTGAACTTCAATCGGAATTAAATTTGATGTCGAATTTAAATGAATTTTAAATTATATTATAGACATGCTGATGCAGTCTATCTTTCTTACATACAGGGTTGAACAAAAAATATTTTTTGTCATAATTTTGAGACAGTCTATAATATACAAGGTGGAACAAAAAGTTGTGTTTTATCCACAGAAATCTTATATTATATATATACTCTAGAATGATAATCTCGTAGTACAAAAATGTAACCAAAAGTGTAGAGCTGTCCATAATGCGCATGATCACCAGTAACTTATTTTTCAACAGGACCGACTTTGATTAAATGTAATATTACTGTTATAGGTATATTTAAAATTAAATTTTACCATTTGGTAACATTCAAATAAGAAAATGGAATAAAGGAATTGAAGAAATAAAAAATTACATTAAATATCTAAATACTTTATTGTCTAACAGGTACAACCCAATAATAATAAATCTAAGCAGAAACGAGAAATAAGTAAAAATTCTAATACTGGAAAATGTCTTAAGGACCTGAGCATTCTAATTATTTATTTTATTATTATATAATATTTGTTTGTTTATACAACCACCTTAGGCGTCTTACCTCTCTACAGCCTTCAAAGAAGGGGTGCAAGAAACAGTGACTTCACAAATATTTTCCGTGTCCATGTAAACCACTTCCATATCATCCGTACTACTCGCAATAATATTTTGTGACAAAACATGGTTGGTAGAACTTTTATTCTCAGCAATTTCATGGAGGATTCTATAATTAAGTATATTCCAGTTTAACAACAGAATTCAAACGAACTTTGTATACCTACACAACGTAGGAAATATATTCTTGACATACATATCATGCATTTTTGACAGACTGCTTTTAAGTAAACAGTGTCTTGATATCAAACGATTAAGAATTTAACTTCCACTCTCATTTACATAATCTCTCCTTTTCAACAAAAGGTTGGGAACTGCATCGGGTACGAGGGTGATCCTCTTGCCGTCTTCTCTACAAATGATATCTTCTGCAGCGAAATGCTTACTGCATATGACATTCCCATCACATACATTTTCTGTACTAGAATCCCAATGCCCGCATCCAAACATCATGTCTTTTTTTTTGTCAAGCTAAAAATGAGTATCATGTCAATGGTATCATATTGACTCAAACTGAGACTGTTAGAAACCCGAAACAATAACTTACTGAAAATATTTAATACCAGGAATGAGACCTTCATTTTTACACCACAACACTATACACCTCATTTTTTGTTAAATAAACGAACTAAAACCAAAATAACAAATATTAAAAACAATTTTAATCACAAATAGGTATATCTATCAACAATTAAAATATATCACGAATAAAACCATAACTCAATTATAAAACCTATCTGAATTGTTGTGAAGCCGACTCTGACAGATATTCCCACTACGAGAAACGTCATTTGCGAAAACATACCCTGTTGCGAAATCTCCTAAATTTAATAAGATTTGGAAAAAAATGTTTCGTTCATATTGCTGAAAACTAAACAGTATGCAATTTTACCGATAACATTTAATTATTTGATTTTGTCAAGCAGTTTCGTATGACGCAACATATGGATTTATTGATAAAACAGATATGTCGCATAAATTCTGTAAGGCGAACGACAAAATAGTTTTAAATATGGCAGCTCTGTACTGAAAATAAGTTACTGAGGAGCATGCGTAGTTCGTGAAAACTCTGCATACCCGTTACACTTTTTGGTATTCGGCTGGATTTAATTAGCATTCTAGAGTACATATATAATATAAGATTTCTATGGTTTTATCATAATTTTGTTATAAGTTATAATTGAAAAATGTCGAATGTTTTTACAGAATTCTGTAAATGGAAAATTTCAAACTACAACAGTATCTCGTATAATACACAATCTTTGTCTTGTAAAATAACACCCTAAGTGTAGCTGCACTCGTTTTCTCTCGCCTCTATATAACTACAAAATAGTGTATGGTATAGGACATAGTGTGTAGCATACACCACAAATATCTCTGTCTCTCTCTCCCTCATATTTGTTATATGCTTCATCTCTTTGGCGGGACGAAAATTTTATAAATCCTGTCGTGACGCGACCTTGAAAAATCACTCTCATGCGCCAAAGAAGTATTCACTTCAAAAATATTTTGTACGGCCCTTTTACGCTTTCGTAATTATGAAATAAAACACCCTGTATTTTATGGCATTATTTAATCGTCGAATCGAATAATCTCAACATCAGATCAATTAATATTCATTTTCTTACCATGGATCGATCGTGCATGGTACAAATCATATATTGTTGCTTAAACTTATATCAATTAGATAATAAATAAATACATATTAATTAAAACTTCCAATAAAAAAAAACTATTAATAATTTTGTGATGTAAAATTGGACCTACCATATGTTATATGATTAGTACTAACAAATTGCGTCAATAGTATCAGAGTGACTTTTTTTGTAGTATTGGTATAAGTAATATCAATTAAACAGGATTTTAATCAGACTCATAAAAAGTGTACTTAATTGATTGTAAATTAATGGACAGAACTATTATTACAATAATGCATTTCTAATAATTTTTAAAACATTATTGTTCTTATTAATGGGTTAATATTTATTTACGTCGGATCTAATTAAAAGTTAGGTACGTTATATATGGTGTTGCTATATTCGACCGAAATCGCTCTAACCCAGAAAGCTCTCGCTAATTCATGCATTTCGATATAGGGACATATACCTCTAAAGGACTTAGTTGTCTATAGATACAGGGGTCAAAGTTGAAACTTAAAATCAAAAATTTGCCATAATTCATAAAGGCCTCACATTTAGTGACCGATATGTTCTTTAAAAAATTCTTATTTTGACAAAAACAATCTTTTGCAAAAATTATTAAACAGTGGTATGCTATCGGGGTTAGTGATACTTTTTATCCCCCTATTTTCTGCTCAACAAGCCATCATCAGTTCTACAATAAAGATAAAAACGCACGCATAAGAGAAACAAAACATTAAAGGGGCAACAAATTTTTACATAAGTTCATAAGGTAAAAAATTACAATTTTGACAAAAACATCTTTGTACAGAAAAAATATCAAACTCTAAATAACGATGATGATGGCTTGTTGAGCTGAAACTAGCTTCCTTTTCCATAATTAAATTAAAGATTTTGTGGAGTTGACTTTGAAAGTTTTTGTTTGTTTTCTTTTATTTGAAAAAATATATGAATCTAAAATCTACTTTTCCGACTGGCGGGCATCGGGATTTATTTTAAATGAGATATAACGGTCATTCAATAAGTCTGTAGGATAAGTAAGAAAAAAATAAAATTTTGACAAAACTCGATTTTATTATTCAACATACTTGCCTTCAAGGGCAATACAACGAGTATAGCGATTTTCCAACTTTTCGATACGGTTTCTCTTTCTCTTTCAAAATAGGCCTCAGTTTCAGCGATTACTTCATCATTGGACTTAAATTTCTTTCCAGCAAGCATTCTCTTGAGATTTGAAAACAGGGGAAACTAGCTGGGGGCTAAATCTCGAGAATACCGTGTGTGGGTAGGCAATTCGAGGCCCAATTCATTCAATTTTGCCTTAGTTTTCATCGATTTGTGAGACGATGCATTATCTTGGTGAAACAACACTTTTTCCTTTTGCAAATGTGGCCGTTTCTTTGCGATTTCAGCCTTCAGTCGATCCAAAAGTACACAGTAGCCCGTGCATCTTCAATTTGCGTTCTATAATGTGAACCAAAATTCTACGGTCAGTACTTCTACAACTACTTTATTCTTGCAGGATAATGGTCTCGAGGAGATATTGTGAGTACCTTCTAAACGTTTTCACTTCTGATCAACTTTAAAACAATTATTTTGAATTACGATGTAATGATGAATGAAATTATACCAGGGGTTTCATATAAGGGAATGGTTCGACATTTTGGCTGACAAATAACATATGATTATGACACAGTATAATTGATTATGACATGAGAGATATCGATATGAGACATATTGAAGTTAGTAAATACACAGTCCCGCAAGTAAATGCTTTGATTGCAATGGAATTAAACAGGCTCGTACTTTACATTTGATTGCCACAATTTGTAAAATGCGTCCAACTTTCGGTCGAGATAATAATAATTCATTTACTGTCAATAGAGTAACCGAAATTTTCAAAAGACCTGGTTCCGTTAGTGATATGAATCACACGACACGAGCTCGTAGTAGAGGTCGTTTAGAACAAAATGTTACGGGCGGGTCGTCATATATATATATCAGAGCTACCCTTCAGCATATTTATTCTCACCAAATATTTGCATCTCCATATGCTTAGAAAGTGTAATTGACTGAACAACTTCTGCTAAAGTCCATGAACAGTGAAAAGCGTTAACTAATTATATCCTTGAACAACTAGAATTGCATTTTGCGAATAATTTTCAGAGATGAGGTCCATTTTCAACTCGATGACTTCATTAACAGACAAAACTGTCGCATTTGGGGCTCGAAAACACACGAAAGATTTATGAGAAAGCAATGCATTCAAACCATGTCACTGTTTGGTGTGTATTAGCTCTGAAGCAATCCTTGGGCCGTTTTTTTTGGCAGACGAGGTACGTAATGCTGAATGTCAAACGTTATCGTGACGTGATAGGTCATACTGCCTGCGAACCATTGACGGTCTTAGAATAGTCTTTTCATGATCGCGTAATCTCCCGGTTTTGTGACAAGAATCCACCGCTTGCGATTTGACACGTTTAGCCTTTTGACTTTGGGGTTATGCATTCACAGGCCGCCACATATCGGCAATACTCTGTTATTGAAATTTTTGGCAAAATATTATACGCATGTGACAGCAAAGCCGTGGAGGCTATTCACCAAATGTTTTGTTTCATACATAAAATTCCCACATGTCTACTTTATAACCCAATGTTACAAAAAACCAAGTTCTATTGAACTTTTGAATATTGCGCTCTTATTTTATTGAAACATCCATTACCATTTCGAAGGTTTCCATTTGCTAGTGAGCTTACAACTTCAGTCAGTTTACCTGTTCCCTACTGTATCTAAATATGATTATAAATTTAATATTCATTTTCTAATTATTTATAATATTATTAATAATTTTAATTTTCTCCTGAGGATGTTAACAGTGTTAAGGGAACGCGCATCGAGCTTTAAATAAGTGTTTTGGTGAAGTGGTAAAGCGTGCCATTCAATATAACTCTACGCTAAATGTTCTACATCGATCCATGATAAAATACTACCTACCAAGAACAACATAAATTAAGGCAAAGTAAGTGTGAACATTAGTTTTAACTGATATACAACTATAATCTATGCACGTTCTCCAGGGTTTATATAAGCGTAGTTTTTTTATTTAAAAAATAAACAAACAAAATATTTTTTTTCCAAACATTATATATTAAAAATACATACGCACATTTTTCGGCATTTCCCAACAATAATATTTAAAAATTAATAAGTGAAAACATCTTATGTTATTTTTTTATCCATGATTTTTGTGAAAATCATTAATCTTTTCTCTCTCTATATAAAGGCACCCAAAATATTCAATTTGTATGACTATGATTAAAATACTATATAATAATAATTATCATGTACACTATAAAATAGCTATTAGTTATACAAAAACATAATGCATATCAATTAGACATAATAGAAGAATAATATACTTACAAGCTAAATATTGTACAAAATACAGAAACACATTCAATCAGACAATTAATATAAGTATATACAATTTATTTTTGGTTTTTCAGCTGTATGACGTTTTACTTCAATGCCTAGACTATTCTTTAGCTTTGTAGTAAAACTTTGACTAAGTGCAAACAAAAAAAAAACATCGTGCAACAATAAAATAAAATAATAAAGAATTTATAAACTAAATACAATTTACAATATAATTTTGATACTAATAAAATAATTTTGAAAATATTTGCACTTAAATAACTATTGTGGTAACAATTATTTATTAAATTACGTGGTATAATTTCGAATTTGTTTCAAATCTCTAAATATTATAAATCTGTTTCAGTTTGCTGATAGAAATATTGGGATATAATGATTTAGTATCACATTGACAGCATAATCATTGATATGTCTGATCATTAGGTAGAATAAAGCATTACTGTTATGAGGATTAACATTTTCTTGAATTCGCCTATGGAGACAGACAATACTAGAATGGTATACTTTATTAAAAATATAACACTTGTGTTTCACAATAACAAATATTTTATTCCAGTTTATAATATTTAGTGTCAAAATAATTTACTAGACTGTCTGAAGTTAAAAAACAATATATTCGAGATCTGAGTTTATTTAAAATCTTAATGTCAATTTAAACAAATCACCCATTAACAAATTTCTGCGTCCTAGACTAGACTGGTTACAAGTCCCATTTAATTTAAGTATTTACAAAAATATCTTTACAGTCGATATTATTTACAATTTTAAAATATACTTTTTCAATAATATAAACAAAACAGTATTTTTTCGCTTTTAATATAATTTATTTTCAAATTAATTAATTTAAATTTATTATTATTTACAATACTTTGGTAAATTTTGGACGGATATTGTTATAATAATTAAACTAATTTTTGAAAGTTCGAGATATATTAATTATTTAATATTGTCAACGTTAATATTCAAAAAGAAATTAAACGATGGCACCAAATAAGACACGGGCTTTTATAGATGGCACTAAAGAATATATTAAAATACTTATAAATGTGTGATTAGTTATTATTAATAATTTTTTGATTTTATATTAGGATGAAATTTTCAATTTGTAATACCATATTACATTCCTAAAAATACTAAATATACCTACGTAAATCCATTTAATAACTCGGAACAGTCAATACAATTTGAGCACGATTGTACGATGGTTTACGAGTAAAAATCCAACATTTAAAATCAATGAAATACCACGTATTTTCGAATTGAAAATGGCTTTAAATTTAACAATAAAAAGTTCATGGCCGCATTAAAAAAAAACAAGTTGATGGGAAAATATCGCTTATTCTTATTCTCCTCAAAAAGTAACAATGAGAAAGTGCTTTTCATTTTTTTATATCCGTAAAATAATATCAGAAATAAATAAAAACGAAAATCGCAATAAATCGTTTTTTAAAAAATTTTTTAAAAATTCTCGAAAACGGCTAAAGTTGTTTACTTTTGAAAACACCATTTAAAAGGTGTTCACATTGTACAACTTTTCTCTAGTCTTTCCAAGATTCCAATGCTATCCCATCCTTATTTTGGACTCAGTGTATAGGTATTTATATTAATGGTTAAAAAATTATACAATTTAGAGGGAATTGAATTAACACAGATGTACTTTTGCGACACTGTACACAATTTAATAATTTTGTTTGATATCTGTTGATTGCTTCTCAAACAAGATTGTGCGGTTAAAGATTATTCCAATTATCTGGCAACATAAGATGTTCGACAATGATAATGATCGATTCCAATTTATAATTGTACATTTCGAAAGAAAAAAAGCTATTTTTCCTATTTTATTTATAATGAAGTCAGTGAAATAACGACCACCAAGTATATACACCGGCAGTTCGATGAATCAAGCGTTATGGCAAAAGATATAAGATCCCTATTGTACTCGAGAATCATCAAAACATACGATTTCCATAGCCTAAATGTCATACAAAATCAACTTCAACAAAAAATCTGTAGTTTCGAGATTCATTGCATATTCTTTATGATTTTACTGATGTGAAAAGTTAAACCATTTTCTTATTGCTTCTTTTTTGAAAGAATTAGCAATAATTAGTTTTAATAATTTATTTTTTTGACCTAACCAAAATTGAACTATTTGTAAATCATTCCATGATTTGATCTTGGCCACCATCATTGTCATGGAGTACGAGTAATTTCTTAAACACATTTACATATGTAACATTCAATATTAAAATAGTTTTTACCTAAATATCAGTCGATTATCGTCAATTATTTTTAATAATCTCACTCTTTACTTCATTAAGCATCGCAATTTCTGTTGCTCTATTATAAATATTGCTTAACATAGAATCAGGAACAGACGGATGTTGCGATTCCCTATGTCTTCGTAAATCCACTTTGCGTTGGAAAGCTTTCTCGCACAGACCACAGGAAAAGGGTTTGTAACCAGTGTGCTTGCGCATGTGTGTGATCAAATTTGATGATTGGCTAAAGGCTTTGGAGCAGACGACGCATTTGTGAGGTTTCTCGCCTGTAACAAAGAAATTATGGTGGGTTAGAATATGTTTTAGGTATGGCTTAAAAGTATTATTAGGGGTAGTTTTGTAGGCTTCGTACTTTTATTACAAAGGGGTTGGGTAATATACAGGGTACTTACTACATAAATGATAAATTTTGATATATAAAACTGGGGCCGCCCTCTATAAACGTAAACGAATTGGCATATTTTATACGCTAATAAAAACACATATGTCATATAGCATTTATTTTTAATACATGGAGGTGATCTGTCAGACATCATGCACCTTTTGTTAATATTATGAAAACAAGACATTGTAAAAATATATTGGCTCCAGTGAGCAAAATTGACTCAAAATATACATGTTTAGAAACTGTGCTGCATCAAAAACAACCTTCTAAGAATCTTCTTCATTATGTTCTAAAATTTAATAAATTGTATGTCAACCTGATTATCGACACTTAATTATTTTGGCAATCAATTTAACCTTCACATGGAAAAAATTAAACAAGGATTTTAAAAGTTACCTGTTTACAATAATTTTCTAGAAACAATATGGTTTATACCCATTGATAAGGAACGCTCCGTATTGGAGGTCATAAATAGATAATAACAAAAAAAAAATGCAAACAATTTTCAGAAGAAAATGCGGGCTTGACCTTGCGGAAAACAAAGGTGAATGAAGTTTTTTCTTGAAGAATTGGGTTATTAAACGTTTAAATATAGGAAAAATACGAGACGCATAATTTTTTCAATAGGATTGTTTTCAAAATCAAGAATTCCATAAAACTAATTTTCTATTATGATATCTACAAAATTAAAAACACAATCAATATACCTATTTTGAAAAATTAGGTGTATATTAATTACATTGCAAAATCACGTAGATAGTATTAATTTATTATTCAACATTTTTGACATTTCTAATTAGGCAGAACTACAATCTGAACATGGTATATTTTAATTTTCATTGAATTTACCTATACATGTAAACCACATAGTAATTGTAGCTTTCCATTACATTTTTACTACCATAATTAGACATTGATTAATTGTACAGAGAAAAATGATTAGGTTGTAACAGTTCTTTAGAATATAACATTATAACATGACATAGGTCCGCGGAAATAGCCAGGACGCAGGTCTCATATCTGTCTTTATATAGACGGTTTGGCTCTAAACAAAATATTACTATGCAGTATGTCTTAAAAAGTGGTGACTGTGACCGCCAATTATTGTCATCACTAAAATCATATTATTAATGACTTTGGTTATCAGTTGGCGTCAAATATGGTAACAATTTGACGCCGTTGAACTTTTTTTTAGATATACGAGAAGATTGAGTTTTACTAACAATCCGCACTATTAAAAATTAATTTGTCAAGACATAGCTGACCCGAATCATACCGAAAAGTCATTGAATGTATCAGTGTTATACGGCTCAGTTTTAAATGGGGAATCCGGTTCATGTATATGCTATATCTCAGTATATACGAGTAGCTCGTTCTCTTTAAACAACTCAAACATTTCGCACAATTGTTTGGCTATTTCGCATATATCAAAATGTTTCAAATCGAATATATCGATACATTTCTTGCATCTCTATTAATGAAAGAAAGTTAACATTTTGAGCATCTGCGTCAAATTAAATGTAATAATAATAATATAATTTATTTGTAGCTCATTCCATATAAATAAATATACAATTTCAACTCAAAATAAATAAATAAATCAAGTATTAAATGACAGAACTACAAAAAGGGTTAAAAAGGCAGTATAACAGATATTTAATTTCAACCCTAACCAACACTTACTACTATAAATTTTACTTATTATAATTTACCAATAACTTACAGTAAAAATTTACTTTTCTCCAAACCCATGTATTTACATAATTTTAATTTGTTTATATAGTATTTGGCACCAAAAAAAAAAAAACAATTTAACATTATATCTAATAATAATCCTACATAGTTAATTAAAAAAAATTATATTGTTAAGAAGAAATCACAAAAAAATTGAAATAAGTTAACCATGATTTATTAACACTTCTTTCATATGAGATTTAAATGTACTTAATTTGAAACATTTGAAAGATGTGGGAATCTTATTATATAAGCTAAAAACGTTATAGGTAAAATACCGTTTAAAGAGGACTGTTCCATATAATGGATGAAATAAAGACCTCTATATCTAAGATTTAGGTTGTGTACATCCGATCTAAATGTTATTTTAGTAAGAGTGGTACAAGACGGCAGCATGCAATTGCCTTCTGGCCTCCATTGGTAACCACCTAGCAGCTACCAATTAATGGCTTACCCGTTCAAATTTTCTGATACCGTAAGCATATTTCAAACATGATTTCTGAACTCTTTAGATGCGAAGCTGACCCGTTAGATCCGAAGTTTTGTTTACAATAACATTCGTCACATTAAATACTACTACCTATTTTATAATTTTTTTATACATTTCGCACAATTGTTTGGCTTCATGGCATATATCAAAATTTTCAAATTTTCCACGCTATATCATGACTGTAAATTCATATCATT
Source organism: Apoderus coryli (assembly GCA_911728435.2). Taxonomy (NCBI): domain Eukaryota; kingdom Metazoa; phylum Arthropoda; class Insecta; order Coleoptera; family Attelabidae; genus Apoderus; species Apoderus coryli. Next base: position 7,770,188 of record OU452206.1, on the reverse strand, counting down.
ACAGTGTATAATTAATGAAATATCTGCTAAAAAGATTTAATAAACATGTCAACCTATAGATGGTGACGACCGACGGTAAAATAGACATATTCGAATGCCAGATGTGTCAACTTGTGTCATTGAAAAACAATTTTGCCAGATTTAGTTTATGTGAATAGCATTAAAATAAAAATAAGTATAAATTAAGAGTTTTTTTTAGTTAGAATAAGTTGAATAAATTAAATTTGTTAAGAAAATCAAGTATCTAATCATGTTCCATGTGTAAATAGTTTGTGTAATGTGTGGAATTGTTGAGGAAAATGTGCTGGAATATGTTTGTGGTGAAATGTTCAAAAAAAGTCTGGCAGCAGAGCATATGTTGGACCTCCCAAGTTAGTATGTTGTTTAAGCGAGTAGATTTCCAAAAGAAAAGCATTACTTTTATGGAAAAAAGGACGATTTGAGAACTAGTTTAAAAATGTTTCCCTTCAAAGAAGCCTCAACAAAAGTAAACGTTGCATTACGCTGAATATTTAAACGTATGTAAAAACACATGGCATATTTTACACCTGTTTTGATTTTCAGAAACTCTATCCTAACTTAATCCTGTTTTTGTTGAAGATTAGAGTCAGGTCAAACCAGATGTAAATGTTTGATCAAGAAAAGAGTTTATGAGTCAATATAAAATATTTATATTACTCTATTCCTTTCAATATGGATGCTTATGTTAAAATCTTGTCATTAATAGAATGTGCAGAAATAACAAAAATACATCTTTTATGGGTGTGGAATACGTTCCTACACCCAGACTGCACCTTAAGGTATTATTTATTAATATTAAAATAAATAAATCATTAATTGGCAAGATGTCGTACGTGATTAGCGGTGTTCGCATCGGTAAGTACCGCCAGATTTATGATTTATTTTACGACGTTCCATCAATCACAACATGTATATTATATAAATAATATATTTATAAATATATGCACAATCCTCGATTGCCTGTTGTAAGTATTCTAATGGACTTTGATTAATATGTGGTGGTATTGTCATTACCAACTAAGAAAACTCATATAGTATTCAACAAAAATAGCGTAGGAAGGAATAGTTGTGGCAATAAATAAGCATTGGTACAATACGTTTTCCTGTTTATGTATTTATTATATTGGCATTTTATGTTGCTAAACGGAATAAACTTTGCATTTTTATTTGAATTTGTGTGACTTGATCTTACGTTGTCTTTGTTCCGGTTGAAAAGATTTTTAATGACTTCAAAAATGATTGACAATTTAAGTTGCCATTATTTTGTAAAATGAAGCTGCTGGTAATAATGCGACGAAATGCCGACAAACAAATATTGCTTATGAGTTTTTTTGTGGTAAAACGAGTTGCACTTGAAACTTTAGTTTCAATCGGATGGCGTAACGTGTGACACCACGTACTGAGTATGTTATGAGTCGGTTTGGATACGTTCAACAGTTAAAGATTACTATTTTTGATGAAGAAGCGGTGTTACTTTAACTGTCCACAAAGAATGAATACATAAGAACAACTTGAATCGACCCACAAGAAACCATCGGCGATGGCCCAGCGTATATACTTCCATTCATAATTAAATTGCTCCTAACATAAATTAATTATCCGAGTCATTGAAGGCCGCCGCACCGTTGTTTTTTGAAACAAATTAATTTTACATTAGTATAGTGGGTAGGCCACAATGAAGACATGCTATTGTGACAGAAGAAAATATAGAAAATAATTTGATGGAAGTTGAAGAAGACCCTGACATTAGCGTAAGACGATTGGCTGCAATATATCCGGAAATTTCAAAATCTTCTATTTGGAATATCTTAATTTATCCGTTTCATTTTAGAAAGGTACACTGCATTGTTGGAAACCGATTATCCTGCTCGTGTCGAGTTTTCCACTTAGTAGCGGAAACAAGTAACTCGAAACGAAGGTTTCCTAATGCGTATTTTATTTTGTGATGAGGCTACCTTTACCAAGGATGGAGTTTTGAATTTATATAATGCACATCATTATGCATATGTCGGCGATAATCCTCATTTCATAAAAGAAACTAAACATCAACTTAAATTTAGTATAAATGTAAGGATTGGGTAATTAGGAGGAGGAATTAGGAGAGATGCCACTCGAGAATTTGTGGCTTTCGTTTGGTCCATTAGTTTCTGGACACCCGGTATATTTTTGGCATCCAGAAGTAGTTTTGACAAAAATAGTTTCATTGGTAACAATTGATTTTTTCCTAAAATCGTGCTATAAGAAAAATCCAAATTAATTAAAACGCTCAGTATTTAGGTATAGGAAACTCTTACAAAAGTATCATTTTTCATACTTAAGTCAAAAATGTCATTTTTGAAGCAGTCATGTATATTTAAAATTATTTTAAAGAGTTTTATAATATCGAAAGTCATAAGAAAGTAATTATTGTTACAATTACACCCCCAGTTAACCTAACATTCGTGAATAAAAACAAACTTCTTCTAAAATGCAATCAACTTTATGTTTATTTAGAGCAGCCATGCTGAACATATTATTTGTTTATTTGTGTGCTAGATGTGTTAACATACTTACATAACTAAATAAAGTTCAATTTTCTTTCGAAATAATAATGAAAAAACGTAAATTGATTTTTTTGTTGTGGTTTATGATAAACATTAATGGTTAATATTTCAAACCAATCAGACTAAAACCTTTACTAATCAAATTTATGGAATTGTCAAGCGAAGCATAATATTTTCTTTTTCCATGTCCAATGGTTCTTGTGTGTGATGTATTTATTTGCTGACAGCATGGATAATTCGTACAATGCACCTAAAGTACCTACGCAACAGTGATGCTTATAAATAATTCATTGGAAATTAGATTTTTTTCAAACAAGATCACAGTATCTGCGTATTTTTTGAATTTGTATTATCAGAAATAACTTAACATGATCTGAGAATTATTATAGTTTGCAGGAGAGAAACATATTCATTCAAGATGTTTTATAGACCAACTGGTACGTGCATTTATTCTTTCATTTTATATTTAAAATTTGTTTTTCATTTTCGTTGATTGCATGATTTACCAGTCATTACAGTATTTAACGAAATGTTGTTTAAAAAACAAAAACTGTAGTTTTCGATTTAACAAACTCCGGTATCCGTATTCAAAAACCATATAGAGAACATCCGACAGTTTTGACTGACTTCTGGTTTGTATATTTGAGGACGTGGTCCCCGAAAAGCATAAGACCGACACATAACTTTGGCCGCTTCGTGAATTTAGATTTTAGAATCAAATTCAATAGTTTCTTTAGCTTAATTACACAGGTTGCTAAAATGTCACCAAAGGATGGCGGAGAACGAATCCTGGTTCATCTCAAATTAGATCCTTATTCTACCATCAATATTAGTAATAATTAGATCTTTTTTTTTGTCTTATCAGCAGACTGTATAATAATAATTATTGTTAGCTTTAAAAAACAGCAGATAACAAATATTATTACCGATAAGGATTATAGTAACAATAATTAAACTCATTATTTTTGCAAGTTACTTGTAATAATTAGAAAACGGCACGTGTACATATACTCGGTTAATCACAGTACATTATGGCTTTTAATAATTATTGCTGCTTAAGGTACACGCCAATTATATCGAAAACCATATTCACAAAACCACCTATTATTTTAACTAATTGTTGTAAATTATCATACGTTTAAAAATAATGTATAATTTAATGGTAGAAAGACATTTAACAATGCTCGTTGCGTTAGATATTTTTCTATAAGGGTGATTTATTTAGAGTGTAGTTTCATAGATGATTTAGTATTCAATCCCCGCGTGTTAATGGTTCGGAACTTGGTCATATCTATAGGAGACTTCTAGATACAGTTCGAAAATAATGTATTTCCTTTTAGGCTTAATAACATTTATTGTTGGAATTATTCTAGACCTAGTGGAATTTTTAGAGCAAACTTTTGATTTTTTATGGCCGCAGGAAAATTATAACATGTTTCTAAAACATGTTTTTCCACTTCTCGTCGTGTTTTTCAAAATTAATCTACGTCAAAGGTTATACTCATCGATTAGGTAGCACAACGCAATTATAATTCCAACGCCAACTTTACTGTGATGGCAAAGTTGTATCTAGTTAGCTTCTATGGAACATCAGTTTTGAAAATTTCTGACAGATTAAAAACATAAAGGTGTTTAAGAAAGAGAAGAAATAAGTTTAGAAAATAAAAAAAATCATATACTTTGCTAAAAACTAACTTACTATTGGGACATGTGAATGAATAGGTGGTGCCTATTTTGGCCTATTAAGTCAACTGTTCTTTCCTTGAAGGAATATTTCCGCAACAATTAAAGCTGGCCAAGGTTGTGCCTAATTTTAAAAGGGCCAATCCTAAACATATAAAAATTATCGAGGTATCTCTGTGTTGTTTGAGTTCTCTAAATTTTTTGAAAATGCATTCTACTGTCGGCTTGCAGCTTTTGTAAACCAGCATAATATACTTGGTCAACATCAATTTGGGTTTAGGCAAGGATTATTACTTCAGGATGCCGTCATTTAGTTTGTGAGTCATGTGTTGATAAAGCTGGAGGAGAGGCAGACGTGTTCTGGTTTATTTTTTGATTACACACGGGCCTTTGTAACAGTTAACTACCGATAAAATTGTATCTAAGTTGTACAACTTTGGTGTTCGAGGTGTCCCTTTAAAACAAACAGGACGTACTAACCAGGATGGTGCCGTATTTCAGTCATTAATTCTTGAGATCACCGTTGGCGTTCCGCAGGGTAGTACGCTGGGACCACTGATTTTCATATTAGTTATTTCTGTCATATCGGGTCAAATGAAGCTGTCCAACATGTAACGCTTTTTGCAGATGATATCTCAGCAATAATATCCCAAATCTGAGTGCTCAGGGAGATAAATGTTTGCAGGGCATCCGAACATATTGTAATTCGAATGACTTAAACCTAAATTTAAAAAAAACCAATGACATTCATTTTTCAGCTAAAGAGATTGACTATAGTGTTAGAATTCGGAATGCAGACTGCCGCCTTGTGCAAAGCTCTGCAAGGTTTGTGGTCTTCAGATAGATTCATTTGTTTCTCTTGAAGTATTGCGATCTTTTTATTTGGCACTGTGTTTATTTTATTATTTTCTTCTGTTTTGTAACAAATAAATAAAAAGCTTAGTTTAGACTTCTGACATGCAAAGTCCTATATTTATGTAGATTGACTTTTTTTGAGTATTTTATAGACGCCTTTTAGGTACCATAATTGTACTGGATGAATATTATGAGGTTTCACTAATAATAAATAGCAAAGTTATTAGTAATTGTCTTGAAGATACCTGTAAATATTTTACATTACAAAACAGGATCTAAAAACTTGTATTTCGAATACTTTGGAAATTCGCCATAGTGAGTACTGAATTTGTTGTAACGCTATGTATATACTGTTTCGTTTCGAGCTTCTAGGGCTTCGCTGTCGTAATTACAAAATTACCACCATTGAAATCTGAGAAAATGGTGTAATAAATATGTAGTTTACTTGACGAAATATCGATCTGGATCGCTCATATATCTCGGGTTGAGAAAATGGTGAGTTTGTTTTTCATGTCATACCCATACATAGGTATAGTCAACCTCAGTGAAATGTGGAAGAGAATAGTCTATTATTATCGGAAGTTGTTGTCTCGTCTTCAATTAGCTTCTCTTTTGAACTGTTGATATGATGCATCAGCTATTGATTTCGTAGTATTTAAATTAATAGGAAGTAGATGTTGAGAGTGAATAAATATACGATAAATCTGTGAATATTTGAATATCGGTTGACTGACGTTTTAGTAGAACTGATTTGATACACGAAATATAAAGGATTTTCCATATTATAATATACCCGTTGATTCACGGTTGATGGTACCATAGAAGGTTTGAAAACTAAGCATACGATTGTTTTGAAAAAAATTCAGTGATTATTCAGGTCGATCCAATCTGTCACTCTATAATATTGTGATATTTGTACCACTTATATAGGTTATAAGTAAGATGTCCAAGCGTGTGTGTTTAAGTTTAGCTGAGAAAATTAAAGTTTTGGAGGATCTTGAAAAAGGCTGCATAAAAATTGATGTTGCTGCAAAATTCGGTGATTCATCAAGAAAACTAATGTTCTAATTTTACAAAATGTATTGGAAGAGTACGAACCAAAAAACGTTTTCCATTATGATGAAACCGGTTTGTTTTTTAAATGTTTGCCAAATAAAACTTTCGCTTTTAAAAGTGATAAATGTTTTGCTGTTATAACAAGTAAAGAAAGGGTATAACACTTATGGTTGGAGCAAACATGGATGGCCCAGAAAAACTGAAATTACTACTCATAGGTAAAAGCAAAAATCCCCGCTGGAGTTAAATTACGCTAATAATAAAAAGGCATGGATGACTTATGAGATTTTCGAAAGTTAAAGAATTGGACACGAAAATGAAAATCCGCAGAAGCGAAAGATTGTTATAGACAATTCTCCTGCACATTCAGTTAGCGTAAGTAAAAAAATTAACGAATATTGAATTGACTTTTTCCACCAAACATGACCTCCAAATTGCAACCTATGGACCAGGGTATTATACATTATAATTTATTATTATTATTACCGAAACAGAATTGTTCACAAAATTGTTAACGCGATTGTATACGGTATAACCGAAGTCGTTAAAGTATGGAGTGAAAATGTTTCTCAGAAACTGTACTTGAGGATTTCTTAGAAATCGACAATGATGTTGGCACGACAGATCTCCCTGACCAAGTCATAATTGACGATATAAAAAGTATAGACGATCATGAAGAAGAAACTGAAACGGGGGAGTGTCCCGCTAAATTTAGTGAAAATGAAATATGAAATGCATTTGACATTGTGCGAACTATTCTCAGGGGGTGTAGGAAAGGGTACCTGATCAAATCTTTATGCATTTGAAGAAATGCGAGAATTTTGTTCAGCAACAATTATTTTTCAAAAGTAATGTTCAAAAGGAAATATCTGATTATTTTTCCTAGTACATAATAATGTATGCATGAATGTTATTTAGAAATTTCTCAAAACTACACAAATTACTATATTCTTATGTAATGTGTATACGTAGTAACTTTAAGAAATCATATTTAATCGGTGAAGTAAATATTGTTTGAATTTAATTTCAGAGTCGTATAGATAAATTTTACTGTTAATAATAACTTAAGGAATATCTGATTTAGTTATCGTAAATACACAGTTTTAGGGACTACCTCCTTAAGTGTAATGAATAATGATGATAAAGTTTTAATAAAAAAGTGCACGCGTGTCAAACAAAGCGGAAATATCAGTAAAGCACAACATGCAGTGTTGCCTTTTAAGTTGGTTTCTGTGTACGTAAATGAACTTTAGACATTATCAGTTTACTAATTTAAATATAATTTTACTTACGGTTTAAAAGCAAATTGTAAATAGCAACCACAAATAATTGCGAAGTTTGTAAATAATCAGTTATCATATTGTTAATTTTACTTGACTTTTAATGAGGACTATTATTAAGGTTGTACAGGCTCAGATTTATTACCTATGATTATAGCAACTAGAATACATTGGAAAAAAATACTAAAAGTGAAACTAGGTCATGTGTTAGCAGTATCATTCCATCAGCAAGTTAGCATGTCAGCCTTCTTCAATAAATATATTTTGTTCAGATTTTACCAGGTACTATTTCTTATTTGAATTATTATGAACTTTTTGAAAATAAAGAAGAAATGGTTATCGGTAATTATCAAACTGTATGGCAACATTGTTGTGTTATATAGTTAAGTGTATCTAAACAATGATCGTGGGGTTGATTCCGGAGACATTTCCTGTACAACACGCGCTGCTCACACGTTTGAGGCACACGATCATGTCTCTTTTAGGTTTATCAAATAATCATTAATAACACATAAATTGAAGTACATAATATATCTAAACTAAATCAGTTCCCACAAGATAGGTAAGTATAGATCTCCAAATAGTGATTATGTTAAAAGCGACCAAATTATGTTAGTTTGTTGAGAGAATGAAATTATCAAATACATTTTAGAAATGGTTTAATAAAGTTAAACTTTTAATCCGCAAAAATTAATACTAATAATAAAGTACCGGGTGGTGCATTCAGAATGGCCCTCGGCCATATCATGCGATTTCTGGCAAGTTGTTTTAGATTTTGCTAAAAAATTTGGGCATTTTCAATATAGACTGGGGGGGGTGTCACTTTTCGACGTATAACTGACAATTCTAACTTTTGAAATGGCGGTGAAGCGCCATTTTGAAATAATGCGAAATGGTGGTCAAGCGCCATTTTGAAATGGAAAAGGGGTTTAGTTACACCTTATTTTGAAGAAGATGCTGAATACGATGCCCGAGTTCAAATCACTGTCACTTTTCGAAACAAAATGGCGTCTAGGCAATTAAGAATGGCATTTATATTTTTGAAAATTACCGCGTAAACTAGGTACAAGTCAACAAAATGTTGTTGAGTTGCCACTTGTTGAAGACATCATTCTCATGTCAAAATGCATTTTTCAAATGGTGAAACGCAAGACGTTCTAGTTATGAATATTTTGGCAGACCTAACAATTTCGGCCCGAACTTGTGCTGGATGTTATCCTGCGAGGCGTCACCCTGATTCTCGAACCATCAGAAGATTAAGCAGCCGTTATAATTAACTTGGGCATCGTAATCAGCATAAAATCTTCTTGTTTCCATTTCAAATTTCATTTCAAAACAGGGAAATACGTGTTTTTGGTCATTTTATATGTATATAAGTAGTTTAAGAGAAAATTGTGTCTGTCTGTCTGTTGCCTCTATTCACGATAACTCGAAAAACCACCTAACATATTTTAACCAAATTTGGCACGAAAATACTACAGGATATGTAGGTGCCGAATAATTTTTACGAAACATTGAGCGTAGGCAAGGGGTTTCCGTGAAAAGTCTAAAAAAGGGTCAAAACAATCTGTATCCATATGATAACTCAAAACTCACTTGCCAGATTTTTAAAAAATTTGTTACAAATATACTTCAAGATATTCCTAGGCGCTTATTAACTTTTGGAAAACAATGAGCGTAGGCAAGAGGTTTAAAAAGGGTTCAAAAATTTATAGTTCTTAAACATATTCGAAATATTGAATAATTTTTCATTGATTTAATAGAATATAACCTAAAACATTTAAAAAAAACTGGATCAGATAGGCGTTCGAAAAGAGTGTAAAAATGGGTTAAAAACTAGTAGAAATATTGACTAGTTATTTATAGCTTTGATAGAATATAACCTAAGAAATGTATCGTAAAAAACTTGCTTAGAAAGGTGTTTGTAAATAGTGAAAAGGTGTCAAAATAAAAAAAAAAATCTAATTTTATTCGAAATATGGAATAATTTAAAAAAATTATTTGGAAATATCGCTGGCCACCAAGAATCTTACGAGGACAACAGTTTATTTTAACCTTAGGGTATTTAATACAAACAAAAAACTATGTTTTTTTCAATTAATCTGTTCAGCTTTGTTGATTGGACCAAATTATATAGAAAGGCTAAAATTTCATAAATAATATATTTTCATCATTGCAATTGCTTCTTTTTTGAGATAGACTTCGGCGTGAGCATTCCTCTACCAATGGGAATAATGTTATACTAAAAGGGCGCTATACCTAAAACTCTGGATATCACCTGGAATTAATTTTTGGCTTGATTAAATAAATAATAAAACATACTACCCATACATATGCAGTCTTTGAGCTGTCTTCCGTTACGCCCTAGCAACCCAACTAAACGACTGACATCACAGGCGCTAACCCAGTCATATATATTTTTTTTTATACTAACAACCCCTTGTATACGTATTACATACATTATTAACTGGTCGGGTTTCCTTATTGTCTATAATTTTCAACATACAGTATTTCTATATACACATGTATTTCATTTAAAACTTTCAGGAGGTAGTATATTATATATTACGGTATTACAAAACGGGACATCAATCGTATGTGATTATTTTCTGATAAATAATGCACATGTAGAACACAAAAAGGATGAGAAATATGGGTGAAAATATTAAAATCACTGCTGTTTTTAAATCATATTGTTTCAATAAAATCAACCATAAAAATATCCATATAGACTCACTCAAAAATATTTTCCTTGTGTAAATATGTTGATTTTATGAGTACTTTCTACTAAATCCCAATTGATAATTGGTTGATGTTAAGTAGAAACAACAATAGTACTCTATATGAGGGCTTTCTTTCCCACTATTCGTTGAATACCAGAACAACCGCGTGCTCTCTATCCATTAAAGAATTTTAAATAAAAGAATAACTCCAACCCCATAGAATCTGAGTTTATAGAGGACAGTGTGAGACACATCCACTAAATCTTTTTCAACAATAACTTTAGAGAATGGATCGGCAAAGATAAAGTGTATTTATTGGGCATTCCAACCATATAAAAAATACATTTAATTTTTTAAAACGCTTTGTTTTAATGCGAATTCTTATTAAACCGTTTAAGATATGCCCATCAAATTGGTATTTTTGGAATCAGGAGAAAATAATCTTTAATAATAAAATATAATATATAGGGTATTCTATTTAAAAAAATATACCTGTGATTTCTAACGTGTTGCTGGGACACCCTGTATATACGATAATATATGATGTAGCTAGTTTACATTAAGCCCTAAAACTTTTGTATTTAACATTTTCTTCTTCAGGGTGAAACAACAAAGTTAATGTATTATTAATAAAATCTCTTAATTATCCGATATATCATTTAAAAATATTATTTAAACCATAGTTATTGAGAAAAACCAAAAATATAATTGAATTTGCACTATATGCATTGAACGGTATAGAATAGATACTTATTATACACGCTAAAAAGAGTTTGGTTAATTTAACAAAAATATTGTTAATCCAACAAAACCATTTGTTTCTATATCCACGATTAAATATCTGTTTGCACTAACAAAATCATTTAGTTAGATGCTAACTAAGTCCTAATTACCATAAATAAAGCTAGGGTTGAGAGAAATAAATATTTGGTAAATTCAACAAAATATTTTTTGAAGGCAACTTACATCTGCATTAACTTGTTTAATAAGCTACTTAATATAACAAAAATATTTTGTTAAATCAAAGTAACCAATATTTCTCTTAATTAATATATTCTGTTAGGATAAACACTATACTGACGTTGATTTGAAAATCCGTTTTTTTATTCTAATACAATTTATATTTAATCAAAATAAGTATTTTTATTATATTTGATTCTAGATTTACTTACTTGAATTTACATACTTTATCACTCTAACTAAATAATCACTTTTTTTTCTATTTAGAGTTTGAAATAAAAATCAAATATTTATTAGACAAAAACATTTATTTGTACTTTGGCTTTATTCTCTAACAATAAAATTAAAAGTAAAAAAAAATTTAAGACATTGTAGAGTTTAGAAAAACTAACGAAATAGACATTTAGCTTAATCAAATGTGCATAAAATGAGAGCAAACTTAAAATCAGAAGAAAATTAGATAATTCTATAAACTAAACATAAGTAGTATATTAAAAAACTCAAAATTAATACACAAATTTCATAAGTAGAAACAAAGACTAAATATTTGTTAAATAGAATTATTGACCTAACTAAATGTGGGTAAAGAAAATTACTAAATTATTTACCTGTATTATAACTGTAAGGTACTTAATTATTTTAGTATATTAAAAACACCCCACAACCAATCCATAAATTTCGCACGACTCTCTTGTTGGAAAGTTGAAAACTTCGAGTGCTTATTTTTGCTACTTTTCACTCTTCTCAAACTCTAAATCAATCTATAACAAAAATGCTCAATGTAGGGAAATAGTAAAAACATATTAACTGTTTGCAAAAAAATACATGGAGCACACATATTAGAATTTTAAAAGTCTTCATGAAAGAAACTGGTATATTTTTTTAAAAGCGTTATCGATTTTATCACAATTGGGAGAATTAGGTAGGTATACCTACTAATGTTTACCAAACTAGTTTTCAGTGTCTAGCGGTACATCAAAATTTGTTCTACTACCTACTTAATTACCTATATAATAATAAATATATTATATTTTATTTTATTTTATTATTTATTATTATTATAATATTTATTGTTGTTACTACATATTACCTATAATAATTAATAACATAAACGAAATGGTACTTACCAACTCAACAATATTCATAGATATCACCAAAGATTAATGTACATTAATCTTTGATATCACTAACTGACACAACAAACAAACACCCATCAGTTCTTGGTAATTTATAATTATAATAGTAACTAAAACCACAGTTTTTACCGCTAAAACTAACTCTAACTAAAATAAAATGCAAGGACAGAAGCAAATGCAACAAAAAGCGTCCAAACATAACTGCCATATAATAATGTTTATATTGGGAATCCCCGCTTTCAAGGTTGCTGTCGGCTTTAGGGTTTTGGGACAATCAAAAATCAAAGCTACTTAGAACCAAAACACAGCCAGCAGACGTTGTTGCCAGAGATTCCAGCAATTACCATTCATAGGAAATAAATAATGTTGAAGTTTTAGGGAAATTAAAGTACCTAATCTAAAATATCAATAATATATAAATATCTCAGATCGTACATTTACATTTTGACAATAAATTTAAGTACAAGGAGATGTCTATTATAAGTATAGGGAGATATCGATAAATCAAACTTAACGAATTAAGTAATATTAATATAATATTTATTAGCAAATGATTGTGTAAAGATTTATATTTTATTATATGCATTTATAATGTAGCAGTAAAATACACAGGAATATACCTAGGTGTCTATCATATTGCTATTTTGCAGATTAGGTAGCTAGACCCTATAGGAAGTGACAACACTGAGCGTAATTACCTTGCAGGTACGACAAAATATTTATTTGCCAGAAAAATCTGATTTCTTGACAAGTTTATAATTTTACAAATATATATTTTGTCAAATAAACAAAATTGATATTATTCAGATGATTAGTTTCTGTTAATTTTAACCCAGATCTTTGTTTAATTTAACTAAATATCTCTTGTTTATTTCAATTCATTGAAATGACTAATGTAAGTACATATATCTTATTTATAACAGAAAAATTACTTGAATATGCAAAATAAAGGACAAAATATTTTGCTTGAAATAAAAAAGCCTGTTTATTACTTTAAAGTCCATATTGCTCTTACAAGTATATATAATGTTACCTTAAACAAAATTTTGGAAATAAATATATTCTGTAAATTTAACCAAACAGTTTTTAGTGTGTATTTAATTAAAAATACAGAATGATTATTATCAATGTAAATAATTTCAAAAAGTAAAATGTATGACGCTTACCTGTATGAATGTATGTATGCTTTTTCATGTCAGACTTCTGATGAAATCTTTTGCCACAATACTGGCATGGATAGGGTCTGGTGTCCGAATGGATGAGAAGATGTGTCGACAGCGTTGATGACCTTTTGAATGATTTTCCGCATTGCTGACACTGGAACAATAGATGTGGAAAGTTTCAATCATTACATCAAATCGGATAGTTAAAAGAGACAAGACTCTTTTATATTTATATATCATGTTGTATGACTTTCGAATTAGATGTATTTAGTAATTGAAATGTGTGTTAACAGTGATAAATCTTTATATAAGGTCTATAAGCACACATACCGTTATAACTTGTATTTCACTTTGTATAATTCTGTATAAAAAGTCCAACTATATGATAAGTTGTAATTATTTGTTGATAGAGAATTGAGTAAATACCAGGTGTGTATTCAAAAAATATCATGATTTTATACATCTCAGTCATATGCATTATGTTACAAATGATGATGAACTTTATAATGCGAAGTTTACCAAACTCCAAACCTCACACTAAGAGTAAATACATGACACAATGTATATATATATATATATATATATATATATATAATATATTTCTTATGGCATAAATGCACCATAGAGTTTGTTCTGATGAAACTAGTATTATATTTTGATTACAAGTTTCAAGTTAATATTATATCAAATTAAAGATGATGTAACAAATTAATATATATCAAAGAATTTTTCACATTTTAAATATTGTAATTTAAAATCCGCCTTCATTATTTAATTGTCACACATTGTATTTCAAATATTCCAGGAGCTTCTTAAAATACGAAGAATATCTATCTGTAGTAAAATCACTAAAAAGCAAGACATGCTAATAAATAAGGAAAAAAGTTTTTATGTATATAATTAACTCCTAGCTTCTTAGGTCTGTCCAATTAATAAGTAATAGACACAAAATATTTTTCTTTTGTTTTCAATTTTTCTTTAATTACATAGTGGAAATATAGCAATACAAAGTGGACAGTTCGTGATGGGACAGAAAATATTATAACTCAGCTTTTTAATTAATACCTTGTCCATTGGCGCCGAAAGAAAGTATATCATACGATAAAAAATATTTCTTAAAATAGGGGTAGTAGAATACAACACTAACCAGTGTTTGTATCCTAGATACAGAATTTTTAATGATATATCTTTGGAGTTAAGAAATCGATTATTAATTTCATTCAGAAGAGGATTAAAAGAACACTTCCTTCATCGCAATTGATTGCATGTTAAGTTTGTGTTTTTTTGTTGTATCCTTTATGTTGTATTCCCACATCTTTTTCCATACTTTTAGTTTACTAATGTTAGAATTTGTTATATTATGTGTAATTTAATTATTTGTAGAAAAAATATTAAGTTTATTGTTGTAACATTTAGCATGCTCGGTAAAGCAAACAGCTTTGCTGACCTTTGCCGCGCTTAATATAAAGGCCTTTATTATTATTATTCTTATTATTATTATACACATCAAATAGATTGTAATGATTTATAAAAGGAAATGCGTGTTATAATACTGTGATGTGTTTTATTTGACAAAAATTTTAATTATTAATTTTACATAATTTTTACGAAATGACATGGATATATTCCTCCATTAATTATAAACTTTAAAAAAAAATTCTGCACATCGCAGCTAGCTTTTTGTAAAACATGTATAGCTACGTAACCACTGATAATGGATCTTGAAGCCCCGAAACATGTTTTGTAGATAGACTAATATATTGAGTTTATTTCGTGGAGGATCGACTTTTATTCCTATTTATAAAAAATAATTTTGGCTAAACTGTCTTGAAGGAGTTAACTAATACTCTTGTTTTACTGATCATGTAATCAGGTTAGATATTTATTATAATTTTTGAATTGATAGAAGTAATTAAATTTAATGTGGAAAATGTTCTTGTCCAAAAGTAGCTGTTATATGAAGTGAGTAGTTCTCTTGCCAGTAAATGCAGGGGAATTTGATCCAGATTTTATTGTTTGAAATAATAATCGCAGATCGATTCAGTTTCATCTCCCCTACTTAGCGGTTAACTATTTTTAACTTGAATTCAGATTTAATATTCGCTTTTATAATCGTTTGTAACTGGTGTTTATTATTACAAATTTAAAGGAATAATCATTTAAATTTTAGACACTTTCATAAGCAATTCAAGTTATAGAAAATATACTTCTGGATAAATTTTGCTTCAAAGTTAATAGATTGAAATTGTGATACGGGTCTATAACTTTCATCCATTTGTTATGCAGTAATCAACGACGCTACGCACCCTCCATCACTGACCAACCACCGAACGACAAGTAATACGCAAACGGGTATCGCACACACACCAATATGTTGTTCTCTGCCAATATCATAGACCGCTTTCACGCTGTGCTCTGAAGAAGCCGACAGGTTTATCAGCGAAACATTATCTAGTGACACATAGCAATATGCATATTTTGGTGATACTGTATCTCGGGTTCTCAATTCTCTGACAGAAAGAATCTGCTACACGATTTCTTAAATATTCCTTTCCAAGTTGGATACGAGTATATGATAAGAATTATAATTTCATTCAATAATTGACTCATTTTATGGACAGTTGGAAAATACTGGTATATCGTGCAACGAATAGATTTTTTTAATTAATGTTGGATGCAACAAGGAACTGAACTTAGTTTTTTAGTAAGCCTCTCTCTCTCTAAGTCCTCTCTGTCTCTTCTAGCTTTTCTAATTAACTACGCATCGTTGACTGTACCCTTATTTCTATAAACCCTCTTGAAATGTTTTGAGGGAGCCTTGATCGACTTTAATTTGATTGTGGATAGGGGATCTAAATCGTATCTCAGAACAAAACATATGCTGAAATTAATAGATCCTAACAAAAAACATATCATTATAGTTCATTATGATTCAATGATCTTTTGTGATGCAAAACAATTTTTGTTGTACATTTACAATAAACCAATAAATAGACACAAAAATATTAAACATTATTAATTACAACTGAAATAATAAAGTACATTGTACGCCTGTGACCCACAATGACAGATGCGATTTATGTGGATTTATGTCGTGGATTTAATTGTTAGACAATTATTAAGAACTTGTTTTCTGTTTTCTTTCTTGTTAGCTATCACGAAATTACTTATCATTAAAAGTTTTATGTACTCAGGTATTCATATCCGAAATCACCTACTATTTAGTGACGAAATAGGTATTTAGACTTGTGATAATATATAAATGTTTTACTCTCTAATTATTTAGAAAAAAAAAATTCTAATTAGGAACCATTACTGACTAATGATAAAACATAAAACAACAACTGCAAAGTTAATTTTGAAAAGATTAGGTATCAACCATTTTTTAACTGCTGATGGTTTACCTGTTAGATCTATAATGCATATTTGCAGAGTTTTCCCGAAGCTGATGGTTTCGACTTTTTACTTTATTTTGTACTAGCGGTTTTTAGTACCTAAGTACTTATTGTTATTTTAAAAATAATTATTATAGTAAAGTTTGTTAAATATTTTCTGTAAATACGATTCAGTCAGTGCTTAACTTTGAAATTAGCACATTTATTTTATTAGTATACAATAAAAAATATCTAACAGTTTATTCTGAATAATTGAAAATATGATATCAGTTTGTTGAAAGATCAAATTAAATTAAAAGTATGCAATAATAATAATAAATCAGTTTATTTGCCGTTCTATAAAACAAAACAAAAAATGATTATATACAACTTACGAAATAAATAATGTACAACTATAAAAAGGGTTAAAAAGGCAGTATATACTGTTATAAATCTTAACCCTGTGAAAAACAAAAAGAACAAAAGACATAAACATATCTTATCCTTGAAAAAACACAAGAAAAAGCTCAAACAATAATGTATATCTATAAAATATGAAAATTAGAAGAAAAAGAGATTAGAAGATGAGATGAGAAGAAGATGAGATGAGATAAGGATCAAAAACCATTCTTAATAATACGAATCAACCAAATAATGAGTGATGTCTAAGTTTGCATCTAAATGAGAGCATAGGTAAGTCCTTTAACTCACCTGCGACGTGATTGTAAATTTAATAAACATTGTAAGTGTATGACCCCTTAAGCCCTTGTGTCTAAGATTTAAATGATGTATATTGGATCTAAATGTAATTTTATCATATAGGTAAGGTGGATGCTTATGGATCATTATCGAGTGAAAGAGACAAGAAGTATGCACGGAGATTTAAATCTATATGACTGATTCTTTCATATTTCCTGATACCGTCCACATATCTAAGACACGATTTTGGAATACGCTGAATACGCTCAGTATCACACTTCAGAAGATATGGACCATATATGACATCAGAAAAATGAAAATTGCTTAACACCAAAGAATCTGTCAATATAAACTAATGATTAAAATAGTTTTAGTCTCTCCGCGTCGCGAATGGTATCATCAAAATCAAAATCGGCGTTATCTATAATAGTTTCGAATACTTCTAACAACTCTTCCGTGTTATTTAAGACTTTAAATGCCTTTATTATATGTTCAATCATAATTTGAAAATGTAGTACCTACATTATAATGCTGTTTTTCATTTCCCACTAGTTGCCCAGCATTTTGTTTACTACATTGTGGTGTTTTTGAATATTGTCTTTATAAGCAGAATCTAACGCGTTTGCGATATTTTCTTTGCCAAACAATTTTAAGGCAGATAATACTTTCTCAAGAAATTTTTGCTGTGATTTCTTCTACAATTAATTTCGCACAACCCCCTTTTAAAATCTTGTACTCTAGAATTATTTGGGGTGTGATTTAATCCCTATGTAGTTTCTCTGTGCTTCTATGAATGAATTATTAAAATATTTCTTTACAATGTTTGATAATTAACAAATACATAACATTAACTTATTGAAAAATCAAACACAAAGGGAAAATGGTACGAAAAAAGCAGTATAAAGTAGAATAACTATGATGATACAAAGTAAAACAATTACGACCGCATTATTGCCGACGAATATTTTATGGGTATAAGTACAAAAAGGAAAGCAACCAAGATTATATGCTTAGATTTAATGAGCAGTATTTCCGATTAGACTATGATACATTATTTATTGAGACATTAGCCTAAGTATAGCTCAAACATTATCATAAAGCCGGAGTTGCCAAAGTGCACTTACCAAAATTAATTTAGTACTATAAAAGTGAATTGCATTTGTATATTGTTGCTGGGTTATAAAAATCGATCACATACACGTGTAGAAGAAAATTGAATAATAATGATATACATTAAAAAAATTACACAATGAATTAAAAGTAGAAGCCAATTTCCAATTAAGTGCTAATAGCTTTATAATCATGCCGTTAAAAATGTTGCTAAAATAGAGTTCAACAAATTTATAATATAATATTATTTAATTTATTGATGCTATAAAATTTGTTAAACTTAAATAACATTTTAAGTTTCTACTTAGTAACGTATTTTGATATTATTGTAATACTTAAAATTAGAGGGTCAAATCAGTGGTTTGTTCTATAGTTGTTTAGAGATAGAGACACCAGCATGAGGGTAAGGTAAAACCGAGTACATTTTGGGTTTGAATTTATGTAGCAAATCAGAGTAGGCAGAAATTAATACAAAACTCTATGAACATCATCACTCTAATTTTTACAGAGTAAATCTGTCGCTTTTAACCACCATTTTCAGTTGGGGTATAGCGGTAGAAAAACAGTATAATTTTTACAGAGTAAATCTGTCGCTTTTAACCACCATTTTCAGTTGGGGTATAGCGGTAGAAAAACAGTAAAGCTCATCTGATTCTAAACTGAAGTTAATAGGTTAGGAAACACAATTATATGACTTCTAAATGAAATAGTTAACTCTTTTGGCATAAAAAATGATAAAAATCTTATATAAATCCTAACTAGTACAGTACATAAGCTTTCAAATAATAAAAAACCAAATGAAGTATATTTCAAAACAGTGGAAAAAGTATGAAAGGGAAAAATATGAAAAAAGATTAATGTTGAAACAGGTATACTTTGTGATGTAAATTTATACATCAAAAAAATTAAATTAATTATTTTTATTACTTTATTATTTAAAAATTATAACATTTTCAGTAGTTCATACGATAAGTTTAACTAAATCACTAAATTCGTAGGTAGATAGATAGTAGACAAATCGCGACTTATTCGATCGCCTTTATAACGAAACAAGACTTTGAAAACTCGAAGCATTGTTAAACACTGTAAACTCTCGAGTTTTCCAAGTCTACTTTATCCACTATATCGTATGAACTACCTAAAATGTTATAAATTTTAAAATTTATAATAAAGTAATAAAAATAATGAATTAGGAGATTTTTGATGTATAATTTATATCACAAAGTAAACCTGTTACAACATTCATCTTTTTATCCCCTTATACTTTGATTCGTATTTACGGGTATAAATGTTCAACATATGGCAACGTCCATCAAAAAACTCTATCATTAACTATGATGTAGATTTAATGTGCTGTTAAAGTTTTCATTTTTCCAAGTTTCCTACATATGCATTATTTATCATTCAATAAGCAGCTCTGCTTGAATAATAAAGTTCTTGTAGGTTGCCCTAATAAATATAATAAATTAAAATCTTATAAGACTTCGGTAAATCTAATAATCAATGCTAGCCATAGCTAGTTACAGTTTTATAGATTATAATATACTGCCTACCTACTATAAAGCTTTTTATAAGATTTACGTTTTGCTTGTATAGTATAGGTACTTTTATGGGATAATGGGTCGATCATTAAAATAGAGAAAAATTACTTGCTTTGGATATTGTTCATGTATTTTAATTATTTGCAATTTTTAATTGGTTCGGTATTCATTTATTTTCAAGAATCTGCTATAATTTTATATAATGTGTTACTAAACCATATTAAAATGTACAGGGTGTACCCAACTCCTCAACTAAAATTAAGCCAATCGAGGCAAATATACCTATATCCAGGGTTGGGCTGATTTAAATCGACTGATTTTTTTAATAAAAATCATATTTAAAATCAAACTATAAATTTGCTAAATCTTCCGCTTTTAATTCACACAAGCTGTCTTATTATTATAATATTCCTAGTCCTAGTTTTGTTTAGAGAAATTATAACATCTAATCATAAAGTCAGAAATAATAAATTAAGTGCTGATGAATAAAAAATCATCAGTTTGAACAAAGCATCACATTTTAATAATATAAATTTAAAAAAATCAAATAAATCTTGATTTTTATATAAAAATAATTGATATTTTTTGTTTTTTTAAAAAAAATCAGAATGTGTCCAACCCTGCCTATATCCAATGTTCATTCGTTTTGTCTCTAAAGGGCGCTAAAGTTCTCAAATTGATTCGTTTTCCGGAATAATTTCTAAACGCCTTTCTTGATTTTCACTAATTTTGGAACTAAGAATTACTACTATATTATGGGCGTGTTTTGACGTAAATACCATCTTCTGTTAATGCCTAGAAATTTAAAAATGGCGCGTGATTAGTAAATAAAAGTTTGTATTTTTGTTGCCCCCGGTACAAATGACTTATTTCTCTAACACTAGCTGATTTCATTTTTGACTTTTCTGTCTCTAGTAAATTTTGCGCTAGACATACCGTTTCTCTACACAAACATGATTTAAAATATCCTGCATTTGATCATTGGAACAAAAAAACATTAAAATAGTTTTAATTCTAACTATGTACTACTAACTAGTTTAATGATCATAACAAATGTTTGAAATGTTCACCATGTCTCTGCCTACATAAATTGATTCTTTTCAATAATTTTAGAGTCTATAGTTAAAAACATCCAGACCCCAGAATTCCGAACCATCAAACTTTCCCGAATATTTAGAGGTAACTTAAATTTGAGAAACGGGAAGTTTTCATGGAAATAATGTTAATCGAGGAGGCCAACGTACAATTAGGACTGCTGAGGTCGAAGAGGTAGTTTTAACAGAATTGAAGATTGTCCCAAGTTAAGCTGTAGACGCTTGGGGTTCGGATTGGAGATTTCCAAAAGTACAACTAATAACATTCTACTAGAGCAGTTACTCCATCCGTATCATGTCCAACAGGTGCAAAATCTTTTGCCAATGGACCCTGAAAGTCGGATGACGTTTTGCCGTTTCATCGAGGCAGTGATACCAAATGGAAACTTTCATCAGAAAGAAAGAAGCTGCGTTCACGAGTTCGGGAATGAGAAATGTACATAACGAACATGTTTATAGCGATAAAAATCCTCATGCCTCCGGGGAAACACCAAGGTATTGTAAATAATTTTTTTTTGTCATGGAGAAACGGAGTACCCTATTAAATACTCACTGAAATTAAAGTCGAAACTCCACAATACATCTACGATTTATTTATTCATATTTCCCTAATACGCCATACATGTTTTGATCTTATAAGATACCGTCAGCTGCTGTGTAAATCATAATTTATAATTTTCAGTAATCTCTTACCATCTGTACAATGAGAAATGGTTAATTGTCGTTTTATGGAAAATATTTGGTTCCATATTTTCTCTCATATTAATGTAATAATAAAATTATTATTGATTCAATTTTTAAACTTATTGTGTTTATTTTTCTTGTTGTATTTCATAATTACTTAAATTTGAGTGTATTATGGTTTTAATAAATTTTGATTTTTACAATATAATAATGAGTGCTATTAAGATTATATGGTGTAAAATGTGCTTATTTATAAGAATAATCAAAGAAATTTTGTATCTTTTATTATTGAATGTTGCAATAAAATTGTTATTCAAACTTGTATTTCATCTTAGAAGCTGGTAGTTAACATTTCGCTATTAAATGTAAAATACCTTGAAATACAAAGAGATACTTATATAAAATATAGAAAAGAGAACTTACCTTAAATTGTTTTTCTCCCGCGGGTCCCGTTGTGTGACTTCTCGCCTGTTGTTGGTGATGTTGATGATGTACATCTCTTTCATGGTCCCACTTCCATCGACTGCCGCCGTTATCGCCCGGCTTTATGGGACTAATTACGCCGATAATGTCGGAATCGGGTTTGGTATCGACATTTTTCATTTCTTGTTCGCACAAACTTCCCGGCGACCATATACTGTGTGTCCTTGATCGGCCTTTTAGGGATAGATTTAGAGGTGCATCTTCATCTAAAAATGGTTATATTGTTATTTATATTACGCGCTTAGTCTAAGTTGATGGTTGTTAACGAGCTGAATAATTATTGTTATTAGATTTTTATGGATAAATCACTATAATATGGTATTTTTAGAAATAAAGATTGATACTATGCATACTTTAGAATAGTATGTCTATTGTATTTTTATTATTTTATTTTCTATATTTTTCTTAAATTCAAATTAAAAAGTTGCTGGAATATTTTGTCATTGTAAGTCATCAACATTTTTTTTATGGGAAATTGCATTATGGTTATTAAAGTTTAGTCATAATCAAGCGTTTTAATTTTTTCCAAATATATATTTTAAACACTACCCCATGTCAGTTGAACTAATAAAATAAAAGCTCCATTTTTTCGAGCATGTTAATTAAGTACCAGTTTTGATGTAATCATAATGGCAACTGGCAGCCAGCCAGTGGGATCATTTAAACTTGTGGCATTTGAGTATACGAATTTCTTCAGTTTTGTTATGATTACATTTTGTAATTTTTGTAGCTTATGAATTTTTTTTTAATTTGATTTAATCGTTAAGATGATCTGGTCTATTGTGTTTTATTTTTAATTTCATTTAATTTAATCTGATTCGACTGATTCGACTCCTACTTTAATCTAGTCATATGTAAAACCAATTATAAGTCTTGTCAATAGATTTAAATTCTGCTAGACAACTATTAAGTATTATTATTATTATAATTACATTTTATAAAACAGATATTATCGAATTGTGGTTTGACACCTAAACAACACAACAAAAGAAAAAACTGCGACTTATTACAAACATTTTAAGGACTTTGGGTATTTGCCATAGTTATTGTTTTGTTTTTCAATCCCCGTTCAGAAGCGATAACATTAAAAAATTTCCGCATATTTAGGTACAAACTTAGGTCTGATTAGTGGAAACATTAAGTTGTGTGTCGTGTTTAGAACCCAGCGTTTGTTTTTGGACAATATAAAGGAGAATAAACCCGTCGCATAACTAGTTTAGTTCTTTTCTGATTGAAAGTTAATGAAAATAAAGACAAAACTTCGAAAATATTCTGTCTCTTTGGTGGAAATAGAGTTTTTAATTGTCTAAGTTTTGTTCAGTTTTTTTTTTGCTTCAGGAAACATGAAAACCACAACACAATGCGTTCGTTTGGTCGAAAACCGGCATAAAATATCATTGGTGTTTGAAAGCTTTTGAAGATATCTTTATCAGTATCGAAATCCGATGAAAGAAAGCTCTAATGGTAAGAAATGTCTAAAATTAATTGTAATTTTTGTAATAATATTATAGAAACAAATATCGTACGTGGAAATAGTAGTTTTCATATAAGTGGTTTAATAACATAAAATCTCAATGAACTCACCTATTTTGGCATTTTCCTGTACCAATGCCTGATCAATGGTCGTTGCTCTATCGGGACTTAGGGATTCTGGACGGTGGGCGGGACTGTAGGGTAGAAATAATCCGGGCATTGGATGCCAGAGGTATGGTGGATAAGGGGATGAGACTAGAGGATTAAGGGGATTTGCATACATTAAAGCACCCATACCTGTAACAGATATATATATTTCTATTATACATTGTGAGGTTTCGGATTTTAAGTGGTTTTTTCTTACACATACTATATAATTAAAGCCACTATGTTGTCTATAGGGTGTTTTATGTTTGCGTTTAATAAATTTAATGCAAAATCAAATATTAAAGTAGTTTTCGGACACAAACACAATAATTCTTTTTAATGTGGATGGTCGTGGATCGCTAAAATAGCCGTTTGTTGAGTGTCTAGTGTGCGACGGAAATAATAATTATATTTGAAGATGCTCGGTTGAAGGAAAAATAAGTCGCAGAAATGGTTCGAGTATTCCAATCATTTTTAAAATTCTGCATGATCATTTGGCAAGAAAAAGGTCAGTGCACAAGGGATGCCGGGAATTGCTTATGTTATGGCAAAAACAACAGTGCGACTTCTGCAGTAAAATTAAGGGTTATGTACTGACCGCAGAAATGTTAATGGAGATAAAACTTGGGTTAATTATGAACCTGAGTCCAAGCAGGACTCCATTAAATATTAAATGGCATAAAAAAGGATGGGTGGACGGTGCTCCCGGTCGAGTCGGTAGACTTGCCTATGCCAAGTAGTTATTGACTATATAGTCGTGGGTGCTGGCATCTGGCGGTCGATGACCGTGGTTCGGATTCCACGCTAAACTGTAGGTTCAAAAATTACAAAGATGGCTGTATTACCTAAGTGTAGAGGCCAAAAATAAGAGAAGGAAAAGGAAAGAAAAGAGTATTAAAATTTTAACTCACCATTACGTGAAAAAAAATTTTTTTTGTTTCAGGTTAAAATAAATTACATATTCTTGTAATTGCTCAAATTAAAATTATAAAATTAATCAAAATTACTCATTGAGCTTTATTTTTCTTTTTAAAAATCATTTAAATTATTTTATTTATTATTTTTAATCTAACTTCGCCAATGCTAATAAAATTAAAGAACTTCCAAGTTTATTTTATTTAAATAATGAGTTCTACAGTAAAAAAATATG
The DNA here is from genome assembly GCA_911728435.2 of Apoderus coryli. NCBI lineage: Eukaryota > Metazoa > Arthropoda > Insecta > Coleoptera > Attelabidae > Apoderus > Apoderus coryli. The sequence goes on along the minus strand of OU452206.1, from coordinate 7,745,013 downwards.
TACCTAACTTACCGTTAACAGATAAATAATTCTTATTTTGCAAATCCTTTGGATAGACTAGAGAGAAAGCACTATGCCGTGATACAGGTACAGGTGAATGTGGTGAGGCAGGACTAGTACTTCTACTGCTGGAACCACCTGCAGCAGGACTAATAGATGGACTGCAAGATCTAGGTGAGTGGTCAGTTGATAAGTTGAATGAGGTTTGCAGCAGTGCTAGTCGTGGCATTCTGAAACAATAATATAAAATCTTAGTTGTAAACCTGATACATAAACTTCAATCTGTTATTGGTTTCATGGATTATGGTCGATAAGAAAAATCAAATTTTTTAAAATTGCCGACGTTTGAGTTGTTTATTCAAGCATTGTCAGCGCTATTTCTGTAATTGGTTCTTTTATGCCTCGATTAAAAACTGCTTGCATAGATTACTATTCAATATTATTATAAACATATATTATTATTAATTATAATTTTGAATAAATGTATTTGGTACTGTACGTCGTCTCATTTTCGTCTTTTGCTAATTATTTTAACACTTTATTATTGCTACTTCGCAGTGAAAAAATAGTAAACTATGCATTCTGACGCCGTCGCTTCGGCAATTTTCGAAAATCGTTTTTTATCGACCTATATAATCCATATATAAATAAATATAACAAGGTCCTAAATCTATGAAATAAAGCACAATACCTAGATATTTATAATTATTCTCAACAGGGTTAAATTTTAAATATTCATCTAAAAATAAATTTATACATTTATTAAACGTACTCATGGCATTATAATATTAATATTAGAAATAAAATATATAGTTGTTAATCTAAACTGTCATATTGTTTTATAAGGATAAGTTGTCGGTGTTATCAGTGCGGAAAGATATCTATTTAGCTAGTATTTACTAGAATATATTATAGTTATTACTTAAAAATACCGAGTTCTATTATCTCTGCTAAATTGGGAAACATAACTACTAAACAAACTGTCTAATTATCGGAATTATGTCAAGAACAAGTCGAATTAGAAATTGATGAGTAAAATTTAATAATTTAATATTAGTTTTTGTTATTTCAAGTATTTTTATTTCTAAATTGATTAATTAATAGAAACTAAAATACAAATATAGAATTTATTTTTTGGTAGACTTAACATGTTAGAAATGCAATTTTGAGATGATTGACAGTAACTGGGTGGCCAATTCGAAGAGTGCTATATGGTCTAATGTCAACTTCAAACTGAAATCGACACCAAACAGTCAATTTTTGAAGACATTTTCTGAATTTCCACAGGATGCTTTTCGCAGGCTAAATTCGAGAAATTTGTTTGTTGAAGCAAAAATGCTCTACCTAATTTCAATACAATTTAGTCAAGTGCAAATATCAAAATATAAATTGAGAAGAAAATTTAAAACATTCGAATTCAATCCAGTTATCAAAATTCGGAAAAACAAACTAGTAGCAATAAAAGTAAAAGTAATCCAAGTGAAAGTAAACTTTAAATATCAATAAGTACTTAAAAGCAAACTTCATAGTACATGCAAAAATGTTATCATATTAAAAACCAGTATATTATAGGAAAAACACAATCAATATTATCACTTTAAAAAGGCCATTAATGACGCAAGCTAATTTATTTCTTCTGTCATTATAGGTATATCAATACATAATATTGCCACTTAGATTTAATTGCTTTTATATACCAAAAGCTTTAAAACATCAACAAATTATTCTAATCAATTCATTGAGTTAATTATTGCTTATACACCAAATCAATGTGCATAGACTTATATACTATGATAACAATAACAAATAAATGTTCCTACCTACAGATAAACAAATACGCATAGTATGTTGTTATAAAAGCTAGTTTTAGTGTAATTACAATAATTTGGAAAGTGAGTCACGCGAAAAATAATTAATTACCCATTTAATGGAATTAGTTCGAAAAGCGGTTACTATATAGCAAAAAACCCTGATATAAGCTGGACTAAATCCTTCATTACACAGCAAAGTGAGGTCTTAATATTCCTACAATTTAATAATGCACGTAAACTAGGTATATCTATATAGGATGTTACATCCTGACGGACTCAATCCGTTAATGGAGAGTAATTTGAAATAATTTTATTCATACAAAATTAATATATTAAAATTGAACCTAAAACCCAAAAAAAAACGAAATAAAATGAAAAATGATGATTACAAAAGCCGTTCAAAATATGCAAAAACTAAATTCAATTTTTATTTATATTTACATCAAATCTCTATTAAATATATTAATAAATCATTCTGAAAAGTTATTCCAAAATTGTTATATTTTGAATGGATTCTCAAAGTTTTCCTGCATTAACAGGAGATAGACTACACCATAGATTGCATATATTTGATCACGCGATGGCTAACTATGATTTCCTCTATTGATCCCCCAGATTGTCACCCTAATTGTTCTGCTTTTAATAGCAAAATGTGTATACAAAACAGGGAAATGGACATTAGTGTAATAATAAGTTTGCGTTATATGTAGGTTCACTGCCTACTACCCAAATGGACACGCAAATCGTGATGAGCAATAGCAGGTGATGTCCCCTTGCGTTTTTTCCCTGATTTAATAATCACTTAAAATTACTATTATATAGTGGTAGTGGTTATTTAAGTGCGGAAAGTAGTACTTTTCCGAACGCGAAGATAGTTTACCGAACGACGCGCATAGGAGTTCGGTCATCCGTCAGGTGCGGAAAAGACACTTTCCGCATGTGTTATATACAATTTTTTTCGCACGAGCACTTCATCAGACTTAGAACCTAAAAGGTGGCTTTCAAAGGCATCATATTACAAAATCGAAGAGAAAAAGTTCAAATAATTTTGTAACACTTTAAGCCTTTTTCAGTATATTTTGTTATAGATGACAAATAACTGGCTAATGGAAAATTCAAAATTTCAAAAGAGTATAAGGGGGTAGATTCACTCGTAATTACAAAAATGCTCATAATGTGCGCAAATAATTTTGTAACACTTTGAGCTTATGCCAGTATTATTTGTTCTAGACAACTAATAAGTCGTTGAAAGGAAATTTTGAAATTCAGAGTATAAAGGGGTAAATTCACCATCTAAATCTCACCGTATTTCTATTTGTCTAACTTTTAGATGGTTTTTAGTCATATCATATTATTTTGATTTAAGACAACCGTAGTTGTTTTTAGAAATAAGTTTATAGTATTTTGAACATAGTTTTTGAACTAAAACGAGGATTTCGTTTAAATAAATTTACCCTCAATTAAATTGAGGTCCGATATATATGGAGCTAAATCTAGTAACATTACATTTAAGTTTTTAATTTGTTCGTGCTGAGTTGTATAAATATGGCACGTTTTGTTCAATTTACGTCTTAGAATATTCTAAAGTTTACGCACAAACGGTTCAGTAAAATATTAATGACGTATATTGCCACACCAAGATAAGATGTCTAGTAATTTGGTATTACGCAAATTCAACTAATTGTAAATTTATATTGCACCGAATTAAATGCAAAACATATTATTAAGTGTGAATAATAAAATAATAATCATTAGATGTACATTTTATTTAAATTTTGATATATACAAAAACGGGCTTACTTTCTAAATTACTGGTTATCTAGAAGTCCACAACTATAATTTGCATTATTCTGTGACAGGTCACAAGCATTTAGGCTAATTAATCATTGTTACGCGAAAGAGATAGCATATGAAACAATATAATTTATTTGTGACATCCAAAAACACAAACAAATAATAATAATATATTACAATAAGTGATCATTTCAATGGAATAAATATGTATGATTTCAAATTGCCAAATCAATTAGGAATATTTTTTTACACGTCACAATTAAATTTTTAAAATAATATGCTGAACGTACTTAGTGTTTATGTTTTTACAAAAGAATAAATTATTATACTTTATTTTTGTATTGCGGGCCATCAGTAGCTGTTTTATTATAATAATTTTATTAGAATGGATCCATTATTATTAATTCAATTAATCATACATTCAGGACAATAAGTGCCTATGCAACTTGGTAATTGTTTTCTCGTATGTATTTTAATGTTGGTTTAGGATAGGATTGGTATTTTAAAAACGCCCGCACGCACGCGTGTGAACAAAAAGTGTAATTTTTAAGGATTGATTACGATACGAACTTAGTTCTTTGAAAAAAAAATCATGCCTGTACAAATAATATCACTTTTCTAAGGATTTTATTTTGAATTTTATAAATATTATGATGCAGGAACATATTGGTTTTGTTCACCAGTTTATACAATACTGTTTTCTGAGATGAGCCGCAAAGCAGTGTCTCTGAACATTAAGTTGACAAATAAAAGTTTTGATATCTCTTTGTTTGGTTAAATGTTCTTCATTTGCCATCCATATTCATATAAACATACAATAAGTATTGATATACGCACTTTTGAGATAATAATAATAGTCTTTATTGATTGATTGATAAGTCAATTAAATTAAACTTTTTAGAAATTCTCGACGTCTACAAGACCTTTTTAATTTTTTTATTATTTTAACAATAATAAATAACAATAAAATAATATAATACTTATAAAAATATCAGGAGCTTTAGATACGAATCTTTTAAGAAAATGTTCTGGCAGATTTACAAGCCTCAACGCATGATGGCTGAACTTCTTCAGAGTTTTTTTCTCTATTAAATGGAAGTTTATAGAAAAAATAAAAGTGCCTATTTCTGAGTTATTTTTTTAACATTTATCCTTGCCCAATGTACACTTGAATTTTAAGAGCTATTTTGCTACGAATATATATTTGATAATAATTTTCCTTGCTCATATATGTAGTCGATTTAAAAAATATTTTAACCTCATACTTCATTGTCGTGCATTAATTTCGTGCAGATAACGTTTTACTGGTTTTGTATGGCTGATTAGTAGCAGGGATAATGGTGTTGTTGTTTCTTTTTGACAGGCTTTAATACCAGTACACATTCACAATTTACTTAATTTATATATGAATAACTAAATTCTAAGCTATTTTACGAAAGAAATCTTTTCATTGTAAATCCTGTTATATGTTATTGTATAAGTATATGCTTAGTTTTTAACATTTTAATTACCCATAGTGCCCTTAGTGCGACAGTCTTGTTATCTACAATACTGAATTTTCTTGTGCGACATTAATTCATTCATCATTAATTAGGTTGCATGACTGTATGTATGTATGTACTAGTTGGAATTAAATTGATTTATACCTACTTTACACAAGCGTTTGTACTAGCAAATAGACACGTTTTACCACTTCACCACTTTTTTAACGTTAACACTGTTAGCATCAGCAGGAGATAACTAAAACTAAATTAAACTGCTAGTTACATTACAGCCATATACAGTACGACTGTAATGTAGTAGCTGTCTAGTGGAAGTACTGTGTTTGACAGATATACTCTCGAATATTAGCGTCCCGCTAGGGAATATGAGCGCGCCTATGTGTTTGTAATTGAATATAATGGACCTGTCCGGCCGTTATAGTGAATCACTAGATGTCGCCAAACACATTTCTTGAACAAGATAGAATCAAGACTATATTCCGAAGAAAACTACATATTTTAGGTTTTGGGTTGCAAGTCCAGAGTCGACCGATTGCACTTATTTAAATACCCTCTATATATCCTAAGTTTACTTATAATTATTTCAGTACTTTTTTCAATAAAAATTTGTGGGTACAATATAACTCATAAAATTTCCATTTAAAATAGATCCTATATATTTTTTTTTATATTTGTAGACCCTATTTTCCAGGTACAAAAATATCTTCAATACGCAAATATTCTTGGTATTCTGAAAAATGTTTTAAATTTGTATCTCCTAAACGGAGCAACATATGAAAAAAGTACAAGAGATAAAAAAGTTGTAGTTTTAGTTGCTTTATCGCAAGACAATATCGAAATTAAATTACAGTCACTGGCGTACATTTTTTTGTCAACAATTTTTATAAATTTCTAGCAACAATGCTGCCAAATTTCAAAGAAATCGGTAATGCGATATTTGACTAAAAAAAATGTTATTTACAAAAGCTTTAACACCTTGTATCTTGGAATCAATGCATTTCCGGATGTATGTTTATGTGAACTTTTTGTGATAAAATGACCTGAGAAATCATCCCCTTAAATATTGCCGCGGCTTTTTGAAATACCCTGTATAAATTGAAATCTGATTTTCAAATAACATTATACGAACTACTGGTAAAAAAAGGTTTTTTAATTTAATTAATTAATTAATAATTTGAAGAATTTCTTGATAATAGTTTTGTATCGTGGATAGTCTTGACTTCCACTTGCTGAAAATCCATATTAAACTTTTTTGAAGAAAACAACAAATGTTTTAAATAATTTTCACAAAATTTATAATAACAATTGTTATGTGTGTGTAATAAATTACCTATAATAAAAATGTCAGTATATTAATTATATTTTAAACACATTTTTGAAAACGCCACAGTTTTTAAATGAATTATTAAAATAAATATGTTTATTCGTAAAAAATACAAATTATAGTAGCATAGGCATGGTCTTCTCTCAGAGAGGTTTTTCTAGTAAAACATATATAAGATAACATTAATTGCTAATAATGTGCACTAGTTAATAAGCAACAACCATGTGCTATAACTAAACATAACAAATGAGAAAACACACGGTAGCCTAATTATAAGAGATAAGTAACTTTCTGTAGGAGGTCTTAAAAGCATATTAGTTTTAACCTTTTTAAATTGAAGGTTATTATATACAAAGCGTAAATGTAAACTTTCTAATCTCAGAAAAAAGCCGTATACGATGTAGAGGATATTATATCGTCCCTCGGAACCTCAAGTCGAAGGTATGAATAGCCGATCTAAACGTGATTTTGTTGTATATGAGATTAATTTACGTATGATGATAAACTGAAGAGGACCATGGTATGATTATAAAGTGCGCATGATGATGATCTATTCCACATTAAAAGTTTATGTCGCTCCTCCAAAGTTTTGTGAAATTTGATTACACAGAATTAAGAAAAATCCAATACAAATATTGTCGATAAATCCGAGCTCTCTTAATGATTGAGTAACAAAAATTGCAGTACTTTGTCAAGTTCAACGGAATCCTGTATAAACCTTACACCATATCACTTTGCTTCGTATATGAGTATAGTATTGAACTCTTTGAAAATGCGATTAAGTTTTTTAGAAATTAGTTTTCGAACCGTAAGCATGTATATGCAGGTATTGATACCTCTCAATTGGCGAATTTTATGCAAAGATGTTCTGTCAAAATGTTTGCTGATGACACACAAATTCTGTATTCATTTGAGGCTAATACAATTAAAGTTTGAGTGTCCTAAAGAAAGTTTCTTCGGAACATTTACTAAATCTGAATCCAACTAACTGTCTAGCATATTTTTTGGTAGACCCATATATATGACGCGACACGCAGGGATGGTAATTATTAAAATTGATGATAGAGAACTGCCTTTCAAAACTAAAGCTAGGAACCTCGTTTAATTCATGACAATAAATTGCTATTTGAAAAACACGGTTCAGAATGCATACTAAATGCAGTTATAGTAACCTGAAGTCTAGTTAGTCTTGATAGTTCTAGGAACCATTTATAGGGAAAACTAAAAAATCAATTCTCTGGATACAGGCTTTTCCTTACTGCCAATGTTTTAAATCCAATTAAAAAAATCCAGAAATAATGGTACGCTTTTACTATATGGTGTCACAAAAGGTCATCTTATTTCGTATGAGTGCGTTGGCAATTTTAAAGCACAAAATAATAGTCACCAAAACACCAGTATATCTTTACCGGAAAATTTCGTTTTGGACTGATGTGACGATTACCCTAACGCTCCGTGCCCATACAACGAGGATATTCGCACGTTCAACATTGCAAGTATGTAAAACTCACTTGTCTCTAAACTAAACACATGTGAACTTACTCAATTTGCAAGTCGTGTGAGAAGTCTCTTTGGTTTGTGCGTTGGAATGATTGTGTGAGTGAGGAATAAGTGTATTGCTCAGCTGTACAAATTGCTTTGTTAAAGCTGCACTTTGTGCTTTTCGAGTTGGCTTTGTATATATATTGATTCATGCATTTATTGAATAAATACAAATACTAATAAAATAATTCATTAAAATATGGTCAGAGATTAAATACTATATTCTCTATCAAATCCTTGTTTATTGCATTGAAATTTTTGGGATGTATATAAATAAGAATATATTATAAATAATTGGAAATTTTGGTTTATAGAAAATTCAATCATTATGGTATTTCGGAATAACAGATATCATATATTTCTCGTATAAAATAAATCAGAATACGACCTAATAGCAAAAGCTACAGTTAGTAGATGACTGTAAATACCTTTCGACCACGGATGGAAGGGTGAAAAAAGTGGTAGATTTATCAGGTAATTATGCGTAACAAGATCTCAAGCATCTTTTCCCGTTTCCTTTTGACTGAGAAAGTAGAGTTTAAACCTACTAATCAAATTAAAAAAAAGATCAGAAAACATGAATAAATAGAACTCCAACTTTTTCAACCTTTCCTATTAATAAAAGAATAAGGATTTAAACATTTAACATTCCCATAGATAAACCATTATCTATGACATTACTATAAAATCATATTAAATTTAATAATTAACTAAAGTTTTACCTTAAAAATTTGTGTAATAATTTGAAAAACTTCTAAAAATGTTGTTTAAGTTTGTTTTCACCATAACACTTTATACACATTCACATATAAAATCCAAGAAACTTAAGTTACTAAACAACTCCATTAAACACTTATATTAAAGTCCGATTTCCTGATGCAGTAACAACAAACTCTTATAAGGAACTCAATGATAATCTGAATATGATTTCGAAACGGCTTTTTTTTAGTTTTGAGATTCTTCGTCTTCTTTAAACCGTGATGAGTATCACCTGACTGACACTAAATAAACCACAATAAAATCCAAGTATAAAGTTATCTCTACCCCACTACAGGTAAGAATTTTACCTGTATGAACACACGTGCGAGGTAAAAACTCCCAATTCAAACGCTATTGGTTGGTTGTAGTGAGAAGGTGGAGTCAATTACGCTCTCAATCTGATATTGGCGGATGAAAGTGTTTGAATTCTCAGGTATCTTGATGAGTTATTTTAATTGATTTATCGGTGAGATTGTCATATGGAGAGGGGTTAATTTTTTTGTTTGTGTAAATGGCATTTAAGGACTTGCAGTTCTCAGAGCAGACTAGATGATAAAAATAACTCAATTTGCATTTTTTTATTGGAGATTAAATGGTTTCCACAGTTGGAAAAAATTGGTGACATATTTGTTAGGTAGGTATTATGTTCTTTGGTGTAACTTCAAGGTTAAATTTAATTTTAGTTATAATGATTATTTCAAATTATTATTAAGGATTACTTATTTATATAATAATCAGTTGCGGGGGTAATTTATTGGTTTAATAAAGATACAGTATTAGTCAAGAATTAAGATTAAGAATTAGATTTGAGTTAGTTTTGCTTTTAACAAATAAGTCGCAATGATTAGTAAATAAATAGGTAATTCACACTCAATACAACCGAGTACATAATTTATTTTTTATTTAATTTAAAATATTTTTAACTGAATTAATTATATTGTTGTTTTGCTATCTAAAATGGAAATTTATACCTATAGGTAATTATATCGATACGATTTATAAACAAAAGTCATTGTAAGGTTAGATGCCGTTAGAGGTATATATGAATAGGACAAAATCCTTGTACCTATTAGTCCTTCTGTAGATACCTAATTCTTATGAGGATATTATAATATATTGTAATTAAAGGATATAATATTCTGTAGTAAACGACACGTATTTTGATAAATTTTTTGTAAATCGCTTTTTTGCTAAAAAAATAAGTGGTATCAGCACGAAATAGTGTTTTGGAATGTCGAATATGTTGAAATATTGTTGAGAATCAATTTCGTGGAGAATGCGTAAGTGACTATTAACACAGAAAATGCTACTGGTCCCTTATTTATATAGATAATAGAGTCCGTAATGATCTGGATATGACAGATAGTCGATAATCAGGTAGCTATGCTAATCGATTCTCCAAAAGTTAAACGTTAATTAGAAAGCGACAAAATATATTGCAAGGTGAATCAGTTTTTTTTTAATTTGATTAGTAGGTGTTAACCTCGGTTTTAACTCTACTTAATAAAAGGAAACGGGAAAAGATGCTTGGTATCTTCTGATGCATTAATATACGACAAAATCTCGCTGGCAAATATAGTACCTAATACACAGAGAAAAATCTATCATATCATGAACCATATGCACATTCAATCAATGATAGCATATATTCCGTATTCCACAAGCAAAGCTACATTTCTTTCAATTATAGTTATATGATTAATTGCGAAATATATGACTTTATTGCTTTAAGTATAAGAATTAATTGACTTCCAATCAAATGCCTCAATTATAAGAATATATTGAAATTAAATAAAAAGTATTGATTGGACTAAGTGTCACTATCGTTGATAGAACATTTATTGCTTTTTAAGGGGAATACAGAAATTATAGACAGAATATATTTTGGTATTGAAATAATTGTTTTGTCATTTTAAATCAATTTTATATATAATCCTGGAGAGAAATTAATTACTTAATTTAATAAAACTATCATGTTAAATAATTGTATGAAATAAAAGAAAGTTTTTATTCAAAAACAGTTTTATTAATTCTATAATACATTGTATTGTAATAAAAAAATATTACTCTATAATCACAGTACAAAAAATAAACAATACATTAAACTATGTATGTCATTCTAATACATGAACATTGAACATGTACGACTAACAAAATATTAAACCAAATATCGTTTTGTGCTTTTTTACCATATCTTCATAGTGTCCCACTCCCACTCGGTACTTTGTATACTATATACCTACATCGTGCTAAAACAGTTAATGTGAAATAAAAAGATTAATATTCATAACTTTTGAATGGAACACCCTGAATAGTTTTGTTAAAACGTTTTTATTATGCATTATAGGTACCTCTTAAATCATTTGTTGGCTAGACCGATCTTTAATAGTATTGTTCGAAAAGCTTACACAAAATAATTTATAGTAAAAAACTTATGATTAGATATAGTTAGTTAGGAGTAAAACTTACCGGAGAATATTGGGATTAGTTTGTCCAATTCTGAGGCGTTTAAGAAGTCTTCCATAATATATTATTGCAGATTATAGAACTTAACTATATAGACACGCGCTACCGGCACACAAATATAATATATAAATGTAACATAACCTATTGTTTTAAGCTTTGCTAGTGACTAGGGAGTTCCGAAATTTCCCGATACATCAGCCCGAAATCTACGTTTTTATATCAATGGTTTTGAATTCGTTTTATTATGATATCGGCGTATGAAAGCATTTTTTTTTTAAGTCAAAAACTAATATTTACGAAGTGGGGTAGGTAGTACGAAAATCCAGTTTTTATTTAATTTATATACTTAAATTCGATACATGCATGAGTGGAAAATGTTGGATACTCGATGTTTTGTGTTTCGATATATCGATGAATTTAGCCCGGCCCAATAATAAGTTAAGGTTGTCCCAACAATAAGAAGTATTGACTTAATATTATTTAGTTTATTTAAATAGTAGAATATGATAGCGAGTAAAATTTGATTTTGTTAATTCAATGATATATATCTAATAATCCGAGTAGAGAAATAATATTCTTCCAATGCTTTTTCTTGCTTATCGTAATATAACAATATTTGAAATAATACAATTGCAATATTAGTTGCCAATTATACTGTAATCATTGAAAGAAAAAATATATCTGTTTTGTGCCTAACATATATGAAATTGAATTTCAATAATATCTGGAATGTCGGATTAAGTATATATTTAATGTTGGCCGAATTGTAATCTAATGAATTAAGTATTACTGTCATTAAACCAAAATAGAGGCAATCAAACATATCGCTAATATTGATATTACAATAAGATTTTTTTCTGTGTACATTTTCAATAGTGTCATATTTGATTTTATTTGAACTGGTATAATACAAAAAAGCTTCCGTGTTTTATTACACAATAGAGAATAGAACTATACAGATAATTCGACTATAATTATATAAGTTGTATTTCATGGACAAAAATATCCAATATTTCAAAATGTAAAAACACATTGTACTATAGGAAAACAGTTTATTTAAAAATTCTTAAATGAAGTTTTATGAAAAAGAATGCTAAATGTGACAATTAAGAATATTTACGTTAGGCAACTATCAAAATATTCCATAAAATTAGGAATATTCACATTGAACTTAACGATCAAAATATTCGATCAAATTAGGAATATATACATTGAACTTAACTATCAAAATAGTGGATAAAATTAGGAATATTTACAATGAACTTAACTATCAAAATATTTGATAAAATTAAGAATATTTACAATGAACTTAGCTATCGAAATATTCAATAAAATTAGGAATATTCACATTGAACTTAACTATCAAAGTATTCGATAAAATTAAGAATATTTACAATGAACTTAGCTATCAAAATATTCAATAAAATTAGGAATATTTACATTAAACTTAACTATCAAAATATTCGACAAAATTAATAATATTCACATTGAACTTAACTATCAAAATATTCGATTAAATTAGTAATATTCACATTGAACTTGACTATAAAAATATTCGATAAAATTAGGAATATTTACATTGAACTTAACTATCAAAATATTTGATAAAATTAAGAATATTTACAATGAACTTAGCTATCGAAATATTCAATAAAATTAGGAATATTCACATTGAACTTAACTATCAAAGTATTCGATAAAATTAAGAATATTTACAATGAACTTAGCTATCAAAATATTCAATAAAATTAGGAATATTTACATTAAACTTAACTATTAAAATATTCGACAAAATTAATAATATTCACATTGAACTTCACTATCAAAATATTCGATAAAATTAGGAATATTTAGATTGAACTTAACTCTCCAAATATTCGATGAAATTAGGAATATTTACATTGAACTTAACTATCACAATATTTGATAAAATTAAGAATATTTACAATGAACTTAGCTATCGAAATATTCAATAAAATTAGGAATATTTATATTGAACTTAACTATCAAAATATTCGATAAAATTAGGAATATTTACATTGATCTTAACTATCAAAATATTCGATAAAATTAAGAATATTTACAATGAACTTAGCTATCAAAATATTCAATAAAATTAGGAATATTTACATGAAACTTAACTATCAAAATATTCGACAAAATTAATAATATTCACATTGAACTTAACTATCAAAATATTCGATAAAATTAGGAATATTTAGATTGAACTTAACTCTCAAAATATTCGATGAAATTAGGAATATTAACATTGAACTTAACTATCAAAATATTTGATAAAATTAAGAATATTTACAATGAACTTAGCTGTCGAAATATTCAATAAAATTAGGAATATTCACATTGAACTTAACTATCAAAGTATTCGATAAAATTAAGAATATTTACAATGAACGTAGCTATCAAAATATTCAATAAAATTAGGAATATTTACATTAAACTTAACTATTAAAATATTCGACAAAATTAATAATATTCACATTGAACTTCACTATCAAAATATTCGATAAAATTAGGAATATTTAGATTGAACTTAACTCTCCAAATATTCGATGAAATTAGGAACATTTACATTGAATTTAACTATCACAATATTTGATAAAATTAAGAATATTTACAATGAACTTAGCTATCGAAATATTCAATAAAATTAGGAATATTTATATTGAACTTAACTATCAAAATATTCGATAAAATTAGGAATATTTACATTGATCTTAACTATCAAAATATTCGATAAAATTAAGAATATTTACAATGAACTTAGCTATCAAAATATTCAATAAAATTAGGAATATTTAGATTGAACTTAACTCTCAAAATATTCGATGAAATTAGGAATATTAACATTGAACTTAACTATCAAAATATTTGATAAAATTAAGAATATTTACAATGAACTTAGCTATCGAAATATTCAATAAAATTAGGAATATTTATATTGAACTTAACTATCAAAATATTCGATAAAATTAGGAATATTTACATTGAACTTAACTATCAAAATATTTGATAAAATTAGGAATATGCACATTGAACTTATTTATCAAAATATTCGACAAAATTAGGAATATTTAGATTGAACTTAAATATCAAAATATTCGATAAAATTAGGAATGGATTTACATTGAACTTAACTATCAAAATAGTCGATATTTTTGCCCATGGGTGTATATTAATTTCAAAAATCAAGACATCACATATTTGAATGAATTTTCCTAATAGTGTTTACAAGGATTTATATAAAGCGCTATTGGAAACTGTCTAAATAATTCTAGGATACCATGTGAGTGTGAATACCGAAATCTGAACTACAATGCAATATTTTTGAATAAATTGGTTTTGAAAAAGTTGTGAAGTTTTGTTCTCATAATCTCATTTTTATATTTTTTTGATATTGTTATTATAGAAAAGACACCATTTTTAAACTCCAAAAAAATTAAAAAAAGTTTGCAGAACGACAGCCAAATTATATATATATATATTTTGTTATGCAAAAGCATGAACAGCTTACACAATACGAGGGTCAATTCAGGATCGTTTACTTCTAATATGAACGCAGAAATCCCTTCTTCACCTATACGCTTTCGTTATTTGAATTATGGATCACAAATAATGAAGTGAAAAGGATCAGATGTAGAAATGTAGAAGACTGAAATTTTACGCTATAGGATTGCTACAGCGATTTGAATTGATCTGCGCCTGGCATTTTTTTATCTCATTAATAATGTTGATGCAATTTGTTTTACACGGATGCCGATGTACGTTTCTTGATTTATGTGACATAGTTTCGTGTGCATTTCCTGTAACTGTATGGGTTTACCGTTTCTTAGTATTTCTAACAAGCAGATTTTATTTTATCAAAATACAATAATACACATTTTAAGAATGCCAAACTTATACTATTTTGTATGTACGAATATCCTCTATAAACATTGTAATCAATATTTAATATACACACCACAACAATTCTTTGAAATCACTATTATTGTTAACCAAACAGGTCCTTTTTGTGTTTCTCTCTAGTTTTAAGTGTACAATTTGCGTAACTACATTCTATGCATAATACCATTGACCCAACCTCTCAACTAGCCAGATAATAAACTATTTTCCAAGAAAAAGTTGTTTTCAAGTACTTTTATGATATAGTAGGTACCAGAAATGTAATATTTTTGGGATTCAAGATTTTATGAATAAGCATTGTCTAAAACACACAATATTAAAAATAATATTCATGGTAATTCAGTATAGGTAAGAGGCAAGAGGGCGATCCCTTAACTATAGCTTTAAAACGAATAGTATGAAATTTAGGTACCAATCTTCAACTCAAAAAATACGAAAATTTTCAGAAGTCGACTGATGGTCCGTTTAAGTATTGGTTGATTGATTGAGGGAATTTCGATGGCTATACATGACAATAATTGATATTTTTGTTAACAAAATAATTTCGTTATTTTACTATTCTGCATATTACGATATTCAAATTTCGAATAATTTAGTTTGAATCTTTGATGTTATTGACAAATTGGGTTAGAGCTACACAATGCAATAAATTATATTGATATACCGATTATGGGATATAATGAAACTTTGTCGAACGTTCTAGGTCGCATTTCTTAACTAATCAAAAAGAAAGTAGGTGCAAAAATCCGTTAACCAATTTATAAGATAGGTTAAGGCAAGGCTCCACCAAACTGGGGAAGGCCGTCGGCACAAGCGGTTTAAAATTATATTACTCGATTGCAGTATTGCCGCCGCTGGTCATTTTGGCTAGCGGCAAAAAGTCAATAAATTTTTGCGGCATCACGTTAGTAGCTATCTTGATTTAGTTTTGATATTTTTATTTTAATGCCCATAAAAAATTTTAGAATAGATATTGTTTTCTAAAAACTAATCATTTTAAATGTAGGGTGATTCATAATATATGGGCAAAAAAAAATTAAAAATGATAGAAAAGTTGTTTTCAAAATTTCCCAAACCGTAAAACAATCGATGAATTGCTGCGTGCATTGAAGCTAACGGCGGGCATTTCCAGCATTTAATTTAATTGTGTATGATTTGTTGTTGTTTTTGTTTTAATTTTGCAATTATGAAGTTTTCGTTTGGTTTGTTCTAACGTTTAACTAACGTTTAAATATATCTTATTTAATTAGTAGAAAAAAATAAATTTATTTCAAAAAATTGACCATGTTTTTCAAAAAATTGATTTTCTTCGAAAACGGTCAACTTTAGAGCTTGTAAACCAGAGTATCTTTTTTGTGTAGAAAACATTGGCGGTTTAAATAGATATCTTAAAACCGTACTTTTTCCAGTGGCGTAGAAATTGGGGAGAAAATCACCCACTACCCTTTCAAAATCTTCACCAATTATGAATTTAAAACAAAAAAATTCTATATAATATATTAATTTCCTTTGGATGAATTATACGAATTAAATTGAAAAAAAATAATAACTAAATATGTTTGAATAAGTTATAAATAAATCATAAAATTACTATGTAAGTGTTAACAATTTAGATACTATTCCAACTGTAAATTGCAGTAAAAAGCCATTAGCTCTGAAATGACCAGATTGTCCAAATTGAGATATATCGACCTTGGTAATCAGTGCTTGGTTATTCCAAAATTTGCATCTGCGAAGCGTCGTTTTGCAAATTTTGGTGCTAAAGAGGTGGTCGTAAGGTGGCCGCAGGCAGAGCTCGCGGTGTAGGAGCATCAGGGCTCTCAGATATGGGGTTATGGGGTGTAGGAGCGTGGCGGCAGGGCTCAGATTATCACATATGGGGTTAAGGGGTGTATGAGCGAGGCGGCAGGGCTCGGAGTTTCAGATATAAGGTGTGGGATCATAGAGGGGTGGTAAAATTATTTGTTCACGACAAAGCAAACGATCATTGAGCGAAAAAATAGCCTACAACCCGTTCTGGTTCCCTGTAAAAGGGATGTTTTAAAGAAGCCACAACACATGGTGGTTTATTAATTTTATTAATTTCATATCTATCAAATACAAATTTTGAAAATGATTATAATATATGGCAACTTCCAATGTTTCAAACATCATCCATCTGCATGTGCCAAATTTCAAGTTTCAAACCGTGTGCAATTAATATATATGGCTGTAAAAAGCTTGAAATGAAAATCTACCTTTCCGATACTCTGCCGTGGGGATATTTTCTATTAGATTAAGTAAATATACATTTAACAAGTGTTTACAGCTGAAAAAGTTTCAAAAATATATTTATTTAGTATTTTACTATTCTTTAAATTTTTAAATTCTACTCGTATATTGGAAACTGATTCTCCAGGTATTTAGTTTCAGGTTTCAGTTGAAGATTGGTACCTAAATCATTTTATGGGGGTAATAAACTTACACCTATATACAAAGTAATAATAATTTTATTGATATTAACAATGAAAATGAAACCCTGTAAATTGTTGTTGAAAAGCCATTAAATTGAAATTGTATGAATAAAATTGACAGATACCGACCCGAGTAGTCAGTGCTTGGATCTTTCGCATAGTGTTCTTATCATAAGAGTATACATTTTAATTATTTATTTATGCAATGATTTCTTTTTATATAAATATGACCTAATTATTGAAAATCATAACTTAAAAAGCTTACTCAGCATCAATCAGGGTCGAAACTTCATACAAATTTTTTTATTAGTGACAAAGAACCATATACAATTGGGGAGTATTTAGAAAAAGCTGATGGTTCTAAAACCACTGGGTTTAGACGGGAAGGGTTCAATCCATAGGGATCATGGTCAGCCTATTTCGATATCCTAGAATTTGCTTGCAAAACTGGTCGTTTCGAAATGAAATCGGAACGAGTGTCAATTAGGGAGATAAAACTGGGGATAGTAAAACAGTGTCTTGTAGGGACTAGTTGATAAATCCCTAGGGTTTTCCGACTGCTATTATGATCATAATCACTATTAGGTAAACCTAAATTTGTTTAAAGTTAAATTATGATTTTAAACAATTAAAAATCTGCAGTGTTGGATCTGTACGTAGTATGCAATACAAAATCGTCTGAAAGCTACGAAGTGAATTTAAAAAACAAATAGTTACACTACGTAGTAACAATGTAGTGCATAAACGCACTAATTAGGAACTGCTAACAAATAATTCTAAGTAATACCAAAGCCCTGTTGGTAAAAATGTTGCCTACAAAACCATATGGCGTTACCTATATACAATATATTAACAAACCGAAACCCAATCTTCATATTATAATCAAAATTGCACGGAGTTTGATCACCAACTGGAATCCTTGACATGGAGAGAGGCGAAAAAAGAAGACCGTTGAAGAAGAGCCCCTGCAACAAGCGCACGACCACGACACCCGTTTGCAGATGGTGTCGCGTGGCATGCTCACCTACTGTGACGATGCATATAGTCCTCCCTACTTTATTTTGATGTGTGTACGTACGGCCGTTTTACGTCTTCTTGTTTAATGCACCCCTTTTTCCAAACCATTATCCAAAATTGTTATTGTATAAAGTGTCATTACAGGAAACTTCACGTGTTATTAGTTGAATCTCTATTATTCATTTTTGAAGCTTAATTAAAATTTAATAAAATTGTTGTTAAACGTGCTAGTGTTTGTAACGTATAAGTGATGAAGAGGAGATCATCTGTTTAACTTAACTCGATACATTTATTTCTAAAAATTCTCGTCGTTAATTTTTGATATTATCATATTATTATAAAAATTTATAAGTAAAATGTCCTATATCTTTTTACTGATTTTGGAGTTGACAGACTGGTTAGTAAAAACGCTTTACGGTCAGAATGAAAGCGAGTGTGCCAAAAGGATAATTTTTTATAGTTGTTATCATGAATACTCATAATTTAAATTAATTTTGCAGTTTTTATGTTTTCTATAAAAACTTTATGAACCAAAATACAGATTTCAATCAATTACTATATTTCATAAATTGAAAGTATGGTAATATAACGACATTTTACACCTGCGGCAGCGTTTAGATTGCTACGTATAGGAGTACCATCGAATATTAACTATAGACAAGAAGGTCCAGTAGACGCTGAAAACGGCATCGACTCGTCGCATTCCCAGCTACATTTCTGGCCCGCTACTATATTATACTATATCTATGTATACTATAATATACTATACTATAACTATAAGTGAGGCGAAATGCTTTGTAGACATGAAGATCAGACGTACCGACACGATGAGAACCAACTGTACCTATATTATTTTAACTGTGGTAGTACTAAACACAACTTCATATTTCGTGTAACACATTAACGCCATGAATTTCTAAAAACCAAGTTTAATAAATGATGGACATGGTCATAAATTAATCTAAACAATTGTTGTATGTAGACTTATACAAGAAATACTTGAACCAAAGATTGAGTGATCTTCTTTGCTTGAACTGATAGTTTTTTTTATTTAATTTCTAATAGGTGTAGAAAAGTCTATCTTTGAAAGTCGATATCAATGAAGAAATTCAATTAGTTTTGCTAATAATAATGACAGGGAGCTAATACGTAATACTTAAGACCAATCAAGAGCGAACTTTTCTAAAACCTACGAAAATCCAAAAATTCTTGGGATAGAACACGATTGAGGAATTTGTTTTTTGTTTAAATGAATATGAAAGAAAGTAACTCTCTAAATTATATCTATTTTGACCAAACTTCTGACAAGACATTTGGATGACTTAGCCGCTATGGATTTTATGGACATCGGCCGACAAATAGAATTTTTTAAAAGGGTGCAAAAGTTTAAAAAACTAATTGATGTTTATGATATAAATTTTGTTTCAGATTATATGAGTTCCCGGATTTGTACAATTTTTTAGTACGCGTATAATATATTTTAGTACTTCATTCGAATCAGTAGAGCTAAGATAAAAAGACTGCCTAACTCTTGTACTCTTAATTACAGAAGCTTTTTGTATTTTATTTATTTAAAGAAGTAATCCATTAGATGCAGTGGAGTGTAATATAATTACAATAAAACAAAAATCATCGTCTCCACTATTTAATTCAAAAATTATGTTAAAGGGACATGTTTCGGAGACTCAGCTCCATCATCAGCCTAAAAGGCAACAATACAATATTAAGAAGGGTTCTTACATAGATAACGAAAAACACAAGTTAACAAACCTTGGTGGTATAAAATGCTCACTTGGTGAAGGCAGAGCTCCTAACAGACTAAATTAAAGTATAAAATTATTTTTGTTTAAAATATTAAATTTAAAATAACAGAAACACATACAGGTATATATAAATAAAAAGATGTAAAAAAAATGTTGGTCCCGATAAAGTAAAATGAACAGACAAAAAGTTTATTATTTGCCATCACCGGTTTTTTTCTACTCTATTTTTTTAGTCTTGTTACACTGGGTTAGGTTTCTCAATGTCCCTTTTGTATTTGGCGTCCAGGAAATATTTTTTAAGGATTTAAATATTTCTTTTTATTTTGACATCAATTAGTTTATTAAAAATTAGGGAGGCGACGCGACGGCGCGGCGTGAAAAGTTTCAGGCTTATGGTAAAAAGTACTTTTTCATTTTATTTTGACTATAATCTCCATTTTTCATAATAATAATGCTCTAATGCAGTGCTACCACTTTTTTATACGAGTCTCTCCAAAATACGCAGTTACAGCATGGATGAATTTTTTGTTGTTCACCACTTCGTTGATTTTAGGTATCGCAACTACTATACCAACGTATTAGCGGGGCCGTTGTCATGGTGAAATAAGTTTGTTCTTTGACAAATCTACGAAGTATGAACCGCAGTGATGCTTTTACTCTTCTGAAGGTAATCGACGAAGATAAGTCCTTTTTGCTCCCAAAAAGCAGCGCCATAGCCTTTTATTCGCCGAGAAAAAGCAACCTTTGGATGCGTTATTTACCCATGGATACTACATGTTTTAAAGTTGATTCAATTTTATAATTAATAAATGTCAGCATCATCAGCATTCACTCGCTAACAAGTATGAATTATTCCAACTCAGGGATTTCTGTTGTGAACTCTAATATGGCTAAACTGACCAAACCCCGAGCTGCAAACCTTGTAACAAAATTGACACACCCAATCACCACCATTTACCGGCTGTTGTAGGCGCGCTGCCCCATCAATGCGTTCTCTCTCCTCTCGAAGCTGTTTCTTTGCATCCTCATGAGCTTCCTCCAGAACACTGATTTTTGTTCGCCGGTCCTGCCATTTATTTCCTAGAATTCTTCTAAGACATCGTACTTCTCTAGGGTTTTTAAATGTTTCCGATGAGTGGTTCAAAACTCATATACGTAAGGGTAGGAACTACAATAGCATTATACACTCTCAACTTGGTTCGAACGTCGATGTTATGATTATCGAATACTCTCGTCTTCTCACGGTCAAAAGATGCGGTTGCCCATCTTATACGATGCTGAATCGCATCATCGATACTTGCGTTCGCTGGGAGAATGATGCCGAGGTAAGAGACGCGCTCGATGTTCTGAAGTCTGTCTCCTTTAACTCGAATATGTGGTGAGACAGCCACAGTCTTTGATGCAAGTTGGTAGAGAATCGGAGTTTTCTGTATATTTAGTTCAAGATACTCCTAAATGCGCTGTTAAATGCATTTAGTATATTTTTTTCAGTTTACTTTTCTGAAAAATTAGAATTACGGTTCAATAATAAAAAAATAAATTTGCATTTAGTATCCGCGAATTGAAGCTCAATGACTAATGTGGATACACCTGCAGCTCGAAGATTGAATAGTCCGCCGCCATCAAATCTGTAGACGATCTCTATTCCCCCCGGTAGTTCATCCTTAACAAGTTGAATGACCGTTCTTTTTACTGCTGCTTTCATATTATCGTGAAGGAGTCGAAGTATGCGGATGAGTTTCTGGGGACATCCGTTGAGCTTCAATATCCTCTACAGAGTCGAACGCCTTGACAAGGTTTATAAAGCCCATGTGTACTTGAATAGGTAATGAAAAGGTTTAAATAATACCTACTAATAAAGAAATTTTATGTATACATCATTGATTCAAGATTTTCACCCTATTCTCGTAATTGGAGTTTTTAGTTTTTTATATAAAATAAAAAAAATAAATTGACAATAATAAAGGGAAATTGATTTATTTAAATTACAATTAGTGCTAAAATTATAAGAGAGATCAAATCGTAAGGCATTCTGTCCAGATAATTATTATAGCAAATTAGGCGTTACCTTAATTATGCCATGATGCATAATCTTGATCTTTTAATCAAACATAAAGCCGAATAAATTATGCAAGCTTTTAGATATGAAATGAATTCATTTCATAAATTGCCATAAACTGTTTGTTTGTTTCGGCCGAATGATTCCTTTAACGAGGATTGTTGTAGGTATACCCATTGGAATTAATAATGATAATAGCTTAGTAATGCGACACATAAAGTTGATTGTTGATTTGTTGATGTTTGTATGTTTGATTCTATAAAAGTGAATTGGTAGATAAACGGAAAATGTGTATAACTGGGGCAATGTATCAAATATTTATATATGATTGACAATTTTATGTCCAATATGACATAACATAAGCTTTAATTTAAGTAAAAAGTGGGTATTTATGGGAGGTACGGGATCACAATAGGAGTTTTATTGGTTTTTGATTACCAATAAACACATTTAAGAATATTAGGTTAGTACTGAATACATGTGGCAAACTAAAATGTATTTAAAACAAAGCAAACAAAACGTCACCTCTACAAATTTAATCATCCAAAAATCACTCTAAGTGAAACATGTTTCGAAAGCAGTAGCAGTAGCTTTCATCATCAGTCACAAACTTATTTTGTCTGTGGTTGCATTAATTAGTCAAGGAAAAATGCAACCACAGACATTTTATTGTTTTAGTTTTCAAATTTTGGTCTAATTTTATTGACGGTCTCTTAGTGCACTGAGTTTTACCAGTTATATTGTTTTGTTTTGTCCTTTTTTAATGTAGACAAGTATAAGGTTTCCCTCTATAATAGCAACTGGGTGTTCCTTCGCACCAAGTAAACATTTAATATTTTTTCCGACACGGTTATGACACTGTTTTTTGGTAAGTTTGTGACTGATGATGAAAGCTACTGCTTTCGAAACAGGCTTCCCTTAGAGTGATTTTTGGATGATTAAATTTGTGGAGGTGACGTTTTGTTTAATTTGTTTTAATACATTGCACTCCACTGAGGGAATGGACTACTTCTTCAAACTCAAATTTATTTCATTAAGCAGTTTAAATTTAATTTCAAGAAAAAATAAATATTGGTGTTTCTACTATATCGATGGCAGAGGAATATCAACGTAAAATCTGTCTTACAAGTCCAACATCTGGGACAACTTCGAATCTTCTACGCAAGAAGATATATTTATTAATTAGTATTATATAGATTGATGTATATTCCAACTCAGCAGATCCCTCCAAATAAATGGTGTGAGCTTGCTAGGCCTTGGTTATACAAAAAGTTTTCAGTGCTCTTTGCAACTTGCAATTTGAGAAAGTTACTTACATTCATTGAAAACTCTCAAGTATTCTGTAGTTGGTTCAAAGTTCGATGCCTTAAATTTTTAATTAATTTTACTAAAATAGTAATTATGTAATTTTAACTGATAGACATACCTAATATATATCTTCAACGTTCCAGATTTAAAAATTTGATAAAAAATATCCCGATATAAAATATTAATTGAAATAATAATTTAAAATAATTTAGGGCATCAAGACTTTCACCTTGGCGTCATTTATAAAAGCTTGTTTAGTATCTACCTGAATCAGACATTTATTTTTGATTCATTTTTAAAATAGTGAGAGTGGCGTTTTGTGTCCTAATTTAAAAATCGAAATTTTTTAAAGCAGATGGCTAACCTCTGAAATGTGTATAAAATAGAATACCGATTGTTATAAAAGTTTCGTAAATAAACAGATTATACAGGACGTCATATTTTCAATATTTACTACAAACACTTAGAGGGATTACCTGGGTTGGGTTGCAGTACTCAAAACTAAACGGTGTGAGGGCCTACATATGTATAAATTAGCAAGTCAACGTTTATTTCGACAGCCAGGCGGCTTAAAAGGCTATCAAGGACTCTAGTGACATTTAAATTTGGTCTGGGAATGCCATAATAAACAGGAAAATCCTGATTTTTGCCAGGAGATGAGTAGCAGTCATCATCATCATCAGCATTCACTTGCTAACGAGGATGAATTACTCCAACTCAGGGATTTCTGTTGTGAACTCCAAGATGGCTAAACAGACCGATTCTCTAGCCGTAAATTTTGTCACAAAATTGACACACCCAATCACCACCATTTACCGGCTGTTGTAGGTGCGCTGCCCCATCGATGCATTCTCTGTCCTCTCATCCTCATGTCATCGACGCTGCTCTTCAAAAACTTGAAAGCCCTCGTAAATGGTACGCCTCCATCTCGGTCGGTTCGCGATCTGCTCCCAGTTGTTCTTCACATCTAAGCCGCACTTCTTCATGTTGGTCTTAAGAACATCCTTATACCTCTTTTGCTGCCCTCCCTGATTTCGTGAGCCGACTTTAAGCTGTTAATAAATAATTCTCTTTGGAAGACGTTCCGTTGGTATGCGGATTACGTGGCCAGTCCATCGCAGCTGGTGCCTGACAATCATCGCCTCAATGCTAGTTGTTTCCAGCTTCCTCCAGAAAGCTGATGTTTGTTCGCCGGTCCTGCCAAGAATTCATCTAAGACATCGTTGATGGTACTTTTCTAGGGTTTTAAATGCCTCCGATAAGTGGTCCAAGACTCACAGCTATACATAAGGGTAGGACCTACAATAGCATTATACACTCGCAAATTAGTTCGAACGTCGATGTTATGATTATCGAGGATTATCTCGTCCTCACACGGTCGAAAGCCGCGCTTGCTCATCTTATATGCTGTGGAATTTCATCTGCCGAGGTAAGAGTAACTCTCGATGTTCTGAAGGCTCCGTTAACTCGAATATGTGGTGGGACAGCCACAGTGTTTGGTGCAGGGTGGTAGAGAATTTATGTTTTGTTAACAAGTTGAATGACCGTGCCCACAAACATCGAAAACAAGGTCTGTGCAATGACACAACCCAGCTTTACGCCAGTTGTTATTGGAAATGGGTCTTCCGGCCGCTGTTGTTGAGAACCACTATTACATATTATCGCGAAGGAGTCGAAGTATCCGGATGAATTTCTGGGCACATCTGTTGAGCTTCAATACCTTCCACAGAGCCTCAGGGTTAACGAACGTCTTGACAAGGTCTATAATATTTAGAGGACGATTTTGTTCCCGTGACTTTTCCTGTATTTGCCTGGCACTAAATATCATGACCCTGTTGGGTTTCTAACCACATTGTGTTTCCGGCAAGCATTCTTCGGAGTATGGGAGAGGACGCGATTGAAGAATATTCTTGCAAGAACCTTGCCGGCGATGGAAAGGACCTATCTCCTTTCTTAAATATAGTGACAATTGAGGCATTTCAGCAGGCATGGTTTCGGTGTTCCATTTTTGGTTATTAGAACATGAGAATGTTCCAATATCACAAGTCCTCATTCTTTCAAAAGCTCAGGAGATATGCTATCAGAGCCAGCTGCTATGTTCATTTTATAAGTTGTCGAATAGCTTTATCAACTTCCTGCAGAGAAGGTACATCTCCCAAGTGTGGCAACCGATCCAGTGTTGCATTATCGCCATTCGTGTCCCTGTTTAGTACATCCTCAAAATGATCCTCCCACCGGGAATCAATTGACGTGCAGTCCCTTAGAAGACGAGAGCCATCTCTGATGGTTTGCAGTGGGTTGAGACTCTGTGCAGAGTAAATGGTCTTAGTGGCATGAAAGAAAGATCTGGTGATGTTGCTGTCGACTAGTTGTGGCATTTCGATCGATTTAGCCGTCCACCACTGATTCTTCAGATATCGAGTTCTTCGTTGTACTTCAACATTCGCCATTTGAAAGAGGCGCCTTTTTTATGTGTAGCAGTACTTGGAAATGGACCAATATAATTATAAAGAATGTCAGTTTGACAGTATAAATAGATAAAAGAAAAGTTTTCCTTATTTTGGTAACAAAGTCACTAGAATAATCTTTAGAATTTAGCAAATTATTGAGTATTCTCAGGAGACTACAACATTAGAGTAGAACACGAACCCAGCATCAGATTCTAATATGTTGGCTATCTACCATAACCAGGTACTTAATGTTATTGAAGTACAGTATTTTAAAACGACTTCTATAGATAGATAGCCATTAATTAATTACTGCATACATTTTAGATGATATTTTTGGTATAATTTCTTAAAAACAACATAAAATATCCTTATATCGTTGATTGTTGCGGTTTGTAAGGTGATTACTCAATATTCCTGTTTTTTTTTTTTGGTAAGTAACACTACTAAGAGTTGGTGTTCTTATGAATGACGTTTCTAATTATTTAGATGCTTCTTCAGGTTAAAAAATTTACAGAAACACAATATCAAAGTCTTCTTATATATCTGTGACAAATATTACATCGTACGATCCTGCGATTACCATATTCCTGTAAACTGTAAAAATAGGATTAAAAAAAGTGAGACAGTTAAAGTTTTACTGTAAATGATTTTTATGTACATTAACAAATCAAACAAAAATCTACAAAATAACACGTTTTTATATATTTGACCTCAAAATAATGGTTACCGTTCATTTAGACTGAATAATATAGGTAGAAGAGGCATACTAAAGAAAAAAATTAAAGGTTGGTTCTTTATAAAATTCAAACTGAAGCGCCATATGGCAAACAGAAGCTATAGCACAAGACGGGCACGCGCCTTTTTAACTGACATTACACTTCAAGCGTGTCCTAAAATGTTATTATATTATTGAAATTTTCTAAGTTGATGGGCAAGCAATAGACAAAAGCTTATTCGTAATATTAACAATGTGTTTCTTCGATAATATCACTATAATGATCTGAAATATACGTTCATATAGATTTGTACAACGCAGAGCTGTGTCAATAGGCTTTTGCTAATCACAGTCGATGATTTTAGAATGTTATCCTGCAATGCTGAGAATTTAATATCTGTTCAAAAGAGGTTCGTATAGCATTCAACGTTTCCCTATTATGCGGGATCAGCATCTTCAGGACGATTACTCACTCTATTCCGAAATGTGTACCTATCTAAACAGTTTGTTTGAGCGCCCGGATGACTGCGTGTGCTCACAGTTTTGTATTTACATCAGTATTGAAATTATAACTCCAGTTAAGAATGGACTACTTTTTCAAATCATATTTAATGTAAATTAATTTTTCAAACTGTTCTTACTGTTACTTTTACATGTTTTTCGGCTCTATTTGTATTTTATACAGGGTGTTTCTATATTCGACCGACAACACTCTACCACACACAGATCTAGAAAGGGGGAGATAAAACTGTTTACATTTCCAAGCGATCAAACATCATTATTTGCAGATATCGATAATGCCAAACTTCCGCTGTGAACCCCGCATTTAATACCTTTGTTTTAAAATACACTATTTTGATACGGTATTTTTTACCGTTTTAAAGCAAAATATAACTTAGGTGATGGTATTAAGTTTTGTATATAATAAAACGATATAACCAAGATATTTTTTAGCTACTTTTTTTATGAATTTTAACAGTTTCAAGGCATATTTCACCAAATCATAACTTAATTATGAAGTAGACGTGACAACTCTGTAAAGCTAAGTAACTGAGTAGTACGCCGATAATTTACGATATCCATTCTTGTAATCAACTGGTAGTTTGAGGTCTGTTGCCAAATCTCCTTTGTGCTCGTGTTTATTTGCTGTTAGTTGGTGATTTTGAGTGTTTTTTTTTTTGTGCAAAAACTATAATAAACAATTAACAATGGTGCGTCAGTATATAGTTTGTACAGTGGTGTAGTTTACTTGCTCTACAAATTAAACATAAATTGCTGTAAATAAATACCTAATGTCATTGTTGATTTTTGTGATGTTATATGGATGCTAGGTTCATCTTACACTATTTAAATCAACGTTTAATTATAAACCAAGGTTGCACTTCGTTAGATAACTAAATATATTAATACTGAATAGGTAGGTTCCGAAAGAATTCAATAATTTCATATTGTAGGTTTCCAGTAAATTCGGAAAGACTACAGCTTTTGGGTCTGGAAAATCAGTGTGACCCAAAGTATGCACAAATATGCTCAAACCATTTTAATGTGAGCGACATTCAGATAACTGAGATTACTGCAGCAAATTAGACCAGACGCTGAACCTCAATTACCATTTCCTTTTAATGAGCCTCTGTCATACAGGTAATTATAAAATAGATACATACTTATTGGCTTAATAAAATGTGTCTATATAAAATTTAAGGTATAATGTTCGCTAATATTTTAATAAACATATTGTGTATTTACCTATTGTATTTATATTATTATTTAATGTGCTCTAAATATAACGTTATCAATCATCTATATTTTGTAATAACACATTTTTCTTTAATTTCTTATTGTATTACATTTATTTATCACATTAAACATTAAATTTCGAAATTACTTTTGGGGCACCAAGTATTTGCCTACACACTGTATATAGGTAATAGTTTCCCAGACATATATAGGGGTGCTACCTATCTCCTATCTAATCCTATAACCATCATCGTCTAAAGATATTTAGTATTAGATAGGGTAAAAATAAGATAAAATATATTTTTGTCATAAATCATGATGGATCATAAATAAAAAAAAACTACAATTTATCATCGCTTTATATCACTTTAGTGAACATCAATCGTATAATTAAAGTATAAATAATGCTTTAAAACCGCACGCCACTGATACATAAAACGAAATCGAAACGACGAATCAGGTACAACGTTGTCATTTTTTTTATCTGTCCTTTTCTATCTTATATATCAACTGCCAATATATGTCTGATTGTAAACAAATGTGAAATGAATTATGAATGAAATTTTAGATAATGTTATATCTCTCGAGTTTCTAGATCTGTGCTACCACAGAAAGCTCTCGCTAATTCATGCATTTTGATATAGGGACATATACTCTTAAATGCCTTAGTTGTCTAGTTACAGGGTCTCAAAGGTTCAAATTTAAAAAGTCTCACTAACCCCTATAGAATGCCACTGGTTTTTTTTAAATATTGCTTATCTCAAATACTACTTTTTAAAAAACATATCGGTCACGAAATTCTAAAACAATATTTAAGGGCATTTGGGAATTATGGCAAAGTGGGTGCCGCGTGAGCTCACAGTCGAACAAAAACAACACTGAAAAAAATATTGTACGTAAAACCAATGAATGGTTGTCATCAATATTTTGAACATTAATATTATGAATTGGTCACTGTTACAATGAATTTTGATCATAAATTAATAATTTCATACATAGAAACAATGTACGATGAAACATTAATCAATAAATGCAAGACATCGAAAATGTATGTTTTTTTTTCATCAATATAATGTCACTATTTATTGCTTCAAAGTTTTAAATTTATTAATTTATGCTCTTCGTTTTTAACACAATAATTTGTAAATCATACACCTATGAACAGCGAACATAAAAACTAATAAACGATCATCGTTGATTCAATGGATGCTAAGCATTCATTTTACGAACCTAACCATTAAATTCTGAATAACGCGCGCAAATCAATGCACCCGGACCATAGACTGAATACTCAAAACATTGAACATAGACATAGACATAGACATAGACATTTCATGGATATTTAGTGCTATCCGCTAAGCTATGTTCCAAAGGTGCCAGTGGAAAGATAAGCCATTTAAAGTACACAATAAAAGACTCTCAAAAATCTTTTTTATTTTGTGCTAAAACAGTTCAAGAAATAGAAGAACATATAATAAACATTAAAGGAAGAAAATCTGCAATTCAACCGTACTTATGGGTTCTATAAGTCTATTCTAAAGGCGCACACTGTTTACTTAAAAACCTGTTATTTTGATTAATAATAATAATATAATAAATGACTTTATTGAGAACTTAGAAAAGTTACACAAAAGGCGAATCATCCTCTCCTAGCTTAACATATTAGCAATACTAAAGATAACCGCATAATAATAACAACAACAAAAACCCTGATACATAAAAAAAGGCAATGATTCCTGGATGCCCTGCGGCACTACGCAATGTCCTGGGACCAGACACTGCCGTTCCCAAAATGACAACCTGACTTCTATCATTCACATATGTTCCGAGAGACACAGCAGACTCCTCAAAGCCCAGGTAACCCACAAGGGCCAGCAACAAACCATGACCAATGCGGTCAAATGCCCCTTGCGTAGTCCAACAGCAGCAATGCCGTCAATCGACCCTGATCTACCGCCCCCAATGCATCATCCAGTATTTTAAGTCATGTCGTGGAGCAACTGTGACCTTGACGGAACCCAGACTGGACCTCCGACAACAACCCATGCCCATCAAGATATGTTTTCATTTGATTGCAGGTCACTCTCTCAATAGCCTTGGAGATCGCTGGGTGTATATTAATCGGTCTATAAGATCCTTAAATGTTGATGGAGTTTTAGTTTTGGGATTGGAATGACATTGGCTTCTTTCCAAAATGTTGGGAAGTTCCTCGTTTCTATATAGTAATTAACTAAATGCAGTATAAAGGGCATTATAAACGGACAACTACTACTACTAGTATATCAATACTGATCATGTCACTGCCTACAGCATTTGACTTAATCCCAAGCAATGCATCAAGTATCTCTCCATGATCCACCATTGTAAATTCAAAGTTAATATCAGGCCAAATTTTATTACCTAAGTAAAAATTGATCGTTCCTGAGTCCGGATTGTTGGTAGAAGTGGCCACAAAAAAATCATTAATATTATCAACATCATGAATAAAAGACGGTATTGTGATATTTTCCCTTGCATAAATGTTTAGATCTCGTAATAATTTCCAATTTTGTTTAGAAGAATTTCCGCGGACTTTACTTTCCAAATATAGTTTTTTCTCCCTTTTCACCTCAGACGACAGACGAATCTGAGATGTTCAGCATTTAATATTAACTAAATTAAAAATAAAGCCTTTAGATTTCGAGTGTCGTACAAATATGATTTAATTTATTTACAAAGCAGGTGCATCAAATCAATAGACGTACAGCAAGATAATTTTGAGTCTTATTTGGGCTTTTAAATTCTCTAACCATTGGTACTAGTATATTTGAACCATACTGCACTTTGCAGTACACATAATACATATGTACCTATATGCTCGCGATTATTGATTGAATACAGAACAATAATCACAATCTTTCGTAATAATAATTTCCGGCGAACACAATTACGTAAAACAATTATTATAACCCAATGTAATAATCAGCTAACATTGGTTTAACGTACAAAAGTCATAGATTCATGTTTCTCGTTCGTAACATTAATAACCTTCAGACATCCGTTTAATGTACAAAAGTCATAGATTAATGTTCATCGTTCGTAACATTAATAACCAGATAACATCGGTTTTACGTATTGGAGACATAAACTAATCTTCATCGTTCGTAACATTAACAACCTGGAAACATCGTTTTAACGTACAGGAGTTATAAATTAATGTCCATCATTCGTAAGATCAATAACCGGCGAGCATAAATTTATGTTCTTTATTTATTAATTCAACGTACAGAATTCGCTACCGAATTTATGTACGAACGTTCATTGTATTAATGTCACCCATCATCGGCTCAAATTTAATGTTGACGTTCATTGATTTGAAGCACTTTTTTATTAATATCACGTACCTTTTCGGTTCAGTGAACAACGAATTGATGCTTCAGAGGAGTGTTTGGGGCTGTTAAACCGCAATAACATGGAATTCTGTCATCGATATGTGACAATGGATGTAACATGGCTTTACTATTACACACCAGAATCCAAAAGACAGTCAGCTGAATGGACATCAATCGACGAACCGAATCTAAAGTGAGCAAACACGCAACAGTCGGACGGTAAGGTGATGGCGTCTGTATTTTGGGATGCGAACGGAATAATATTCATCAACTACGTCCAAAAAGATACCACCATCAACAGCGACTATTACTGTGCACTGTGGATCGATGGTAGGATGAAATCACAAAGAAACGGCCCCATTTGCAAAAGAAAAAAGTGTTTCATCAAGACAATGCACCGTGTCACAAATCGATGAAAACTATGGCAAAATTGAATGAATTGGGCTTCGAATTGCTTACCCACCCACCGTATTCTCCAGATTTAACCCCCAGTGACTTTTTCCTATTTTCAGATCTCAAGAGAATGCTTGCTGGAAAGAAATTTAGGTCCAATGATGAAATAATCGCTGAAACTAAAGCCTATTTTCACGAGCAAGAGACATCGTACAATAAAAGTGGTATCGA
Organism: Apoderus coryli; assembly: GCA_911728435.2. Taxonomy (NCBI): domain Eukaryota; kingdom Metazoa; phylum Arthropoda; class Insecta; order Coleoptera; family Attelabidae; genus Apoderus; species Apoderus coryli. The sequence goes on along the minus strand of OU452206.1, from coordinate 7,712,397 downwards.
AAAGTGTGAAAATCGCTATACTCGTTGTATTACCCTTTAAGGCAACTATGTTGAATAATAAAATCGAGTTTTGTCAACATTTTCTTTTTTTCTTACTCATCCTACAGACTTATTGAATTACCTTAATAAATGCCAGTCAGATAAAATATCTAAAAACAATTTTCTGTTGAAGTATTTTATGTATAGAGCAGATAACTAAATTACATGTAGTAATTAAAGCTGTATAAAAACATGTAATAAAAAATACCAACAATCTCCCTGAAGTAATCTTTAAATCTGAATCCAAAACATATACAGTCAGCATGTTATAAAATATTATGCACATGAACACGCTGCTGTATGCCCTCTCTATATCAATATAATTAATAATACCATGTGTGCCAATATTCCCGGGTTCACCTGGCCCTCGGTGTTCTCCCCCGCACGCGCGTTGTGTGGAATTTACCAAGGCATCTAAAATTTTAGTCATGTACATTTATTCATTTTACTATTAATTTATAATATAATTTGATTAATAAGTATCTACATATTGAAATGTAATGTACGCTCACAAATTACAACTTTCTACCACAATATACGAATGCTAGGCGTCAAGCATTTTAAAATGTTGCACTTTTTAATCAATACACCCATTATATGGTAAATTTATAATATTTTTAAGTTGTAAATTAAACAAGTACTTAGTTATGAGTATTCATATGTCTATCATAAAGTTATATTAAGCTGGGATTAGAAATCATCTAGACATTTACTGGAAAGCTAGATTTTTTCGATGGCAACACTGGCAGATTTGTGACTGATCTGCGGAGATGCATGGGAAATTTTTATTAAGCCTCTTTATTGTTGTTTGGGTTCTACTTGGTTGTTTGTTTTATTTTTTATATTGCTGTGGTGTTGTTATATGGCCCATGGAGACTACTTCATCTGGGTATTTCGTATTCTGAATTAAGCATTCTGGTACTTTTATAGTTTGTTAGATTTACTTACTATTAGTTGAGTGGCAAAATAAACGAGAGGCTTATGTTCAGCAGTGGACTACTATAGCTGAGTGATGATGATGAGTTGAAACTATGCAATTTTTGTCTTGCAATTGGGCTCAGGCCTGTTAGGCAATAAATTATTATTATTATCTAATTTTTAGAGATCTTTTAACTTTTTAACATTTATCGAAGAGTCTCAATCAGCATAAAATGGCATTAGCAGTCTTTTCTGCGGTCTATATTGTTGTGTAAATTTAAAATTGATATACATTTCATGATACTACAAAAATACTGATTTTTCGAATAAATCCAATAAAGAATGATTAAATTCGATACATCATTTGTAAGTTTTCTATAAACATTGCATTTGATAATCTTTTTTAAGCTCTAAAATTAATTTATAATGCAATTTTAATGTGTGTATGTATATTTTTCTGTCGATGTTTCACAGCTTTGCTAAGGACGTTAAGGTGAGATTATTTGGTCAAAGTAAATATACTTTGGCATATCAACGCCAAATCATAAATTAACCATATCCAAATAAAATAAAAAATACGAATCTTAAAATTTTATTGTAATTCAGAACTAACAATGGCAGCGGTCAAATACATGTCTCTTCACAAGCAATTTTTTAATTAAATTTTTTGGTAATAATTAACTCAAGTCAAAGTCTGCAAAATTTCCACTTTCTTAAACCATGCCGCTGTTAAGGATGGGATCACAGACTTATGTCTATTTTCTTATAAACTAGACTTCGTTACGAAAATTGGGCTGATGAGTGAATTATGATCAGGTATTAGCTAGAACATTATGTAGTCGCAGTAGTGGGACTAGTACTTTCGAACCTACTCACAACGATTAATTTTTTTGAATTCTGAAAATCAATCAATTACATAAAAACCGTACCATATCATATTAATATTGACAAGTTTTAGAAAGTAAAATTTGTGAAAATCCACCTATAATTTCTATTCTATAGGTTGGGCAATTTAAGTTTTTTAAAAGTTCTATTTTCAGGAGTGATATGGGTAGTATACAACAACACTATATGCAATTAATTTCTAAAAGTGACCAAATTATGGCAAATTAATAAATACGTATTTCTTGCTATTTCTACAAGTGGATATATTTTTGAATCATTTAAGATGATTAAAATATCCTCTAAAAATGTTGAAATATAATTAAATAATTATTTGTCTACTGGGAGTTTGTTAGTGGAGAAATAAAAAATTCTTATATTATCCATACTTTCAATTTATTTGTATTTTCAGTTTCGCAATAGTGACATGCAGAAAACCACATACTGAGGGTTAAAATACTTAGATATAATGTCATTTTTCAGAATACAAGCACACAAGATTGGCAAAAACACAACAAACAAGTTATTTTGTAATCTCGAAAACAAATTTCCATCTTCAGGTACCAGTACATTTTACCAAAGCCTTTTGAGGAAGATAATTATTCAAAATTACATAAAAACAATTAACAAATAAATTAATGATTCAAAATATTTTTAAAAACCATAATAAAATAAAATGAACTTTGTTTAAAATCAAAGTAACTGTCGACTCCAGTCGAAACCTTGTATTGTATCTTCTCTACAGAAGATTCAGTTTATAATGCTATTTATTAAAATAAACAAACACTTCTGTAAGCTGTTGCAGGTAAAGAATAAACGTGCCTGTAAACTTTATAGTCCTTGGTTCAGACAGCCATTGACAGACATGCAGACCCAATACAGGCTTTCGAGGGTCATCACATCACCTTGCATAATGTGGTTTACAATAGGGCAGTGGTCTCTTCCCGTTTTTTACAACAGAATAGGCCGATGAGTTGATTGATCTTTTTTTTTTCTGCGTAGATTATTATTTTTTTGTTGCTGGGATTGGGTTAAATACCGTTAGCTATATTATTAGATTCATATTGTGTTAATGAAAGTAGATGATATGCTATACTCATATCATTTTAATAAAAAAATATTTAATAAGGAAAGAAATATGTGTGTGGTACAATAAAATTGATTTATTTTTATGTAAAAAATATTGATGCTTGTTAAAAATTGTTTTTTATGGCAATAAGTCCAAACCACTGAATACAGGGTGTTTGGGTGTTTAGTAGAGATTTTGGTTAATTATGAAGATTAATAAAGATAAATTTGTAAAAGTTTCACATTTTTAATAATTATGGCTATAGTTTTAACTGATTTATATATACAGCCTTAACTTTTTTTTTAGTTCTTGTACAAGTACAGGCTGTCCAGATTTCGTTGTAATTGCAGGGTAGCTTCGTTATTATGAAAGTTTGCGAGATGCAGTTTTCGAGTCACGTTGCTACTTTTTTGTGAAACTCACGATGCCCTAATCTTATTTTGGGTAACACATGTAGTTATTTTTTACAAAACAAAGACGTCCACTTCACAAAATGTTTTATATTGATGTCCACTTAGCCAAACATGTTTCGGAACTCACTGTTCCATCATCAGTGGCATTAATAAGCTTTTACAAAAATCTTACCTAGTGTCTAAGCCGTATACATGGATTTTCGAAACATGAATACATTTTGTGAAAACTATTCAATAGTATAAAAACAATAAATGAGGTCAAATGATAAAATTTAGAAAACTTAAAAATTAATTACACCAATTGCAAACAGTAAATTTCATAGTGAATGGATTATTTAAGAAAATACATGTAGTTATCGTTATACAGGGCCGATGTCAAAAAAATCACTTTTCGGACCTCTCCCGTATCTCGGAAACTGTAAGAGTTATTGGAAATATATAAACGGTGTTTGATAGATGTTTTTATGTGGTGTCCATAGAGGTACATTTAAATTTTTGATTTAGTCTCAGTTTCAAAATCTGAACCAAACATATATTTTTTTAAATGGAACCTCCCTGATTTTTTTTAGCCATTAAAATTTATTTTTATTTTTTCATTTCAAATAGTATATGACACTTAATAGTTTTATTTTTAGAAATATCAAAAATTGAGAGCGGTATTGAAAAATTTATTATGAGAATTTTTGGACTAGAGTCGCCACGAGATGAGACGAGACGAGATCTCGTCTCGAAATTTTGAGATAAGGTTTTTCGAGACGAGACGAGACTAAAGTTCGTTTCGTCTCGTCTCGTTTTGTCTCGTTTGTCTCGAGTATTAGTAAAAAAATATATAAACATTAGAAAAGTTAATTAGACTTTTTCGATGTGAGACCAATCTATCTCCAATCTAGCAGTAAAATATCTAGATATCAAAGAAAAACAACATCGCATTCAAAATACATAATTCAGAATATAATATATAGGGCTGCCTTATAAAGTTTTAAACAAAGTAAAAGACTTTTAATTTTAAACTAGAATTATATTTTCTGAGAGTATAAATGCAATAATCAACAGCCAGTAAATTCAAGGCGTTCCTTCAGAACGCCTTTTTGCAAAAGCTTGTTTAGTAGGCACTAAACTTCATGCGGAGTCGTTTATTATTATGTCTTAACTCATGGTACAGTTCTTTAATAAAGGTTTTATATTTTATTCTAAATTTTATTTTTTATTTATAATTACGGGCACGTATTACCAGATCACACCCTGTTTTTTATTAATTAACATTTAAAATATTATTATTGTTATTATAAATGGTTTGAATTGTTTTAAGTCATTACAATTTTTCGAGATGTCTCGTGTCGTCTCGTCTCGAACTTGTCTTGAAGGATTTTATCTCGTCTCGTCTTGAAATTCGAGATAAAATGCTCTCGAGACGAGACGTCTCGTGTCTCGCGGCATCTCTATTTTGGACACCCTGTAATTTTGGTATAGTGTTAACTTATGTCGCGATTATGTTATTAATCTTTAAAATATCAAAATTATATAGGTAGATTCAGTGAAAATTGCTGTTTTGATGCCTTAATAAACAACAAACAAACAACAATGTGTGAACGTATATTTCTACAAGAACAAGAAAAATATTCTAAAAATTAATAACTTAAGGGATAATCGACAGAATTTAACGCTATACCAAAATTACAGGGTGTTCAAAAAAACCTCATTACAATAAATTTTTCTATAACGTTCTTGATTTTTGATATTTATACAAATAAAACTATTAAGTGTTATATATAATTTGAAAAATATGCAATTTAAATGGCTAAAAAAATCAGGGTGGTTCCATTTAAAAAACATAGCTAAGTGGTTCATATTTTGAAACTGAGACCAAACAAAAAAATTAAAGGACAACACGATGTTTTTGGCGACACCTAGTGTGAGGAGGCAATATGCCCGGTCAAACACAGTTCACAACCGATGCCCGAACGAGAAGCAACAATTGCTTCATATCTTATTGCCAACACTAGATGCACCCGAATTCCCTGGCGGGATGCTTTATTTGTGAATTGCTTGTTACATAAAGTAGCAAGACTTTCAGTTATGTTGGAAATTTGGTTCACACTACCATGCTTTCACCAGACGGGCCGTTTCGTTGATCCACAACCCATCAGTGGTGATCGCCAGGCAGTGTGACCCAAATCTCCAACATTTACGAAGAGCTTATACTAGCAGGAGAGTTGAAAAAACATCTTGTTGTCTTTCAACTCTCGGATCTGGATAATGATCATTATCCAAGGCTCGTTTTATAAGATAAGACCTCTAAATTTCGGCAAAAGTTTCTTATGCTATCGTTGGAATTTATATCACTCCTTATATAAGAACCAATTATCGCGTAGCATCGTGAAGGTCTTCTTCAGCCTGCGTTGATTAGTGATTATCGCTACGGAAGCTTCTTGATTTATTCAGATCCATATTTTTGTTGGAGCTGTGATTAAGTAAGGTTAAGACTTTTACCAGTGCCTTCGTTAACGGGCGCATGAATAGCAAACCTTATTTGATCTAAATAATCATTCTAGCATATTTCGTCGTTCATTGTTGTAGCTGGTGCTGATAGAATTGTTATATTATCCTGTTTAACTTGTCCGTTGGCTCTAGGCGAACCAGCTACGTTATGTATAACTTAGACCCCAAGTTTTGCGGTGAAATCAACCCAAAGCTGCTTGAACAACGGCATACTCTTCGTACTTGAGGCAGCTTTGAAAAATAATTATTGATAAAATCATCAACGACCACTATTATACAAGAATTTCCGTGTTTACTTTAAAAAAGGGCCCAAATGCCTCAATGACTCCCTACATTTTATTTTTCGATTACAATGAAATGTGCTAAATTGCTAAAGCTAATTTCATACAAATTTATTTTCAATCTAACGTATTTACACAAAAAAATATTTCATTATTTCAGATATTTTTTTCATAATCATCAAATAATAAGGCAGATGTCATGGCGTAATAAAACAGTTAATATAATGTATAGGCAAGACGTTAGATACGGATATAGGAATGGTCACCTGCCCAATTCATTTTCAGATTTTTTGTCAGTTCATGTGTGAAAATCTGAAAATTATTATATGTTCACCTGTTGGTTGGAGATATATTTTAAAATGCAAAAATATCAGACTAATTTTCCACCTATAAATCAATTTGTAACAAAATTAATAATTTACATATTATGTTGCATATATATCGCTAAGAAACTCGTTATTCGAAAATACATAAGAATATTACTAAAACATGGTAGTTACATTGTAAAAGATACAATAAAGTTCTTATTTCTGTGCTTCGCGAGTCGCTATTCCAAAATATGTAATTTTAATATTTATGAAACTTAATTTGTCTTCAATCTTAATGCTTTATATAGTTTTTTTTTTACTTTTCTTTGGGTATAATTGGTTTAATTATAAATAAAAATAACTGAAATGTTTAATTTGAAAAAAAAAACCAGTCCATAGTCATATTTTATTCAGCAGCACGTATGCAACGTGCAACGTATGTTTCGGCTTGAACGCCTTCATCGATATCTACAAAAAAATCACACATTCAACAAACATATCCAAGAAAAAAAAATTGTTTTGTTAGCTTGTTCCTACATTTTTCTGCATTTGGTTTGCAATGGTTAATATCAAATATTTGGCATAATAAAATATTTTTTCAAAGGCAGAAATTTCATTGATTTAGTGTTATTTACATCTTCAAGGCATTGTTATATTGCGAAATATTATTTTTAAGTGAATTGATTAGGGTCGGCTTTCTCATCTCTTAATTAACATCTTAATAATGTTTGGACAAAATATAACATTCTTACAAACTTTTGAAACACGAAAAAGTGTTTGGTGTTTATTTATGAGATTGTCGCAATATATATTACATGTACAAAGAAGTGCTATAAAAATGTGATCATCCATTGGAAGTTTTTACTCAAATATTTCCCGAATAGCTTTTAAGAGGTTTACTAGGGGGTCAAAAGAAATTGTTTGTGAATTTACCATGGTTCATGGGAAACGATAATTACGAAAACATTTTATTACAAAGTTTTTTGCTAAAGCTATGTTAAGTAACTTGAAACCACTCAAGTGAAGGATAATTATATTTATCACAAACTAAGTAGGTATATTACGAAAGCGTACAGGAGAAATTTTATTTTAGAATTCTGCCAATTTTTGCAAAATACTGTAAAAAAATTCGGAATTTTTTTATCATTCTGACTTTTTTTACAAAATTCTGTAAATCAACTCAGAAAAAATTCAGCAAATTTGAAAATATTAATAGGATCAGGAATTTTTTGGATAAATCAAATTTTCTCCTCTGGTTCAGAAACATGTTAATAATTGTAAAGAAGACGTTGACCGGATTTATGATATCTCCGAATTCTATTGAGATTTTTTTTTTTAATTTGAACAGTAGTTTTTGATTTTTTAACTTGGGATTTTAAAGAGAACGACGGATGAATTGTGTTAGCATGGTTACTATAAGCATAGATACATTAACTTGGTATTAAAATCAACTTTTGAATTTGAGATTAGAACTAATAAAATCGTTTCTTGTTTGGCATAATATTGGGTATTTTCGAAATTCTGAGAACTTTCAGCATTGACTTAACTTAACAATTAAGTTCCTTTCTCTTTTTGTGACATTTAGAGACTTCTAAACTTAATAAGTGTACAGGATGTCTTAACTGAATCCACTAGCAGCAAAAATATTATTGTTTTAAATCTCGAAAGACTGGTGGTCTTTATCGCTAACATTATTATAATTTAAATCACAAATATGGCTCTAAAACTAGTGCATTCTGATAAGAACACCCTTATAAAAAATATAAAAATTATATAAACAATTTAGAAATAAACTGTGCCCTCGAAGAACAAATAACTTTCTAAATTTAATTTTATTATCGTAAGATCTTGGTATCGAGAAAAAGTTATAGTTTTGAATAAAAAAAGCCACCTGTTATTTTCTTGTATATTTGTTTATACGAGTATATATGGCTGAATGTCGACTAAATTTATACGAGTATTGCAGCCTACTTCACACCATTTGTAGGTATAATAATTTTATTCGGCAAGTTTTGTAAATTATATAAGGAAAATAAGATTTTTTTATGTATCGCATTTTTGGTACTTGGACCTTTTTTACTTTCCCGATTCAGAAGAAGTATTATGAACGCGCTGAAAAAAATTAGAGATAAAGACAGATATAACCATTTTGAAGCCCCTGAGATGATTAAGACCATTTTTAGATAGAAGTCTGTCTGTCGGTGTGTATTCTTCCACGATAGCGCCTAAACCCTTCAACTAATTGAGCTAAATTTTGGTATATGAGTTTGGGGGATTCCTAGGATGAACCCATTAGCTTTATGGTTGAAATCGCATTAACCCTGTGATAGTGGTGCATACAACAACCCCTAAATTTTTAAATAGCAGTACGTTTTATACTAATAACAGCAATAGGACTTTTGAAATTTGCCTAGACATAGTTCTCTAGAAAATTGCATTTTCATCCAATGAACTCCACGCTAGAATATTGAGGCGATAATTTAACCTCCGGGAATGTTTTGGGCTGAGGCTGATACAACCGATATTTTACACTTTTGACAAACGGCTTTGTTTACTATTTGATCGGGTGTTTTTCAAATGCCAAGTCTAATAAAATACCAATTATTTCTGTTTTGCAGTTTATGTATTTATTAATTTTGACTTTAATTCACACCGTTCACGAAAGGCGATGTACTCTAGAATGATAAAAAATTCCGAGTTTTTTAGAGAATTCTGTAAAAAAGTCAGAATAATAAAAAATTTCGAGATTTTTACGGAATTGTGCAAAAAAAGAAATCTAAATACTACGCTTTCGTTGTAAATTAATTATAAAACAACCTACAATAATCAAAAGGGAAATTAACAATTACATGTTATTTAGGATAAAAGTTTCTGCATACTGCCATTTATACAATAATATTGTACTTTACTACCATTTATTTGGTTTTCTTATAAATATAGAAATTTGAAAATCAATTTAATAAAACAGTAGGGAAGAATAAAGGAGGCTCTAAAAGTGTGAATATCATTTAGTCTCAATGATCACTTGTTATTTAAAATTAGATATTTTTTGCTGTAAAATTTTAATTGGTACCCATTGATGGATATAAGAATTAAATAATTGTTGTTGTTTCTCTTTTATGGCGCTTTTCCATTATTATAAAATTTATCAGAAAATATTAAATTAACTGACTAACAAACTATTTTACAAGTGTTATCTGTTCTGAAATGGCCAGTTAGGCATTAAACAAAGATGAAAAAGACCGAGAACATATTAATGAAGTGTTCTTTGTGTAATAGGGATTCCTAAATTAAGAAAAACAAAAAAAAGGTATTTTCTGCTTTGGTCGCTCTGGTCTGTGTCTTATAACGTGCCTGGCTAAACCCATAATATAAATTCAATATTTATAAATTTTTCCATAACCGTGTCCATTACAGAGAGTAAAAATTTTGCTGACTATATATGTTGGTTCTGTTTTTTGAATTAACTCAATATAGAGTACCTATATATTTTTAGAATGATCTCAGGAGTTTTGCTGGAGCTGAATGTCTTCTCTGTACCAAAATAAAGAATGTTTTCCATTCTTTTTTCTTCCACAGGCAACTAAACTTATAGAAAACAATACATCTGATTAATTTCAGCTTCTTTAGAGCAACTTTGTGTGATCGCGTTTAAACTGAAACTAAATTTGACGTTCATTGTTGTTAATGATAGTTTCAAAATCAACAATGGTTTTAATTACCTAGGTGTTTCTTCTTAATGGTTATTTACCTAGAAAAAAAATATTGAATGTCGTTAGGGGAATGAAGAAAAATATTCATTCCTCAGGTTGGTAGTAAAAAAAATGCTTAATATAAATTTTAACAATATTGCAACCCTGTGGATGAATGGGGTGGACACAACCCCCAAATTTTCATATAACAGTAGGGAGTATAATTTCAAAGCATTTTTTATAGGTATAGGTTAGTTCTGACATTTGCCCCCATAATTCTCGAGAAAATTGCGTTTGAAATTTCATCAATTAGGAAGTTGGAACCTATAACTCTTAATAGAATATAATAAAGTAATTTTATAAGGGTTTTTGGGGTATTGATAGAGCTCTTGCAATTTTTTTTCATTTCTAGTTTTGGAATAAATTATTTTTATTATTCTTAAAATTCTATTTCGTTGCGCAAGTCATATATTTCACATTATATCTTGTCGGGAAAGTTTTGGGGCGACACAACCGATTTTTTTAAATTGATGTTATTGGAATCCCTACTATCTCAGTCCGTAAGTATGTATGTGTGTGTGTGTGAAAGTGTAAGTAGTTAAACGCGCGCGGTGGGCGCAGGTGTGTCTCATCGACGACGTTGGTCCACCTGCCCGCCGCCGTGCCTCGGTGCACAGGTGCCACCCTCATATTACTTATACCGCCAAGACGAAGTGGTATCTATAACCGCCCTAACGGCCTGCATACAATAAAAACCCACTTGTGCTGCTTCTTATTCTTGGATTGCGGGTTCATGAACTTGCTCTGTACTTTACATATATAAGACACGCCTAGGTCAAAGCTGTTGAATTTTTTCGAAATTTCAGTACTGCATTTTAAAAAGGCATGCTATGTAGATTTGAGTATTCTTCATATTAAATTATAAATAAACTTTCGATTAAGTTTTAGACTCAAGTTAGCAAAGCTTATTTGAAATAATTCTTATTTATTTTATTTTTTTATAAAGAATGAACTTTTCTTTTAAATCTACAAATAAAAAAGTTTTTCCTTTTCCGAACTCTATCCGTGGACGCATATTGTATACAGGGTGTCCCCTCTCAATTGGAAAAAAATTCTGGGGCATATTGAGGAACCATAGACAAGCAGTTTGAGATAAGAGACTGATGTCCGGAAGTGCATGGTTTTCAAAATACAGGGTGTCAAAGTTTTTTTCAAAAAAACCTTTTTTTATCAATCTCTCAAAGACACGTTAACCGATTTTCTTGAAACTCGCTGGTGCATGGGGATTTTGTTCGCTCCACTCGTGGTTATTACGAGGATTGAATGTCCCCTCGCGCGAAAATCCTTTTTTATCGCTCGTGAAGATTATACTTAAAAAATCAGCGTTTTCATCTGCTTGACCGAGCAACCACTCGCAGAATTCGAGCCGCCGAGGAGCGTCGCCCGGCAGTAGATGCTGCACCTTTTGAAGTTTAAATAGATGCAGATCGTGGATCTAGTTGCTAGAGTTGTGGTGGCAGAGGAATTTATCACGAACGATCCAGGCGTGTTTGCTCGGGTGCGCGAATCCTGGCTCGACAGGTGCAGAAAATGCATCGAAATGCATGGTGAACACTTTGCTCCACTATTAATAATAAATTATTTGTAAAAAAGCCTCTTTGTTTTTCTTTCTAATAATAAAGACCCTTTTAGTAAAGTTTTTAATAAAAAAATTTTCTCGAAAACGGAGAGAGATACGAAAAAATATCAAGTGACAAAAAAGTTGTATTTTTAACTGAGCTTTCTAAAAAATATATAAAATTTTCAAAAAAGTCAGTAGCGTACATTTTTTTGTCATTTTTATTCGTGACACTGTCCCCCGGGGCGCCACTGGAAGTCATAATTAACATTTAATTAGTGCTAACTGAGCGTCTTATTAAGCTTATCTCACCAGCGAATTTCAAGAAAATCGGTTAACGTGTCTTTGAGATATTGATAAAAAAAGGTTTTTTGAACAAAACTTTGACACCCTGTATTTTGAAAACCATGCACTTCCGGACATCAGTCTCTTATCTCAAACTGCTTGTCTATGGTTCCTCAATATGCCCCTGAAGTTTTTTCCAATTGAGAGGGGACACCCTGTATATAAATATGTATTGTTCGTGATAATTGTAAGAATGTCCTATTGTCCTATTTAACATAATACTTTTGCTTTTGGAGGCTTTAAATGTTTTTTGATTTTTTAATGTTATCAGTAATGTCAAAATTGTGCTCCATCGATTTATATATAATTAATTTTGTAGAGTACCTGAGGAAGACAATATAGATGGAGATGTCGAAAAGTTGTGTTTATATGTATATGACATGAAATAAAACCAAAATTTATTTCAACTTTCGAGTAATTTTGTGCATCTATATTACCCAAGAAAAAAAATAAAATAAATAAATATATAAAGGTTCAGGAATTGGAAGATCAAAAGATGAAATAATTCTGTTCGCGCCAAGACGCAATTTGATGGCACGATACTTTATATAGTAATTGTGTTAAATTAAAATTTTGAGCTTATATTTTGAAAACTTGCTTTAAATTAACAGACAGGTGTTAAGTTAAATTATTATTATTCAAATAGAAAAATGGTAATAGTACAATGTATATTATTATGTCTTGAAAATTATCAGAAATTATGTATCTATTTGTTTCTTCTTTAACCAAAACTATATTTACATTAAAACAAATTTTCTAGGTAATGTAGTTCTATAACATACTGATAAAGTTAATGTTGTTTCAAAGATATTAACCCAAATTTACCGTTTAAAAACGGATTCAAGGTTTTTTTGCACCACTTAGCCGCTTGTTTGATCAGCGTCTAAACTATCTATCCCAGGCTATAATTTGCAATTGAGTACTCTGTTGCAAAAATCTGAGGTACTCCGCTTTTTGACATAAAAGCAATACGCTTATTCAGTCAGTATGGTTCTGATCACGCAAATACAACATTATCGAGCACGGACGAACGGATAAAAAAACGGTTGTGTCAGCCCAAAACTTTCCCGAAGGTTGAACTATCGATATCGCCTCAATAAGTTATAGTGGAGTTCATTGCGGATGCTGTACATTATAATCTAAAAGAAGAAAAGAGTTCCGCTTAAAATGTGAGATGAAGTTAAGAATCTGGGGTGATCTTTGACGCTAAACTTAGTTTTGTGGGGCATGTGGTTGATGTGGTTTCGTCTTCCTATAATAAGAGTCTGGGTTTTGTCCTGCGAAATAAAAAGCATATTGTGTCACCTAAAACACCTATTTTGCTATATAATTCCTTTATTCTGTTGCTTAGAGAGGATTCAGCGAAGATTTGTTAAATATTTGTGGTTTAAGTGTGACGGGGTGTATATTTCCTACTGATCAACTTGGCCGTTTTAATTTCGTACCTCTTGATAAGCGTAGAGAGTATGCTTCACTCGTGTTCCTATTCAAGATTGTGAATGGCATCATTGACACTCCTGACTTACTTTCAATGATACCTTTTCATTATCCAAATACGAGAAGGCATAATGAAGGTTCTAGCTTTTACTTACCAACCGCCATTGTTTGAGATGTGTTCTGTTTGTGACCCGGTGAGTTGATGTGTTTTTTAATACTATTTCTTATATTTATTAAAAAAGTGTTTTTTAGATAAATAGTATTATTTGTTGTTTAAACCGTTCTATTTTGTATTTGTTCATTTTTTCTGATTGTAATGTTTGTATCATTTATAATTTTGAAACGTTATGTATTTATTTTAATTTTATTGTTTTGTAATGAAAATTAGATGATCGTATTACTGTTATCGTATATACATTCGCAATTTAGCATATATTGGTATTGAAACCAAATCATGCTTTCGCAGTATAATTGTAATTTTATTTAGGTTTTCTATCTAGAGTTTTTCTAGTCTGCGTAAAACCCATTTTATGAAATACTCTATACTTGTGGAGTGGAGTGGAGGTGACCGTGTTTCATTGCATTGCATCACTATTATACCAAACACACAAATAAGATCAATGCACAATACTTTAAATTCTTACCATCCAAAGTTGCAATTCACTACTGAAATAGAGAATCAAAAAACAATAATTTTTTTAGATCTTATATCAATAAACACCAATTCTGAACTAAAAACCAAATGGTATACAAAACCTACATGGTCTGGTAGATATACTAACTTTCATTCAAAACATCCTATATCCCAGAAAAAAGTGTGGTTATTGGTTTCGCTGATAGAGTAATAAAATTGACAGACCCAAAATATAGAGAATGTTGTAGAAATGTTGCAAACAAAATTTTTAAGAAACGCATTCACAAATTTTACAATAACGATGAACAAAACAAAGTTACCAACAACAATATAAAATACATATCCATTCCTTATATACCAGGTTTCTCACATGTAGTCTACCAAATTCCATGTAACAATTGGGATGGTGTCTATACTGGACAAACCATGCAAAATTTAGAGAAAATTTTCTGAAGTAATCCATCTATGGAGGAGTGAATAGTATTATTTGAATAAAACGACGTCTACTCCACAAAATAACAAATTTTCCACTATTCAACCATAATTTATTCATTTAACTAACTTGATTTAATTCCAACAAAGTGATGTGTATAGACGTTTAAATCAATGTAAAACTAACAACTCTCTCTTACACATTTGTATGAAGTACGACCCTCACATCTGACAGTATTGTATAAGGTTCCTTTGGCCACTGATGATGGACGTGTAGTCCGAAATATGTCTAGCAAATAAGAACAAGGTTTTAACGTATATATAGAGGGTGTTTGGAAGGTCGATAGAAAGTCTTGAGGAGGTGATAGGGCTTCTCGAATTTTTCTTATTAAATAGAAATATGATTAAAGAAATCGTACCAAGAAACCTAACTGGGTTAGTTTATACTGAAGAAATCGTATCAAGAAACCATTTAATTAGAAAAATTCGAGAAGCTTTTCAACTAACGAAGTAAGACGTAGAGCTCGAGCATGTATAAGAAACAATAGTTCTCACTTTGAACACCAATAAAGCATGTTTCAATAGTTTATTTTGTTTCATTTACAAATTTATGATTTAAATTTCAAAGTCCGAATATCTCGAAAACCTTAAAACTTTGTACTAAGATATGTTTGGCTTAAAAGGTTCTACATGGTCTGCCCTATCACCTACCCAAGACTTTCTATCGACCTTCCAAACACCCTGTATATATATATATATATATATATATATATATATGAATCATTTTGTGGAGTAGACCTCGTTTTATTCAAATAATTTAGAGAAAAGATTAAACGGACACAAAACTCTAATAACAAAACAGCGCTTAAAAAACATATTGAAGCCACAAGCCACACTTTCAACTTTTGTAATACAAACATTTTAGACATGGAAGAACACACAAAAAAAAAGAGAATTTTTAGAAATGATATACATCAAAAAAAATAAAACCAGCGTTAATGACAGAACTGACATTCAACATCTAAGCAGTATCTACCACAATATTATAAAATAAAAATTCTACTCACACCCCCTGTATTTATTGTAATAAACTGTATACCTTTTAAGTACCTCACCTGTAAAAAGCAAACGGAAAAAACAAAAAAAAACAATCAAAAATGCCCTCATATTTGAATTTATACTGCTACTACCTTACTACTACTTTCAACACAACATATCAGGCAATAGATTCATCTTTTAAATAAAAATGTATTTTATTATATTTGAATGTTCCAAATATTGTGTTTGTAGATATAAAGAAATTTTTTTTGTTATTTTATTGATATTGACGTATTGGAATTTGTATTAGGTAATAATAAAAAATAAAAAAAAATAATAATAAATATATGTATTATATATTATATATAAAAATAGTTTTATCGTAAATAATTTGTATGTAATTTCAGAAAGGAAAGGAAAAAAAATGTTGTTCAACCTGAGGAAGTTACTAATTAGTAACGAAACGTCGTTGTTATCACTTTAGTTTTTTATCTAGTGACGAAAATAAAGATGAATATTTTTATGTAAAGAAGTTTTGTAAAGAGGAATTTTTATAAGAACCGAACACCCCAAGAAAAAAGTAAACTGAAAAAAATTATTGCTGTTGTTGTGTATTAATAAAAAATTATTAGCACCAGTTTCCCTCCTATTCACTCCTGTCAACTCACTTATCCACCCCCAGAAACAAATAAAATTATACAATAGAACAATAATATAATAACAAACATTACATATTGTTATCAATGATCGAAAACTATCCATATATTAAGTCTAAAAGCATTTGTTCCCATCATAGTATATAAATGATAAATAACGTTCACCCTCCTTGCAAGTGTTGCTTATTTAACTTATACCTTGTTCAGAATATCTAATGATTTCCTTTACCTATACCAAGTGTCGGTTGATTAGTTCTCACGGTAAAACAAAACATTATTGATGGTGAAATGGGAAAACATATCAATTCTACCCTTATTTTTTAGGCTCATTATTTATAATAATAATTACCACGGACCGTTTTGACATCATTATTATTGCATAAGTTTAACCAGGATATATGTCGAAAAAGTCATACGGGTAGATACAGCTTTTTCTTTACGTTTTTTTTTCGAAATGATATAAATATCCTATATTTTCAGTACGTATTGTACGTTTTTTTTTATATTTTATTAATTATTCTTTATAGTATACGGAATGAAATTCAAGAGTCTGTCTTAACCTTAACAATATATGAAATAAGCAAAAAAAAAGTTCATGTTGTTATATACATACATAAAAACTATTATTACTACCCAAGGTCACTCAATATAACCAAAAAACCCTTATCACATAAGTACTCACTAGCTATAACTACTCATTTATTCAATTCCTAATCGCCAATACCTTAACAATACCTTAAATATGTTGGTGACAACAGCATAGGTTTTGTTGACTAAAGATGATGTATGTTGTTTAATAAATTTGCAAGTATATCTGATAATATTTTCGGCACTAGGTGTAGTTAGAGCTTAAATTTGTAGTAAAATATGGTATATATCAGCGATCAGCTTCATCAAGTTTCCCCCTGACGACATCGGGTATAGAGGCACGGTCAAAAGTGTTCTATCCAACGACAACATTTCAAGACAGTCAAACTTTTAATATAATTTCTGCTACAAGCTCAAGGCATATAGACGAAATTATATCTCAGGGATGAGCCACACAATTTAATATGTCTATTCAATCATATTTTTGGCAGTCGAGTTTGCGTCATTAAAAGCAGTTTAATAAGAAAATTTAATGTACTTAGTGTTGCAAAAGACAGAGAAGAATTTAGAAAAGTGGTCGCCAAACTTCTGTGAGAAGACGGCATGAAAAGAAGAAGAAGTGTTAAACACGAAATACTCCAAGTGGATCGAGACAGTCTCCAGTCTCAAAATCAGAGCAGTGGTGAATATTGGCACCATGAGCAATTACTTGAGAAAAGGTGACTAAATTTTCTCGAGGACGTCAGTGTATCTTGGACCCAGAACGCTACTGAGTTAGTAAATGAGTTGAGTAGGTACATACCCGTTAAAAAAGTCTTATCATATCAGGTTTTCCAAAAATTATATACACGGTGAGTTTTCGATACAAAGGCAATCAACTAAATTTTTAAGTCCTGTCCCGGATTTTTTATAACTTTTAATACTACTGTTTATTATATATAATATCGTAGAATATCTCAATAAAAAATAGGAAAAATTGAAGAAAAACTAAAAAAACTATGGCTCAAAAAGTTTTAGTGAAAATGTATAAATAATAATAATAACAGTTTATTTGTAATTATACCAGTTGTAAATTTCAATTAAACATTTTACAATAAACTAAACAAATTACAAAAAGGGTTAGAAAAACAGTAAAAACTGATACATAATTTTAACCCTAGAGAAAAAAAATATAACTATGTACAACAACACCATAATTATGAAATATAATTACATTATAGGAATATTTAAATTATAAAAGTAAAAAATGACATGCAAAAAAATTATAGAAAAAGAAAATATATATATATACATAAGCACAAAATGCGGCACAGATACAAAATACACACATGTATCACATGATACACGACAAAAAAAAAATCAAATAAAAATTTCATTGATCTATTGACAATATCTCTCTATAGCAATTTTTGAAAACTGACAACTTAAGGGATTTTAATCTTTCTGGCAGATTATTATAAAGGGTGTATATATTAAACGTGAGAGATCTCTTAAAAATATTTGTTCGATATGGTGGTGGTGACAGAAGACCCTTAAATCTAAGATTGAGTGTATGTACATCGGAACGAAATGAAATCACCCTGTATATTATTAAGGAACAGGACTTCTCGGTTTTAACATGGTGAAATTAAAATAAGAAAAAAAATCAGGAAACTAATAGCCTCCATATATTACATATTATAATATAAAATAATATAAAAATAATATAAAAATATAGAAAAGTTCTCTATCACGACTCCCGACCCATAAATATACTATTTTATTCATTTGGAATTCATTCATTTTTGTTTTGAGGATATAAAATGTAAAAAATACAAAATAATTAAATGGCAAAGCGGATTAAAATATTGATTTTACAAGGAATGGAAAATGTAAAGTAACCAAAACAGTTACATTTCGAATGTATAACGTGTTCTTCCAAATAATTTTTTAAAGAAGCTGTTTATTGTTTTACGATATAAGTTATAAAAATATGTCAGATATGATGTGTAGTTCTCATTCTTCTCTCAGGTTATTACAGAAATATACATTTTTGATAATAAAATACTTTTACATTTGTAAGAAACAACCTACAACAGCAGTAATAAGTAGATTGAGATACGTATCTTACTACTGTTTTGGTATTATTGAACCTATAATTTTTAAAATCATATTTTTATTAATCTGGGTTTGATTCGTTATGGTCTAATTATTTCGAAATTTCATAATGTGTCTTCCGTAAAACGGTGTTTTTATTTTATCAAAAATCATTTGGGCTCAATGAAGAAAAAAAACCATTCCAGAACGGTTTGGTAAATTAAAGACCCTGCTCACAATCAATACATTGTTCTTTAACGTAAACTTAGACATTATCCTCGTAGTCCATGGTTATTAAATTTGCCAAGGTACTCTTAAAACTGGCATTTAATACATACGTAAATAGTAGGTTTTTGGTTAAAATTTGCAATTTTGTATATATGTATATTATATTTCATTGAAAAAACTGAACTTCAGTTCGAGACATTACGGAATATACCACCGTTAACACAGACTTTCTTTTAAACCCATTTAAGAATATATAAATATTAAAGTACATATTATGATTTATGATTTTAATAATAGTTATTTTATTTACTTCTGTATGAAATAATGCGTCGGCGCACCCGCACGAGTTATATTAAAAATATATACAGGGTACTTCAAAAAGCCGCGGCAATATTTAAGAAGGTGATTTCTCAGGTCATTTAATGAAAAAAAAAATACTATAAACATACGTCGAAAATGCATTGTTGCAAGATACAAGGTATTAAAGTGAAATTACAACTCCACTTAGGAATGGATTACTTTTTCAAATTATCAAAGTGTTAAAGTTTATTTGTAAATAACGGTTTTTTTTTAATTAAGTCAAATATCTCCTTACCGATTTCCTTGAAATTTCGCAGTGTTGTTGCTAGAAATAGGGAGCTTATATGGCCATAACTAGATCAAAATTATTAAATCCAGTGGCGTAACTTAATAAAAATTACTGAGAAGAAAAATGTGTGCCACTGACTGTAATTTAATTTCGATATTATCTTGAGATAAAGCATCGAAAACTACAACTTTTTTATATCTTGAATTTTGTTCCTATTGATGATATTATATTAAATATGTTCATATTGATAATGTGTTTTTTTGTTTGTTCATGTAGATCTGCATATACAGGGTGATTCAGTGGAGTTATTAAGGATCAAACTCAAAGAGCAGGCAGTGGCGGCTTGTGGCGGTTTAATATGGTGAAACATAACATAAAATAAAGTCATATACTTAATAGGTAGCTAAAATTAATAGGGATATCTCTAGTTCGTCAACTGCATAAAATATAGGTTACGTTTATAAGTAGGTACCTCACCTAAGTACTGTTTTCTTAAAAACCTTAATTAGAGTGTAATTAATATCTAGAATATATTTACCTTCTTCATAATAATACTAAATAAAACAGATTTTATGAAACTGTCAATCAAATTACTTTTATGCTACCTGTTAGCAAATCATGTTACGTCTCATACCAGATATTATTAAAACCTCGGCTTTTATGCATTTGTCTTTATTTATATTTATCAAACATTTATTTACATCTGGAACAGGTGGTTCTGTATATTTTTAACAAAATTTTTCTGTTCTTAAAAGGAGTGTTGATTAAAAAAACTTAACTTTAGTTAAAATTAAAAAATAAACTATCATTTTTCATAATAACTGCGCTTACCTGATGTCAGCGTAAATAGAATTTACGCTGCTGATGTGTACTACTTCCACTTGCTTTTTCCATATTAAAGTATGAAATATAATATATTATATTATTAAAAAAACAATATTTTACGGTACCTACCCATTTATTTTTGATAAAAATAGGTAGGTACCTACTAATTAATAACCGTATGTATATTTTTTTAATTTGTTCAGTACTTTTTTAGATTTTAAAACTTCAATTAAATATGTAGGTAACTAAATAGAAAGACTAATTTGTATTCAAAATATCAAAACTTTAAGCTTCCCGAAAAGTAAATAAAAATAATATTAGCATAGCACTAGAAATTTGCGACTGTGTGATAGAGATAGATATAATCAAAATAATAATCGACATATAGGTACAAAACACTCGCCAAGCGTTGTCATATAATCTTCTTTTACATTAAATCTCTGCTGCATCTATATGAAGCGTGCTTCTTATAGTGTTTTTTTAATGTCAAGATTCGTATGCTATGCTTAGTACAATTAAACGCTGGCAACTATGTTTATACGAAGAGAGATAGGTAGTTGTATAGTGGGTATATGCCCGATGGCAGTGTTGCCGATTGTTGCTGAATAATAGATGAAAATGCTTTGAGGCACTCTTCATCTGCATAAGAACGTGTATGATAAATAAATAGGCGATTTGTGTGTCACAGGACACAAGCACTGCCAAGGGTGTCAACTGCCGCATACGGGGAAGAAAGAGACCGAAATAAATAATGTTTTACTATTATTACACGAATAAAAAAAGAGGGAAATACCTATAGGTACGTAAATTAAGTATGTTAAATAGGTGTATAGGATAAAGCCTGCTTCAGATGAAGACGAAATTCAAAATTACAGTTTTATGGTAAAGCAGGTTGAAAATTAAGTATACATTAATTTATAGTTTAAATTTTATATGGAGAAAAATAATTACACAATAAAATATAATTAAATACTTAAATATTATTAATTTTACTGATTCTTTAGGTGAAGCGTTGCTTCACTTGCTTCATAGGACAAGCCGTCACTGAGAGCATGTTGTATTTATCAAAAGATGAACAAAAGTTAATATTAATGAAACCAAAAATGGTTTGTAACCGAGATACAGGTTAAACGTGCTACGCTGATTGTGGATTTATTAAGTTTGTTCTGAAACGTTTTTAGATTTCGTCATGAAATTCTACAAATCGTTGTTTATTTTTATTTTAAAGTAAATTTCAGTGGCGGGTATATTGGGGGGTACAGGGGTGCAATTCTATCCTAAATTTTTATGCACATTTAGTTTGAACAAATTAGACGTAAAAAAGGTATTCTTCTGTAATATTAGATAGAATGCCCAATTATCGAGTAATATGGATTTTAAATTTTTGGATCGTTGCACAAAATAATATCGGAGACTGTGCGATTTTTACAATTAGGCTGTCTGACAATATGCACGTGACACTAATTAGTTAAAAACAAGTGTTTCCAGATATAATTGTTAGCAACTAAAATATTTAACCTGAAAACTGGTTTCATACATAATTTGAATCCATATTGAGGTTAAACAATTAAACAGATATAATGTTACTACAATAATTGCATTGTCAAAAAACCCTTACAACTAGTAATAAAAACACGAAATTCTACTTTATACCGAAACACTTTGTTTTTAATAGTTCCAGTTCTTGCATTGATATGCACCTATCGTTTTGTAATAAAAAACAATGTAATAACAAATTAGTTTACACAACAACATACCTACACTAATGAATTAGCAAATTTAATATAAATCGAATTGAGCTCTTTGACCAACGAGTTTGTTGTTCTGGAAATTAATTAATAGTAATATGTTCCTATATGAAACAATAGGGAACATCCTATCTGCTTCTAGTGATTTAAAAGGGACCTTCCTTTTTTTTGTGTAAAGCTAAATACTTTGTTTTTTGTTGCTTTGTCTAGGTTTTTTACGGCTCTCAAAAATCTAAATATGCAAAGGCCCAGTTGCAATGACTTGCCTGCTCAACTGTCTCATGTGGAGGACAGCAATAATTACTTTGTATCTATGTTCCAGAACAGTGACAATGTTTGTCTTCCTTCAATTAATTAATACAAGTCTCACAAATTAAATCCTGACGCGGAGTTTATGTTGAGTTTTGTCAAATATCCTGGCCGCTGTCGGTGGTATAGCCTCAGAGACTACAAGAGAAGATGAGATATCGGTGAGCATGTTAAAGATGTGTTTGCCCGTGATCAGTCGACATGGTGCATGGAAGAACGCTCGTATAATCCTGCTTCCCATCAGAACCCTCCTGTTTTAGTGAATTGCGTCCCATAAGCTTTCTACCGGTTCTCTCGCAAATTTCGGAGAGGCTTGACTATTGGAATCCATCTCCAAATACGCTGCTTATGTCTATCCTTGAATCAAGATCGTATTCTCTTCATTGGCAAAATTTGCGCTTTCTAAGACATGTTTCGGATGTGACCCAACAATGTTACATGTTGAAACTATTATACGCTAATTAAAAGTTCCTTTCATCAAGCATGTATAAACTGCTGTGTCCGTCTTTGGTGAATTCGAGAGTAAGTTATGGTTTGACTTGTTATGATTCCTGCCTTGACGTTCTGACATCGGAAAGAGTGCAAAGAACTTAGAACTCATGTTGTCGTTTGGTGTATGGTTTGAGGAGACTTGAGCACATGCGTCTGCTTCAATTAGGTTGGCTCAAAATTGCTAACATTTTTAAATATATGTTTGTGTCATGTTTAAAGCGAATTCTGCTAACATCTGTACCACTGTTTCTCAGAGTTAAACATGTATTTAGGCAGACTGCCTATACATCGCACAACCATGTTTCGAAGGTCATTTACATACAGTTCGGTAAATTTATTTAAATATTACCAACAGCATTTAGATCTATCCACAGTTACTATGAACCAACTTAAGTTCTTTTAGTAATGTCTTTTTCTTGAACCTTGTTACAGTTTTTTATTATTTTTCTTTCAGGGGTTTTAAGGTTCTTCTAAGTAAAATTTTTTTTCTCTTGAAATATGTTTATTTCAATGTCACATACGTACAACGTTTCGGCTCATTCGCCTTCCTCAGGTACATCTCTTTCTAAAAAATTTTTTTTTTTTTTTTGTAAACAGAATTAAAACTAACATCACTATCCATAAAACAAAAAAAAAGATCTTCTAATACATCCCTCGTAAACGATGTGGTAGTTGGCTGATAAAGTGGTAAAATATATAAAAGGAAAAAAAAACTCCAACTGATACCTATGTGTGTATACCCATCAATGAACAAAAATTTTAATTCAAACAAAATACCCACTAAAAGTGGTATATTCCACAGAACCATGCGATGTTGGTAAGGTAAAAACAAAAAAAATTCAAAATAGAAAATAATTTAAGAATATTATATGTAATTGTGTATGTGTTTTATATATTACCTATTTACACTGAATGTTGTTGTGATGTAGTGTACATGTACAAATGTACTTGTTAGTTTTAATTCTGTTTACAAAAAAAAAAAAAAAATTTTTTAGAAAGAGATGTACCTGAGGAAGGCGAATGAGCCGTAACGTTGTACGTATGTGACATTGAAATAAACATATTTCAAGAGAAAAAAATTTTTACTTAGAAGAACCTTAAAACCCAAGAAAGAAAAACAACTTAAGTTCTGGCTCAGAGGACATTACTTTCATTCCAATCATTTAAGGAAAAGTACTATATAAGCTCGAATTACTGATTACGATTGATGATGACCTAAAACATGGAAGAAACGCTGACTGTATGCTACTAAATTAGCAGAAGGCCAAGAATTTGAAGAAGGAGAAAAATCCAATCATGATGTGCACATGCTTTATATTATATTGAATGATTAATTTCCTATCGCTGTTAAGCTCTTTTGGTTTATGTAATTTATTGTTCTTAATTTTAAGTTATCCATATTTGTTTTGTTTTTATGTTGTGTATATGTGTATTGTATATTTTTTTGTGTAATGGGTTGAGTAAGAATGGCCTTAGGCTAGACTTCGCCCATTTAAAAATAAAGGCTTTATTATTATTAACTAATTGGGTTATTGATCGTTCTATATCGTGATTCATGTTAGTTCAACTATAATGAATATGTTTAGTTTAAATCGTATTCCAGCTTACTGACTTCCAATGCTTGTCAATTTGTATTATTGACTTGACTCATGGGTGTAATAGTCGATTTATCATTTAAAGAGTTCAATCCCAACATATGTATTTAATTTTTTATATAATAAAGAAATAATAATAGCCCTGTGGAATAAGTAGGTTAAAGCAATCTGCTTTATGTACTTGAGATTTCTTCACGCCTATCGAACAAAAGCAACCCCAACTTTCGCTAAATGATATAAAAATCTAGAAGACTTTAATTGTTACTGTACTCGTACCTAAAAAGGGGGTTGGTTATATTATTTGATAAATTCTTCCAAGCGTATCACCCCATATTTTCCAGACACACGCCAACCAGATGGCGCGCGTGTGCTCGCAATTTTACACGCCAAAGAATCCTCTCACTTATGCCTTATTTATATTACTTTCCGCTTTTTTTTTGTTTAGTTTAGATAGTAAAAGTCCAACATAGAATTAAATTTTAATAACATTTAGATATTAATTAGTATAGGTAAAGGTGGATTAAATTCTGTCATCAATAAATTAAGTTTTAAATCAGTTGACTTTAGATTCTGCATCGTTCTTCCCGAGGCACACACCTTTGATTATATACTCGTAGTTTGGGAAACGTTTTATTTATTTATGTCGATTACATTTGAAGCTATTCAGTTTTCAGATCAACGACATTTTAGTTTTGTATTGGACTTAATCTGTAGTTTCTTGGAGTTTGCAGAACGCTAAGACGATTTACAATGACTTTAAGATCAGGAGCTGTCTAAAAGCAGTAATACATAAAAATAACTCAATCAAGATAAGACATTTTTTTATGTTGAAAACTGGTTTAAATGTTTATCTCGTAAACGAAGCAACATATGAAAAAATACAATAGATAAAAAAGTTGTAGTTTTAGTTGCTTTATCTCAATAACGAAATTAAATTACAATCAGTGATGCACTATTTTTTTGTCAATATTTTTTATTAAGTTGCCCCTCTAACGCCACTAGACATAATTATTTTGATCTAGTTAGGGCCATATAAGCTCCGAATTTCTAGCAATAAAGCTGCCGAATTTCGAAGCAATCGGTAAGGAGATATTTGACTTAATTAAAAAAAACCATTATTTACGAGAAAACTTAGAAACAATTAATTTCCGGACGTATATTTATGGGAACTTTTTTGTTCATAAAATGACCTGAGAAATAACCCCCTTAAATATTGCCGCGTCTTTTTGAAACTCCCTGTAAAATTCTGGAAGACAATTTTATGGCCTGATTGAAGCGAATATAAAATAATTCGCTATACAATGTAAAAACTATATCGTTAGCAAACGAAGACCAGTATGGAAGTAATAATACCTTTAAAATATATTTTCGTTCAAAGAAACAGATAATGGTGGAATTTCTTTGAATCTTAAATATTAAAAAAGTTTTTTTTCACCATTCCATTTGAGGTTGGTTTAACCACCGCATTTTCGATGAAGATTTTTCGTTCTTTTAGATTATATTATTGTGACTGATGAAACACATTTGACGCAGAGAATTAATTTTAATAAAACGTTTGTGGCGGTGACAAATTTTCGTTTATTTTAATTTTTCTCCTATAATAAAAACCTAAATGTGGTCCTAATTTTAGAAACACAAAGACATTACCTAGTACCTAGCACAGCGTCATGTGTGTAACAAATTATCATATCCTTCTAACCCACTGCCAAATATTTTGATGATGCGCAAAATATTTAATTGCATATTGTTGCTTGCATTCAATCCCTAGAGGGTACTGGCCTATTAAATAAATAGACAGATGAGATATATAGGGTGTTGAAATGTGTGCCCTACATCGAGGGTGAGGCAAAAAATAAACAAAACAAAGTTAGAAATAGGTCCTATTTTGTAAGTTTTATAAAAATATTATATATTTATCTTATTCTCAATAGAAAGCATACACAAACTTGGTCGTTCAATTTTATATTACATTATTTCTTTTAACTAGTTCTGTTAATAAAAGCTTTTTTATTTTAGTTTAGATTTATATTCATACAGTTTTTCAAATGCATCCCTTTGTATATTTTTCCTAGCGCAATAGAGATTATTATTATTATTATTATTATTTCACTTATTGTTCATAAGAGTACAAACTCTATAACAAGGGTATGATCCAAACATAAACTTACATTCTAAGATATAATAAAAAAAAAGAAATACATAATCAACAATAGCAATTAGCACAATTCGTCCAAAAACACCAAAAATATGGGTAAATAAAAAATAAACATAATATGTATATATAAGTGAAAAAAGAAATAAATGAAGAGAATAAATAAAATATTGTAAGTAATAAACAGAACATTACCTATAAATGGAAAGTATTATACATTCTATAATGTAATAACACAATATACTAGCTATAACAAAGAACAGGCAGGACACACTATTTTATTCATTAAGCAGGAAAGAGCGTAATTTCATAACGGCCAAAAGAAATTTCGCGATTTTAGACATCCGAGTCAAGGAGTCAGTCGCTAAAGCAGCAGCAAGATCATCCAGATTATAAATGTCTGGTAAAAAATGCATTTTCAAGTTGATGTAGAATGGGCATTCAAAAAAAATGTGATTAATAGTTTCCGCCTTTTGTAGATTGCAAATCGAACATAGTTCTGCCATATTAATTAAATAAGCAATTCCATTGTACGTCAACCTCAGTTGGTCACGGCCACAAGTTCTAATATGGGCAATGAGTCGAGTTAAATAGATAGGACATATGAGTTTTAGATAAAGAGGTAACCTGTTATAAGTGAAACAGTTCGAGAAAAGAGGAAAAGAAGAGATAGAAAGTCTGTTTAGGTCTCTATGTTTCAAGAAGTTGTGGTATCTATCAAGAATTAAGTTATCATCTCTAGAGAACCAGAGATGACCACCTCCAGACAAATTGTAAAATTGCTTGAGCTGTAAAATCCAGTTATACTTACATACTGAGCCAGTACTTAAAGAAGATAGTCTACGATAACAAATTTTTGGCAAACGTGAATTCTCCATACGTTCAAGCTTCCTCCGCCATGAGAGGCCCAATTTAAATATTACATAACTTAATGCGATAACATCCGTCTCCAATCTAACCACAAAATCAGGTGTATTTCTGGGCAAACAAAGGACCTTTTTGAAAAAGCCAATCTGGGCACGCTCTAGGACATCGTCATATCTTAGTCCCCAAATCCCTGCGGTATAGGTTAAGGATGCCACTCTTATATTAATCTTTTTCTTTTTTGTGACACTATTATATAGTTTCATCCTCGTCTCCCAGGAGTTCGTCTTGGTACGCGCCATTAGGCTCATTGCAGACCCAATAGCCTGTATACATTTAAGAACTGCGCTCCTCGACATTTCACAGAAAAGAGAAGAAGATGTGAACTCAACACCTAGGTAAGTCTAACTTTTAACAATGTCCAATTGAGAACTGCCAAAATTAAAACTAAAATTTTTATAATTATGATGATGCCCTCCCCTACCAAAAATCATTACCTTAGTTTTCGAAACATTGACTGTCAGGTCATTCTGTACAAAATATTCGTTCAATGTTTTAACTTTTCTATTGAGATCTACTTGCGAATCACTTAAAAGGATCAGGTCGTCTGCATATAATTGTTATGTTTTGTATTCAAAATATTTTATAATCTTTTTATTAAATAATATTACAATGTCAAAACTAAACTAATGTCAAAATTAAACTAATGTCAAAATGCTGCTGGTATATATAAACATAATAATAATAATATACAGGACTACCACATCTCCCCTTTTTCTCGTCTATCCCAACCTTCCCTTCATGAAATTGTTGGAACTGGACGAATAAATCTTCTGTTTCGGACAAATACTCTGCCACTCGAAGATTTTATAGTATATCTTCTGTAGGGACCCACTTCCACAATAACACCTGTGTTATCCCAGCGTTTGGTTATTGGATTCTGAAGATAAACATTACGTCCAACCGAAAGTGGAATTAAATCTTTAGCGACTTTGTTGTAGTTTTGTGCTAATTCCAATTTTTTATTAGCATAGTCATCACATTTATCTCTAATATTTTTCCATTCGATTGCAAAACCTTTATGATGGGTTGGTATTATTGACCTAATGGGTCTTCCATAGAGTATAATAGCAGGAGATTTACCCCTTACATTAGGTGTATTTCGAAACTCTAACAGTCCTTTGTAGTACTTTTCTTTATTTAACGTTCCGTTCTCTATGCATTTGATTATTAATGCTTTCATGGATTTCACCGCTGCTTCTGCATGTCCATTGCTTTGTGGGTAATGGGGCGTCGATGGAGCAAATGCTACATTCCATTTCTTTAAGAAAGATTGGAATTCATATGACGAATATTGGCCTCCGTTGTCTGATCTGAATCTAACCGGAACACCTGTGTCGGCAAAAATTTTAAGCAAATCATTTATAATCTGTGTGCTGTTGGGATCTTTATTTCCATATTGACAAACTATGAATATATTTCTGGTTTTAGTGGGTGCTCGAATTTCAACTTTAATTTGACGGTTGTTATTATTTCTGACGTTAGCAATTTTCAGTAAACCAACTTTTGCTGGTTCATCTTCTGAGCAGTCAACAAACCCTATGTTCTTTGTACGACAACAATTTAAGAAATGTCCTTTTTTATTGCATCGACTGCATATAGAATTTATAGCAGGGCAATCTTTCAAACTTTTATGCCATGCATTGTTACATCGTAGACATTTTTTTATATTTGTTGAATTTTTCATTGATCTATCAATTTTCTGTACCTTAGAAGAATATGCTTGGGTCTCTTCCATTTGTGCGATTTCTTCCAATTCACAAAGTTTCTTGACATCATTAATGTTTGCTGATTCTGGTAATGTTCTGCATTTTTTTCTGATTTCTGCGTCATACAGCGATTCGATCATATGATCAGTAATTGCTCGGTCGAAACAATTTGAGCAGGGGTCACTCAAATGAAATAATTTAAGTTTTTCTCTATAAAAAATAGAGAAAGATTCACCTTGTTCTTGTTTGCGATTCATGAATTGACTGCGTCTGATTCGAGTATTTTCTTTTTTCTTAAAATAGCCTTCCAGTTCTTCTAGAACATGACTGGCTTTAATTTGATTAAAATTTTCAATTTTCAATACAAATCGGACAACATCTAGAATATCTTGATTAAAAAATGTGGATAATAAAGCTGTTACCTGGCCACTTTTATTTAGATGTATTCCTTGATACAACAAGTAATTTTCAAAATTGATTTTCCAGTCTTTGAACTGCGCTAGGTTTAGAGAATCGTTTAGTTTTTCTGGTAAAGGTATATTGCTTGGTAAACGTATATATTCCATGTTAGTATCGTCTGCACACTCCGTCTTTGAGTTCTGAACTTCTTCTGGAATTCTTTCTTTATTATTACTATCTTTCTGAATTTCTAACAATTGCCTCATACTGTTTTGTATTTCTGATAGCTGTTGTTTGAAATCCGTCTTCATATTTTTTAACGATTCTTCGGTTTTCTTTTCTAAAGTTCGTAAAGCTTGGTTGGTTGTTTCAATACATGCTTCTGGAATTTCTGTAGATGTCTGGTTTGATTTCTTACTCTTATTCTTACGAGTGGACATTTTTAGCGTTCTAGAAGAGCTGCTCTTGGTTCTTAATTGGACTGCGCCATGTTATGTTTTGTATTCAAAATATTTTATAATCTTTTTATTAAATAATATTACAATGTCAAAACTAAACTAATGTCAAAATTAAACTAATGTCAAAATGCTGCTGGTATATATAAACATAATAATAATAATATACAGGACTACCACAATAATAACATAATTAGATCATTTTTGCCATCAACACTTATTCCGGTATTTCCCCTTGCAAAGAAGAACTGTTCAACATCAGCCAAGAAAATTGAAAAAAGTAAAGGACTAAGTGACTCACCCTGTAGAACTCCCTCCGTCACTTCGTATGCTTTGGATGTTTCACCATTGCACCTCACACGCATTAATGCTCTATCATAAATATTCTTGATAATTCTAACAATCTTTGTACTTATTCCAAACCCATGAAGCTTGGACCACATCAGATCATGATTAACACTATCAAAAGCGCGCCGGAAATCCACAAAAGCAGCAAACACCCTGCGCTTTCTGAGCCTTAAATGAATTTGCAGAATAGAGGATAAAATATTATCTATACATCCTCTACCCCTGCGAAATCCCGACTGACATTCGGGTATTATCCTATAAGATTCACAAAATGTGGTTAACCTTTTCATTATGATTGATGTAAAAAGCTTTTCGACACAATTCGTTAAAGCCAAAGCTCTGTAATTTGCGGGATCGTTCTTAGAACCCTTCTTGTGTAACATGCTAATGATAATCTGACACCAGGAAAAAGGGACCTGCTCTGTTTGTAAAACTTTATTAAAAATATTGACTAAATATAAATGCCAGTTCTGAGGTAAGTTCTTTAAAAATTCATATGAGATTCCGTCTGTTCCTGGAGCCTTGTTACTCTTTGCTCTACTTAAAACAAATTGCACCTCTTCAAGCAAAATTTCACAATCATGTATATCACTTTTAACCTCAGGCAATCTAAACTCTGTAATCGTTCTTGTTCTGGAAAGGTTGTCAAAATACAGCTCCCAAGATGTAATAGTTATAGGGCAAGTGCCAGCGACCGGCTTGAAACGCCTGAGCGTCCTCCAAAACGCTGACTGATCTCTTGCACAACTAAGGGCGGTTATAATTTCATTCTCATAAGCCACCCTTTTATCTTGTATTAACTTTTTATAAAGTTTTTTTGATCTAACGTAATCCGATCTAAAAGGTTCATTAAAATTGTGAGAATGACAGACTTTTAATAAATTTTTCACATTTCTTTTTGAAAAATTACATTCCAAGTCAAACCAAGGCTAATTCTTGAAGGCAACTGTAAATTTCTTAAGCTTACTCAAACCAAGAGCATCACAAACCCCATAAATGGTGGTGGTTAAATTATCACTGAGATGCTCAGGATCCTCACTGAAAAGCGCGACATTTGGAGAGGTCATCAACATACAACGAAATGATTCAGCCTAGCGCAATAGAAATAAAAGAGCCTTATCAATAATACAATTTTTTCTATGTCAATATTTTAAACTCAAAGCTAGGCCATAATAGGCGTACTCCGTATACGAAAGTTAAAATCCCCCTATACAGGGTGTCCCGAAATTAGCTTAAAATAATTTAAGGGGACATTCTACAAGCAAAAATAAGATGTTTTTTTCGTATGAACATATATCGACAAATGCTTCGTTTTTCGGAAAAATTGTTTTTTTCATGAAACCAATAGCATAAAGCTTTTCTCCATATAGGTACCACATATTATGCAATATCTGAATTGCATATCATGGTATGGAGAGCTAAAAAACTCATGTGTGTCTTTCTGTCAGAGACACTTTTCACTGAAATTGTATTGTGGCCCGACAAAGAAGTTTCGGTATGTAGTTAAAATTGATAAAATATTTTTTTAATTAAGTAAGTTAAATGACTCAATTTAACTGCAAATATGGCAAATGCAATGAAACAGAATGATTAATATTGTCATTAGCAATTAACTGCAATATTATGTAAATCAAATTCCTGCAGGTGATTTCATTTAATTCTGCTATGAAACTGAAGATTATCAGGAAAGGACATTACAAAGCCGTTAACCTACATAAGAATACAAAACATAATTAAGTTGGTACCACTGGTATGTTAATAAAAATTTATTATATTAATAGAATTATTTTTGCTGTAGAAGATTAATAAAATCGGTGTAAATTAACTTTGAAATCTTTAATTTGGGAAATTTAAAATGCTCTTTGTCAATTTGGTAATAAATTATGCAGTGTGTGATGTGTATAATTAATTAAAGAAGCTCATGTTCTTTTTTATTTTGCATTTACATATTTATACCTACACGAAACATCAAGCTTGATTATGGCTTAAGCCGTGTTAAACGGATTATGAAGAGAGTCGAGTGTGTTTTGAGCCCTAGTAATATTTATAATATTTGTTATAGAATGATATAGACAAAGTTAAACAAATCTCAAGAATCAAATGCATGGAATTCCGCAATGTTAAAGCTAGTTGGCGGTGGAGAATGCCTACTATCCATAAAAAATAAATCAGGACATCTGCTTACATAGAAAATGACGCGCTTTGTGTGTTGTGATTTTTGAATCACAATTTCTAAATGACTAAATCTATTCGTTGGAGAATCCTTCTATATCTACCAGGTTAATGGAAATATCTAACGATTTTATGAAAGCTGGACCAGCTTGAACAATCTAAGATCCTATGCAAATTAGCGTCTTTCGATTTTTAATAAGTGAGGAGGGTTTGTTTGATTTTCAGATATCATATATTAAGAGACACTATTAAACACGCAATGTATTTATGTGTTTTTATGTTTATGTTTAATATAAAGTACATTTATTATTTATTTTTTGAACCCCGTGGATTTTCGACGTTAAGCTGCCATAGCTCATATTTCAGTATTTCAACACGTGTTTCAATTAATATTAAAGTGCCCTGATGTATATTTTGTAGTTATTTGAAATAATTGTACTATAATTTTGCTTATCTCATCATTTATATTAGTAACACCTCTCGCATGGTGTATTTTTCATGCACCAGCAAGGTGCTTTTCGTAAATCATTTCGTAAAAATTTAATAAGCATATTGATGGTTTTAAAACCGTGGTTTATAAAAGCAATTTTCAATTATGCAGTTATAGGATGATTTAACTATTTGTTTCGACAACAATTTTCAAAGTATGAAAAATATTATTTGTATTTTATTTCTATAGTTAATATTTAATAATATACAATAAATAGGATTCCTTCTTTCTTTCTTGACCTCTATTACGTAATTTTTATTTATTTTTCATTGGGTGACTGATTATTTTTTTACTAATTTGAAAAAATAGTCCATTCTTAGTGGCGTTGCAATTTAGTGTTTGAATGAAAGTCAAATCTCCACTAAATAAATCCAACAGAAATCAGAATCTATCTGCCATAAATGTTTCGGGACTAGACCAGTCCCATTATCAGTGGCATGTCAACAATCGTATAAACTTAACGCCAATACATACAATATTCTGGTCAAATTTCTATTGAAGTCTGGAAAACACACCCTAGTTTTTTAGTTCGTTTATTGATATGCAAAATTATCGTTCAACTTATCATTTTATTTACTATTCAAAATGCAAAACTAAACCTTCGGTTCTATTACGCTTTTAAAATGTTTTAAATTCATATTTATGTCAAGATGAATACTTTACACAACATACGTTTCGGCACATAATTTCGCCTTCTTCAGGTTTTTGAAAATATACAAACAGGTTTTATATTAATGTGAAATTGTTGGGTGACTACAACTAGCTTTTGTTCAAATAAAATAATAGAAAACGGACACACTGATTGTGATTATTTTCTCCTTTCATCTGAAGAAAGCAAATAATTTTTTAGAGCCAGTTTGTATGTATTATAGAAGACTCAATGAAGTCTCAAAAATAGACTTTACACTCGATACACTATCTAGAGCAAAGTTGTCTAAAGTACATCTACAGTATCTCCACAAATTTAACATTTCTTATACGTAGTGTGCAGAAAATTGAAAAAACTTTAAATGGTACAAGAGTAAAGTGCACTTTGAGAATATACAGAAATAAGTTATTAGGAAAAGTTGTTCAAAAGTAAAAGGTAGTGTCTAATACCAATTTTCGTAAAAATTGGCCTACTTTTATTTATTTGTAATCATTAAATTTATTTTAATTCCAAATTACAATTAATTTTTATACTGTAGGCGTTGATAGTGACAAGCTTATTTGACATTTCGCTGTATTTATTTATTAGGCGTAGTATTGTGACAGCATAAGAAGTACAGCATTCCGAGTCCACGTTGGCACTTTGAACTAAATAATTTCAAACTGTAACGTATGACGCCGCCATTTTGGGTTAAATGTCAGGTCCTGACTAAAAATAATTATAGTTTTCGGTTTCTAACCACAGTACTGTATTTTTATTTTTGTAAAAATATTTAAGTACATAATATTATCGCTGTCAATTTCAGAAATATTTGTGGTGTGTCATAGTGATTGAAAGCAGCCTTGAGTTGTGTTATTAGGTAAATGTTGACATGATTGTGTGATTTTTAATAACAATAATAAACACAATAATAATAATAAAGACTTTATTAGTAAAAAAAGACATTTTTACAAAAGTTGAAGCAGTGCTTCCTAACTTAACGTAAATTTAACTTATATTTTAGCTTTAACCTATCTTCAAATTGTTTTACATCGCTGGCCAAATTAAGTAGGTAGCTTATGTTTACAAATTAATTTGTTCTATTACGTGTCAAACAGCGCTCTTAAACGAAAACTTTTTATATTCGCCGGTAGAGCGTTGTAATATTTTGAAACCGTATAGGAAAATGACTGCTCAAAGATTGATGTTGAATGTAGCGATGGCGTAATGACAGTTTTATGAGGAATATTCACATCATACACAGATCCCCGGAACTTCAATCTTTCATATACGTATTCCGCCTTTCTCCATTTGATGATTTTATTAATCAAAATTAGTGAATGAAAGTCCGACGTTGTTTCATTCTTAACCAGGCGATTTCCTTAATCTTAGTGCTAGCCTCTTTCACCCCTACGAATTCCACATACAAGCCATGTGCCTGAATTCTGCATCAACTGAAACCTGGTCTCAGCAATTTTAGTCAAACAAGGTCGATATATTGTCAATAATATTACCCCTAGCTGATTGCGTTATCATGCTATCTAGCCACGCGACAACTTGTGTTTATGTTTCGCTTGCATTTAGTTTAAAAACATATTAGATACTGTCATTTCGTAATATTAATTTTACGGTTATACAAATAGTTGTTATAAACGTAAAATTATCTAGTATTCATTTTTATTTTTACTTATTACTCACCTAACAGGATCTTTGCCGTAAAATAATTTTGACGTTTTCAAGCACTGACTCCACTGACTTTGACTTTGACAATACCTAGAGAAAAAAAGAGATACGATGAAGATGAATAATGCAAGCACTTTGTTAGTAATACATTCAGTAGAGGAACACCCCAAATTATCATTAAGAAGAAGAGCTGAAAATCTTTATTAATTCTTCCTCCTTTCTTTATTAAAAACCCGTAAGTTCAGAAGATATTAAAACACAAGATACATCCATACAAGCCAGTTGTTAATCATGTTTTGGAAGTCAGCGATAAAGCAAAACGTTTGGATTTTGGTTTGTGGGTTGGCATTAGGGAAAGAGGATTTCAAAGGAAAATAATATTTTCTGATGAATCAATTTTTTCGACCAATGGTGTTGTGGCTTCGCAACATCCACGATAGTGACTCTAATCCGCATTTTCGAATACCACGGAGGCGTCAGTACTTTGCTAAAGTAAATGAATGGTGCACCATTTCTTATTACGGAATAATAGGGTTATACTTCTTTGACACTTCTTGTAACGCGAATAGTTACTTAGCAATGTTAAGCGAGTTTTTCAATTTTCTAAACACCCCGTATAAGAAATGTAAATTTTTTCTCTCCCAATCGTACTTTAAGATCAAGCTAAACTTTTTATCAAGAGTAACTTTTTTCGATACACTGAAAAATAAGAAAGTTTTTTCTCTTGGACACTTTTCCTGTGGACATACTGTATACAGTGGATACTGGCAAGTATGCAAACTGTGAAGTTGTTGTG
This sequence comes from Apoderus coryli, assembly GCA_911728435.2. Lineage (NCBI taxonomy): Eukaryota > Metazoa > Arthropoda > Insecta > Coleoptera > Attelabidae > Apoderus > Apoderus coryli. Next base: position 7,675,930 of record OU452206.1, on the reverse strand, counting down.
TGACTACAAATAGCTTTTGTTCAAATAAAATAATCAAAAACAGACACACTGACTCTGATTAATTTTTCCTTTATCTGAAGAAAGCAAAGAATTTTTGATATCAAAACATTGTGCTGTTTGACAATAAAAATTAAACAAAATGGTAACAATATTTCAAATTTTGAGACATACCCAATGAAAACAAAAGAATATAAAATAAGTTATTCATTGAAATCTAAGGAAAATCAGTAGGTATCTCTATAGCAATATTTAGAAGGGATAACTATGTGTAGGAAGATTTAAGAGAGTAAATAAAACCGACCGACATTTAAATAAAAAATTATTATTATTAACCTACGTATAATATTTAAAATATCCCTAAAATACTCGTTATTAACAAAAAGTCCCTAAGTGCTGTTTACATTATATTATCAATAAATCTATAAAATAAAAGTACACCTATATAAAATATAATAGGCACCCATATAATCTTAATAGATATGGGCAGGTGTAAATGGGTTTACTCAGGTTTGTTGTCGAGTGGGTAATCGCAAACGTTGTTTACGAAATAATTTAAGGGATCTTGTTGAAAAATGTACTTCTTGTCACGTACATACATAAACATAATAATACTTTAGCCTTTTCAGCTCTAAGTGACGGAAGTTGCAACAAGGTGAAAGAAATAATGAAAGACAAGGTTGTCTATGCAGATATTTTCTGGATTACAAAAGTTGAAGTTGTTATGATGGCGCCGTTTATGTGACTACAAGAAAATTACCAACAGTTCTAGCTTTTCAATAAAAAAAAAATCGGATGTGTCACCCCAAAACTTTCCTGATAAGTTATAATATAATCAGAAATATCAAGACCTGGGTAACGCAACACAATTTTAATAATTATTGTTATTATAATTGTATTATTTTCATTCTGTCCAATAAACTAACGTAACAAACTCACTACTTTATTCAAAAATTAGAAAAAATAAACTGTTGCCCTCGAGGTACGAATAGCTCTCCATATTTAAGTGTAAAAGTAATAATTTAAGTGTAAAAGTAATAATTTTTCGTGGATACAGTAAAAATAATGATTTTATGACTTTTTTTGTCATTTATCTAAAATTTATATAGTTTTTTTGTTTTAGACATCAGCTATTTTTTTTGTAAGTATCGGATTTTGTTCCTTTTTCTCCTCTTTGAAGGCACTATTTATAGTACATATTTTATATTTCAGATCTTCTAGGTCAAGTTCTTGTACGCAAAATAGTTGATTTTTTTTTGTTTTATTTTTTTCTACTATTTACGAACGCCTATGTAAACAAAATTGTTCTGTTATATTGGGGCAATTTTTTTTTTTCGTTTTTGATACTTTTTTACACAATTTTCGAACGCTTGTGTGAACCAGTTCATTTATGTAACATTTTTAGGTTATATTCTATCACAACTATGAAAAATTATTCCATATTTCGAATAAGTTTAGGAAGTATATATTTTTTTATTTTCACCCCTTGTACATTATTTACGAACGCCTATGAAAACAAGTTATTTATAACACATTTTATAGCTTATATTCCATCAAAGCTATAAATAACTAGTCAATATTTCTGCTATGTTTAAGAAATACGTTTTTTTCTAGCCTTTTTACCCCATTTTACACTTTTTTCGAACGTCAATGTGGTCTAATTGTTTAGGTTAAATATTTTAGGTTATATTTAATTAAACGCACAAAAAATTATTAAATAATTCGGATAAGTTTAAGAACTATGATTTTTTTAATTTTTGAACCTTCTTTTAAACCCGTTGCCTCCGCAAATCCGAGCTTCAACGAATTTACAAAGCAAAAAAAAATAGGGTCTATAAAGCTACACATACGTATACTTGAAGAAGATCATGGTCGTTGGTTGGATTTTTGTTTAACTATTGGAGAAAAAAATATAGAAGAGATATATTTTCATCATTTTCTCAGATGAATCAACATTCAATCAATGGTGTCGTTTTAAATTGTCGGATATGAAAAGCCCAATTATAGAATTCATTCTAGCGACAGTTTTATAATAAAGTAAATATGTGCTGTGCTGTGTCGTATCACATTGGTGTTATTGGACCTTATTTCATGGAAGAAAGGTTAAACCAGCACTTTAACTTACAGATTCTTGAAATAAATAGTATTTTTTCCACATTATGCTTTTATATTCTTGACATTCGGTGCGGGGATATGAAATTGCATTCTAAACACCTTTTGTTAGTAGAATTTTGGCGTAAATTGTAAAATAAAGACACTCCACGGATGATGATGTTTATAAATTTGTTGATAAAACCCCCTGTAGGTACAGCACGGATTTAACTCATTATTGGGTACCTTAGTTTTAAAACAAGCAGGACTCAGTCCCCAAATATCAATCCAAAATTCAAAGATGTTTTGTCCTTCACAGTTCTTGTTACATCTATCCTCGGACACACTGTATATGCATTTCAACTATATAACTGGTGGAATTTTAAACGCTATTTTCTCGAGAATTATGGGGGCAAATATCAATAGTGACCTATCACTGTAAAGCAGATAAAAAATGCTTTAAAATGATGTATCACTCGACCCCTACTGCTATTTAAAAATTTACTAATGGGTTCATCCTAGGAATGCCCCAAACTCATATACCTATGAAAATTTACCTCGAAATATATGCTGTAAGCAGTGTTAATTGTTATAGAAAATATGGAAATTTTCAAAAGTTATTCCGTAAAGGTTTTAGGGACTAAGCCGTAATCTTCAAATCTATGGTTAGGAAATTAATAGTTAGCAACTCTCTTGCTTGTTAAAAGTTTTTGTGTTTATTTTTTTTTTGTCTTAAACCGGGTTACTTATATGTGTAAGCTTTCATTGAGGTCACATTTATTGTTTTTGTTTTTTTTATTGTCTTGTATATTTCGCTTGTGTATGTCTAGAATAAGTAATAAATCAGGTTAAGCTAGGAGGCCTGTGCCTCAACTTCGCCTTTTGTGTACCTACTATATCACAATAAAGTAATTATTATTATTAATATTATTATTATTATTATTTTTTTTTTCACAGGTTTTATTCCTGGTATTATTGACCGGACCAAAAGGCCAAGGTCTTAAGGTATTTGCAACACACGTCTGACAATTCGACACGTACCCAAGATGACAGCTTTTTGGGCTTCATGTAAGTATCCATAGTTTAGATTAAATATTTTAAGATTTTCCAGAAAACTTTTATGAACCAAGCCGTTAGCCGACAGGATGAATGGAACTATCAACACTGATTGTAGATTGTACAGGTGAGTAATCTCATATTTTAAAGATTCGTATTTTGAAAGTTTTTCTACGTAAGTTTTCTGTAGATTTTCATCGCCAGGGTTTGCGATGTCGACAATATATCCTAACTTTCCTTTTTTGTCTATGACTACAATGTCCGGACGATTATGAACGATGTGTCCTTCAGTTAATATTGGCGTATCCCAATAAACAAGCATCGTGTCTGATTCGAGCTTAAACTCCGGCGTGTATTTATATGGGGCGACTATTGATTTTATTAGTTTCTGCTGATGGCAGATACCTTGGTGTATCACTTTCGCTACTGCATTATGTCTTTCCAAATAATCTTTTGGTGCCAATGTGGTACATCCTGATGTTAGGTGTTGTATCGATTCTGACGCAGCTCCACACATACGGCATGTTTCTATATCCAGTGATTCATTGAGAATCCTTTTACGATAGGCTCTTGTTTTAACGCATTGGTCCTGGATAGCGTGAATGGCTCCTTCTGTCTCAGAGAAGAGATACCCCCTTTTCAGGTAAGTAAATGTACCTGTTTTATCGACATAATCTTTGTTTACGTTGTTAATAAATCTGCCATGCAATGGCTTTAAACTCCATTCATCTAACATGACCCTCGTTGTTTTTGATACCAGATGTTGGTCGAAAACAGGGTGACTTTCTTGCCCAATTCGACATACTTGTTTGTGAACTAGACTCTCGGAATGAAGGAAGTATTGTCTAATATTTGACATTGAGTCCGCTAATACATTTTCCAACAACTGGAGACCCCTGCCTCGGTTTCCTCGCGGTATTTATTTATTATTATTATTATTATAGCAATTTGTGGGAGCGTTAGACAAAAAAACTATTTTTACTATTATTATATTATTTTATTATTATTATAAAATCCAGAAAAAAAATCCCTAAAATTTATAAAAACTATTTATATATCATTGCTTGATTTTGAAAATCTAGATCAACAACCGCTACGAACAATGATGTCAACATTTTATAGAAAACAAGTATTTGTAGTATATTATGTGTAAAAGTGTTATAATTATTATTATTTTACCGGAAAATGATGATCTGCCCAAAACCATATGTGATGATGACATATAATTTTTGTAGAGGTTTCACAGAGAAAGCGTTAAATAAAATATGGGGAATAATAATTATATTTCGTATTGTTAAAAGGTTTTTTCAATGGAATATACGTATAATATGCGTGTTTTGGGAAAATGTTTTTTTGTGGTAGATATAGGTGCTTTATTATATGAGACATGGATATGATTTTTTATTTCTTCTCACTGTGTTTTCTACTGAGTATAAGAAAAGTGGAACGTGAGATTTTTAACAGATTTTTTATTTTTATACATAAAATGAAATGCGTGACTGACTGACTCATCACAGCCGAAATGGCTAGAGAATCATGAATTTTTGAAGCAAGATCGGTTTAAGGATGAAGATAAGAGATAAAATCAGATTTTCGGAATTTGAATCGTAAATGGTATGGTAATGATTAATGATAATGATTTTCGATCGCAATCTGGTCCATGTCGTGATTTTGAAGTCTTCTGACGTTAAGCTATTTGGATAACTTTTTTTCCTATAAATATCTGGTTTCACAAATTTTCGGTTTTTATTGTGTTGGTGGTCAGCGGCGTACAAGAACAATTTTTTAAATATGAAAGAAGTACATTTTTTGGTTTTTAAGAGTTTTTTTTTAATTCAAATATTAGATTAAGTTGAGTTAGGAATTTCAGGGTTCGAATCCCGGTCGATGCAATGTTTTGCACTTTTAATTTTAATAATGTAGTTTCCCAACGTCACCTTAGTGTTTGATAGTCATTGACATATCACATACAAAAACATTATACACTGTGTCCAAGATAAGAATGGGATAGCATTGGAATCTTTGAGACGGTAGGAGTTCCAGATTTTATTAAAAAACGATTTTAGTTTTTATATTTCTGACATCATTTTTACAGATATAGAAAAAATGGAAAGCACTTTCTCGTTGTTACTGTTTGAGGAGAAAAAGATAGCATTTACAAATTTTCACTGCGACGTTTTGCCATATCGCCATAGTTTGGCACTTAACTGACTGAATGCAGCGTAGTAGTTTTTGCAAAAACATTCTTTCGACATTACTTTTATTATTATTTGACAAATTATTTCTGTCCCAGTACAACATTTTATTCTGCACGCGTTTTTTAATTTAGTTGAAATTTTTGTGCTTTTTGAAGTTATTAAAATAATGCCTTTCTCAGATGAATGTAATAAAGAAAATAAGTGCCAAACTCTGGCGATATTTCTTGAATAATTTTGCATAACAGCTAAAAACAGTGAAAACTTTTTTAAACTATTACCTGTGATATACCACCTATTTTTGAATTATTGTAAATAGCATTAAATTTAACAATAAAAAATCAAGAGCCGTATTTAAAAAAACGAAGTTGATTATGGTTTTTCAAAATCAAAACGTCGGTGTCGTAGTGAAACGCTATTTCTTTCTTCTCAAAAAGTAACAATGAGGGAGTACTTTAAATTTTTTTATATCTGTAAAAATATTGTCAGAAATAAATAAAAACTAAAATCGCAAATGGGCAGTCTTTAGGTTATGAACGTTGGATAAATCAATAAGTATATATATATATATATATAAGTGTATAAAATACAGAATATCTTAAAATTTGAACAAAGTAAACTAATTTATAAAATATTAAACAATCTACAAAAATGTAATTTGGACATCGCACATGTTGGGGAAATACATAATTATAGTACAAGGTTGGAGGGTCATGTATATATTTCAAATGCTAGAATAAATATAGGTCTAAATTGTCCTCTCAACTCGGCATCTAGGACGTACAATGGTCTGCCAAATGAGATTAAGAAGTCAAATAATTTAAAGGTATTTAGGAAATTACTGAGTGGGTTTCTGGCAGATAATTGATTACACTTGTTTTTTTATAATATAGTTTGGTTATGACATCCGAAAATGGGATGAATTTAGTTCTAAGTGTTGGACTATAATACTGTAATTTGTAGTACAAATCACTGTGATTGTTGGTTTTTTTTTTATTTTTAGTATTATTTTTAATTTTGTTTTCCTTGTTTTCACACTGTTTTAGGTTTAGTTATATATACTTTGTAAATTGTATACTTGTTGATAATATACTTTTCAAAAAAAAAAGTAGTTAATTCGTTAGGCGCGTGGAGATTTTCACTCGACACTGCAACTAAGAAAATATCTTCATCAAATGAGATTGTGTTTTTGACTTTTCTGCAGAGCAAACGAATTTGAGGATGAGAATCGTGTTATCTGCACCAGCAACAGTGCTTAGGAATTATCGGAACGTATCCTGGAAAAACGATAGTCAATCTTGAGTCAACTAGGTTCACCTTTTGAGTTGGACGATAACCTAGGGTTTCGATTGAGATGCACAAGAAGGCTAGGAGCAGTGGCCTTCTCGGACATCTTCCACAAACTCCTTATCTAGATCCAGAAGGGGGTTGCCTAATGGATCAACACATCTAATTGACAGTTGGAATTTACACACTAAGATGAATTGAGAAATTTTCAGAATAGCTCTTCGGGGGATAATAACTTGATATGTTTTTTTTTAAATAAATAAATAATTTCCAATGTGATCTGCGAACGAAGTTTCAGAATTTAAATCACTGTGAATAACAAATTAGATTTATCTACTGACACCTATAGATACAGGTATAACGCAAAAGTATAAGTTGTATAAATTCTATCATAAAAAACTACCTGGTAATATTGGCAAGATCTGCAAAATAAACATTGTTGGTGTTAAATTTAACAATAGAAAGTAGTAATGCAATGTCTAATACTAATGGTACACAAACCATAAATATTGGCGCCTTATCCCAAAAATTTGTATATTATTATAAACTACAGTTCATTCAGAAAATCCTTTTTGTTAAAGGTGTATTGTAAATTTTTATTATATTGTTAGTGTTGTATAGATGTCTAAACCATAAGATTCCTACTTCTGTTATAAAACCTATATTTTATGGTGTCCAGATTTAAGTTTACCTGGGTCTATAAAATTTACCTCAATACTTTTATCCTTCAAAGCAATGAAATTAATAAATAAATCATAATTCAACATGAACTACTTGATAATAAAAATTGGTAACGTCCATACCATTCTGGGTGAAAATAAATAAATAAAATGTTAGTCATGTATCTATTTTAACGTAAATCAATCGCGGCTGCTCTACAAAATACTTTTATAATAATCATCTTTATTTACTTAGCATAAATATATGCTATTTGTCTTTACATTGATGTATAAAACAAAACAAAAATATTATTACATTTGTAAACAATAAAACACTATTAGTACTAGTAAATTGTTATACCTTACAAGGCCTTTATGAAAAAATGATATTTCAGAGCAACTTTTGTTGTTGTACCTCTAAAATTATTTCTGTCATGTCAGATAATCTGGCGTCAAACCAAGTTTCATTTTATGGATCAGATTGCAACATATATTGGGTTGGGAGTTCTTCGACCTAGACCAAGAATCGCCCTCATAGCTCTGTTTTGCAATTTCTGAGGCCGATCTATCTCGTTCTTATTTGCATTGTACAAAATTGAGGTAGAAAATGTGAAATGGGGCAATACAAGAGTATTGTAAGCCTTCAATCTTGAATATCTTGTTAATGAAGTGGCTATTCTAACTAAGAAGTGTACAGATTTTGACACTTTTGAAATGACAAAGAATACATGGTCTTTCAAAGTCAGATTACTATCGATAACAATACTCAAATACTTCACTCCACTCTCTCCACGACTTCACCGTTCATCATTATTTTTGTGTTTAAATTGGAATATTCAGGGTGGATATGTTTACTACCAAAAATCATACATTTTGTCTTATTGTTATTCATATTCATTAAATTACCATTACACCAAGAAACAACCCGCGACAGATCAATATTCAAGGTATTCACCACCACCAAGAGACGAATTTTGCAGTAATCAACAGCATGCATATATCATTGATATAAAGTAGAAACAAGAGCGGTCACAAAGAACTACCCTGTGGTACGCCATGAACTTGTTCATCTCCGGTGAAACCAATCCATTAATCTAGATAGTCAGCAAGCCGAGCTAAAGAAAGCAATTCCCGAAATTCCCAGTTTTTCTAATTTAAATAGAAGTTGTCCCCTATCAATAGTCTCGAAAGCCCGCTTGACATCCAAGAATCCCTATTATCCGACCACAATCAGAGTCACTCTTCCAGTCAAAAACATTTTTTCATTGTATATTATTGTATTTTTTACTTATGCGTTTTATGTATTTGTTTTATTTTATCATGTGCATCGTCCTACTTTTAGTGACTGACTTATTTTTATTTTTACTTGATGAGATATACACACAACAATATGACTTGCCAATGTATATATTTTTTATACCGATGAATGGTCAATAAAGTTTATTATTATTGTGAGTTCTCAGCTTTATCTACTGGTTTTTTTTCCTTATCCACCCGGGAAACTATCCGGTTTCCAAAGGGTCGTTGGTTTTAAGATAATATTTTGCGCACTATATGAGAGGTTCCTAGAATTGCTGTTTTTGGAAGTTCTAAAACGGAGTGTTTACCTGGTATTTCGTTTCAGAATTTTTGGAGTGAGCAGGATACAGTGTCAGTAGCACCTAGGACCACGGGCAAGATTTTAGTTTTTGTGTTCCACATTCGTTTTATTTCTATCTCGAGATCCCTATATTTCATGATTTTGTCTGTTTCCTTCTTATTAATGTTCTTGTCTGTTGGAATAGAAGCGTCAATTATATAGCACTTTTCGTTTGTTTTAATAATTATATCAGGTTTGTTACAGTGTATTGTTCTGTCTGTTATCACAGAATGGTTCCAAAGTATTGTGGTTCGGCCACACTCTGAACTTGTGACGTCTTTAGGAGCGTATTTATACCACTTCTCGGTTTCAAGGGTTACGCCCAGGCTCTTACAAATATTGAAATGCAATTGTATTCTGGACAGCCGTTTCACAACTATATGACACTACGAAACCCTGACTGATTTACGTAAAGCACATTGTTTGTATTCGCAAACTCCAACAGTTGATCATGCACTACTCTCTCAATTATTTTTTCGACAGTTTATAACATATATTGGCCTCAGATCACTAGCGTCTATGATCCGATGAACTTTAGGCACCGGAGTGACAAAAGAAACTTTCAAAGTAGACGGAGAACAGTTTATTAAATTAAGTAATGGTTTATCGATACCAGAATAAATATTTTTTAGAAATTGAGCACATTATATACAGGGTGTTTCAAAAAAACGCGACAATATTTAAAGGAGTTTTCTCTTTTCTCAGGTTATTTTATGAAAAAAAGTTCACTTAAACATACGTCCGGAAATGCATTGTTTACACGATACAAGGTGTTAAAGTGAAATTACAACTCCACTTAGGAATGTACTACATTTTCAAATTATCAAGGTGTTAAAGTTTTTTTAGTAAATAACGGTTTTTTTAATTAAGTCAAACATCTCTTTACTGCAGTGATTTCTTTGAAATTTAGCAGCATTGTTGCTAGAAATAGGGAACTTATATAGCGGTAACAAGATCAAAATTATTGAGTCCAGTGGCCTTAGGGTGGCAAATTAATACAAATTATTGACCAAAAAAAAAATGTACACCACTGACTGTAATTTTATTGCGATATTGTCTTGAAGACATGTTTCGGAATTAGAATTCCATCATCAGTGGCACAATATAAAATCTTTCGTAGTTATCATCGAGACTATTGAGGACTCAGACATAGACCACCGAATATAGATCTATACGAATTTAGTATAATCTTTGGACGATGCCTACACCTTGTGCAAAATATTTTAACTAACTCCTTGGAATGTATTTTTTTTTTTATATTTCCGGATATTGAATAAAGGAACAAAAATAATTTTATTTTTTTAATATATTATGTAGGTAGTATTTTTTTATAAAAGTCTGTGCATGTGAATTTAAAGTTATATTAGTTTTGCAAAATGGCCTCAACAGTCTGTTTCTCTCGTCGGTCCACTGAATAGACATCCATGAACCAATTCTTTCAAAATTGAGAATAAATATTAACACATTTTGAGAAGTTCAGATTTTGTATCCAAGTGGTCAGTGTTCTTTAAAAAATACAGCCATCTTTAACTGATTTGTATTGCTTCTCCTCTAAGTTCAAAATCTCTGACAAAAAATTGGCAACCCTATGTACATAGGTATAATATAATATCTATATAATATAAGTACGAATAGTATTTCCACATAACGACTGAAAATTATTATAATTTTGTTTTTTTGTTTGCTATTAAAGTGTAATTATGGCTAGTGATACAGACTGCATAATTATATATATATATATTATATATCTACTAGCCATACATTTGTGGCGATCACGCCGCCGACTGATTCATGTGCTGCCATCTTTCATCCTTGGCCTATTTTATAATTCCCTTCTCCTAACAAAAGGTAGATAACTTTTAAATAAACTGTAGCTCTTTTTTGTTATATCTACATGTAGATGGCGCTTTTAAGAGTTCATTTTGAAACGGAACAATTTTGGTTGCAATGTGTGTCTAAATGGAGTTGATTTGATGAAATTAACTGAGATCGTGGAATGTGGAAATATAATAATTCTCACAGAGTAACAGCAAATTCGTATCCAAACAATTTCGATCTAACAAACTTTGTGCAAAAGTTCTTGTTACTAATTAGTTACTAATTAGTATAGAAGAAGGTATAATATGCAAAAATGAAGCAAAAACGTTTCGTGCTACAAAAGATATCAAAGCTTCCTCGATGAATTGGCTTGAGTTGTATCAAGCAAAATTTGTCATGTCGTAGTTAAATATTAAAACGCTTTAATATTTAAACATATTTTATTTATAAGTAATTAAAAGTATATTTAATTACAGTTGGCAGTGCTTAAGTAATATAAAAAATAGCATACGTTTCAAAAGAATATAGAAAATAGTATAAACATTTTGATTGTGACATCTAAAAGACTAGAAATAGAAAATTAAAATTTATGTAAACGTAATAAGAAATTACATTTTCGAAAAGGATCACGATATTTAGAAAATATCAATGCTAAGAATATCTGACATAGCACCGAACAATTTTTAAACTACAAACTACATTAAAATTATGTAGGTAGGTATGAAGTTTTGACCATGCAATGTATTCAGTTCGGTAACTTTAATTTTATTTCACATAAGTCGGTATGTATTAGTTTCAATATATATTTAATTGTATTATGATATTGCACACTGCTCGGCAAAATTAAGATTAAATCATTCCAATGAAAAAAATAATAGAATACTAAAATGTATAGGTAGTAGAATAGTAGTTGTAAATTTTCAATATATCGAAGCTATTTCTGTTCTGCTGTTTTAAAAGCCTGGTTATTCAAATGTGGTTAGAAAAGAAATTATTCGGAGCTTACAACGTATAAGTATCACTTGATAGGAGCGTTAAACATTTCTACCCACATGTATCTAAGCTTTGTATTCATTATTTTACAAATATTATTCATATTACTTAATAGACTTAATTATGTGCTGAAAATTAACAGTTTTATCGTTAGAATACTATAATATTATAATTATTAATTTAAATTAATAAAAGCGGTAGATATAAAGACAAATTCTTCCATAGGTAATAATATTTTTCCAATTTAAAATAGTTTATGTTGATGATTGTTGATGAGAATATTAAATGTAATAAGAGTATATACGTAAATGAATATGAGAAAAGTATAATATATTAAAATCGGTTCGCAAAGCACATGTTTTCCAAATTAATATTCGTTTTCTCAGACATCGAACTGCATGATCTCTGCAAAAATTTAAGCAATAAAAAATAACTGTATCATTTAATCTATTTATATTATTTATATAAGCGACATCTAATATATTTTTTACAAAAACTTACAATCTAGATTTCTATACAAAAAAAAAGTTCTTTACATAATTATTGCGACGTTATTGCATTATATTCCTCGAAAATATAACAATTAAAAAAATATATAATATTTATGAGATGGCACGGCAGTATTAAAAATATATTATGACATAATAATAGAGAAGTTAAAAGCTAATTTACATTATTTTTGATACCACGGTTTCAAGTACTTGACTCTGAAGGTATAATTAGTTTTATTATTATTATTATCACACTATTAAAACGAAATAAAAAAAAAAACAGATAATCAAGTACATGGCCTTTTTAAAGGAACACTCATTGGTTTTGAACACATAAACATCCAGGCATATGTTTGAATGCACAATATGGAAATTCTCAAGAAGACTGTTGCTGCTATTTGGTTTTACAAACTATAGGTAGATAAAACATTAAATGTTTAGGTAAATATCATGTACACAAATGTCACATTAAAACATTCCTGGAAAATTATCATTGTATAATAATATAATCGAATATCTTCTACGTGTTCTTAATGCACACTTGACATCTACTGACTCGGTCTCTCACATTACCAGCTTTTAGAGTTTGTTTTTGTGGTTTCTGGAATTGTTGGTTAGATTCGATAGTGGCGAGCCAGAAACTTAACGCGTTGGCGTAGTAACTGCAAGTACCTTGACCGCCATTACATTCGATGAATGGTGAGGCACGGAAGTCTTCTAGACATGAGCCTGGACTTGATAGTGATTGACCGCCACCTTCTGCACCCGCAGCTGTATGCTGTAAGAAAAAAAAATATAAATGAATAATAAAAAACTGTATTTGTACTTCAATTTTTAAGTTTTTCTAAAGAACTTCTACTTTTTTACTGAAACCTTTGGTATCCAGACGAGAGTTCTTAGGTATGCTTATTGTCCTCAGTCAGAAAGATTATATTATGATTTTAAGAACGTTGACTTGAATATTTATCTGGGTTACATTAACTAGACACTGATTTTTGAGGGGTCACCTGTGAATGATATGGTTGAATAGTTTTATTAAGTTATTTATGACGCTTTCGAGATATTTATACCTAAAATGAAATGTTCTAAGAAACTGTTTCCGCGTTGGTATTCATATGAATTGAATTAACTCATCTTTGAAAAAAGCATGCCCACAAGCGATACAAATCTACGGGCTCGCGTGTGGAATACGCAGAGTTCAGTCAACTTAGATCCGAGTATAGGCGGTTGTCTCGTGAATTTTATGTGTCCTATAATCACTCTATCGAGCAGGAGTTGACTGAGAACATAGGTGCCATATGGAGGTTTGTGAATTCGAGGAGAGATTCCTCTGGAATTCCTTCTTGTTTGACGTCTGAGTTGCGACGCAAGGCAGGAGGAAGCGGATTTGTTTGCTACTTATTTTCAGTCAGTTTATAGCGATGTTCAATTGGATTTTTCTGACGTTTTCTGCCATGGGGGCTCCTCCCGCATTTCTGAGTTTCGCGTCTCCGCTGCGGATGTGTGTGGTGCGCTTGATTCCTTACAAATGAGAAGGTCTGTCTAGTTATAGAATACTAGTTTCATTAATCCAATGTTCAAGTCCGGCAGCAAAAACAATGTCTCTAATTACAGACCTCTCAGTACCATCTTTAGAAATCTTGTCACCAAGCACCTGACAGCGACCTTGGGTCCTTCTATCATAGACGAGCAATTTGGTTTTCAATCTCGTAAATCCACAGAGCTCAATCTTCTGGAGTTCACGTACTTCTTATATTGGAGAGCGGTGATCAAGTTCATACATTATATACCAACTTCTCCAAGGCTTTCGATCGCGTCAAACACGGGATTCTCGGTCATAAGCTTGAGGGTGCGGTGGTAGACTCTAGGCCGGTGAAGGTTATTTCCGGTGTTCCCCAGGGATCCCACTTGGGCCCACTATTTCAACCTATTTATTAACGACATAGAGCAATGCTTTCTATATAGTGAATTCAAGCTGTGTGCTAATGATCTCAAGTGTTATAGGACGATCTGAGGTGTCACCGACTGCTCCGTTTGATGGAGATTAACGGCATGGATTTAAATGCCTCGAAGTGTTTTTGAATGAATTTTAACCATTCTAGAAATCCTCTTTTTCACGATTACCTCACGGGTTAATCGGCTCTGGAGTTCAGGCGTTACTCGGCAGACTTTAGCAGTGTGAACACATTTAAATTGTTATATACATCGCTTGTCAGACTTGATCTCGAGTTTGCATCTACGGTTTGGGTTCCCCTCTATGCCCCTCATGTGGGTGGCACATATCGAGAGGATCCAGCACCATTTCCTGAGATTTATACATTTTAAGTTCCGTCCACCTGTTGATCATGTCTACAATTACGATGCACTCATGGAGGAGATGGGATTGACGACGTGGGGAACGCGTAGGAGCGTGAGAGACCTTACCATTTTTTACACAACATTAATTATATCATGCGTTCATCTATCTTGCTCTCACAGATTGGGTTCCATATTCGTCCCAGAGCTGTTAGGGTGACTCATGTGTTTCATGAGGCATATTACCGGACAAATTACGTCAGCGGTAGTTTTATTCCTAGGACATGTAGTTTGACCAATCAATGTTCAGACCTGGAACTGGCCTTTTTCTATCCGCCTAGTGAGTTCCTGAGGGCACTTGATGCGGGCTCCCCAACTTTTCTTAACAGATTTTCACAACTACTTTGCGATCGTTAATGGGCATTGGTTTTCGGCTTGTGTAATGTTATACTAGTAATTAGTTTAGTTAGATACCTAAGTGATTGTCACGCCTGTTTTTAGTTTTTTTTATTTTGTAATAATGGTCCGTAAATACATAAATTCCCTAAGTAAGTATTTAAGTTCTTACCAATTTATTTAATTACCCAAACAAATAATTTAAGTACTTGACAAGTGCCGGCTTTGGTTACAATTATTGTTTCTTTGGCGGCTAATATGTTGCACCCAGTGGCAATCATAAATTTTTAAAGTAACTTTAGCCGTTTTTGAGAATTTTTCAAAAAAAGATTTTTTGCGATTTTAGTTTTTTTTTATTCTGGTATTATTTTTCCATATATAAAAAAATGAAAAGCACTTCCTCATTGTTACTTTTTACAAATACTTCATAAAGCATCAAAATATCAACTAAACATAAAAAACCGCGCACTGAATAAAATGTTGTACTAAGAAAGAAATAAATTGGCAAATAATAATAAATAATTGTGAGTAACGACGAAATAATGATTTTGCAAAACCTACTACTCTGAATTCAGGCAGTTAAGTGCCAAATTTTGGCGATTTGTCTTCAATAAGTTTAATTAACAGCAAAAATTACTGGAATGTTGTTAAACCTATTAAGTGTGATATACCTCACCTATTTTTGAAATGAAAATTGCTTTAAATTTAAAAATGAAAAATTCAGGGCCGTATTTAAAAAAATGAAGTTGATGATAATTTTTCAAAAACGAAACGTTGTAGTGAAAATTTGTAAACGCTATCTTTTTCTCCTCAAAAACTAACAATGAGGAGGTGCTTGCAATAATGTCAGAAATGAATAAAAACTAAAATCGCAAAACATGGTAAATGGTGTTTAAATTGTACATCTTTTCTCTAATTAGAGGGGATAATATAAGTTGTTAAATTTAACCGACATTGTAAGTCCTACCGTTTCCAAGATTCCAATGCTATCCCATTATCCCTTATCGTGGACACAGTGTATACTATCTTCCAAAATAAAAAAAGGTTTGGGTTTGCGTAATTAGAATATTCTACGTAAAAATATTTATTAGGCTCAATTTCCTACTTTTTGATAAGTTACAGTGTAACCGAGATCCGAAATTCAGAAATTTCAAAAACCTGAATCTCATAATTAACAATTTTAACGTATTTTAAATAAACATAACATTAATTAAATTATCAACACCCAACAAGCAGATAGCTTCTATATCCAGAGGCTTACTGAATGTCTCGAAATAATGAGATAACTATATCTGGATATTGATACGGATTTCAGTCTCCTAGAATCATATCTTTAAGGAACCCTAAAAGAGCGGGTATAAGCAGGAACTCGAATAGGAAAACGCCAGAAATGAGGAAATTGGATAAGTCGTGCTTTTGAGCGAGGCATAGGCGAACAGGATAAAGATGGCTTATATAGTAAATATAGGGTTTTCCTAATATGTTATACAATCCTTTAAATTTCTTTTTTTTTTTTTTTTTTTTTTTTTGAAAAATAATCCATGGCGAGGAGTGAAAGTGTAATGGAATGAAAGACGTCTGCTCCACAATATAATCTTTTATAATTAAATCAATGTACCATACATGTTTCGAGAGTATATACTCTCATCATCAGTGGCAATAATAGGGTCGAAATTAGAAAGCTACTTAATGTGTTATTCAAGGATGAATTGATAACAATTACAAATCACACCGCGGAAATAAAAAATTTTATGTTTAAAATATCGTTGTCAACACTTAAAGAAGGTCATTCTAGTGGCATTGCACGTTGTGATGCTCATTAAGCCATCTCTTCTGTATTGGATCCGTCATAACATACAAACAACATACGATTATTATCGTTGTGTGGGTTTTTATCCCTCTTATTTTTCCACGCATAACTTTTCGAATGAAGAAATTACAGATTAAGATCGTAAGAACGTAAGAACACGTGTCTTAAAAGTATTGTGAAATTTCAATGACAATGACAATGACTTTAAATTTCTATTTACCATTATAAAACTGTAACCAATCCACAAGCTACTCCATCCATAAGGACATTCTGGGAGTGACAATGATTGACTGTGTACTGCAATAACACTAGCAGGAGCTTCACAAACAACACATCTGGAGATATATTCTTGAATTTGGTATTCTTCCACTGGCATCATAGGTATCGCAGCACTTGTTGATAACCAATATGATTTGTCGTTTCGGCTAGCATAATTACATACGTTATTAACATCACAAAATACAAATGGCATTGTTGAGAATCTTCTGATACATGAACCAGCAACACCTAGGTCTTGACTGTGTGCTTTGCCATTGCCTGAAAATTAAATACGTGTGATATTTTTGAATGCAAGATGTTTTGTTAATATAAAAACTGTATTACTATTGAAGGATTAAATTGAATTCGTGGTGATAGATTTTAAAGAAACTCTAATAACTCAAAAATCTTACCTTCAATATAAAGAAGAGAATAACCTTCCCATAGTTTGATATGGCCGCTTTCACATACGGGTATTTCAATGCTTTGGCTGTGTCTTACTAGAAGTGTTCCAGTAAAATAATCTGAAACTTGTTCACATGGTGCTCCTGGTTCACCCTTTTGACCGTATTCACCCACTTGTCCAGCAATACCAATAATGCCATCAAAACCTCTGTCACCTTTTTCACCTGCTAATCCTGGAGCTCCAGGTATACCAGTAAGTCCACGGTCTCCTTTGTCGCCTTTAACTCCTGAACTACCTGGTAGTCCATCCAATCCAGGGGCACCACGAGCACCAGGACGCCCTGGTTCGCCTGATTGACCGCGTTCTCCTTTCAGTCCTGGCAGTCCTGGTGGTGCAGAATCACCTTTATTACCTTTCTGGCCTGGTGCGCCTGGGAAACCGGGTGTTCCATGTAGTCCTGCGTCACCTTTCAGACCTTGTGGTCCGATTAAGCCATCTGCACCAGGTCTACCATCAAATCCGCGATCACCTTTTACGCCATCGAATCCTGGTGGTCCTTGTAATCCTGTTAAACCACGATCGCCCTTTTCGCCCGGTGCTCCTATTAATCCAGGCGGCCCACGGTCTCCTTTCTCGCCAGTATAACCTGGTGGGCCTGGTAGACCAGGCTGCCCAGGTGGTCCTTCTGGTCCAACCGGGCCAGGTGTTCCATCGAATCCTCTGTCTCCCTTTTCTCCTTGCAAACCAATTGGTCCCGGCTCTCCTGGTAAACCTGTTCTTCCGGGCAATCCTGATAATCCACGATCACCCTTTTCGCCTGGGATTCCAGGTATACCTTCACGACCGTGTTTTCCTGGTAGGCCGGGTAATCCCTTTTCACCTTTAACCGTAATTCCTGGTAATCCAGGAATACCTGAGTATCCTTGGTCACCTGAAAATTTAACTGATATTAGCATTATGTCGGTTGGTTAAATTTTGCTTCCTTGAAAATTATTTTTTTTTAATTTAAAATTATTTAATCACTTATAGACGGAATCAAATCTTCCTCTAGTAAATAATAATTTATTTAAACGAAACAGATTTGGATTGTAAGATATGAGTGCTCCACACAAAGTTTAAATCCACAGCAGAATATTTCGTCTGAAATTAATTTAAAGCGATATACTTAATCAGATTTGTTGAATTAATTAAATCATGGGATGAAACTGTCGGTCTAAAACAAAAAATAAAAATTGCCTTAACTTTGGCCAACCTTTGGTTTATTCTCTATAAGGCCCTTACAAACTTTATGTAGAATAAACGAAACGTTAGCCAAACTAGGCAATTTTTATATTTTGTTCTACACCGACAATGGATGTGAGTTTTTTACATAATAAGCAAAACCCGGACCCAATTCAACACACGATAAGACGTCATTTCCTAATTTGCTGATGCTAAATAGTCTTTAATGTGAGAAACTAGTTCTGAAGCAAAAATGGATCAGGAAAAACTTCCGCAAGAATTTATTGATGAGAAAGAGAGGATATAAAACAAAAACACTGAAACAGTTTGACTCAATTTCTAAATTTCGTTATCATCACTTTAAGGACTTAAACATTTGCTAGAGATAGATGCATTTTATTTAAAAATAAATACAAGGTGTTTCAAAAAAAGCTAGCCAAAATTTGTGAGCGAATTGGGGACATCTAAACATAAAAAAAACCTAAATTGTCATCATCTTTAACACCCGGTATATTATAACCTAACTTTTTTTGCTTGTGATTTTTATTCATTTTGTGTCAAAAATGTGATAAAATAAAGTTTTCTATATAAAAAAGGCATACTTCTTTATGTTTTTCGAGAAATTCGAGTTTGAAAAGTTTAGGACAAAACTGGTCCATAGTAAACAGCATTAATAAAATTTTGGAAAACTTTTCGTTAGCAAACTGTATTTCAATAATTTTATTATTGCTGTTTACTAAGGACCAGTTTTGTCTTAAAATTTTCAAACTCGAAATTCTCGAAAAGCTTTAAGTTTTTCGAGAAAAAAGAAGTAGGGTAAACCATCCAGTTATTAGACATGTGGGAGTTATTGGACAAAGTGTGTTTTAATAAACACACTTTAAAACATTTACGCTTCTTTTAGGCATGATTTCAGTTTAATAACTGAAATAAGATTTTAAAGAGTATTACGTCATTTGAAACCCCATACATGGCGACTCTATTGATTAGAGGGTTGATCTGAACCCACGCCGCCTTAACATCAAACGTTGTTTTAGTGAGAACTGTGCTTTTGTGTTGTTAATGGTGTATTTTTAATAAAGTTCTAAGGTATGTTCAGTTGTTTGTATATTTTAAAATAATTATAAAAATCAAATACTAGTACTGCCTGTACCATGTATATTTATTAACAAGTTACTTAATGCGATAAATAATGAAGACTATAAATCATTAAGGGTGGGTTTTTAGGTGGTGTCCAATAACTAGGTAAATAAGAAAAGCCAAAAATCAGTGATTGCACATCTGTCCAATTACTAATCTAGACAATATTTTTGTTCTTTTTTTTTCACATTTGCAGCATATTTCACTCTCTTTCTCTGAATATGAATTCCATTATTCTATCTTTGTTATAACTAGTTAATAGACAGTTGTCCAAGAAGTAATTCAAAAGGTGTCCAATAACCAAAGGACCTTTTCAATAAAATCAAGCCTAAATGACAGGAGTGATATAGACGATGCAGTCAATGATATAAGGAGCAATAATCTTTATTTGCGCCAGCGGCAAAAACATGGCGTTCCAAAATCAACACTGGAGTTCAAATTAAAAAATCCTGGACTTAAGGATACTTGCGGTGCCTCGCCCATTCATACTGCATTAGCAGAGCTGGAATTAGTGAAGTAAGTAAAATATTTTAAAAGAAACTGTGGTTCTTTATTGTTTAACTGCCAGAATAAAATAATATTCAACTAATTTTCATAATATTAGTTCTTAAAAGCACTTCTCTTTGATGTCCAATACTTAAATTTTGTGATGGCCAATAATTAAGAAAAATGTCCAGTTACTAAGATTTTCCAAACAAAATGATATATTCATGTTTTATAGAAAATTCGTTTCATTTGATACCAGAATCACAGACCTACTCTCTAACGTACTCACGTGACAGTAATATTTGCGTAGAAAATTCCTTAAGTGTCCAATAACTGGGTGGTTTACCCTATGCCTTTTTTATGTACAAAACTTTATTTTATCACATTTTTGACACAAAATGAATAAAAATCACAAGGAAAAAAAAGTTAGGTTATAATTAAGGCCTCCGTTTACCCGCCTATGGTCATCCTTTTTTTTTTTATTCAGTTTACGACATTTAACTAGGTGAATAAATATGCTACATTTGGTTAATTCATCTTTACTTGTTTCGAAAATATTCCAAAAAATCGTCCTTAACACCTTGTATCTTTGTAAATAAGGACTTTTCGAAAAATTACAATTTAGTTTTTTTCATGATTACATGTTCCCAATTCGCTCACAAATTTAGTCCAGCTTTTTTTGAAACACCTTGTATATTTACTACCTATCCGTTTCTTAACAAAGTTAATATTTCGCTAAAACTACGCACACTATCACTTTTATACTTGGACCAGTTAAACCCACTGAAAAGTGCTATAAAACAATACCCTCGTTCAGCAATTACCGTTAAATTGGGCAATTACACAAATTGTATTTGCTTAAAGTTTATATTTGATATCTAGTGAGAGATATCAAAAATGGACCTGGGCAGAATCTAGTATGAATTAGAATTATAAGGGTAGAACGTAAGCCTTAAAAACCCACTTGATAGAATGAGTGTCGTGTACAGCACTTTCTCCACTTCAACCTCCAACACCACAGTCCAAATCACATACGCATAAATACACCACAATTTGCGATGATAAATAATTCAGTAAGAATTTGCGAATAATTAAAAGTGCAGACAAGTGCATTCAGTAAAGCGAATACTTAATTAGAAAATATAGAACATTTATAATAAGAATTAAATACGTAGGTATTCAAGTTAAAAACTAAAGGAACAAAACAATAAGTACACAAAAATAGCTGTGGTACACGACAACCATTCTTGTATCCCCATGGGCGTTAATGGTTTAATTTAAAACGGTTAGACGCAGCGGAGTTTATTTTTGCAAAAACTACACATAGCTTCTATCAGTTTTATACTTGGTTCAGTAAAAACTACTTACATGGGCTATAAAACATTACCACTACTGTATCACCTATCCAGGTGTGATCATGCGCAAATTTGACAAAGTTCGACCTAGCAGAAAATTTAATAGAATTAATTTTTTGCAAAATTGGCAGATACTATCAGTTTTATACTTGGAGCAGTTAAAACCACTGCCAAAGGCTATAACACAATACCCCTATGGTAACAAGAAGGGTATGTTTTTTATCTTTTGTCAGAAGCTTTAACAGGTCCAAGTATAAAAGTGATAGTATCGGCCATTTTTGCAAAAAAAATAATTCTATTAAATTTTCAGCTAGGTCAACTTTGTCAAATTCAAGCATGACCGCCCTTGGATAGGGTTATAAGAAGGGTATTGTATTATAGCTATTGTCAGTAGTTTCAACTGATGATGTATAAAACTGATAGTATAAACCAATTGTACAAAAAATGAATTCTATTAAATTTTCCGCTGCGTCTAATCCTGTCAATTTAAACCATGAACGCCCCTGGGTAGGGATACAAAAAGGGTATTGTTTTATAGCAGTTTTCAGTAGGTTTAACTGATCCAAGAATAAAAGTGATAGTGGGCGTAGTTTTTGCGAAATATTAACTTTATTAATAAAGGATATTAGGTAGTAAATATATTTATAAATAAAATTCCTCTAGTTATAGCTATCTAGCAAATGTTTAAATGTGTTATTACCTTTTTCTCCAGCTCTTCCTGGCAGTCCATAATCTCCTTTTAAACCGGGGAAGCCAATGTCACCTTTTTCTCCTTGAGGTCCCGGTGGTCCTTCAAAACCTACATTTCCTTTTTCGCCCTGTCTACCGATTGCTCCAGCAGGCCCAGGTTCTCCCTTTTCCCCTTTTATTTGTACTAGTGGTCCAGGAGGTCCTCTATCACCGTTATCCCCTTTTGGCCCAGGGAAACCTAATGGTCCAACGGGACCAATAAGACCTCGATCACCTTTGGGGCCATCAAATCCGTCTTGTCCTGATATTCCTTTATCACCTTTCAGTCCTGGGAATCCAGGAGATCCAGGGAATCCGATTTCTCCTTTTTCTCCAGGAAAACCATTTATTCCATCCATGCCCGGAGGACCCGCAGCTCCTGGATAACCTCGTTCACCTAAAAATATAGTTGCATAAATAATTTAAATTTATTATTTTGTCTCTAACCCATATACCTTTAGGTCCAGGGAAACCAGCAAGACCCATATCACCTTTTGGCCCTGGAGTACCGGGAATACCGTCTAATCCAGGCCGACCTGCTTCACCTTTTTGCCCAATTGATCCTGGTATGCTTTTTCCAGGTAGTCCAGTTTCTCCTTTAGGTCCAGAGAATCCTTGTACACCTGGAATTCCATGTGAACCTCTTAGACCTGGAACGCCTGGTTCACCTTTTTGTCCTTTTTCGCTTGTTACTCCAGGTTCTCCTTTTCTACCGGGTAAACCGGATAAACCTCTATCTCCTTTAAGTCCTGTCAATCCAGTTGGCCCAGGTAATCCTGGTGGCCCGAAAGGACCGACATCACCCTTTTCACCTGGGAAACCTATTTCTCCCGGCATTCCAACTATTCCGGGTGGTCCCATTGGTCCCGGGTAACCTTTATCTCCTTTTTCGCCCGGTACTCCTGGCATCCCGTCCATACCTGGTGGACCTGGTGTACCTGGACGGCCAATCGAACCCTTAAATCCTTTAGCACCAGGTATGCCTGCTATTCCTATTTCTCCTTTCGCTCCAGGGAAACCTTGTAAACCTGGTCTTCCCGATTCTCCTTTTAAACCTGGTTCGCCTTTGAATCCTGGTTGCCCTGGAGTTCCTGGTATTCCTGATATTCCTTGAGGGCCAATTGGTCCAGGTTCCCCTTTTTGACCAGATGGACCTTGTAGGCCACTTAAACCTGGTTGACCAGTATCGCCTTTTTCGCCTGGGAGTCCTTCAAATCCATCATTTCCTCTTGGTCCGGGTTTTCCAGGAAAACCTGGTAAACCCTTTTCCCCTTGAAGACCAATTGGTCCTGTCGGTCCTGGTGGACCTACTGCAGGAATTCCTGGTTCACCTTTATAACCTTTTATTCCAGAAATACCGGGTAAACCTCTTGCGCCATCTCGTCCTGGTTCTCCAGGGAAACCCATTTGTCCGACTTCACCTTTATCTCCTCGTGGCCCAGGTAGTCCACGTCGTCCTATAGGACCTGGTGCTCCGACTTGTCCTGACGGTCCAGTCAGTCCTTGAAAACCGCGGTCTCCTTTTTCACCTCGTTCACCATCTAGACCTGCGGGTCCTGGTTCACCCTTCGGCCCGATTGGTCCCCTATTTCCTTTAAGTGATGCAGTGATATTTGCTGGACATCTACCAGGTTGTCCCGATATTCCCGGCAATCCGGTATCTCCTTTCAATCCTTTTTCCCCGTTAAAACCAGGGTATCCGGGTTCTCCTTTTACACTATCGCCTTTTTCTCCTTTTTGCCCTGGGGTTCCAGCCTGTCCGGGTCTTCCATCTGTTCCAGGAAATCCATCGTATCCTCGATCACCTTTGGCACCAGGAAATCCAGGTAAGCCATTATCTCCTTTAAGACCAGGTAAACCAGAGAATCCTTTTGGTCCTACTGCTCCAATAAAACCACGTTCACCTTTGTCTCCTTTTTCTGTTTGAATTTGATCACGGGAAACAACTGCAGGTGCTCCTGGGATTCCTGGCGGACCAGGTGGGCCATCGATTCCATCTTTTCCCTGAAAGTTATGATATTATTAGCGGAACAAAAGGAAATCTGATAAATAAAAATCTTAATTTATAAGTTAAAAATTGACGTTGTCAAAACCTAGATTTGAGTTAATTATGGAAAATGAGAAGTAAGATAGGTAAGCTTAAGGCGACTTAGGATCCTCTGTTTATCGGTATTTCGATTGATATCCAGTTAAGTTTTGCTGCTCATAATTTACGTATGGACACGAATAATTTGGAAGATAAATTGATGTGCGAATTGCTAAGATACGTTGTATGGGGGAATTATTTCGTTATATTTATGTTCTAAAATATATACCTTAATATCAATTCAAAATACCATAACCATAGACCAAATACTAATATTTATGCAATTTACGTTAATTAAGGACTTTGTAACCAAATGCGAAAAAGTGCTTGATTTCGTCAAAAATAATGGCAAAGAGTTGTCTGTGCTAAGAAGTCAGTTTTTTATGATTAAAATGACTGATATAACGAAAACACAGATTCTCTACCAGCCTGCACCAAACACTGTGCCTGTCCCACCACATATTCGAGTTAACAGAGACAGTTTTCAGAACATTGAGAGTTTCTCTTACCTTGGCAGCATTCTCACGGCGAACGCAAATATCGATGAAGAAATTCAGCATCGTATAAGATAGGCAAGCGCATCTTTTGGCCGACTGAGGACAAGAGTATTAGATAATCATAACATCGACGTTCGAACTAAGATGCGAGTGTATAATGCTTTTGTAGTTCCTACCTTTACGTATAGCGGTTAGTCTTGGACCACTTATCGGAGGCATTTAAAACCCCTTCAGAAGTACCATCAACGATGTCTAAAAAGAATTCTTGGAATCAAATGGCAGGACCGACGAACAAACATCACCGTTCTGGAGGAAGCTGAATTAACTAGCATTGAGGCGATGATTGTGAGGCACCAGCTGCGATAGACTGGCCACGTCATCCGCATGCCCACGGAACGTCTCCGAAAGAGAATCCTTTATTCCCAGCTTAAGGTCGGCTCACGAAATTAGGGAGAGAAGCAAAAGATGTACAAGGATGTTCTTAAGACCAACATGAAGAGTGTGGTTTAGATGTGAAAAGCAACTGGGCGCAGATGGCGAACGACAGACCAAGATGGAGGCGTAGGATTTAAGAGGGTCATCAAGTTTTTGAAGAGCAGCGTCGACGACATGAGGATGTCGAAAGGAGAGAGAACGCATTGATGGGGTAGCGCACCTACAACAGCCGGTAAATGGTGGTGATTGGATGTGTCAATTTTGTGACATGGTTTGCGTCTCAAGGATCGGTCTGTTTAGCCAACTTAGAGTTCACAACAGAAATCCTTGAGTTGGAATAATTCATACTCGTTAACTGTGAATGCTGATGATGATGGTATAAAACACCTAATGGTATATCAAATCTAACCAAACCAAAACAATCTTAAAGGTAATATCCAGTTCCTCCCAGAATCAAGCATTAGCGTGTTTGTATAAATAGTATCTGTTTTGTGGATCTTAGAAATATTCATATCAGTATCTTGAGCACCGTGGAAGTTATATTGTATGTATATAAATGGCCCAGAAAATTAGCAGTGGCCTATTTCTGTGATGTAGGTTCCTTACCTTTTCACCCGGAGGCCCATCTCTTCCTGGTAGACCATCTTGACCCGGTGGTCCCATATATCCTGGTGAGCCAGGTGGTCCTCTTGGGCCAATATCACCATCCTTTCCATCGAAGCCATGGTCACCTTTATCTCCTTTTAGTCCAGGCGAACAGTCTGTACATCTTCCTCCGCGATCACCTTTCTCACCAGGATATCCAGAGGTACCAGGTAATCCGGGTCGTCCAGCATTACCTTTTTCACCCTGTGGACCTACTGGACCCATTATTCCGGGAACTCCATTCGTAGCATCACCTGGAACACCTCGAGGACCACTAAATCCTTTTTCTCCTTTGTGACCTTTCTGTCCATCTCTACCAGGTTCTCCGTTCTCACCTTTTGGACCCTTAAAATAGTTAATAGATAATAGATAGTTAATAGATAATTGCTCAAATTATCGATTACTATTATTAGTTATTACCATAATAGACAGTCCTTTTTCTCCAGGTAGGCCTCGAAGACCTTGTGGACCTTGCGGCCCAGGGAATCCTCGGGGTCCTTCTGCACCAGGATATCCTATAGATCCAGATTCTCCTTTGTGTCCCTTTTCTCCTGGAATTCCTTCTGGTCCAGACGTTCCGGGTAGTCCCGGTCCTCCTGCAGGACCAATTGGTCCTCTAGGACCTGGTTCTCCATTAAATCCATCCATTCCTTTTGGTCCCATGGGACCTGGATAACCTCGCGGTCCAGCTGGTCCTGGTGGTCCAGGATAACCTTTACCTCCTCCAGGAGGTCCTGGAGGCCCTGTTAGTCCCTGCAATCCAGATGGTCCATCACGACCTGGTTCTCCTTTTAAGCCTGGTCTACCTGATAAACCAGGTAAACCTTCTGGACCACGATCTCCTTTTTGGCCAGGTGGGCCTGGTGGGCCAGCAAACCCATCTCTTCCCTAGAACAAACATGTATTAAAACTTAATTCTGCACTGTGTCTATGTATAGAGTTGAAAGAAATAAGACACATTAAAATATTTTTAAACATACAGTCTGCTTGACATACGCAAAGATAGACTTTCATATATAGAGGCTATTTCCTTTAATATAAGGATATATTAGATATAGTCCTATAGAAAATAATACAACTGAAAGATCTGAGCCACCCGCTAATATGCAATTTCGTCAATTCAATTTAGAGGACATGATAATCTCATTGGCTCATTTCAATTCATACTTCACCGAGCAGCTCAATGTTCTTAATGAAGTCAATTACTTTGCTAGGGAGCTCGTGGAAGGCCTCATTAACCGAACACATGTGTCAATGGCCCACTCTCCAAAGATGATGATGCAAAAAACTATGGCCTTGATTTCGATAATAAATCCTGGTTGGTCTTGCCTAAAGTTCTGAAGTTTTATCATTATCCCGGTATTAAGTATGTAATTGGCAGTGTTAGTTTTGGGTTTTCTCGAAATTCGAGAGTATGTTTTGAGAATTCCACTATGTTCTTGATATGAATCTTGATTCAGCTTAAATCTGATTTTAATTAACTTGACACAGTCTTGGGTTTCAAAAGGACAATCTAGTCAAGGGTTTTGCCCTGAGTCCTGCAAGCATATCTGGATAGTATGACCAGATCATAAGCGTACCTATATCTGAACCTCGAGTGGCCCTCGTTCGGGCATTGCTAGCAGATCGCCAACCAGGAGTGACTACAAAAGCTTCATAAATCTAATGATCAAGTGGGTTTTACCTCTCTATACATGGACACAGTGTAAATATAATAGGTAATGTTTAATTACTCTTGGTCCTGGAGCACCAAATAAACCTTTTTCTCCTTTCATACCAGCGTTCCCAGGTAAACCATAGTCTCCCTCAGGTCCTGGTTCGCCTTTAGGACCTTGCATTCCGGGTGGTCCAGTTGCACCTGTCATACCTTGATCGCCTTTTGGTCCAATATGTACTGTACCATTACCTGATGCTGTTTGTCGTTCTGCTGGTTCTCCTTTTAAGCCAGGTGATCCTTTGTCACCTTTTAGTCCTTTTTCTCCATAGTAACCAACTCCCATTGTACCTTTTTGTCCTTTAGGGCCAGGTGGACCTCTGGGACCCTTTAATTAGAAAATGATGTAATAAATTGTTAATAAATATTTGAAAAAGCATTGAATTTTGAGAATAAGTTTAATTAAGAACTTCTTACTAATTGTCCAGCTACACCGGATGGTCCAGGAAGACCTTGTGGCCCAACTGGACCAGGATATCCTTCTGGTCCGGTAACTCCATCACGACCTGGTTCTCCCTTTTGCCCTTTTAATGTAATTTCACAGTGAGCGGCTTCACCTTTTGTACCTTTCGTTCCAGGGATACCGGGATAACCTCTGGGTCCTTGTTCTCCAGTTAATCCATCGATACCAGGCGATCCCTAAAAGACCATTGCATATATATTTGCATATGAAATAAATAATTATATAATAAACTTACATCAGTACCATTACAACCATCAACTCCAGGTATACCAGGTGCACCTGGAGGTCCTGGAAGGCCAGGTACACCATTCGTTCCTGGGAAACCGGGTAATCCAGTTTTTCCACGCTCTCCCTTTGGTCCGCGAGGTCCCATTGGTCCATATTCGCCTTTGTCACCTTTATCACCCATAATGCCTTCTTCACCAGGAAAGCCTCTGAGGCCCTTTGCCCCTGGGATACCAGGTAAACCAGGGAATCCCTAAAAATGTTCAATGTATTACTTGGATTTTTGTTTGAGAATTCGAGTTGTCTGTAGCATTATTTACAGTTTTACAACGAGTGGGACCCAACTTTGACCATTGGTGGGAGTTCGGAAACTAGGCGAGTTAACAGGGAATGGGAAAAATTTAAACAATTTTTTTGCACTCAATTATATAAGCTTTCCTTGTTGTGAAGCAAGAATTTTAAAGAATCCTAACTGTCTTAGAAATATGGAAAAATCACAAACGGCTAGTTTTGGAAATGAAGACATTCCGTTTCAGAAGTTAAATGAATAGACAATGTGGTATCATGATAGTCGATCCTATAAATATATTATTATATTTTTGGATTCCCCTTCAATTTTGGAGTATTTTATTTTACCACTTCCCTATCTTCAACTGTTTTTGAATAAATAATTTATTTTGAATTTTATTGGTCCGAAACAGGTCTCCGGAAAATATTCGCCACTTTGTCGGTTGAATAGACAGAATCTGGAATTTTGGAAGGCAGTTCAATAACATCTTAAAAGTATCAACTATCTTGAGAAATTGACACACTTGGTTACAGGGTGGTCGCAAATTACTGTAGTATGCTCTACTACTAAAAATAGCCATAAGTCAATTTTCTCAAATGGCACACTATCTAATATTCTGAAATACAATCAAATTTGCTTTCAATGATATCATGTTCCTATATCTAAAGTATCTGAGGAAGACAACATAAATGGAGTTGTCGAAACGGTGTAAGGTCAGGAGACCTCGCAGGCCAATGCCATGGCCCTAGGTAACCGTCGAAACCTGTATATGGAAGAAATTTGGTTGGGCATCAGAATTTTGAAAACAGCACAGTTTACAGTCGTCAGTAGTCTTGAGATGTTCTAATGTAAAATTAATTAGACAATTTAATTTTAAGATTGAGTAGAAGGCTTTTGGCGCGTTACTAAAACAAACAAAAGTGCCAATAAAAAAACGTTGTGTTTCTTGTTATATATTTATTTATCTTGGGTTCTACGAAGAGGACCTATATAAAATATATTTACCCTATTTCCTTTTTCGGCAAAACATTTAGGAATACATTGTTCGTTACCAACTTTTGGGCCTACAGCACTACCAGGTGCATCGAAAATATCGTAACTGCTGGACTCTGGTCGTCTACTCGCATATGGACTGCTTGGGTAAGCACCGTAACCTCCTGATGAATATGATGATCCTGATTGACGCCCATATGATGATCCTGATTGGTCCCCATATGATGATCCTGATTGACCCCCATATGACGATGCATAACCACTACCACCTAATGATGAAGAATAACCACCACCTGATGTCTCCTGTGAACCAGCATATGTACGATTATGAAAAGCCCATGCTTGGCCATCGTCAGATTCGTTGTTCTCATATTGTCCACCATCCTCTGTTTGACCAACGATTGCATTTCTGGACACCTCCTGACTTTCTCTGAATACATCAGAGGCACTTGAGGTGACGGCAGCTGAGCCATAATAGCTCTGATCACCCCTGAAAACAAAATAATTTGTAAAGTTTGCATTTTGTGTTGTGGAATTATTTGTTTACATTCAACGGTTAACTTAATTATTATCACGGCGTTTATCCGATCAATAGAACTTGATGAGTCTGGGATAAGTTTCTGCTTAGTAGAACGATTGAACAAGATGTAGCCTAAATTTTACCAATAATACCCGAATATATACATAAACTTGGGGAAATTAATTGTGTGTTTAAATAAGCATCTGCACGCGTGTCGGTTGTAAATAGATTTCGGATTAATTACGGTATTTCGCGAATAATGAGTACGAGGTGTAGAAAAGCGATAATTTGAAAAACAGTCTGGCAGCCTTGCATTGTAAGTTGGTATGTTGTCTATGCGTATAGATTGCATAAGAATAACACACAAATCTGTTTTCTGTTTTAATGAAAATTATGATGATTTGGGAACTGTTTTAAAAATGTTTCCCTTCAATGAAGCCTCAACAAAAGTAAACGTTGCATTGCGCTCACTATTTAAACGTATGTTAAAACACATGGCATATTTTACACTTGTTTTGATTGTCAGAACCCCGTGCCGTCCTTTACCCTGTTTGTTAAATTGCGTAACTATGTATATTAAGCCACTAAAGATCAAATGATATTCCGAAACATGTCTGACACTCAAATCCCGACCACGATTTGCACATATTAGGTCATTCAATAAGTCCGTAGGATGACATATAGATGGCGCAAACTATGTTGAATAATAAAATCGAGTTTTGTCAAAATTTTGTTTTTTTCTTACTTATTCTATATACGGACTTATTGAATGGTTGATTGTTATACATAAATATTTCTGTGGAGTAGACTTTGATTTATATAAATATTTTTTGTTGTCGAGTTATACAATTTTGGTGAAATAACGACTGGGTTAGAATTTAGAAGAATGCCTTTTTTTGTGCCGAAATTCTTAACTGCTATATTTATAGTTTATATATAGTTTTTCACTGCAAAACTGTAAAATTGTAGAAATGATATTTACCATTGGTTATTAACATTTAACACTCTTTCTTTTATAAAATTGTGGCACCATAACAAGAGCCCATTTGATATAAATTGAAATTTTAACTTAATTTAACTAAGTTAGGTAAATCAATTAGTAATTAATATATTCAATTATATGAGCCTATAGAGGTAGTTTTGCCAAAATTCGTTTTATTTAGTGAGAAAGTGACATAACTTTGACATGCCATTCTTTTTTAAAACCAAACAATATTATACAACTAAAAAGATATTTTGGAATTGTGTTTGGAACAGAAATGGAAAATGTATCTTGTTTCGCAATAGAGTTCCATGGTCTGTGTGATGGATCTCCCTGTATACACTGTGTCCAATATAAGAATGGGGTAGCATTGGAATCTTGGAAACGGTAGGAGTTACAATGTCGATTAAATCAGAGAGTTGCACTTTTAAATGGTGTTTTCAAAGTTATACTAACTTTAGCCGTTTTCGAGAATTTTTAAAAAAACGATTTTTTGCGATTTTAGTTTTTATTTATTTCTGACATTATTTTTACAGATATAAAAAAATTAAAAGCAATTTTTTATTACTTTTTAAGGAGAAAAATATAGCGGCCACAAATTTTGACTACAACGTTTTGTTTTTGAAAAACCATCATCAATTTTTTTTTCAATACGGCCCTGGATTTTTATTGTTAAATTTAAATCCATTTTGAATTCAAAAACAAGTGGTATATCACACGTAATGGTTTAAACAATATTTCAGTGTTTTTAGCTGTTTAAAATTATTCAAGAAAAATCGCCATAATTTGGCACTTAACTGACTGAATGCAGAGTGGTAGGTTTTTTTCGTCGTTACTCACAATTATATAGTATTATCACCGAATATAGATCTCTACGAATTAGAAGCGTCACTCCTTTGAACATTTCATTTCGCCGACTTTTTTTGCGACCCGTCGTAAATCATTCCAGTTGCACCTATTTTGCACTGCACGTGGTGAGCCAAATATTTTACATACATTTTATATAGGGTGGCTTTTCTTCTTGAGGATGTTAATGATTTTAATTTATATATAGCATACAACATATGTTTTAATTTTATTTATAAGCACTTGCTTTGAGCTTTGAGATGTGAATGGCCATTGGGCTAGAGTTCGCCTAACAAAGGCGTGTATTATTATTATTATTAAAAGTACGTACTACGTCAAAATGTTATATCAAGTATAAATAAAAAACAAATTTGCAATTCTTTCTTTTATTACGGTAGATAGAACCTTATAAACAAGTACAGCCAATAAAAATTTATAAATAGCATATTAAAATTTTTTCAGATTGTAAGCTTTGGTGGTTCTTTTCTGTTTTTTTGAGATATTATTTTCCTGTTTGCAAATTTAAGAGTGGAGTAAATTTTAATTCGCGTTTACAAATTTAGCACATAATCTTTTGGGGAAGTTGTCGCATGGATGATTGTATATACTCTATCTTAGAAAAATAATTTAACAAGTTTTTTCCCTACACCATTTCGGAATGCAACATTGTTAAATTTGGCTACAAAACAAAATGTATTCTAACGATATTAAATAATGAGAAAAATTTCTTGGAGCAACCTTCAAGCCCCCAGCTAAACCTTGACTGCCCTGGTAAGATTTTAAGTTCATAAAAACATTTAGTCCCTCTTTAACCGAAGTTTGACAATAGCTAGTACATGTGTCACATGAGTGATTCGTTAAACATTTTTTTAAAAGATACCCACCTACACATGACAAGGCATTGCCTTCCTCTGTTTTTAGATTTCTATAATCGTACGTGTTTATTTTGAAAATAAGTTGTTTCTCATTTTTAAATTGAATATTATACAGTTTGAACCCTCTGACTGAACTAAATACTTTAAGGAAAATAGTTTTTTAAAAGATCTGTAAAACTGCATTGCCGTAGGATTTCTCGCATTACGAGACGCATTCCTAATTTGCCCGAAAAATGTTTATATTTTCAACAAAATTCACACACTGACAAAAATAATACAAGCGGTAGGTAGAACATATAATGGTTTTAAATTTAACAATAAAAAATCCAGACCCGTCTTTAAAAAAACCAGGTTGACGATGGTTTTGCAAAAACGAAACGCTATCTTTTTTTCCTCAAAAAGTTACAACAAGAAAGTGCTTTTCATTTTTTTATATCTGCAAAAATAATGTCAGAAATAAATAAAAATTAAAATCGCAAAAAATCGTTTTTTGAAAAATTCTCGAAAACGGCTAAAGTTAGTTTCCTTTTGATAACACCGTTTAAAAGGTGTTTAAAAAGTACAACTTTTGTCTAATTTATCCGACATTGTTACTCCTACCGTTTCCAAGTTTCCAATGCTATCCTATTCTTATCTTGGACACATAGTGTATATAATTTTTCATAATCGATGTGTTCACCTGTAATGTACTAAAAAACTTCTCCGTATTGTTTTATTTCAATATATTTATGTATTTCAATTCGACTTTTTGATGGTTCAAATAGTTTATTGTTTGAGGATGTGCAAGCCCTCGCATCGTGTTGATTAAGAATGATCCGAGAAATATATACTAACCTATCTACAATTTCATTTGTTGGATGCACGTTTATATCTCTAGTCTCGGAAGAACTATAATCTCCACTGCGATAATTTCCTACTCTTGATGGTGGTTGTTGACGGTTTCTTGGGTAATACCGCCTTTCGTTCGGTCGTCTGGCAAAAAGACCTGTCCTATTTGATTCAGGATAGCTGCTCATAAATTGCTGCAACAGAAATGTTATTAATTCACTATTTTTTTTTTCAGATTATATTATATCGACACAACCGATTGTTTTTAATTTGCTGTCGTAAACAATAATGATTTTTTAAAGCCTTGTTTATTTCAATATAATTTTGTGTAAATTTTAACTGGTAACTGGACTCATATATGTAGCACACCCTTGTGTTTTGCTGCGATACACAAACGCGACAGCTTACTACCACCTCATTGCATTGTATTATTAAGGTGTTCTGAAAACAGTACCCAATTATTTCATCGAAATGCGGTTTTCAGTAAACATTTTGTCTCTCAAGAAAATACTTGTAATTCCGAAGAATGCTGTCTATCTAGTCAAGACCTACAAATAATAATTACGAACATTTGCCCTATAAGTGCTTCATAAAAAAAGTTGATTTATTTATTTTTAGATAAAGATGTCTCAACGTTCAATGACAAAAGCATGCAACAGGGTGCCGGTAAGTTGCTGTGATTCCTATATTACTTATACTACTTGCACGTTAAAGTGTAATTTACAAAATATTCTCTAAACTTACTTGCAGACCCACATGAATTTAATTTTTGTCCAAGTAAAACTTGATTTAGAAATTTTAAATTAGTTTTTCCAAGTGTTTCCAGAGACACAACGTCAATATTTATCTTCATAACTAAACTAGATATTAATAATAATAATTTAGTAAATAAGGGAAACGATAATAACTAAACACACAATTCAGTTACCCAGTTCTTTGCAAATTGCTTAAAACTTAATATTCTGAAAATCTGTGTTAATTCCATAGTATATTTGTTCCAATTTATCATATTCTTTTGAGATAGAAAAAAAAGAAACAACACCGACTTCCGTACCATGTTAATAGAAAAGAAAACAAGTCCCCTATCAAAATAAATCTCACATATTTTAACAGATTTGTGTAAGCTGTAAAAGCAGATTCTTTTCACATAGAGAATACCGCAACGTCCTATCAAGGAGCTTTGAATTATAATTAATGACTAAATCTATTCGGAAGCTTAGTGACATTTGTTTGGTGGTGTACTTCAAGAATTTAATCTACTACGCACTCTCATAAAATGACAAATGATCAATGCTCTTATAAATCTGTAAGGACTGGTATAAAATAATACCTTTAATTCAAATAAATTTACTGTTTTATAGCAACAAGTTTTTTATTTTTTATGAACAACCTACAACAATACAAATAAGGTATTTCTAAAAAGTGTTGTAATTAGGTAATATGAATTATTTATTTTTTTTATTTTTGATAAGTTTAGACTTTGATTTTCAAGATATCGAAAATTTAATTCAAATTTCTTTCTTTCGAACTCGTTAAAATGCTGAAATTTGAGCTTTATCTACAAAGAAAATAATAAATGTTTTTTTTATTAATACATAATTTTTTGCTATACACTGTGTCCATGATAATAATGGGATAGCATAGGAATCTTGGAAACGATAGGAGTTACAATGTCGGTTAAATTAGAGAAAAGTTGTACAATTTAAGGACCTTTTAAATGGTGTTTTCAGAAGTAAATTAACTTTAGATGTTTTCAAGAATTTGTATTTATTTCTGACCTTATTTTTACAGATATAAAAAAAGCACTTGTTCATTGTTACTTTTTGAGGAGAATAAGATAGCGTTTACAAATGTTCACTACGACGTTTGATCATCAAGTTGCTTTTTTTTACGGCCCTGGATTTTTTATTGTTAATTTTAAAGCCATTTTGACTTCAAAAATACGTGATATATAACACGTAACAAATTGTCAGTGTTTGTAGCTGTTATTTAAAATTATTCAAGAAATATCGCCCTAGTTTGTCACTTATTTTGCGTAAAACATTCATCTGACAAAGGCATTTTTTTAATCACTTCAAAAAGCACATAAATTTCAACTAAATTTAAAACCGCGTACAGAATAAAATGTTGCACTGAGACAGAAATGAATTGTCAAATAGGAATAAATAATTGTGAGTAACGGCGAAAGAATGTTTTTGCAAAACCTACTACTCTGCATTCAGTCAGTTAAGTTCAAACTATAACAATTTTTCTTGAATAATTTTAAATAACAGCCTAAAACACTGAAAACTTGTTTAAACTATTACACCTATTTTTGAATTGAAAATGGCTTGACAATTAACAATAAATAAAACCAGGGCCGTATTGAAAAAAACAAATTAATGATAGTTTTTCAAAAACGAAACGTCGTAGTGATCATTTGTAAACGCTATTTTTTTCTCTTCAAAAAGTAACAAGTGCTTTTAATTTCTTTCTATCTGTAAAAAGAACGTCAGAAATAAATGAAAACTAAAATCGCATAAAATGGTTTTTTTAAAACTTCTCTAAACCCGCTAAAGTAAGTTTAATTTTGAAAACACCATTTAAAAGATTCGGATCATGGACACAGTGTATATGTCGCCACTTCGCGAAATGGCAACAAACATTTGAGAAGTTCTTGTATAATATTATATATTTATTAATTTACTAGTTGGCGTTTTCAAAGATGTACGAATTTATTTAAACTTATATACTAAGATAAGAAATCATTGCGGAAGGCTATAGTTTGACTGCAGATTCGGATATTCGGATTCGGAACATTATGCAAGCCTCCATATACAGTGTGCCCCGGATAGTCAAACGAAAAAAAAAAATTTGTAGTATCACTGGTGTCCAGCCCTGCTTGGCGTGAAACCAATTTGAGAAATAATTTTAGTTTTGAAAAATCGAGTATGACGGAAATTTTTAAAATACTGATATTTTCAAAATTCAAAATCCTAGGGCTACTTTGAGTTTTTGCTTTTTGCTCTCTTTTTCTTTGTAAAAGTGCCTTTCTGGTAGCAGATACTACAAAATGTTCTGGAAGATTTTTTTTTATTTTATTTATTTATTTAAGAAAGAAGATAAATCAGACAGAAACATTTTGATTTTATATTTTTCTTGTCTTATACAAATAAAAAATTCTTGAATATTTCAGCTGTCTTGTTTACCTTCTCTTTCTGAACACCTTTCTTTAACATTTTTGTAATATCTGGTACCAGAAAGGCACTTTTCAAAGGAAAAACAGTAAAAAGCAAAGAACAAAGTAGGCCTAGGGTTTACAAAATTTGTACAGTTAGGTACTTACTCAGTTTTTCATTCTGAATAAGTTGTCTTTGTCGGAACTTCAACCAGAAGTTAAAAATCAATATTTTCAACATTTACAAGGTATAGGTACTTGATATTTCAAAACCAAAATTATGTCTCAAAATAGTTTCTCACGTTGGAATCCAGAAGAGTAAATTTAAACTCGAAAATTTTTTGTCTTTTACAAAAGTCATTTCACCTATCCGGGGACACACTGGGCTTTATTGGAATAGCCGGATAAAATAAAAGTAAGTCGGTTTAGTAGTTTAAAAAATGCCCACCTGTACAAACTGTATTTGAATTTTACGAATAAGTCAATAATATACCTTTCCAAATTGATTGAGAAGTTTTTTATAACGTATAAGAAGGATTTCCCATCAAATTCAAATTAAAACATCCTATCACAAAAAAATCCGATGTTTTCAAACAAGTTGAGAAAACATTTTATTAAAATTAACATGTCTGAAAATTTTAGGATTAATTAATAAACATTCCAGCATAAAAATTAATTCAGTCTGATAATCCATATTTTGAAAAATATATTTTTTAGAAACTTTTGTAAAAAGAGTTGACAACGCTTCTAAAAAAGACAAGGTGTATAGAGGGCGTCCCATAATATGTGGGATATCTCCCTTAGATGCAGGCCCCTAAACGGCACACTTGAAAATGCTTTTTACTTATGAAATACATACTTGATATAATTTTAAAATTATGGATTATATAAAAATCTAATGCATTGCTGCGCTGCTACGTGTTCTCCATCCTCCTCTACGGCTTCGAAATGTATCTTTATAGGAGAATATTACTCATAGCCTGGATCGAAAGAGTAAGAAACACCGAAGTTCTCAATAGAATGCAGAAAAACAAGGAGCTGATGCTAACAATCAAAGAGCGCAAACTAATTGGACATAATGAAAGGAGATAGATAATAAATACTTCGGTTCATCATCGAAGGAAAGATTCAGGGGAAAATGTCAATAGGGAGAAGGCAGAATTCCCGGCTACCAAGGACCTGCGCCGATGGCTCAGTAAAACATCATCCGAAATCTTCGGAATAGCTGTGTAACGAATAATTATTCCCAGTTGGATCGCCAACCTTCGAAGGAAGACGGCGCAATAGGAAGAATGCACATTATTGGAAGAAGCCCATGTTGAACCTACATAAAAATTATCTAATTAAAAACGATATTTCTGATTATTATAAGTTTGAGGCTATTTAAAGCTAAAATGTGAAGAAATTGATATGATTGTGCCCAAGCTAGCTCGTGATTGGCGAAGTAAATAAGAAACCGTGCCAAATAAATAAGAAAAATAGTTGAAGTGAGTTGATTTTATCATCATTATGTTCAAAAATTATTAAATTACACAAAGTACTTTTAAATGATTAAAAAAAAAAACAGCATTTTTATAGAGGCCGGTATCTTTGAAGGAAATCCAGGATATTACCCACATATTATGTGACACTATAGAGATATGATGACTCATATGATAAAAAAACAAACCTTCCATATAAATCTTTTTGGGTCAACCTGCAGCACTTACATCTGTCTGTAAAAAATAGTTTTTTTAATAGCGTACGATTTATGCGCAAGAGGCAGAGTCTGTGATGATGGAACACCATATCAGACCACTGAGGATGTAGACTTTGTTTTTGACACATGTATGTTCTGCTTATTATTGAGTATTGATTGTACCTTCCCTATCTTTCTATAGTATAATATATATACAATCAATATGTAAAAATATACTGTATTAATTTAAATTCTGTATAGGCTGAAAGACTTCGGTCAATGGCCTTTTGGGGTTTTGTGCCAATAAAGCACGTAAGATGATGATTTGTTTGTTTTGCCAAGAAATCATTATTGTATGTGATGCTTACCCCATTTATAGTTGTCCAACACAACCCCAAACATAACACTACAAACCTGAAATAAAAAATAATATTAGCGTACAGAATCAAATGAGGGGTCAGATCAAATGCAATGTATGTATTGTCAGTAGCATGTTTTTTAGGATATTATTAATTTATCTTTTCTTTCAAAAGTTTTTATATTTTTTATTTAGAAATTGTAATTAATTTGATTGTGTATGTTGCATATCCTATTTGAAATTTATTTCGATTCGAACGGGCAATCAATCCCATTTTTAATATTCTTGTAAAACATAAATAACATTTTGATAGAGGTCCGCTTTTATATTTCTTTAATTTAAATAAAATGTAAACATTAAGATTGTTTTTTTTTAATTATATAAGGTCTGAAATTTTTTATCAACATATTTAATTTTATTTTTATTTCTATTTCAAAATCATCCACAGTACTATAGATTTGACCACATTTGTACAGATTTGATTGACATAAACATAATATTGATTCACATATATATTTTGCAGATTTATCGCAAATTTAATGACAGCTCTAAAAGACTAATGGCCGATTGCACCGACTATTTTGAGGAAGCCTTAAGGAATAAGGGATCCTTAAATGCAAATTTATGTTGCACCCCAATTTAAGTTGACTTTAAGTTTTCTTTAAGGTTTCCTTTCTTAAGTCGTGGATTTTTACGACTTAAACTCTCCTTAACAAGATTGTAAGGTTATGTATCGTTGTTTTTTTGATTATTCTATAAAGCGATGTTATTTTTCTGCGTGAAACTTATTAGTCGGATTTAAAAAATGGAATTTTTTGAAGACGACCTCAAAGTTTTCGATTTCATTGCACATGGATTTCCACGAAGAGTACATAATAGGCAAAATTACTACCAGGAAATGGATGAGTTGAGTTTTTTTAAACGATTTAGGCTCTATAAAAATACCGTTTTAAATATTCTGCAGCAAATTGAGCAAGAATTAGAATATCCAGACAATAAGTAGGTACCTAAATATCTATTTTCCGTTTGCGTCATTTAGCATTTTTATTTTTTGCCAAGCAATATTTTTTTCTGATGTTGATACTGCATCCGTTTTTTTTGTTTTCAACAATATGTTTATATTTACTGACTAAACTTAGCAGTATCTGACTCTCGCGGGGGGTAAAATTAGAGCCCCTTTTTTTCCTTTTCTTATCTTTTTCAATTTCGATATTCATGTTCCCAGGTATAGGACCAGTGACTGTAGTACGCAAATCACTTTAGACTAGTTTATAAAGACAATGACTATACCATAACAATAGTACGCAAATCACAACACCAACAAAAATATCAAGCGAATTCACAAGTCACAAAATATTTATTTGTTAATAATATTACCAATTACAAATGATAATTTTAAAATGTTGACATTGTTCACAGTTAAAACGCAAATTTCCCTAACGCACACCAACGTTGCCAAATTGAACCGACACTTAACAAAGGAATGCCAGATTACGGACGGTGCAACTTATTCAGAATTAAGGGATCCTTAATTTTTAAGGATCACTTTACTATTCTTTCCTTATCTGCGAGTCGGTGCAATCGGCCATTAAACCTATAAAAAAACTACATGCACCATACAACTAAAGAAATGTATGTATATAACGGGTGGGCAAATTTGAGGTTAGGAAGTAAATTGGCTGTCAAATGATGAAACGTAAAGAATTGAGCTATCATCCTTTGACATTTACTTAGTCAAAAGTTGGGAAATGTTAACCATGGAACGCTACACTCTTGAACAAAGAATTTTAATTTTGAAAATTTACTATAAAAATGGTGAAAATTTTTCTGTCACTTCCTAAAATTCGAGCAGCTTTTCCTCGTAATCAGGCTCATTCTGAGACCGCTGTGCGTAATTTAATCGCTAAATTCGAGGGTCACGTTACTGTTGCTGACAATAGACCGAACACTAACAACTGACGCTCTAAAAGATGATATTTGCCGCTGCATTGACGAGATAAGCAAAGCTTTATTGCAAAATGTGGTTATAAATTTTGTGAAAGGAGCGGACGTCTGCCGATGGCTAGAGTTGGACATTTGCCCGACATCATATTCCATTATTAATTCCCATATTTCTACTTTATATTGGTGTCAATATAAATAATAAATAATATTTAAATGTAAATAACAAGTTCACTTTAGTTCAAATGTGTTGTTGTTGTGTTGGTGTTAGAATGTGTCGTATGTGGGCTCGTGCTGACAGTGTGTCATTTTATAGTGTCACTTTTAGAAGTCATCTTTCGATGTTCAACATATAATGGGGCTTTTGCTCTGTAGCAAATCCTTCATGTTCTGCAGCAAATTCTGTCATTAAACATACTTCTATGCCGTATCCTTTATCTGCTAGAAGGACAGCATTTTTTGTATTGCGGTGCATGACTGAATATACGTTGAAATTTTTCCATATTCTGCTGTTATGCGGATCCAGGCCACTAAGAAAACTATATTTTTCTTACCAAAGCTGATTTGCTTCTGTAACTTCTTCCGCGGAACAAGGAATAAATTTGATTTGGTCATTATTTTATTTGTGATTTCACTAATTGTTTTTGACACAGTGCTTTGTCTTATTCCAATGACATGACCAACACTATTTTGGTAACCAGGATCATAAATGTACCTAAAAAAACCGGTGCACCTCCTTGTTTCTCATACTATGAACTCCAATAAAATAACTGCCAACCAATGAACATTTTCTTCATTAAAACGGAGCTAAAAGAGCTTTCTGTAATCGCCTGGTAATGTTTCTACTCCTGTTTTGTAATATTACTCTGTTCTATAATTTGCTTTAAAAAAGATAATTCACAATTATTTAGATGCTGCTTCATACACACGAAGTCTACTGAGGTACCTTCAGTTATTTATTAGAGCAAATGCTAAACTAATAGTAAACACGGCACTTTTATGCTTCTAACAAAGCAAATTAAGAATTAAGCAAATGCTCCGCAAATATTAATTATTTGTATCGAAGGTTTTGCTTCAAACATATGTAGTAAAAGCATTTGCTTCCTTTCATTCATCAGACTAATATTAAAATATTAAATAATGTGTACCAATCTGTGCAGAAAAGAGATTTTCATTCAAGTAATGCTAGCCGAGACGTCTGCATTAACAAGTAGTTTTTTATCTTCAGTAAATAATTCGATAGAATGAGAGAAACATTTCTTGTAGCATTTAAAATTAGGTTTTAAATATCACACAATTCATAAATGCTTACTAGAATCATTTCATAATTATTTAACGGCCAATAAACAATATAAATATGAGTAGAACATCGACCAATTTTACATACACACATGAAACTTAATGTTAATCTTGTACAGAATAAGTTGCTCACTGTAAAAATCTAATTGTTATTGAAACGAATAAATTAGTATTTCAGTATTTTATTAATGTGTATTGATTATTTTCACAGGTATAAACATTTATTGTGAATTGAAGATGTTTAAATCTATACAATGGGATGTCCTGAGATAGATGATTTAT
Source organism: Apoderus coryli (assembly GCA_911728435.2). NCBI lineage: Eukaryota > Metazoa > Arthropoda > Insecta > Coleoptera > Attelabidae > Apoderus > Apoderus coryli. The sequence goes on along the minus strand of OU452206.1, from coordinate 7,633,495 downwards.
TGCAGTAAAGGTCAACGTTATATAGGAAACTGAACCATAATCATCTACAATAAAATCAATGAAACCGCAGTTTAATTTAATCAATTTGCTTCATATTTATTATTACATTTTAAAAGGATATTTCAGACGAATTATTTATTATAGTATATGGTTTGAACTTAATAATAATTCATTAATAAATAATAATATGGATCTTATAATGCGAATGCATGAAAATCGAGTTATTAATTTTTTTTTTTAATTCAATATCAATAGAATTATTTTAAGCGTAGGCAACAATATTTTCTACCAAAACTATTCGTATATTGAAAAGACCAAATTTTCCTTGTTATCAATTTACTTGTTCTAAAATCCTCTACGGGACGTATATTTTGCTTTTGGGATCAAATTTAAAAGGAGTATGGACTTGTGATATAATAATTATTATAAATACTGATTATGTATAGTCACTTCGTTGTTATGTAATCTAATGAAAAATGGAATTTTAAATCTTAATATAATTAAATTTCCACAAGATTCGTAGACCCATAAACAATCAATATCCTTATGAACCATAAAAAGCCAATCTCACATTTTATAAGCCACTGATGATGAGTTTAGTCTGCTGGAAAAATGTATCTCTCAATTTTTGAAAACATATCATACATGTAAATTAATTATTATTAAATTTATTTTTGATTTCAAAAATCATTAAATCCATATTTTTATTACAATTTTCACTTGATTTTAGTCACGATTTTAATAATTTACGATATATTTTAGATATTTCAAAAAATAATGTAGGCAGTTTAGCTGCTGCAAGTTTTTCAACCAAGTGTTTTGAACTTGTTTTAATGATACTTATTAAAGAGTTGTTGAATTTCCAACAATATCCAGTATGTACACTTCAGTGCAATAATTCTAGTGAAAATTTAAATTTAATTGAATACGTACTAGGTGACTATGTGCTACGAAATGTAAGCATTCAAACTTTGAATTAATTATTTAAAAAAAAAATACAAAGTATCTGTTGTAACATCTGATTTAAAAAATAAGTTATATCACATGTTATTAAAAATATATCGTTGCATAATAATTGATACACAATATTTCTTAAAATAATTATACCCAGTAAAAGGTATAAATATAAAATTATTGCAAATTTCAGTACCAATTTTTTTTTAATAAACCCCACTTCATCATTGTTCAGTAGTTAAATCAATAAGGATAGTAGAGGACAAAAGACTCTTGCAGTTATTTCCATGCGTAATTTTCAACAAAAATTTTAACACATCTGATTACTTGACACTGTACACAACAAAAAAAATGCAATAAATCAAAATCACAGCCCTAAATTTCAAAGTAACAAAAAAAAAATGTGCAGATTTCGTTCATCTGCAACTTACCCAGGTCCACGGCCGGTCATCTTTCGACCGCCTTAAACCCCTTCGATCGGGGATATATCACAACACTTAACGTAATAATGTGTAAGAAGCACACGCAAGTTCGCGCGTTACTAAAACCCGCTCCGGACCGCAACATCTTTGTGGTACTGAGCATAACCACCACTACAACCTCGATTTGATGCGCAGAGAAAACAAAAAATTATTTACCCTTAATTATCTCGCAAATTATACTGTATTAATATATGAAATTCGGCACAAATACAAAACAATCCTTTCTTAATCTTTGTGTAAAATTTCGTATTTTTAGAAGGAAAACAAAGGGTTAAAATTGTATCTAAACTAAGGGATTGCACGAGCTTTAACACGGCTTAAGTCATCTTTGGTGGGAGATGACTGCGCTGAGAGCGATACGAAGAAAATATGGTGTCAGTATGCAATGACGCTGCGGTCGGGAGTGTGTCGGGCTAAATTTGCCCTGGCAACCCTCGTCGTTTTTACGATAATAGTGAGCGATGTTGATGCGCTGGTAAGTCTATAACCCTTTTTATTACATTTTGGTACCTACAAGGTTAATTTTAGGATATTGAGCACGTGTGGCTTTCTTGTTGTGGTAATTATAAAATACTGGCGCGTAAGCATCGGCTGAAAGAATTATTTTTGAAGAGATTATTTATTTATACCGGTGGATTTTTAAATTACGATAAAACTTATATTTCTAATGTAAACAAATAATTACTTAATGCATTATAGTGAATACTTTCAAGTAGCTACATAGCTTTTTTAATAATTAGATAATTGAGTTTATTAATAGTAAATAGGTAAAGAAAGATTTTATTTTATCCATTAAAATTGTTGATAACTATTTTTTCTTAAATCTTTCTAATTTGACTTACAAAAATTGCAATGGCATATAGGTATGTTTACTTTCAGTACCCAACAATACAGAATACAACTGCAGCATTTACAGTAAACAAATTTGGTTAACTGCATAAAATAAAACAACTTTAGTTTTAAATATTTCCAAACTTTTATAATATACAAATTTATATTTCAAAATCACACGACATGTTTCGTCCACACAGTGGCTTTATCAATATTTAAAACTAAAGTTGTTTTATTTTATGCAGTTATAATGAATTTCCAACAAGTATCGGCTAATTCTATTCAGAAATTTGGTTAAATTAATATTGACCCCACAAATGAATTTAGAATAAAAAGACAAAACTTATGTTTTCAGATTTAAACTACTCGTATTTCACGCAGAAGTACAGGATTACAAGAAATAAAAATATATTTATAGAGTAATTTAATCAATATTTTTCTTACTAAATTAAATTAAAAAAAAATAATGAAAACTGCAAAAGCGAATTTTTTATGCGCATACTCGATATAAAATGGATTCAATTTTACAACAAAACATATTTTTACTTTTAGGAAATAAATTATTTTTCCCAGTATTGTAGCATTGTGCAATATATTTTTGTTAGTGGATATATCAACAACAACTTTATCCCAGTGTACTTGTCATTTTTTAAGAAGAACCAATGATCTAAGATATAACAGATATTTTAAAATAAAGGCTCCACTGAATAAAAAAAACTACCAAAATACTGATTGACAATGCAATGGCAACTAATCTGAATAAATAAAATGAATGGATGGATTTCTATATTTTGATGAAAGAGATTTATTTTTATCATGAGTTTAATATTACATGTATTATAACAAAGATGAGTCCTTGTGTTGCAATGGTTTATATAAAAGTTATAAAAATATTTTTTTCTTAATTATTACTTATCTTATGAGCTTGTTTCAATTAAACGAATATATATGCGTTTAGAATTGAATTAATAACTCAAAATACTACTGTCTTCGGTAAAGTAACACACCATTTTGACTCCAAATGCTCTAACAATTCTTTAGGATCATATAGATTTTCTTTACATATAATGACAACTGCCCATAAATTTCATATAATAATAATAATAATAATAATAAAAAGACTTTATTGCAAAAAAAAGTTTACAATGGGCGAAGTTGAAGTTAATACTTCCTCACTTAACCCCTAAGGTAAGATAACAATTACAAACATAGACAAAAAAAAAATAAAATAAAATAAAAGATTGAAATGTTGATGCAAATTCAGGTAGTTAATTAACAAAGGAAAATAGATCAAACAAATTCTGATATAATACTACATATAGCATTTTTAAATCTAAAACCTTTCAAAAATTTTAAATCATCAGGCACTTTATTATACATACTACAAATATTATACGAGAATGATCTTTCAAACATGGCACTACTGTGAATTGGAGGCGATATGGTAAGTTTGTGGCGAATATTTACATCATGAACAGACCCGCGAAATTTAATTTTTTCATAGAGGTACTGAGGAGTCTTCGTTATAATAATCTTATTAAAGAAAACTAGGGAATGAAGAGCACGCCGTTCGTTCATCCGTAGCCAACCGATCTCACGCAGTTTAGCACTCACGCCTCGCACACCTCTTCTAATTTTGCCTACAAGACGAACACAAGAATTTTGCATTAACTGAATTCTATTTTGATCCAGATCAGTTAGACAAGGGCCATATATTGTATCGGCGAAATTAAAATGCGAGAGAATCACACAAAAGTTTTTTGCAATGTTCATTAAGCAGTTGCCTTTTGCTGCATATTAATTTCAAATTCAAGAAGGCACGCTTAATACATTGGCTTACATGTTGGCTAAACCTCAAATCTGTGTCAAGTATCAGCCCCAAATTTCTCGCAGATCTTCCACATTCGAGATGCACGTTATCCACACGTAGTTTAAAAGAATTCATAAAGCGCGTTTTATGTACATTCTTACCAAAAAGTAATAGTTCCGACTTGGATGGGTTAATCTGGAGACAATGTGCATTGGATAAACTTACAAGAGCGGCCAAATCACCATTGATTAAGTTGATAGTTTCATATAAAATAAAGACATCTAATTTTGATAAATTATTCGGCATTTTTACTTTGAGTAAGGACCAAATTAACCTATACTCAATCATTTCTAATTTTCTAAATTGTGTATTCCTACGATCTTCTTGTGATTGTATTAATAGTTCCTTCATATAATTTAAAAAGGATAGCTTAGTCAATTAAGAATATATCGAGAGCACTGGAAAATCTTGTATGAAAAAAATGATTAATTAAAATTTTTGATTAAATCAGAAATCAACTTTGCCGCTATATGAACCATAAAGGCACAGTTGCTTTTCTTATTTCTGCCATGTAATGTAACGAGCGTACTCAGTTGACATATTTATGGTGTAATATTTTTTAATGAGACACTTACGTACGCATTTTTATAAAAATTCGACATTCTCAATGCTTCTTTCATAAATCACGATAGAAACAATTTATTATTGTTTAATTGCATCAAGTGGTGTTGGGCTCTTAAATAGAATATGAATATTTTTCATAGATAATGGTTAATGGCTTAAAATTCTATGAAAAGCATAAACTAAACATAAATCTCTTTTTGTTGCTAACGGTACAGTAAATGATCACCTTTTTCAAAGGAAGAATATTAAATTATTGGACTTCTTTAGCTCTAGTTTTCTGCTCTGTATGGAGATATAAGCGTATTCGATGTATTTCCTCTTATTTTTTCTATTTAAGCAACCATAATGATATTAAAGTATTAAATATTAGTTATATGAACTATTTTCTAAATAAAAAATACTGCTTGCAGTCTAGCTCAAATCAGTTCTAATTTATATTAAGCTATAACAATGATAACGCATGCATTCCTGAAATTATAGGGATCATTACAAACATCAATAAATTAGTATAATATAGTATAATATATTTATATAAACAAAATGTATGTTTTCTCCTGAGGGAAATTCAGAAAAAATATTTCTTATAGCTTCCTGTTTTAAATAGTGTTTACTATAAAATCTGTGCCAGTATCTCAAAATTGCTATTATAACAATAACTTGTTATCGAGGCAACCGATTGACTTTGTATATACACTGTGTCCAAGATAAGAATGGGATAACATTGGAATTTTGGTAACGGTAGAAGTTACAATGTCGGTTAAATTAGTTGTACAATTTAAACACCTTTTAAAGAATGTTTTAAAAGTAAACTAAATTTAGCCTATTTCTAAAATTTTTGAGAAACGATTTTTTGCAATTTTAGTTATTATTTATTTCTCCTCAAAAAGTATCAATGAGAAAGTGCCTTTAATTTGTTTATATCTGTAAAAATAATGTCAGAAATAAATATAAATTAAAATCGCAAAAAATCGTTTTTTTTTAAAATTCTCGAAAACGGCTAAAGTTAGTTTACTTTTGAAAACACTATTTGAAAGATGTTTAAATTATACAACTTTTCTCTGATTTAACCGATATTGTATCTCCTACCATTTCCAGTGTACAATCTTAGAATACGTCAGTAGTTTAAAATGAGTGTGCTGAGTCAATCGAGCAATAACTGAGTGAGCCGGTGATGAGCAGAGATTCCAAGTTCTTCCCTAGAATCTCACATTGACGCGGTAATCCGAGACAAAATGCGTATAACTGTTCAATGTTGCGCTGATAGCTGAAAAAGTTTCTGCACGTTTGGAACTTTCCATAAACTGCAATACAAGAAAACGTTCGCGATATCTAAAAGTGCTTGCTTCACGATATTGCACGGCCGCATACGGCACAGATAACTTAAGAATGCATTCGCTAGGAGGTCTTACTACACCCCTGCTTTAGTCCCATCAGATTTCCACCTGTTTAGTCCCCTTAACGAGACGCTAGGTGGTAAATAATTATTTGGCTCTAAGGAAGATGCGCAAACTTGCAGCAACCAAAATAATTTTATGCCAAGGACATAACAAAATTAGATGAATTTTGGGACAAGAGCATCAGTGATGGAGGATGACGTTGAAAACTAGCTTAAATTTTTTACTGATTGAATACAGAGTTTTTAAGCTACAATAATTTGTCTCGGTAAATACTGAATAATCCTCGTATTATTTATAAATACATACCTACCTTTTAAAAATAAACAAATCTTTACAGACGTTGTACAGGTAAATTATTATAAATACAAGACGTAAACGATAATCGTTACCACTGGCTACTGTCTCCTACATTACTGTATGAATCTCAAGTGCTTCTATACTTATGTTGTATATAAATACTACTACTTCATTAGTAAATTACAAAACACCGAAAAAAGAAACCACTACCTATACTCAAATAAAAATATAAGTGACGAAAACACACTATAGAGAATCAAACTAGTAAATACTACATTGAATATGAGTACAATAAAGCTTATTGTGCTTTATCGGGTTTCCTATTTATGAACTACACCCAAAATGATTCTTTAAGTGTTAATGATTTTAGTACATACTATGGTCTTTTTGTTTCATTTATTTGTAAAACCTTAGTAATCATCAGTGAGAATTAAGGTAATGCCTATGTGAGCGTTTGAAGATTGAATTTCCACAGAAACTTTTAGGTTAGAATAGAATGTTTGATTTGTAATAACACATAAATAAGTAAATTTTAGTCGTTTAGGTATTGGCAAAGTTAAAAGTCTATAGTTAATATTCGATGTATTGGTATTGGCTATGTTCTACTTGTAGCAGGATTTTATGCTATGTTTTGTCGTCATTAAATTGATACAAATACGAAACGAAAAAGTGACATCTATAGCATTTAAGCCGAAAACATGCCGTATCAAACAACTATTTTGTCATGAGGCTATTTAGACGTAACACAAATTGAGAGTATATCTAACGTCACCAGCTGGCCGTTTTGTCAAACCATGACTCATTAAGCATAGCAAAGAAAGGCCATCTGCAGTGGGCATTTAAATGAAAAAACATTTTGACACGAAATTATCGGTATATTTTTCGTGGAACTATTTATAGTGAGACTAAACGTAAGATACAAATAGATAAGGATTAAAAAGGGAAATCAGATAAATTTGAAATGTATATACTATCCATTGGTTTTTTTATACACTGTGAACACAATGAGATAACCTTTTATCGTTTGCACAAAATAAAAAAAGAAACTCTTTGATTCCTTTAAATATTAGTTGTTGATAGAATTAGGTGCATTAGTAGCAAATTAGGAACAAGGAGGAATAGGGAGGTATCACGTCAAAATTACGATAAGAATGATGAAATTATTTCAGAAACGACATGTCGCGTTACCTCACTTGTTTTGAATCAACCACGTGTGTAACTAAATTTCGCAAAGCCATAGCGTTAAATACTAACATTTTTCGTTTGAAAAAAACAACATTAAATTTTATGTATCCCAAGACAAATATAGTTTTTAGTTATGCAAACAAAAGTGCATAAAATGTCATACAAAAATTTAAAGTACTTCCTTGGGTTTTATTGATGTACTTGAGTTATGTTTAATTTATGAGTCATAGGCGTACTGCTCGTGTTTTTATAAAATCTACATAGTTAAAATACTTTGTAAAACTAGATATTTATTAAATATACAAGTATTGTATTTGTATTTATATTTTGTAGATAGTCTACTTGTGCCAACTGCAAAATATGGTATATGGAGAAGCTATTGGTTTCATGATTTTTTTTTCACCGGAAATACGTGTTTTCGGTCATTTTAGACCTAAATAAGCATTTTTTTTTTAATGTCTGTCATTCTGGTTAGATTTTGGGATTCATACGACATAAGTGAAAGGTCAACACATTAAAAATCATATTTGCTAAACTAAGTAATTTTCTTTGTGCCAATAGATCTACATACAATTAATGTATACAGGGCGTAATCAATTTGGGAAGGGACCAAAATCTTTGAATGTATAGATAAAACTAAAGCACTTTCGAAAAAAAAATATATAGCAATAAAACATTATAATTTAAAGTATAGAATCTGGCTCGAAAGAAATCTAATATAATACATACTATTATGCGTAGGCTGTCCATAAAAGGGTTAAATTAAAAAAAAAGTGTGAATAATGACACAGTTTTAAATATTCACGTAGTAGCATAACTAACTTGGTTGCTGCAAAAAGTCAATGTCCAAAAGAGGTCCAGAAAAGTTTCAAAACGAGAGCTAAAATATAAAAAATCGAAATATATTGATAGAATTATTTAATATATGAAACTAGACCTAAAATAACTTCCAAATCCGTGTGTATAGAGACTCTCTGGCGTGTAGTGAAATCTGAAATCAAGCAATTTTTACAAACGCAAATAAATTAACACAATGCTGCCGTTTTCGATACAACAGATTACGAAATGTAATGCTCAAATATTAACAAGTTTAAACTTCCTGCATTTTTCTGTCTTGAAATGCAGTCAACGTTCATTTTAATAACAATTAGATTTTTCCAGTTTAGCCTTCATTTTACCCTTTTTCCATTTCATATTATACAAACAGTCCTAGTTCAGGTTGCAAGAAAATGTCAACATCCTAGATACGTATTGAGAAAGTCCAAAACAACACTAATGAATAACATTAAAATATTTACAAAAGTTTGTCATATAATTTGAGGAGAAGCAGATGAACCGCAAGCCCCTGGTCATTATTAAATAAATCAATATAATATTTCTGTATGGAGAGCTATTTATGCCTTAGGAATTTATTTATTAAAAAATTTGGCTTGGCGTAGAATAAAAATAATAAAACTAACTAACTTATTTAAATTTCGACGCGCGTTTCGCTAACACTATTGGCATCATCAAGAGAAAATTTAAACTAGTTTTTTTTTTTTCAGCTGACAATCTTGTAAAGTTAAGTGTGATAAAAATCGTTAAAACTAAATTATTTACTTCGATATTTTATAGGTAACGTAGTTACTGATATTTGAAACAAATTCAAAAAGAAGTGTTATTATTACATATTTTTAAGGGCTTCTAGAAGGAACACAAAATTTGGTAATGACAATTTCTTCAATATTGGACAAATATCAAGTCTCTATGTTCAAGAGGCTGCAGAGTTAAAAATAAAGATAAATAATGGAAAAGAAATTATATAAAATGTATTTTTTAAACAGATGTACCTACCTAAAGTACAAGTTAAATAGCAAAACTAAATAATATAATTATATTTACACGCACGATCGTAGGCGGAATGTGACACCTAATTTGAATATTAGAAAAATATGGTATATTATGAATAAATAAAAAATAATAGCAGCATTTGGTAAATTCGAAACAAATATATAGAATTATATACCACCCACAAGTACATTTTTTATTAATTTGTATATTTTTGTTTGAATTTTAAGTGAAATATTAACTCTTATATTTGTGCCTACAATAATTGTAGTTTTTAAAATGTAAAACTAGTTAGTGAAAATGGTTACTTAGGGGTTCACCAGTGGTAGAAATAGTAGATTTAATTGATGAATGTGACAAATAGGCACGTTCGCATTGTGTAAGTGACGGATTATCTCAATACGGAGTACGAAGAGTGAAGTGCGGTGCCACTACTTCTTGGTCGTCAAACACCCGAGATTTCAACTATAATGATTTCTGGGATCTTAATAAAATAGAGTCCATATTATGCCAACCTTGAAGAATTAAAACTCTGAATTGCATAATATGTTATCCAAGAGTATAGAGAGAAAAACCAGAAATTCTCACAAATGCATTAAACCACGTAAAAAAGTTGTATGAAATACGTCTTTTGAAAAAAATGGAGGCCACGTTGAACAGTTTTTATAATTTTTACAATTCACATTCTTGGGGATGTAGGTTCGAACATAATAATACAATTAACTTTAGGAAATAATAATATTTTATTTTTATCTCCACGTCGAAATTTACATTACGACGTTTCGACGCATTATTTGCGACTTCTTCAGGTTTTTTTTTGACTGAAACCAAAACAATACAGTTTTACAATACAAGAGTTAGTTCAATTTTTGAGTCATTTTTTTTAAATTACCTTTTTGACACAAGTTCACTAATCCCTCTTTACAAAAATTGTGTATAAATAAGGAACTATAGATTTAGACATTATTTGAGAAAATACTACACTTACAAACACTTAGGTCGACACGTTACAATAATTATGTTGTGGATTTCGTCAATTGTAAATATTTTTACTTTTAACTCAATATATATTTTGATAAAAGTCGGGAAGTATGTGTATGGTTTTTTCCCCTTCCTTTGTGTGTTCACTTTTTTTTAATATAAAAATTTTGCAGTTTAGTGGTACTAATAGAGAATATAATGGAATTTTATTGTAATACGGTAAAATGGGTAAATGGTTCAAAAATTGTACTAACTTGTATTGTTTTGGTTTCAGTCAAAAAAAAAAAACCTGAAGAAGTCCCAAATAATGCGACGAAATGTCGTAATGTAAATTTTGACGTGGAAATAAAAATTACAGATTTTTATTTCCTAAAGTAAATTATTATTATTATTGTTATATATGAACCTACATCCCCAAGAATGTAAACTGTAAAAATATACAAGAAGAAGGTTCAAAACTACGAAAATATAGTGATAGTTTTTATAATTATTAAAATGATTTAGGTATATTTGTTCATTTTGTTACAATTTATGTTCTTTAATGTTAGTCAATACTGTGAAATTAAAAAGGTTAAAATTTAGAAAATTTGGTATAATTGTCAGAAAATCAGTACCAAATTAGATAATGGCCTGTTTTAAATTGAAAATTTAACTCAAATTATATACTTATACAAAAATGTTCTTCTACAATAATTTCTGCCACACAAATTTGTCTTTAGTTTGCAATCTCGCCTCCAAAAGAAAATACCCAACAATAATGAAAGAGATAAAAACCGAAAATGCCTCTTAGCGGTCATCGAAGCCTATACCTCTGAAAGTTAATTTATAAAGTCGACTTGTCTCGTCGGTTACGTGAACTCTTATTTCTTGCGGCACAACTGCATCGGTATTCAACCTTCAGACTGGCCCAGCTGATGCTGAAAACCACATCTAAAGCAAGGTATTATAACATAACTTACTAACTATACAGTACGGCATCCCATTAGTACTTATGTACTTACATGTTGTTTTTATTTCATTTAAGCAGGGCATTGTTAGGTATGAGCATCAATCAACTGTTTTGATTTAGATGTATGATTTGTTGTGTGTGACTGATTAATTGATTTTAATAAATCGTAATCTTAATTACTTTAAATATGAAAAGTCAATTAAGCAATAAACTCGATATTGTTATGTTTGCCGTACCACATGGCGTTTCATTTCGTGATCAAGAATATGTAGGATTTTTCTGAAAAAAACAAAAATCAGGTGGATACTTTTGTTTGAATTGATGTTTGTTCAATTCGATGCGCATCGGTTTAAGCCATTTACAGTGTTTAATTGAATTAGTCTGAAGAATTAATTAACTAAGTAGTAGTCCCTTAACATCTTAAAATCATGCCTTTTAGCCTTGTCTCATTTATGATTATGAGAGAGTAATATTCAACCTTTTAACACTGAACGGAAAAGGTACGTGATATTAATAAAAAAGTGCTTCAAATCAATGAACGTCAACATTAAATTTGAGCCGATGATGGGTGACATTAATACAATGAACGTTCGTACATAAATTCGGTAGCGAATTCTGTACGTTGAATTAATAAATAAAGAACATAAATTTATGCTCGCCGGTTATTGATCTTACGAATGATGGACATTAATTTATAACTCCTGTACGTTAAAACGATGTTACCAGGTTGTTAATGTTACGAACGATGAAGATTAGTTTATGTCTCCAATACGTAAAACCGATGTTAGCTGGTTATTAATGTTACGAACGATGAACATTAATCTATGACTTTTGTACATTAAACCAATGTCTGAAGGTTATTAATGTTACGAATGAGAAACATGAATCTATGACTTTTGTACGTTAAACCAATGTTAGCTGATTATTACATTGGGTTATAATAATTGTTTTACGTAATTGTGTTTGCCGGAAATTATTATTACGAAAGATTGAGATTATTGTTCTGTATTCAATCAATAATCGCGAGCATATGTATTATGTGTACTGCAAAGTGCAGTATGGTTCAAATATACTAGTACCAATGGTTAGAGAATTTAAAAGCCCAAATAAGACTCAAAATTATCTTGTTGTACGTCCATTGATTTGATGCACCTGCTTTGTAAATAAATTAAATCATATTTGTACGACACTCGAAATCTAAAGGCTTTATTTTTAATTTAGTTAATATTAAATGCTAAACATGTCAGATTCGTCTGTCGTCTGACGTGAAAAGGGAGAAAAAAGTATATTTGGAAACTAAAGTCCGGAAATTCTTCTAAACAAAATTGGAAATTATTACGAGATCTAAACATTTATGCAAGGGAAAATAGCACAATACCGTCTTTTATTCATGATGTTGATAATATTAATGATTTTTTTGTGGCCACTTCTACCAACAATCCGGACCCAGGAACGATCAATTTTTACTTAGGTAATAAAATTAGGCCTGATATTAACTTTGAATTTACAATGGTGGACCATGGGGAGATACTTGATGCATTGCTTGGGATTAAGTCAAATGCTGTAGGCAGTGACATGATCAGTATTGATATGCTAGTAGTAGTAGTAGTTGTCCGTTTATAATGCCCTTTATACAGCATCTAGTTAATTAATATATAGAAACGAGGAACTTCCCAACATGTTGGAAAGAAGCCAATGTCATTCCAATCCCAAAACTAAAACTCCATCAACATTTAAGGATCTTATAGACCGATTAATATACTCCCAGCGATCTCCAAGGTTATTGAGAGAGTGATCTGCAATCAAATGAAAACATATCTTGATGGGCATGGGTTGTTGTCGGAGGTCCAGTGTGGGTTCCGTCAGGGTCACAGTTGCTCCACGACATGACTTAAAATACTGGATGCATTGGGGGCGGTAGATCAGGGTCGATTGACGGCATTGCTGCTGTTGGACTACGCAAGGGGCATTTGACCGCATTGGTCATGGTTTGTTGCTGGCCATTGTGGGTTACCTGGGCTTTGGGGAGTCTGCTGTGTCTCTACTCGGAACATATGTGAATGATAGAAGTCAGGTTGTCATTTTGGGAACGGCAGTGTCTGGGCCCAGGACATTGCGTAGTGCCGCAGGGCATCCAGGAATCATTGCCTTTTTTTATGTATCAGGGTTTTTGTTGTTGTTATTATTATGCAGTTATCTTTAGTATTGCCAATATGTTAAGCTAGGAGGCTGTGCATCGACTTCGCCTTTTGTGTAACTTTTCTGAGTTCTCAATAAAGTCATTTATTATATTATTATTATTAATCAAAATAACAGGTTTTTAAGTAAACAGTGTGCGCCTTTAGAATAGACTTATAGAACCCATACGGTTGAATTGCAGATTTTCTTCCTTTAAGGTTTATTATATGTTCTTCTATTTCTTGAACTGTTTTAGCACAAAATAAAAAAGATTCTTCAGAGTTTTTTATTGTGTACTTTAAATGGCTTATCTTTCCACTGGCACCTTTGGAACATAGCTTAGCGGATAGCACTAAATATCCATGAAGAGCCCATAAAATTTCTCCCCTCGTATCGGCGGGTTTTCAACATTACAAAGGAATACGGCACTGTGTTTTTTTTCGTTTTAAACTGACTTTAGTTTTGTACTTTACTAAATGGTACTTATATAAAAGGATTACTACTTACCTTATATTTCTACATTTGTTGTATTATTTGGGAACAAATTTTAAAAATAGATTTAGGAACACACTTCACTTTTCAACTGTATACATCTAACTAAACAAAACAAAAAGGACGTGTTATTCAGAATTTAATGGTTAGATTCGTAAAATTAATGCTTAGCATCCATTGAATCAACGATGATCGTTTATTAGTTTTTATGTTCGCTGTTCATAGGTGTATGATTTACAAATTATTGTGTTAAAGGCGAAGAGCATAAATTAATAAATTTAAAACATTGAAGCAATAAATAGTGACATTATATTGATGAAAAAAAACATAAATTTATTGATTAATGTTTCATCGTACATTGTTTCTATGTATGAAATTATTAATTTATGATCAAAATTCATTGTAACAGTGACCAATTCATAATATTAATGTTCAAAATATTGATGACAACCATTCATTGGTTTAACGTACAATATTTTTTTTCAGTGAATCTATTTTAATAAACAACAGTATTGATAATACCGCCTAAGATATAACGGCACAAAAGGATCACTTTCGCTTTACAGAATTGGAATGCGTCTTGGATTTCAAAAGCAAAACATTTAATACAATTTACACAGTGTCGTATCACGCGACCCCGACTGTTATATGAAAATTTTGTGTCCACGCCTATCACAGGGCTAAAGCGGTTGCAACCGAAAACTAATGGGTTCATCCTAAGACTCCCTATTTTAATGCAGACAGGTCTCATTCTAGACAAAAAATCTACAGGGGAGTTTCACTGGGATCTAATTGACCAGCACCGTATCCAAATATAAATTTCTTTTAATTACATACTTAGGTATTATTATTTAGATCTATTACGTTATTTATAAAAATGAACCATTACTTTTCTTATGAATGAACAACACTATCACTAACCTCAATGACCCAAAATATGCTTAGCACCAAATTAAGTATGTTTCAACTTAAATTCCGAATATTCCTTGATAACAAATTTCTGTATAATAAATATCTAAAAATAATATTTTATGTAACAATTTCTGTGCTAACGTTATATAAACTTTAATAAGTTTCTGTGTATATAAATTACAAACACAAATGTTTAATGTTCTTCATTAAAACTTTATGATACATAGGAAAGTAGGTATATCCAAATACAAGCACCTCAGTTACGCCAAATGTAACATACCTAACCTTAATTAAGTAACGTTTTTTTAGCTTTCTGGATATGTCTAGGTGTTGGCTATAAACATTGAGCTTAGGCAAGGATTTAAAAAAAAAATCATAGTTTTTAAATTTATCCGAAATATAGAATAATTTTTTTCATAGATTTCATAGAATATAACCTAAACCATTTAACATCAACAATTAGATCACATTGACGTTTAAAAAGAGTGCAAAAAAGGGTTAAATCTAAAAAAAACATATTTCCTAAACATTACGCTATTCTTAAATTATTGAAGAAAATTATGTATACAGGGTTATTCACGCCATACGACACGGAATAGTGAGGCTAAACTATTTTATTTCATAAAAGTTTTATTCATGGGTTCGATAAAAATGATTTATCGCTACATTTTAAAAATATTTTGAATCTATACAGGGTGTCCCAAATATAAGAAATGAACGATAGTTGTGTTTTTTTAAATGGAATGCCCTGTATATAAATATATTTTTAGATTTACCGTTCAAAATAAACTTAACTTTCATGAAAGTACATCTCACCTAAACCTGACAGTTTTTTAAATATTTCAATTTTCATAAAAATAGAGACATAATTTAAATGAAAAAATTCACACTTATTTGTTTGTTCTTTTTAAGCCAGTCTAGGCTGATAAATATACCCACTCATCACTTGTTACGCCAAATATAAAAAAACCCCAAAACTAAATACAGTGTGTCCAATAATATAAGTTATATGAACGTTTAATTCGAAATAACTTGTATATGAGGTCAAAATTAGATGTACAAAGTAATTATCTGTCAGATACTATAATACTTTCCTATGGATAACTCTTGACGTTTTCGTAGAAATTACTATTTTAGTTATATAATCGATGAGTAGAACCTTTGGCGTAGAACACTAAACTGACAATCGTTTTACCACTTCACCAAAACACTTCTTTTAAATCTCGACGCGCGTTTCGCTAACAATGTTAGCATCCTCAGGAGAGAATTAAAACTGTTTTAATTCTCTCCTGAGGATGCTAACATTGTTAGCGAAACGCGCGTCGAGATTTAAAAGAAGTGTTTTGGTGAAGTGGTAAAACGATTGTCAGTTTAGTACTATTTTAGTTAACAACTAATAAGATGATTTCCTGAAATAGTCTTGCCCGAAATATATGTATATTCAAATATAACCACTAAAATAAAATTATGAATAGGAGGTTTATTTTTTGTTAGGATTCCGAAATCTAAAACTAAATTAGAACTTATCTAAAGAGGTCAAAAAAGTTGTGGAAAAAAAACATTTAATGCTATCTATGTTTTGGCAAATGATTTTTATAAATTTATCTTGTTTCTTATATTTATGGTGACATAATTTTCATTAATTTAAATAATTTACCCAAATTAAAGATTATTTTTATACTTCATTACATTATTTAAATAAATATAAATACAAACTAATTAAAAATTATTGTAGTGTATATTTTAAAAAATATTTAATTGGTAATCTTTAAATTCCTATACACATTATTTATGGGAATGAAATTACCATAGACGATATTTACTGTTCAAGCAAGTGTATGATTTCATATAAATTCAGTAGCCAAACCAAAGATTAATGTACACAATAGATAATCAGCGTATATGGCAAATCAAACTCATTTTCGTACAGCCTCGATACCAGCTAGATCTATTAGAAATACAGATAACCTATTAATCTTTGGCCAAACAATAGTCTGTTTTCATTCATCTCAGTTTACCACATTTATTAGTCAATAATAATTATTCAAACACAAATAAAAGTGAATCTGAAGAATATCTCGTGTCAATTCAACTCGGCGATGTGGAGAAAGGAAAACTCCTAACATTTTGTAATATCTACTAAAAAAATCTTAAGGACTCTACAATCACACATTAAATTACAAAAGTATGCCAGACACAAATTTATAATAATTCCACATCTGTTTATTTGTTCATGGGAGAATAATAAACAATAACTATTTCAATAATAACGAGACATACACTTCTATTTAGAGGCCAATTATAGAAAATGACAACATGAATGTTTTATTACTCCGACTTAAATTTTTTAAGCAGTTAGTTTTATGTATATTTTCATCAAAATGTATTAAATACAAATGTTTTTCATGAGTCATGTTTATTTTTAGAAGAAAAACGAATCCCTTACAAAATAGGTAGTAGGTATTCGTGTCTTTCTGTCTGTCACAGTCACTCTTTGGAAATAGTTCACAATCATTAATTATTTAATTATTTAAAATTTTAAATATTATTTGTCAAGTTTACTAATGTTTGTCTACAATTTCATGATTTTGTCTTTAGTATACAATATTTAATTTCATTCATCGCAATGGAAATGCTAAGAAGTTTGCGTTGAACTATATAGGCTAGCATATTTGTAAATTAAAAGAAATTGTTCATATTGAAGTGGAATTAATATATTATATTATTCAGGAAATAAAAGTCTAATCTCCAGGAAATAAGTTTAATAAATTACACAATGAGTCACTACAAAGCCATACATGTTTTGAAGCTACAAGCTTCATAATCAGAGAAGCTAATTCCATTGTGTAAAAATATGTTATTAAATCTATAACATAATTTTAAATGATATTAGGTTTTTATTTCTTTTTATAAATCATGTTGATTGATTTTTTACTACTTAATCAATTATCAAAATATAAATGTTTTTAATTAATTAATTTAAAAATCGTATGCAAAACGTTCCATTAAAAGAAAGAATAACATTTTGGCATGTACCTATGTATGGTTGAAAAATATAATATTTTAACACAAGATATTTCGACACAATGGAAATTAATCTAATGCCTTTAAATTCTGTTACTCTAACTTTATTTTGTTGATTGAACTCTTTATATCAAAGGTCCCTAGATGTCATTAAAGTGTTTATGTGGTGTTACCATACGGAATCTTTTATGTGCAAGTCCGGCAATAATTTATTTAAATAATCATATATTATATTACCATTACTCTGAAATAAGTTTTACAACTTCAGCATTATTATTTGGCGAAGAGTGTAGGTATTTTTAAAATCATAAAATAACACATAAAATTCCTAAAGATTACATTACATCATTATATTACAGATCCAATTTATTTTCACTCAGCTTAGGTTAAGACTAACATTCTTCTCAAATGGAAGAGTAAACAAAAATTTAAAAATAAGTTTCCAATAAAGCGATGCGCTACCATATTTTTAGGCAGCCTAATATATATTGTATAGTCAGTCATAAGGTCTATGCCTCCTTCTCGTTTAAGTGTTTTATATCCTGTTAACAACATACAGGTCATGTTCTACAATATTTATTTGTACTTTGTTTCATTTTAATTTATAGGAAACTTTATTTTTTGGTAAGGCGTTGATATACTGAATATTTAATCATTTTAATTTCTTTGAATTTAATTTTTAAAATGTAGCCCGATTATTTTATATCTTACGGATTTTGATGGACTTTTTCTATGGTTAGTAGTTACTACCTGTAGGTAATACATACTTTGATATATCTGAGTGGATGACAAATTTAGAATAACTATTAGGTTCCTGAGCAGCTCCTTTTAATGTCACTGATGATGTTTTTAAATCACAAGATATGTAATAATCGATATCTAGACGTTCACAGATTTAAATCATAATTTATCATGATGAAGGATTAATAATTTATATTGGCGGAATTTTGTGAAAAAACTACAATTCTTTATGTTGATAGATTTCTACTAGACTTTATTCTAGGACGTGGTGTCTTCAAATATGCATTTTACAATATGTTTTATGCATATAGCTTTGATTCTTTTTGTTACCATTTCATCCAGCTGAAAATTAATATCAGGAAGATGGTGTGCTAAGTGTACTTAGACAGCAGATAAATATTGTATCGAGGTCAAAAATATAGAACTATTTACCAAAGTAGATATCCATAATAAAATAAAAATTATAAGCCCTAGTACTCTCGCAATAATTTTGTCTTGAAGATGATAAAGTAAACCCGATTTTCATTCCCTTCTGTTTTTAGCTCTCTATGCTATACGCAACTCATATATTGCATATAATTTGGAGAAGCTATTGGTTTATATTACTTTACAACGATAGGTTACTTTTGATATATGCCTCCATAATTCTCGAGAAAATTGAGTTTAAAATTTCACCAGCTAGATAGTTGGAACCTATAACTTTCAATAGAATATAATAGAGTAATTTAATAAGGGTTTTTGGGGTTATTGGTAGAACGTGCGCTTTGCATGCGGAAGGTCCTGGATTTGAATCCCAGCTCTGGCAACTTTTTTTTTATTTATAATTTTTTCATAAAGTAGTGAGTTTGTTAGATTAGTTTATTGGAAATAATAAAAATTATATAATTATGATAATGATAATAATCACAGAGAATTATAATAAGAATAAATATTAAAATTCTGTTTCGTTACGCAGGTCATATATATTTTAGATTGTATTAGGTATATCTTGTAAGGAGTTATGAGGCGGAAATACCTTCATTTAGGCTTTAAAAAAATATGTTGTCCCTATGTATACACGATTATTAATAAATGGCTTATTGAATTTAATAAACGAAATTTAATTAAAATAATATTTGACACTCATTAGATTTTGAGATCAAAATTTGACAAAATCATATTTTTGAAATTAAATATAAAAATTAAATAATGTTTTCTTTTGCGAGAGCAACATATTATACAGACTGCCATACATAATCAGCGCATATAGGGCGTAGAGTGTAAAAAAGGAACTGGAATCTAAAAAAAATAGATATAATTGAAAAACTGTCACCAGGGAATAACATTGATTTTCAGTAATTATAGAATATGATCTGAAAAAAATGCGTTATAAAATTAGTATATCCAGGTAGTCACAAAGGGATAAAATAGGTGTTAACTTTGTTACACAGGTTGAAAAGTAATTTATATTCTCTATTCAGCGTCATTAAAATTCAACATGGTCGCCATAAGAAATAGCAAAGTTAGCTATGCGGTTACTCAAAATCTAGTCGACCTAGGAATATTCTGAAAACATCTTTCCATTGGTAGTGGACACTATAACAAACTCACCAAGTGGCAACTATTACGGTTTCTAAAATCCCATTGTAACTCATCTTATATGAGACATACTGGATATTTAAAGAAAAATGGCAAAAAAAAGTTTAGAAAGATCTGAGGAAGCTAACAGTGTTAGCGAAACGCGTGTCGAGATTTAAAAAGTGTTTTGGTAAAGTGGTAAAACCAATTTTTCAATATATTTTAATTGATCAAAAATAAAATTAATATTTCACTTCGCTACTTACTAAGCAATATTTAATATGAAATTAATAATCTATGGTAAAAAAAAATCTAGTACGATCCTTTTTCACTCGATATTAATAAGAATTATTTTGGTACTCAGAACTATAAATCATTACCGAAATTTAATTTATTTGAAACTCAAATTTCATTTTATTACTAGTTTCTTTGATGCCAATTTTTAACACAATACTCTGTAGGTATAAACCATGTTATTTATATTGGATTTAACTGAATAACATAAACATTCTAATGTTTTTTTTAAGGTAAATAGTCCGTGGAATGATTTTATATAAGTGAGAAATAAAAGTCAAACTCCCCGAAATAATTTTAAGAAACTACTCTTTGAGTACTAAAATTCTTTCACATGTTCCGAAGCCATCTAGCCTCATCATCAGTGGTTAAATATTACAGAAAAGGGGTTTCAATTATGTAAATTATCTAAGGATACAAAGGGGGGAGTGTATCGAAAGCATCGAAAATACATTTTCAAAGAAATCTTTAGTTGAGAGTTTCTAACTATACCAAAGTAAATTTCTACTTTATTATATTTACGGAAAAAATTTTATCACTAACTTTGGAAGCTCTGTATTTCGCATATTTTAGCATGAATCTTGACGCTTTGCCCTAGTAATTGCATATAAGATTTATTTAAATAACTTTAGGGCAATATTTAACAAGAGCAATTTAGTGCGGAATGCAAACTTAGATATCATACCTGTATTATGTAGGTATATTTATCTCTCCGAGAGCTTGTAATAACAGTTGAGTGTTAAGATTTTATCAGATTGATATACTAAAGAAGTAAAGGAATGGAAACAATAAAAGTGAAAAGAAACAACAACAATGTTGTAGAAATTATGTACAACTAGCAAATATTCAGAAAATTTTATGGAATGTCCTACGATAAAATGCAGCAATCGGATTACAATTATTCCTTAAGAGTGAATTTACCCATTTGGAGATCAGTCTGTTTTAGACGTTCGGAAGTCCGGACTTGAAAGTATGTAATCATTAATATAAAAAGTTGAAATATTTAGTATATTAAAGAAAAAAAGATTTGCTAAATATATTTCCCACTAGTTGCTAGGCAACTATTGGGAAATATTTGTTACGCACGGGTAAATTAAAAACAGCATTACAAATGTACTACATTTTCAAATCATGATTGAAAAAAAAAATTTTTTTTCTACGACTTTAAATGCCTTTAATATATGTTGAATCATAATTTGGAAATGTAGTACATTGTAATGCTGTTTTTAATTTCCCACTAGTTGCTTTAATTTAATAAAAGAACTGTCATGTAAATCGTGCGTCCATCGCTATCCAATGACGCAACAATGCCCTGCCCGCAACGAGAGTAGGCCAATGTCAATAAAAACATCCATACTGGCCGTACTTAAATCATTTTAACCGCGAGGCACTGCCTCTCGTTCCTATGAACGGCAAGTTGCCAATTTTAATTATTGTTATCTATTACCACATTGATTAATATTAGTCTCCGATTTTTTATTATAAAGAAACTGATCACTCATTTATGAGTTTTACAAATGTTTTTTTTTTTTTATTATAAATTTATGTTTACTAATTTATGTAAGTTGAGTTGATTATCTATTGTATTGCTATAAATTGCATATTCATTCATCGCAGGCATGTACTCATGTACGCATTTTAGTTTCAAAGTATTTATTATATAAGTACACATTCCATTTAGCTCTATCAACTTTACACTTATTATTAATAACAATTGGAGTTGCACAATTCTGTCTAGCATAGTAGGTATTAGTGCAGCAATACAGTAGGTAATGTGTGAAACAAAGATGGTAAATGGTAAGTCCGGCATTGCCTCTTCAAGAGTTTTTAGATGTACAGCAAATTGTTTGACAAAGACAAAATAAATGAGGGGTAAAATGCCCCATCCATGTCTGTCTATATACCCCTTCATTCACCACTTAGGGTTCTCGCGCATTATCTTTGATCTTTGTTCAATGCATATTTACTGCTTTCTTTTGCTTTCTTATGGTTTGATTAGAATATTATTTTAGTGCCTATATACGCATTAAGAAAAATTTGTAAATTATCATGCAGTAGATTGTGCATTTATTTAATTTCTGGTTTTTCGTTATAATAATCGTAATAAATTAAAGGACACTAGGGACAGGGAATAAATCGAATAATAATAAATAAATAGCTATTTAGTAATTTTTCATGTAAAGATTCTTAAAGTGAAGCCTTTTTTTGTGCTAGTGTAGTGATAGTGAATGGTTAATAGTATGGAAAATATGGATGTTCTAGATTTAGGAATGTGAAATTCTGGAAATATAATCAATTATTTAATATTTCGGCGGTCATTTTCAAAACTCTCACAATTTTTGAAATGCCATTTATACCGTAACTGACTAAGTAGAGGCTCCCATGTTCCCAAATAATCAGCAAATAATATACATAATATTATAATATATATATAAGTATGAATAGGTACTCCAGTAATTGGTAATCAACAATTTTTTTATAAAAATCTTTGTACTGCCTCACAACCCTCAGGATTCACGGGCCGTCGCCACTGGCGCTATCATCAAAAATCAGAATAAAAAAAAATATCAAAAGTCAACTTTTTCAATTTGACATGTTCTCTTACTAAGCATTAAAATGAAGGAACTTTGTAAGAGGTTCTGCTTTTAGTTCGCCATATTATGTTGGTAACAGAAGACACTGTAATTATCTATGAAATCTCTATAAATCATCCTTTACGTCTTAAGCTATTCAGTGAAAAATTTAACTTTGTATAGCTACCTAGAACTAATTGTATACATCGTGTAAGTATAGTTACAAATCTGAGCTCTATGTGAAATTAACTTTTAACCTAAAAATTGCCAAAATTTATGCGCGTATCGACAGACTAATGTAGGTATTCAAAATATTTACTTCTATAACAGCTCAAAATAAAAACTTAAAAAGTAAAATGACCTCCTTCTAGTACCTGATTACTGCAGTCTATTTTCATGATATGTCAAAATTAATTTACTAACATTATTAATGTTATTTATTTCCCAAAATAACTATAACAAGCGACAACAAACTTGGACATAAAATTAATTTAAATACG
This sequence comes from Apoderus coryli, assembly GCA_911728435.2. Classification (NCBI taxonomy): domain Eukaryota; kingdom Metazoa; phylum Arthropoda; class Insecta; order Coleoptera; family Attelabidae; genus Apoderus; species Apoderus coryli. The sequence goes on along the minus strand of OU452206.1, from coordinate 7,609,887 downwards.
AGACAAATATGGTCTGTATGTCTCTGCAGATACCATAACATATTAATTAACAAATTAATCTTCCAGACCACAAAATCTAGATCACGCGTTAACAATAACAAATATAATATCGGTAATTAAAAAAAATGAAAGTTGACGTCACCGACCACCAGCTTATATTTATGTATAAATGCTTTTGTTGCGGTACTTTACACATCGATGACATAATTTTATTTTTTTCACCATCCTATCTCATAATATGTTTACATTCAAAAAACATATGCTTCCTTTATGCCATGTGTTGGGATTAGCAAGAAAAAAATTTGCATTGTTGTCATTTAATATAGAAATACTCCATAGTTACAATCTATCTTGAAAGTTCCTATTCAGCATTATCGAATCCTCGGGGAATCTGATCTTCGTAAATTGAAGCTACTAGACCTTCTCGTTTCGCTGCCAAATGATTCGATTATTTACACATCTTCATTATTTGTTCTTTGATTCATGTAGAATTCCTCCCGGTTTCTCTCTTCTTAATAGTTCGGACGAAGGTAGTCTTCCCTCATGAATGATAATTCATTAGAAAATAACTCATCTTAAAGTGCTGTTTATTTTGCCTCATAAGAACTCGTTTTAGTTTGGGAATGAAGGAATGTATCAACGACAGTTTGAACAGGAGTGAAGTTAGGATTGCAATTTTTTAGTACCAGGCAGATACTTAGTTAAAACCGTTCCCTTTCGATATATTATCAGTTTGGGAAATGTTTGTCATTGTAAACTTAAATTTTTCATATGCTTCTCTTATTCGTTTTTTCAGCTCTTCTAACGCCTCGGGACGAGTTTTATACACTCTATTTTACCTTCCCGACCTGTAGGGAAAATATTGTGAACGCGCTAAAAAAACTTGAGATAATAACGCATATAACCATAAAATTTCACCAGTTATAGTGTGGCCAACGAATCTGTAACAGCGAAAGGAATTCGGACAAAAAAATCCGATATTGCACTAGTTCTAGGCTAGAAGTAGTATTAATTTGAAAATCGATTTTTTACAATTACAAATAATAATAATGAAAAAGGCTCAGCGTTTTTAACTGGTTGTTAGTTTTATTTTTATTTAATAACAAAAAATTTTACCACTGAATATTAAAATAGGGAAAAGAAATTACGATCTTCTGTAAAATCGGCAATACCACTCGAAATGAATGTTTAGACGCCGCCGTCGCCTAAACGATCCTCATTGGTGCGTAGACCCTCGCACGTTTTGTCGCCATGCTGGTGATCAAGGCGCAATTGGTGGAAACTGAGTATTTCCCCGAAATTTTGGTCGTCCCTCTTGGAATATCGAGTAATATTGAATCATCCAGTGGCAGAGCGGCGTTTTTTTTTATACCTTTGTTGTCGTGTATGAGTTGCAATATTAGCAAATATTATATCAAATTATGATTGCATATTTAGTGTTCTACTACTTTAGTGTTTTGTGATTTTCAACAATTTGCCGTTTTGCTACTTTGTTTCACTGTTTGTTAGTTCTTACTAGTTTTATTATTTATTTTTTAAAATGAACAAATTTACTCGCAGAAAAACTCTCAGCGGCCCAACAAGAGAAGTGATAGCGATTGTTTATACGTGTAGGTAATGATAATCTACAATAATTGCATTCATGTAAAAGCAAAAAATAAACAAAAAACATAACAAAAAATGAGCATATAGTGTCAAATTGACGGAATTCTTTTACTTACCTACCTGTTTTATATGTTGTTTTTTTTTTTTTTGCGGAGGGTTAAGAGCAGCGAAACCTTGTTTATTTGGAAAAGTGACTAAGATTTGGAGAAAATTGAGCACATTATAATAACTTTAGGACAAGCGAGACTGATGATATTGATGATGGTTAAGTTTACGAAATCTAACAGACTGCCACCTTCTATATTATTCTATATTATATTTAATCAAAATATTTAAAACAGTTAATTATAGTTCCTAAACGTGACTCAAAGCAACAAAAAGAAGGTCCAAGAGATTTTAATTATTTTCGATAAGTGTTAAGTTGTTTTAGATTTTTTTTGTTTAAATCAAGCAAGATTATTAAAGTATTTAATTTATTTCGTTAAGTTATTTAGAATATTTTTGTTTTTTATAAGAACGTTTTATTGTTTGTTTTTATTTTTGGTATGCAACCTTTAGTACATATATTTAAAATAAAATAAATAAATAAAGTACTTCTTGGGTGTTGAATAGCTGTAGGTGCTTTACCAAACACGTGAACAACTTTTCATTCATTTTAATTTTTTAGTAACACATAAATGTTTCTTAATTATTACTAAAATTTTGCAACGCACGCCACGGGAAATTTTATGAATGAAATCAGTCATGTTTTATTACAATTGCATTCCCCTCACTGACGCCGCGCGGTTACAGATCAATTTGCCATACTTTAGATAGTTGGAACCTATAAGTAGTATTAGAATATAATAAAGTAATTTGTTAAAGAGTTTTTGGCGTTATTTTTTTTATTTTTGAATAAAATAGGTAGTTTGTTACGTTAGTTTATTGGAAGTAACGAAAATAATACAATTATGATTTTAATAATTATTAAAATTCTGTTTCGTTACACAGGTTTTTGATTATATTATATATTGTCAGGAAAGTTTTGGGGCGATACAACACCAGTGTGAAAACAGCAGTTAAAATTCCAGCAGTTAATTCCGAACATTGCCGAATGGAGTATACGGGGGTGATTGATGATTTATATCAAATTGATGCAATGCAAATGTAAACTGCATGTAGTATCATTAATATAAGTTAATTTACTTATATGGTAATAATTATTTGTCAATAAATAAATATTTCGACAGACATATTTGAGGTTAGAATATCAATTAATTCAAATGTTGTGTTCAGAGTGGTTATATACTACTAATATCAAGAAATTCATATATAAATAACATATATATTTCAGTGATATAATTATCAGAGCCGTATTATTAATTTTTAAGCCCCCAACAACATTATAGCTGCTGACCTTATAGCTCAAAACTCGCAAGGTGTGCCACTTTGAAATTTATAGCATAGATAGTCCTCAACATACCCTTTGAACTCATATATGTCAGAATGACTTACACCCCGTCAGAGCCGGACTATCTGATTTTTTTATTCCGCGACAGGTTTTAACTGCTGAACTCATAGCTCAAAACTGGCAAGGTGTGCCACTTTGAAATTTATAGCATAGATAGTCCTCAACATACCCTTTGAACTCATATATGTCAAAATGACTTACACCCCGTCAGAGCCGGACTATTTGACATTTTATTCCGCGACAGGTTTTAACTGCTGAACTCATAGCTCAAAACTGGCAAGGTGTGCCACCTTGGAATTTATAGCATAGATAGTACTTAAAATGTCCTTTGAACTCATATATGTGAGAATGACTTACACCCCGTCAGAGCCGTACTATATGATTTTTATATTCCGGGGTAATGTTTTAACTGCTGACCTCATATCTCAAAACTGGCAAGGCGTGCCACCTTGGAATTTATAGCATAGAGAGTCCTCAACATACCCTTTGAACTCATATATGTCAGAATGACTTACACCCCGTCAGAGCCGGACTATCTGATTTTTTTATTCCGCGACAAGTTTTAACTGCTGAACTCATAGCTCAAAACTGGCAAGGCTTGCCACTTTGAAATTTATAGCATAAATAGTCCTCAACATACCCTTTGAACTCATATATGTCAGAATGACTTACACCCCGTCAGAGCCGGACTATCTGACATTTTATTCCGCGACAGGTTTTAACTGCTGAACTCATAGCTCAAAACTGGCAAGGTGTGCCACCTTGGAATTTATAGCATAGATAGTCCTCAACATACCCTTTGAACTCATATATGTCAGAATGACTTACACCCCGTCAGAGCCGGACTATCTGATTTTTTTATTCCGCGACAGGTTTTAACTGCTGAACTCATAGCTCAAAACTGGCAAGGTGTGCCACTTTGAAATTTATAGCATAGATAGTCCTCAACATACCCTTTGAACTCATATATGTCAGAATGACTTACACCCCGTCAGAGCCGGACTATCTGATTTTTTTATTCCGCGACAGGTTTTAACTGCTGAACTCATAGCTCAAAACTGGCAAGGTGTGCCACTTTGAAATTTATAGCATAGATAGTATTCAAAATGTCCTTTGAACTCATATATGTCAGAATGACTTACACCCCGTCAGAGCCGGACTATCTGATTTTTTTAATCCGCGACAGGTTTTAACTGCTGAACTCATAGCTCAAAACTGGCAAGGTGTGCCACTTTGAAATTTATAGCATAGATAGTATTCAAAATGTCCTTTGAACTCATATATGTGAGAATGACTTACACCCCGTCAGAGCCGTACTATATGATTTTTATATTCCGGGGTAATATTTTAACTGCTGAACTCATAGCTCAAAACTGGCAAGGTGTGCCACTTTGAAATTTATAGCATAGATAGTCCTCAACATACCCTTTGAACTCATATATGTCAGAATGACTTACACCCCGTCAGAGCCGGACTATCTGATTTTTTTATTCCGCGACAGGTTTTAACTGCTGAACTCATAGCTCAAAACTGGCAAGGTGTGCCACTTTGAAATTTATAGCATAGATAGTATTCAAAATGTCCTTTGAACTCATATATGTCAGAATGACTTACACCCCGTCAGAGCCGGACTATCTGATTTTTTTATTCCGCGACAGGTTTTAACTGCTGAACTCATAGCTCAAAACTGGCAAGGTGTGCCACTTTGAAATTTATAGCATAGATAGTATTCAAAATGTCCTTTGAACTCATATATGTGAGAATGACTTACACCCCGTCAGAGCCGTACTATATGATTTTTATATTCCGGGGTAATGTTTTAACTGCTGACCTCATATCTCAAAAGTGGCAAGGCGTGCCACCTTGGAATTTATAGCATAGAGAGTCCTCAACATACCCTTTGAACTCATATATGTCAGAATGACTTACACCCCGTCAGAGCCGGACTATCTGATTTTTTTATTCCGCGACAAGTTTTAACTGCTGAACTCATAGCTCAAAACTGGCAAGGCTTGCCACTTTGAAATTTATAGCATAAATAGTCCTCAACATACCCTTTGAACTCATATATGTCAGAATGACTTACACCCCGTCAGAGCCGGACTATCTGACATTTTATTCCGCGACAGGTTTTAACTGCTGAACTCATAGCTCAAAACTGGCAAGGTGTGCCACCTTGGAATTTATAGCATAGATAGTCCTCAACATACCCTTTGAACTCATATATGTCAGAATGACTTACACCCCGTCAGAGCCGGACTATCTGATTTTTTTATTCCGCGACAGGTTTTAACTGCTGAACTCATAGCTCAAAACTGGCAAGGTGTGCCACTTTGAAATTTATAGCATAGATAGTCCTCAACATACCCTTTGAACTCATATATGTCAGAATGACTTACACCCCGTCAGAGCCGGACTATCTGATTTTTTTATTCCGCGACAGGTTTTAACTGCTGAACTCATAGCTCAAAACTGGCAAGGTGTGCCACTTTGAAATTTTTAGCATAGATAGTATTCAAAATGTCCTTTGAACTCATATATGTCAGAATGACTTACACCCCGTCAGAGCCGGACTATCTGATTTTTTTAATCCGCGACAGGTTTTAACTGCTGAACTCATAGCTCAAAACTGGCAAGGTGTGCCACTTTGAAATTTATAGCATAGATAGTATTCAAAATGTCCTTTGAACTCATATATGTGAGAATGACTTACACCCCGTCAGAGCCGTACTATATGATTTTTATATTCCGGGGTAATATTTTAACTGCTGAACTCATAGCTCAAAACTGGCAAGGTGTGCCACTTTGAAATTTATAGCATAGATAGTATTCAAAATGTCCTTTGAACTCATATATGTGAGAATGACTTACACCCCGTCAGAGCCGTACTATATGATTTTTATATTCCGGGGTAATATTTTAACTGCTGAACTCATAGCTCAAAACTGGCAAGGTGTGCCACTTTGAAATTTATAGCATAGATAGTATTCAAAATGTCCTTTGAACTCATATATGTCAGAATGACTTACACCCCGTCAGAGCCGGACTATCTGATTTTTTTATTCCGCGACAGGTTTTAACTGCTGAACTCATAGCTCAAAACTGGCAAGGTGTGCCACTTTGAAATTTATAGCATAGATAGTCCTCAACATACCCTTTGAACTCATATATGTCAGAATGACTTACACCCCGTCAGAGCCGGACTATCTGATTTTTTTATTCCGCGACAGGTTTTAACTGCTGAACTCATAGCTCAAAACTGGCAAGGTGTGCCACTTTGAAATTTATAGCATAGATAGTCCTCAACATACCCTTTGAACTCATATATGTCAGAATGACTGACACCCCGTCAGAGCCGGACTATCTGACTCTTTATTCCGCGACAGGTTTTAACTGCTGAACTCATAGCTCAAAACTGGCAAGGCGTGCCACTTTGAAATTTATAGCATAGATAGTACTTAAAATGTCCTTTGAACTCATATATGTGAGAATGACTTACACCCCGTCAGAGCCGTACTATATGATTTTTATATTCCGGGGTAATGTTTTAACTGCTGACCTCATATCTCAAAACTGGCAAGGCGTGCCACCTTGGAATTTATAGCATAGATAGTCCTCAACATACCCTTTGAACTCATATATGTCAGAATGACTTACACCCCGTCAGAGCCGGACTATATGATTTTTTTTTATTCCTTTTTTTTTTCAAATACCCTGTATTAATATGTATTAGAACAATATACGTACATAGGCCCCTAAAGTAGGTATATAATTACTAGGGTATCCCAACAAATTAAATTATTAAAGCTTTCATATAATGAAAAAATGTAATTATGCATTATCTGCGAACCTCATTTTTGACGTAAAATTTCAATTATTTAAAAAACGCTCCTAAAGAATGAACACCACCAGAAAGATCGGGATAGCTGGGGTATGGTACCTATATGAGAGTGATATTATTTTACAATTTTTTAAATAAAAAATATTTTTTATTCGTATATTTTGGATATATTGGCTCATATCGTAAAATTTATTTTTTTTCTACACATAATATTGTGCTAAATGCTTGTATTGTGTATTATATTTATCACCTCTCTGAAAATGACTATGAAATTTAGATTTTTTTCAACTCAATTGAATCGACGTGACATGATCACCTCCCAATCACTTACAGTATTTAGTTCTACAAGTAGCTTTGAATAGAAATAATCGAGTTTTTTTTATTTGTATAATTTCAAACAAGAAACGATAAAATTCAAAATATGGACAGACTGCGTTCAAATGTTACTGCCGTATATTCTCTGTTTCTGAACAACATTCTTCAATAACATTTTACTTTCCCGTACAGGGAAAGGATTTTAGTCTCAGCTATCAGAAAGGCACTTTTCCAAGAAAAAGAGAGAAAAAGCAAAAAATCAAAGTAGGCCTAGAATCTTGAAATTTTGAACATATAATCACTTTTTCATTCTGAATAACTTTTCTTAAATAACAATTTATCGTGATATTCAACCGAATTTGCTGGTGTAAAAAAACAATATTTTCAAAATATATTTTGTTCTTATTTTTCGTCAATTTTCGTTCTAATTTCTAATGCTGTACCGGGTGTCCCACCGGGAAGGGTTTCGATCGTTTATGGAGAAACTACTCTGTGGAACAATCTGAAAATCTGGTGTACTTAGGTCGATAGGGCCAATTCGGCTAAAATATTTTCAAGAATTTAGTGCTTCCGATTATACCCGAAAAGGGTGTCAATTTCCTTATTTTAAATACGACCCTATATAAATTATATATTACTCGTATTTTGCATTCTACTTGTAATTCTAAACATAGTTTATGTATAAATAATACCTATGTTATAACTATGTCCAGCCATTTTCGAAATATGAAATGACGTTTGCAGCATAAGGTATAATAACAATTTTTTATTATATGGAAGCTTTAATAATTTAATTTGTTAGGATATCCTAGTAGTAATAGACGAACTTTAGGGGCCTATGTATATTGTTCTAATAAATAAATACAGGGTATTTGAAAAAAAAGGGATTAAAATCATATTGAAAAAAGTGTTAAAATTCAAAATTCTTAACTCCCAATTTATATATTTTGTTGAATTAAAAATATCGGTAAGTTTATGAAAAGATGTCTATTCCAAAATTTATAGTTTTCATAATATTGCCAATAATTTGACATTTTTCTATTACAATAACTGTGATAGGACATAGGACTTTAAATTTAATTGATTTTAGTTGGCCATGATGGTTGTAGAAAGCAAATAAATATGACACTTGGTCAAGAATTATCCACGTTAATGACATTCGTAGATACTAATTAGCATATTTTTGAAATATGTGTTGGAAGGGCATGCAAATGACCAGCTACGTCTATGTCTTCCAGTTTTGAGCTATCAAGTCAACAGTTAAAACCTCTCTCGGCATAAAAAAATCATATAGTAAGGCTCTGACGGGGTGTAAGTCATTCTCACATATATGAGTTCAAAGGACATTTTGAGTACTATCTATGCTATAAATTTCAAAGTGGCACACCTTGCCAGTTTTGAGCTATGAGTTCAGCAGTTAAAACCTGTCGCGGAATAAAATGCCAGATAGTCCGGCTCTGACGGGGTGTAAGTCATTCTGACATATATGAGTTCAAAGGGTATGTTGAGGACTATCTATGCTATAAATTTCAAAGTGGCACACCTTGCCAGTTTTGAGATATGGGGTCAGCAGTTAAAATATTACCCCGGAATATAAAAATCAGATAGTCCGGCTCTGACGGGGTGTAAGTCATTCTCACATATATGAGTTCAAAGGACATTTTGAATACTATCTATGCTATAAATTTCAAAGTGGCACACCTTGCCAGTTTTGAGCTATGAGTTCAGCAGTTAAAACATTACCCCGGAATATAAAAATCAGATAGTCCGGCTCTGACGGGGTGTAAGTCATTCTCACATATATGAGTTCAAAGGACATTTTGAATACTATCTATGCTATAAATTTCAAAGTGGCACACCTTGCCAGTTTTGAGCTATGAGTTCAGCAATTAAAACCTGTCGCGGAATAAAAAAATCAGATAGTCCGGCTCTGACGGGGTGTAAGTCATTCTGACATATATGAGTTCAAAGGGTATGTTGAGGACTATCTATGCTATAAATTTCAAAGTGGCACACCTTGCCAGTTTTGAGCTATGAGTTCAGCAGTTAAAACCTGTCGCGGAATAAAAAAATCAGATAGTCCGGCTCTGACGGGGTGTAAGTCATTCTGACATATATGAGTTCAAAGGGTATGTTGAGGACTCTCTATGCTATAAATTCCAAGGTGGCACGCCTTGCCAGTTTTGAGATATGAGGTCAGCAGTTAAAACATTACCCCGGAATAAAAAAATCATATAGTACGGCTCTGACGGGGTGTAAGTCATTCTGACATATATGGGTTCAAAGGACATTTTGTGGACTATATATGCTATAAATTTAAAAGTGGCACGCCTTGCCAGTTTTGAGCTATGAGTTCAGCAGTTAAAATATTACCCCGGAATATAAAAATCATATAGTACGGCTCCGACGGGGTGTAAGTCATTCTCACATATATGAGTTCAAAGGACATTTTGAATACTATCTATGCTATAAATTTCAAAGTGGCACACCTTGCCAGTTTTGAGCTATGAGTTCAGCAGTTAAAACCTGTCGCGGAATAAAAAAATCAGATAGTCCGGCTCTGACGGGGTGTAAGTCATTCTGACATATATGAGTTCAAAGGACATTTTGAATACTATCTATGCTATAAATTTCAAAGTGGCACACCTTGCCAGTTTTGAGCTATGAGTTCAGCAGTTAAAACCTGTCGCGGAATAAAAAAATCAGATAGTCCGGCTCCGACGGGGTGTAAGTCATTCTGACATATATGAGTTCAAAGGGTATGTTGAGGACTATCTATGCTATAAATTTCAAAGTGGCACACCTTGCCAGTTTTGAGCTATGAGTTCAGCAATTAAAACCTGTCGCGGAATAAAAAAATCAGATAGTCCGGCTCTGACGGGGTGTAAGTCATTCTGACATATATGAGTTCAAAGGGTATGTTGAGGACTATCTATGCTATAAATTTCAAAGTGGCACACCTTGCCAGTTTTGAGATATGGGGTCAGCAGTTAAAATATTACCCCGGAATATAAAAATCATATAGTACGGCTCTGACGGGGTGTAAGTCATTCTCACATATATGAGTTCAAAGGACATTTTGAATACTATCTATGCTATAAATTTCAAAGTGGCACACCTTGCCAGTTTTGAGCTATAAGTTCAGCAGTTAAAACCTGTCGCGGAATAAAAAAATCAGATAGTCCGGCTCTGACGGGGTGTAAGTCATTCTGACATATATGAGTTCAAAGGGTATGTTGAGGACTATCTATGCTATAAATTTCAAAGTGGCACACCTTGCCAGTTTTGAGCTATGAGTTCAGCAGTTAAAACCTGTCGCGGAATAAAAAAATCAGATAGTCCGGCTCTGACGGGGTGTAAGTCATTCTGACATATATGAGTTCAAAGGGTATGTTGAGGACTCTCTATGCTATAAATTCCAAGGTGGCACGCCTTGCCAGTTTTGAGATATGAGGTCAGCAGTTAAAACATTACCCCGGAATAAAAAAATCATATAGTACGGCTCTGACGGGGTGTAAGTCATTCTGACATATATGGGTTCAAAGGACATTTTGTGGACTATATATGCTATAAATTTAAAAGTGGCACGCCTTGCCAGTTTTGAGCTATGAGTTCAGCAGTTAAAACCTGTCGCGGAATAAAATGCCAGATAGTCCGGCTCTGACGGGGTGTAAGTCATTCTGACATATATGAGTTCAAAGGGTATGTTGAGGACTATTTATGCTATAAATTTCAAAGTGGCATGCCTTGCCAGTTTTGAGCTATGAGTTCAGCAGTTAAAACCTGTCGCGGAATAAAAAAATCAGATAGTCCGGCTCTGACGGGGTGTAAGTCATTCTGACATATATGAGTTCAAAGGGTATGTTGAGGACTCTCTATGCTATAAATTCCAAGGTGGCACGCCTTGCCAGTTTTGAGATATGAGGTCAGCAGTTAAAACATTACCCCGGAATATAAAAATCATATAGTACGGCTCTGACGGGGTGTAAGTCATTCTCAAATATATGAGTTCAAAGGACATTTTAAGTACTATCTATGCTATAAATTCCAAGGTGGCACACCTTGCCAGTTTTGAGCTATGAGTTCAGCAGTTAAAACCTGTCGCGGAATAAAATGTCAGATAGTCCGGCTCTGACGGGGTGTAAGTCATTCTGACATATATGAGTTCAAAGGGTATGTTGAGGACTATCTATGCTATAAATTTCAAAGTGGCACACCTTGCCAGTTTTGAGCTATGAGTTCAGCAGTTAAAACCTGTCGCGGAATAAAATGCCAGATAGTCCGGTTCTGACGGGGTGTAAGTCATTCTGACATATATGAGTTCAAAGGGTATGTTGAGGACTATCTATGCTATAAATTTCAAAGTGGCACACCTTGCCAGTTTTGAGCTATGAGTTCAGCAGTTAAAACCTGTCGCGGAATAAAAAAATCAGATAGTCCGGCTCTGACGGGGTGTAAGTCATTCTGACATATATGAGTTCAAAGGGTATGTTGAGGACTATCTATGCTATAAATTTCAAAGTGGCACACCTTGCGAGTTTTGAGCTATAAGGTCAGCAGCTATAATGTTGTTGGGGGCTTAAAAATTAATAATACGGCTCTGATAATTATATCACTGAAATATATATGTTATTTATATATGAATTTCTTGATATTAGTAGTATATAACCACTCTGAACACAACATTTGAATTAATTGATATTCTAACCTCAAATATGTCTGTCGAAATATTTATTTATTGACAAATAATTATTACCATATAAGTAAATTAACTTATATTAATGATACTACATGCAGTTTGCATTTGCATTGCATCAATTTGATATAAATCATCAATCACCCCGGTATACTCCATTCGGCAATGTTCGGAATTAACTGCTAGAATTTTAACTGCTGTTTTCACACTGGTCGATACAACCGATTTTTTTATAGTAGCTACTCCAAAAATAAAAATCCATTTTTGTAAAGTCAGAAGTCCTAGGAGGTCATGCTACTATACGTAAGGACTATTGCTTTTATCTTGAACATTTTCATTAAGCCATCTTCTTACAGGTGCAGCATTGTATCCTGGAACCCCATTTAGTCAAATATACAAATTCTCTCTATATCCTAACGGCAAACCATGAACAGCATTTCAAAAGTCAATATGCGGGAATTTCAAAAATCTCGCAGTATTTAGTTTTTATAAAAGAAGTAGGGTCCAATCTGAAGTATTATAAAATCCCACAACACATATTTATTTTCTCATAGTATTGACTTTTACAGTTAATTTCCCGGTGAGGATTTTCGTTATTCAAATATCTAATATTCTTCGTAAAACATGGGATATTGTACATGGTATACTCAAATTTTTGGATTTCCCTCGTATCGTAATTATAATGGCAGCTTTTTAATTTTTCCGGAAGAAACTGGGATACCCTATATATTTCCACTGCATTGCAGCACATCTTAACATTAGACACAATGTGAAATACATGTGGTCATAATTTAGGCGGTTAACTTTAACTCAATTTATTTGTGAATTATATTAGCTAGCGTTAATGTAGCGGTAAAGTATTTATTTGTTTTAGTTATGGTTAAGTAATATTATGTTTAAACTTTAAAGTGAATAGCGCAAATACTATTTCCTTCATAAATTGAAATATAAAATAAAGAAAAAATCATTCATCTTAAATACTGCAAACTGCTCTGAGAGAAATATCCGTAAAAATTAATTATTTGAACTAGTTTTAACACATTCAACTTTCGTGGTGTTTACAATCACAAATTTTATATTTGTATTAGGATATTTAAGTGTCTAACAAAAATATTTACGTTTGGGTTGTATATTGTATGCCGTGACGAGTAAATAAAATCTAAGTGTGGTTCTTTGCTTTGAAAATATTTGGGTATACACTTTTGAATCTTAGAATTGGCTGTCATGGCAATTGTTTAAGATAAATCTTTATGTGACCTACGACGTCAGGCAAGCGCAGAATTTAAATGCAAATTCTCTCTTTCGCTTATTCCAAAGGTATTTTGTTTATTCTTAAATTGGGCGATTCATTTATGAATTGGAGCTATACAAACGAAACAATGAACATGTGGTGCCGATGACCTTTAAGTACATGCGAATTTGGAACTGTTTTATAATTTAGTACCCTATTTATTTACCGTAGGATCTATTTACAATAAAAAAATCCGAGGATCATTGATAAGGGGCGAATGTATCACGGTGCGCCTTATATCGACAATTCCGCCCATGCCTAAATTCGTTGAGCATTTGGTAACACTGAACCTATTTGCCTTGATGCAATAGCGGTGCTGTTGTGCGAAATCGGCAATTCCCTGAGTCCCAGAACCATCACCAGGAGTTCGTAGGTTAGGTATATACCTAATATTGTGATTTGAAGATTCCCAATATTCCTAGGCCGAATTTTCATTTACTATTTACTTTATAGCAAATTACCAGATGCTTTATATTTAAATAGTTTGTTTGAGATAATTTCATTAAATGCAGTGGGGTGAGAATTGCACTGCGGGCAGAAGATCAAAAATAAGGTAACAAGTACTTATTTGATAATGATAGCTTTTATCTCGAATAAAAAATGTTTTTATTTTGGTCGTTTTTTGTGATACAAAAAATCTAGATTTTAGTCGTCTATTAGTTTTTATCATGGATAAAAAATGTTTTTATTTTCTTACTTTTTACCTACCTATGAGAAATGTCTTAACATACTTTTAAAATAGATTATAACAGAAAAGGTTTCATCTAAATACCGACGAGCAGTAAGGAGGTGCCCCAACTTGTAGTATTTTCTTCTAGATAATTCATCAGATTCTCTATTTTGTGGGAAACATATAAAACGCTTTTGCGACAAACAAATATCATAAGGCGGTCATCGGGTTACAATATGTGGTTATTCAGTTGAAGATAATAATTTAGTTAAACTTATTTAGGCTATCTTATCAAGTACATTATAATGCTGGCCTAAAATTAAATTTAAAAATGACCGAATCGCCGCTCTTTAATTAAGTATGTCAATCATATTTAACAATAACAAAGTGTTATCAAAGTATGTCTAAACATATAAGTAAAAATAAATTTATTACCACCAAGAAGACAAACGCGTGAAGTTTTAAATTATAGAAATTATATACCAAGTTCAAACTATTTAACTTTTATCAAAACGCGTCTTAATTATATACTTTGTAAAATAAATGTGAACAGATGTATTTTTAACAAAAAAGATTTACAAATTTTCTACATATATCTTTTTAACTTTTATATAAGTCTTGCATATTTTAGTTCATATTTTGATGAGATCAATAGCAATGAGAGCAAATACGCGACATCATTTGAATTGGTTGGTCAATTCAAAAATTGATGTAAAGCCCGAAATACATTGCTTAGATAATAACTACCTATAAAAAAAAGACTTCCGCTGGAACTTGTTCGCCTATTATTTTTGCATATAAAACTAGCAACCCAATTATTCTAACCTCAATAGTTTAACCAATTTTAAAGGTACCAAACCTGGGTATTAAAATGAACCTAATTTAGAAGCAAGGAATTAAATTAGTTACATAAAGCGCTTATCAATATATTAAGAAATCATAATAATCAGTGGTATGGTAAAAATATTCTTTTTAAATACATTTGTTGAGTTTTACTTACGTATTTGCCATAAAATTTATTCTTGAAATTATTTAAGTAGTTATATAGAATTTTCTAGTCTAAAAACAATACACCTACTATAGTTTCGACCAAATGTATAAAAGCTCACAAATTACAGTAAAAGATCCAATAGGTAATAGGGCTTTTTATTTTAGACCACACAGATAAATTGTTGTTGTTCTTTATTACGCACAGCATAATACTTAGATTAGAATTATTATTATTATGCTGTGTTATTAGCACATCATAATAAAGAACAGCATTCCGAGTCCACGTTGGCACTCTGAACTAAATAATTTCAAACTGTGACGTATGACGCCGCCATTTTAGGATAAAACTCAGGTCCCGACTAAAAATAATTATAGTTTTCAGTTTCTAACCACAGTACTGTATTTTTATTTTTGTAAAATATTTAAGTAATTAATAATGTCGCTGTCAATTTCAGGACTATTTGTGGTGTCATAATGATTGAAAACATCCTTGAGCAATGGACACACATGTCCACCCTGTTTTTATCACAAGACACGTTAATAATGTGGCGACCATTATTCTTGCGCCACACTGTATATATTGTATTTGATTCTGTAGATACTGTGGCAACCTTTTTATGGTGCCACACTGTATATACGTATTTTTAAATTTAGTTATTTCTTTGTAAAAATTTAGTATAGTAGTTGTAAATAATATTTTCTAAATTGCACCAAATGTTTAAACATCTGGCACGAATATTTCTACTTTCTTTTTAATGTTTTTCATTTTCGGGAACAAAAGAAATCCCTAGCCCGTACCTAGAAAAAGCAGTGGTTATTGTTAAAGCCACGTACCGACCAGATGTGGTACTCTCTTCACAGAGATGCTTTTTCTATAATTTTACCCCAGTCAGTCTTCAACATCAAAACAGTCAACATCTCTCTCGTGCCAAAACTCTCTCTCCAGATTTTAACAACCCAAATCTCAAACACACTCTTTTCCATATTAATAAATATTCAGTTTTGTACATACCGTTAAACAGTGTTTTAATTATTACAATCATACTACCCAAATTACCAAAGTGGTGACCCCGACGTGATCTTATTTGTGCGGTAGTTTGTGTAGTGTGTGTAATTTTAAAATATAACAAACGCCCGTCCGACAAACATTCGCGACATGGTTCATTCGGCTGATGAAAACGCGTTTGTGTCCGCAATGATACAAGTACTGGTTCAAATGCAGCAGCAAATGACCAGTTTACAAAGAGAGATCTCGGAGATCAAACAAAAACACCCACAAAATTTTCGCGGTACATCACGACCTCCGTCTCGTGGTCGGTATCCAGCAAACGGCACCTGGTACCATAAAAAATTCGGAGATGACACGCGAAAGTGTAAAAAACCGTGCAGTGCAAATAGTGCGGGAAACTTAACGGCCAGTCGTTAATGACGGCTAACGACACCGGGCCATCCAAATCAAGCCGTCTCTTCATCAAAGACTTTAATTCAAAGCTTGATTTTTTAGTGGATACGGGTGCTGACCTAAGTGTGTTCCCACGTCAAATGCTTCACGAGAAGCGTGCAAAATCCCTGTACCAACTCTCCGCCGCAAACGGTACAACAATCGCGACGTACGGCATAGTGACAATGACACTCAACCTCGGCTTGCGTCGTGATTTCACGTGGAGATTTGTGGTCGCAGATGTCACACATCCTATTCTTGGCGCGGATTTTCTCGCATACTAGATGTGGGAAATCGTCGACTTCGCGATGGTACCACGCAATTGCACACCCCGGGACACACAGTCAATGGTGAGATAGCTACCGTTAAGGTATTTAGCGGGTCATCGCCGTGCTACCAGCTACTCTCCCGATTCCCTGACATTACACGTCCTGCAGGAATTACTACAGTGAAGCACAAAACAGTTTACTGTATAAAAACCACACCCGGACCACCAGTAGCGGCTACAAGTTGGATGGTTGACCGTCTGGGGGGGTTTAGGTGAATGCAGTATGGTCCTGAAAAGCCACAATAAGTCTTCAAGGCTGAAGTACGCCATTCGTAGCCGCCGGGGGCTTAAGTGCGTACCGAGGTGTGCGAGTGGAGGACCAGAAGGATGTTAAAAAAAATAAATACCAATCCATGAACGGTCTGAGGGCTGCCTATAATGTGACGCGTAAAACTTCGATTTTTAAAAGACAAGAACTTGATTTTTGCTCAAATTATCAAAAGAAACCATCAAATTAATATTCTTTGATTAAATAGGGTAGCGGCAAAAAGATGTATATTGTGTATTATGAAGATGTAGTGCAAATTATGCTCATTATCCGTAGCAGCCGTAGAGCGAGCATGTACCTATTATATGACGACTCCTGATCTTTTCAAATTAAATAAATTATTCAAATAATGGAAAATGAAAGTCCAATCTCCACGAAATAAACTTAATATAATAATCGTCAATTTACTTTAGTTTAGCTTAGAGAAAATGTATGCATACATCTAACGACTATCCTATTGAAGTCATTCTGTGGAATGCATAAACTAAATTATAATTAAAAAATCATAGTTATTTTTAAGTTTATCTTTTCTTTTTGTATATCATTATGAA
The DNA here is from genome assembly GCA_911728435.2 of Apoderus coryli. Taxonomy (NCBI): domain Eukaryota; kingdom Metazoa; phylum Arthropoda; class Insecta; order Coleoptera; family Attelabidae; genus Apoderus; species Apoderus coryli. Next base: position 7,592,441 of record OU452206.1, on the reverse strand, counting down.
GATACCTAATAATAAATTATTAATATTATCTTTCTATTGTTTGTGTTAAATAAAGATTATTAGCGTTGCAATAGTTAAATCGTTTTATAAACATTAATCAACGGTAAATTGAACACATCACCAAAACGATTAATCAAAATGCATTAAATCTCCCATTTCACACATTATTTACTAATTTAATTTACAAAATATCTAATAAGAAGAATTCAATGAACTGCTAGGAAAAATCTATGTGCATAATATATACAACTGTGTCAACAATATGCGTTGTTGTAGAGTGCATTTTTGATAGTAGTTTATCTTTTACATTGCTATAACGGTGATAATAAACAAAGATGAATGAAGTCGACAGAAACATAACAATGATTTTTGTCGACATAAGCATGTGACATCAATGTAAACAAATAAAATACTATATTTATTATAGGTAAATGTTGTGTACAATGCCGAATATTAGCTAAATATTTTAAAGCCCTCTTTAAGTTCCTTTACTAGAGTTAAACAGATGTTTGCAATTGAAGTTAACAGGTTGACGTCAAATCATCTTTCTTACAGATTAGGTGTTTTTTACCTGCCTGAAACAATTCATATAGAATATAGTTACTACATTTGTTTATTTATTCATTCAATATTGTTACTTCAAGGTCTTTTTTATGCTCCTATTTTAAGCCAATTTCTAAACGTTTCAGTTCATTTCCATCAAAACTTAACGAAGTGATTCCTATTTATAAAAAATGTGATACTCATGACTCATGATGTTGCGAATTATAGACCGCTATCATTGTTAAACGTTGTTTAGAAAGGTTATGTCGTCGAGGATTACCGAATTCCTGGTTTTTCGTGCGTTGCTGATTTGGTGCAGCATTCACATAATTTGACTGACAGGGGCGATTATGTTGTCGTGCTTCTTTTTGATATGTCTAAAGCTTTTGACACTGTTGATAAAGCCTTTGTGGTGAACAAATTGTTTAATTGGGCATATGTGGTGAAATTAATAACTGGATTGGATCTCATCTCTCAAATAGAATTGTCTGTATGTCCCAGTTTGGGGAAATTAGCGTGAGTACACCGCAAGGCAAGGTTTGTAAATGATCTTCCATCGCATAATCCATTTGGAAGAGTCTGTATGTACGCTGATGACACATCGATAGTTATTTCCGATGAGGACCCTGACAAACTTAAACACAACACTGCCATGTTGCTGCGGGCATTTGAACATTGGTGTTTGAAAAATAAAATAAAAGTTTACAGAGCTGGGGTTCGAACCCAAGAGCTTCCTCATGCGATAAACACAAATAAACCATACAGTGAGAATCCGAAAGGATTCCTAACCAACTGTAATTTGTGTTATGCAGTTATGCAAAAATCAGAAACCAATTACTCTGTTATATTCTATTAAGAGTTACCTATAAGTTCCAACTGGTGAAATTTTAAACGCAATTTCTTCCAGAATTATTGAGGCAAATATCAAAAGTAACCTATCGCTGTAAAACAAATAAAAATGCTGCCAAATGATGTATCACTCGACCCCTACTGCTATTTGAAAATTTGAAGGTTGCGTCCACCCATATCATAGGGCGATTTCATCCAAAAACTAACAGGTTCATCCCAGGACTAGCCCCAACTCATATACCAAAATTTAGCTCAATTGGTCGAAGCGTTTAGGCACTATCATGGAAGAATACATACAGACAGACTTCTATCTGTAAATGGTCTTAATCGTCTCAAGGGACTTCAAAATGGTTACATCCGTCTTTATCTCAAATTTTTTAGCGCGTTCATAATATTTTCCTTGTGCGGGAAAGTAAATCACCATTAATTTTGAACTTGTTCATATAATAATTATTATTGCTCCTTGTCGCTGTCCAGAGAATCGTTTCCAATAGCAAACAATGCGCGAGCGAATTATACAAAACTCATCACTTTGCTCCCGTAGCCACGATGCCCCACTCTCCCCTAATCTTTAATAGGAGGTGGTCTAATACAAATCCTGGGTTGGTTATATCTAAACAAGCATTCTTTCGTTGCTGCTTTGAAGTAGCTGCCATACTTTAAAAGTGTGTTGGGTATTTTCAATTAGTGAAGGATGAAGGAAAGTCATCAGACAAAAAACCAGATACACTTAAGCATACCGTATTTTGAGGCAAAAATATAACAGGTATACAAAGACGATAGTGGCATAGCCTAAAACTAAAAGTTTTCGGATGATAAAAATAGATATGGTCTTAAAAATACGAATGCTAGGTATATTTAAAATTATTTCCATACTTCTTTTATTTTATACGCATATTTATGTAATATTGATACATTTTAAATCACTAGCGTTAGGCCCGACTGTTGTTGATAAACATTCTCAACCTAATCCATCTTTACATATGTTACTTGTCACTCTACAAGTTTTTAAGCATCCATTAGATTTGAAATATTTCTGATGTTTTTCTTATTCCCAAACTATCTGTGTTTCTTAAATTCGGATAGTAAAAACTTATTTCTTGTGATGATGTTCATTGTTTACGTGTAGAAATGTATATTTAGATTTATAGACAACTTTCGACGAACATGTGTGCGTAACTCATTTTTATAACTGACCCAATTAGCAGACTTTTTAAATTTTTAAAACAGACATTAAACAATTTCTGCTTGTAATAATATTTAAGCACTAAAACAGAGATGCCTTCGAACCGAATATGGAGAGAAAGCCTATTGGAGGATTATTTGTTATTTGATTTTGTCTATTCAATAAATATTATTTATTTTGATTGATTATTACTGGTAGGTATAAACAATCTGATTATTGCGATAAATATATGCCTAATTTTATTCTCTCCAAACAAATAAATTTTAGGTAACATTTTCAATGTGGATACTTAATTTCAACCCTCAATGCCACTTTAACATTTTAAGTTTAATGTATTTATGATATTTTAGTCACTTTTGATGAAGATCAGGGCAGAGGTGTATTACAAGATTCGATCAGCATATTATGCTGAAATCCTTTTTTCATAATTTAGGTTGCATTAATAAGATTTGAAGAAGCAAAATCGTTATCGCACCACTCACTTGAAGAGAAATGTTGCACAATTTGATTCCAATTTTGACTTTCCTCTGACCGGAAGACCATATATTATATAATCCAAAGAAGAAGCTATAAATAATATTTGTGCAATACTAGATACAACTCATAATAATTCGAATGCTCATCTGGCAAAAGATCTACATCAGAGGCTTTGAGGAAAATTAAGAATTAGCCCCAAACTCTACTTGACATACATTATGATTATCAGAGATTAACGGAATTGATTTAGACATCGATACGTATTTCAGTGCTAGACTGCCAGAGTCAAATGTTCATTGCTAACTATTGCTCCAATCATGAGCAGAAGTATTGTCAAAATATTTGAAAAACAAATGGAAGTATTGGTATAATTAAATTTAGAGCACATTGGGAAAACTGTTTAAATATTGTATTACCCAGTCATCGTACCATAAATTTTATTTCTGGCACGTTTTGTTTTCTTTTATAACAATCTTTGGACAGCTCAATTTAACCGGTCACCGCTATGTTTAGATTAGAACTAAACACATTGCATTTATAATGTATGTGCGAGCTACAGGTTTCGTAAAAAGTTTGTTTGGTTTAATATTAGATAAAAATCCGATTTGGAATTGTATCGATATAATTGCACCAAAACTAACACTAACACTGTTAGCTTCAAGAGAGACTTAAAGTGTCTTAAAAATGTCTATGTCAAATATATTATATCAATGTAGTTCTCGAAAAATGGTATTGGCTTATCAACTGCAATAAACTACCTGGTTTAATCCAATTGCATTGTGTAGAAAATCACCAAGTAAAAGATGCAAATGTATTACAGGGTCGATCTCAATAAGTTTGAATTATATTATTGCAAGCCGTAACACAAGTGAACACTTCCAATGAAATACAAAGACTAAAATAACTAATACCTGGCCGAGGGACAAAATTATCTGCTTTCAGAAATTATAATATTCAGAAATTATAATTTGCTAATTAATTAAAAGCCTAGTTCAACGAAAAGTAGAAGAATATTATTAATATTTGTGGTGAATATGTTACCAATTTTTGCTGCAAGAGTAGGAAGCGCCAATCGTCGATTGAAAAATTCGAGGCTTCTTCGGCATAGAGCAAGAGTTCGCCAAGAAAGTAATGCCTATATGCTCCCAGAAACGAGGTTTATTGAATTGTTTAGGTTAAACAAAGATTTGGCTAGATAATTAATAGTTATTGCGGCCACATTTACAAGAAAGGGTTCTCGCTATAGGGGAATTACCATATAAAATTCTGTTATTTTTAAAATAATTATAATTCCAAATTTAATAGACATAACCAATGCTATTTTGTTATTCTGCCTATACCTATACACCGCAGGTTGGAGTTGCATAACTACTATATCATACTAGTTTTAATAACACACTGTTTGAAAGCTTCCTTATTTGGTTACAATGATCTTTTATAAGTTGTTTGTTGTCCGTGCGTGTCTTAAAGTCTAACGTGCAATGTTATACGTTTATGAGTAAATAAGTGACATTGAACTTGGTATGGTACCCGAAGAAATGTATTAGTTTGCTCTTAGTTTCGAGTTGACCTAATTGAGAAAGATACAATCACAGATCTAGAAAGTTTCTAGATCTGTGGATACAATATATATTAAATTATATATTCTTATTCCAGAAAACTAAAAATTCATTTTGTTAGAGCAAAATTTATTATAATTCATGTAGTTGACCAACAGAAAACAAGCTGCACGTCTGAGAGCTTACGGGATATCTTAACGAAAATACTGCAAATAAAGTATCTGCGGAGATAGCTCACTACAAAAAATTGCTGGTGATTTTACATAATATATCAATATCGACAATGTAATATTTACCATAACATCCAAGTTACAGAAAACTGAACATGTAAATTTACCTATCATGACATGCCTTTATTTGTATGTAAAACATGTGGGAATCTTACATTAAATTTCATTCAAAAATAATTAAAATTACATAAACCTTGTACCATAGTTATCTATGCTTGTACTAATTATTAGACAACTGAAGGTGTAAATTTACCTACCAATACATGTATTTATTTTGTATATTATATAAGAATGTAATTTTTACATGGTAAACCAGGGCATAATACATTACCTATGATTTTTAAGGTAATTTTACACAAATGTTATTTGTAGTGTATAGAGAGTTATAGTAGCGGTTCTAACTAGACCCTGCTAATTACTGAAAAATCGGCATCAGATTACATTATCTCTGTTTAGGGCATGAAATGTAAAAACAAAGCATTTCCTACTTAGGCAAAATCATTTTCATTCCATGGTGAGAAATCGGCTAACCCACGGGTCAGTAAAGACTGATGAATGTTTCGCGATTTTAATATCTTTATAATGAGTTATAAGACGTAGAGAAAATCGAACAATTTCATTCAGACGGCAGCACATAACCTGTAGATATTTTTAGGATATCCATCTATTTCTAGGACGCATGCGCAAAGCGCAAATATACTAGAAAACATAAACTTCAACCAACTTTTGGGTATTTCATCCACGAATGTTCGTTTAATAAAATCTCTCTCGCACGCAAAAGGCAGCTTTAATGGTTAATAACAATACATACAACTAGTAGAATCATATATCCAATATGCGATAATTTAGTCACTATTTTCGCTCAAATTCTTGTGTAAACTATGTCATCTATAGATCCTATCCTTAATAATTTTATCCCGGATTTAAGTTTTTAAGACGTGCAATTAGTGCAATTGAGGAACAGTACGTCTCTATTCTGCTCGCCGAGAAGTTTCGATTATTGCCAACGAATTACAATCATGTATCCAGAAAACTCGTCACGTTATGACCAAGATGTCGCTTCAGGAAAACTATTATTCATTCCAGAATACCCCTCCGACTCAGGAACTATGGTCGACTGTATTTTTTTTACTAGAATGTATAATATATAAGGCATCAAGAAGAGTTATGACACAATTACACAATAATTAATATTTACCATGGTAATTGCAGTCAGCAAACCTCAATTCCATCAAACATGCATCGAGTAAGCTTCAAAGAAAGTGTCTACCCGATACAAATCGTAGAAAACTTCATTCACAGCAATGGAGTCTTCCTCCACGATAATGTTGGAATATTCTAATATTGTAAGATTCAAGCAGTTGTTAATTCAAGAGAAGGTGTAACTCTTTGTTAAATATTTATTCTTGGTAAACTTTTTGCTTGTGTATTGTGTTACATTAATTATTTAATTCTTTAATGAATTAAATATTTAAATTTTAATTTATTTTATTTTATTTTCTTGAACTTCATATATCAATTTTTTTTCTTATTTTTCTTGTAGTTCTATATTAAAAATCAAACAATTTGGTTTTTAGTGTTTTATATCAAAACATGTTGTCATTTTTTCTGTTTGTTGCTACAACGTTTCGGCACGTTTTTTGCCTTAGTCAGGTAGAATATTCGTTCAAAATCCATGTACCAAATACACGTCTTTCTAAATACATAATAAAATCTCACATCTGATGTGAGATTTTAAATTGTTACTTGTTGAAATAATATGTAATTGTTTTAGAAACCCTCTCGAATTTATAAAGTAGACCTGAGGAAGGCAAAAAACATGCATGCATATTTTGATATAAAACACTAAAAACCAAATATTAATATTAATATAACCCAACACCCCAAGAAAAATAAAAAAATAATTAAATGGAGAGCTAATAATTAAATTAGTTTTAAAATAACATTTTATTAAAGTTGTATATCCTTCGATTTTGTTGTTTGTTAGTGTAATCTCTTTTGGCAAAGTTATATTATTGTAATAATTGCATGACAAATCAGAATCAGGAATGAATACATTTTATATAATGATAATAAGCTGAGGAAAGGTTGTACTAAGAAGAATATAAAAGAAGTTGGTTTTATTTTTGCTATTTACCAGAATAGAGGTTTAATAACTATAAATATGTACCTCGGAAAGTTGTGCTCATCATTGTGATATTTATTGTTATTTTCATAGAAAAGAAAGGAAAATTATATGGTCGAGTGCATTCAAAAAAACCCGCAGGTCAATGACGACACGTAATGCTTGACCGTTTGGATACAGTCGTTAACCACTCATAACCTTAATGCTGTACGTACTTTTTAAGGCAAAATTGTCAGTTAACTTAAAATTTTGTGGAATAAATTGATATCTATTCATTTATAAATCTCATTAGTACCTAATTAAAAGAAGGAACGGTTATATGCTCCTATACATCCAAAAATGACGACGAGATATTTAGCTATTTTTCGATTTCAGCATAACCACTCTGCTTCAGTAAAATCGTGAAAAGGTTAAATGCAAATGTTTAAATATGTCAATGTGACACAGAATTATCTATCCCGAAATATATGTTCACATTAGATTTCCTGATTGCATAACGGGTCAATAAATACCTACGGTGAAGTTGTCGATATATGGTAGGTATAGCTACAGCATCAGGAAATTTAATGAAGTTATCTCTGACGTTTTACCATTCTATCTACACCAAATGAAGTTCAACTGAACAATGGTCTGCTATGATCATTTACATCCCACATAAGACATGCCGGTGCGAAAATAATTGAAACAGCGTCCATGTATGGATAGAAATCACTATGATTATTGTTGTGGCAGTTGTGGGTAGTCAATGGCAATGTTACTGCAAGTATATAAGTACATTAACAGAGATTTTAATTATATAGTGAATAAACAATATTTTACAGGAGAAAAAATTAAATTATAATGGTTGGGGTATTTCAGAGCTAGATTTATGCAAAGGCTTTTGAATAAATACCTATACATACTTTTGAATATTGGTTTCTGAGGTATTTTGAGTATTCAAGGATATGAATAAATATACCTACAGTTTTGATTTTAATAATTATAACTTTAAAATTATGGAATAGTTTCTGTAACATAATAATGTGAGGCGTTAATGGAAGTTAAAATTTGATTTTTGAAAATTAAACGTGTATATAATAATTCTAATTGCTTTGAACCATGAAAAACTTTATATCTTCAAAATGATAAATAAATACCACCCATAAATTTTAAAGAAGTGGAATGGATTATTATATTCGGGAACGATTGATTGGTACTCAGCAATCCGGTGCGAACCAATCAAAAATTTATAAATTTAATTTATAGCATAACTGGTACTTAATTGATTTATAAACGAAAACTTCACTTCTTTTTAAATGAATATGAATATATTTTTTAATCAGCAATATTAAACTATAATATTTTTTTTCACGAAGTTTTTCGTCAAATCCAGTGACCACTGATGATGTAGCTCCGAAACATATATCGCGTAAAGGACTTATAGAGTAACCGATTTAAAGTCATTTCCTGAAGTGTTTTTTATTCCTGAATGTAATATCCCATAAAGTGATAAGAATTTGTATTTCAATAAATTTGATGATGAATTGTATTTTAATTGTCTGTCTGAGAAATTTTAGTGGTATGGTTATTGGGTTGTAGACAATGTTAAGAAAAAACCAATTTATTTCATGCCGACATTTCGGTAATGTTTATTACCATCCTCAGGGCTCGACTACAATATACAAGAGCATTCATGTTACAATGGTATATGGCACTGACATCAATACTAAATATAATAATATGACATCTCAAGATAATTCAAATATATAGAGACAGAAGATATTTGAATATACCGGGTGGTATTTATCTTGAGACAGCCTTATAACTTAAAAACGACACATTTTTCGGAAAAAAAGTTCAAATAATAGTTGTTTGCTATTGTGGGGCAAATGCAGTATCCATTTGCAAATTTGACGACCTCAAGGTCTACTTTGGTTTTTTTAAATAGAAACATAGATTTTTTATTACAGAATCGTATTCTACAGAAAAAAAAACAAATAACTTTTTTTAACAACATTTTTTTATTCCGATTGAAATAATAACGTTTTTTACAACATTTATTTGCTATTACACGAAAGAAAAAGGTCTCGACAAAACCTTGAAATTTATTATAATAAATGATCAAAATGAATAAATGATTAAAGAGGTAGTCTATCAGAACGCCCCAACTACACCGGAAAATATGATGAAACGCATTTGAAATGCTTGCAGAAATGTGACCAGAGAGAATATTATCCAGAGTCAGGAATCCTCCATAAAAGAATTGATAAGTGCATTGAGGTTGGAGGTCATCATTTTGAGCATTGATTATAATAAATTTCAAGGTTTTGTCTAGACCTTTTTCTTTCGTGTAATAGCAAATAATGTTTTTATTTAAAAAAACAAAGTTGACCTTGAGATAACCTTGAAACGGTTGTCAAATTCGCAAATGGATACCACCAGTGCATTTGCCCCACAATAGCGAATAACTTGTATTTGAACTTTTTTAAGATATAAGGCTGTCTCAAGATAAATGGACCACCCGGTATATAGAAAACCAAAACAACAATTTGTGCGTTTCTCATATTCTAATTTATACAATCAAGATATGAAGCATATACAGATAAACTCATTATACAATATAAACAAATAAATAAAAAAAAAGACAACAGACAAAAATCCACCAAAACACTTACATAATAGTTTTTGTGTTGAAAATTTTAGAAAAAAAATGCAATGACGACAGAACACATAAATAGGAGTATCTTTGAATTATTTTTCCTTTGTCAGAAAGGTATTCTTTTGAAATAATAATTTTTACGGCGACAAATTTGATCAGTTTTATTTCATCAGAGAATGAGTAAATCTACAACTATGATTTGTTAATTTATGTTTCACTTAAATTTAAAAAGCAATTAAAAGCTCTTATTGAAGTTAATAATGTAATTAATGTATCTTCTATTTCTTTATTTACGGATAATAATGTCCAATTTCAAGTTGATAATAACCATATACAACACTAACAAAAATAAATATAATTACAACGTCTCAAATTAGACAATTTTTCAATTCAAATAGGATAGAAAAACAGTCCCATAACGGTATATGAAGAGAAGAAAATTAAATAAATAAATTTCCGATTCTTAACATAATATTACACTAAAATTAAAGTCGAGAATTCCGAGGGTAGCGCACCGTAAATCTACCGCACGCCTGTGGAACCAAATATCCTAATCAGCTCGCGCATAAAGATACGCAAGTCACCGAAAAATTCAAGCTGCTGCCTGAATCGATTTGCTAGAGGCGGAATTCTAGCCATAAAAGAACTTGAGGCGTAATTTGTCCTATGAAATCATGAAATAAGGCGACGGCCTGTGTGTTTCTAGTTTTCCAGTTTTTTCTTACAATAACGATTTATCTCAAAGGTTAATAATATTTCCATTTGCGACAGTCGAATGTGTATGACTTTGTCCTGACTGCCTAAAGTTGCGTTCATTTGTGCTGAACGAATGATTATTTATTTATTTTTTTGATTATTATTATTATTATTACTATTTCTGTTATAATGGTATTCTTAGTATATATTTTCGTCTAATTTTTGTTTATATAATGATACTATCCTGTTAAGAGTATACTTATTATTAATTTGCTTTTTCTGATAATGTAGTTTTTTTTTGGTTCTTGAATATTTATGTAACTAACCATACTCTTTTTATAAGATGTATAATCTTACAGAACAATAAAGTTATGATTATTATTCACAAACGAATTAAACAATAGGGGTCCGAGATGTGAACCCGGAGGGACACCTAATGTCACATGAATATCAGAAGACCTCAGAGCACCTCTCCATTTTGGTTTAAACGTTCACTGTATTTCCCCGCTGATGATCTGGAAGAGGAGGTCCCATGGCCTGGCCTGCGCGTTCCCCCTGGATTTTTTTCTTTTGGGTATATCCAAAGTTTACTTTTTTTGTGGCGAAATACCCAAATAACGAGATTTAATCTTTTTGCTAGCTACAACTGTGTAATATATACTCGGCTAATCAATTTTCCAATACAATTGAAAAATAACAGTTTTGAGGATTTTTATTTAAATTGGCAATATTCTTCATTTTTCCTCTTTATTTCCACCGATAGACAACAGTTAACCAGCTTTCTTCACTAATTGCCGTCTCTGGTATTTACGGAAGCGATATTCACACCGAACAAAACTATAATGTTTGTAGATTTAAATTCGTTATTGTGTACCTACTTATAGCCCATTGTGATTTTAATCAGTTGCTTATTTAGGTCACGCTGATTTTTAAAACAGAAAACGAAGAAGAAAGCGATGTAGCCATAGGAAAAATGTATTGTTTTAAGAAAAGCTACATTGTAATATATTTAATTTCTTGATAGGGAAATAACAAATCAATACTGATAAGCGATTCAATATTCTCGCTTGATCTGTCATTAAGGTTGGAATGTGTTAGAAAGTCCAGCTCTCATTTCGAGAGGTTTATTAATATTGACAATTTTTTGAAATTTTGTTGTTTTGCCACCAGACCCACGTAGCAATCTACAAGAATATAAGTTTAATTTCTGTGTATTTGCCAATAAAGTTAAATATAATATAGTAGTCTTGCACCAAATATTTTATTTTTAAAAATTTATTATAAAGTAAAATTTTTGTGAGAAATGATGAAAGCATGATCCCCATACAGATATTTTTGTGCAATTCGCATGCATTTTCTATTTAGAATTGTTAATTTAAAATTGTTTCGTCGATCACATTTTGAATACTTAATATAAGAACTTCTTAAATCTTTAATAATTAAATGTGAAACTATAATTTTAGTATTTACTTAATTTATCCATCAGCCTAAACCAAAGCAAAATTAGAATGACATTTGTAATATATTACCCGAAATTTGTGACTTTTCCTTACTATACTTACTTTGAGCTTATTTTTTTTTTTTAAGTCAAACGCTTGAGAAAAAAGTCAAACGATTACGAAAAAAAGTCAAAGTTTGAGAAAAAGTGTTAAACATCAGCTGTCAATTGTAAGTAGTTTAATCGTAATTCCAGGCACATTATTTGAAAAACAGTTTCACTTTTATCAAGGAGACTGTTAATTAACTCATTCAGACTTTCCTGAGTGGATTTGCTTGGAAAAGATCGGGCATCCCCATTCTGATTCAGACTATCTTGAGTGGTTTTCTTGGGCACTATTTCAGGTGGGTCGTGCTCCATACTTCAAGTACTATGTGGTTTTAGGAAGGTAATTGAATTTCTGAATTATATGTATCTATCTACCTACACGATCTTTTTTCTTTTAGAAAATGATATTGACGATTTTTTTGGATGCCCTTGATTTCCAAAGGAAACCACTCAGTCTGAATCAGATTCGGGATGCCGGATCTTTGCCAAGCAAAACCACTCAGGAAAGCCTGAATGAATTAATTAACAGTCTCCTTGATGAAAGTGAAACTGTTTCTCAAATAATGTGCCTGGAATTATGACTAAACTACTTATAATTGACCGCTGATGTTTATATAACAATTTATCTCAAAGGTTTCACTTTTTTTAACAAATGTTTGACTTTTTTTCGCAAATGTTTGACTTTCTTTCTCAAACGTTTGATTTTTTTTTTCCGCAATCGTTTGGCTTTTTTCTCAAGCGCTTAACATAGAAAAAAAAATGGTTTGAGCCTTTAGCGCTTCCGCCGTACTATAATATTGACGCAGGCATTGGATTTTACTAAGGTAAGCTGACTAAGTAGTCCCACAGATATTTGCAAATCTTCTTGGTACTCTTTCTTTACTTCTGTAATATATTACTCAATGATTACTGAAATTAATACCAAACATGTTTCGAAGCTTCAAGCTTCTCATTATTGGTCAAGTGTAAGTGTTAGAGAAAAGCTGATTGATTCACAAAAAGAAAATATCACTTAATATGTAAACGTTTATTTAAATTTAATTTTAATTAATACATTTTCCTCGAGGTCACTTCGATGCGTTTCTCCTAGTAGGTATACTAAAAGATTTTTACACTATGCATATATATATATTTTCTTTAACATTTATACTTAACCACTGATAAGAAAGCTTAAAGCTTCGAAACATGTTTGGTTTTAATGTAATATACTAAACTTATTTCGTGGTGTTTCGACTTTAATTCACTTCAAATAAGTCAAGTTAAAATTTATTTCGGTTCAAACAATGCATATTAACCAAGAAAATATCTTGTAGATATGAAGAATTGAACAAATCAAAAGTTACTAATTCAACTATCATCTGAAAAAGAAAAAAATGAGTATCACCCTATATAATTAATTTCAGGTTGGTATATGTCTATATATTAAATATTTAAAAGCAACAATATTTAATAATATAATTTACATATGGAGTAGCTACCAGATCTCTCTTTTCATTCTACGTTGTACTAAAAAGCGGAATCGGGCCAATGTGGCCCTGACTCCATTATACCATAATATATTTTTTTTACGAAAACATAACAGTTGCTCTTGCCTACTACTCTGAAATTAAATCCGTGGGTAACAATTGAACATAAGATTAACACGTTCGTGGTTGAATGCAATAAAAAATGCAACCGATAAGATGCTTAATAACATGCTGGGTTGCACTTTTATTATAACAAAGATTTGGTTATTACTTTTGAAGAAATACAATTAATGCGGCTATCAGGAGAAAAATAGTAGTAAATCAGAATCGCCAAATTACTTTCAAATTTTTCAGAAGGTGATTTACACAAAACACAACAATTGCGTTTAGTTCAGAACTTTGTTAATCGGAAAGGAATTGAATTATATTCTCCTCGTTTTTTAATATTTTCAATAAAGAACTTATTAAAAAATCCAAAAAAATAAGAAAATCATATAAGTACTTATCGTTTTCAATAGAAGACGGGATAATAGAATCAAAGATTAATCTACACAATGTACATTAATGTGTACATTAATCTTTGATAGAATATAGTCTGCTCTATTCCAAATATGATTTGAGCATCTAAAAGATATTGGAAAAAAATAGGAACTTGAGAAGTAGAATGATATGTACCATATACAGGGTGATTCATTATCGTTGCAACAAACGAAAACTGGAGATTCCTGACAATAATTCAAACAGTTTTTGCCATTGAACCCATGTCCGCAAATGCTTCGTTATCGAGATACCACAGAAATCTTATATTATATATATATATACTCTAGAATGATAATCCCGTAGTACAAAAATGTAACCAAAAGTGTAGAGCTGTCCATAATGCGCATGATCACCAGTCACTTATTTTTCAACAGGACCGGCTTTGATTAAATGTAATATTACTGTTATGTTATAGGTATATTTAAAATTAAATTTTACCATTTGGTAATTCAAATAAAAAAATGGAATAAAGGAATTTAAGAAATAAAAAAATACATTAAATATATAAATACTTTATTGTCTAACAGGTACAACCCAATAATAATAAATCTAAGCAGAAACGAGAAATAAGTAAAAATTCTAATATTGGAAAATATCGTAAGGACTTGAGCATTCTAATTATTTATTTTATTATTATATAATATTTGTTTGTTTATACAACCACCTTAGGCCTCTTACCTCTCTACAGCCTTCAAAGAAGGGGTGCAAGAAACAGTGATTTCACGAATATTTTCCGTGTCCATGTAAACCACTTCCATATCATCCGTACTACTCGCAATAGTATTTTGTGACAAAACATGGTTGGTAGAACTTTTATTCTCAGCAATTTCATGGAGGATTCTATAATTAAGTATATTCCAGTTTAACAACAGAATTCAAACGAACTTTGTATACCTACACAACGTAGGAAATATTATATTCTTGACATACATATCATGCATTTTTGACAGACTGCTTTTAAGTAACCAGTGTCTTGATATCAAACGATTAAGAATTTAACTTCCACTCTCATTTACATAATCTCTTCTTTTCAACAAAAGTTTGGGAACTGCATCGGGTACGAGGGTGATCCTCTTGCCGTCTTCTCTACAAATGATATCTTCTGCAGCGAAATGCTTACTGCATATGACATTCCCATCACATACATTTTCTGTACTAGGATCCCAATGCCCGCATCCAAACATCATGTCTTTTTTTTGTCAAGCTAAAAATGAGTATCATGTCAATGGTATCATATTGACTCAAACTGAGACTGTTAGAAACCCAAAACAATAACTTACTGAAAATATTTGATACCAGGAATGATACTTTCATTTTTACACCACAACACTATACACCTCATTGTTTGTTAAATAAACAAACTACCAAACCAAAATAACAAATATTAAAAACAATTTTAATCACAAATAGGTATATCTATCAACAATTAAAATATACCACGCATAAACCCATAATTCAATTATAAAACCTATCTGAATTGTTGTGAAGCCGACTCTGACAGATATTCCCACTACGAGAAATGTCATTTGCGAAAATAGACGCTGTTGTGAAATCTCCTAAATTTAATAAGATTTGGAAAAAAATGTTTCGTTCATATTGCTGAAAACTAAACAGTATTACAATTTTACCGATAACATTGAATTATTTGATTTTGTCAAGCAGTTTCGTATGACGCAACATATGGATTTATTTATAAAACAGATATGTCGCATAAATTCTGTAAGGCGAACGACAAAATAGTTTTAAATATGGCAGCTCTGTACTGAAAATAAGTGACTGAGGAGCATGCGTAGTTCGAGAAAACTCTGCATACCCGTTACACTTTTTGGTATTCGGCTGGATTTAATTAGCATTCTAGAGTACATATATAATATAAGATTTCTATGCGAGATACAGGGTGTCCAAATTTAGTGGCCAAATTAACTTGTTTGTTTATCTCTCAAAAACTAGCTAACCGATTTTGAAAAAATTTTTACATGTATTTGGAGATAGATAACCTACACTAATCTGCATTATTTTGACTTTTATTAACTGTTCGTTGGTGTAGATATTGGGTAAATTTTAAAAATAAATTAATTAAAGACAGCTTTGACAAGCCTCATTATTTTAAATTATTACTTTTTTACAAAGAGCAAGTTATAAGCTACAAAAAAGTTAATTACGTCGCTGTTGTGGTTTCTACCATTTTTTGTTTATGAATATCTTTCGACTCATATAACTATATTAAAAACTAATGAAATGGAGAAATTTAAATTGCCATAAAACACATATTTTTATTTAATGGCGCCAAATCGCACGAACCAGTAAACTACTCCATTTCGTCAAATTATTCGTTCATCAAATGTTTCTTCTAAATAAAGTAAATCAATTATATCGCGCGCTGTGTAACATACAACATTAGTACCTTCCCATTGAAGCACGAAAAAGTTAGTAATGTCTCTGTACCCGCTCACTACTAACAGTAACGTTCTGAGCATCATAACTTTTGAAGACATATGGACCAATGATTACACCTTCCCAGAAAGCACACAAAGGTTTCATTATCATCGCTCCAAATGCGCCAATTCTGCTTATTGACATTGCCATTTCACCAAAAGTGTACTTCATCAGTGAACAAAATTGTCACATGAAATTCTCAATCAATAGTAATGTTTTAATGATAAAGAAGTGGATTACTGAATTTAAACGTGGTCGTACCAACACAAATTATGCAGAGCACAGTGGACGCCCCAATGAGGCTGTTATTCCAGAGAACGTCAAAAAAATTCACAAATTGGTTATGAACGATCGCAAATTGAAGCTGCACGAGCTAGCTGACATTGTAAAGATGTCAGATGGTAGTGTTTTTACTATTTTACAAGAACATTTGAGCATGCGAAAACTGTGCAAAGTGGTTCTTGAGTTAATTGCTCTGATAGACGCATATGAGCACGTAATATCCGATGAGTTTCTCGAAGTGAACCATGTTTTTCAATTCATCGGCCAAACCAAACTAATCGAGAACTGTTACAGTGTTCCCAATTTCTTCTTCTTCCTTGAATCGAAAAAAAAAAAACACTATTTACTAGTTTAGTACCCATACATCCTGTAGAATTTTATTTATTATCTTAAAATTCTCAGAAATAAAAATTTAATGTAGACGGATAAACAAAATGCTAAGACGCATGGTCATCATAAATTGCCATTATTCTTCTTTTTATTTTATGCAGCACAATATTGCAAGCACATCAATTGTTTTATTACTTACTTTGTTGCTTACAAAAATTGTATTCTTATGTTGATGTTAGCTGTTTATTAATCGGGACTGAAGTAGTTATTATAATCGGCAATTCCACTCATTTATCATTGATTTAAAAAAATACTTTGGAGGGGTGTGAAGAATTGGATCAAACGAGTTGTCGCCATTTTCAGCAGTTAACCGACCATTCGTGTTGAGAAAAAATATATCTAAGGCTTAGAGCCGAAAGGCGATTGCAGGAAGTACGAAAAACCTCTAGTTACTAGGTTCCTAGGCGCTTCACCAGTAGTACTATTACTAACCTATTTTTCAAATTATCATTTCGGTGAATTTAAAATACCTTTCAGTATTCCTTATTAAGAAATCCACTATTAGGCGCCTCTTCATGAATAAATATCAATTTATATCAGATAAATCTTTAGGTGATTCCACTGATGTTTATCGAAACAATAGGTGATTTTCTACTCAAATGGTGAAAACAAGTAGTAACATAAATTTTATTTATTATATTTTATTTATTTTCACCTTGCATCGAACTCTAGTAGACGCCTACTTTATTATGACAACATCCATCCTACTTATGGAATTTCAATTTCTTTAACTCGGTCCACCTTCTGATCATTTTCCATTGGTGTAGAGAGAAAATATTACTTGGGTGTTAACTATTTACTATTTTACTCAAAAAGATTTTTGTAATCTTAAAAATCCTTAATTTTATGAAGTAACTTCAAGATTTTACTTTCTAATTAAAAATTTAAAAAACGCCACAGTATATCTAAAGAAACCGCATTTAGAGCTTTATAAAAACTATAAAAGAAAACTTCCCTCCCAAAAAAAAAACACCCTTTGGGGGTAGAATCTACGACCAAAAATAAGACGAATATCACTTGTGTCAAAATTTCGAAAAATGTCACTTTATGAAATTATGATGATTTTGAATATTCAAATCAGGCAAATCTTTCATTAGGAATTATTAATTTAAATCTAGTCATCCGCACCAAATTAGAGAATCACAGAAGTATGCTGGACCTGAAATGTGTGGATTGGTCTGTTGGGAAATAGGATATTAATAGAACCACAGTTTCTACCTATGGGATACTAAACGCCGAACACTATGCCAATTTTTGCGATAACATATTCTTCTGGAAGATGTTCTTTTAGTACAGCGGCAAAATATTGTGTTTCATAATATGATGGTGCACCTACCCATTATTCTCGAAATGTTCGAGATATATTAAATCGACGTTCTCCCAACTAATAGATCGGTTGTGGCGGACCAATTTCTTGACCTCCTAGGTCCCCGGATCTCAACCCAATAGACTTTTGGCTTTGGGGTTATCTGAAAAATACGGTTTACCTTGTCCTACCCAACAGTGAAGTGAATTTATTGTTCGCATTCATGGAGCTTTAGCACAAATTCCAAACGAAACAATACGCCGTGTAGAAAGCAATTTTATTCGCCGTTTGCACGCATGCATTGAACAAAATGGTGACCATTTCGAACACTTGCCTTTGTAAATTTAAATGTTTTTGTTTTATTATGTGTTTAGTTAATAAATACTTTTAATTTGAACATCTGATTTGATTTTCGAAATTTGCTTCATTTTAATTATTCAAACTGGTCATAATTTCATAAGGAAACATTTTTCGAAATTTTGGCATAAGTGATTCTTGTCTTTTTGGTCGTACTCTACCCCCAAAGGGTGGGGATTTTTTTTTGTCACCCTGTATAATTATATATAATTCTCAGAGCGTTCTATTACTGTTCAGAATAGTTAAAACACCGAATGCTTCTTACTTAAATCTTATTCCAACATAACCTAATTTTAATTTATGTTGATTGCTCTTTTCTGGGCAATGATTAATAATTTTTATTAGAATATTGTAATTAACTTTGCCCATAGATAGTTGGAATCTATCAGTACTAACCCTATACCTAATGTGTGGAAGCATAGGAACAATAGAAACATAAAACCGTGAAAATGAAATTTCCAAGGACCATTCTTGTACCCTTTCGATAGTTGTAGAAAAGACACATACAAGGACAATCTCCTGCATGATTTGTTATTTTCTTTTACGAACGTTTTGTTTTTGTCATTCAAGCCTTTTGTTCAAAATATCCGCAAACTTTCGTCCTCACATGACGAAGGTATTATGTACTTCCTTCCTTGCTTTTCTATTTTTTGGCCCTTAGGTAATACAGCCATCTTTGTAATTCTTGGACCTACAGTTTAGCGTGGAGTCCGAACCACGGTCATCGACCGCCAGATGCCAGCACCCACGAATATATAGTCAATAACTACTTGGCATAGGCAAGTCTACCGACTCGACCGGGAGCACCGTCCACCCATCCAACCACCATCCACGCGACTAGATACTGCGATATCATAATCACGTCGATGCGCGCTTGCACATGTGGGCATCTCCCGGCCCAGGTATTATGTACCTACATCAAATGTGTATAGATACATAATTAAAATGATGAAGATATTTGCGTTACTAGTCAGTCATATAATTGCCATGATTAGGACCCAAATAAGATGTATATCTATTACACATGCGCAGGAAATAATCGAAAAACATCCCAAGATGGGACGACATCTAGTGTGAACGGCATTATGCCCGGTGAAATAAAGGTCACAATCGGTGGCCGGACAAGAAGTATCAATTCCATTTAATCCTATTGCGAATACTAGACTGAAAGTCCTTTACGTTATGTAACAAGCAATTCGTAAGTTAAACATAACCCGAACAAATAAATTTCAATTGCGTCCTTTCCTAAAGGCGCAAATAGACTGTTATCACGTCACGTGAGGTCACATGCTATTACGCAATGTCTCAGCCTGCCGGAAAATGCTTCAATACAATTTATATTATTAATGGGTTTAGAAGTAAACAACGAACAACGGTCACCTAATGCAGCTCACGGCAAGTTATAGGCACGCGTGCTATATCACGGACCAGAGTTTAGCGGCTGGGTTTAAATTAGAAAAAGTGTGACAGTGTGTAGTTCTATACAATCACTCATTCCGTGACTATAAAGATCAGAGAATGCGAGAACAAGCTTGGGGTAAATTACATGTCTTCTTTAAAAACTCATCTTTGGTCATCCGCAAATACATCTGATAACGATTTGGATACTCGTTTAACTCTTGCACGAACCTATATTTTTCTCCTAGTTCTTCCCCGCAGAACTCGTATAAGATAAGCTACAAGCTTGACTTTACATCATGACAAACGTAAAATAATATATATAATAAAAATGATCTGTGGTTTTACTTAGTCTGTTTCTAAGGCATGACAGCATGTAAGGTTTACCGATGTGACAACACGTGACGTGATAACAGTCTGTTTGCGCCTTAATAGTTCTAGAACAGTTCTTGTATGAAGCCGAATGAAGCTCTTGGCATTATCTCATGGCAGTGTTATGGTGTAAAAATAAAAAAATGCATCCTCGTAAAAAATTGCAGTTAACGCTAGATCAGTTAAATTTGCACAATCCATTTGATTATTTTAAGAAGTGTTCCAATTTTAAACAAATAAAATAATATAAGTAATAGGAAAATAATGTATGTACTCTTTCAATAAATTGTTACGCCATAGACTATTCAAGTAACATATCCGATCTACCAATAATAGCAAATGTTAAATTTGTTTACATTTTGACCATATGTTTCCTAATGTAAATATAATCTTATATACGTATATGAACAAATAACTAATTAAAATTGAGAACAAGGAAACAATAATAAAGTTAATAATGAAATAATTTTTGACATAGCTAAATTTAAAGTTTTATAAGTTCGGTAAACTTTTTTGCGAAAAATAAAATTGAACACTTTCTAACTGAATTATGGACACCTACGCTTTGCCAAAAACATTGGTGTGTGTAATCCAGATATCACAAACAAAAAATTACTACGGTTTAAATTTAGTGCATTTAACTATCAAACTACCTCTCATTTTTGAAGGTGTCCTATTTTTGTATATATACATATTTGATTTGTTCAAAACTGTCGGAAGTAAGAGATTTTAATTAGCAACTAGAACAAAAAGATTAGCACAATTAATGAGGCTTTCCTATTTTTTCCAGTTAACTATTTTTTGGGTATTTATGTTCATATATGTTACAACAATTTCCGAAATAAGACTACTTTTTATTTCTATATCACCAGTTATATTACGACGGTCGTTGCTTATTCGCAACTTCATCAGGCGTCTTATTGACATAAATTCTCAAATTCACATAACATAGTATATACAATCAGTACACCACAAAATGTAAAAAAAAACATGTTTTTTTAATTATATACGGGATATGTTAATTTGAGAATTTGTGTCAATAAGAAACCTGACGAAGTTGCAAATAAGCAACGAAACGTCGTAATATAATGTAGAAATAAAAAGTAGTCTTATTTTGGAAATTGTTGTAACATATGAAAATCTTCAAATAAAGTGTGGCATCACGGAATTTCGCATCTTTTCTTGATTGTTGCCAGATTTTGAATGAATTGAATTGAATGAAATAAAAATAATATGGCATTTTTTGAAGAACCAAATTATTTTAGCAAAAATAACATAAAATAAACTTGGGTAAATAAAGTTTATGTTTAATGAAGCATCTGCGCGTGTATCGGATGTAAATAGAATGGTTTTACTTTAATGAAAAAAGTGACGATTTGAGACTATTTTAAAAATGTTTCCCTTCAAAGAAGCCTCAACAAAAGTAAACGTTGCATTGCGCTGACTATTTAAACGTATGTTAAAACACATGGCATACTTTTCAGCAATCCGTGCCGAAGTTTATCCTGTTTTCGTTGAAGATTAGAGTGAATAAGAGAAGAGCGTTTTATTATAGTTAATATTTACTAATAACAAAGTAACCAATGGTGGACACTTAATTTGAATAACCCTGTATACCTGTATTTACCTTGATTATATATGTGAAGTAACATTCAGTTATTTATACCAATAAGATTAAGAAAATCATAGCCTGCTTTATTCAACTACATTATGAATGTAATCCATAAACAAAGCGACTAATAATTACATTTCTTGGAGCAAAGGTGGGTAAAAATAATGCATGAATCTTTAAAATACAGTGGAGAAGTTTAATATCGTTATACTGTGATATCTGAAAAATGGTTAAGACTTTGATTAAAAAATGCGGGTGGTCTTTCTTGTGCAATGAAATGATTATTTTGTTAAATGAAGAGAAAGCTGTAAAG
Source organism: Apoderus coryli (assembly GCA_911728435.2). Taxonomy (NCBI): domain Eukaryota; kingdom Metazoa; phylum Arthropoda; class Insecta; order Coleoptera; family Attelabidae; genus Apoderus; species Apoderus coryli. The sequence goes on along the minus strand of OU452206.1, from coordinate 7,570,120 downwards.
CAGGATATTGAAAAATTTGCATAAAAGTTCGATTTACAGGGCAAATTGCGTTAATTATAGCAAATATAACGAATTGAAGATTAGGTATGTCAATTATATAAGGCGTTCAGGGCAAAAAATATTCATTAGCTATATCATAAGTAATTTGATTCAAAAATGCCACGGTACTATTTTTTTTTAGAAATATCTGGACAGCAAAGCTGGAGGTGTCTGGTCTTCTTTCCCCTTATCAGTTTGGCTTTCGAAATGGTTTGAACACCACTGATGCCATTTTGAAGCTTTTTTCCATCCTGCATACTTCGTTACAGAGCTCAAAATACGCAATGGCAACGTTTTGCGATCTTACGAAGGCATAACTGACTACTGCAGAAGTTGAACACATATAAATTTCGTCCGGAGAGTATGGGATTGCTTGAGTCTTATCTAAAGTGGAGGTCGCAATATGTGGTTTTCAATAATAGAGCGTCGATGGAACTTTCTGTAGGCGTACCCCAGAGCTCCATCTTAGGACCCATATTGTTTTTAATATATATAAATGATTTGCCTTTTGATGATGCAGCGGTTCACTCTATTCGCGGATCATACCACACTGGCCGGTTCAGGTGACTGTTTGGATGAGGTAGAACGCCGAATGTTGGGAGCGGAGAGGGTATCGTATAAGTGGTTTTCGAATAACAGTCTTCTACTTAATCGGACCAAAACAAAAACGGGGTATTTTAATTTGAAAATACTCCCGGAGTCACTGTCGGGGTGGCTTGGAGTTTCTTGATGTGTCTCTGGATACGAGATTGACAGCCTGTGTGAGAGGCTCTGTGGTAAGATGTTTCTTTTGCAAAATCTCTCAGGCAACGTATCTTACGCAACCTTGAGGATGGCGTACCATTCCCTGGTCCATTCCAGAATATGATATGCTGTCTTGATCTGGGGACACGCAGGTGCAGCTTTTTTTTTTTCAATACAGAGAAGAGCGGTTAGGATTCTTGTCCAGCTGGGTTACAGGGAGGATTGTAGAACCGCTTTTATGCAGCATGAAATAATCACCTTTGCAGGAATTTACATTCTTTGTAACTTAATTTATATAAAAAAATCCATTTGTATGTGACCCATGATAATGTTCACAGCTATAATAGGTGAAACAAAAACAACGTTATGCTAGAATTTTCAAGGCTGAAAAGGTGTTAGACTGGTCCTTGGTATTATGCCATACATTTTTATAGTAAACTTGCCATTGACTGGGGAAACTTGCCGTTTAAGAGCTACACTGTAAAACCAAAAGAATATTTTAAGAAACCAGCATATTACTCATTTGATGAGTTTTTAAATTGTGACTTGAGTGTGTAACTTAAATTTTGTTAGTATCTATGTATGATTATTTTTATTTTTAAAAATTGTAAGTGAATTTTATATGAATCTTATTACCTATTTGCTTCTGACAAAGTGCTTATTGGGTATTCGACATGAATAAAGTAACGTATCGAGAGGTACGAGTATTTTGTTGATGAGTCGTAAATTCCCGAAACTGTTGTTATACAGATAGTGTTTTATTTCTTGTTTTGTATCGCGTTAAACAAATATTTAGGTATAATATTTTAGGCCTGCTTTTCCTGCTGTTATAAGGGCAACGCATCAACATAATATAACGCATAACGCCATTCACTAGAATTCTTCATTTTAATGATTTAATGTACTTATATAGGTACTAGTTTTAATTATTGGACAAATGTAGATAAAATGTGGTTTTTGTGATGAGGTAAAAAATATGGAAAAATTTGGTACCTATTCAAATGAAGTAGCTTAAAATTGTCAAATTATCATTTCAGACACCTGCAAAAGTTACCAATGAGTTAATTAAACGTTGTATTAGATTTACAATGAAATAAAAACAAAGTTTTTATTTTTGAAATCATATTGTATTTTCCAATGAACCTACACCCTAAGGAAAAGAAAAAGTAAAATTGGAAAAATTGGAAAAATTGAGTTAGTATTATGAGTTGTTAGGAAAGTTGATTATTTATTTCGTTACGCAATAGTCTAGCTAATTTCAGTTTTGTTTATTTTATTAAATGCTACTAAACATTCTCTGACATAATTTCCCCGAAATTAGTTCGACAGACGCCTCCAGAGAAAATGCATTAAGTATAAAATTGTATATCTTATGCAAAAAAATTCCGTATCAAGAACCAGTTGGACTAAAAATAGAAGATTACAAGTCAAATACAGAGGCGTAACTAGAGACGAATGAAGAAATTATTGTCTCTCATTTTTCATATTATTGTCAACTGAAAAAGCTGTTATTAATTCTTAAACTGAAACTCAGTTAAAGAATAATTGTTCTGCTTAAATAATCTTCTGCATTACATTTTCTATCCACTTGCAGTACCTTGGCATACCTCCCTGTCCCATGCACCTTATGTTAACTAGTTAGAGATGCGACAACCAAGGACTTCAGACATACTATCATATCAACCTAAATAATGTTCATATATCAAAATACTTATTTATTATTAGTAGTATATGCTTGAACCAAAGTTGAATATATTGAAGAATTATTGTTTTTTCAAGAAGAAATTAATTCGACATTACAAATAACTATAAAATGAATTTGTGTCCGTAAATAAAGAGTGTCCCAACATGAACGCAAGATTTGAATTTGACGCAGTAAAGTGTTGGCAACCCTAAAAACAAAACCAATCGACAGCTGACAGTTTGGGGTTAGTAAAAATGGAGCGTTACACGATAGAACAACGTGTCTTCATTATTGAACAATATTTCAAAAATAATGAAAGCGTTGCATACATTTAAGCAATATACTCATATCAAAACTATTATTGCACTTGGACGGTTATGATCAAGTCATGAGATATACGAGTGGTCTAAAAACTAAAACATTGAAGTTAGCCAACAGCTGCACAGAAACTCAGTATCCCAAGGTTTGTTCTTGGTTTCTTGAAAGGCTGCAAAATTCTTGAAATAATGTACAACTGCTGTTAGGGCAGCTGATTTGTTCAATCAATCAAGGAGAAATGCAACACAAAAGTATATTATTTTTACTTGTAAGTGTAATTATAATTACCTGCAATCGAGGAATAGAAACTTTAGAGTAATATTGAAATAAAAAATTATAAAATGAATTTGTGTCCGTAAATATAAATGAAAAATAATTTCGTGGCATAGCGGACGTTAATTAAACAATATCCCACGAAATAATTTTTCATTGAAATAAAAGTTTTACCATTACACCAGAAAATACATTTTTAAATCCTGATGTGCGTTTAGTGAGCACTGTTAGGATTCTTCTAATTCCCTCAGCTAACAGTGTGAGCGAAAGATTGAGATTTAAAAAAGTGTCTTTTAGTAAAACTATTACCTACCTGTTGTGAATATGTTTGTTCACCTCTTTTTAATTTTATTTAATTAATATATTTTGATTACATGATTTTCTTTCCAAATATTATGTGATTGAAAATAATTAATATTATTCAGATGTAATTTTTAAAACTGGTTTACATTTAAACACTGTTTTTATGTAAATTAAAAACAAAAATAGGCATAAAGATAAAAAACGAATGTTTATAAAATTTAATGTATTATATTATATTATTTATTTAATATACTAGCTTCAAAGCTTCGCGGCAAGCAGCATCTACAAAAAGCAGTTGTTGTCCATAGGCAATCTGTAGATTGTGTAGAAAATGAAAGCATAGGGAGCCCGATTTGGAGTGAGTCCACACTCTAATTGCAGCATGTCAAAACGAGCTAATATGATTTCAACACAGAGCGATAAAAGCAAATATTTTGTATAATAAAATACATAGGCCCTACGCCCCTGTTATATTGCAACACACCATATTTTCAATGGACTAGAGACCGAAACAAAAAACAAGCAAAGCTAAAATGCCATACTCTTGATGGCCCATCTAAAAGTGAATCTCTGCTCCTCTTTCTCGTACGTCTGTAACGGTTGAATGGGTTATGTAAATGTAAATTACATGTAATGTACTTGTGGTCCCTCGCTCCATATATGCGTTTATTTACAAGAGTCGCTTTGCTCACAGGTGTTTCGCCATGTCTTCCTTGTTGAAGAAGTATACACATTACTTGAGAATTATTTATACACAAAGGTTGAGAGTGGTTAAACTCTTAACTGAGAAGTTTATACTTAGTCATTTGGTTACTTATTTGTTTGTTCTTAAAACGAGAATGCGGATTTTTGTCGTATTTAATTTTAAGAATACACCGAATATAATATTATTTATGCCCGTTTGCACCACATACCGTTTAAGTCACGATTTGTTCTAAGAGGCGCTTAGCATCTATTTTTTATTGCACCGCGTTAAAACGTCACTTTAAATTTGCCTAAGTGTCACTTAAGTGAAGTGTTGAAGAATATTTTAAGTCACGATTTGTTCTAAGAGTCGCTTAGCATCTATTTTTTATTGCACCACGTTAAAACGTCACTTTAAATTTGCCTAAGTGTTCCTTAAGTTAAGACTCGAAAATTCTCTTCTTAAATGGAATTCTAACCTCAATATTGCTTTTATATTTTTCATTATTGGGTTGTTTACATTGTGTGGCGATTAAAAATATGGGATTATTGGATGATGATCTTGATGTTTTCGAATTAATTGAACATGGATTTCCAAGGAGGGTGTATGAAAGGCCGAATTATTTTTAAGATATGGAAAATTTAAGTTTTTTTCAAAGATTTCGACTGACGAAGCCTACGATTCGGCCTATCCTAGACCAAATTGAGCATTTTTACTAGAATTTGATGAGATATGATAGCTTTCATTAGAAGATAAAGACCAGAAAGGGTCTTTGTGCTTAATGCCCGTTTGCACCACATACCGTTTAAGTCACGATTTGTTCTAAGAGGCGCTTAGCATCTATTTTTTATTGCACCGCGTTAAAACGTCACTTTAAATTTGCCTAAGTGTCACTTAAGTGAAGTGTTGAAGAATATTTTAAGTCACGATTTGTTCTAAGAGTCGCTTAGCATCTATTTTTTATTGCACCACGTTAAAACGTCGCTTTAAATTTGCCTAAGTGTTCCTTACGTTAAGACTCGAAAATTCTCTTCTTAAATGGAATTCTAACCTCAATATTGCTTTTATATTTTTCATTATTGGGTTGTTTACATTGTGTGGCGATTAAAAATATGGGATTATTGGATGATGATCTTGAGGTTTTCGAATTAATTGAACATGGATTTCCAAGGAAGGTGTATGAAAGGCCGAATTATTTTTAAGATATGGAAAATTTAAGTTTTTTTCAAAGATTTCGACTGACGAAGCCTACGATTCGGCCTATCCTAGACCAAATTGAGCATTTTTACTAGAATTTGATGAGATATGACAGCTTTCATTAGAAGATAAAGACTAGAAAGGGTCTTTGTGCTTAACATACCTATTACTATTATATAGAGGTATAAATTATTGAGCTAGGGTATCAACAACAATAAATTAAAACCATAACAACTATTCGCAACTATACTTATAAATTATTATTTTATATGTAGCAATAAAAATTATTGCTGTTATAAACGAGTTTGTTTTTGCTTTTTATCTAGTAACAGATTCAGTTGTTTATACTATTCAGAGCACTAGCTTATGGCGCCAAAATATTCAAACAGCAAAAACAAAGCGAAATGCACGCCACCGATCCGCGACGGCCACCCACGGAAACACGACCCAAGGGCGAACGTTCCCATTGGCTCGGTATAAAAGGAAATTAACGTATGCTTACCTACTGCCCGACCAAAAAACTCTTCTTCATTGTCGGCTACCTTAAATTTGCTATGTTGACAAATTTACCCGATACTTAACTAAGTGCTATCTACGCATGATTCGGTGCAATCAATTCCGTTCTTAAAATTTAGGTGACCCTTAACTATTCTCTACTTAAACTGTATGTGGTGCCAACGGGCATAAGTTGACTCGAGAAATCTCTTCTTAAATGGAATTCTAACCTCAATATTGCTTTTATATTTTTCATTATTGGGTTGTTTACTGTGTGTGGCGATTAAAAAATTAAAAATATGGAATTATTTGACGAGGATCTTGATGTTTTCGAATTAATTGAACATGGATTTCCAAGGAGGGTTTATGAAAGGCCGAATTATTTTTAGATATGGACAATTTAAATTTTTTTCAAAGATTTCGACTGACGAAGACTACGATTCGGTCTATCCTAGACCAAATTGAGCATTTTTACTAGAATTTGATGAGCTGACAGCTTTCAATAGAAGATATTTTAGTAGGAAAGACCGAAAAGCGTCTTTGTGCTTAACATACCTATTATATATATATATAGAGGTACTGAGGAAATAGTCGATATTAAAAAATAATAATAGAGGTATATACCTATGTATTAAAACCATAACAGCTTCACGTTTACAGTTTATTTAATTATTAATCCACAAAAGAATAAATAAGCTAACAACTCTACTTATGTTCCCAGGTAAATAATAACCTAAAACTATTTTTGAATATAAATCACAAAATATGTTAGTAGTAGCACTCATCTAGTTAAATCTTATAATAGAAACAGACCAATATAGGTACATGTAATAAATACATTTCAAATATATAATAATAACAATAGATAAATTTAACAATGGAAAATAATAACAAAAAGTTAATTTTATTAATTTGAATGATGCCACAATTATGATCCAACAATATCGATGAGGAACTTCTTTCTCGTTGGAAGTGTAGTTTGGAGGTCTTCTCTTTCTTTATGTATCACTAACTTCCATCGTATTATATTAAAAATGTATTTAATAATAAAAAGAAAATAATTTTGTGGTATAGCGGACAAAATGACTGTATTTTCCTACAGAAGGGACTTTGGGTAATGTAATTTAGCAGGGCCTCAGTCTAAACAAAGTCCCTTGTGTAGGTAAAACCAGTCATTTTGTCCGCTATGCCACAAAATTATTTTGTTTCTATTATATTTACGGACACAATTTCACTCTAGTATTTAATAATTTTCGTTCACATTCACAATCAAAACTAATGTTTACATTATGAATTATTATGAAAACAAAACTGAAGAGGTTAAAAGTTAAAATATTACCTACTGCCCGACCAAAAAACTCTTCTTCATTGTCGGCTACCTTAAATTTGCTATGTTGACAAATTTACCCGATACTTAACTAAGTGCTACCTACTCATGATTCGGTGCAATCAATTCCGTTCTAAGGAATACTTAAAATTTAGGTGACTCTTAACTATTCTCTACTTAAACTGTATGTGGTGCAAACGGGCATAACATACCTATTACTATTATATAGAGGTATAAATTAAAACCATAACAACTATTCGCAACTATACTTATAAATTATTATTTTATATGTAGCAATAAGAATTATTGCTGTTATAAACGAGTTTGTTTTTGCTTTTTATCTAGTAACAGATTCAGTTGTTTATAATATTCAGAGCACTAGCTTATGGCGCCAAAATATTCAAACAGCAAAAACAAAGCGAAATGCACGCCACCGATCCGCGTCGGCCACCCACGGAAACACGACCTAAGGGCGAACGTTCCCATTGGCTCGGTATAAAAGGAAATTAACGTATGCTTACCTACTGCCCGACCAAAAAACTCTTCTTCATTGTCGGCTACCTTAAATTTGCTATGTTGACAAATTTACCCGATACTTAACTAAGTGCTATCTACTCATGATTCGGTGCAATCAATTCCGTTCTTAAAATTTAGGTGACCCTTAACTATTCTCTACTTAAACTGTATGTGGTGCCAACGGGCATAAGTTGACTCGAGAAATCTCTTCTTAAATGGAATTCTAACCTCAATATTGCTTTTATATTTTTCATTATTGGGTTGTTTACTGTGTGTGGCGATTAAAAATATGGAATTATTTGACGAGGATCTTGATGTTTTCGAATTAATTGAACATGGATTTCCAAGGAGGGTTTATGAAAGGCCGAATTATTTTTAGATATGGACAATTTAAATTTTTTTCAAAGATTTCGACTGACGAAGACTACGATTCGGTCTATCCTAGACCAAATTGAGCATTTTTACTAGAATTTGATGAGCTATGACAGCTTTCAATAGAAGATATTTTAGTACGAAAGACCGAAAAGCGTCTTTGTGCTTAACATACCTATTATATATATATATATAGAGGTACTGAGGAAATAGTCGATATTAAAAAATAATAATAGAGGTATATACCTATGTATTAAAACCATAACAACTTCACGTTTACAGTTTATTTAATTATTAATCCACAAAAGAATAAATAAGCTAACAACTCTACTTATGTTCCCATTTAAATAATAAACTAAAACTATTTTTGAATATAAATCATAAAATATGTAAGTAGTAGTAGCACTCATCTAGCTAAATCTTATAATAGAAACAGATCAAATACTATGTATATGTAATAAATACATTTCAAATATATAACAATAAGAATAGATAAATTTAACAATGGAAAATAATAACAAAAAGTTAATTTTATTAATTTGAATGATGCCACAATAACTATGATCCAACACTATCGATAGAAGAACTTCTTTCTCGTTGGAAGTGTAGTTTGGAGGTCTTCTCTTTTTTTATGTATCACTAACTTCCATCGTATTATATGTTATATTAAAAAAATGTATTAAATAATAAAATGAAAATAATTTTGTGGCATAGCGGACAAAATGACTGGTTTTTCCTACACAAGGGACTTTTGTGTAATTTAGCAGGGCCTCAGTCTAAACAAAGTCCCTTCTGTAGGTAAACCCAGTCATTTTGTCCGCTATGCCACAAAATAATTTTGTTTCTATTATATTTACGGACACAATTTAACTCTAGTATTTAATAATTTTCGTTCACATTCACAATCAAAATTAATGTTTACATTATGAATTATTATGAAAACAAAACTGAAGAGGTTAAAAGTTAAAATATTACCTACTGCCCGACCAAAAAACTCCTCTTCATTGTCGGCTACCTTAAATTTGCTATGTTGACAAATTTACCCGATACTTAACTAAGTGCTACCTACTCATGATTCGGTGCAATCAATTCCGTTCTTAAAATTTAGATGACCCTTAACTATTCTCTACTTAAAGTGTATGTGGTGCAAACGGGCATTAGTTAATTTTCAATCACCAACGGTTAGCTGAAAATATAAGCATCATGGTTCAGATTATCCAAAATATGAATCAAAATGATGCGACCGGTAACTTGTACCATCGAAAAACAAACTTGACCGATATGATTACATCTATAAAACCTATCCTATTCTCAAATTCTTTATCAAAACTCGGAAATCACTTTTTTCCATTTTTTTTTTTCAATAACAAAAGTTGCCTCACGCAAAATACTCACGAATCAAAAGTCAGATTGCTGTCAAATTTATACCCGTATCATTTGAAGGTTAGTACTAAATAAAAATCATATGGAAAAAATTCTACTAACACCATCTATGTGTCATCCTATGGCCTTTTTGAATGACCCAATATATACCATTTTATTAATGTATTAATATTAATCCATTGAGAATGAATTTGATTTTTAAATATTAAGGATGATAAATTATAAATAATAATGATATTTCGATATGTTTCAAGCCTAACATGAAATAACAACCCACCAAAATTATATAAAATATCTTCAGAAATATAACAAAACTAGTAGATATAAACCTAAATATAAAGAAAAATTTCATTTCATGTTAGGCTTGAAATAACATATCGAAAAGAAATATTTTATTATTATATTTCAAAGTTTATATTATGAAAGATTGATGATTGTAGGAGATTTGTTCCAATCTAAACTTGTAATTATTTTGACTAAAGGCCTACCCAAATAAAAATGTGTTGTCATTTTGTTAACTGTTATTTAGTATAATAAGCTTATAATAAATGTATAATGATGACAAGCTTTTTTAAAGTAAAGTAATTCAAAAGCATTATTATGGAATGTAATGTATTCTTCGCAGATCAAAATATGCCTTTTGTTTTGATTTTGATTGTTATTTATGACATCAATAAAATCGATTAATCATGGTTTTTAAGACTATAATACTTTTTATGAGGTAGTTAGTTAATTAATGTATCGTCAGTAGATAATAGTCATCTTCTAAATTTCATGCACCTTAATTAATTAAATATTTGTAGAGTGTTTTTATTTCAAGAACATTGAGTTGGTAGGTCCCGGGTTCAATACGCGGTAGTTAGATTTTTTTCTAATTTTTTTACTTAATATGAGGTTACATAGGGTCTTTCTGGTGGCCATTGGCGGATAGGGAATATTTATTTAGTAAATTAAAAGTATTACTTTAAGTATATGAATTAATGTTGTTACATAACTATCCCTCGTAAATTTATATACATTTTTATGTGCTTACGCTAATTGAAAATCATACTCTTAAAATTCATTTACGTTTAAATTGCTTAGAACACAGACACGGTAGAGATATCTGAGCACCAACAAAAAATAATAATTACATATCAGATTCTATTAACTTGCAACTAAGCTTAATCCATTGTAATCTACCTTCGCAACTTCTAAGTTTAATCATCAAATTCAATCAACTGTTACATTAGGTACTTACATAACCATTAAGAATAACTTCAGTAATTAGACGGTTTCAAACAGGTTCTTTAATAGTTAAATAATGCCAAATTAGTAATTTATTTTTCAGTTAATTTTATCGTTAAATTCTGAGAAAGTTTATCCTCGACATACCGTCAAATAATTTTTGATAAGTTTTTTCACTAGCCTCCCTCCCATTTCCGTGCTAAATTGATATGAGCATCGTAATGCAGAATTTTTGTCTTAAGTTATATCTACGAGTAATAATATATGTTAAAATATTTAGAAAAATAAACCTAAAAATACTTCGGCAATTTTTCAAATAATGCATCAAACTAGTTTTGTAAAAATTAACAAATCACACCAAACAAGGTTCGTTCATATTTCCTTAATATTCAAAATTGGATTACAGGATTATTATATTGACATACTCATGTTAAAATGGTTTAGTCAAACCATTGCTTATTAAAATTCTTTTAGTAAAAACGTTTCACTATATAACAAAAGCCAATTAATTGAGATTAAAATTTTAGATTGACATAAGTAGTAAATTTAGCTAATTGAAATGCATATAATTTTATATACTCGTATTATGCATAATATATACAATACTTAATCAACTACGAGGGTTCCCTTTTATATTTCGGGATTTGGCAACCCTGGTGTTGCAATCTGGCAACTGACAGCTCTATCGTAAAGTTGGACATTTTTGCGGTTATACGTACTCAGAACGTTTTCACATACGAGCGCTATTTGTGTTGTTTACAGTAACTTAAAAGATTCATCTCGGCCCAAAAATAAAATTAAATCGTGAACATTTTCGTGCGATTATTTTTTACAACTTTCGACGTGGATTAACTTAGCACCAATGCATGGATGAACTTAATTCAATTTTTGGCGATGAAGCTCCATCAAGGACCAGTGTTCGTCGATGGTATGGTGAATTCAATCGTGGTCGTAGTGCACTCCAAGACGAGTTTCGTGAAGGTCGTCCAAAATCAGTTGTTGTTCCGAAAACCATTGATGCTGTGCGCGAACTGCTATTGCAAGATAGTCTTGTGACCTATCAAGAGATTGAGACAACCTTAGGCATTAGTGGGATCAGCATACTTTCAATATTGCATAAACATTTGACTGTCAAGAAAATTTGTTCACGTTGGATCCCACACAATTTGTCATTCGCTGAAAAAAAGCTCGTGTCGATTGGTCGAAAGAAATGCTCAAAATAACGATCGCGGTGCTTCGCAACACGTCTATGACATCGTGACAGGTGATGAATCGTGAATTTACGCGTATGAGCCCGAAAGTAAACAGCAGTCGACTGTATGGGTGTTTCAAGATGAGCCAAATCCAACAAAAGTTGTTCGCGCACGAAGCACTTCCAAGCAAATGGTCGCCTGTTTTTTTTCGCAAAACTGGGCATGTCGCAACCGTACCACTAGAACGCAGAACAGTAAATTCTGAGTGGTACACAACCATTTGTTTGCCAGTTGTCTTCCAAGAAATCAGGAAAACCAACCGCCGGATCACTCTTCACCACGACAATGCGAGCTCTCACACATCGGCTCAAACAACTGCATTTTTGAGCACCCAAAACATTGATTTGATGAGTCATCCCGCCGTATAGTCCTGACTTGGCACCGAATGACTTCTTTTATTCCCGTACGTAAAGAACAAACTGAGAGGTCAACGTTTTTCGACACCTGAAGAAGCGGTTGCTGCATTCAGAATGCATGTTTTGGAGATACCTCAATCAGAGTAGCAAAAGTGCTTCGACAATTGGTTCAAACGCATGCAAAAGTGTATAGATCTTCATGGGGAATATTTTGAAAAACAACAAAGTGATTTTCGATGATTAATATTTGTTTTTGTTCTCTAATACCGAAATATAAAAGGCAGCCTTTGTAATATAACAGATGGGCAAATTTGAGGTTAGGAAGTACATTGGCTAAAAAAACACTTTTTTTTTGACAAATTCAGTTTTATTGACACCAATATAAAGTAGAAATATGGGAATTATTAATGGCATATGATGTCGGGCATAATTCCACCTCTAGCACGTTGTCAGACGTCTGCTCTTTTCACAAAATTTTGAACCACATTTTGCAACAAAGCTTCTCTTATCTCGTCAATGCAGCGGCGAATTTCATCTTTCAGACCGTCAGTTGTTTGTGCGGTGTAAACCTGGTCTTTCAAATGGCCCCAGAGAAAATAATCCAGTGGCGTTAAATCAAGAAATTTGGCAACCGGGAAATGTCTCATGCAATAACTGAATTGTTTGGCCAGCTGTATGGCTTATCGCGCCGTCATACTGAAACCAGAGGTCACTGATGTCAACATTAGCCAATTGTGCCCACAAAAAATTGGTTATCATGGTTTGGTACCGCAGAGAATTCACAGAGTTTCCTTGCTCGTTTTCGAAAAAATACAGGCCGATGATGCCGCCTGACCACAAACCGCACCATATGGTCACTTTCTTAGGATGTAATGGTTTTTCGAAGACTATTTGTGGATTTTGTGAGCCCCATATGTGACAATTTTGTTTGTTTACATAACCGCCTAATTGAAAATGGGCCTCACCACTCAAGATGATTATGTTGGAAAATGCGTTGTTTTCGTTTAGTTTTTCAGACAGCCAATTCACAAACGTTCGCCGCGATCAATGGTCGGTCAGTCGACTTTAAGTCTGAACGAGTTGAACTTTATAAGCGTGAAAACGAAGATCTTTATGCAAAATTTTCTGCAAAGTGCCTCTGGTGACGCCCAATTGTTACGAACGTCGTCGAGTTGATGTTCCAGGATCATTCTCAACACTTTGTTGTACAGCGGCTATGTTTGCATCACCGTGACCGTCAAGTTTAGCGATTAAATTACGCACAGCGGTCTCAGAAGGAGCCTGATTACGAGGAAAAGCGGCTTGAATTTTACGAAGTGACAAAGTAAAATTTTCACCATTTTGATAGTAAATTTTCACAATTGAAATTCTTTGTTCAAGTGTGTAGCGTTTCATGGTTAAAAAAAAAAAACTTTTTACTAAATAAATGTCCAAGAATGACAGCTCAATTCTGTACATTTCATCATTTGACAGCCAATTTACTTCCTAACCTCAAATTTGCCCACCCATTACTTCTTTGATGAACATTTACTTTTATAAGGTTGATAAAAATAATAACAATCCAACCTAAATATCTTTACAATTCGAAGATTTAGGTAGGGCAGATGTTTGACCGATAAAATAAAATTATCATCAATAATTAGAGTACTTAAAAAATTAGAAAGAAAATCAAAATTTGGCTAAGTTTACTTAAATTTCGCACGCCTCTGGATTTGTCAAAGCCAAACCAGACTGAGTTATACCACAGTTTAAACTGCAACGATTAACAAAACTTCTGTAATTTTCAAATAAAATCGAGTGTTAGTTTTTTTTTTAATTTCACGGAATTTTGTAAATTGGCGATATTCCCGCGGGACCTAACATCAGAAAAATCTTTATAGAGTCCCCCGGTTTTTAAAATTTTTCACTGCGTTACTTTCACGTCCTGTACAACCAGAAGGGATTGACAAAAATACCCAGACTAGCTGAAAATCCAACATCAGGAAAGAAATGTCGAAGACATAGCTAGTCAAATTTATCTATAATTAACAATAATGTAATTAATAAAAAATAATTATAACAAGTAAATGATTTATTGCAAAAATATAAATAATTACATTAACTAATTTGTAAATTAAAAAATTAGTAAAAACATTCAAAAAATAGTCTGATAGATGTCAAAAAGCAATAGTTTTTTTCTAAAACCATACATTTTCTATTTTAAGGAAAATCGAACTAAACTAAATAAAAACACCTTGTATTTAGTTCTAGGTAACCTTTATTTATTAGGAAATTAAAAATAACATATAGGGCATCCCATTTAAAATCATAGTTTTAAAATATTAGTATTTTTTTGAATATTTTTAAAATGTTGCGCTAATATATTATAATGTATCTGCAACATAAATGGTGAAATATATCCAGCTTCGTCATAAAAATCCGTGATGACTGTAATTAGATTTTCACAAACATTTTTTTTAGTGGATACATGCATATCGCAAAAGTTTTGGATATGTAAACAACTGCGAACGATGAACGGAAACCATTCTTGCATAAAAGCGGTCCCTGTAATTGCAATTTATAAGCCAACATTTATGCTACTGATCTTAGTTATAAATCCAAGTTAAATTCATTATAATGAAAAGAGTGCGTTCATTTTGCCATACAAATGTATTAAACTGATGGTCTTGTGGGTGGCTAATATCACTCATTTGTAACTTCCTACTAAGTGACACCCACATCTTTAAAGTAATCATCACTTCAGCACGTGACTTAAATTATTACAGCGAAATTATGCGAATACTGATGATAAACCCTATATAAACAGCAAAATCATTTTTATCATTTTACCAAATATACACAGAAGTTTTGTTTTGAGTTCAAAATCTTTATCAATTTGTTCTTTCTTTCTGTTCGATATATCATATTTTTGGTTTCTGTTTGTTTTGTGGTTAATGTAATAATTGTTTTGTTAATTCTAGTAATGAATAAACGTCTCGATATCTGCTTTTGTGACTAGATTAATAATAAAAATCAAGACTTTATTGCCAAAAATATTCCAATAGGCGAAGTTGAGGCGTAGCCCTTAAATTAAAAAGCCCTTAACCTTAATTCGGATCAACAAGTTATAGTAATTCACAAATACATCGATCATTACAAGATAAAATCATACAATCTTATGATATGATATCATACATACAAACAAAACAACTTAGGTATATGGCAAGGAGCTTATTTTCTGCATGTACTTATCTAACTTTTATTCCTCGACAAAATAGAAGTTTGTTATGACCATTAACTTGACAGTAGATGATAAACAAGGATTATATATCACGCAATATACTAATTAATCTGCACTTACAGATTACAAGATGGATAATAAACTTATTTGTATCTGTCTTCATTAAAATCCCATAAAAATATCCAACTTTAATGCTGTATCAGAATGATTTACTGCATACAATCTGTATACAGCTTTATTTTCTGTCTGCTGTGAGAGCAGTGTACCTATAATATGGTAAACAATAGCTGCAAGTAAAATTGATGCATCTGTACTCGATGAGTATTTCATTTAAGTTACACAATGAGCTATGCAAACAAACTTTGAATCTCAATTGTTGTCCGAAGATAGCCATAAGCTGTAATAGCATTTTATGTGCTAGATTGTAGATATTTGCAGAATGATTTACGAGTAAAACATTCCATGTTATATGGGACTTTTATGTCAGCAAATTTGATTTAAAATAATTAGAAAACTATTACTACCCGCACAGAATGATATTATGTAACTTAAATTTGTGTATTAACTTTGACTTTTTCGTACAAATCACTTTTTCCTATTTTGACGCATTATAGTTCTGAATGTTCCGTTTCTTTATTTGTGATAAACAGGATAAACATATTGGATAAATGTTCAAATATGTGATAAAACTATCATAATAAAAATTATGCATTAATCTCATATTAATTATTTCTAATTTAATCCTAAGTGTGAGATAATTTTAGCAAATTAGCGCAACATATTTATAAATATATACATATATTATTAAAAACGGAAAATATACGTCACTTCCCAGCATCTTTTCGAGGTTATTGTTACCGGAAACATTATCAGTGCAGTTTTATTCAGAGTGATGTATTTTGTTGGTGAACTAAACTCATGTCTGATAACAATAATATAAGTAGAATAGTAGAATGACTACAATGTATAAATTTTATTTTAAATAACTAGTTTCTGATGCTTTCTAATTCTATTTTGTTAATCTAACCACTGATGATGGGAATACGTTTCCCGAAACATGTATGGTTTTGATAGTTTGTCATATTTATTATAGAAGATCATATTCATTCATTTCAATATCATTATCACTCCTCGTAATTATGGATTATTTAAAAAAAACTACTTACACTTAAAATGATTATATAAATATTTTTTTTGTAATGCCTCCATTCAAAATTGAACCCCTTAACGAACCTGTTGACAAGACTTGAAGCTTGTGTTGGTGCTGAAGGTTTACAGTTTGAACATATACACTGTGTCCCAGATAAGGGATAGTATTGGAATCTTGGAAACGCTCAGAGTTACAATGTCGGTTAAATTAGAGAAAAGATGTACAATTTGAACTCCTTTTAAATGGTGTTTTCAAAAGTAAACTAACTTTAGCTGTTTTCGAGAATTTTTGGAAAAAAACTTTTTTGCGATTTTACTTTTGATTTATTTCTGACATTATTCTTAGAGATATAAAAAAGTGAAAAGCACATTCTTGTTGTTACTTTTTGAGGAGAATAAGATAGCGCTTACAAATTTTCACTACAACGTTTCGTTGTCGAAAAACCATCAACTTCGTTTTTTTAAATACGGCCCTGGGTTTTTTAATGTTAAATTTAAAGCCATTTTCAATTCAAAAATAAGCGATATATCACATGTAATGGTGTAAAGAAGTTTTCAGTATTTTTAGCTGTTATTTAAACTTCTTCAAGAAAAATTGCCATAGTTTGACATTTAACTGACTGAATGCAGAGTAGTAGGTTTTGCAAAAACATTCTTACTCACAAGTATTTATTATTATTTGACAATTTATTTCTGCCTCAGTACAACATTTTATTCTGTTTTTGTACTTTTGGAAGTTATTAAAGAAACGCCTTTCTCATATCAATGTTTTACGCAAAATAAGTGTCAACCTATGGCGATTTTTCGTGAATAATTTTCAATAGCAGCTAAGAACACAAAAAACTTGTTTAAACCATTACGTGTGATATACCACCTATATTTTTGAATTGAAAATGGCTCTAAATTTTCCAATAAAAAATTCAGTATTTAGAAAAACAAAGTTGATGATGGTTTTTCGAAAACGAAACGTCTTAGTGAAAATTTGTAAACGCTCTCTTATCCTCCTCAAAAAGTATCAATAAGAAAGTGCTTTTCACTTTTTTGTATCTGTAAAAATAATGTCAGAAATAAATAAAAACTAAAATCGCAAAAAATTGTTTTTCCAATAATTCTCGAAAACAGTTTTCGAGTGTTAGTGTTTTGAAAACACCATTTAAAACGAGTTTAAATTGTACAACTTTTCTCTAATAATTTAACCGACATTGTAACTCTGACCGTTTCCAAGATTCCAATACTAATTTTAAGGGTGGGGGTTGAATTTTTGTTGGCGGCATTACAAAAAGAAAATTGACATCGCAATTTTACAGCATTTTCACAGCTAAACATTTTTTTTCCAAAAAAATATAATAATAATAATAATAAAAGTATTTTATTGCATATTTAATAAACAAGTAAATTATTTTTTTTTATATATACGCAATTGGGCGAGATTCAGTACGGTGCTATGCACATTTATGCATATAACCGTCTGTTCAGCTAACCCATTGTTAATAAATACAAACAAATACAAAAGAAAAATCACACTCACTAAACATTACAGTAAAATAAAATAAATACTTTTAGCATAAAATCTATATAAGATAACTTCAAAATTATACTTATTAATTAAGCTTGATATGTCATTCCACCTCATTATGAAAAAAAAAGAAATCAAGATCGTAAGATTCTATTAAATTTTCTTTTAAACGCACATTTTGCAAAAGTATTCCTTAAATCATTGGTCCAAAAATTCACGCATTTAGAGACGGTATAAGAATAAGACCTCTTGAATATTTCTGTTTTGTGAATGGGTATATTTAGTGAATTAGGAAAACGAATGTTGATATTATGGATGTCTGTTCGAAATTTTATTTTATTGTAAAGGTATGGAGGCGTTTTATTCAGAAGAATAGAGAAATATCTCACCGATATGTGAAGATTTCGCCTTCCTTGCATATTTATCCAATTACCTTGGGTCAATGTGTGGCTGATTCGATCAAACTTTCGTATTCCGAATATGAGCCTATTTTGAAATAAAAGCCTCAAATTTAAGTAAGCTTTTTGTAAAGAGTTACTTACGTGCGCTGTGAAACGTAATTCATCATCCAGTATTAGACCAAGATTTCTCACTTTTTTCCGGAATTCTACAACAGAACCATCCACGTTCAGAACATTGGTGTAAGTGTTAAAAAATAGGGCTCTTTCGTTTTTCCGACCAAATAGTATTGCAACGGTTTTCTCGGTATTTAGTTTCAAGCAGTGATCCTCGGCATACCTTCTAAATAATTCAAGGTCGTTATTGATTAAATTAATAGCCATGGGAGCTTCTTCCAGAGTAAAAGATAGATATAGTTGGGCATCATCTGCAAAGTAATGCTGCTGGCAGTTTGAAATACTCGTTGGTGCATTGGAAGTATATATACAAAACAAAAGGTGTCCTAGGATTGATTGATTGATCTTGGCTAGTTTAAGAATGAATGATTTGACCAGCCCAAATCAATTTGGGACACCCTGTATATAGTTGGGTATGACTATGGTATCCTGACGAGCTCATTATTACAAGCTGTTTAAATAAAATTCATTTAGTTTGGTAAAACCATAGTAATTTTGACCGATATGCCACAAAATTATTTATCTTTTCTATTATTCTAGATTGTTTTTTTGTAAGTGTCCGTTCGGCATGATTCCCCGGTTTCATTGCATCCTCATGGGCTTATTGAGAAAATTATTCTAGATAAAAATGCTACTATATATTTAACTGTAAATAATAACAAAGATTCTAAATTAACAAATCAAGTTTCAGTTGTGAAACATATGACAAAAGCTTCAAAAGTTTACAAAAATAATTAAGAATATTTTTCGATTCTCTCTCCTGTGAATTGTAGTACCTAGTAGAAACTTAAATGGTGTAATTTTCATAAAATATTTTATTAATTTTTTCTTAATTGGCTGTGTGTCGGTCGTAACAGAAAGGCCAACACCGCTTCTTAATGACAAATACTTACTGGACAAGAAGATGGAAATTCCTACAATATGCAATTAGATACTTACCAGATGGTTTCTCCTTCCTTTCAGTTGAATCCCAAATAATGTCGACTAGATTACGCCACTTGCACTGTTTACGCATTTCTGTTTTACAGGTGATATAACCACAGTGAGTCTCTAGCATTTCTGTCGCATGCTGGACCAAGCATAGCTCAGGAATCTTGCAGTACTTTACACAAATGCTAATATTACTTATTTTTCTTTGTATTTACTTATTCAAAGAAATGTTATTTAAAAAACAAAAACTTACCAACAGATGTTTAATTAAATTAGTAATAAAGTCAACAACAATTCCATAAACATACGAGAGTTATTATCTTTTGACAGATCAGCACGAAACTTCAGTCTTCATTTTAAACAAAAAGAATACGTTTATTTTATATTAAAAGAATTAAGTAGGCGGAACATGCCATATGTGCCGTTTTTTTCATACACAAGAAAAATACAAGTCATGAGCTTTTAATGCAAAACACGTTGAAAATAAAATAAAACTTCCAGAAATGTCGGTCAGAGAGCATGTTGCGTCACCTTTCTGTGCTACATATTACGTTTAAATAAATCGGTACATATACACGATTCTCTTGACGCATATAAAGTTTAACAGAGTATAAAGAAAATGTGTATGTGTACAGAGCAGAGAGCATCTTGAGATTATTTCCTGTCAGAAGAAAAATGTTACTTAAGTCACTAGTGATCAATCGTTTATGTATGAGCCTCTTTGTATTGCTTTTCAGAGGATTGATAGCTTTATACAAAAAATGTACAGAAAAGTTTTTATAGGAAAAATAAAAACGATGCATTCGCGATTATTACTGGATATGAGACAGGTATGTATGTATGCACCTGCATTTGTTTTATTTTTTCCGTCAGTTAATTGGGAAAATTTAGTAACAAATTATCTCCGAATATGTTTTTAGGTTACAATAAATCTTCAGGTCGCAGTGTATCAAACCAGTAGCAATCCTTCAATAAGTACACATGTGCACGAGCACCCTCAAATTGTTTACTCTTCTTAACATAATATATTTAAATTTGAGAATTCTACCGCACCTAAAAAATATATTTAATTACATATAGACTCCCTAAGGACATATTCCTCCGCGCGTTGTCGCGTGAGTTCAGGCACATTTGAATTCTGATTGGTGGAAAACTTGCGCCCGCTCTCTTGTATTCACGCCACAGACACATATGGAAGCTGCCTTTGATCTTAGTTAAATTTTGCGTTGTTCCACGTTGCATCTGTTTCAAATTAGTGTTAGCGTTCAATATTTAAAGACAATGACATAATGTCCCCGATAACCTCCTTAAATTTGACACAACTTTTTTGGCAGACCCTATATAATAAAGCTTACAAAATGAAGAAAATTTCAAAAATGGCATACTGGTACTAACTTTTTACTGACCTCCTTCTATAAGTAAAGTTTACTGGGATGACTATTTCCCTCGTCTTAATTTTCATCAATCAATAATGGCCCATTTTGATTTACAAATGGTCTCTAGATGGAAAAACTGTATGACAGCACATGTCAACAGTTTTTTCGAGTTTACAAAATAATTCCGTACAGATCGGGTTTTGTGTATTTTTTGCTATCAAAAAAATCAGTTTTAAGTAATGATAATTTTAGTATTTCGTTTTTAAAACAAGATCTATGAAACGCAAAATACCGAAAAACCTACGGAAAATAGTGAATAGTTCATAAAACGCTGCTTAATGTGGATTAAGCTCAGACCACATAAATTGTTCTGCACTTGCACTAAGTAGTACTAACGTTACAATATAGGTAGCAAAGCAAGATTCGAGTTAGTCGATTAAATATTGAGTCGCACATAATAAATCATGAAACAAAACCATATAAATTCTAATCGTATCTATAAGACACATATTACAGTACCCACAGGACAATGTAAATATCTTATATGCTCGTGTTGCTAAACTAACGGACAATACGGTCATATATTATTTACACAAAGATTGTTATTCTTTGAGATATGTTTATGTTTAGAGTGGATCAAAACCTGCAGCTAACAATATAAAACTGAACATTTAATATTTTTATATTAAATAATAAAATGGACATGCTGGTGTCACTAAAAGGAGCAACAATTTCAGTTAAATTGGTATTCCTACTTGAGCA
The DNA here is from genome assembly GCA_911728435.2 of Apoderus coryli. Lineage (NCBI taxonomy): Eukaryota > Metazoa > Arthropoda > Insecta > Coleoptera > Attelabidae > Apoderus > Apoderus coryli. Next base: position 7,548,420 of record OU452206.1, on the reverse strand, counting down.
GCAGAAGACGGCGACATTTATAGTAGTCTGTAATAAAATAAAGGAAACAAAATGGCAATATTGGGTTCATGAAATATTTCGTCTGCGCCTGAACGAAAGTGGATTTCATACACTCTTCAAACAACTCCAGCATATAGGACCAATGCTTGATATACAGAGTTTCAAATGAATTTATTACTTTTACTAGCAAAAAAGGGGGGCAATTCGATAACTCCTCGATGACCACTCCATCTTTCTTCAAAAACTTCATCCGAATATTGCCGCACATCTCTCTCAAAATGACTATAGGAGCACCGTGTAATATGTAACCAAACTTCATTAATTGGGCGAACTGACAACACAGCAGGTACAATTTCTTCTCTTAGCAAATTTAAATATTTTCAGCTGTAAGATTGCCATCAATGAAGAATGGCCCAATAACATTACGATCCAACATACCCAACCATGCATTAATTTTTCATGGTCGATGAGTTCGTCCCTCCATGATCCAGCGTGGATTTTCGGAAGACCAATATCGAAAGTTTTGTATATATACCAATCTATGCAAAGTAAAAGTAGCTTCATCAGTGAAAAGAATGTTTCTTGTAAAGTTTAGATTCAAGTTAATTTGGTCTAACATTACATTGCAGAATTCAAGACGCCTCTGAAAATCTCCATCTTCAAACTCTTGAAACAGCTGTATTTTGTGTGAATGGATCGTGTTGTTGGCTGATTTCTCTTGTCGATAAATGCGGGTTTTCTTGCAACGACAAAATGACATCTAATGCCTTATTACCGCGATGGCAAGTCTTATAAAATTTAATTGTAATGTACTGCGTAAACGAAGAACAAGATTGTTTTATGACACCGTTTTTCTCAATTATTTTCTAATGTAACCCTATAAAAACTTTATGTTGTCGTATCCAGAAATAAATAGTCTACCTAAAAATGAAAAAAACTATACCATGTCATTTAAAAGAAAACAAAGTTGGTTGCCATAGCAACAAAGCTGTTAACGCTATAAACAATTGAACATCAGCAGGTTACTTTTCTTTAAAAAATGTTACAATATAACGATTATTTTCGGAAATATACAGGGGTTCCCACACTTTATACTCATTATGTACAGTACCAGAATGTCTCCAGAAAAATTTAATGAGTTATAATAATAATAATAATAATAATTCTTTATTTGCGTTTTAACCGTAGTTATCTGCATCGTCATACATATACTAAAACTACTATAAGTAATATAAATAATATAAAAAACACAAAATAAAATAAAAAAACATTACCATAAGTAAACAAACAGAACGACATCAACAACAACATAATAAGTGTAAAATGACAAATCCTACAGAAACAAAACTTTTAGTCTATATACGAGTACATTTAAAATTTGAAATTAAGAAAGTCAGCGTAAGTGTATGGAATTATTTCAAGTAGGTGCAGTTTTACCCCTTGCTTAAACCTTACATTATCTTTCAAGTTTTGGAGGGAAAGTGGCAAGTGATTGTAAAATCTGATTCCCATGATCAAACACTGTTTATCAGTCAGGGCCAGTCTGTGCTGAGGTAAGCATATCCTATGTTTTTTTCTTGTGTTATGTTCATGCATATCACCGTGTCTATTTAAACCCTCTGCATTATCTCTGACATATAAAATACATTGCCAAATATATAACGCAGGAACAGTGAAAATATTTAGTTTTTTAAACAACGGCTTGCATGAATCCTTGTAATTCGCTTTTGCTACTATGCGTATTGCTGTTTTCTGTATTTTAAATATTTTTTCGCTGTGAGATGCATTACCCCAGAACAGAACGCTATAGTTAATAAGTCCCTGAAAGTACGCCATATACGCGCAACGAACAACGCTCTCAGAGCATGTACTCGCCAGTCTCCTCAAAAGGTAGTTAACACTCGACAATCTTTTAGAGAGGTTATCAATCTGGGAATTCCATGTCAAACGCGAGTCCAGATAGACCCCCAGAAATTTAACAACCTTATCGTTAACGTATCGACCCCTAAGTGAAAAATCAATCCGCTCTGTTTTTGTAATATTAAGGCACAGTCTATTGGATTCGAACAATTTTTCTGCCATGACAAATTTATTATCGAGTTGTTTGTTATTATTTTTGTTAGACTCATACAAAGTAGTATCATCCGCATACTGAATGATTTGAGTATCTCTAACAAAAGCGGAGAAGTCATTGACATAGAGCAAAAACAAAAGAGGACCCAATATTGAACCTTAGGGTACCCCGATGGTTACATCCCGTGCATCAGACCTCTCTCCCTCGCACTCCACTATCTGCTGTCGATCGCTCAGGTAGGACTCAATGAAGTTCAAAGCAAGCCCTCTCACACCATACAGAGGCAATTTTGCTAAAAGAATTGTATGGATCACAGAATCAAATGCTCTGCTAAGATCACAGAATATTGATGTAAGAGTCTCACCCCTCTCCATTGCATCAACAATAATATGAACTTATACGCATTTTACTCAACAAACCAAATACAAAATTGCGCCAAAGCATTTTGCTAGTAACATAAAACACCGTATGAAAGGTTATTGAATCAAATTCGAAGAACATAATTTATATTGGATTATTTATTATATGGAAAAAGTTCTTATTAATAATTGCTCTATTAACGAATTGAGAGAGAGAGAATAAGAGCCTCGAATTTACAAATTGTTGTTGTTCTATTGATATATTTATTTATTATATTTATAAGTTTATGCTTATGCACACAATCTGCAAATAAAGAACAGAGAAGTAAATACCATTAGGTCCAAGATTGATCAATGTATAAGGAATAGTAGGTCCCCATCGCCGTCCGTAACATCTAAGCTGCTACAGATTTGTCATCACTCGCAAAGGGTCCTCTTCATATCAAAAATTGCTAGACATAAAGTGCAAATGCAAAAGATTTTTAGTCTTTCTAAATTGCAATTATTAGGTACCTACTGCAATTTACAAAATAAATAGAGAATTAGCATCTAAATGGCCACATACTCCTCTCTAACAGTAAAGAAAATTTATGCCACATTAATTAATTTATGTAACTTTCAAAAATATAACCAAGTCAGTTTACATCAGTGTTCGAACATGAAATTACGTAATCCGCAAAAATATTACATTGAGTGTTAATTTTCGAATGTTCAAATTGTAACATAACCCATATTTCGTAGCAATTTAGCCGTTGCCATTAAACTTTATATCTTTAAAGAAATAGCGGCTATAAAATAAGATAAATTAATGTCAATTATAAGACTGAAAATACCGCTGTATGTGGTATGCGTGTGTAAAAATTGTGATACGAGAGTGATAATCCAAATGGTTTGCCGCTGATAGTTTTCAGAGAGGTATGTGAGTTTATATTTACATTCACCAATCTTCTTTTCTCTTGAAATTTATTGAAATTGTTACGAAATTCAATTTTCACAGTGTGCTTGCGAATTTATCCAGCATGTACATGACTTGACTGATATCGGTTCATTATGTAGGTAATTGCATTTTTGCTTGACCTCTCAAGTGCTTTTGATGTAGTTCGCTAGGCCTTTTTGTGTCGGAAGTTAGGGAACATGAGTATACATGGGCCAATAAATGATGGAATATATTCTTACCTAAGGGACAAAAAATTTTCAGTTATCAAAATTTGTCTCAACTTGCTCTTAAACACAGGCTCGGATTGGTAGTTCCTAGTGTCAGAGGGAAGCATATTTAAATAATAACCGCCAGCGTATAAAGGGGACTTTTTTTTAAAAAATCGTGTTTGGCACGATGTAGTAGTAGTTGATTCTTTCCTCGCGTTTGGTAGCTGTGATTGCCCCCACATGTTAGCGTAAGACCTCTACTGTTATATGTCACTCTGAGTAACTTATACAAGTGGACGCACGGGACAGGCTTCTCTACATGTTCCTTTAAATGGTATCCCAAAAATACATGTGATTGTCTTTTTTGGTAAAATAAAAACTCTCTCGAAACTAGCGCACGCACTCTAAACCGCTATGTTGTAGGAAACGGCAGAATTTATAAGGGCAAACTAGACAACAACGATTCTCTGTTCATGTGACTCCTCAAGGAACTCAAGACATGCTCGTTCGTCCGAAAAAATTGCCAATATGCGTTATTCAGTTTAACTTGTCGTCAAAAAAAACTCCTAACAGTTTTGTTGATTCTGACCACATCAGGGGAGTTTACCAGTGTGAAAACAGCAGTTAAAATTCTAGCAGTTAATTCCGAACATTGCCGAATGGAGTATACCGGGGTGATTGATGATTTACATCAAATTGATGCAATGCAAATGCAAACTACATGTAGTATCATTAATATAAGTTAATTTACTTATATGGTAATAATTATTTGTCAATAAATAAATATTTCGACAGACATATTTGAGGTTAGAATATCAATTAATTCAAATGTTGTGTTCAGAGTGGTTATATACTACTAATATCAAGAAATTCATATATAAATAACATATATATTTCAGTGATATAATTATCAGAGCCGTATTATTAATTTTTAAGCCCCCAACAACATTATAGCTGCTGACCTTATAGCTCAAAACTCGCAAGGCGTGCCACTTTGAAATTTATAGCATAGATAGTCCTCTACATGTCCTTTGAACTCATATATGTTAGAATGACTTACACCCCGTCAGAGCCGTACTATATGATTTTTTTATTCCGGGATAATATTTTAACTGCTGACCCCATATCTGAAAACTGGCAAGGCGTGCCACCTTGGAATTTATAGCATAGAGAGTCCTCAACATACCCTTTGAACTCATATATGTCAGAATGACTTACACCCCGTCAGAGCCGGACTATCTGATTTTTTTGTTCCGCGACAGGTTTTAACTGCTGAACTCATAGCTCAAAACTGGCAAGGTGTGCCACTTTGAAATTTATAGCATAGATAGTCCTCAAAATGTCCTTTGAACTCATATATGTCAGAATGACTTACACCCCGTCAGAGCCGTACTATATGATTTTTTTATTCCGGGATAATATTTTAACTGCTGACCCTATATCTCAAAACTGGCAAGGCGTGCCACCTTGGAATTTATAGCATAGAGAGTCCTCAACATACCCTTTGAACTCATAAATGTCAGAATGACTTACACCCCGTCAGAGCCGGACTATCTGATTTTTTTATTCCGCGACAGGTTTTAACTGCTGAACTCATAGCTCAAAACTGGCAAGGTGTGCCACTTTGAAATTTATAGCATAGATAGTCCTCAAAATGTCCTTTGAACCCATATATGTCAGAATGACTTACACCCCGTCAGAGCCGGACTATCTGACTTTTTATTCCGCGACAGGTTTTAACTGCTGAACTCATAGCTCAAAACTGGCAAGGTGTGCCACTTTGAAATTTATAGCATAGATAGTCCTCAAAATGTCCTTTGAACTCATATATGTGAGAATGACTTACACCCCGTCAGAGCCGTACTATATGATTTTTTTATTCCGGGATAATATTTTAACTGCTGACCCCATATCTCAAAACTAGCAAGGCATGCCACCTTGGAATTTAAAGCATAGAGAGTCCTCAACATACCCTTTGAACTCATAAATGTCAGAATGACTTACACCCCGTCAGAGCCGGACTATCTGATTTTTTTATTCCGCGACAGGTTTTAACTGCTGAACTCATAGCTCAAAACTGGCAAGGTGTGCCACTTTGAAATTTATAGCATAGATAGTCCTCAAAATGTCCTTTGAACTCATATATGTGAGAATGACTTACACCCCGTCAGAGCCGTACTATATGATTTTTTTATTCCGGTATAATATTTTAACTGCTGACCCCATATCTCAAAACTAGCAAGGCATGCCACCTTGGAATTTAAAGCATAGAGAGTCCTCAACATACCCTTTGAACTCATAAATGTCAGAATGACTTACACCCCGTCAGAGCCAGACTATCTGATTTTTTTATTCCGCGACAGGTTTTAACTGCTGAACTCATAGCTCAAAACTGGCAAGGTGTGCCACTTTGAAATTTATAGCATAGATAGTCCTCAAAATGTCCTTTGAACTCATATATGTGAGAATGACTTACACCCCGTCAGAGCCGGACTATCTGATTTTTTTATTCCGCGACAGGTTTTAACTGCTGAACTCATAGCTCAAAACTGGCAAGGTGTGCCACTTTGAAATTTATAGCATAGATAGTCCTCAAAATGTCCTTTGAACTCATATATGTGAGAATGACTTACACCCCGTCAGAGCCGTACTATATGATTTTTTTATTCCGGGATAATATTTTAACTGCTGACCCCATATCTCAAAACTAGCAAGGCATGCCACCTTGGAATTTAAAGCATAGAGAGTCCTCAACATACCCTTTGAACTCATAAATGTGAGAATGACTTACACCCCGTCAGAGCCGGACTATCTGATTTTTTTATTCCGCGACAGGTTTTAACTGCTGAACTCATAGCTCAAAACTGGCAAGGTGTGCCACTTTGAAATTTATAGCATAGATAGTCCTCAAAATGTCCTTTGAACTCATATATGTGAGAATGACTTACACCCCGTCAGAGCCGTACTATATGATTTTTTTATTCCGGGATAATATTTTAACTGCTGACCCCATATCTCAAAACTAGCAAGGCATGCCACCTTGGAATTTAAAGCATAGAGAGTCCTTAACATACCCTTTGAACTCATAAATGTCAGAATGACTTACACCCCGTCAGAGCCGGACTATCTGATTTTTTTATTCCGCGACAGGTTTTAACTGCTGAACTCATAGCTCAAAACTGGCAAGGTGTGCCACTTTGAAATTTATAGCATAGATAGTCCTCAAAATGTCCTTTGAACTCATATATGTGAGAATGACTTACACCCCGTCAGAGCCGGACTATCTGATTTTTTTACTCCGCGACAGGTTTTAACTGCTGAACTCATAGCTCAAAACTGGCAAGGTGTGCCACTTTGAAATTTATAGCATAGATAGTCCTCAAAATGTCCTTTGAACTCATATATGTGAGAATGACTTACACCCCGTCAGAGCCGTACTATATGATTTTTTTATTCCGGGATAATATTTTAACTGCTGACCCCATATCTCAAAACTAGCAAGGCATGCCACCTTGGAATTTAAAGCATAGAGAGTCCTCAACATACCCTGTGAACTCATAAATGTCAGAATGACTTACACCCCGTCAGAGCCGGACTATCTGATTTTTTTATTCCGCGACAGGTTTTAACTGCTGAACTCATAGCTCAAAACTGGCAAGGTGTGCCACTTTGAAATTTATAGCATAGATAGTCCTCAAAATGTCCTTTGAACTCATATATGTGAGAATGACTTACACCCCGTCAGAGCCGTACTATATGATTTTTTTATTCCGGGATAATATTTTAACTGCTGACCCCATATCTCAAAACTAGCAAGGCATGCCACCTTGGAATTTAAAGCATAGAGAGTCCTCAACATACCCTTTGAACTCATAAATGTCAGAATGACTTACACCCCGTCAGAGCCGGACTATCTGATTTTTTTATTCCGCGACAGGTTTTAACTGCTGAACTCATAGCTCGAAACTGGCAAGGTATGCCACTTTGAAATTTATAGCATAAATAGTCCTCAAAATGTCCTTTGAACTCATATATGTGAGAATGACTTACACCCCGTCAGAGCCGGACTATCTGATTTTTTTATTCCGCGACAGGTTTTAACTGCTGAACTCATAGCTCAAAACTGGCAAGGTGTGCCACTTTGAAATTTATAGCATAGATAGTCCTCAAAATGTCCTTTGAACTCATATATGTGAGAATGACTTACACCCCGTCAGAGCCGTACTATATGATTTTTTAATTCCGGGATAATATTTTAACTGCTGACCCCATATCTCAAAACTAGCAAGGCATGCCACCTTGGAATTTAAAGAATAGAGAGTCCTCAACATACCCTTTGAACTCATAAATGTCAGAATGACTTACACCCCGTCAGAGCCGGACTATCTGATTTTTTTATTCCGCGACAGGTTTTAACTGCTGAACTCATAGCTCAAAACTGGCAAGGTGTGCCACTTTGAAATTTATAGTGTTGATAGTCCTCAAAATGTCCTTTGAACTCATATATGTGAGAATGACTTACACCCCGTCAGAGCCGTACTATATGATTTTTTTATTCCGGGATAATATTTTAACTGCTGACCCCATATCTCAAAACTGGCAAGGCGTGCCACCTTGGAATTTATAGCATAGAGAGTCCTCAACATACCCTTTGAACTCATAAATGTCAGAATGACTTACACCCCGTCAGAGCCGGACTATCTGATTTTTTTATACCGCGACAGGTTTTAACTGCTGACCTCATATCTCAAAACTGGCAAGGCGTGCCACCTTGGAATTAATAACATAGATAGTCCTCAACATACCCTTTGAACTCATATATGTGAGAATGACTTACACCCCGTCAGAGCCGGACTATCTGATTTTTTTATTCCGCGACAGGTTTTAACTGCTGAACTCATAGCTCAAAACTGGCAAGGTGTGCCACTTTGAAATTTATAGCATAGATAGTCCTCAAAATGTCCTTTGAACTCATATATGTGAGAATGACTTACACCCCGTCAGAGCCGGACTATCTGATTTTTTTATTCCGCGACAGGTTTTAACTGCTGAACTCATAGCTCAAAACTGGCAAGGTGTGCCACTTTGAAATTTATAGCATAGATAGTCCTCAAAATGTCCTTTGAACTCATATATGTGAGAATGACTTACACCCCGTCAGAGCCGTACTATATGATTTTTTTATTCCGGGATAATATTTTAACTGCTGACCCCATATCTCAAAACTAGCAAGGCATGCCACCTTGGAATTTAAAGCATAGAGAGTCCTCAACATACCCTTTGAACTCATAAATGTGAGAATGACTTACACCCCGTCAGAGCCGGACTATCTGATTTTTTTATTCCGCGACAGGTTTTAACTGCTGAACTCATAGCTCAAAACTGGCAAGGTGTGCCACTTTGAAATTTATAGCATAGATAGTCCTCAAAATGTCCTTTGAACTCATATATGTGAGAATGACTTACACCCCGTCAGAGCCGTACTATATGATTTTTTTATTCCGGGATAATATTTTAACTGCTGACCCCATATCTCAAAACTAGCAAGGCATGCCACCTTGGAATTTAAAGCATAGAGAGTCCTTAACATACCCTTTGAACTCATAAATGTCAGAATGACTTACACCCCGTCAGAGCCGGACTATCTGATTTTTTTATTCCGCGACAGGTTTTAACTGATGACCTCATATCTCAAAACTGGCAAGGCGTGCCACCTTGGAATTAATAACATAGATAGTCCTCAACATACCCTTTGAACTCATATATGTGAATGACTTACACCCCGTCAGAGCCGGACTATCTGATTTTTTTATTCCGCGACAGGTTTTAACTGCTGAACTCATAGCTCAAAATTGGCAAGGTGTGCCACTTTGAAATTTATAGCATAGATAGCCCTCAAAATGTCCTTTGAACCCATATATGTCAGAATGACTTACACCCCGTCAGAGCCGGACTATCTGACTTTTTATTCCGCGACAGGTTTTAACTGCTGAACTCATAGCTCAAAACTGGCAAGGTGTGCCACTTTGAAATTTATAGCATAGATAGTCCTCAAAATGTCCTTTGAACTCATATATGTGAGAATGACTTACACCCCGTCAGAGCCGTACTATATGATTTTTTTATTCCGGGATAATATTTTAACTGCTGACCCCATATCTCAAAACTAGCAAGGCATGCCACCTTGGAATTTAAAGCATAGAGAGTCCTCAACATACCCTTTGAACTCATAAATGTCAGAATGACTTACACCCCGTCAGAGCCGGACTATCGGATTTTTTATTCCGCGACAGGTTTTAACTGCTGAACTCATAGCTCAAAACTGGCAGGGCGTGCCACTTTGAAATTTATAGCATAGATAGTCCTCAACATGCCCTTTAAACTCATATATGTCAGAATGACTTTCACTCCTGACCTGCTATATTTAAATTTATAACGAATATAAATGCGTATAATATATGGCTATATAATATAACGTAATACAATAATATGTTACAATGATTTACACAATATTCAATAATTTATAACATAAAATTATTTACAGATTTTTTTTGTTTTTGCTACCCCCTTGTTGTTGAAACTAATCTATTAGTTGTGGTCCGCTTATGTCAAAAGTAATCCGTCCCATTAAAACCATTTTAAAATTAAATATCATATGCTTTATTATGTAGGGTATGTCAGAACCACAGAATAAAAATATTCAGATGCGTATAACGCCGATTATGTATTGATGTAAAATATCATATATATTTTACTTACCTATTAAGTGTACCAACAAATAAATTTATATTATGTAAAAGACATATAACTATGTGACTTTGCTTTTTATTTAAGAATATTATTATATTATATTGAAATAAGTTCTGAAATAGTAAACTTGTCTATTCATTAATGGATATTACGACGAAAAATGTCTTGGCCCCTAAATGCAATTAATACAATTTATCGATTAGCAAATAGAAACCTTGGCAGATCTTGGTGCGATTATGATTTAGATTGGATTTTGACGACTATAACACAGCTATGTGTATGTTAGCTGTGACTATAACAATAAACTATAGTAGCAATTATGCTCTCATTTGAAATATCAGAAAATATCAGATGATTACCATCACCTCATCCTATTGCGAGTTCCTTTTGCCAAAGTTACTTGTAGAACGAAATTATACTGCAAGCAATTGGGAGGTGATTTTGTCCAAAGTTTTGTTAAAACTTTGATATTGTCACATTGATTCAATTTAGTTGACTTCTGAAAAAAATCCCAATTTTATAGTCATTTTCAGAGAGGTGATAAATATAATAATATACGCCACAAAATTATTTTTCAATTATATAGGTATACATATAGGAAAAAATAATACTTACGATAAATATGAGCTAATATGTCCAAAATAATACGAATAAATATATTTAAAAATAGGTTTTATTTAAAACCCTGTAAAATAATATCACCCTCATATTAGATACCATACCTAATCTATCTCGATCTTTTTGAGCGTGTTTGTTTTGGCGCGTATTTTTTATTTTTCGTCAACTTTTTATTCTAATGCTGGAGGTACATTGTAAAATGCGGCCCGCGGCATAAGGTAAACAAATAATGCATAATATGCATCAAAGTGATCAGAGCAGGTATTTTATTGTTTTTTTGTTTTTTGTAAAGGTAAGATATTTTTGATTTATTTTCGAATATTTATTGCGTTTGCATTTAATTAAAGCTGGCATTTTTAGTATACCTAGCGTATTATTCACTATGGTATAGCGAATAATAGTTTACAAAGCCCGCGAAAATATATATTTACACTGATAAATCACTTAAATTATTATTGGTAGGTACCTATGCCTATTAGCGGTACGTAAGAAAAAAATTAATTTTTAGTGTTATTCAAAACAAGACATAATAGCTAATTTGGTTATCATAAAATAGTAAACAATGGTTGAAACTACTACACAAAGCTATTTAGACAAAATTATAAATGTAATATTAAAAGTATGTCCGGAAATCACGATTGATAGGTTGTCTTTATTAAAAAATAACGATCCTATATTGCACGAAATAGCGAATCATTTAAGTACTACTAAGAAAAAAGTATTTCCAAGTCAAATTTCTTTGTATATTAAGAGAAACAATGATAAATTTAAGCAGGTACTTGCAAATAATATTGAAAACTGTGAAAAACAAACTTTAGAAAGTAAAACTTTTAACTATTTGGCCAATTTGAAATTTTCGGCAGAAGATTTTTTGAAAGTCGGAGGATATAGGAAAGACATTAATTTTTTTTTTTGGAAACTTATGTAAAATACTTAGTAAAAAAAACTCTGTTATAAATAGAAAGTTAATTCATAAAATATGTAAACAATATTTTAATAGAAACGATTCTTTGCCAATTATATTCTGCTCAACTCCAAATGTAGAGGATATAACAATAAATCACGAAGATTGGCAACCTATTTCACCTATTGCAAATCATAGATGCAGCGACAGTTCTCTTGTAGAAAATGATGGTTTAAGCTCAGAACCATCTTTCATTATTGTTCCAACGTGTGTTAATCATGAAAGTGAAAACTATGAAGAACCAATTATACCGACTCCTGAAAAAAAACCGATGCCTTACGAATTATTTAGTAATGCTAAATGTGATAATGATGAGCTTTTACCCCGCGGATCTCAAAATCTCGATAATCTACCGACTTGTACTTACAAAGACTGTAATCATTTCGAAGGAACATTTAATATTTCGGAAAGGGCATGGCAATTGGTATCAGAAAATTCTAAATTAAATGCTTATTATGCGCCTTCATATTTAAAACAAAAAATTTCTCAATCGGCCAATAATACTTGCAACATAATATTTAAATATACAAATTACTCGAAACAAAATATTACTATTTTTGCTGTCTGCAAACATAATGCATATAAATGCAAAAAATTTAAAATTATTATTAATCCAGATTTAGTTGTTATGGTATATAGTTCAGGATTGAACTTTTCGCATCATCAATTTGTGACATCATACTTAAAGGGTATTAAACGAGTTTTAAAAATGCAAGATTGTTTAAGTAAAAAACCATCTGTTATAAAAGCCAATGATATTATAAATAGTAACTCCCAATTCATATTAAAAACTCAAAATCTTGGAGAAATTAAATCTGATTCAACTGTTCGCAAAATTAGATCAGATGCGCTAGCACAATTAGATAGAGATAAGGACGATATATTAGACTTAATTAAAATGCAACGCGATCATCCAGAGTACTTGCAAGAAGTATGTATTCCATTTTGCGTCAAAACATATAGTATGGAACAATTACACATTTTAAAAAATCAACAAACTCTTATGGACGTTCCTCCAATTATTCATTTTGATGCAACTGGCAGTATTGCAAGAAAAGTAAATTCAATGGATAATCGAGTTTATCTATATTCTGGAGTTATTAATCATATACAGAACAAGAGGATAGTCCCTATTTTTGAAATGTTGTCATCGAACCATAATTCAAAAACAATTTTCAAAATTTTTAATGAATTTAGAACCTTCTGCGAAGAGCATAATAAATGGCCAGCATTTGGTGCTGTTGTTACAGATTTCTCATTTGCAAATATCCACGCAATCACCAAAGCATGTAATCGTTTATTGCTTTATGAATATTTAGATTTAACTTTCGAAGTTGCGTTTAATAATAAACATTTGGATTCTAATATAATTACAATACATATGTGTTGCGCCCACTTTATGAAAATGGTGTCCAAAGATGTTGCGCTGCATTTTAAAGATGAAAAAGAGCTTGAAGGAATTTTAAAAAATTTGTTGGCTATTTGTATTCTTCAAAAGGATATTACTGTCATATCTAACTGGTTTACTGATTTAACAACACTTTTATTATCTGTGGATGTAAGCAACCAAGTTGTTGTTGCTAAAACACGTTTATTTGCTATGCATAATAATATTGAAAATGTCAACAGTACTTATAATTCAGATAGTTGTGATATTTCTGTTGCCCCTATCGACGAAAGCGAGACTGCCCTATATAAGCGCAGTCCTTTTTATAAATATTTTAAAATGTTGTTTGATAAACATGTACTAGTGTCTAGTGAACGAAAATTAGAAAAAAATGTATTTTATAATCCAGAATTCTTAAATTTAGTTTTAATTAAATATATGCCATTTTGTCCATTGTGGACAGGGATTTTAATTAGAAAAGAATACAAAATAGATAGATTAAGTAACTCTGTTGTGGAAAATTATTTTGGACAGTTAAAAAATATTTTGTTAGAGGGTCAAAAAAACCTAAAGGCTTCACGATTTATTAGAAAAAGTAGAATAAATGTACTCTCTGTTTACAAAGAAATTCAATTAAACATACCGAAAAAAGGACTTGCGAGAAAAAGGCTTTTCAGTAAAGATTTGAGTTCAGATGAATACACATCTCAAGAGAGTTGGTGCAAAAGACCAAAAACATCAATTACCACACATTTTTCTGGCAATTATCTTAAATCATTTCAAGACGTTGGTCAAAATGACACAGTTTTTGACAAATGCTTATATTGTTTACGCGGAAGACTAGATGCAACTGCCGACTGGGTCCAATGCGATACGTGTAATGGATGGATTCATCAGCAATGTGACTCTTCTACGCTAGAAAAGTCTTATTCTGGAGCATTTGTTTGTCGTCTTTGCTTAAGCAACCCAACTGTCGATATCATCAATATACACTGTCAGGCTGAAACAACTATTCGCGAAAAGTGTTTGCAACACTTGCAAACCTTGACACTGTCCCCTCGAGCGATGAATTTGATTCAAGAAGAGACGGTACGACAGAGAAGCTCTACTATCTGGGTTAGAGAACGACAAGTTCGCCTAACTGCTTCAAATTTTGGCAAAGTTTTTACAGGTTCTAGTGAGAAGCGCAAGATCAATTTAGCCAAACAAATATTGCAGAATCGCAATTTATGTAACATTCCTTCAGTAAATTATGGAGTTACTAATGAAAATAATGCCATCAAATTATATGTTTCTCAAACCAAATGTCATTTCAAAAAAGCTGGACTTGTTATTCATAAACAACATAATTATATCGCAGGATCTCCCGACGGTTTTATTGATGATGATGGATTGATTGAGGTAAAGTGCCCTTATAGCATTCGAAACTCCAAAATTGATAGAAATATCCTTGCTTACTTGGATTCTTCTGGCAACTTGAAAACTACGCATGAGTACTATTGTCAAATTCAAGGACTTTTAGAAATAACCAACCGCCCTTGGTGTGATTTTGTTATCTACACTACGGTGGATCTAAAAATCGAAAGAATTCGTAGGGACACTAAATTTTGGAATATAATGTTTCCCCGATTAAAATTTTTTTATTATTTTTATTACATGCCAGCTTTATTACTACCATCCCATGAAATTCCCCTATTTGCTGCGAGAAAATGGACAACCCTAAATGAGATAATTTTACTTCCCAATGGTTTAGTAAATAATATTAATTTTTATCAAAAAGTAGATCGCGAATATGTTGTTGCCACTTTTGATGACACTGATATCACAATAAAGGAACTTTTATTTTCAGATTTTAATTCCTTAACTGGCAAATCGTGGCTAACTGGTACTACTGTTACATTAGCAATGATAGCTTTGGATAAATATCAGAAATACACTATTGTTGAGGACATAATCGGTACCGAAATATTTAAAAACTTTAGTTCGTTTTCAACTGATTTTTTAAAAAAAGTGAAATTTTTTGATAAGCCTCTTGCAATGCCTATAGTAGTCGGTGGCAATCATTTCTGTCTAATATTAATAGATTTTCGTTTAAAAACTTTTATATATTTAGATCCCATGGGTTCAACTCGTAAAATGGCGGACATATATTACAAAAAATTCAAACATTTTTGGAATCAATATCAGGCAATTTTGGACAAACCGATCGATCATACCGATTTTTCAATTCTTTCCCTCAATCATCTTATTCAAACAGATCAATATAATTGCGGTCCATATATCATTTATTTTTTTAATAACATTTTAGAAGGTAAGCCTCTTGATGAATCGTGTGGTATTGATTCTTATAGAGATACCATAAAACGGATTATCTTAGGGAGATCGTCGGACATGGGCGACAAATGTTTATTATGTGGACGTAATGTTGTTGATAAATCAACTTCCTTAGAATGTCAATTTTGCCATAGAAATATTCATTCTTTATGCAATAAATCCCTGAATGATAATTCAAATTTTATTGAATGCAACATGTGTTCTTTGTGCCGAAAATACTAACAACAATTTTGTGTTCTTTCTGTCCACCAATAAAGCTATTTTCAATTAAATAAATAATGAGTGAATAATTCTCGAAACGCTAGTATTAACTAAAAATGACCAGTGAAATTACATTTTTTGCCAAAAACATGAAACACGTATTTATTGTTATAAATTTTTAGAATATATTTTTAATTTGGTTTTGTTTTTGACCTTCGATAGTACAGCTGTTTGGATCATCGATTAACCGATTGTTTTTAAGTTTATTTTTGTTGACTCATAGAGACATGGATTTTATTTTGTTTGTTATATTATTTGTACTTATTATGTTGTTTTTAGAATATACGTTTTGTTAGTTTTCGATGATGTGATTGATCGATGTGACATCAGTTTAGTTTATTTGACAGGTCGAACGTCCATGAAGAAACGTTATGCGATTTTTTTATTACGTTACGTTTTATAATTTTTATTCTTATTATTTTTAATTTTTATATTTAAAATAATATTTTTGTTTTCTTACTAACCGGTTCTAAACCAAATTCCATTCCAAAGAATCCTTCCTATTCCTTTTAAATAGGTCACTTTTCGGTATAAGTAGTAACACTCAAGTAACGCTTAGTTAGCCAAGGTATGTTCTAGTTGTACTATTTTTTTAAAGATTTTTAATTAAAATTATTATCTTATTACCGAAAAATGTCTTAATATCTACCCCTTCAGGCAAGAGCGCTCTACACCTCCTCGTTGGTTCTTGCTGGACGGTTGCGTAAACCAGATAAAAATACATTCGATTAAATAATAATTACTATTAAACACATAATTATTGGCCTTCAAAATCTTTTGCTTTCATTTGGTGTTCCTTCTAGCAAACTATTTTGCATGGTGAAAAAATAAATATAGTAAATGACAACAAAATGTATGTGGCGACAACTAGTGTGAGATGGCAATGTGCTTGGTGAAAAAAGTTTACAAACGTTGGACGGACAAAAAGTAAACACCTCCAATAAATCCTATTTCCAACACTAGATGCGCCCGAAATCCCTGACGAAAGACTTTATTTACGAATGCTTGTTACATAATGTAATAATATGCTCAAAGTGAAAGCGCCATAGTGTGAAACACATTTCAAACTTACTTAAAGTCTTGTTAGATTGTGTAACAAACATTTCGTAAATAAAGCCTCCCACTAGGGAATTCAGGCGTATTTAGTGTTGGCAATAGGATTTAATGGAGTTCTTACTTCTTGACCGGCCATCGCTTGTAAATTTTGTTTTACCGGGCATATTGCCTGCTCACACTAGATGTCGTCCCTTACATCTTGTTGTCATTTGATATCTCGTGCTAAAAGCTACAGTTGGAACCATACAGTACAGACGTTTAATAGAGTGGGACCAAACTTTTGAAAATTTCTGAGAACATGTCATTCATCCTCAAATAAAGTCAACATCATTTTTATACTGCAAACGACCATATTTGGGTTTACTCAATTGACGAAGTAGAGCTTTCCTTAAAAAAAAAGCATGATAAAAAACAAGTTAACTTAATAATCTAATTTAAAATTATATCTACTTTATTTTTAATTCAAACATTCATTATTTATTATTTTGCTTATGACGTAGATATTTATAGTTAAACCATTGTCGCTTAATGAAGAAAATAAATAGTACGGCTCTGACGGGGTGTAAGTCATTCTGACATATATGGGTTCAAAGGACATTTTGAGGACTATATATGCTATAAATTTCAAAGTGGCACGCCTTGCCAGTTTTGAGCTATGAGTTCAGCAGTTAAAACCTGTCGCGGAATAAAAAAATCAAATAGTCCGGCTCTGACGGGGTGTAAGTCATTCTGACATATATGAGTTCAAAGGACATTTTGAGGACTATCTATGCTATAAATTTCAAAGTGGCACACCTTGCCAGTTTTGAGCTATGAGTTCAGCAGTTAAAACCTGTCGCGGAATAAAAAAATCAGATAGTCCGGCTCTGACGGGGTGTAAGTCATTCTGACATATATGAGTTCAAAGGATATGTTGAGGACTATATATGCTATAAATTCCAAAGTGGCACGCCTTGCCAGTTTTGAGATATGGGGTCAGCAGTTAAAATATTATCCCGGAATAAAAAAATCATATAGTACGGCTCTGACGGGGTGTAAGTCATTCTCACATATATAAGTTCAAAGGACATTTTGAGGACTATCTATGCTATAAATTTCAAAGTGGCACACCTTGCCAGTTTTGAGCTATGAGTTCAGCAGTTAAAACCTGTCGCGGAATAAAAAAATCAGATAGTCCGGCTCTGACGGGGTGTAAGTCATTCTGACATTTATGAGTTCAAAGGGTATGTTGAGGACTCTCTATGCTTTAAATTCCAAGGTGGCATGCCTTGCTAGTTTTGAGATATGGGGTCAGCAGTTAAAATATTATCCCGGAATAAAAAATCATATAGTACGGCTCTGACGGGGTGTAAGTCATTCTCACATATATGAGTTCAAAGGACATTTTAAGGACTATCTATGCTATAAATTTCAAAGTGGCACACCTTGCCAGTTTTGAGCTATGAGTTCAGCAGTTAAAACCTGTCGCGGAATAAAAAAATCAGATAGTCCGGCTCTGACGGGGTGTAAGTCATTCTGACATATATGAGTTCAAAGGATATGTTGAGGACTATATATGCTATAAATTCCAAAGTGGCACGCCTTGCCAGTTTTGAGATATGGGGTCAGCAGTTAAAATATTATCCCGGAATAAAAAAATCATATAGTACGGCTCTGACGGGGTGTAAGTCATTCTCACATATATAAGTTCAAAGGACATTTTGAGGACTATCTATGCTATAAATTTCAAAGTGGCACACCTTGCCAGTTTTGAGCTATGAGTTCAGCAGTTAAAACCTGTCGCGGAATAAAAAAATCAGATAGTCCGGCTCTGACGGGGTGTAAGTCATTCTGACATTTATGAGTTCAAAGGGTATGTTGAGGACTCTCTATGCTTTAAATTCCAAGGTGGCATGCCTTGCTAGTTTTGAGATATGGGGTCAGCAGTTAAAATATTATCCCGGAATAAAAAAATCATATAGTACGGCTCTGACGGGGTGTAAGTCATTCTCACATATATGAGTTCAAAGGACATTTTGAGGACTATCTATGCTATAAATTTCAAAGTGGCACACCTTGCCAGTTTTGAGCTATGAGTTCAGCAGTTAAAACCTGTCGCGGAATAAAAAAATCAGATAGTCCGGCTCTGACGGGGTGTAAGTCATTCTCACATTTATGAGTTCAAAGGGTATGTTGAGGACTCTCTATGCTTTAAATTCCAAGGTGGCATGCCTTGCTAGTTTTGAGATATGGGGTCAGCAGTTAAAATATTATCCCAGAATAAAAAAATCATATAGTACGGCTCTGACGGGGTGTAAGTCATTCTCACATATATGAGTTCAAAGGACATTTTGAGGACTATCTATGCTATAAATTTCAAAGTGGCACACCTTGCCAGTTTTGAGCTATGAGTTCAGCAGTTAAAACCTGTCGCGGAATAAAAAAATCAGATAGTCCGGCTCTGACGGGGTGTAAGTCATTCTCACATTTATGAGTTCAAAGGGTATGTTGAGGACTCTCTATGCTTTAAATTCCAAGGTGGCATGCCTTGCTAGTTTTGAGATATGGGGTCAGCAGTTAAAATATTATCCCGGAATAAAAAAATCATATAGTACGGCTCTGACGGGGTGTAAGTCATTCTCACATATATGAGTTCAAAGGACATTTTGAGGACTATCTATGCTATAAATTTCAAAGTGGCACACCTTGCCAGTTTTGAGCTATGAGTTCAGCAGTTAAAACCTGTCGCGGAATAAAAAAATCAGATAGTCCGGCTCTGACGGGGTGTAAGTCATTCTCACATATATGAGTTCAAAGGACATTTTGAGGACTATCTATGCTATAAATTTCAAAGTGGCACACCTTGCCAGTTTTGAGCTATGAGTTCAGCAGTTAAAACCTGTCGCGGAATAAAAAAATCAGATAGTCCGGCTCTGACGGGGTGTAAGTCATTCTGACATTTATGAGTTCAAAGGGTATGTTGAGGACTCTCTATGCTTTAAATTCCAAGGTGGCATGCTTTGCTAGTTTTGAGATATGGGGTCAGCAGTTAAAATATTATCCCGGAATAAAAAAATCATATAGTACGGCTCTGACGGGGTGTAAGTCATTCTCACATATATGAGTTCAAAGGACATTTTGAGGACTATCTATGCTATAAATTTCAAAGTGGCACACCTTGCAAGTTTTGAGCTATGAGTTCAGCAATTAAAACCTGTCGCGGAATAAAAAAATCAGATAGTCCGGCTCTGACGGGGTGTAAGTCATTCTCACATTTATGAGTTCAAAGGGTATGTTGAGGACTCTCTATGCTTTAAATTCCAAGGTGGCATGCCTTGCTAGTTTTGAGATATGGGGTCAGCAGTTAAAATATTATCCCGGAATAAAAAAATCATATAGTACGGCTCTGACGGGGTGTAAGTCATTCTCACATATATGAGTTCAAAGGACATTTTGAGGACTATCTATGCTATAAATTTCAAAGTGGCACACCTTGCCAGTTTTGAGCTATGAGTTCAGCAGTTAAAACCTGTCGCGGAATAAAAAAATCAGATAGTCCGGCTCTGACGAGGTGTAAGTCATTCTGACATTTATGAGTTCAAAGGGAATGTTGAGGACTCTCTATGCTATAAATTCCAAGGTGGCACGCCTTGCCAGTTTTGAGATATAGGGTCAGCAGTTAAAATATTATCCCGGAATAAAAAAATCATATAGTACGGCTCTGACGGGGTGTAAGTCATTCTGACATATATGAGTTCAAAGGACATTTTGAGGACTATCTATACTATAAATTTCAAAGTGGCACACCTTGCCAGTTTTGAGCTATGAGTTCAGCAGTTAAAACCTGTCGCGGAACAAAAAAATCAGATAGTCCGGCTCTGACGGGGTGTAAGTCATTCTGACATATATGAGTTCAAAGGGTATGTTGAGGACTCTCTATGCTATAAATTCCAAGGTGGCACGCGTTGCCAGTTTTGAGATATGGGGTCAGCAGTTAAAATATTATCCCGGAATAAAAAAATCATATAGTACGGCTCTGACGGGGTGTAAGTCATTCTAACATATATGAGTTCAAAGGACATGTAGAGGACTATCTATGCTATAAATTTCAAAGTGGCACGCCTAGCGAGTTTTGAGCTATAAGGTCAGCAGCTATAATGTTGTTGGGGGCTTAAAAATTAATAATACGGCTCTGATAATTATATCACTGAAATATATATGTTATTTATATATGAATTTCTTGATATTAGTAGTATATAACCACTCTGAACACAACATTTGAATTAATTGATATTCTAACCTCAAATATGTCTGTCGAAATATTTATTTATTGACAAATAATTATTACCATATAAGTAAATTAACTTATATTAATGATACTACATGTAGTTTGCATTTGCATTGCATCAATTTGATGTAAATCATCATTCACCCCGGTATACTCCATTCGGCAATGTTCGGAATTAACTGCTAGAATTTTAACTGCTGTTTTCACACTGGTGGGGAGTTTTAATTAAATTTAGATTGAAATGTAATGATTTATATTTAGATATAACTGCAGAGCGACAGTATATATTTCCATATCTTTTATTTTTCTTTTATTGGGATGAGGTTCACAATTTTACACAAAAAAATGTTTTGAAACTATTTCTCTTCTTTTTCGTAAATGTAAAAATAAAAAAAAAGAATAAGAAAAAAAATGTTTGTGAATTAGAAAAAAAAAAAGAATTTCTTGAAAAAGACAAGCTGAGTCTAGTCGAAACGTTGGAAAAAAAAAAATGACATGAAACCATTAATGAAATAGTTTCAAAACATTTTTTTGTGTAAAATTATGAACCTCATTCCAATAAAAGAAAATAAAAGAAATTGAAGATCAAGGTTCAAGAATAATAAATAATAAAAAAAAAGTATTTCCATAGTTGATTATAAGACGTTTTTTAGAACACCAAGATTGAAATTCCAGCAATCACTAATCTTGATAATCAATTTATCTGGGTCCTTATCATAAATCAGCATCGTTGTATCGTCTGCATACATGTATAGTGACCCATGTGGGAGGTTTTCAGGGGATGTACATCAAAAAAAGCAGAGGTCCTCCTGAGGTGTTCCCAAATCCATTTCTTGGAGGTCTGACATCACTGAATCAGTCTTTACGGCTATCCTTCTGTCAGTGAAAGATGATTTTATTTGTTTGTTAATGGGATCACGTAAACCTAGAGCTTTCATTTTCTTACATAAGAAGTCCCGCTCAAACACATCAAACGCATTCAAAAGATCGAACAAAAAGGCCACCACGAAATATCCATCATCAGTCAAGTCATGAACACTCTGAATAAATTCATGGGTGCAAGTCTCCGTGGAAACGCCCCGTTTAACCCATGTTGGAATTTACTGAATCTATTAGAAGAACTTAGAAAATCAAAAATTTTCAGCAACTGGGTTTTCGATCACCTTAGACATCACGCTCAGCAGTGAAATGGGCCGTGTGTGATCACATTAAGGATTTAGGTATTTGCTTTGATAGTAGGCTGACCTTTATTGATCGTTACAGTAGCGTAATTTGGACATGTTTTAAGTCTCTTGGTTTTGTTTTGCGTAATTCTAATCATTTTAAGTTCCTTCAAACCCTCATTACTCTTCAACGCATTCGTAGATCTCAGCTGGAGTACGCCTCTGTTGTTCGGAACCCTACCTACGGCATACATTCAACAAATATTGAAAGAATCCAACGTCGTTTCGCTAAGTTCCTCTGGTTTCGATTTGATGGAGTTTACCCAGTCATTGGGTTCCCTCACAGCGCTCTGCTGGGCCGTTTTAATCTGATAACTTTGAGCACTAGGTGAGAATGTCACGCATTCATTTTACTTTTTAAGATAGTTGATTGTTTTTGTTCTGTGTGATATATTGTAAAACTTTAAATGTATTTTTCTTCCTATCCTGTAATTGGATTTATCTGTCTGGGCAGTTGTATCTTAAAATAAATAACAAAAATAAAAAAAGGAACTAAAACTTCTCTTAGCTAATAATGCAATCTATAGCCTGAGTTTGCTGCTATGATGCAACACTCATAATTTTAATTCATGTACCTTGGTAACCATTTTTATGTCTTCTTCTGTATATGTTTACTTATATGTTTGTTGTATTATTTATGTATCTACTTTATTTAAGTAAGTATTGTGTTTTTGACATGTTTTTCTTTGTTTATGACTACCTACACATTTTATGTTTTATGCATTGTACATTGTATCTTGGACGTGGCTACGTGCTGAAAAATGTACCTTATAAGAGAAAATGAAGATTATTATTATCTAAAATTCAATAACATCGATACTTAAGAACAATAGTTCATTAGATTTGGCGCATTACAAAAACTACACTTAATATTTTCAATTGAATGTCTTTGTTTATCTTAGAATTTTTAGTACACTTATAGGAAATGCAAATTTATAAACTAATTCTTTGATTATTTCAACCCATGAGTTTGCCTTTAATGAAAAATAATGTTTGTTACATAGTCACAAATATTATTCTACTCACAGAATCAAACTGAAATAATAGTAGAATTTGGTGTTTATCGTTTTCCTAGGTCCTGTGGATACACACTCGTTATGGTACACCTTGTATAAATCAAATACTAAACTAATAATACAATTACAATAGATCTTGTTAATAAATCTAAACAATGGTAATAAAAATAAACCTTAAAATATGGAATATGCCAACACGGGTCATATTATAAGTTGAATTTCCTGCAGAGCCAGCATCTGTTATCATAAGGTGAATAAACCCTTTTGACTTTGCGGGCGTTCTTTCTTAGCAATTTTATGATATATGACAATAAACACTGTTTTATAAATAACCCTTAGCTTATTTATTAGAATGCCGCTAAACTTGAGTTGTTGTCTTTGAGAAGAACCAATAACGGTTGTATCACACATGCCACAAACATTTACTGTGAATTAATTAAGAACTGGTGCAGCAAACGAATCAGTGTTTTTGCTACTAACCTTGCAATTCACCACATATTCAATAATTCGGTAGGATGACACATAGATGGCGTTACTCGAATTTTTTCCTTATGATTTTTATTTAGTAGATACTAACCTTCAAACGATTCGTGTATAAATTCGACAGCAATCTACCTATTGAAAAAATGGAAAAAAGTGTTTTTCGAGTTTTGATAAAGCATTGCTTTTTGATGAAAAAAAAATACAGTGGAAACCAAACAATGCCTTGATAAACAAGTTTTCGGTCAATTTTCTATTTTCTGATAGATATAAGATTTTTCCAGCAAGTCATAAATGGAATCGCAGTATCTTTCACTTTCTGGATTTTCGTTAATTTTTCTCTCCTTGTAAAATACTCTTTTTAATGCATTATTTTTACTTTCTGGAAGACCCACAGATTCGTTTTTCCATTAAAGCACCGTTTTAAACAAATCTCCAATTCTTTTTATGGTTTTATCTAAGATTATTTTTGTACGTTCATCTTCTTTGTTGAATATTAATATAATATAAAATAAACTTTATTTTGATTGATATCACCCAATAAACTCTACATTATATAGTATAGTTTTACTATATCTACGCTCCAACGTATTAAGATGAATAAATTGTCTTCTGTTGACAAATATTGGCTCATTAACCTGTCTTGTTATTATCGTATTAATAACCTTTAAATATCATTGATTTTAATTAGTCTTTTAAGATAAGGATGTATCCACAATTTGACTGGTTATAGAAAGTCCTCTTACAGTCTAAGCACGTCGAATGCATATCATTTTTTGTTCAATAATCTTGATCTTAAATACTGAATACTGAACCACACTGAACGTGAATCTTCTTGTCACTTTGTTGGTCCACTGGATATAAAGTGATTCCTCTCTTCGTTCTAGCTTTTATTCGTCGCCAATTTTCCAATCAATTAAGGTAACTGTATAGACACATTATCTAATGCTGTAGATGAGGATCGTGTTGGAAAAAATCCGTGCTGATTAGGCGTATTAAGCCGCTTGACATGATTAAACAATATTTCATACAATACGATCTCAAAACACTTGGCAAAATTCTTGTATGGCAATAGGCCGGAAGTTTCTAATATCCTGCTTATCATCTTTTTTGAAGATGGGGCTCATCCTCGACAGTTTCCAGAAATTCGGAAACTCATTACATTTCAATGAATTAAATATACTTGTAATCGGTTTAGCGAAAACTGAGGCACATTCCATGACGACAAAGGAGCAGGCACACCATCCGGACGGGAAGTATCATCCGGACGGGAAGTATGTCTGTCTAGCTTTAAACGATTTGAGTGCTCTGCAGACATCATCTTCACCAATCTCTCTAATTTAAAGCTGCTGTTAATCGGCAAAAGAATTAACCGTTTCTAGAGGATCAGCGAGTTCAATGTTATTGTATGTCATTTTATTAGCCAAGGTATAATGTCTATGATTGTTTATAAAAGAGCAACATTTATTTGGGTTTAACTGAATCTGAGGTTCTGTCTCTTTTCAACTTCATGCCTAATAGTCCTAAATGCATCCAAATAACTATCCCGTCCTGACTGCTTATACCTTTTCCAAACTTTAGATTTCAACTTAATAGTATATATAATATTGTTAGGAAACCAAGGAGGATATTTACATATGTAATAGGAACAGTTTCACTGAATATATTATTAAGAACAGATTGACGCAGTCATTTATACACGAGAAGTCGGCTGCTATATGAGAAAATTGTACAAAGAAATAAAGTTACCTCTTTTGAAATTATAAGATGGCCTCAGACTGGCCTTTAATTTTTTCACGAAGCAATTCGATGATAATTCAATATAAAATGGAGGATGATAGGGATCAACAGGCACCACAGGATCTTCATAACGCGACACCTCAAGATCAAACCTACTAAGGACAAGATCTAACAACCTGCCATGAATACCATGAATGTATTCCAATTTTTTTCTGATTCCATGCCATTATTATTCGGAATAAATTACATAGGAGCTCTTCAAATGTATTTAAAAAACAACGGATATTGTCATGATTAAAGGGCGGAATATATGCAAAGTGCATATATTTGCATATTTTGCATATCTTTACAAATTTCATAAAAAATTGCATATTTCGGCAAAAATAAAATGTGTGTGCATATTTTTATGTTTTTCGTTTTATCAAAAGATTAAGTGCGACCCTTGCAAGTAATTGAGGAGTTAGTTTACCTCCAGAGCCCGTAATTACTCGATGGTGAACATGGATTAAGGCCGAGATATTCTACGCAGACCATTTTGAAGCCATTAAAGACATAGTTTTAGATATAGAAGACAATTCACAGTGTGTAGTGCAAAGTCAAGCAGTATTAAAAAATGTACATTTAGCTAAGGAACTTGTTTTTAGTAAGGTTAATTTTAGTTATACCAGATATAATAACTTCGTTAGAAAGTAGGAATATAAGTTTAAAGGAATCAATTGTTGAATTGTTGAAACTTTTTCCGACAAATGCAAAAAAGTTCCCGGTGATGTAGGAAATCAAGTAAGAAGTAAACTCGAAGTTATTGTGGGAAAGAAAGAAGGCTTTAAGTATTTAATGGAAGTCAAAAATATTTTTGATACTAAACCATCCAACGAAATAATACCTTGGCCTTATAACTTACTACCCAAATTAAAATATTGCCAGATCACATCGGTAGATGTTGAAAGAACTTTTTCTTTGTACAAACATATTTTTACAGACAGAAGGCAAACACTTTTATCGGCAAATTTTGAAAAATATATCGTTATATGCATTTTATACTATTTCAGGTTATTACCTATTACCTAATTTTACCTATTATATTTTTCTTTTAATTTTACTTAAAATAAATAATTTTTGTAAGAGTCGGCGTTTCTTTATTTCCATTTTTCCATGGTATATTCAAGGCATATAATTGCATATTTTGACAAATAAATGCATATTGTTGCATATTTCAAAGAAAAACTATGCATATATATGTGCATATTTTAACTGAATTAACGTGCATATATTCCGCCCTTTAGTCATGATATTAAATAACTTTCATTTTTTAAAAAAAAACTTCTATTTCTCAAATCTATTACCAGTAAGTTTGTAAATTGTATTTGTAAAAACTTATTTTCTATAATCTTTAATAATATTACTATACTTTTGAATAGAAATTAAAATTTGTTATTATCTTATAATGGTACTCGAATTGCGTACTTCTGAGACTACAGAACGGGTTTTCTTTATCTACATATCGATATATTTCCTCCTAGTTCAGAAATTAATATCTACGTCTTTGTGAAAAGATGACATCAAGCTTACTATATAAATACAGTCTAAAACACAGTACTATTTTATCAAATGACAAATGTATTTTATACGCTCCGCTACGTATATATTTCTTTACCATTTTAACGTATTTTACCATGTTATCCCTATCTTTAAAATGCTTTCCGCTACATGAAACGCATGGATCGACGATACCTTAATGATTGGTTCGTGCCATCAGATACAGAGATTTTCAATTGAACGTTGTCTAGGCTAATCATAATTCTTAAACAGTTAGAATTTATACCATAAGAATGGTCGATTTATTTATGGTTATTCATGAGGAAAATTATTTACAAAATGTTTATTGTTTTGTTGTTTATATAAAATTTATTCATTCAGATAAAGATGAAGGTTTCTGAGATATTGAATCAGAGTAGGTGTAGTCGTGTAAAGTAGGTATTGCAAAAATATTTCCAAAACGAATGGTTCCTTATTAGTCCTTTTAACGAATCGGATGCAATTTCTAGAATTTTTTGCACCTGGTTGTAGCATTAGACAGTATTGACGTAGATAAGAATTTAGAAAATGCACTGATCGGTATGGTGTTTAGTGGGTACGTTATTCGTTTCTTTCTTTTAAAACTACGTATCATTTCGTTAAATACAGTCATTAGTAAAAAAGAAACGAAATTTCAAGACGGAAAAAATTATTTTTTTAAATACTTAGTATAGATACATTATTTTCCTTTTATCTTCTATATACCTACACACAAAAAATATTAAAACAAGAAAAACACAATAATACAAATACGTCGTCCCCAGTTTATTAAATACTTGTTTTTAATTACAGGGATATGTTTCGGAGTATCAACTCCATCACCAGCCTTATTAAAATTAACACGTTGTTGTGAAGGCAGAGAACAAAACTCACTACTGCTACTCACTAATTCTTAAAATAAATATGCTCTCACACCCACAACCGCGATGACCAAAAAAAAAATGTCATTCAAAAGAACTGAGTTATATTTAAATATGTAAATATTAACAAGTCTGAATTCATCCCGACTTAAGTATAATTATTATATAATTGCATTATTAAGCTTCTAGTAAAGGCTGCAATTTTATAATAACTGTATATAACCTTTTAACAAATTCACACCGAAAATACATAGAAGACTTATGAAATGTCAAAATTTGAAGTACAAAACAGGGAAATTAAGCCAATCAATCATCACATCCTGTGTGATACATGCCCCATGAATTAGACGAATGTTTTATATACCTAGTTCTGTTTTCAGATTCATACAAGCAAGGATAAAAATTTGACAATAAATAAAATTTAAAAAAATAGTGACTGATTAAGTTTTTTACGTGCTCTGAAAATCTTAAGACCGAAGATATAAGACGACACAAATTATTAGCGAACTGTACGGATGGTATTGGACAACCATCGATAGCAATTTTCATATTATTCAAAACAATGCAAATACTCTGTTGATTTCCAAAGCACATAACTTTATATTTTTGGTAATTTTTGATTAACGACATAAATTAATTAAATGGGTTTCATATCTATATGCGCGCTATTTTAGTGTATTGTTCATAAGTGGATTCTATCCACTGTTGTTTTATCAGCTGGACTGATGATGGCTTAGTCCGAAACTAGTTTCCATATCTTATTTTTTTTATTGAATGCTGTACGAAGTTGACATTGAAGTTTATGTTTGTTTTATTTTTATATTGTTGAAGTTGAAGTCTCCGCAGATGAAAAGTGATTTATGAGTTGTTACGCCAATGTAGACTATTTAAATTACATTTATTATGAATGGCCACCGCCAGCTTATAGTTTAGATATACCAAAAATATCTTTATCTTGTATCAATCGTGATAAATAAATAATGGACACGTATTTAGAACTTTATTTCACATCAATTTAATCTCATCCATAATAAATTCTAAAGTAGGGTCCACTACACGCTTTATTGGAATGATACTGGCCTAGTCTGAATAAAAATCTACTAAACTTCCATTAGAAGAAAAAATAAATAAACCAAAAATTAAAAGAAGAAATGTTGACAGAAAATATCTCAGAAACCAAGCACACAAACTCTATAGGTAACTTAAGAATAAAAATAATAATAATCAGTTTATTTGTAGTTGTGGAATTACATGAAATAAATAATACATCCTATGATTAATATAAAAAGTAAGAAAAAAAAAAAATTATATGTACCTACTTAGTATGTTAATGAGAACTACAACTTCACCAAATTAACTAGGTTTTAGCTCCCTGTGTAACAATATTTATAAAATAAAAATTTATATTTTGTAACTAGCACGTTCTTGTTTTAATTTTACTGATATTGAACTTTGAACTTAAAATTACGACTTGTGACAATTTCATATTATTTGTAAATTGTGTTTTCGATAAGTACTGAATTTCATTATATTTTTTTATTCAAAAATGATAAAGATTGTAATGTGTTATATAAGATTATCATGGTCAACATGTGCCAGAAACAAATTCGTAAATACGAAGTGTGTAAAATCAACAAACTTCTAGAAAACGAAAAGAAACAATACAATAACAATACAACTTTTATACATTCATTCATTTACATAGTTAAAATAAAATATCCCTCTAGCAAAAAGAGCACTTGAGAATGATATGTACGTAAAGATAATAAGATATACAATATAAAATCTAAAAATAAATGACATAGTAATTACTATATGCAAGTGACCGTGTACTGTCTGTCATCTTAAAGAGCAAAAATGTTTAATGGTTATGCTAAAATTGTAAAACCATATAATAGTTAATAATGCTATTACGTACTGTATATTGAATCGTAACACGTTGGGCTGTGATTTAGAAGGGGGAGAGAGAGAATGCTAAATAATAATTATTTTTGACATTTTAATCACCAATAAAAAAAAGTCGACTACACTCCATAAATTAATTATTAAATATTCTTTTTTAAATTAAAAATAATACGATTTAATTACAATAAAAATACATACATCGTCTCCACTAATAATTGTTTTTTTATTAAGATTCCTTTATAAAAGGGGACATGTTTCGGAGTACCGCTCCATCATCAGCCTTAAATTTAAATCTTAAGCATCAAAAAACAAACATACGGGCAATGCCCTTGACAGACTAGGCCTTGCCCGTATGTTTGTTTTTTGATGCTTAAGATTTAAATTTTAGGCTGATGTTGGAGCGGGACTCCGAAACATGTCCCCGTTTATAAAGGAATATTAATACAAAAAAAATTTATTAGTGGAGACGATGTATGTATTTTTATTGTAATTATATTACACTCCACTGCATCCAATGGATTACTTCTTTAATACGATTTAAGTCTATAATGCATAATACCTAGGCTAGTTGTTTAGGTAGAAAAAATTAGTACCTAACAATGTAATCTCCGCGGAAATCAGTAGTTCATACAGTTTTTATTAAACTTTTAAAAGGCGGGCTTTGTAACATTGCCGGGAAAAAAATGTCCACCATCTTGAATTTTCTCGATTTGTTAATAATTTCATTAAGTAAGCATTATATCAAAAAACCATTTTTATGGAGAATTAAAAATATATATAACGGAACAAAATCAAGAACATTGGTTATTGACATTTATATGATTTGGAAATATGAGATTTTTTTAAATTTGGTTAATATCTGGAATAGTATGCAATTTATGAAAAATGCTCAAAGAACCTTTTTGTACAGAATGAAAAACTACAATAAATGGAAGAATGTAATAAATGTAATGAGAAAAATGTAAATATTTTGTGTCCATTTGAGTAGTACTTAACTGTACTTTATAAATCGTCTTCGTCATTATCGGGCACTATGACGTTACTACAGCTTACACCGTAGCACTTAACCACATGTTATAGAGCACTTTAGTCCAATTTTTCTGCAAAAATCTAATTTTAACAAGTCTGAGGGTGTTGGATTTTGGGTTGTGGTAATAGGTATTCTTGTTCGTTTTTCCAACCATATTTGAGAGGGTTGAAGGAGTTCCCCAGCCATTCTTGAATCTAGAAAAATATACAATATAGGCATAATAAATACTTTAAAAATTCTAACCTGAAAATATGTGCCAAAAAAGTGCTCTTTGGCAGATTCTTCGGTTAGCGACAGTGAGACTAAACTTAGTTCTGAATTTAAGCTTTGCCTTGAAGTCATACGCAGGTATAGTGTGTGACCTAGCGGGTTAATATCATGAATCTTCTTTGGTCACCGGTAAAGGTTTAAAACAATTTTCCTGGTTTAATCAAAACCGATATGTCTACAGTACGTTCATGAAATAGATCTAGTTCTCGACACAGATCTCTGATTTCTTGTAGCAATTTTAAAATGCATTTTTATGATTTGTTGTACAAAAAAGATGTTGACCTGACCTGACGTTGCGTGTATAAAAAGTATGTAATCTTTTGTATGGCCTAATTTAATTTTGTCTGAATCTGAGTTATTTTAGAAATTTTGTCGCTCTTTGCTGTGCGCAGATCTTGGTTTCAGTGTTACCAACCATTGGGTAGTTATCGAATTTTGGGGTATTTTTACTTAAAAATCTTTTTTGGTAGATTAGGTATAAAAATAGTTTTAACTGTTCCACATATTAACCAAATTACCAATAACTTTTTTGTTTTCTGGCCAATGTTCCTAAATTTTCCATTATAGATAACTAATAATACTGTATTTCATATTATGAATCTTCAGTTGTTTTGTAAAAGGTAAGATTTCGATTGATGATTTATATTGTTTCGTTATTGTATTGAATTGTGTTTTTAGTACTTGATAAAGCCTTTCAAACGTGGCATTTTTGATAATTTAGACTTTTACTTACATGAGTTCTACAACCCAAGATAAAAAGCAATTCCAAAAAATGTAATTATAATATCAACATATTTACAGATAAAGTTTTTTTATAAAAAAAAACACGTTGGGTCAGACTTGTGTTTTTTATACCAAAGCGGTACATTTTGCAATTGAACAGTTCTTTAGACATTCACAAAGAGCACCTCTCACACTCTGTATTGAACACTTCGATTGGTGTGAAATATGAACATAAAAATGCATTCTAAAGATATTGACTTACGAACCTCAACAATTACAATCGGTTAATGAAAAATTATGCGCAACTCAACATACCACAAAATCTTAAGTATGTTTCAGCAATAAGTGCATGTGAAAATAAATCTAATAAAATAATTTGTGTGTAAGCATGTGCGATGCTTTAATTTTTATGAGTAATTTTTATAGTTCCGATTATGATTTTTATTATATGTTCATTGTATATTTTCATGATTATGACTTCCGTAATAATGCGTAATATATTTATACAAAGAGTCGTATAGAGAAGTATTCTTTCTAGAAAGATTTTATTGTAGTATATTAAAATTATTCCAATATTTATAAAAAAAAATCATGTTTTTCTATGCAAGGTGTTCCAAAAAAAGCTGGCCAAAATTTGTGAGCGAATTGGGGACATCTAATCATGAAAAAAACCTAAATTGTAATTTTTTGAAAAGTCCTTATTTACAAAGATACAGGGTGTTAAAGACTGCCTGAGCACGATTTTTTGAAATATTTTCGAAACGAGTAAAGATGAATTAACCAAATGTAGCATATTTATTCACCTAGTTAAATGTCGTAAACTGACATGAAATTGAATACAAAAGGATGACCATAGGCGCGTAAACGGGGGGGACCTTTGCCTTAATGATAACCTAACTTTTTTTTCTTGTGATTTTTAGTCATTTTGTGTCAAAAATGTGATAAAATAAAGTTTTCTACATAAAAAAGGCATACTTCTTTTTTCTCGAAAAACTGATAGGTTTTCGAGAAATTCGAGTTTGAAAATTTTAGGACAAAACTGGTCCTTAGTAAACAGCATTAATAAAATTTTGGAAAACTTTTCGTTAGCAAACTGTATTTCAATAATTTTATAAATGCTGTTTACTAAGGACCAGTTTTGTCCTAAATTTTTCAATCTCGAATTCCTCGAAAACCTTTTTTCGAGAAAAAAGAAGTATGCCTTTTTTATGCAGAAAAATATCAATAATTTTAAAATACGTACTTTATGACTGCCTACACACTGACTGCTTAGTTTTACGTGAAATTTTTGGTCTTTGAGGTAATATCGAACTTCGACGCACTAATAACTCACCCAGTATATATAATAATAATAATAAAAGACTTTATTGTAATAATGAAAACTACAATTGGCGAAGTTGAAGCATAATGCTTCCTAACTTAACCCTACTTCACATAAGCATCTTATATTCTAACCTAAAGAAAAGAAAAGAAAAAGGAATCACGTAATTCGTAAACATACACATATAATTTATACGGTGTAACATTGTTTCTTAACACTATTGACATATTAGAGAAGGAATCAAGTGACGATCTGTTTCGACCATCATCTTCATTATTTTTATTTATGTGTATATCTCTTTGGGTTTCAGTTCGTTGTAAATTAAAAACTTTTTTTTATTATATGTTTTAAAATAACATTATGTTATATTTTTTATTATTCATTAAAACACAACGTTTCAGCAATGTTTTTGCCTTCTTCAGGTATATGCGATTTACAATCATAATCATAATATTATCCTAATTACAAAAACAGGAAGAAAACATAACATATACTTACATTAAACATTAAATTCTAAAGTTTGAATATCTACTTGTTGTTTAAAACAATAAACAAATTACTATTATAATATGTATAAGTATATCTTATGTTTTCGCCCTGCTTTAACCAATTAAGTTAAATTTTGGTGTATGAGTTTGGGAGAGTCCTAGGATGAAGCCATTAGTTTTTGATTGAAATCGCTTTAGCCCTGTGATAGGGGTGGACATAAACGCCAAATTTTCCAATAACAATAGGGGTCGAGTGATACATAATTTTAAAGCATTTTTATCTGCGTTACAGCGATAGGTTACTTTTGATATTTGCCCCCATAATTCTCGAGAAAATTGCGTTTAAATTTCACCAGTTAGGTAGTTGGAACCTATAACATTTATTAGAATACGAATATAATACAGTAATTTTAATTAATAATTATTACTAAAATTCTGTTTCGTTACCCAGGTCATATAGTTTTGATTATATTATATCTTGTCGGGAAAGTTTTGGGGCGACACAACCTATTTTTTTCTATCCTGAAGGTGCGAAAAAAGAAACTCCCAATAGTTTTTGTGTATTTCTTTGCTACATTAATAACTTAATTAAACTTAGTTGAAATTCAACAAGCACGCCACAATATTCTCGACAATACCTTGCAATAGTATACAAAATTTAGTAAAGATCTGTCAATACCATTTACCAATTAAAATTAAAAAACTACATTATTGGCAGCATTTTAGTCGGCTGCCGTTTCAGTGTAGTTAAGTTCAACTGAGATCTACCATGGTAAAATAGTAGGTCGTGGGCAAATTATATCAAAAACTTGGAGTTATTTAGATCAGTTGGTGAATTAGTAAACAAATATTTTAAAATAAAGTTGTTGTTTATAAACTGTTTAATAATAACTAGAACGCATTAACGTCTATCTATATTATATTTGAAATAATTCTTAAATGAAACAAAGTTCATCTGACCTATTTGACCAACACAGATATAATGTTATCTTGTAAATTTTATATAACAATTTTTTATAACAGAATTAGTCCTTTGTGTTTAGTACATTTGTATTTAAAAATAATAAGTAATTTGTTAATACATAAAATTTAAAAAAAACAGCTCTAAAAAAGTACAAGACATTCATTACTTACTGATTGAAAATGTATTTTTAGACTTTTTTAAAGTTGCAAATGTCAGAAACAAAATTAAACCAAGGAATAAATTATTATTTTGAATTACATATTACATAATTTAAAACTTATGAGTAATACAGTAAGTACAGTGGTGTCAATTAAGTTTTAGTATATGGTAGTTTGGTGAAAATAATATAAAAAAAGTTTTTCTATATTTTAAAATCGCAAATCTGCAGTTATTTCATGCGAACAGAATTTAATAACTTTACTTAAACAAGGGATTATGTTAAAATTGCGGAATTCACCAAATTAGGCAAAAAAAAAAACATGTCGTGGAGCGGTTTTCTCTGACTGTTAGCATCCTCAGGAAAGATTTAAAAGTAAATTAAAATACTTAATTACAAACATGCATGAAACGATATGATTGGTCGACATACAATAATAAGTTTTCGATAGACTTGGCCACGGAATTCTATTACAAAAACGGTCTAAGTTTGGGTTATCTGCTAATTTCTTAATATTCCTATCATCGTATCTTCAAAATCGACATCATTATGTTGAGTATCGAAGTTTTAGATCAAAGATTATAAGTGCAACCTCTGGAGTTTCTCAGGGCTCAGTGTTTGGTCCAATTTTGTTTATGTGTATTATACACGATATTGTGTGTTGTTCTCTGCTTTTTGCAGATGATTTTAAGATTTATTCTTCTAAAGGGAATTTCTCAATTAATCTCTTCACAGTTGACGAAGTTAAAACACTATTCCGACCATATTTGAAAATTTCGAACTGCGGCCGCCAAGCTTTCATTATTTTTGAAATATTGTTCAATATTGAAGACACGTTGTTCTATCGAGGAGGTGCAGGATCTAGGGATGTTGTTTGATAGCAATTTAGTTTAACAAGACATCTTACTGAAATTATTTGGACTGATAGGAGTTTGGGTTTTGTTATGCGAAATGGTAAACGTTTCGTATCTTATAAAACTCTTGTTCTGCTGTATAATTATTTTGTTCACTCATAGCTAGAGTACCTATGCTTCGGTTGTGTGGAATCTCGGTTAGGCTGTGAACTCTGACAATTTGGAGGGAATGCATCGTAGATTTGCGAAATAATTGTGGTTCAAGAGTGTATATATCCATATGCAGAATTTCCTCACGATGATCTTCTCAACCGTTTTAATTTATATTCTCAGACGAATTACCTACTTACAAAAATAATGAAAACATGCTAATTATTTGAAATTGGACTCTTAAACTTTATTGAAAATTCTAGAACTATTTTCAGCCATTTGCAAACTGTTAGTGAGTCCAAATATTTACAATTATTAACACAAATCGGTAATGTTAAATTAACAGAACAAACCTTATGATTACTATTAAACGACTTCTCGTTTATCATAATACATAGTCTCTAGAAATTTTAGTAAATTAAAACTTGGAGCCATCTTGATGTACAGAAACGTATACACTTGATGTATTCGTGTTTTCTTGTTTATGATCTAATCTAAATTATGATTTAATTTAAGATTTTCTTACTATAATTCATACGTAAAACAATGGCATTGTGGGATCAACCAGATTGGGATGAGATCAAACCAATGAATTTTTTTCAACTGCACACATATATTTTCTAAATTTACACCCCGCAGCTACAGATTGCAGCAGTGCTGGAGTCTTCAATCGTCGCAGTCATTATGCCATTGGGTCGGACTTCCAGCTTCTGTCAGAGGTCGTGTGATTGCTGATGTGCAGCAGCTTTACCACGTTAAAAATCTCACGCACAGGCGTATGCCAACGAAGGTTAAGTCCAAACGTAATAGAAACATCTTAGAGCTCACAACAGAAATTCCTAAGTCCAAACGTAATATAAACATCTTGAGTTGGAATAATTCATACTCGTTAGCGAGTGAATGCTGATGATGATTATTTTCTAAATATTGAAGGCAACCCGTATATTGTTAGCAGTCGATCTACATTTGTCCATGAGAAATTTCTTTGAAACATCATAAATAACATTGGGAGATCAAAACCCAATTTCATTTAATTTTTGGGTTAGATGTATAGAGTGAATTCTCACTCGATAGTGGATCCTTTTTAAAAGATTATTTATTTATTGAACCTAACTTCGCCTTTTGACTTACAGATATTTTTTGTAGGTAAATAATGTATGTTAATTTATGGTTATCAACAAAGGATATTATTATTAAAAGATTTTAATTGAATGTGTTGTAAATAGGTTTATATTTATGTATGTTGTACTGTGATGACTGAACTAAATTACTAAGCGAAATAATATTGCAATGATAATATAATCGATGAGGTTGAGATTTACAAACGTATTTTGGTGCATTGCCCACATCATATTTTCCGATAGTTTTTTTAATATTCGACCTTGAAGAAATCGGCTAAGCTTTCAGCCATATCGTTCTTAATAATTTCTAAACAAATCTTCATCAAGGCTTTTTCTTAATTTTATTTATTTTATTCAGTAGTGAACCCCTTTATTATAATTATATTTACATATTTCATTATGAACGGCACTGTTAAAAAACGAGAGTATGCAAGAGGCTGACATAAAAAAAATTATTATTTCGTATAAAATATAATCTGAGGCGTCTGGTACTTGCATTAAAATATTTTACATCATAAAAGGTTAATAATTTTCGTCTGTGTGGTGAACATAAATGAAATCATACAATATGCATATTATGTAGTTGTTTTACCATGTATGGTAATGGGGTCATACAGTTTTGTGAAAATCATTATCGATGTTATTAATTACAATATTTTGAAAAAAAATATAGATTTATTAGTATTGTTTATATGAGAAATAACAATTTTTTATGAAGCCGATAGGGAGTTTTATACGATCATATCTGTGATAAGACTAACGATATTTGAGTGCCCTGAATGCAAAACTCGCCTAATGGATAAGAAGTTATTTTGGAAAAATAAAAAAAACCCAATTGCCTCAATATTTTGGGGTCATTTTGATACAAATAATGTCTTAGATCCTATTTTATTTTAAAAATATATAAGAAACAATTTTTTATTAGTGCGTGTTTTTCTCTTATCTAATATTAGGAGAAAATTTGTTTACCAAAAATACAAAACAAAACTTTCAACTATATTTTCTGAAGTGTTGTCTTATTCCGGTCTAGTTTCTTTAAGGAAACTTACACCAACACACTTGTTGTGTGAATTTTCTTTTTTGAATAATTTAATTGAGAGGTTAAGTGGACTGCGGCAAAGATTATAATCTTGAGGTCTTACCTACATACACACTGATCAAAATGACGAAACGTTAATAATTACTAATAGATAAAGCACCGTTTGCTAGACATGCGCTCTTGGATTAAACGCATTGCAAAAATAGACATTTTAATCCAACGCTTTAATTTGCATTAAACTAAAATGTTTAAACCAGGTTTTTCGTGCTCAAAAGTTAGTCTAGTCCAATAATTCTTGGAAACAATATACACTGTGTCCAAGATAAGAATGGGATAGCATCAAAATCTTGGAAACGGCGGGAGTTACAATGTCGGTTAAATTAAAAAATTTTTGTATATTTTAGACATCTTTTAACTTATGTTTTCAAAAGTAAACTAACTTTAGCCGTTTTCGAGAATTTTTGAAATACGATTTTTTGCGATTTTAGTTATTATTTATTTCTGACATTATTTTTACAAATATAAAAAAATGAAAAGCCCTTTCTCATTGTTATTTTTTGAGTAGAATAAGACAGCGTTTACAAATTTTCTTCTTTAATGCGACCCTGGATTTTTTATTGTTAAATTTAAAGGCATTTTCAGGTGGTACATCACATGTAATGGTTGAAACAAGTTTTCAGTATTATTATTTAAAATTATTCAAGAAAAAATCGCCATAGTTGGCACTTAACTGACTGAACGCAGAATAGTGGTCTTTGCAAAATCATTCTTTCGTTGGTAACACTTATTCAGTACGCGGTTTTTTTCTTCAATTCAAGATGGTTGGGCATTGCACTTTGGGGAAAAATTTGCTATATGAAAGCAGGCAGATCTGGCTAAGTGGTCTGCCACAAGAGTTACTAATCAACTTCATTTCTTTACACAATCAGCGATTCAACTCTAGACAGTTTTTTTACTATTAAAAACTTCTGTGTACTGCTTGACAGCGGTCTGAGCTTTCTGTTTTATACATTTATGGTTTCCAAAGTTTTGAGCTTCATAAACATGTGCGCTATATCATTTTAACAATAATGATATAAATACCAGATATCTTTAACGTTTTAGAGAGTGAATGAATTTCATCGTGGAATAGGTACTAATTTCTTTCAGATAAACGTACATCGGGACAATTAAGAATTTATCGGAACACCACCAAAATGTTCACCATTTTTTGGTGGTGCGTTAATTTCTTGGAGAACTGTATGTTAAAATGATTAATGAAAAACAATTATCTTAAAAAAGTAGTCCATCCTGGAGTGGAGTAAGTTAATTTAATGGGAATAAAAGTCAACCTCCACGAAAATGAAATTCTATTGTTACCAAACATGTTTCGGAGCTTCAAGCTCCATCATCAGTGGCATTACAAACAAACAATACAAAAGCATTGCTATGTGCTAAGAACAGAAAATACAGTTTCCAGAGCAATGCCTTCGGGTCATTTCATGAAAATGGATAAAATAAAATTTTCATGAAATGACCCGAAGGCATTGCTCTGGAAACTGTATTTTCTGTTCTTAGCACATAGCAATGCTTTTGTATTGTTTGTTTGTAATGCCACTGATGATGGAGCTTGAAGCTCCGAAACATGTTTGGTAACAATAGAATTTCATTTTCGTGGAGGTTGACTTTTATTCCCATTAAAAAAAAAAAAAAAAAAAAACAATTATTATAATTTTGCTTTATTATCAGATTGTTTTTCTGATTAAATAAACATTCTTAAAAGGAAGCATTTTTTCAAACCTCAACTTTTCCTAAGTCAGTAATAATAAATATGAAAATTAATAGGTAGCAATAAAAATGCACTAAAACGTTCATACTCGAGGTGCAAACTATATACAAGTCTAAAATTGGAAAATAGGTTAAATCCTATAATCAGCATAAGCAAGTTAGTTAAAATAAATTGATTCAATTCTTATATTGATGTATAATAACACTTTCGCTAAATTTCAAAATAAATTTATTTATTTTTCCACTTTGAATGGTAACAAAAGTTTATTTTCGTTAGTTTACGATAGGTAGGTATATAGGCTGATTGTGTATTAGAAATCTCATAAATTTTTGTTTGGTAATCGATATTTTTGGATATCGCAATAAATTTCGTGTTTTGAAGTGGAACAAATGGCCGTGCAACGATTTTTGCTTTGTATTTCTATGTATAATGGGTATTTTTGTGTAGTAAAACGGTTTAATATTGTAAAAATAGTTTTAGATGAAATCTGATCCAGATAATTATCAAAAGGTATTTGACTTTTCCATGAAATTTAATGTTTGTAAATTTTCAAAATATGTAATAAAATTCGAATAAAAACAGTTGTTTATTATCAAACTAAAAAAACAAATGATATAAAAAATAATAAAATATCAGCTAATTTCCTTGTCAGGCAACAGGGTCCAGGAAAAAAACTACAAATGTCATAACACAGCTCTTGCGAATATGTGTCTTATGGTTTGACTCTATACAAGTTGGCATGCATTCTAACAAATTGAAAAGTTGTGCATGACGTAATCCAACGCATATTTCTTATTTTAAGCAACAGATAAGTAGGTAATTATGAGATTTTTAAATTAATTTTAACGTTATCGGTATTAGAAAAAAATCTTAAATCTATATTGATTAGAGCTCTTGAATATATAGCTTATATGTTGTGGCAAAAGGGCAATGATTCATGTAATGTATAAAATTTAATGATAATAACTTAAAAGTAAGTAAGTAAATTAAAATAAACCCCGATAATAATGCAACTAATTGAATTTAATCCATTCAGTACAACAGATTCGACTATTCTCTAAGAATATAATCATCTAACTGATCACTCTACTTTTGGCATCCAAATTGAAACTTGTACATTCAGCCTTTTTTAAAATCTCAGTCCTTGACATGTTTAGAGTGTGTTAACATAAACAAAAACTACAGAAAGTGCAGTGCCCTCTCTGTTGAGGAACCATGTTTCATATGATATAATGATTGAAATATAAGTAATAACACTCTCAATATTATAGCAAGAGTTAAAATAAACAATTGCGGGTGGTATTCGAAAGAACAACAACTATTCATTTTACCAATTTTAAAATTAAAAAATATATTATTTTCATCACAATGGAAACTATATAATTTTGAATCGCGGCTCAACAAAATATTATAGTATAATTGTATACCGTATGATATATTTAGTCTGAAAAACTGTAAATATTATTTGCAGTGAAACAGACTTAACAGGGTGGACACAACCGCAAAATTTTCAAGCAGTAGGGGTCGAGTGATACATCATTTTAAAGCATTTTTTATCTGCTTTACAGCAATAGATCACTTTTGATAGTTGCTCCCATAATTCTCGAGAAAATTGCGTTTAAAATTTCACCAGTTAGGTAGTTGAAATCTATATTCTTATAAGAATATGATATGATATGTAATTGAGTACTTTAACACATTAAGCGTGCGCTTCGCATGCGGAAGTTATAATAATAACAATAAAAATCGTTAAAAAAATAATTTTACCATAAAAGGTGTTATATGGATTTTTTATGCGAAAACCAGGACGGATATCACATTATGTAATTTCATTTGTAGAAATAATGTTTTCAATCATAACATAATATTCAAGCAAACGATATACCTACCTATACATTAAGTCGATTTTGAAATGAAATCTTACATTGAAGGGCTGTTAGTCATTAAACATATCTTATTACAATTAAAATACAACATTTTTAAACAGGGTTCTGTGGCGTCATTGATAGAGCGTTTGCTGCGCATGCGGAAGTTTATGGGTTTGAATCCCAACTCTGGCAATATTTTTTTTAGAATTTTTGAATAAAGTAGTTAGTTTGTTATGTTATTTATTGGAAATAATGAAAATAATACAATTATAATAATAAAATGGAGGCAGATTCTCTTCTTTTCTTTCTTTTGTAAATATTTTGGGTTTTTCGCAGTTTTGTGTAAATTACTTTTAGTTATTGTTTTGTTTAAAATAAATTTAATGTTTGAAAAAGCTTTGTTTTATTGCGAATTCTTATTGAACCGTTTAAGCTAGACCCTTCAAATATGGTATTTTTGGAATCAGGAGAAAAAATCTTTAATAATAAAATATAATATACAGGGTGTTACATTTAAAAATATATAACTGTTATTTCTAACGCGTTACTGAGACACCCTGTATATACGATAATATATTATATATGATGATTATAAGCACAATTTTAAAAACGTTTTTGAAATGAATAAAAAAATCGCCGTG
Organism: Apoderus coryli; assembly: GCA_911728435.2. Taxonomy (NCBI): domain Eukaryota; kingdom Metazoa; phylum Arthropoda; class Insecta; order Coleoptera; family Attelabidae; genus Apoderus; species Apoderus coryli. The sequence goes on along the minus strand of OU452206.1, from coordinate 7,506,011 downwards.
TTACCTAAAACATTGATTGTGCTTGGAGGGTGATGAGACGCCGGAACGTCTATTATGTGCTTGTCCAGTTCCAGGTAGTAGAAAAAAAATGACTTCATTAAGAAGATTAAGCTGCTGCGTGAAATATAAATAGGTATGAGCCACAATAGACCCTCGGTGGTCGTAGTGGAGGGTCGGGGCAGACCAGCTCATGTGTTCTACTATAATCTTTTGAATGGCTTTGGTATAATCCTAGAATCTTAAAAAAACTACTGAATTACCGGCAAGGGGATGTTAATGACAATTAAAAATATTATGAATAGTTCACCGATAGAAATCGGGGCAAGGTTCAAAGACTTCTCTACATTTGCCAATACATGAATATCAAATTAATATAAATATTTGTTTAAGCTGCAAACTTTTATATTTGTGATGACTGAAATAAACCTACACCTCAATAGATATATACCCATTAAATGATTATTACATACTTGCTAATTTTGTAACAGTTTGTAAATGTTTATGTAATTTTTTCTAACCATACTATCCATAATAAAATTGACTATAGGTACCAGTCATGACTGTGTGTTATTAATAATTTTCTCTATACTGGAATTGAACGCCCACACTAGCTGCACAAAACATTTATTTACACCTGTTAGTTTGTTACACGCAAAATGTATTATTTATTATTATAAATAAAATATTGAATTAAGCTTATTTACGAATACGTTATATGAAAAGTACGCACTTTAACATAAGGAGTTCTGTAGTAGGTCTCTTTTCCGCTTTCTGTCTTTTATTAAAGGTTAACGTATTTTTCCGTCGACCGTCAATTATGTATTTTAACGCACTCAAAATCGTTCATTAATGACCCCTATTAACGATTCAACGATTTTCTATTAATCAACGATTTTGTTATACTGCAACCAAACATACAAACTTATCCAGTAAACCTTTTGAAATGAAGTAGCTGTTAGTACTATCTGTCATTGTATGTCATTATTTATTTTATTGTTATAATATCTTAAAATTCTATGTATAATTTAAAATTAAAAGATGGACATTGACGAAGTACGGTCGACGGAAAAGCTTTGTAACCAACTCGTGAATTGAAATGTCGATTAAGAATCTCGAACATTAACGCGCTCGCTCCGTTCGCGCGTTAAACTATCTCGATTGTTAGTCGCCCTTATTAATACACTTGTTCTTTAAATAACTATTAAGGTTTATTTGTGAGTTTTTCTATAAAATAATTGTTTACAGAAGTACTGAGTTATTTTCCATTCTCTTCTATCGCATCCGCACATAATATATTAGCGGTCACCCTGATTACCATGGGCGTAGCCATGGTGTTTCCCAGGCTGGGGCCAGAAAACGGGGAAACTCATCTTAACATAACAAATTTATTAAAAAAACATGTTGGCTTCATAACTCATAAGTAATTTATTTTAGCATTCTTAAACTGATCCTTCGCATTTAGAACTCTTTTTCGATGGACACTCATAATGCAAAATCCAACAAGGCGTTGTTCCAATATTGTTGACCGTAATCAAGTTTTTGCCCGAGGCTGAATGATCTTTCTATTGTGCAGGTAGTGCAAGGTTGCGCGAGTGAAATTTGGAGCGCTTTTTTATAATGCCTGAGTACAACGATTGCGCCTCTTTAACTAGTTCAATTCCTTTTAACTCCGAGTCTGACATTTTTTTATACCATAGTTCCACTTCCACAGCCAAAATCTCGTTTAAGTTGTAGTAGTAACAAAATATTTTAACTTTATTTAAAAACTCAGCAAATAGTAAAGCAAGAAATACGAGTATATTAGGGTGTAATGAAAGCAACTCGTAGGCTGGCAGTTTTTCATTAGAGAATCGCTGTCCTAAAGACATTATCATATTATACTACTGCTAGAGGATTTGCACGAAGCGTTTGTCGATTTGTAACTCTCGGCATTTTAAAGTTCGTATTAATGTCAATTTTTTCGGCTTCTTTTATTATGTTTAGGCTCTCGTTATTAATATTTTCCCGGTGGGTTCTTAAAAGGTAAAATTTTGACTGCAAAACATTTACAACTGGTTGCATAAATGCAGAACATTTTGCTATTAAGCAGACATTAACAATAAACTCAGAAATTGAAGCAACACAATGCATTTGAAAAGCAGCTTTTCTCGTAGCTGCATTGCCATCTGTTGAGAGCGTTCTTAAAACTGCCACGATTTTTACATAATGCTCCCTAAAAATAGCGATGCTTCTGTACTTTTGAGACCAGTGGATCTCACAGAACATCGGCGGCACGTTTGGAACGAATTTTCGCCGAAGTGGGGTTTCTCGGAAAAATCTTATTATTTCTTTTATTGTGGCAAATGTATTTCGAATCACTGCTAACTGGTTTAAATCGTTCACCAATAAATTAAAAATCGAATCGATCGAAATCGAACTTTTTAGGATCCGAATATATCTGACATAGGGTAGGGTGGGGCAGTTTGGTACGCTTTTTTTCGATAGCCTGTACTTAGTAACCAAAAACATTTAATGAACAGTCATATGGAAGAATAGCTACGTACATATATCGGCAATTCATTTTTATAAGTAAAAGTAAAAATATAGAAGCAGTTTTAATGGAAAACTATCCTGAGACAAAGTTAGTTATTTTTCCAATGTGCCCCACCATGGGGTAGTTTGGGACCATGGTGGGGTACTTTGGGACAATGGGGTGCTCTATGGGACAACTAGCTCCAAACTATCCACCGTCCTGGAGTGCAACATCAAAATGTATGTAGGAAGCCAACCTACTAGTACTACACGATACTTTTTTTGGTTTTGGTAATTTATCCACTATGTCCTTATAAGGACCGAACCAATGGCCTCCAGAATCGGGTAGAAAAAAACATAGTATATAATTTCACTATTGATTCATCTGGATCACTGACATCTTGAATGCACTCCAAGTAGTCATATATGGTTCTCTTGGTAGTAAATTTAACCAAAAAAAAATCTTATACATCAATTTTTGTGTCGTCAAGTAGTCCTTCTCTTTCATAGTCTTCGTTCATATCTGAATCCGATAAAAGATCTTTCACTTCATAAGACGCATCTGCATCACTTGATGAAGAGCTTAATTTTCTTTTGGAAAGTTTAGACTTTATCTTGGAGGTTTTCCCTTTCAGACATTTAACTGATAAAGTTGAACTGGCTTTCTCTTTTATGTTTTTGTTTCCCAATTTCACCTTGCTGGAACCATTTCTGTCCCCTATATTTCGTTCGTTCGTTGCCTTTAATTGGTGTTCCTCCCTTCTCTGTGTTTTTAGCTCAATTTCATTTTTCTCAGGCGTGTTGGTGTAAAATAATACACTGTCCCAAACTGCCCCTACAAATTTGTCCCAATCTGCCCTAAACAGCATCATCGCGTAAAACATAAAACCATTAATTTACTGTTCTACTTGGGTTTTGTGTCTATGCTCTAAACTTAACCTCACACATCCTGGATTATTGTAGACAAACACGAAAATCATCATGCACTAGTTACCTACTCTATGTTCTTACAAATAAAATGTTATAATACTTACGTTCGACTTACGAATTTTTTCACACGTGATAAAATTTAAACGCGCTTTCAGATTGAATTGCTTATTATGCACATTCGAATAACACTTATTGAGCAATACTGTAGCGCAGCAGCGGTAAATTCAGTAAACGCTAAGGCGCTACATTTGAACGGTCCCGAAGTGCCCCATGTACCAATGTGCCCCATCCTACCCTACCCAGTTAAGAGGTTAAGGAAGTAAGTAGGGTAGGATCATTTGAATTTAATTTTTTTAGTTATATAATTTTATTTTTTTTTTTTTTTTTTTGTAGGGCAAGCGCTCCACCCTGCCCCACCCTGACTACGACCATGCAGATTACAATTATTATTATCATAACATATTATAAGCAAGTAGCTAATTTCTATATTATATCATAGATATATTAAACCGTCATATTCATTGCCGTGTTCCTATTTAGATTTACAATTTATATTATTTTCGATAGAAGTAAGTATATTTATTTTAAATAGGTAGACATTTTTTATACACGGTGTTTGACGGTCGATGGTAGGTTAGACGTTCATGGAAAACGGGCCATACTTAGGATTATTTTGAGAATTTGGTTACTTAATACTATATACCCATCTTGAACTGTTTTTTAATAACTATTTTTCTTTTATATTAAATTTTTGCTGGTCAAAAACTTCGATAGCTTCCCCCCGGTTGAAAATCACTTATATTATTTTATATTGCATAAAAGAATGTTCAGCTAAAAGCAACAAATTTATTTTATTACATTACTTTTTACTTTATACCAACGAATCGAATAGACTACTTATCAACCTGTACTCTGTACCCTATACCTAACCTAACTAGAACACAAAATAAATAATGTAAATTCCGCGGCAACAAAAAAAAATAAGCTTGACAGGTTTTATTTCTTATTTAGATTATTTAGTGGACGTATTGGTTTTCGATTCTACACTTCGTAATTTAGTTATCGATTATCCATTAAAATTTTATAGATTTTAAAAATTAGTTTAACAGCAAAAAAAAACAAACTTCGCAGTCTTTGCAGCGACAAGTAGTATATAAAATGTATTTAAAAATTTCTCTCACTGCACATGCCTATTTATGTGGAAGCTAGCCTCAATGCCGAATAATATCACGTATATTATGTCTCTGGAGGCTGTAGTAGTGTAGCCTCCGCCGTGTAGGGGGCGGAAATGTGGATAATTCTGCTATCGTTATTATGTCGTGGTGTAGTCGTTTTGCATTTGTATTTTACGTATTGAATATGCATAATGACAAACTTTAAAATGAGAGTACCGTTTGCGCGCTACTAATTCATGTAAATTAACTTAAAAATGTCATTGCATTATGTTATGATTGTAATTGTTTATTACTGATTCAATCAAAGAACTTTATTATTATTATTTGCTGAGGAGCCTTAGTCTCCCTGGCCTCCTTCGACAAGTAGCCACTGGGAATTCATGAAGTTCTTGCAGTAATTTGTCAACGGCCATCACACACTCGCCGCCTACATGCCAGTTTGTACCTAGACACAATACTGCTGCCGTCGCGACTCCCAGATGCCTGCCGGGCTTTTGAGAGTGACGTTTGGACCTCTCCTTCGTTGGAATACGCATGTGCGTAAAAATTTTTTAACGTGGTATTGCTGCTGCACATCAGCAATCACACGACGCCTGACAGAAACTGAACTCCAACCCCATGGCGTAGTATCTACGATGATTGGAGCCTCCAGCACTGCTGCAATCTGTGGATGGTGTGTCAATGAGTGAGTAAGAAGGTGGATCCGCATCCTGAACTATGCTGAAGGGCATGAGATGGAGTCCCTCTGATGCGACGTATAACGAGATCAAAGTCGTTCATTTAGTTGCCGCACTGTTGCGGCTAGAAGCAGTACGGCTCGTAAATAACAAAATATAAAATTTTTGCAATAAATGCTGAAGATGTTGTTCATTACATTCTAAACATTATTATGTTGTAGTAATCAATCTCATATGTTGTTATAAAATATTATAAATTGAGCAGTATTGTTAATATTCGCTAACAAATATGCCGAATGCCGCCGTATCGTTCAAATATGCTATAAAATTACTCCTTTTCTATTATTATTATTATAATACAATTTTTCCTCTTCACCGCTGCCTCGAAGAAGGAAAAAATAAAGATTATGAAAATATGCCATAGAAATAAAAAGGATTAATAGTATAATTATTAAAATTACCTGCTTCTCTGGTGAGATATTAATTCAAGTAGTCAGGCAATGAGTTCTACATGTCTTTTTCTATAACCTCCCAATAAATGTAAAATAAATTATACCTATTTAACATGTTTATTCCAGAGAAAATGTGGCGGATGTCCAAATGGTTATAAATGCGATTGTAGAGGTATTAAAGGAAAACCTGGAAATGAAGGATACCAAGGTATGCAAGCACCTCAAGGAGATCCAGGTGATATTGGATTTCCAGGAGCACAAGGGCCGAAAGGTGAAAAAGGATCTGATGGAGAATATGGCAGTGCAGGAGAAAGAGGCGCTAGGGTAAGTCCATTTTTCACTCTACTCTAAAAATTACATAAAAATATTGATATTACCAAGAAAAGTAAAAAGCTAAATGTAAAATCGTTTTGTTTAATACCATTTAAAAAAATATGTATTTTATTTATTGATAACAAGATGGTTTTGGCGACATCTAGTGTGAGCAGGCAATATGCCCGGTGAAACACAGTTCACAAAAGATGGCCGGACAAGAAGTAACAACTCCATTAAATCCTATATTGCCAACACTAGATACGCCCTAATTCCCTGGCGGGAGGCTTTATTTACGAATTGCTTGTTACATAACTGAGAGTATTGTTACTTTATGTAACAAGCAATTCGTATTTTATTTATTTCCCAAAAATGTCAAATACTTGCGTCACAAGTTGACCGTTATGTTTTTTTAAGAGATCCAGTACTACTATTTGTTAATATGAAGAATCTTTAATGTTACACCAATTAAAATTCTCCAAACTGCTTGCATTTCGTGTTATTTGGAATAATAAACTTGTTGTTTTATTCTAGGGTGACATCGGATTTCGAGGAGTCACAGGAGTCTCTGGCCAACCAGTAAGTACCTACCAATATACGCAGTGATAGTTTTTTAACACGGAACATAGGAACATGCATTAATAATAAAACACTCTACTAATTTTGATCTACTCTTGTTGATTTGTTTGTCACTTTTGACAGCAATATAAATTTGCAAGTTATTTTAAAATGGAACATAAACAATTTTCCATTGCTATTGTAACAGAGAAATTTAGCATGCCTAGACAGTGACCATTGCTGTCATAACTAATTTTAATGTCACACACATAATATGTTCAAAAATTTACTATTTGTTGGGTAAACTATGCACACAAAAGAAGAAAGAATTCAATTGGTAAAAGAAAATAAAAATATTTCTACAAATGACATAGCCGAAATGACTAATGCCAGTCAGACTCTTGTAATGAGGTCTTTAAAAAAAGAAAAATACGTTTCGTATAGGTAAGTATCAAAATCATCAGGAGTTGAATCAAGGTGTTAGAGGAACAAGAATGGAATGTTGCTTCACATTATTTGAAAACACTAACCATAATCCTGAAATACTGCAAAAATTTTTTACGGACGAATCCATGTTTACACTTAACGGAAAGTTCACAGACAAAATTATCGTTATTGGAGCCTCTAAAACTTACACGTTTACTTCAAGAGGGTGTTTTACTATTAATGCATGTTCCTATGTTCCGCGTTAAAAAACTATCATTGTATAAAAATATGATTCTTGATTACACTAAAAAAATGTTTTACTCAGGGACAACAAGGTGGCTCTGGTGTGCAAGGCGCTGTTGGTTTAGATGGTTGTAATGGAACTGATGGAATCCAAGGTCCACCAGGTATATTGTCAAATCTGTTTTACCGGCATGCCTTTTTAACCTTGGGCGATGAGGGGAGTTTGAGACAATTTGCAGCCATTTCATTTTGATGTTTCATCTTTTATAGAAAATTCATTTAGATCTGTGAATAAAGTCAAACATATGATTATGAGACGTAAATCTATATTACTGAAGACAAACTGCATAATTCAGTACTATTGATTCTATGCAGAGGGTGACCCATATATGTATATTTTTTAAATGGCACTCCCCATAACTGTATAAGCTAACCTAATAATAATGGATTTTTTTCTTAGGATCAGGTTCGAATTAAATACAATTTTTGAGTGAAACAATTATCGTTATCACATGTCAGTCTTCTACGTTTCGGCTATGTACAATTGCCTTCTTCAGGTACATTTTCAAATAATAAATCGTCTCCTGTTCCAACAAAAAATTGGACGCCTGCAATTTTTCATACATTTTGTTTGAAAATGTACCTGAAGAAGGCAATTGTACATTGCCGAAACAGGTATTGTTTCACTTCAAAATTGTATTTAATTCGAATCTGGTCCTAAGAAAAAAAAATCCATTATGAAATAAAGACGGGTTCATGAAAAGAAAAAAATATAGCCTAATAATGAATTACAATAGGTATTAAAGATTTTTTTTCAGACAACGTATCACTTATTAAACAGGGATATCAGAAAGTTATAACCGCTTTAATATCAGAATCATGAAAGAATTGAGATCCATTGACCTCGTATCTATTTTATGATACTCTATTTATGTTTGATTTTATTAAAGTTTCTTCAAAAGACGAAATAAAATATTTGTCTCTCTTTAAATGAAACACCCTTTATTTCATTGTACAATTTGTCACATTCAAGTATTAAGTACATCAAAATACGAATTCCAATGATTTGCGTTAGAAAGGTATTCCAATTTTAGAGGGTGTACCAAAAATACTGGAACAGCAGTGTAACGCTCTAGCGCCGCGTTTTGGGTGAGAATGCTAAAGACAAAAGTTGTAAGATTTTTCCAAGGCAACCTTAGACACTACCCTCACTTCACAAATTAAAGTCCGATTTTTTAACTAGAACCTGGTTACTTTGAAATACCGTTACCGGAACTAATTAGAACGAAAAATTCTTCATCCAATTATGATCTTAAATGAGGTCATCACGTTTTGTACTTATTGCCAAACTGTCAATAGGGAACATTTTGAACAGTCACTTAATTTCATTAGATGGGACTTACCCACCTTGCCCAATTGACCGGCAGTGCTTCACCTCACATTAATTATTAATTTCGCTTGCCATAGTTGGCTGGAATTTTTCTCCTTGCCTCCTACTTTCTTTTTCATTTGGCTCATCTCAGTGGTCGTCACGCTTTTATAATGTGACCTTATAGATAACCCCCAAGCTCAAACGGAACGTCACTTGAGTCATATCTGGATGTAAAATTTTCCGCTCTTTTCACTTCCAGAGTCAAAAAATCTAACTCAATCTCGAAATGTCCTTGAATAGTGAATTCGTCACCTGATTACCTCGGTAAAATCATACAACCCAGAGAGTTACACTCCTGTTCCAATACTACACCAAAAATTGTGACACAATAACGTTTTGCTTTAATTTTTAAGGTACTTTTGGTAGACCCGGTATTCGCGGTTTGCCTGGACCTGAGGGAGCTCAAGGTATGCGTGGAGAACCTGGTGATGGTGGTGGTAATTCACTTGGTGTCAAAGGAGAACGAGGTGTGTCCGGTATTGATGGTGTACGTGGTAAAATGGGTCCCAGAGGACCTGTCGGACCGCCTGGATACCAAGGAGCTCCAGGGCTAATGGTAAGTGAGAGAAAAAATCTCAATTTTCCAATTAATTGTAGGCAAGTCTTCAACTTCCTGTTTCTTACTAGGTCATAGTTTAGAACATACCTTCTATGACTAGTTTTCAAGCAACAACAAATATTTAATCATGGCTCATAATATTTGTTTATCCTGCTCCGAAGAATGCATGTCTTTATAAAAATAATTTAGAACTGCTTGAAGCAGTGATTTTGTCGAATATTAATTTGATTAAGCCACATCCCTCCTCTCCCTCCCTCCCATGTAGCGAACTTTTGGCTTAGCACAAAGTTAGATAACACGTTTTACCACTTCACCAAAATCTAGACCGGTGATTTTCTAACAGTGTAAGCGAAACGGGCGTGAGTGTATTGGTGAAGTGGTAACACGTGTTTTCAAACTGATAATTGACTTTTCATTCATACAACTTTCCTTAAACCTTAACAATGTTCTTCAAATAGCTAGCCCTAACCTAAGGTATAATAATATTTAAATTATTTTCATATTTTTAATAAACTTTGATTTAAATATTAGGGATTACCTGGTGAATCTGGTCCAAGAGGTGGCCCAGGTAGTCCTGGCGATAATCGAACTGGACCAGCTGGCCCTCTTGGAGATGTAGGTGATCAAGGGGATAAAGGACCCCCTGGTGAAGGTTCATCAGCACCTTATGAGGAGCCATATAATAACATGTATTTAAAAGGAGTAAGCGGTGATAAAGGTCAAACAGGAAGACAAGGTGAAATGGGTTATAAAGGTATCAATGGAGACAAAGGACCATTTGTAAGTTCGCCATAATTTCTCTTGTATAGTATTTCAATATCAAATCAAATTTAAATATAGGGTCAACCAGGTCTTAAAGGGGCAAGAGGGATGAAAGGGGAACAAGGTAATGATGGCCCTTCCGGTAAACAGGGACGACCTGGACCACACGGCCCGTCAGGAGAAAAAGGAGATAAAGGAGCTCCTGGTTACGAAGGATTGCCTGGAACTGATGGAAACAAAGGTATTTATATATATATATATTATATTTATTATACGAGGTGCGGCTATTAAATAATGGGACTGCTTATGAAAAAGAGTTTTATTGTAAAAATTATTCTACAGTCGAATGCGCCTTTTCACTGTACTCCCCTCCCGTCGCAACACACCGCTACATTCGATTTTTCCATTGGACAAAGCAATGCTGAAACTCTTCTTTTGTGAGAGCATTTAGGAGCACCGGCGATTTTCGCTTCACCTCTTCGATCGACTCGAACCGAGTTCCTTTTAAGGCAGACTTGATTTTCAGAAAAAATAAACAAACAAGGTGCTAAATCAGGCGAGTACGGAGCGTGTTCGAGCACTGGAGTGCCTATAGCGGCTAAATAACACTTCACAGACAACGCGTTATGGGCAGGCGCGTTGTCCTGGTGCAAGATCCACGACTTGTTTTTCCACATCTCCGGCCGTTTCTTACGAACTCGCTCTCGCAATGTTGCCAAAACTGTCATATAATAAGTTTGGTTTACAGTTTGACCTTCTGGAACCCATTTAATCATCACCTAAAATTTTTTACCACTTCACCTAAATTTTGATTTGGACATCCTTGCTTTTGTCATTCTTGGCGATGGATATCCAGATTTCATCGCAAGTGATGATGTATTCCATCAATTCATGCTCTTCATCTAACCTCTCAAGAAAAGCTGAGCAGATCTGTTGACGGAAGAGCTTTTGTTCGGGGTCATATTTTTGGGACCATCTTCGCACAGACTTTCTTCATGTTCAATTCGTCATGTAACATTTTTTCTAACCGTTTCTTTATCGGCGTTTACAATCTCAGCAATCATCGGAATGCTCATACGACGATATCCGCGCACAATTTCATTGATTTTGGTCACTGCGGAGTTGAAACAGACCCAGGTGGACCTGGACTTTGGTCATCTTAGATGTTCTCTCGGCCTTCAGACAACCTTTTATACCATTCGAAAACACGTGCACGAGATAGAGAATTCTCACCGTAGACCTCTTTCAACAATGTTTAACTTCTTTAGGAAAAAAACTACTACAGCGACAAGAACGTGTTGTCGTAGTGGCGTAACAGACACTACACGCTAACCAACGCACCATTAGTTTCGCTCCCTGTCCCCCTAGGACGCATTCTGCGCGCGCAGTTTCGTTATTTAATAGCCAGACCTCGTAAATAAACGAAAGAAAGATATTCAACTAAGTTTAGACCATTGAGATATAAGGAGTCGCTATAAGCATTATTTTACATTGTACACAAACGGGTGCATTGGGTGGGGCGTAATCGTATATCAATATGGCGGATTCTCCAGAGCCGCATTAACTATTTTTGTTGACGTTTTTGCTTTTAATTTGCAGCTTGGGTTTATACTTTATTTTGAAATATTATACAGTGTACAAAATACTTAAATATAGGTAATTATTGATATTTGATACCTAAATACAGGAATAAAAGACGTTAGTACTTTATAAATTATATATTAATACCCCTTAAACCAAACAATTTTATTTAAATGTTGCGCTATGCTTATCCACTTTATTTTTACTTAAATAATACATCCTGGTATTAACATATTTAGTCGCAATAGATTTGATCAGTAAATGTATATGGTTATCAAACTCTGATTGATCAAAACCGTGCACAACTAAATTAGGAAAAATATTACTATTTACAAATTTTAAAACAAGGTTTATTATGAATCCTGCGGACAACTTTTCATTAGTAGCTACTACACGATTTTTTATGATCTTTTCGGATTGGAAGCAAACGTCTAAAACATCTTTTGAAGGAATTTGTAAATCCTTTTTTGCCTTCATTTTAATAAAAAAATAACACTTATTAATGCATCTCGACATTCTCTGCAAATAATTTGCTTCTTTAAACTAAAAACAACAAATCCAGCAATATAAACAATAATGAATTTCGAAAATTCAGAAAATGGTCCAGGAAGATAATCATGATCTGGATAAATTATATTTGTGTACATTTCTCGTTGGTATCCAATTAATTCGAGACACATATTCTGTCCAGATATGTCTACGAGCAGGATCTTTAGGAAATCTAAAAACCAGAATATGTTTTTAACACACATTTAGGGGTCTTTTTTGCTAGAAAGTGATGAAAAAGTAGAGAGTTTGAGAGTAGAAATCAAGTAAAAGAATTTGTAAAAAAAAAATAAACTACAATGTACGTGTCAATTGTTCAGTGCAGAAAGAGAATGCTACCAGACTCCTATAATAATGTGTTTTAATAAGTTCGTCTAAAAAAACCCTAAATACGTCCATGTACAATGTTTACAATATTTGGTACATACCTATGAAACGTTATTCCTGATATTTTCTGGTCGATTTCACTTCTACTACTGCAACTACGCACAGCACAGGACACCATTATAGTATATTGTCAAATAACCGTCCAAAAAAACACGAAAAACTTAAGTAAACTTGTAAAATACTCGTAAATAACACTATAAACTTGAAAGCACGACAAATGATAGAGGTCGTATACCAATATGGCGTACCTTCACCCGCTTTTGGCCACGTTAGAGCGCCTCCCCCCACCTCAATGGTTTAGACTGTCTAATACTTACGAAATGCAAAAATTCCCGCGACTCCAGTGGGACTCGAACCCACATCTCCCGATTGCCGGTCAGGTGTTCTACCAATTGAAATACCATGGCGCATAGTGGAAATCTCCTTCAATTCGTAGACTTACATTATGCATTGTGTGCAGTGCTAAGTCTCGTAAGAATAAATTAAAATAGAACTTAAATAACATATTTTATTTAGATATACAGGGTGATTCATTGGTAAGTGTACATACTTAAGATGCATAATATGTTTTGGCTCTTACAATTTTAAGACTAGAGGCTCCAGAAAATGTTTTATTACTTATAAGTATTTAATATGCTTCTAGCTTATACATCTTATAATATAACGGAAACGTAAAAGAAAACTTAGCGATTTATTAAAAAAACTGGTAGAATGAAAACATCTATTTTTCTACCCCTTGGGATATGTGACAAGAACGTTTGCAAATAATCTGAACTTCAAAAAAATTACAAGCATTTGCAGTTCTAATTCACTTATAATGTGCACAACGTTGTTTAGCACAGAAAATTTACGGAAATACTGAAGATTTCCTCTATTCTATAAAGAATAAAACAGGAAATAAAGTAACAAAGAGATGTTTTTGGCTACATCTAGCGTGAGCAGGCGACATCTCTTGTGAGTCATATCTCGTGCTAGTATAAGGTCTTCGTAAATGTTGGAAATTTGGGTCACACTGCCTGCCGATCACCACTGATGATGAGTTGGGGATCGACGAAACGGCCCGTCTGGTGAAAACATGGTAGTGTGAAACAAATTTCCAACATAACTAAGTCTTGTTACTTTATGTAACAAGCAATTTGTTATACAAACAAATTTATATATTAATGAAATAATGAATAAACTAATTTCCTAATTGGTATTATTCAAAAAAGTTCTCAATATTTCACCTCTACAAACTCAGATTAGTTGGGCTGACCGCTTGCATTTTTTATAAACGGAACGTCAAACTGTCTAAATCTAAGTTATAACTATATGCGAATTTATATTTATAGGTGAAATTGGAGAGTCAGGTTTTCAAGGAACACCTGGACTTCAAGGTAAAGAGGGACCACCAGGTGTATATGATCCTTTTCTCAATGAAGAAGGCAAAGTTGGTGTTGAAGGCAAACAAGGTCCGGAAGGTTTTGTAGGCGAACGGGGAATGGCTGGTATTCCAGGAAAACCAGGACAACCAGGACCAATTGGATCACCTGGATTTCCTGGACCCCCAGGTAGACCTGGTCTTCCAGGTATAAAAGGTAAGTTGGTATATACAATTCAGAAATAATAATACTTATATAATATATATAACTACTTTGTAGGTATTTCAATAAAGGGTGAACGCGGAGACGATGGCCTTCCCGGACCTCCCGGCAAAACTGGTCTGCCTGGTCCTTCAGGACCTATTGGATCATATGGTGAAAAAGGATTCGCAGGTGAAACAGTAATTGGTCCGCAAGGTACTGCAGGTATACCTGGTTTACCAGGGTTCGACGGCACTATGGGAGATAGAGGTGATACAGGAGACGTAGGTTCTAAAGGCTACCCAGGTATAGGAATAAATATGGTAGGTCCTCCAGGTCCACCTGGACCAAGAGGGCCACCTGGATTCGAGGGAGACTCCGGTATACCTGGGTTTAACGGTTTACCCGGTTTGAAAGGTCGGAGAGGAGATGACTGTGGATTTTGCCCGTCAGGTAAAATAATTTAATAAGTAAGCCGTATTCATATTTAACAATAATATTTTTGTAGGCTTACCAGGATCTAAAGGAGATAGGGGAGATTCAGGACGGAATGGTAGACCAGGAACCATTGGTTATGCTGGTTTACCAGGTGCTAGAGGTCCACAAGGATTTGCAGGCAAAAAAGGCCCAGATGGTAATTCAGGACTCGATGGAACACCAGGTATTTCCGGTGTAGAAGGGCGACAAGGAAGACGAGGTAAATATAGAAACAACATTTTTAATGTCATTTTGATCAACTGCCAGCCCGGAAAGAAAAACTTCCGTGTCAGAATTTAAATACAAGATTTATATGTTTTTCGAACCGCAAAGCATCACCTTTTTCCTAACAAGGACTCACTGTATTTTCTTGAAATCGTGTTAAATCTAATATCTATATTTAATTTAGGTCCTGATGGTCTAATAATTTACGAAGGCAATCAACGTAAATTCAAAGGCGATAAGGGTGACAATGGTGATATAGGATTCAGAGGACCCGTTGGTCCAGATGGAGTTCCAGGTCAAAAAGGCGAAAGAGGTAATGATGGAATTCATGGCAATAAAGGCGAAAGTGGTGATAATGGCGTGGCAGGTCGACCTGCTCAAGATGGTATTCCTGGGGTACCAGGAAGACTTGGACAAAAGGGAGATGCTGCAGCAATTCCAAAAGAATTACTGAAAGGAGATCGTGGCGTCCCTGGTCAAATGTATGAATATTTTTATTTTTAAAGTAATTATTTAATTGTTTATCTTAGTTTGTACGGCGTAGGGTTTGTTAAGATACATTTTAACAATTTAACCTTTAATTTATTGTAGGGGTGAGAAAGGAAGTATGGGTGAACGCGGTAGACCAGGTTATCCAGGAGAAGTTGAAAAAATGGAAAAAAAAACAGGTGATATTGGACCAAAAGGCATACCAGGAGAGATAGGTTTCAGTGGTTTACGCGGATTAAAGGGATTCAAAGGAGAGGGAGGTTGGCCGGGATTACCAGGTCGGCCTGGCCCACAAGGAACTAGCTTAGATGGCCCAGAAGGACTGAAAGGTTATCCAGGACTTCCAGGTGATGAAGGTCCAAGAGGGCCGGCCGGACTACCAGGAGCACCAGGTATACATGGAACACCAGGATTAATAGGGCCAAAAGGTGACCGTGGTGATCTAGGTCAAAGGGTTTTGTATGGTGAAATAGGCGCCCCAGGTCCAATAGGACCCAAAGGAGAACCTGGAGACTTTGGACCTGATGGATATTCCGGTATGTTAATTTATATAATTTTATTGTGAATTAAAAACATATTAATTAATTCAAAATGTTATTGGAATTAGGTTTACCAGGACGACCAGGAGGGAAAGGAATTAAAGGACCAAAAGGAGCACCTGGTTACGCTGGTCAGCCAGGATTACAAGGAGTAAAAGGACAACATGGTTTAATAATCCCAGGACAACCAGGTTTACCAGGTTTGCCAGGATTACAAGGTAAACCTGGCGAATTTGGCGAAGTTGGAGAAATCGGTGATAATGGATATCCAGGCCTATCTGGATTACCAGGTGCCAAGGGCGAATCTGGTTTTGCAGGATTACGAGGCTTAGTGGGTAAGTTAAGTTAATAAATACATTATACTTACTAGAAGAGTTTTGGTATATGCTTAATCTTTATTTTCTTAGGTTGAAATATTATTGTTCAACAAGTATGATGTTTTCTTTTGTTTACAGGTGACGAAGGACCAGAGGGGTATTCAGGTCATCAGGGATTAGCCGGTATACCAGGTCCTCCGGGACTTCAAGGATCCAGAGGTGATTTAGGTTATGCTGGGTACCCCGGTTTAACAGGGCCAAAAGGTATTCCTGGCCCAAGAGGATTAAAAGGCTATAGAGGAGATGCTGGTCGACAAGGTCAAATAGGATTCCAGGTAAAACTTCTTGACAAATAATTAATAGTCCAACTGGATAACAATATATTTATATATTTGAAATACTTTAATTCTACGAATTTTGTGTAGTAATTGTTAGCATTTTTGTCTATATATGGAAGCAAATAAACAAAAAAATATACTTCATAGACTGCATCAGCAAACATTTGTGTTTTAGGGTGAACCTGGACGAAAAGGGCTTAGTGGAGATGAAGGAATACCCGGAAGACCCGGAGAACGTGGTGAAAATTCATTCAGCGGTCAAAAAGGTGAACAAGGTGACGACGGTTTAGTTGGACCTCCAGGATTCCAGGGAATAGATGGCTTACCAGGTTTACAAGGTTTACCTGGTGATATTGGACAAACCGTAGTAGGCCCACCCGGTCCACTTGGGTTTCCAGGAGACCGCGGTATTGATGGATACAATGGCGAACCTGGACTAAAAGGAGTAATTGGAGAACTCGGTCTAAACGGATTACATGGAGAAAGGGGGAATCCTGGTATATCTGGTCTAAAAGGCGAATCCGGTTTACCTGGAATTTCGGGGCCAAAAGGTTCAAGAGGAGAAATAGGAGCATCTGGACGAACAGGAATAAAGGGTGAAATCGGTATGGAGGGTGAACCAGGTCTAATGGGTCATCCTGGAATGCCAGGAGATATAGGTGAACAAGGTGGTAGAGGATTTCCGGGAGACAAAGGTTCAAAGGGAAATCGAGGTTTACCAGGATTGTCACAATATGGATGGGCTGAGAAAGGTGACTTTGGTGATATAGGCATGCATGGTTTAGCAGGTAAATATTTCATTTTTATAACAAATAACAAACCAAACTCTAGAATTGTTGGAGTATGAGTCAAAAAAACTAAATCAGGTTAATTCTTGCATTTAGGATTTAATCCATCTCCATTTTTAAATTTTTCTACCTCTTTTCCTACTTATCATTGCCCAATAAAATTGTATATATCATATTAGCCGTCAAAACCAAAGTTAATTAGAAATGAAATTTACTTTGTAGGTGTCAAAGGTATTCAAGGAGATGAAGGTCGATTCGGTTGGCCCGGAAGAAAAGGAGAGTCTGGAGATCGGGGCTTACCAGGTCCCTCAGGTGACACAGGATATCTAGGAATTAAAGGTGGTCGTGGTGACATTGGACCACAAGGTCCCCCTGGGCCGCCCGGTGAAAATCCCGAACCTGGTGATGAAGGTATTCATGGAATACCAGGTCTTCCAGGGCGAGGTGGTCGACATGGACAGAAAGGAGCACCCGGAGAAGCTGGATTTGATGGACCACAAGGTGAACAAGGTATACCTGGTCTGGGATTACCAGGACCAAAAGGTGAAGCTGGGGACAATGGATCGCGAGGATTAGTTGGTCGACAGGGTACTCACGGAAGACCCGGGGTAGATGGAATAATAGGACTCCCAGGAAGAAAAGGTTTACCTGGTGATTTTGGTTTTGCCGCTTCAAGTTTCAAGGGTCAACAGGGTGATATTGGATTTGAAGGTAGAATTAAGATGATATTCTCCAGTAGCAGGTAAATCGTAATTAACTAATTATTTCAGGACCTCGGGGTTTTAATGGCACCAAAGGGGAAAGAGGTGACGATGGATTTGACGGCATAGCTGGTAATATTGGTTTTATTGGAGAAAAAGGAGTTCCTGGAGATTTTGGAAGACCTGGAACACCAGGTTTACCCGGTATAAAGGGTATTAAAGGAGACCAAGGAGAGTGGCCATTGGACGGTTGGATCGGTGAACCTGGAGATAAAGGTCTACCAGGTTTCGACGGTGAGAATGGTCTGCCAGGCCTTCAAGGACTACCGGGTTTACCAGGTCTTAAGGGAATGAAAGGTCAAAGAGGCGATATAGGTGATGTCGGTTTACCAGGATTTAACGGAGTAAAAGGAATGATGGGTATGGCAGGATTAGAAGGTCCAGCAGGAAAAAAAGGTGCACGTGGGTTACAAGGACCAAAAGGTGAAGCAGCTCTTGCAGCACCAGGTCCACCAAATAGAGGTTTTTACTTTGCCAGACATTCCCAATCCGAGGTCGTGCCATTATGTCCAAGAAATACAGTACAATTATGGGAAGGGTACTCTTTGGTTCATATACTGGGCAATGGGAAAGCACAAGGACAAGATTTAGGTAAATATTAGTAAACTAATGAGTCTACTAAAATTATTTAATAATATACCGATTTTCATACGGGGAAAAATTATTTTCGTTCGTTCGACATTTTCGTTGGAGTTAATTTTAAACAACTGTTGAAAGTGGTGAAACGTCATATTGGTTCGTTGAGTAAAAAATTAAGCTTTGGTCAATATACCCGAACAGAGTAATACAGGATTCAATTATCAACGTATTGATGACAAACTGCAAGTTAAATACTTTAATTTATCATTGCATTTCGTTTCGTCACTTTTGACATTTGTAAATTTCTATAAGTTACTTCTCTTAAAAAATCAACTTATTCGATCAGATGGTATGAACAATTTATACTAATTTTTGTAGGCTCTCCTGGCAGTTGTCTCAGGAAATTTAATACTATGCCCTTCTTGTTCTGCGACGTAAACGATGTCTGTAATTATGCCCAAAGCAACGAATACAGTTATTGGCTGTCAACTGCTGAGCCTATACCGATGACGATGACTCCTGTGGATGCTAATTCAATTGGTAGATATATCTCTAGGTCCGTATAAACTTTGAGTAATATATGTTCGCCTTATCAATACATGGTGATTGCTGGTCTATGCTATATTTATTTATTGTAGTTCGAAATAAAATAACATTCTAAGTAGGAAATAATTCCCAAAACAAAATAATAATTATAACAAATAATAACACTAATAATCAAAGAACTACAAACAGACCTAGGAAAACAATTTGGAAAAGATCAAGTCCTAAGCCTGGCAGAAATACTTATATATATATATATATATATATATATATATATATATATATATATATAAATAAACAAACAAAGATATTCAACTAAGTTATATATATATATATATATATATATATATATATATATATGTATAAGTGTTAATTTATATATACGTAATAAGTTATAAATCTAAATAATATCTAAATAATAGTACAGAAAAATTAATTAGTACTGAATTAAGTTAATTAAATTAAGTTAATTGGGTGCGAATGAAATTCCCCCCCCCCCTCTCTCTCTCTCTCACATGAATCTATCAACACAGAAGAATCAATCATTTATGGGAGGTTATTTCGAAGCAAGATCTTTTTGTATTCTTTTCTGAATTTAATTGGACGAAACGATTTGAGGTAGTCAGGAAGTTGATTTAAATGCCAATAAACGTTATATGTAAATCCTCGACGAAAAAGTGTAGTGTAATGAGCTGGCAGAGAAATTAAGCCCTTGTGTCTCAGATTCAAGGCATGTACATCTGTACGAAAACGTATTTTATTATATAAATATGGAGGGCATTGGTTAATAATAACTTTGTGGCAAAATGTAACAAAATGAAACCTTCGTCTAGTCTCCATGTTCAGCCAGGTAGCCTCAGCAAGCTTATAAGAAATTCTTTCGTATTTACTGATGTTATAAATGAACCTTAAGCATGATTTTTGTATCGTTTCGATACGGTTGGAATCAATTTTGTCAAGACAAGGGCCATAAACAACATCAGCGAAATTAAAATGACTTAAAACCAATATGTCAGTCAACTGAATTTTAAGTTTTTCGGATATAATGTATCGATGTGGATACAAAATTTTTAAGCCAGCATATGCTTTTTGGAGACACTTAGTAACATAATCTTTAAAACGAAGATTATTGTCTATAAGTAGACCCAAATTTTTGGCTTTGGTTACTGCGTGCAAATGAGAACTGCCCAAGACGAGATTAAGAGAATCCCTGACGGTGTCACGATGTTTACCAAAAACCATTAAAGTAGATTTGCTGGGATTTATATGTAGAATGTGCTTAACAGAGGAACTGAGTACCGCTTCCAAGTTCGAATTAATCACTCGCTCAGCCTGTGCACACATTTCCGACGAAAAAGAATGGTAAAGCTGTGTATCATCGGCATATAGGTGTGTTTTAACATGCTTTACAGAATCTAGGATATTAGAATTGGAAGTTTTTTCTATTTTTAGTAGTAGATCATACTACAGTAATTTGCAATTACCCTGTAACCTGATGATCTAACAAAATAGCTAATATTTTCCAGAGACCTGTAGGTGTAGGGAAGTGTTAAGACAAAATATTCCAATATTCATTTGAAATAAGAAAGTTGTTATGATCTTTCGGTATAACCGGAAGTCGTACAATTATGACAAACTTCTAATGTACCATCGCATCGGCCAGCAATCACCCTGTATGGAAGTCAAATTTTAAAGACACTTTGAATTTATTAAGTTTAATATTTAATGTAAATAATTAGTCTATGCAACAAGGAGTGAATGAAAATGGTGAAAATAGAGCGTACTCTTTTTTTTCCTTTTAACCCCTATAACTCCGGTATATTAAAATAAAACCTAATGGTACTTCCTAACTAGATTGGTCCCAAAACATTTTGTTACATTGTATAATATTACATTTATTTATTGCAAACAAATTAGCGGCGCATTCTGGTACTAGGGACCAGGAGTTTCTTCTAGGCCTAATCTTGTCATGTTTCCTAAGGCGAGAATGTCCAAACAGATTTTGGATCTTTCATGGTTGAAGTTTTCAAGGAATTTCTTGGAGTGTATCAGTGCAGAAAAATTTTGCCAGAGTATTGTTTCCTCCTTAATTGTGAACTTCGCCTTGTAGATGTGTTTCCCTAAGCCGCAAACGGTTCAGGCCGTACAAAAGAGGTTGCTAACTTATTGGCTTCTTCGTTTCCCCTGATACAAGAATATCCGGGTATCCAAAAAGGCAAACTCTAGTATTCTTACTAAGTATACGATCTCTTAAGCATGCCAAACAATTTTTAAGCGGATGACATATGAACTCAGTGCTAATATGGCCGCTTGGGTATAGGATTGAATCGCAATGTCGAACTTCCGATAGTTCCTGTCCAGGAAGCAACTGAGTAAGTAATTTATAAGTTTCGCAAGTTGGGGAATGGTTCTCCTAGCACCAACTTCAAAAAGTCCAATCCAGTTTCAGTTCTTCCTTGGCAAAAAGTATCTGATTGCCAATCATGCAATCCAATCTCTAAAGAAATTGTAAGTGGCTGAGTAAAAACTGAGGTTACTCTTTCGACTATTTTAAAGTCGCTACATCGGTTTTATAATTTTTCTGCAATTGTGATAATGTATTGGGATATGAGATAAACATGAAACTTCCTCAAAATCCTTCATTTCTTCAAAATACCTTTACGACTTGGAAAAAAATTAAAAATAATTTTTTTCATTGATGTGTCCAAATAAATTGACAATATTCCGCTGTTTTCCATGTAGCTTCAAATTTAATTCGATTAGGTGAGATGTCAAAAAATGAAAGGTCTGCTAAAATTTGATTTTCCAGTTCCGTTGTGTCAGAGTTCACTTCATCTTTAGCGAAAATAGGAATCTCCTTGCGTAGAGCAAAGCATGATTGCCTCCTCTAATACTATTGTATCGCCCCAAAACTTTCCCGACAAGATATAATATAATCAAAAATATATGACCTGCGTAACGAACCAGAATTTTAATAATTATTATTATAATTGTATTATTTTCATTATTTCCGATAAACTAACGCTCTACCAATGATGGTGAAACTGGAAACGCAATTTTCTCGTGAATTATGGGAGCAAATATCAAAAGTAACATAAGCAGATATAAAATGTTTTAAAATTATATATCACTCGATCCCTACTGCTCACAGGGCTAAAGGGATGTCAACCAAAAACTAATGGGTTCATCCTAGGACTCCCCCAAACTCATACACCAAAATTTAGCTCAATTGCGAAATTTGTTGGCAATGTTTTTTTTTTATGGAAAAACGGTTAGCCTTAAGGTCATGAAATATGATATCAATAAAAAGCAGAGGAAAGAGACTTCTCGAATTTAAGCCGATTTACCTACAGGGTGTCCCATTTTACATTTCCCAAAAAAAATACAATTTAGAAAATGTCACCACCCTGAAAAATTACAAATCAGAGGTAAATGAAATCCAGTAAAACGCAGAAAATAAGGGAATTCAAATGGACCTGACACGAAAAGTTGGTATGTTTTTGGTTTAGTAACCCCAAATTATGATTAAAATGTCTTTCAAGGCGACGTTAAAAATCCAATAAATATTTTTTGAATAACATGAACAAATTTATTCCTAATATAATTTTAAACTTTTCAGATGTTCTGTGTGTGAAGCAACAACTAGAATTATAGCTGTCCACAGCCAAACGACTGAAATACCAAAATGTCCAAGTAGTTGGGAAGAACTTTGGGTTGGATACAGTTTCTTCATGGTAAATAAATACTACAATCAAAATATATTACCATTATGATCGCTTTAAAATACATGCTATTTTTTATACAGGATGTCCCAATGAACACAAAATCGACACCTTTTCTAGTATGTAATGTGTATAGATTTTGTGATTAGTAGCTCCAATAAAAATATTCTATTGTAATTTATTGGATATGGGCTAAATGTTGAAAGAAAACACTTATATTTTGCCAACGTTTCGACGTATTTTACGGCATCTTCAGGGCTGACAATTCACGTATTTCTTTGTGTCAATGTAATAGACAGTAGGAAAACAGATCGGTCATGGACGGTTTTATTCAAATGATAATTATTCATACAAATATTGGAAACACAATAATTTAAGTATCTATAGTTTTCCTCAGTTTGGAGCGATCCTTCACAATGGTCGTCTTAAACTAATAGCCCAGAGTATACAGAGGCGACATCCGGCAGAATTATTTTAATGTTGATTCATTCTGCTCAGTGACCTTGTCCATTTAACTTGCAGTTTACAGTGTAGCCTAATTTATGCAATGTATCTTATAGATACTATCGTATATATGGTAAAGAAATAAGTATTTAGAGATACATGACCTGACTTCTCTAAATTTAACTGGTCATACTAATAGTATAGTCTTTCTAATTGTTGTTTAAAATGATATAAAGACCGTAGCCGTCTATAGGCGCATCCTTTTAACTTTTCATAACAATACATGTCCTACGATATTTTAAAAATTATGTATTAACAATTGTATGTTCATTTGTATAAAAGTATACTGTATTTTTCCTTGCCGCTCCAACACGGCAACATATAAACCTGTTTATATGTGCTGTTTTTATTTTTAGAAGTTTAGACATAGTTGCACACGTACTTGGTCCGTGTTCGAACAGCAAGGAACATACCTTTATAATAATTAATACTATTGTTAATACTTGTTATGCATATAAGTAGATACATCTATAATATGCTTCTGATATTATAAACTCACAACAAATTTTACTCACTTAGTCAGTGACATTTTCTATAGAACGTAAAAATTTTATAATATGTGTATTCGTCATTTCATTATTTTCAGACATTAACTGATGATAAATATTTAAAAGAAGACGCTGGCTTTGCACATAATATAAATCTTGATGCTTAAACTGCCAACGTGTTCCGCTCGTGTCGTATACATTGTCACTATATACAGGGACTGCAAAAAGTCATCCACTTGAGGTTTTATTAAAAAGTATTATCTAATTTGATATATCTTCCCTCATTTTATTAATATAAGAAAAACTATTGAACAAATCATGGTTACAATATCCTGCGATCGTGTTTTACTGTCGGACACAAATTTTCTTGTTTAAATTCCACATTAGTCTTCGCCATACCATATGATGTCCATCCCATTATATTTAGATTAATCTGAGAAAATAACTCGTTGCCAAAAATTATTTGTTTCATTCATATATGTATTTGCACTCTTTTTTTTTCGATTAATCATTAACCCAATACTTTTTCCAGCCACTGTAGATATTTTTATTACTGTCGGTATCCTTTGGCAGGCATGATTTATTATAGGTCTTATATACGAGGGAGAAATGTATGAAAAAACGCTGCATTCGACTTCTTCTTCTTCTCTAGGTGCCTTGCCCTACACGGACGTTGGCTATCATCAAAGCTATTTGCACCTTGTTAACTGCTCTCCTGAATAAGGTACATGTGTTTACTCCAAACCACTCGCGCAAGTTCTTAAGCCAAGAATGTCTTCTTCTCCCCGGTCCTCTTTTACCTTCTACTTTACCCTGGAGTATGTTCTGTAAGACTCTGTATTTCGTATTTCTCATGATGTGGCCAAGATATTCTAGTTTGCGCTTTTTTATTTCATACATGATTTCCCTGTCTTTGCCAAGTCTTTCCAGAACTGTGATGTTGCGCACTTTATCAGTCCAGGGTATTCTCAGTAATCGTCTATAACACCACATTTCAAATGCCTCGATTTTTTTGGCAGAGCACGTGGTAAGTGTCCAAGCTTCCGATCCATATAGAAGAACCGAGAACACACAGCATCGGAGCAAACGCAGTCTTAGGTTCAGGCTGAAGTTTTTGCAACTCAAAACTTTGCTCATTTTCCTGAATGCAGTTCTTGCCTGTTCCATTCTGGCTCTTATTTCAACGGAGTTATCACCCTTGCAAACAATGGTGGATCCTAGGTACTTATAACTGTCAACCTGCTGTAGACGTATTCCATTGGCTGTCAGGTTGGTCTTAGGGCTATTCTTTCTGCTTATTACCATCACCTTTGTCTTTTTGACATTTAGTCTTAATCCTGCCACCAGACTTCTTTGATTAATGCTATCTATCAAAGACTGCAGTTCAACCTCACTAGTTGCTAACAACACTGTATCGTCTGCATATCGCAAATTATTTATCACCTGTCCGTTCACAATAATGCCTTCAGTTTTTTCGTCAAGGGCCTCGTTAAAAATCTTCTCAGAGTATAAATTGAAGAGAATCGGTGATAATATGCAGCCCTGTCTTACGCCCTTTTTTATCTCTATGTCTTCACTGCTGCTATTTCCTACTTTGATGGATGCTGTTTGTTCCCAGTACAGGTTCTCAATAATTCGCATGTCTCTGCTGTCAAGACCAATATTTGTCAGAATGGTAATAAGCTTTTCGTGTTTCACGCAATCGAATGCCTTCTCGTAGTCGATAAAGCATGCGTATACGTCCACTGAGATATCTAGGCATCTTTGCACTAGCACATGCATCCCCATCAGAGCTTCCCTTGTGCCAAGGCCGTTGCGAAATCCGAATTGCGTCTCACCGATCCGCTCTTCGCATTTCTTATAGATTCTCGCATGGATGATCTTCAAGAACACTTTCAGTGTGTGACTCATTAGTGCAATCGTCCTGTAGTCGTTATGAGACTTGGGGCTGCTTTTCTTTGGAAGGGGGATAATAGTAGATCTGAGCCAGTCTTTAGGAATTGTTCCAGTGATATATATTAGGTTGAATAGTTCTACCAAAACATCCAATGCTTTTTGATCTTTAAGCAATTTAAGAATTTCTACCGGTATTTCGTCTGGCCCGGTCGCTTTTCTATTTTTAGTGTTTTTTAAAGCGTATTCAACTTCCTCCCTAATAATGACAGGACTTTCAGCTTTATTTTTATCTGTGGTAATCATGCCCCTGTCATCATGGTACAGAATAGATATATAATCTTTCCAGCTCTTCAGTTTTTCTACAGGATCGAATATGATTTGTCCATCGGAGTCACACAGATTGCCAGTATGTTGTTTCCTGTAAGTTCCCGCAGCTTCTTTAACTTTCTTATGTAAATTGAATGTGTCGTGCTTTGCTTTGGTTTCTCTAATTTTTTTCCGTATTGTTCTATGTAGCTCGATGTATTTCTGTTTATTTCTTGTTTTTACCTTTCTTCTTTCATCCATCAATTGCAAGATTTCCTCCGTCATCCAGGGTTTTTTCTTCTTTTGTGTGGTATCTTTCAATTTGTTAGTAACATCTTGAAATGTCTTTTTAATATGCTGCCATTCATCCTCTGGTGTCACCATCGGTTTTGTTTTGTTACTTATGTTAGCGTTCAATTCTTGTATTATTTCTTCTTTCACTGCGTCATCTTTCAATTTATCAAGGTTTATTTTTGGTGTCGTCTTTAATCGCAATTGTACTGTTGCTACAAGGGGGTTATGATCAGATGATAAGTCTGCGCCAGGATAGGTTTTTACTGATTTCACACTGTTTCTAAATCGTTGGTTTATCATGACGAAGTCAATTTGATTTCTGAGGATTCTGTTCTCATTTTCTGCATTAGACTTCCATGTATACAATCTCCTTGGGTGTAATTTGAAAAATGTATTAGTTACTATCAGTTCGTGTTCCTGGGCAAATTGTATTAGTCTTTCCCCTCTTTCATTGCGCGTATCCAGACCATGTTCAGGAGAACATGGTCTGCGAAAACGTTGTAGGAACAACGTTTTCGCATTTGCCTTGTCCAATCTTTGCATTAAAATCACCCATTACAATGGTGATTTCGTGGTTTCTTGATAGTTTTAAACATTTTTCAATGTCGTCATAAAAAGCTTCCACATCTCCGTCATTGCCATCGCATGTAGGTGCATAAGTCTGTATTATAATATTGAAAGGGCTGGCATTAATTTTCAGCAACATGACACGGTCTGATACAGGGATAAAGGCCTTTACCGCGTGCTTTATATTTTTGTCCAACACCACTGCAACCCCATTATAGTGTTTAGGATCATCATTTCCTGAGTAATATAAGTAGTGATCGTCTATTTCACATCCTCCCGAACCGGGCCACGTCATTTCGCTAACCCCCAATATTGATATTCCAAGTCTCCTCATTTCTCGAGTGGCGTTATAGATTTTACCAGCCTCGTACATGCTTCGTACGTTCCAAGTTGCTATTCTTAAGTTGTTCATATCTATACTGCTTGTCTCATTGCAAGGATTTCTCAGGTTTACGACCGGCGAGGCCTTGCAGTTCATAGGTTGTCCTCTCCTGCCGGATCTTGGTGTCCGACTTCCATGATCAGTAAGATTTATCGTTGGGATATTTATAGCCATGATAATTAACTAGGGATACTCATAGAGTCTTTACTGCAGTAGCTTCCCGTTTCTTTCTGCAGCTCCATGCCGTTGACCAGTTGTTGGCTCATCCGCCTTTAGGAACAATTTCTCGTTCCCGGGACAAGAAGGTGCCACAACTCTTACTAGCTCCTCCACCCTAAGCTGTTGGCTAGTAAGAGGGTATTGCTTATACCGGCAATAACTCGGTTGGCTGATTGCAGAGGTTTATTCTCCTCTGGGCGGTGGGGTCGCCACATCCCTACGCCTACATTCGACGCCCTTTTATAATGTAAAGAGGCATGGGAACGGATAGTCGCGGTAGAATCGTTGAATTTATATATTTTAAATTAACCTTGGATAAACTATAACAACATATTCGCGTGGCACCACCAATAAATTCTATCGTTGTTATCGGTTGGGGTCATAGGATTTAAAGAACATATTAGGGTTTTAAAAATGTCTGCGACATAGACGATTTTTGTTATGCAAATGTTCAAAATCCAGTATCACATTTGTTTTAGCGGTCCATCGCTAGAGGGCAATACTATATATCATTCGACTCAACTTTTGATTTGGAATCGATCCATATGACCTTCAGCGTCCGCAGGGGTCAAATAAAACAGTTGGAAACGCGCTAATTTCATTGTCTATTAACGACAGCGCATGCTCCGCTCTGCCTCTTTGAGCATGCGCAGATGTATTAGGTCATTCAATAAGTCCGTAGGATGACACATAGATGACGTTACTAGATTTGTTTCCATATGATTTTTATTTAGTACTAACCTTCAAACGATACGTGTATAAATTTGACAGCAATCTGACTATTGATTCGTAAGTTATAGCATTTTGTGTGAAGCAACGTTTGTTATTGAAAAAAAAAAAAGGAAAATTGAATTTCGAGTTTTGATAAAGCATTGCTTTTTGATGAAAAAAATACAGTGGAAACCAAACAATGGCTTGATAAAGAGTATCCAAACTCTGCTCCATCTAGACAAATGGTAGAGAAGTGGATGGCTGAATTTAAACGGGTCGTTGCAGTAGCCGCCGAACTGAGGATGTTATTCCAGAAAACGTCAAAAAAATTGGTTAGGAACGATCGCAAATTGAAGGTGCACGAGCTAGCTTACATTGTAAAGATATAAGATGGTAGTGTTTTTACCATTTTACACGAACATTTCGGTATGCGAAAGCTCTTTGCAAAGTGGGTGCCGCGTGAGCTCACAGTCGTTCAAAAACAACAACGAATTAATTCTTCAGAGGAGCTGTTAAACCACAGTTTATATACAGTTACTTCACCTCGTGTCGGTACCTTTGTTATCTCTGTCTTAAAAGCAAATCGCCGAATTCGCCGCCGCTTATACTTGTAGTATAGCATCTTATAGTATATACAGATATAGTATATACAGGGTGTCCTACGGTGGCAACCCATTAGATTATTTCAGAAACTACTTCGAATTGAATTTTGAAAATTTCAGTGTCTATATTGTCAAATATGCTCTACTTAAATAATATAATAGCAACGGCATAGCACTTCCGGTTATACCGGAAGTTGATAGCAACTTTGTTATTTTAAAGGGGACACCCTATATATTATTATAGTTTTGGATTCTAAATAAGATTTCAGACATATTTCATGTATCATGTCCTATACCTAACGTCAGTCGTTTTTGACTTATATCAATATTTATGTCAAAATTGACAGTTTATGGCTCCATAAGAATTCCGTTTTTTCCTCGTAAATCAGTATTTAATAATTATTTTGCAGGTATTTTCTTATCAGGTGGGATCTTCTTTTTCGAATTGACAAGACATTTTGTGATTAGTTTATACAGGGTGGTCAAAAAAATATATTGAAAACGATTCAAGAAAAACAGTTGAAAGTCAATTTTTTCAAATGGAATGGGTATATTATTATTATTTTATCTTCCTTAGCATAAAAAAATAATGCAATTTTGTAATAGGGTATCATTCTCTAAAATGCATAGTTTTCGAAATATCGTAATTTTAAATTTTTCTGCAACGCCTACCGTTGTCTCTCTGGAAGCTAGATGTTTGGGGTGCAATTAAACAAAAGGTGTATTCCACCCCAATTAATTCAAAAGAAGAATTAGTAGGACGCATCCGAACTTCATTCGAAGCCTTACGTGGAGTCCAAATTGCACGAGCTGTCATGAGTGAATTTATTGAACGGGTAAATAAGTGTTTAAGACTAAATGGGGGTCATATCGAACAATTAAATTAGTTTTGTTATCGTTAGTTGATTAACTTTTCTTAGTTGAAAATTTATATACTTTAATCTTCTGTTCATTTCTGCTGTATTATTTTAAATTTTAGTCTTAGTTCGTTATAATACTTGATTTGTATACCTCCCAACCTGCTCTAAATTCTTCCTAATTTCTCTAGTCATCGTTAGCAAATGGGGGTTTCTCTCGTTAAATACTCTACAGGTGATATTAATCACTTTATTGTATTCTCCATGAATTAATAATAAATTTATAATATCAATAAGTATTTTTCATTTTTATTAATTTGACGTTTAGTTTGACGTTAAATTTCATGGCTAACTAAATTAATTAGCTAGCTTCCAGAGAGACAACGGTAGGCGCTGCAGAAAAATTTAAAATTACGATATTTCGAAAACTATGCATTTTAGAAAATGATAACCTATTACAAAATTGTATTATTTTTTAATGCTAAGGAAGATAAAATAATAATAATATACCCATTCCATATGAAAAAATTGACTTTCAACTGTTTTTCTTGAACCGTTTTCAATATAATTTTTGACCACCCTGTATAAACTAATCAGAAAATGTCTTGTCAATTCGGATAAGAAGATCCCACCTGATAAGAAAATACCTGCAAAATAATTATTAAATACTGATTTACAAGGAAAACACAAAATTCTTATCGAGCCCTAAACTGTCAATTTTGACATAAATCTTGATATAAGTCAAAAACGACTGACGTTAGGTATAGGACATGATACACAAAATATATCTGAAATCTTATTTAGAATCCAAAAATGTAATAATATATAGGGTGTTCCATTTAAAATAACAAAGTTGCCATCAACTTCCGGTATAACCGGAAGTGCTATGCCGTTGCTATTATATTATTTGAGTAGAGCATATTCGACAATATAGACACTGAAATTTTCAAAATTCAATTCGAAGTAGTTTCTGAAATAATCTAATGGGTTGTCACCGTAGGACACCCTGTATAGTAGCGGGCCAGAACTGTGGCTGGGATTGCGACGAGTCCATGCCGTTTTTAGCGTCTACTGACCCTTCTTATCTATAGTTATTATTCTATGGTTAAACCGCAATAAAATGGAATTTGTTGTTTGTTTCATTGAAGATATTCGTTAACACTGTTAGCATCCTCAAGAGGATGCGGAGCGGTCATAGTTTTCAGGGGACGTAATGCCACACAGAACGGCATAAATACAATAAAAATAAAGACAGCCTGTGGAATAGAAGTTAAGCCTTCTAGGCAGTTCCTGATCCACAAGAAAAAGGAGGTTTTATGAGGTTCTCGATAAAAAAAACATCACTTTTTCCATTTCAATTTCGCTCATGTTGTAGTAAAATATCAGTATGAAGAAAAATTGATGATGATATGTGACAATGGATGAAAGATGACTTCACTATTACACACCAGAATCCAAAAGACAGTCATCTGAGTGGACAGCAATCGACGACCCGAACCCAAAGCGAACAAAGACGCAACAGTCGCCCGGTAAGGTGATGGCATCTGTATTTTGGGATGCGAACAGAATAATATTCATCGACTACCTCCAAAAAGGAACCACCATCAACAGCGACTGTTACTGTGCACATTTGGATCGATTGAAGGCTGAAATCGGAAAGAAACGGCCACATTTGCAAAAGAAATAGTGTTGTTTCACCAAGACAATGCACCATGTCACATATCGATGAAAACTATTGCAAAATTGAATGAATTGGGCTTCGAATTCTCCAGATTTAGCCCGCAGCGACTTTTTCCTGTCATCAGATCTCAAGAGAATGCTTGCTGGAAAGAAATTTAAGTCCAATGATGAAGTAATCGCTGAAACTGAGGCCTATTTTGACGAGAAAGAGAAATCGTACTATAAAAGTTGTATCGAAAAGTTCGAAAATCGCTATACTCGTTCTATTGCCCTCGAAGGCAACTATGTTGAATAATAAAATCGAGTTTTGTCAAAATTTTGTTTTTTTCTTACTTATCCTGCGGACTTATTGAATGACCGATTATTCGGTGCTTTTTTCATCGACAACGTTGCGTCGCTAGTCACACTTCAGTCGGTTCTTAGCAGTCATTACGTTAGACAGTCATGTTTTTGAAAATTGTAGTCATGGCTGCAAATTATGTTCGTCTTTGGAATCTGAATTCCCTGGTTAGGTCAGGTTTGTTGTGGAGCCATTTTTACATGATATAAGGGTTTTTGAAGAAACTCATTAATTTGACGTCTGCGAACCTGAAGGTCATGCCGACCGACTCGAGTCGAAATATATATAGTATCGCCCTCTAGTGGTAGACCGCTAAAACAAATTTTTACCAGCGCTTCCATATTAACAAATATTTGTTGTGAAATAATAAACAAGTTCAACTTCTACGTCCTTATCGAGTCGGAAGTAAATTAAAAGAAGCCATGCGTCATTGTAATTTAAGAAATAATTAATTGTTTTAATACACCCAGCTTTCAAGATATTATACCAATATATTTTGTTCAGGTTTCAAATTATCTCATTATTTGTTTTATAATTATTGATTAATCAAAGTACTACTGCAATAAGAAATACAATTTTGAATTTATTTGATTTAGTAGACAGACCCACTTAAAAAATTTTAAATTAATTTTGACAGAGTTACCTTGAATTTATTCCGTTAACGAAGATTAGTTCACAGAAATATTAAACGTTACATTTCATTTTTTAGCATGTTGATGCAGACGCGGAAGGCGGTGGTCAACCATTAGCATCTCCAGGATCATGTTTGGAAGATTTCAGACCAAAACCATTTATCGAATGTCATGGCCACGGTAGATGTAACTATTATACAACAGCATTATCATATTGGCTAGCTACTATAGAAGAATTCGCTATGTTCAAGAAACCAACGCCACAGACTTTGAAAGCTGGTTCATTAACATCTAGAATAAGCAGATGTTCTGTATGCATTAGAAAAAGGTAAGTTACTTTCAATTAACTCTAACTTTGAAGAATTATTTTTTTATTAAAAAATTAATTTAATAGACCCCACTGTGCAAGTGTTCTCAATAGACAACAATACATTCGTAAAAAATCTTTATTAAATAGACATAAGTTTACCATAAATTTATTTTTTAGGTACAGCCAATCACCAATTCCAAAACCGCCTGTAGAACGATTTCCCAGTCCTGTCCAGTATAGACCACCAGCGCCAGATTACAATCGCCAATATCCACCACAATATAATAGAGCTTATCCCGGTCAACAAAACTTCAGAAACTTACAAGAGAGAAGAAGACAGCGATTGAGACAGGGAACACCAATAAGACGAAGATTGAAACAACCTCAACAAACTCATACTGAGTGAACAGTGACTGTTATTTAATGTGCCATAGATCTTAAAATTGTATAAAAACTACTTACTAATGTGTTCAAACTTAATTTAAACTGAATTAGCTGGTTGTTTTATGTACTCGACAAATATAAAAAAATTAAGATCGGTTATCCCATAGGCGTAACCAGGTTCTAAACCGTAAACCCATTACCAAATAAAAAATCATTTTAAAAATATAACTAGTCGTACCACCGTCATTGGTACAACCTGGTTACGCTATGGTTATCAGATATGTTTTACCAAAAGTTATAGAGGTCAATCAATTCTTAACATATAACTTCGTGACAAATGAAACTTACTTTTTTTGTATTTACTTATTTTCATTTTTTTTTGCATAAAACGAAAATAAGTATTAACACATAAAACCAAACAACTAATATATATTTTTGTATATTTAATTATTAGTGTAAAAACGTAGAATATTGATATTGTTCTGTAGGATAACAAAAGCTTACCTTAAAAAATGTAATATACCTACTTATTTTTAAGTTCTTATGAAGCTTTTTATAGCAAATTTAAGTAACGCGAATATCAGGTCAAGATATTTTCAAAAACTTGTATATCTACATGATGAATGACAATAGAATAGAATAAGAAAAACTAATTAAATTTGTACGCTGTGATTTATAAATGTGCCTTTGATAAATAATATGTAAATTTTCACTGCCATAATAAATGGATTGTAATATTGATTATATTGTATTATTTGTACAGGGTGGCCAATTAAGAGAGGTAAGCGGCTGTATCTCAGGAATCACTCATTTTAGAAACTTAGAATAAAACAATTTATTAATAAAGTGGCCAAAAGAAAATTCTGGAATTTATTTTTAAATATTCTGCTTTTAGTGTCCTTCGCAAATACGAATTGTTTTATAGAGTAGAGGACAAAGAAAACACCAGAACTATTCAGCAGCTATGTTGCTGCTTCCTCAGGCACTACAATCAAGATACACAAATTACACAAACTTATAATTAAGTAGTTCCTGAAGAACCAGCAATACAGCTGTGAAACGTCGCATGTTTGAATAGTTCTGGTGTTTTCTTTGTCCTCTACCCTATGAAATAATCTAACAATTTTTATTTTTAAATTTATCAGTCAATCGCGAAAATATAAAAATATTTTCTCAAAAAACGAAAACGGAAAGGTACACCAAAATTGGCTTGTTTAACATACTACAACAATTTTAGATAATTTTGATTTAGGACTTTCTGCTCTCACTCTGCAAATAAGGAGTGTGAAAAAGTTCAAATTTGTTTGAAGTCCCCGAAACGATTAAGACCATTTCCATGTGGAAGTCTATCTGTCTGTGTGTTTGTATCGCCAGTCTGTTGACGGTATATCATGGTTATTTTGTTTCCCGTATGTCGTATGGTATTTTGAACTGGGGACATAGTTCCCATGCAATGAAAATCTTCAAGCTACAGAGGAGATGTTTACGTACAATGTTGGGGCTCGGTTGGCGTGACTGCTGTAAAAATTATTTTGTTGAACATGGACTACTTACTTTGCCTTCCTTGTACATCTTAAACTGTCTTGGCTATATTCGAACCAATGCCTCGCATTTCACTCTACACTCTGATATGCATAATTATGGTACGCGAAATCGCAATGACATATTGCCTAAATTTCACCGCCTATTGAGGACTAGGAAAGGTTCTGACTATTATTGTGTCAAATTTTATAATAAGCTGCCGTCTCACATAAAGAACCTTGGTGAAGTCCAATTTACCAAATGTATCAAATCATTTTTGATATCTCAAGCTTTTTATACCTTTGAGGACTATTTCAGAAGCGATATTGTAAGATTTTTTTAGATTTTAGTTTGTTTTATGTTGTTGCTATTTTAATTTGTTTGTAAGCCTTTCTTTGTTGCTGTAACTTTGATTAATTTTTGTTATTTTTTGACGTACTATACATGTTATGTAACATAAGATGGTGAATAAATATATCTATCTAAATATATCTATCTATCTATCTATGGATCCTTCCACGATAGCGCCTAAACGCTCAACCAATTGAGCTTTTTGGTATATGAGTTTGGGATAGTCCTAAGATGAAACCATTAGTTTTTGGTTGAATTCGCTTTACAGCGATAGGTTAATTTATTATCAAGAAAATTGCGTTTAAAATTTCACCAGTTAGGTAGTTGGAACCTATAACTCTTAATAAAATAAAATAAAGTAATTTTATAAGGGTTTTTGATAGAGCGTGCGCGTGCGTTTTGGGGCGACCCAATCGATTTTTTGTTTTTTAATCGAACTGGACAAACTTGATGTCATTTAAAATAGCTTTTATCGCTTAACAAAATGCATTATAAAAATTACGAAAATAAAATAGCTTGGTTGACGATAGAAGGCCCTATATTAAAAGTAGAAAATTTTCCCATTTTTCTCAGAAGAAATTTCAAATGTAATGAAGCATTTTTCTTTATTCGGGTGAAAAAAAATTAAAAACCATGAAACAAAAAAAATATATACAGGGTGGCCGTAAAGTAACGGTATGGACGATAATTTTCAAAATGGTACATTTTTAAAAGAAAAGCGAAGATTTGATTTATGTTTAGCAATTTTGTATCCACCATCTAAGTCATGTTTGTTTCAAATTGACACCCCTATTTTTGTAGCATTTTGAAAATAATTGCCCGTTCCGTTACTTTACGGACACTCTGTATTTATTTTGTATCACTATATTTTCGTATTTGTTAACATTCCTCTTGTATCTTGACTGTTTTTATTTTTAGGAATGTAGGTTCGTGTAATGATACAATTATCTTAGGAAATAAAAATATTTCATTTTTATTTCCATGTCCAACATTTACATAACGACGTTTCGTCGCATTATGTGCGACTTCTTCAGGTTTATTTTTATTTTTTCCTTTTTTATTATAAATTATACTTTTTGACACAAGTCCATTAATTACTTTTTTTTTTAAATTGTATAAATAAAAAAGTAATTAATGGACTTGTGTCAAAAAGTATAATTTATAATAACAAAGAAAAAAATAAAAATAAACCTGAAGAAGTCGCACATAATGCGACGAAACGTCGTTATGTAAATGTTGGACATGGAAATAAAAATTAAATATTTTTATTTACCCTTGTAAAATGATGTCTAACTTTATATTTGTTTTTATTTACACAATTTAAAAAAAAAAAAGTAATTAATGCACTTGTGTCAAAAAGCATAATTTATAATACAAAAGGAAAAAATAAAAATAAACCTGAAGAAGTCGCAACTAATGCGACGAAACGTCGTTATGTAAATGTTGGACATGGAAATAAAAATGAAATATTTTTATTTCCTAAGATAATTGTATTATTACACGAACCTACATCCCTAAAAATAAAATAACAGTAAATATATTTTTTATGTTTCGTACTTTTTAATTGTGTAATTATTTTTTAATATAGAAACGAGTTACTGTTAAAGTGAAAAATATTTTCCATTGTCCTATTAAGATAAAATACGCCCATATATCCTGTCATAATATTAATTTATTTATACCTACCTGCCAGTAGGATAAAGGTGGCGACTTGCGGTTTTCACTGACTTTTTCATTTTTTCTTTTCTTTTTACTTGAATAAAGAAAATGCCCCTTAACATTTGAAATTTCTGAGAAAAATGGGAAAATGTTCTACTTT
Organism: Apoderus coryli; assembly: GCA_911728435.2. NCBI lineage: Eukaryota > Metazoa > Arthropoda > Insecta > Coleoptera > Attelabidae > Apoderus > Apoderus coryli. Next base: position 7,469,257 of record OU452206.1, on the reverse strand, counting down.
TAATATGGCGCCCTCTATCGGCAACAAAGCTATTTTATTTCATAATTTTTATAATGCATTTTCTTAAGCAATAAAAGCTCTTTTAAATGACATCAAGTTTGTTGAATTCGATTAAACAAAAAAAAAGTTATATGACATTTGTTCATAACAAATTTGAACCTTCCCCCACTTTTCATTGCAGAGTAAGAGAGTAGTAAGAGCAAAAAGTCCTGAATCAAAATTATCTAAAATTGTCGTGATATGTTAAATAAGACAATTTTGGTGAACCTCTTCTATGTAGTTTTTTGAAAAAATGCGCCCCCTAGCAAATGACTGACAAATTTAAAAATAAGTTCTAGAAGTTTCTTTTCAGCACTTTCCTCATACATTTTTTTATTGCAAGTTTCTACAATGGGAGGTTCCTGAGATACGACCGCTTACCTCTCTCAATTAATTAATATAATAATAATAGTAGTAATTCTTAGTTCTAAAATTAGTGAAAATCGATAAAATCGTTTAGAAATTATCTTTAGCGTCCTGTAGAGGCCTTGATCGGATTTTTAGTTGAGGAATTTGTGGTTCAGCGAATTTGTGGACACCCTGTATAATAAAAGATATAGGTATCAACTACCTAACTGATGAAATTTTAAACGCAATTTTCTCGAGCACTATGAAGGTAAATTCAAAAGTAACGCAGATAAAAAATGTAGAGACAGACTTCCAATCTGGAAATGTTCTTAATCGTCTCAGGGGGCTTCAAAATGGTTATATCCGTCTTTATCTCAATTTTGTTTTAGCGTGTTCACAATACTGGGACGGGAAAGTACAAACGGTAGTAAATAAATAAAGATAAAGCTCTTAAACCATAGCTTCGAGCCTTAATATTCTCCGGGGTATTTTCCTTAAAATTATTTTAGATTAAATGCATTGATGAAGGTCTCAAAAACTGGAGCTCCAACAAAATACTAAGCCGACACTCGTTTGACAATCATTTTTCGTCGTAACAACTCAAACCAACATTCTGGGATGGGACTAATAAAATGCCTAAAAGTTTCTAATCAATATGTATTTTTACGTGTATAATTTTTCTAACAAAAAAATATCTTCGATTTCAGTTCAGGCACAAAAGTACCATATTAAAAAGCGAAATTAAGAATAATGAAACAACATAATTTTGTTTATACCACTAACCTTTAACTCACTTAGCATAACCTTCTAATTCTATTTTGCTGTCAGTAAACTGCATGTGACTGTCGATTATTTGGAACAATTCACCGGGTTGTGGTATTCGTCCACTTTCCAATTTGGACCAAATCGGAACATTATTAAGAAATATTTCAAAGGCACCTGATTGTACAAGTTGTCCTTCTATTAGATTTGATACAAAATAGATCATCATGCAAGCGTAAAGTTTGTTCTCTAAACACCATTGCCACCAACTAGGCATCTGTTGTTGAAAATGTTCAAATATATTGTAGCCGCAAAGAATGGCAATGATAACCATGAGTTTTACTAAGCCCTAAAATGATTATTTATTAATGCCCCATTGACTCCTATAGCCTATGGCACATCGTCAAACTTACAATAAATTTGACCAACAACATATATCCACCTGGAGGCTCAAAATTGCTACCATCAACAATCATATAGGGATATTTTTGGTTAACGATTTGAACGTACTGGTCAAACATTTTTCTATATCCGCAAGAATAGCTAAAAAACTATAATTTTATTACACTAATACAAATTAATAATTTGATCTTACCAGTATAAAAATTTTAATGTAGGAGCCCCTATGTTTTGACTCAATTTAGACATTGGTATATCTTCTGCTGCTACATTATTACTATTGGAATATACAATTCCTAGTAGTAAAAATACACAAAATGCTTTTGTTTTCGTAGACAAACTCCTTATTTTATTTAATATAAACATTTCGATTAAAACTGTACCGAAGTTCTACGTTACTCATTAATCAAATGATTAATCAAATGAATTCTATTTACTTAGCTTTGGCTATGTCCGTATGTCGTTATGTCAAATGTCAATCAACACTTCAGTACGGACCCGGACACAACCTGTAATGGGACTCTGTGCTTGTATAGAAATCTACATGTCGTATTCATATATAAATAACATGAGGGTTATTCTTTCGTAGTGATTGATCTGAACAAGTGAATGTGATTAAACTGAATGTGATTATACTGAACTGAATATTTGGCGAAACCGAAAGATCATCATTTTTGTGAATGTCTTTCACTTAACCTCGAAAACTTGTCAAAACAACCAAATCTGCTCTGAAAACTGGAAAATTATTTCCTCCATGATATTATTATTCATGTTTTAAACTTTTACAACTTATTGGTTTGATTCGAAATCATATTCCAATTAGGTATCACTGTATATTCAATACTTTTAGAGGTTAACTGTTAACTGAACGAACTAAACGGTACCTAGAGGTTGATCAGTAAGCGGCAAGGGGGGTAGGAATTTTAATCAGTTTGGTAGAAGCATTGTCTTTATAAAGACAATGGTAGAAGTGACCGATGTCGAAAGAATACGCACAATCGTGAATGAACTGACAATTTTCAGATTGTTCACTTAGTTCAGTACGAAAGAATAACCCTATGGTACAATAATTTTGTACCATTACCACAGAATAACCAACAATCAGAATACCGACACAGAGCCGCTGCCATTGAAAATGCAGTACGAACAGACGCCATTTTGCGGGCATAGAGCTCAGGAGCAGACTCGCCTACAGCTGACAGGCCCGGCCCGGCCTTAGGGTGTTTAATAAAATAAATATTAGTACACATTTTCATTACTTTTTTATTGATTTTTCCATATAATTAATTTATTTCGGTTGACTGATGTTTTGAAATTTTTATTTATACATTTTTTTGTGAAAAATAGTTTCATTCTTAGATACAATTTAATAACATATTCGATCGGAAAACTTTGTCATGGATGGTGAAAAGGAACATTTTTACATATATCATATAAAACGCGCATGCTACTACACTTTCTTCAAAATTTTTATGACTACTGTGCGAGACGAAGCGAGAAATAGTAATGACCAAACCACGCCTATGAACTGACATATTCTATTCCCAGGTTAAGGTTATGTATTGTTTTGGAGGGAAACTCTGTTAATTATTCTGTGCCATTACCATGTATAAATATAGAGGGTTATATCCTAGACAAGCAACTTTGCTTGTCTAAGATTATATCGCTCAAAATGTAATTTTAGTACCTACTCCATATATTTTTTATGTCTTAAATGAGTCAACATTAGCTTTTCCCACATAAAATTTGACATTTATATACCAGGTTATATCCATATATAATTCTTATATTTTGTATTATCACAATAAGCTGTGCTATTATATTATCGTCGAGTTTATGGTGTTATTATACAATACAATGACGTGTTTTATACGAATTATACTAATATTATTATAACTGTTCCAAATGTTTATAAAGACAATGTCCAAAGTAAGCTCATTAAATACTTTTTAAGACTCCCCTGTAGTAGAACATCAAAATGGCCGCCCCCTTATATTCCAATGTTTTTACCTCTCACTCCATATACATCATTCTATGTCTATCTCAGAAAAACAAACAAAGTTTTCTGAGATGTCTATAGTATTTAACATCTGACAACTTTGTTGCAGGTTGGTCGGACTGGGACTACATACTACAATCAACTTCAAACTTCAAGATTAACTTTTTTGAAAAATATCATTCGATTTGTTTTTACTGTATATTGTACATATTTCTAAATATACATACAGTTACAACTAGGGCTATGGCACCCCATGGAAAATGTGGAGACGGTCACCATCATGAAGATCCAGAAATTGGTATCCATTATAGTTTATACACAAAAATTGACATGCATAATCTACAATGTTTGAATGAGACCCTAGAAGGTTCTGGTAAAACAGTTTTTAAACCGTGGGAGGAGCGGTTGGACTTCGAGAAGGTAATATTTTTTCTATCAGCACAGTTTCATAATTCATTGAATTTGGTATGAATCGAAAGATTTGTTAATATTGTACATGGAACTCGCTTACTGTCCGCGACCCCAGTTAGTGTCCAAGAATTATCATGCGACATAAGAAACAAGTTTTTGTTTTAATCGTATTTTGTGTGTATACAATATAAATAGAAACATTTTGTTAGGATTGTTGCTAATTTCATTATAAATTAACTAGCTATTATTGAATAAATTTTAGTACGTTAAATCCGACGCAGACGAGGAACTGATTTTCAACATTCCCTTCGTCGGAAATGTCAAATTGAAAAGCATTATAGTAATAGGAGGAGAATCTGATTCACACCCATCAAAAATGAGACTGTAAATATATTTAAAGTTATCTTTTCCTGCGAAAAATGATGATTTCGAAATTTCAGTTTCAAAAATAGACCTCAGATGACATTCGATGATGTTAGCTGTACCGCTGATCAAGAGTTTGAACTACAGAAGGATAGAATTGGTACTCTAGAATATGCTACAAAGTATGTAATTGTTTTAATTGATATTTTATTTATTTATCATGTTTTTGTTTATAGGGTTGTTACATTTAATAATGTGAGTCACTTAACATTACATTTTCCGAGTAATTTTGGAGAAGATCATACGTGTATTTATTATATTGGACTCAAAGGAGAATTCTTTGAAGCACCCAGACAGGGTGTTGTTATTGCAAACTATGAACTGCGGCCAAATGCTTCAGATCACAAAAATCCAATAGATGACTTTGTGAATCATCCGCTGATGTAACTGAGTACCAAATTGTAACTCTAAGACTTAAATTTATTTAATTAGTTAATGAGTAATTGTTTCACAATGATGGTTAAATGTTTATAATATAGTTATTTTATAAAACTTTGAAATTATTATTTTTATTCCTTCACGGTTGAGCTTCCTGGCAGACTTAGATGTTACCTTTAACAACTTAAATAGGAATAAGGGAATCTAGTCACATTATTTTAAGGCTCTTAAGTTATATAAGTAACTAGAACGTTCTTAACCAATCTGAGCAATTTTTAAAAGGTTAATCATAGATTAACATCATCATAGTCATGACGGTTAGTTTTCATTGCACTATTCTAAATTAAAATAAATCTATTATAAAGGTCTCAATCTATCATAAATTCCAAAGAATACGAATAATTAAAACCCCGTCTCGTCCAGCAGAAACTTCTGTCACCTTTCCCATTGTCTGATTCACCCTTTTATTGTTGGCATCAGCAAATTTCACTTTAGATTTGTTTCGCATGTATTATAGCAAGGTATGATATAATACATCCCTTGTTTTTTCTAAATGAGCAAATCTACCTTCAATCTATAAATAGACCTCATGGGTCTTGCCTATCCCGGAAGCACTGCATAATGAATGACTAACGATTGCAGGACTAAGAACTTCCCAATCATCGGCATTAGACACATAAAAGTGATCTTTCACTGACTGATATCACATAAAACTGTGTATAGCACTAAGTAAAATCATGATGCTATTCCCAAGGTACGACTCAGCATGTTAATCTCTTCCCATGCAATTGGCCACTGTATTCAGCCCGGAAAATATATACTTGATGCTTTTAACATTAAGAACTTTTCCAGTTTGGAACATTTGAAGAATTTTGTTCACCTAGAAGCTGTTGTCAGATATCTATAATGTTTGATAGGGGTACACAGTATAATTATCAAATAATAAGAGAGGATATTGATTTAAACTCCGGTTTATTAATTGAATAATGCAATAATAATTATAAACAAAATCGTATCCTCGATATCATTACAATTCAATTTACTTGTTGGAACCAGATTCTTTAGCATTTTGCAATGCTTGAGTGATATACAATTTTGCAAGACTTTGAGAACAAAATTGTGAAATAGCATGACTATAGTTATTTATCTGTCCTGCAATGATCATTGGATTCAACCTTGGTGGTACTGGATGGGGTCTGAATAGTTTGTTAATATCTTCTTCTGGTAGTTGAGGTTCACCTTTAGCAAGCCTAATAGCATTCTCTTGAGTTCGTTTTTGCAAGTAACGATGTTTATCTTGTTGTTGTCTGCTGACAAGTTGCTGATATCTGAAATATAAATAGAAGTCAGATGATTCAGGGTACATTAGATAACCCAACGTAATGTCTTTTAAATATATTCAATACAATATTCCAGACCCTATAGTTTTAGAAATCCAAATAAGTAATCTGAGAAAAAAACAAAGATTTGCGAAACATACCTGTTAAATTTAATTGCCTCTTGATTTAGTTCATCAACTCGGTCCATCAAGCATCGTAATTGTCCTTCCAAAACAGAAGCCGTACCCAAATCCAAAAACTTACTGCCTTCTTCTTCAGGAACCATTTCAGCTAACTCAGACATCATAATATTAGTCAAAGGAGAATTCTTTATATAAAATGGAACTTCTGTGAACAAATTTTCAAAACCCACTTTCAATTTAGATAATGCTTCAGGAGTAAATTCTCCTTCCTTATACATTTCAATGGCTTGTGGTGTCAAGCGGTAAGCTCGCAACGTTAAAAATCCTTTAGCAGATTTTTGAGTGTCATAGATAACAACTACCGATTCTTCAATTGAAGTTTGATAATGGAATTGTGATTCAAGCAGTGGAAGGCTAAGGAAGTTGCCAACATCGGAACTCTGATACCACCCAACATGGAAATGATCAACATTGACTCTCCTTAGACGTCTCATCATCGCCAGCTGATATTCATCTTCATCCAATGTTTCTTCATTTGATTTAGGGAATGGAAAACAGTTGGTTATTTCTAAACGATTATCTACTACAAGGCCTAATAAAGCACCTTGAGCAATATCCAAATTTGTAGCAGATTCTTCATGGCAATGCTTCACTATTTTCATTACGGCCTACAAAGCAATTTACAATATTTGTATTCAATTTAATGCACGGAACAATAGCTATACTTACCAGCCCATCTGCTTGGACATATTCTATTGTGTTAGTTGTTTCAGGTGCACGACGTGCTGTACCTACACGAGCTGACATATTCAGATGTTTGGCAAGTTTTTTTTCCTTGATTTAATGTAATTGATTTCTAACTGATTAAAGGTATAATAAGCTCAGACCCAAAAAGCAGTTGGGTTAAATTAAAATATAACCTAGAATTATAACAACTCACATTCATTAGTTTGACAACGACAAATGACATTTTTCTTAGGAAGTAGATTGACTGCTACTTAGGGATGGCAAAATAAATAAATATATCGATAAATTGAATCAAATGATATATCGAAACTATATATCGATATACTCGATATATCGAATGAAAAATATCGATATTTTATATATATCGATATATTTGCTATATTTTTATTTTAGAGTGGATTGTAGTTGTAAATAAACCTGAAATTTTAAAGATTCAAATAATGAAATAAACTATTTGCTGTTAGACGATTTCGATTTTTTGTTGTGTGCGTCGACTGCTACGGCAACACAACAAGGACCTTTTAGTTTTACACCTGTGTATGTAATCTGATTTCTTTCGCTACTGATTTCATGATCCAAACGCGTTTGGATTCACATGTTCTTTCGCTAAAAACGGATTTTCTGATTCATCCCCACTTTAGCGCCCATCGCGATCCGGATACGTAATCCCCTTGCCTCTTTTAGGTAAACTTATCGAGCCTTCAGAAATCCAACAAATCCTGATTAATAAATCCGGATCAATAAAACTAGCGAAAGAAAGCAGCGGTAGCAGATACATTTATTTTGATAATGTACCGATATATCGTGTTGTATATATCGATATTTGTTTCGATATATCGAAAGAAATATATCGATTGAAATATATCGATATATTAAAAAAATATATCGATATTTTTAATATATCGATATATCGTTGACATCCCTACTGCTACTACGTAGCATAAGCAACGGAATTTATATGAAGATTAAAATAGGAGGACAAGGAAGACAATAATTGAATTAAATGATTTTTTTAAAATGAATTGCAATAAATTTTGAATTAAAACATACCCGTTATAACCACAGTATATTATTTATACTGTGTTATGTTATAACGTACATAATAATAATATTATGCGCATGTACAATAGAATAGAAGCTTTTGATTTCCTTATTTATTTTCACATAATTAGTGTTTACGTTATCATTGAGCACGCGCACAAGGAAAAACGTGAATAACTCAGTAACGGTGTACAAATTGTACCATGGGTCCCTACAATACATACTGGCATTGTTTTTAAAAGGTTTATAAAGACAATGATACTGGTTTCTTAGTTTAATAATAAAAGCTTAATATATCCATGTTGACTATGTTTTATCTTAAAATAATTCTGGAATTACATATTTATTCGTTAGATGTTAATAGTAGAATTGATGTTATTTCTATAATTTCGAGAGTATTAAGGAGTCCATCCTTATTAAAGATGTGTAAAAGTTTGGCATTATTATTAGGATCAAAGAAATGGCCTAGATTCATAATATGGGTTCCTATTGCGGATTTACTTTCAATACAGGTATAATTTCGTGATTGTGATTTAGCAATAGTTTGATAATGCCCATCTATTTATGTTTTTATAGCACGCCCTGATACTGGCCAATGTATTGCGCTAGACATCCCAATGTGTTACACGATAATGCATATACATTATCTTTAAAATGAATATTTATTTATTTTATTTTAAATAAAACAAAGTGCATATTGCAAACTGGTAGTCACGATTTGTAAAAAATTGTACTAAACTTTTTTTTCTACTTAATTTGCACCCCTTAAGACGAGACACCACTGTCAATGGTGGAACATGGCGGCCTACTATATTAGTATATGGTACAATAACTCTCTAGGGAGGATAACGGCCGGTTCAAAATAAGTGGAGTTCATGCAGTGACGTCATCGGTGCAAATCAAATATTTGCATGTCGTGGACTGTATGGCATATGAAGCCAGCATATAAACATTATTCTATGATATGAAGCATGGACAGAGAACAACTAAGTGATACTCTTGCGATTCATTAAAGACTTGTTCAACATTGACTGATGGATAAGCTGTTGGTGTTTTAAGTATTTTTTAAAGCATATCCAGTAATACTGAATTATCAAATTCATTACAGTCAGTAAGGAAGTGTTAAGGTGGACTTCCCTCCGGGCGACTGTTACGTGTTGCGACGATCACTCAGCGATCGTCGCTGGCGACGGTCGCTATGATACTGCTACCGTTGTGTCTTTATGGAAGCACTGTCCTCCACGCAACAGCCGCCGGCGATAGTCGCAAGCCGCATGCTCTCAGAGCAAATATAGTCGCTGCGGCCAGCGACTATTCGTTATAGTTTCCTTTGGTTTTTAATGTAGTGCGCTGTGTTCACAAAGCAAAATCTAATTCAGCGCCGCAGAAGATTATAAATTGATCGGGGCAGTGGGTAACCATCCCTCCCTCTTTAATTTTCATTGTCCTTTATATAAGGATCAAGTTGTAAAGGATAATACTTGGAAGGAGGTCGCATATAGGTCACAAGTAGTTTGCGCGTTAAACGCATCCCAAAAATTTCTGGAAACTACTACGCAGCCACACAACGATCGAACAACTGAAGTAAAATTACCGATACACGCGGGAAATTTAATCGTCGCAAACGCTGGGAGGAAAACATAGCCATACCGACGATCGCTGAGCGATAATCGCTACGCGACTATCGCCAGCTACAGTCGGTCGGAGGGAAGTCCACCTTTAGCTAAAAATTTATTTTTGTTTAGGTCGTGCTCGGAGCACGACCAAAACGGTGCTCCCAGAAATGACGTAGCCTATTGCCTGGAAACTTATAAAGTAAGTATTTTTTACCTTATCGTTTAGAAATGTATAGTAGTGTATTGGATGGGCTTGAAATATATTGAGATTAGGCATTTCATATGTATGGAACCCAAATATACTTTCTTACATTTTTAACTCATGGAGAGCGCCATATCGATGAAGCCATGGTCCCTTACTTTGGCAGCCACTCTGGAAAACAATTCATAAAAAGAAAACCCGTTTGTTATGGATACAAACTATGGGTAGGTACTACGTTTTACGGGTACATAGTTTGGTTTGAGCTATATCAGGGAGCAAAATATCAAATGGAAAACTACAAAGAGTGGGGACGTCGCTGATCATGAATTATGCTGATGTGATTTGTTCAAAAATACTGGCAGAGTATCACTTGTTTTTTTGACAACTTTTTCTCTAGCGTCCCTCTTTTAGATGAACTTGGCAATAGAAATGTCAAGGCCACCGGTAATCTTAGAGAAAATACACGAAAAGAGGAAATTGAGACTTTCGGTCTATCAATAACCGTTCCGTAATAATTGCCAATCGGAACGACAATAGGATTCCGTAGGAATAGAACCACTTCACACTGTAGTTCGCTATTCACGTAGAGAGAAAAAACAAGTGAATATTGAGCACATGCGACCAAATTATCAGTCTCTAGCTAACATTAGTTAGGAGAAAAAAATAATGCCAGTGATAATAATAATAATATTTATTGTCTAACAGGCTTGCGCCCAATTACAAGACAAGATTTACGTTAGCATAAATTAATAATATACATGTCAACAAAACATCAAATAAATTCAGCATGACTAATCAAATATCTACAGATCTCAAATATTCCAATACTTTGCATTTGAGTAAGGATAGTTTGCAGCTGAAAAAGTCAACATATCTGTGCATGCACAAACTGTCACACAATAAGCAGGCTCTAGTTACAGGGGCTTTATTTTCATAATTGTAGCGAAGCTGTGGATGTCGAAATAGTTGTGGGATCCGAGAATGAAATTGGGGTACATTAAAGCGTTGATTGAAATATTTATTAAGATACGCAACGCCGGACGAGAGGGGGTCGTCGCTTGCGGGGTAAGGACAATGCGCCCCGCTATGCTCGCCTTACCCCTCTCCCAGAGAAAACCTACCCGGTAACAGGCGTCATCCCATATCTTGCGGCGACTATACGAATTAATACCTATGAATATTTTCGTCGTAGCATCGAACATCTATTGAAACGCCGTCGAAAAACTAGATGTTGCCAATTCAACAGTAGTGGTAGTAGTAAACGCAGGTAGTTTTTAGTTTTGTCGTTGATTGAAATATTTAATATTTCAATCATTCGCTTATTCATTGTAAAAGTATTTTAACGTAGGGGAGCATGAAATTAATCAAGTGGTCTTTGAATTTTTCGCTTCTTGTATGGAACTGTTTCCAGAAATTTATTGTCTCTAAATATATAATTTGCTTTAATAAAAATATTACTTATCCTCGATAAATCATTAAAATATAAATCATACATTACCTATGTTAAATTAAATATTCAATCAACGGTTAAATTCAACGTACAAGTTATAAAAAAAAATTGTTTAGGATAGCAAGTAAAATAATTTTAAATACATAAAACAAATAAGATACTTATACATTTGTGTATACCTATACAGGTTGTCCTTACAATATTATTTTTGATGTCTGAAGTTTGGTTTCTTTTTAAGTTTGCTCGTTAGCATTATCTCCCAAGTATGTCACAGAGTAAACATAACTGTACGGCATGTTTGGAGCTAATTGATAGATCTCAATATTCAGTTAATTGTTGACTGTGGAAATGGTACCATACGAAATGCACAAGAATTTTTTTTATATTGATTTCGACTCGCTAAGGATATACCTATTGAACCTCTTGGATGATCTGAAGAGAATAAAAAGAAATTAACCCGAACCTTAAAAAGTTGAAGGTTATATATACATTTTTTTCTATTTTCGGAAAAACGTCTAAAATACAAGGCTATTCTAAAGGCAGGGAAAATAAAATGATACATTTCCGCAGGGAAATTTTTGTGATTCTGTGTTATTGAAGGCTACTAAAAGGCAAAAAGATGATCATTTTTTATATAACTAATTGTTTGACATATCTTAGTTTTCTTAATAAATGACAATGGCAAATATCGATTTATAATGGTCTGTAACAATGTGAAAAAAATGTATGCTATACAGGGAGTTCGTGGTTTTACCATCAGAACTTTAACAGAATGTGGAATAACTAATTTTTAGGTGGTTTACCTCTAAAAACATAGGTTGAAAAACTTATGGTTTTTGAAATATGGGACGTTATCTTAGTAACGTACAAACTATGTAGTATCTATCCCCCATCTACCCAACCTGTAAACTTGATATTATGTAACTGTCCATGGACATTCATATTAAATTAAAGTTATTAATTTCCACTAATTTTATTTTTAATTTATGTACATTACACGTGTTTCGCTACACAGTACCTTCTAAAATGGTAAAAGAATTTCTGGGTTTTTCCATATATTTTTTATACCTTACACAATATTACTTTGTTTACCTGGAGTTTGGTTTCTAAACTATTAGGTAAAAACAGGTTTATAATAAGTTACTCCGCGCAGGCGTAGTAAATATATTTCTGCATTTCACCGTTGATTGAAATTAAATATTTCAATCAACGATTTCACCGACCAAATAATAAGTTAGTTCCAGAATCGTTCTGAACTGCATGATAAAACAAACCTATTATATAAATGCGTTGATTGAAATAAATATTTCAATCAACGATAAATGTTAGTAAACATTTTTTATGACTTGAACCCTACTTCCCTAGTCAATTATTTCTTTTAAAACCCTTGTATATTATTAAATATCATATCGTTTATAAATTAAGCATGAAATTGTATATTAAATATATTAGGGATCTTACATGTTATATTATCTCATTTATTAAAAGAAAATATTTCAGTCCACGATATTTTGAATAAAAGTAGTCAACGATTCTAGAGAATCTTAAGAGAATAAAAGAAAAAAAATCTACTCACGGCAACGTCTCATTAACGAAATGAACGAATGGGGTAGAACGACGCTATGCCATCCGTTGATATTGTGCCGCAATATCCAACTTTCAGTGTAGTAGATCGATCGATACAGTTGTGTCAGTCAGGCATCTTGAATAAGAACTTAGTTTGCCCGTTCACAGATGTGCTAGTGCAGTTGAGCACAGCACGAAAAAGAGACCAGCATTCCGAATCTTATTAAATATTTCAATCAACGATTAAAGTGAATATCCGTGAGAAGGCGAAGGCAGTCGACATGAAAATTAATCAGCCTGTAAAGAAAAACTTGTGAGTTGACCGTCCTCCGGAACTCCAAGGAGTCAAAGTTGAACCTATCCAGCAACTACCGATGGTTAAATCCTCTCGCAGGGAAACGTCTGTCTATTCGGAAACATATGTTTTTTAGGGATTTGCGCTGCACTCTCTCCAATCTGTCAATGTGAATACGGTAAATCGGTGACCAAACCATCGACGCATACTCTAATTTAGTTCTTACTAATGCCTGATATACCGATGTCAGACAGTCAACGCTAGGAAATCCCGAGGTTGACCTCAAGACAAATCCCAGTGTCTGAATTAAGTGGGATAAATAAATAAATTTAAATAAAAGGTATTTCATAATCCATAGCAGTACTAGATCCACTAGATAGACTAATATGAAGTATGTTAACCCACAGTCAATATAGTAAGAAAATAAAATAATTTATTATTATATATGCACTTTATATAAACATACACAAATAAATGAAGTTATTTGTTATTTTTCTTGTTCTGACCACCTTTTAACCGTTTACGAACCCCAATAGCATTCTCTGTGTCATCATTATCATCGCTAACACGTCTTTTCAATGCATTTTTCTTTCCTGTCATATCTGCCAACTCTTTCCTTACTGAAATAGTTAAAACAAGTTCAAATTAGCTATTAGTTACTACCAAAGACCTTAATAACACAGGAGACCACATTGTTTACGTTTTCAGGGTTAGCAAACATCGTCCCTTCCTCTATTTATCCTAATACAAGCATTGCCAGACTTACAAATGTATTTGGAATATCTTTAAATTTTTGTCACTACAAATAAAAAATGAACGATGTAAATAATTATTTGTAACTAGGATGTTAATAAAAAATTTTATTACTATACTTAGGTTATAAATTAGTTCATTTTAAGATTAAATTGTACAAAACGGGATAATTATTTTATTTTAGGAATTATTCTCATAGTAAAATAAAAGCGCACTACGGCAACATCGTTTACAACTTTACGCTTCTTGTACAACAGAACACGGCGTTATGAATGAAATTATAATTTGCGACGTTGACGTTGAGAAACACTCATGTCATTAGCGCTTTTCATCGTTTTTTGAAGTATTTTCTTGTTTTGCGATATTCTTGTGTGTGTTTTTTTAAACTTTAAATATTTATTGAATAACTATGGTTCGTGGTTGTGTAGTTTGTGGAAAAATGGATAGTTTATTTCCAGATTTAACTTTTCACAGGTAAGTGTGGTTATGTTTGGAAATTTGTTTGTGTTTGGTGTTAGTTTACACAGTGGCGGGGTTTGTTTGATATGATAAATTTGTTACATTTTGAATTTTTATTTCTATTAAATTATTAATAACAAAAGCAAACAGATACTTTCTGAAAATAATGTTGGTTCATTTACTCCCAACAATGTAACCGCTTAGTAATTCAAAGCAGCATTGAAGAAGTAAGTGGTAAATCTACGTAGGATATAACCTCCCTAGCTCTGGAGTATAAGGCTGATTATAGCCTTTTTACATTAGGTACTTATATTGTATTTTTTAAATTAGGTTTCCTCAGGAACTGGAAAAACGAAAACTCTGGTTTTCTTTAGTTGGCATTGCTAAAGGACCACTTTTGCCAAAAAATCCATGGTTATGCTCGGATCATTTTTTCCCAGCGGATCTGGCAACGAAATCTAAGGGAGCAAGATTCGTTAGAAAGGGTGCAAATCCTCGACGGTGTGAAGGTTTTTTATTTTTGGATGATGCATCCACTAGGTAAAAAAGATTTATAATTATATTTATTATATTATAATAATAATTTATATTCTTCGAGCTCTGACTCAACCACAGATGTTAGGTCTGTGGACTCATCTGTTTTTGTAACACCTCCAATACCGAAAGAATATCCTAACTAAGTTTTGTTATTATTATTTTTTGGATGAAATTAAACTAGCTAAGTAGGTATGTGCATTAACCGCATTTATATCCATTTTTAGGATTGCTCTGCTATTCTTAGAAAAAAACTATTATGGAGTCCACTGTTTCAACCGCTAATATGGGGTCCCTAATCAAAAGGTATCCTTTAGAAAGGCTTTTTAATATTTTGAGATATTGAATTAATACATATTTTAGGTCTGAAAGTATAATTGTTAAATCTATTCCTGGCACCTCCAGAGCCAGTTTCATTAGAAGCCAACAAGGGTTCAACCAGTTCTGTGACAGAAACTGCATCAGAAGCAGGATAATCCCATTCTGATATAATTGAAGCCCCTGTAGCTAGTGCAAAAATTGGAAGTAAAAGAGGTAGGTATTACATCAACATGTTTCAGAAGTGGGTGATATAAAGGGGCTGAAGCTAAATGTTGGTATATTTGGTACATTATTTAAATTTACATTTTACCGTTATGAAATTTTGATATTTGTTCATAAAAAACTCTTTTTTTAGTATAATTTACCAGGGGCTTGATATTTTTTAGGAAAAGGCGTTATCCTGGTGATATGGATAGTAGTGACTTTTCAACCCCTACTAAGAGAAGAAAAAATATAGGAATTTTAAAAAATAAAATAACGTGCTAAAGGAAAAGAATACACACCTTACAAAATCAAGTTAGACGACTTAAAATCCGCGTAAAATCATTAAAAGATCTATTGATAGTTTTCAGGAACAAAGCACAGATACCGTGAAGCTGGCGAAAAAATCAGAGGTGACTTTTATCATGGGCGATTTTAATTCCAAAGTAGAAAGTACACCACGAGAGGATATTACCGGTATATACGGATTAGGTACAGCAAACGATAGAGGAGACCGACTAGTTCAGTTCTGCCAGGAACATGATTTCATTGTCTCAAACACCTTTTTTAAAGTTCCAAATAGAAGGCTCTATACGTGGACCTCTAGCGCCCATACCCCTGAAAGAATTATTCGCAATCAAATAGACTTCATACTTATTAAAAAGCGATACAGAAACTGCATAAAGTCTGCAAAAACATAATTAATTTGTATGTTCATAGTAGATAATTATTATTTATTATCATTGTGTTTAATTTAATATATATAGCTAAAAATAAACTATTGAGAATAATGTGCCTTTTTTTATTTCCTGACTTCCTATTTGTAATGCATAAAATGATTTTAAAATTAGATTATCTTCAAATTATACATAAATATATTAATTTAAGTATCGTTTTTTCGGTATACGAAATGAAGGTTTTTCAGCTATATCAAGAAATACCTATTACAAAGAAAGATTAACAGACTTTCTTAGCTAATACCTTATACATATTAATATTTAAATTATTTTACTGAATAACTCATTCCAATTAAATATCGACTAAATTTCAGTTTCAAAATAAGTTGAAGAGCGGTTAAATTCTCGGCACGTTGGCTTTTTAATGTATGCTATTAATTATATATTATGTATTGTATACATAGTTCAAAAGCAGTCAGCGATCAGTACGCCACTGGCTGCAGAACGCATACCGGAGATTACAACGTTGCCAATGAGCAACTTGAAGGCGACAAGGATAAGTCTTTCTCTCTCTTACACATTACTTGTTTACAAGTAATGTTGGCTCGTGTTTGAAAGCACGTTATCAATGAAGTATTTTGTCTCCTGTGTTACTAAGGTCTTTGGTTACTACCCAACTTTTACCTTAAAAACATATTAGCATTATTTAAAAATTCAAACTCTAAAAACATAGAAAAAATGCTCATAAAACTACAATTATATAAGCCCTGAATAGTATTTTATTAAAACAGAATTTAACAGCAAAGTATTTTATATTATTAAAGGTTGAGAGAGTTTTTTAGAGTTTCATCCCAGGGCCTGCGAACGCTTGCTGTTCACATGATTTGGCATCTAGGTATTTTAACAAACGATGAGTTTTAAAACTTTAAACAAAAAATACAGAGTACGATACATTTATGGAACACGACACACACAAAAGCGTCAAGAGTTAAATTCCTATAGGTAGTTATTTTATGATTGTATTACATCATATACTTAAGCCATTTAATAGTAAATGTCTGATTTAACTTACAAAAGGCAGTCTATACATAGTTCTTTTTACTAAACACGTACTTTGACTAAACAAAAATTAATACGTATATAAATTTTTGCATTTTCCTCGTCCGGGGCATGAATTCCTCAAGAAATCACCAACATAAACAGCTGTCAATCAGAGACTATATTTAAAAAAAGTTAAAATTCTTCTTGACAAACAACGCATTCTCTAATTTGCACGAGTTTGCTGCTGTGGTTCAATAATTTTTCTGTCTTGTAATTTCCTTTGTGTAATTTTAGCTGTCTTATTTATGTTACTTTTACCTTGGATTTTTGGTACCTGTTCATATTATATTTATGGGACTGTACTTATTTATTTATAGATTGTGTTAAATGCTTGTTAAGTGTATTGTTTTTACTCATAAAGATATTATTATTATTATTATGTTTACCTAATCTTCGTGCATCGGTCACCCTGTCTTGCAATGTCATTACAGCATCTTCGTTTGTTTTATATAATGGAAGTTTTTTACCAATAAGTTGTTCTATTCGTTGATAAGATTCCACATCATACTGGAAATAAAAAAGGCATAGATATTTGTTTTCAATACAATGAATTCGTTCTTTCTCCCATATTTTTGTTAAAAATACTAATCTATACCTCGGCAAGAAAGTATGGATAGTTAGTTCAATGACCACAAACCCCGAAAAGCCTGCATTGTTGTAAAATTTAATTTTAAAATTTCTGGAGAATAATAAGACAATATTAAATTGTACAATTGTAACTAACAAAACAACAATAACTCGCTGCCCCCATTACCAAATGCGCTCGTGTGATCATCATAACCACGTTAACTGTCATTATATTGTACTCAAGCCGACAACGATATGACCGTCATTTTTCTCTCGGCAAAGAATATATATCTGCCTTTGTTTCTCGACCTCTAGACGCGTCAGGTGTGGTCTAGTGAGTTGTACTTGTGTTAGTTTGTGGCGTATGAGTTTGTTTTTACGAAACAAAGTTTACTCGTGATTTTTTAAGAGTCCACACATACATATCCAGTCGAAAAAGAAAAATGTCCACGCGACTGGATTACAGAAGTCATTGAACTATCTATATTATCTTGCCGAGGTTTACATAATATATAAAAATATATTAATAGTATGAGATTTAAGAGCTAAACAACCTTCATGGAAGCTAATATCCCCTATTATATTTCAATCCTGCAAAGCACGGTAACCGACTATAAATGGACTGGTTCCATGCTTAAAACATAATAAACACTCTCTGCAGCGTGGAACTGTTAGATATAGGGCCTTCAGGGACTGCCCAGTCGTTTCCCACATCTGTGGTCACTCCTAGTGGACAACATGTTGGTAGGACTCGAATTAGAGGGGGAGAGTTTCTGAAATAAATGCTCCTGGTAGAACTCGTGATACTCTGAATGTTATTCAGGGATGATGCCAGATTTCTGAAGTGCGTAAAACCATAATTGTATCTTGCACTCGCAAGCAGGTTGGACGATTTAATTACACTTTATTTTGACGGAGAAAATATGAGACGGAACCAATATATCTAGGGTTAGTACTGGATAAAATGCTTAACTGCAACGCTCATTTGGAAAAGATTCTACAAAGGAGAAATCTGTCCGTACGGGCATCTCGACAAATCTGTCGAAAGTCCTGTAGGATGAAACCTAAAAATAGTAATGGCGTGCTTGGTGGACGAAAGCTTTACAGCGAACGACCCAAACAAAGCTATTTGCTTTGCAGAGGCAACCGATTTTCGATAACAGTGAAAATAAATACACTTGTTTAAAATAGCACTTGTTATAAGACTGTATGGCTGTGATTTTTTTGCTTCACTTCAGCCTCACGGGCTTGTAAAATCAAACTCTTACCTGTGTTACAAATGTAATCGCTTTGCCCGACCGACCTGCTCTAGCTGTTCTGCCAACTCGGTGAATGTAATCTTTACTATGTGCTGGTATGTCGAAATTAATTACAATATCCACATGTGGAATGTCAAGACCTCTGAAACACATTAAAACAAAATTTTATTAATACTTAATTAACTACTACTGATAGTCCTATTGTTTATAGAACAAGAATACAGAAGTAATGACGAAATAAATCATCATGTTCCAAATGTACCTGCTCGCTACGTCAGTGGAAATCAATATTGACCGATTTTTCGTTTTAAACTTTGCTAGTGCTTCCAGTCGTTTGTTTTGTGTCATTTTCCCATGTAGAGGTATAGCAGTGAAACCTAACTTTCGCAATATTAACGCTGTCTTCATTGTGTTGTCACATGTTGTACAGAATATCATCAAACTATTACCAGTTAATTCATTAAGAACGTGTACCAGATACATAGTCTGAAATTTAAAACAAATTCTTTTTAACACACAATTTTGTGAGTTTTGTTTGCTAAATCATAATAATTGTTAAACTTATTACGAGTGTTTTTTTTATTAATTGGCCTTGACCAAGTCTTTTAGTCAGCAGCTGTGTATATTTATGCCACAAAATTTAATTTAACGGAAATCAAATTTGGACTTTACTTTCAAACAAAAACTTGAGCGAGGATCGAATTTCTACCAACAAAAATATTTTTCGATTTATTTGAAAAAACGTAAAAAAAATATTCACTTTTAAAGCCTTCTAGCGCCCAAATCATGCAATTTTGTATATAGATAAGTTGACCTAAATCATCATATTTTCGGCCAAGGAATTTGTGCTATTCCGTTGTATACGTCATTTCCGGACATCCTCTTGTTGTTGTTGTTTCTTATACCCGTAAAACGTCCCCGACCATCTTTTATTATAATGTAAATGGAGTAATTCTTAATCGAAAGGAGTCTATTAAAGATCTTGGAGTTACTTTTGATATGCATTTCACTTTCAAGGAACATATTACAGATATGGTGGCTGGTGCGACCAAAGCTTATGGCTTTATTGTTAGAAACAGCAAATATTTCGAGAGTGTCGTTACTTTGAATACTCTATATTTTGCATATGTAAGATCCAAGCTTGAGTATTGCTCTTTGGTCTGGTACCCCTGCTATGACTGTGATATTCAAATGATTGAGAAAGTTCAGCGTAAATTTTTAAAATGTTTGTGCTTTAAGATTTATGGAACTTACCCGGATCGCGGAATACCTTACAAATATCTTATTGACCGATTTCAATTTCAAAGTTTAAGTTTAAGGAGAAATTTGTTTAGTATAAGCTTCCTATATAAGATATTCAATAGTGATGTAGTGTGCCCTGAGCTACTGGAAAAGGTATCTCTGTTGGTTCCGCGTATCAATGCTAGAAGTTCTATTGCATTTTATAATGAGCGAGCCAGAACAAATGTTATATTAAAATCTCCCATTTATACTATGTGCCGGCAATTTAATTTGGTTAATGATCAGTGTGATATATTTTTTGATTATCTGAATGAAATATTGTCTTCCGCGGAATCAATACTAGAGGAACTTGATGTTCATTAATACTTGTGTACTTTGGTTGATTTTCGTTGTTTATTGATGTACCGACTGTTATTTAATATAGTTAAGCTTTAGTTATAGTTGGTTTTTGTATGCATTACTCTGTAAATGGAACTTGTTCTGTTGAGTAATAAAGCTATTATTATTATTATTATCCTGTATATGTAAACAATATACTGATATTTTAAAGAAATAGTCGTCCATGCTGGAGTTGAGTGAATGTATTGAAGTGAGAAATAAAAGTAGAACTCCACGAAAAAATTTATTTTAATAAACTACTCGTTGAGTATTTTACTTGATAACCAAACATGTTTCGAAGCTATCTAGCCTTATCATCAGTAGTCTACAGAAAAAGGGGGTTGCATTATGTAAGTGACTTATGCCCTTACTTACAGTCTGATCTCAATCTCAAACTTGAGGCGATCTTAGCTAAGCAAAACTCAATACTTGAGATTCAGTCTATACTATAGTTAAATCCTCGTGCAGTCTCGACGAAGCAAAGCCTGAGCAAACTCTCTTTAGTAACAATACGTAATAAGTCGAATATAAGCGGATTGCCGCGAGAAATGACTGACGATGCCCATAGTTACTGTGATCCAGAAAGTATTGGTTTGGTTTATGAGAATTACAATCTGAGTTCTGCGGGTCAAAATGAAAATAAACAAATAAGTTAAAATATTTTTTCTTGGGAAACGGTGACATTAATTGTGCTATTTAAAATAAGGAAGCTATTTAAATAAATATGATTGATAAGAACAATAAAAAATGGTGACCCCCTGTACAATATTTCCATTTCGGCTATACACCGACCTAATGTATGTCCTATTAACTCGCCATTTTAAAATTTTAAACGGTTTAGCTAAAAAAAATCAACGCACAGAATGTTTTTCAAAATGACCCTATTTTTGCAAAAAACGCAAAAATTGGACAAACGGGTAGTATAGGTATATGGATCATACTAGGTGTTCCATTTAAAAAAATATAACTACGGTATGCCACACTTTTCTGAGACACTCGGTATATTTAAAAACATTTTTGTTAAATGCTCCTGGTAGACCTACCTACACCCACGCAAACAAAATTTGAAATTTCAATTTTGTTAGGCAATGAGAGACCGAGGCGAATGTACTGCCCGACCCGGTATATTTAGTGTAATCGATCAGTAAAGTAAAATTGAAAGGCACTGGTGAGACCTCTGATTTGATGATTGGAGCTTCTCTTAGGTATCAAAAAATATAAATCCTGTATGAGATTAGGGCTATAATTTTGAATACCCCTTTCTGGCTAAAAACCTAATTTTTTTTTACCATTTCACCAAAACCCTCTTAAATCTCGACGTGCTATTCGCTAACACTGTTAGAGAGATTTAAAACTAAATTATGGATACTAACATGGAAATGTTATTAGTATAAGAATATAACAATAAAGTAATGATGTTCCATTCAGAAATTAAAAAATCTCTATCGATTTGCGATAGGCAGTGGCGACGCATGACTTTTTCTAAAGTGTTACCAAAACCAGATGTGAAAAATCTTATATTTAAAAAAAAAAAGTTTATTTTGAACCTCCCAAATAAAATTTTTTGCTTATTTTATTTAAACATTTTTTTTAAATGATTTTTTTAAGTAAAAATTGCTAAGACTATCCAGGCTTGTGGAATAAAATAAAAAATATCGAACTACTTTTATTGATTCCTTTTTTAAATTATTTCAAATGTTGGTCTTCATTTTCAATGATCGCCTTTTTTTCTTCAAAATAAATAAAATTATTTTACAGTTAGTAGTCATAAAATATTTATTTTCAAGATTTTTAACTGTTACCAATGGTAACAGTGGTTACATGGATGCTTCGCCACTGGCGATAGGTATTAGAAAAAAGTTTCCGTTGCCGTAAAAGAATGTCTGTAGTATTATATTATTATCAACTTACTTTAAATTTTGCTGGAAAAAATAGGTAATATTGCAGTAGGTTGTCAACTGTTTGATATTTTGTCGACACCTCAACTTTAACGGGATCGCGTAAATGTGCCCTTTGTAATTTATTAACTTTTTTCGTCATTGTAGCTGAAAATAGAAAAGTTGTTCTTTCTCGAGGTATTATTTTCAAAATTTTATCCACTTCTACTGCGAAATCCATGTTAAGTATTCTGTCAGCTTCATCCATAACTAGAAACTGTAAGGCCCTAAAATGTTTCAAGACCTCAAAATAATTTCTACATAAAAAGTACAGATAAACTGTACCTTAAACTGAATCCCTTGGTATTCTCTAAATGATCTAACAACCGGCCTGGTGTAGCAATGATTATATGGGGCTTCTTGGACAAAACCGAAGCTTGTGATACCATATCCATTCCACCAACAAGTACTGCACATTTTACACCAATATTGGAACCTTAAAGATACAATTTAAACATGGATATCATATGGCGCAATCGCGAAACAACCTATGTAACGAAATCAATTGAACAATTACATGAATAGAAAATATTATTGTAACAGTAAAAAAAATTTGATTGGAGTCAATACTATTAAATTATCAGAGAACATTATGAGTTATTAATATTTCAGAACATCTATGTTTAGTGTTGTATCTGAGTCTGGATCAATTAATCACTACATTTCACACAACTTTTGGTAGATTTCGTTTTCTTAAGTTATCCTTCGGCTTTAATGTGTTGTAATGGTTTGTGAGTCTCCGTTTTTAAATAACGGTTTTATAAGGGCTATTTTTTGTTTTGCTGGGAAGATTTCGTATTTCAAAGAATTATTTACTAAGTAACATAGTACATCTTTTAAATTTATAATCGGTGACTTTACGATAAGCGTAGGAATCTCATCTAACCACTGCTATGCTTCTTCTTTATTAAGTAAGCGAGCTCGCTGATTTCTCGTTCATCTGTAGGTTTTAAATACATAGACAAAGTAAAATCGGGCTTGCCATTTTTTATTGTCTAATTCTAAGATAAATTTTACATTTGTATTTACCTAATCAGTTGAACTAAATAAGATCAATGAAGAAACTTATTTTTTTTTATAATTTTTGCTGGCTGCCATTGATAAATCTAATTTCACCATTACATTTTCATTTAATCTGTTTTTTATTCTTATCAAAACAGTGCTTTTATTTTATTTCACTTATTATGTCAGTTGAACTAGATTTGTAGTATTTATTTGTTACAATTAACTTTACTACACACATATAATGTTCAAACATGCAATCCAGATCCTTAAAACACTTAAGTATAATACACAAGTTTTCTTTACCCATTGACAATATGTCGTACTTACCTAATGCCTCAAATTGTTCGGATATTTGGACGGCTAACTCTCTCGTTGGTGCTAAAATCAAGGCAAAATGTCGTTGTGGATTTTGTAGCAACGCTTGTATTATCGGCAACGCAAAAGCGGCGGTTTTGCCTGACCCTGTTTCCGCTAATCCTATAATATCTTTACCTTGTAGAGCTATTGGTATAGATTGTTCTTGTATTTTCGATGGTTTTTCCCATCCCAGTTTTTTACATGTTTTGCATAATACATCAACGAGTCCCTATATAAAATAATGTACAGATATTATTAGTACCTAATCTTCAGTAAAACCATTGTCTTTATAAAGACAATGCTAAAACTAAACTTTAAACTCATATAATATATATTACAGATGTTTAAACTATATTTATATAATTATATACTACATACCAAGTCAGACCAGGACAGGCTTTCGTTAGGTGCAATACTTTGTACAGCATTTAATGTGTTATTTTCACAGTCAGGTACACCTTTTGCTTCATCGGAACTCATTACTTAGGTATTGCCTGCTATGACTATTCAAATAAAAATACCATAGAATAATGTTTATGTACTGAAAAAATACTATTTGAAACTTCAAAGACAAAACGATAGACAACAATAAAAAATATGAAAAAGACAGGTTATGTTAGGGAAATATCTTCTTCTTCCATTATATGGCCTTAACTTCTAGGTTATTCAGCCAGATTAGGTAACAACCAAGAAATCTTATATTATATATATATATACTCTAGAATGATGATCCCGTAGTACAAAAATGTAACCAAAAGTGTAGAGCTGTCCATAATGCGCATGATCACTAGTAACTTATTTTTCAACAGGACCGGCTTTGATTAAATGTAATATTACTGTTATAGGTATATTTAAAATTAAATTTTACCATTTGGTAACATTCAAATAAAAAAATGGAATAAAGGAATTTAAGAAATAAAAAATTACATTAAATATCTAAATACTTTATTGTCTAACAGGTACAACCCAATAATAATAAATCTAAGCAGAAACGAGAAATAAGTAAAAATTATAATACTGGAAAATAGCTTAAGGACTTGAGCATTCTAATTATTTATTTTATTATTATATAATATTTGTTTGTTTATACAACCACCTTAGGCGTCTTACCTCTCTACAGCCTTCAAAGAAGGGGTGCAAGAAACAGTGACTTCACAAATATTTTCCGTGTCCATGTAAACCACTTCCATATCATCCGTACTACTCGCAATAGTATTTTGTGACAAAACATGGTTGGTAGAACTTTTATTCTCAGCAATTTCATGGAGGATTCTATAATTAAGTATATTCCAGTTTAACAACAGAATTCAAACGAACTTTGTATACCTACACAACGTAGGAAATATATTCTTGACATACATATCATGCATTTTTGACAGACTGCTTTTAAGTAAACAGTGTCTTGATATCAAACGATTAAGAATTTAACTTCCACTCTCATTTACATAATTTCTTCTTTTCAACAAAAGTTTGGGAACTGCATCGGGTACGAGGGTGATCCTCTTGCCGTCTTCTCTACAAATGATATCTTCTGCAGCGAAATGCTTACTGCATATGACATTCCCATCACATACATTTTCTGTACTAGGATCCCAATGCCCGCATCCAAACATCATGTCTTTTTTTTGTCAAGCTAAAAATGAGTATCATGTCAATGGTATCATATTGACTCAAACTGAGACTGTTAGAAACCCGAAACAATAACTTACTGAAAATATTTAATACCAGGAATGAGACCTTCATTTTTATACCACAACACTATACACCTCATTGTTTGTTAAATAAACGAACTAAAACCAAAATAACAAATATTAAAAACAATTTTAATCACAAATAGGTATATCTATCAACAATTAAAATATACCACGAATAAAACCATAACTCAATTATAAAACCTATCTGAATTGTTGTGAAGCCGACTCTGACAGATATTCCCACTACGAGAAACGTCATTTGCGAAAACAGACGCTGGTGCGAAATCTCCTAAATTTAATAAGATTTGGAAAAAAATGTTTCGTTCATATTGCTGAAAACTAAGCAGTATGCAATTTTACCGATAACATTTAATTATTTGAGAGAGAGAGATGTTTTTGGCGACATCTAGCGTGAACAGGCAATATGCCAGGTGAAACACAGTTCACAAACGATGACCGGACAAGAAGTAACAACTCCATTATATCCTATTGCCAACACTAGATGCGCCCGAATCCCCTAGCAGGGAGGCTTTATTTAAGAATTGTTTGTTACATAAAGCAACAAGACCTTAAGTTATGTTGGAAATTTGTTTCACACTACCATGCTTTCACCAGACGGCCGTTTCATCGATCCACGACTCATCAGTGGTGATCGGCAGGCAGTGTGACCCAAATTTCCAACATTTACAAAGAGCTCATACTAGCACGATAATTCATTGAGAGAGAGATGTTTTTGGCGACATCTAGCGTGAACAGGCAATATGCCGGGTGAAACACAGTTCACAAACGATGGCCGGACAAGAAGTAACAACTCCATTATATCCTATTGCCAACACTAGATGCGCACGAATCCCCTAGCAGGGAGGCTTTATTTAAGAATTGCTTGTTACATAAAGCAACAAGACCTTAAGTTATGTTGGAAATTTGTTTCACACTACCATGCTACATAACTTAAGGTCTTGTTGCTTTATGTAACAAGCAATTCTCAAATAAAGCCTCCCTGCTAGGGGATTCGGGCGCATCTAGTGTTGGCAATAGGATATAATGGAGTTGTTACTTCTTGTCCGGCCATCGTTTGTGAACTGTGTTTCACCTGGCATATTGCCTGTTCACGCTAGATGTCGCCAAAAACATCTCTCTGAGCTTATTTAAAAAAGAAGGCCTGTGATATTGGACCATTCTCATGTTTTAATAACCAAAATATGGAACACATCAACCGTGCCTGCTAGGTCCGTATGTGCAAACTATCGTGGTATTTCACTTCTCTCCATCACCGGAAAGGTTCTGGCAAGAATTTTGTCCAATCGTCTTCTCCCACTCTCGTAACAGTGCTTGTCGGAAACACAATGTGTTTTTAGACCCAACAGGGGTACAGCTGACATGCTATTTAGTGCCAGGCAAAAAAAGAAGAAGTCACGGGAGCAAAATAGTCCATTCTAACGAGTAGTTTATCTATTGTGTAGTAGACGCCTTTTATTTGTTTTCATTAAATAAATTCATTTATTTTCCCGTTATTAGAGAGCACGCGTACGAAGAATTGCGGGGTTATATCTAAAATTTCCCAGAAATATAATAATTACAAAAATACTAAACAACTTAATTAATTACCGCTGAGTCTAAATTAAGTTGAATAAATCAATTTATAATACAGGATATTTCAAAATCCATACTCGTACTAGATCCACTAGATATACTAATATGAAGTATGTTATAAATATATTATTTATTAGTATATGTACATTATATAAACATTCACAAATAAATGAAGTTATTTGTTGATATTTTTCTTGTTCTGACCACCTTTTAACCGTTTACGAACACCAATAGCATCCTCTGTGTCATCACTATCATCGCTAACACGTCTTTTCCTTCCATTTTTCTTTCCTGCCATACCTTCCATCTCTTTCCTTACTGAAATAGTTAACACAAGTTCAAATTAGCTTTTACATATTACCCAATACCAACATATTAGCATTAATTCAAAATTCAAACTCTAAAAACAGAAAGAAAGCTCACAAAACTACAATAATTATTTATATCAGCCCTGAATAGTAATTTAACAGCAAAGTATTTTATATGTTTAAAGGTTGAGAGAGTTTTTTAGAGCTTCATACTAGGCCCTGCGAACGCTTGCTGTTCACATAATTTGGCATCTAGGTATTTTAGCAAACGATGACAGTTTTAAAACTTTAAACAATAAAAAATACAGAGTATGATGAATTTATGGAACACCACACTATGTATGGCCTAGGCGGAAGTATTTCCGAAAGCGTCAAGGGTTAATTTTCTATAGGTAGTTATTATATGATCACATCATATACTTCAGCCAGTTTATAGTAAATGTATGATTTGAAATGACAACTTACAAAAGGCAGTCTAGACATAGTTCTTTTTACTAAACACGTACTTTGACTTAAAAATAAATTAATACGTATATTATGTTTACCTAATCTTCGTGCATCGGCCACCTTGTCTTCCAATTTCATTACAGCATCTTCGTTTGTTTTATATAATGGAAGATCTTTATCAATAAGTTTTTCTATTTGTTGATAAGATTCCACATCATACTGGAAATAAAAAAGGCATAGATATTTGTTTTCAATACAATGAAATCGTTCTGTCTCTCATATTTTTATTAGAAATATTACTCTATACCTCGGCAAGAAAGTATGAATAGTTAGTTCAATGACCACAAACCCCGACAAGCGTTGTTGTCACATCTAATTCTAAAATTTCCGGAGAATAATACGATAATATGAAATTTTACAATTGTAACTAACAATAATTCGCTGCCCCCATTATCAAATGCGCTCCTTTGATCATAAAAATTTACAAACCCACTTTAACACTCATTATATTGTACTCAAACCGGCAATGATATGACAGTCTTTTTTCTCTCGCCAAAAAATATAATAATAATAAATCGTCTTAATTTGCAAAGTAAATACATATACACGTTGGGAAGTACCCAAAAAACGCACACAACCACTAAAAAGGCGAAGTGTAGCTTAAAGCTACTCTACTTAACCTTAGAAGCAGCCAAAAACAACTTAACAGTAAAAACATGAAAATGTAAAAAGAGAAGAAAAAAACATATTATGTTGTCAGTCATCTCTCGAGCTAGTATAAGCTCTTCGCAAATGTTGAGAATTTGGGTCGCACTACCTGCTGATCACCACTGATGAGTCGTGGATAAATGAAACGGCCCGTCTTGTGAAAGCATGGTAGTGTGAAACAAATTTCCAACATAACTAAAAGTCTTGTTACTTTATGTAACAAGCAATTCATAAACACAAATGAATTTTAATAATACAACATATTAGGCAAAACCCACGCAACTCCATCTTCCATGGACAGTAGCAAAAGAGAAAGGGAAAAAAACAAATTAAAACAATCAAATTCGAAATTCACTGGACGTATCTAACATTTCACGGTTTATTTAATAGGCATATCTTAAAACGACTTTTAAATGTATTGGGTCTCAACCTCCTGAAATCACTGGGAATCGTATGGCATCATAAGTCTATCAAAATGGCGAACATTAATGTCATGTACATCTCTACTGGACACAAGCTTATTTTTAATATCAAAAGCAGCATTAGAGTCATAAAGTAATTTAAAAACAAACGTACCCAGGTGATGCAGATGACGGTCTTCCATTCTGAGCCAATACATATCACGAATCGCTTGAGAAACACGATCAAACTTCCTAAGACCCGCAACAAACCTAGCACAACAATTTTTGATTCCCTGAATACGTATTCTATCAAAAACGTCTAACATGGAACCGTAAACAAAATATATATCTGCCTTTGTTTCTCGGCGTCTAGACGCGTCAGGTGCGTGGTAGTTGGTCTCGTAGGTTTAGTGAGTAATACATGTGTTAGTTTGTGGCGTATGAGTTTGTTTTTACGAAACAAAGTTTATTCGTGAATGTTTAAGAGTCCACATACATGTTCAGTCGAAAAAAAAAATGTCCACACGACTGGATTACATGTCACCAGAAAACATTGAACTATCTATACTATATTGCCGAGGTTTACATAATATATAAAAATATATTAATAGTATGAAATTTATGAGTTAAACAACCTTCATGGAAGCTAATATCTCCTCTTATATTTCAATCCTGCAAAGCACGGTAACCGACTATAAATGGACTGGTTCCATGCTTAAAAACATAATAAACCCGCTCTACAGCATGAAACTGTTGGATATAGGGCCTTCAGGGACTGCCCAGACCTTGGTAGGACACGAAACAAGGGGTAGAGTTTCTGAAAGAAATGCTGCTTGTTGAAGTCGTGATACTCTGAATGTTATTTAGGAATGGTGCCAGATTTCTGTAATGTCGTAAAACCATAATGATTGTATCTTGCACTCGAACAAGCAGGTTGGACGATTTAATTTCATTTTATTTTGACGGAGAAAATATGAGACGGAACCAATGTATCTAGGGTTAGTACTGGATAAAATGCTTAAGTGCAACGCTCATTTGGAAAAGGTTCTACAAAAGAGAAATCTGTCCGTATGGCCATCTCGACAAATTTGTCGATCTGTCGAAAGTCCTGTAGAATGAAACCCAACAAATAGTAATGACGTGCTTCGTGGACGAACGACTTACAGCGACCGACCCAAACATAGCTATCTGCTTTGCTTGTTTTCCATAACAGTGAAATAAATAGCTAAACCCGAACACTTGTTTTATAACAGCCTTATGGCTGTATTGCTGTGATTTAGAGTCCTTTTTGCTTCACTGCAGCCTCACGGGCTTATTCTCTTACCTCTGTTACAAATGTAATCGCTTTGCCCGACCGACCTGCTCTAGCTGTTCTGCCAACTCGGTGAATGTAATCTTTACTATTTTCTGGTATATCGAAATTAATTACAATATCCACATGTGGAATGTCAAGACCTCTGAAACACATTAAAACAAAATTTTATAAATACTTAATTAACTAGGTACTACTGATATTCCTATCGTTTATAGAACAAGAATACAGAAGTAATGACGAAATAAATCATCATCATGTTACAAAAAGTATCAAACAACTGCCTGTTAGCAGCATGACCAGTTACCTGCTCGCTACGTCAGTGGAAATCAAGATTGACCGATTTTTCGTTTTAAACTTTTCTAGTGCTGCCAGTCGTTTGTTTTGTGCCATTTTCCCATGTAGAGGTATAGCAGTGAAACCTAGCTTTCGCAATATTAACGCTGTCTTCATTGTGTGGTTACATGTTGTACAGAATATCATCAAACTACCAGATAATTCATTAAGTATGTGTACCAGATACATATCCTGAAATTTAGAGTAAATGCTATATTAACACACAATTTTGTAAGATTGTTTTTTATTAATTATTGGCATTGACCTAGTTTTTTAGCCAGCAACTCTGTATGTATTTGCCACAAAATTTAAAATAACGTAAATCAAATTTTACCCTTTATTGTGTTCAAATAAAAATTTACTAGCAAGGATTGAATTTCCACCACCCCTCATTATCACATAATCATTAGGTCGGGCACCTATTTTCTACAAATGCGTAGGAAACCTACCATGAATCATATTAATTCTGGTTATCATAGTATACATATTTCTCGAAATATTGTACAGCTTATATGACTTAACATTTTCACACGGATTTAATTTGTAATGATTTGTGGGTGGCAATAAATAATTAATTACTATATAGGTATCTTCTTTGCCCTTCAATTAATAGCGTTCTTTTCCGCTGAAATTAAGTCGGCCTGACAAATACCAACAATATACTGATAATTTAAAGAAATAGTCCATGCTAGAGTGGAGTGAATGTGTGAGAAATACGAAATCATTTTAAAATAAAAAATAAACTATTCTTTGAGTATCGTACTTAATACACAAACATGTTTCGAAGCTATCTAGACTTATCATCAGTTACAATCTACAGAAAAGGAGGGTTGCATTATGTAAGCGAGTTATACTCTGATCTCAATCTCAAACTTGAGGCGATCTTAGCTAAGCAATACTCAAAACTTGAAGATTCCGTATATACTACTACAGTGACACCTTCGGGCAGTCTCGACGAAGCAAAGCTTGAGCAAACTCTCTTTAATAACATTTGGTTATTTAGCGACAATTCTAGTTATTTTCGCAATGAAATCTTGTTGACAATGCAGTGACATTTTCTACAATAAAGCAACAATAGTAAATAATAACAACACGCAAAAAAACTGACAGCTGTCATGTCCCACACATTCCTCAAGGTAGGGTATCACCATACTGGAGTACGCCGCAAAGAACGCATGCGCGGTTTTCATCTGTCTGGGCCAAGACTAGTCTATAGTAAGCATTTCGCGTCACAAGTAGTGCTCAACCAGTTCAATCTTAAATAGTTCAGGAAATCCTTCCCTAGATTCTGAGTTACAACGTTGTGAAATTTCTTGATAAATGAGTTTTTAAAAGCGGTTCTAGCAGTCTTAGTATGAGGATGTGTGTGGATGACAGACCTCGGACAGTCATGTGGAAGTAACTGTGGGTGGAACCGGCGCTTATATTACTTCAGGTTATTTACGGAGATGATATGGATAAAAAGCGATACATTATACTAATAATTGAGCATGCTCACAATTGCAGAAATTAGCAGCGATATAATGTCTTGTTGGAATCCTGGTTTAACAAGAAAAAACTGCACAGGTATTATGGGTAGGCACATATGTCGGATATCATTTTCATTAAATATATACACTCTGGCCAAGATAAGAATGGGATAGCATTGGAATCTTGAAAACGGTAGAAGTTACAATGTCGGTTAAATTAGAGAAAAGTTGTACACTTTAAACACCTTTTAAATAGTGTTTTCAAAAGTAAAGTAACTTTAGCCGTTTTCGAGAATTTTTGAAAAAACGATTTTAGTTTATATATATAAACAAATTATTATCAACTTACTTTAAATTTAGCTGGAATAAGTAGGTAATATTGTAGTAGGGTGTCAACTGTTTGATAATTTGTCGACACCTCAACTTTAACGGGATCGCGTAAATGTGCCCTTTGTAACCTATTAACTTTTTTCGTCATTGTAGCTGAAAATAGAAAAGTTCTTCTTTCTCGAGGTATTAATTTCAAAATTTTATCCACTTCTACTTGGAAATCCATGTTGAGTATTCTGTCAGCTTCATCCATCACTAGAAACTTTAAGGTCCTACAATATTTCAAAACTTCAAAATAATTTCTACATAAAAAGTACAGATAAACTGTACCTTAAACTGAATCCCTTAGTATTCTCTAAATGAGCTAACAACCGCCCTGGTGTAGCAATGACTATATGGGGCTTCTTGTACAAAAGCAAAGATTGTGATACCATATCCATTCCACCAACAATGACTTCACATTTTAGACCAATTTTGGAACCTTAAATATAAAATTTAAAGATAATAATAATCTCTTTATTGTCTAACAGGTATTGCTACCCAATAACAAGACAAAATCTTACATTAACAAAAACAATTGCCTAGCATTAGCATACACAAATATCCAACTTAGAACTAACTTAAAACTAACTGAAAAATAGAAAAATACAAAAAAGGAAATACACGCATCAAAACGAAAGAAAATTGGGAGGATTACAAGAACAATTACTAATAACAATAAATAATTAACACATGAACATAATTCATCAAAACAAATCCAAATCAGTAGCCCGCAAACATGTCTCTAAACTTTTCTTAAAAGAACCAAGCGATACATTAAAAAAATCAACGTTTTCATTAATAACTAATCGGTTGCTGTATTTACAATCCCGAAATAGCGGTGCTTTAGATTCATAATTAGAACGAATCTGTGGCACCCAAAATAAACTAGCGCTTCTAGAGTGAACCCTAGGGACACGAAACCATAGCTGCTGAAGCAACCGAGGACAATCCAACATATTGTTGATCAACTTAAAAAGAAAGATCTGAGACGCGAGGATGCGACTCTCGGCTAACGGCCGAAATCCGAACCTTGCCAGTACCAGGCCGTGATCACACCCACGAGGAGGAAAATATCCATCAATTTTAAATGACAAATATTTTAAAAACACGGTAGATGGGCGACCAAATGATTGTAGCGAATTCCAAAATAGACACAACAAAGGCGAAATAGAGACTTTTCAGGCAGTCCATGTTGTTGAATTAATTCTCTGGTCTGTCTAAAAATAAATCCTAACACCAACACAACAAACAAATGTAAGTCGGTGACATTTACAAGACGTCAAGACCCGTTTTTGCGAAACTACACCATCGATAATTCAAATTTGGAACGCTGCGCTTTAATCAAAGATCTTGGTGTATACTTGGATGGTGATTTATCTTTCAACTACCACATTGAGCAAGTTTCTGCTAATGCTTTGCGAACAAAGCATTAGCTCCCAGATAGGACTGAAAAAAAGATATCAGATTCCTGCCCAAGCCAATGTCGCACATCTTCTGTTGAATCAGGGAATGATCAATCTTATCGAACGCCTTGGAAAAGTCAGTATAGATTGCGTCGACTTGCAAACCTCGACCGACAGCCGGAATTACATTCTGCAGGAAAGTTGCTAGATTGGTCACCGTAGAACGACCCTTAATGAACCCATGTTGCTGGTAAACTAGCATATGTTTTATTTGCCCAAATAACTTATTGTGCAGAGCAATTTCAAAAACATTTGCGAAATTAGGAAGAATTGAAATAGGTAGATAGTTTTCGATTCTGCTAATATCTCCCGATTTATGTATAGGACATATACGAGCTATCTTCCAGTAGTCAGGAAACAAGTTGGACCGCAGGGATAAATTAAAAATGTAATGCAATGGTTCCACAAATGCATAAGCACAATCTTTAACCACCATCGCGGGTAGGTTATCCATACCTGCAGTCATCTTCGGTTTTAGACTTATCATATGGCGCAGTTGCGAAACACCTCCGTAACCAAAGCAATTGAACAATTAAATGAATAGAAAATATAGTAAAAAAAGTGTGTATTCCATAAAATTAAATTATTTTCTTATCAGAGAATATTATGAGTTATTAATATTTCAGAACATCTTTGTTTAGTGTTGTATCCGACTCTGGCTCATTTGCTACATCTTTTGATAGATTTCGTTTTCTTAAGTTATCCTTCGGTTTATTTAAGGAATCAAAAATTGTTCATAGACGTTTTAATGAGGATTTTAATGGGATGGATGCAAAGAGTAACATATTATACTAAATTTATGACAAGAATTAGCATGTTATACAAAATAATACATATACATCAAGAGAAATGACTATTGAAGAAATTAAAATGTGTGTAAATACATATAAGGTTCGAAGCATTTAATAAAAATATGACATGTTTCAAGGAGAAAAACAACTGAGTCGTCAAGAAAACATACAGTTTATGCTACTAAAAAATTTCAATTACTTGCTGACAAAACCAAAATTTCATAATTCACCCAATTACAAAATTAATAATTGAATAAGTTATCATGAAAATAATTTCCATCACAGCAGGGAACCTTTTTGCTGCTAGCAAATGCGAAGACAACTAATAGTTTCGAGTTAAGTGACAACGAAAGAATTGGAAATAACAAATAACACATTTTCAAAAAGGTAAAATAAAACCGGGCTTGCCATTTTTTATTGTCTAATTCTAAGATAAATTTTACATTTTTATTTACTCAGTTGAACTAAATAAGATCGAGGTAGAAACTTATTTTTTTACAATTTTTGCTAGGTGCCATTGATAAAAAATCTAATTGCATCATTCCATTTTCATTTGATCTGTTTTTTCGTCTTATCAAAACAGTGCTTTATTTGATTTCACGTATAAGGTCAGTTGAACTACACTTGCAGTATTTATTTGTTACAATTAAATAACTTTTACTACACACATATATAATGTTCAAACATGTAATCCAGATCCTTAAAACACTTAAGTGTAATGCACACGTTTTTTTTTACCCATTGACAATAGGATATTATGTCGTATGTACTTACCTAATGCCTGAAATTGTTCGGATATTTGGACGGCTAACTCCCTCGTTGGGACTAAAATCAAGGCAAAAAGTCGTTGTGGAGTTTCTAGTAACGCTTGTATTATCGGCAACGCAAAAGCGGCGGTTTTGCCTGACCCTGTTTCCGCTAATCCTATAATATCTTTACCTTGCAGAGCTATTGGTATAGATTGTTCTTGTATTTTCGTTGGTTGTTCCCATCCCAATTTTTCACAAGTTTTGCATAGCACATCACCGAGTCCCTATATAAAAATAATGTTTAAGTAGTACAGATATTATTAGTAGCTAATCTTAACTAAAACCATTGTCTTTATAAAGACAATGCTAAAACTAAACTTTAAACTAGGCTTACATACTACATACCAAGTCAGACCAGGACAGGTTTTCTTTAGTTGCAATACTTTGTACACCATTCAATGTGTTATCTTCACATTCAGGTACACTTTTGGCTTCATCGGAACTCATTACTTAGGTATTGCCTGCTGTGACTATTCAAATAAAAAGACTACTCCACACTTCAAACACAAAACAACAACAACAAAACTACAATAAATAAATATGAAAATATGTTTAAATTTTTAAATGAAAGAGGTTAGGGTAGGAAAATACCTTCTTCTTCTCATTATATGGCCTTAACTTCTAGGTTACTTGGCCAAATTAGTTAACAGCATTACCAAAAAATAAATAAACAGACTCTGGTATTACCTCGACGGATGCGCGTCCGAGATATAGAGAAGTGACAATAAGCTTGGTAGGCCGCCATGTTGCACCATTGACAGTGGCGTATCGTCTTCAGGGGTGCAAATTAAGTAGAAAAAGAAAGTTTATATAATTTTTTTTTACGAATCGTGACTACTAGTTTTCAATATTTGTTTTATTTAAAATAAAACAACTATTTATTATTTTAATATCATATTATTGTATTAAACTCATTGTGCCGACTTTCATTTCAAACATTAACAATGAATTTTACGTTATCTTTTTAAAAAAAGATTTACACTGTTGTTGAATTTTTCAGGGTGCTTGTGGTTTAAGGTTTTTATCTTATAACAATCTAACCTGTAACTGTGGATAGTTTTAGTTCTTTGTACAATTCGACGTTTTGTACTGCTATACGTGCTGGTATAGTTTATCCAAACTTAATTTAAAATATATAAATTTAACGATTCTACCGGGGCTATCCGTTCCCATGCCTCTTTACATTAGAAATGGGCATCGAATGTAGCGTTTTTTTGATACATTTCTCCCTCGTATATAAGACCTATAATAAATCATGCCTGCCAAAGGATAATGACAGTAATAAAAATAACTACAGTCACTGGAAAAAGTTGGGTTAATGATTAGAGTTTGCAAATAAATATAATGTGAATGAAACAAATAATTTTTGGCAACGTGTTATTTTCTCAGATTAATCTAAATATAATTGGATGGACATCATATGGTATGGCGAAGACTTAATGTGGAATTTAAACAAGAAAATTTGTGTCCGACAGTAAAACACGGTGGCAGAATATTGTAACCATGATCTGTTCAATAGTTTTTCTTAAACTAATAAAATGAAAGAAGATCTATCAAATTACATAATAATTTTCAATAAAACCTCAAGTGGATGAAACTTTTTGCAGTCACTGTATCAGACACCGCCGGTATACGACATATAGGTTACAATGTAGTTACATATATACAGACAGTTTTTTTTATAACGCAGTATAGCAGTGACAGGTTTGTTTTGAGCGGGCATTATTTTGTGACAAGTGTAGTACCTATATAATGTTTGTTTTTAAAAATATTTTTAAAATGGCTTTTTGGAGACCATTTGATATAGAACCAAATGTTGAAGACGAGGTAACGGAGTATAGGGGACGAAGATGTGCTGGGGTAGGATGCAAGTCTTTTGGAAGAACGATGTGCAAAAAATGCGGTCTGTGCGTCAACTGTTTTGCTACTTACCACACAAACTACGTTTCGTTTTAACATATTTTAGCCGTATTGTATACTTAGTTTACATTTTTGTAATAAAGTTTATGTGTTTAACGCTTACGGATACCATCTGGTATCAGATTTTCCAAAATTTCCAATTAAAAAAAACACCATCATTTGGGGCTCATTTATTTTATTTTATACCATTTTATAGGTGTTCATAAAATTATTCATTAAATAGGTACTAATCCGAGTTAATGTTAATTAACTTATTTCACCAGCGAACCTATGTCATTCATGTTTTTATTTTTCGGGCAATGGGGGATTCTAACACCTAATCTCCCCTCGTTACGCCGATGGCTGTTATGACTAAGAACGTGCTTCAATCTGCGTTAAGTTGTAGGTTCAAATTTTGTAATTAGCTATTACGTAGGTGACGACTTAGTTTGCAATACAGAAACAAATTTGATTTAAACTAAATATCCTACTATAGTTATAGCAAAGATTATACCTACAATCGTGGTTATAGTTGCAATATGTATATATTTTGCTGCAGCCAGTAGACTGCATTCAAACATTTTAATAAGTAATATTTATATTGAACCCCTCCGTCAATACACCCTCTTTCATTTTTACTTACATTTTGTTTAATCACTGACGGTCATTGAACTGTTTTACTCAAGATATGAGCTAAAAACCAAATGAGGGGATTGTATGTCTCACCCCTGTATATAACAATACTATGGATGAACCACGTTGCATTGCATGCATGTCTTCGGTTAAAAACTATATCACAGTAGAATAATATATAGGGATTCAGAAAGGATAATATTGAATTGCAACAGGGTTGTATTAAATTTAGTTTCGGAGTTCCGAAAAAGATATTCCTGTTATTTTTTGAAGCAAATGTCTTTAACAAAATGAAAGACGACATATCTACAATTACCTTCTTATTAATTTTTCCCTAGAAATACATTCAATGAGGTTCAACGACATGACATAGGTCATAGCAATCCGCCAAAGTGGGCATAACGGAAACTCTAAAAAAAATTCTACTTACCTATAGATAGGATAATTTAAAAATTGTTACCGAATTGTAGGTATAATCGCTGAATAGAAGGTTTGGTGTAGAATAATATGTGAACACACGGTTTAAAGTGATTTGAAGTGTTGATATGTGGCTTCAACTATATACAGAATTAAAGTATTTGGGACAGTTAGTAGTAAAAAATAAATTAAATAGGCACTGAAGCGGAGGATGAGAGGCTTTTTAGCCAAGACTAGACCACCCCAGAGAAAACCTAGTCCTAAACATGTTGCTTAATTACGTTTACATACAAATGACTGAGTGTCATAGATCGCACATACTCAGTCATTTGTACACCCAGTTTGAATGCAGCA
The DNA here is from genome assembly GCA_911728435.2 of Apoderus coryli. Taxonomy (NCBI): domain Eukaryota; kingdom Metazoa; phylum Arthropoda; class Insecta; order Coleoptera; family Attelabidae; genus Apoderus; species Apoderus coryli. The sequence continues at coordinate 7,430,322 of OU452206.1, read as the reverse complement.
TATCGCAAAAACTTATCCTGAACTCACACGACAGAACTCACGCATGTCTGATAATAAGGCGAAAGCGTATTCCAGCGAAGAATGGAAAATACGCACATACAATAGTCTACAGGTGGTGAGTAATCTCCCACAGTTTCGAAGTATAAATTCTAGTATTTTATGTGCATTCTGAGATACTGCATGTATGTGGTCGTTAAAGCTATCATTTTCTGAAAAAATTGACCCTTAAGTCTTTAATTCTATTATCATATTTCAATTGACCACCACCTATTACATACTGACTAGGAAATCTGGATTTAGCATGAAAAAAACTGATAAAATAACATTTTTCTATATTAAATTATAAGTTATTAGAAACAGATCATTCCCAGAGAGCATCCAGATCATTCTGTAAGCAATTAACATCTCCATCACAAGTAATTTTTCTTTATAGCTTCGAATCAACTGCAAAAAAACTAGGCGTTGAAAATCTTAAGAAGTTCATAATTTTCACCATTTGGGTGCGTCCCTTTAAAAAACTCTTCAACCATGTTACACAGGGGTCAGAAAATCCAAAAGCTCGCAGCAAATATCGAGGTTTACCCTATCAAACGCTTTTGCCAAATCGGTATACACCGAATTCGTCTGACAAGCCTGATCCACAGCTTCCATTAATTCAAGTTCATAAGAAGCCAAATTTGTAATCGTAGACCTTTGCATATCATAATGAAAATATTGGATGGGATATTAACTTATTTTTTATTTGACTAAAAAGGTCCTAGTCACACGGTAAGCAATAAGATTCTCAAAGTCTACCGACACAACTTTCCATTAATTGTTCAAGGGAATTTTGGACAATGAGTAATAGGTCATAGTCGAGACAATCTCCGCAGCTCCGGATAGGTTTTGTTCATAAGTTGCTGAGCTGCATGGCTGTATGGGTGCTTCTAAGAAAGTCGGGTCTCGCTATATATGTAGAGAATAGCTATGAATGGAATTTGGCAACTGTCGGATAGTTCGAATTTGAAAGGAGCACTTTTCCTATTTAATTTTTTTCTGTGAGCTTAAAACCTTTACTTATAGGTATTTTATTCCAAATTATATATATTATTTATTTTATCTAAATACTTCCCTGTTATTCGCCTGCCTAAAACCTCAATGCTAGGTAGTGCGCCGATGATAGCATTCTGACGACGGCGCCACATGACGTCACACTTCACACTCACCCCCAACACGCGAAGTCGTTGCGTCGCCGCTTTACATGCGATACGAATTTCGCCTACAATTCTGATAACAGTTCACATAAAACTATTACTGAATACATTCGTTGTTAAAGAGCATAATTAATTAGTATTTCAAAAAATGACTAGTGTACGAACAAGTAATCAAAATCAAGTTGAAAACACAGTTCAGAGGTACGTTAAAGATTTCCCAATGTTCAGTTCAACAAATTAATATTGTTTTGTTTTATCATACTCAACAGCTAATCGATAAGGTCTGGGTCTGGTCTCGTTAAATTCTATTCCCGATAAAATGCATTTACGCACTTTCTAAATATTAAACCCGATATGGGTAACTAAAATATAAAAATCATTTAAGTAATGTTATAATATGTACTTAGTTTATTTTTTTTCCGGTTCCTTCGATTATTAATAAGCGTTTAAGATAATAAGTGGTTAGAACTTATAGTTATAGGAATCAACAGAAACTTTATTTTGTTTAATTTAAAAACACCATAAACTACGTTGTTAAAAACAATATAAATTTGATATTTTGTCGGACAGACATTGTAACTTGTTTTTAAAATATGGTAGCTCTAGAGTTATTTAAGATAAATATTTGAAATTTGCATACGCTTGTATCTTAATAATTATGTTTCTGAATCACTTTCGGTTTACCCGGTATTATTGATTTTTAAATCAAAAACGCAGCATATCATTTTCTTAATACTATATATTTCTTAAATGCTTAATAATTAACATCAGCTTTTAATTAGACATTCTTTTTTAGCTTCATAAAATATTTTCTTTATCTCCTTACGTTATGTACCGACGTTAATTATTACTGAGTATTTCTTAATGACTTTGTCCTTAAACTTCCAATTACTTACCTACTTCAAATAATCCAACTCATTACCTGTTTAAGTGATAACGATTAATCGGTACCCGGCAAAACCTGTACAGCAATAAATATTTTAAAATTCCTAAAAATTTTAATTGAGAATAAATTTAAAAACTAAGCTGATACGGTTAATTGAATAATAAACTGTCCCTCGTGTCAATTAAAATTTGTAAACAGAATATATTTCTTGAATCATGCAAAAACTAAAGAATGTTTGCACGCTGTGTTCAAAACATTATAAAAACTCCATGATTCTAACCCAGGGGTCTCCAAACTTTAAAGCCTTAGGGCCAGAATGATTTTTTCAATATGTTTCAAGGTCCAAAACAGTTATAATTTTTCTGCCGTTAACTACTTATATTTCTAGAATTCTAGACTAGTCTCAAAGTGCGCGACCTAAGCAAACATGCTCTTTTTTGCATTTCAATTACTATTGTGTGTTGTGACATCTAGTGGCGCGTAGTAATACTATGTATTGTACTAAAAGTTCTGGTTGCATATCAAAAAGCTAGCGGCGCAACCTCGAGTCAGTTTGCGTAGGAAAGGCGAAGGAAGCGAAACTGTCTATTGTGAAATAATGTAACACCAGTGCATATCAGTATTTAGATTTGACTGATTGTTTTTATGTGTGATTTATTAGTATGTATGGTAAAGAAGCGAAAAATAGACAGCGAATGCAGAACGTTCAAAGATAAATGGAACTTTCATTATTTTGGGATTGAGTAATAAGGCGCTATGTTTAATTTGTAATCAAACCATAGCTGTTCTCAAAAAATATAACATTAAACGACACTGTTATCGAAAAATCCTCAAAATTACTCCAAATATACAGGAAGTTTGCGGAATTGAAGCACGGACTGAAGTTGTAGCAATCCTTGTTTACTAAAGCGAATACTGAACAAGAGTCTGCAACTCGCGCCAGCTTCTGTGTGGCCCTTGAAATCGGAAATCGTGGAAAACCACTCTGCCATGGAGAAATGATAAAGAATGCTTGATTGCAGTAGCCGAAGAAATTTGCCTCGATAAGGTAAATTTATTTAAAAATGTCAGTTTATCAGCAAAACACCGTGGTCCGGAGAGTGCAACACATCGCAGAAAATATATCATCTCAACTGTCTGACAAAAATGGACATCTTGAGTGGTTTTCTTGGATGAGAAAACGGATACTTATTAACAAAAAGAACCTTCGATGGAAAAACTTGAAATCTATCACAACTGATGGAGGCAAAAATGTGTGTGGTAAAAATGAAGGAGTATGGTTGCACTTGTGTCAAAGGCTGTATAAAGTGATGGTGGTTCAAAACTATTAGTCTTACATTGTATCATTCATCAACAGTCAGTGGAAAATGTCACTGACAATTCCGCGAGTTTATTGAAGAGATTGGAGAAATTGACTTACCATATCATACTGCCGTACACTGGCTTAGTTGCGGAAATGCCTTTAAGCGCTTTTTAAACTTTTGCCCATTTAGAAGATGGTGAATGGCTATGGAAGTTAGCATTCTATGTCGATTTGACAAATCATATGAACTAACTGAATTTGAGATTGCAAGGATTCTCTCTGATTTATACACCAATATCAAATCCTTCAGGCAGAAAATTATACTATTTCAAGCGCAATTACGTAAAAAATGTTTCACACATTTTAAAACATGTGAAATCTTCAGGCACACTACAGAGACTGAATTTTCCATGGATTTTTGCAATTGAAACTTTGTGTGCTTTAAAGATACAGTTTGATACTCGTTTCTCAAAGTTTGATGTCATTGCGAATGAAATTAAGCTTTTTCAAAATCCTTTTGATTCTGACATTGAAACCCTTTTTCTTTAAAATTGATACATTTTTGTTGTGTAAAAAATTTGGAAATATTTTAATAAAAAATAGAAAAATGTCATAATATTTTAAATCAGTGTCACATTAATAATAATTCATTTCAACCTACCTTTTAAATACCTTTCTGACATATCAAATATCGAAACCAGTTTAGGTAAAATTGTCTACTTTATTTTTATTCGAAAATGCCAATGTTTAAATCATTGTGCTGTATTTACAGCATTAGTCTTAGGTACTGCCGATATTTCGAAAACTATGGATTTTCGGAATCGACAACCTATTACAAAATTGCCCTCATTTTTAATGATAAGTAAGATAAAATTATAAAAATATTCCTGTTCCATTTGAAAAACTTGACTTTCATCATAGGACACCCTGTACATTATAGGAATACTAGATTAGGTAAGGAATAGTATATAGGCGAAATAACATAGTATGGACACAGTTTAAAAGAATATAGAAATGTGGCTGAGAATGCGACGAGTCGATGCCGTTTTCAGCGTCTACTGAACCTTCTTATCTATAGTTAATATTCGATGGTATGGAGGCTGTATAGAAAGCGCAAATGCGGTTGCTATCCTTATTATGTCGTGGTGTAGTCCTTTTGCCTTTGTATTTTATGTATAGACTAGACATAATGGAAAACTTTAAAATAAGAGTGTCGTTAGCACGCTACATTATAAATTTTAGATTTCAATTCTAATTATTATTACATATTCTTATGTAGTAAAAGTTCATGTAAATTAACTTAATAGTAGAGTAATTTCCTGAGGAGGCTTAGCTTAGCCTCTCTCGACGAGCCGCCAGTTCCTGGCCAATAGTATTTTTCTACGATATTTGGTCAAAATCCATTGACCTGTTTGCCAGTAACCGTGGAGGTATATGGGCTGGCAGAATGAAAACATTATTTTAAAAACAATGATTTCTAAAATATCTGTATTTCCGGTGAATATGACAAAATATTTGTTTTTTATATGGAACTAATACCTCCTCCTGCATAATAGCTATGTGTAAAAAACATCATCATTAAAGAAATTATTTTCTTTGTAGGTATGCATTCGCAATCAATAGGACTGCATAGTATACGGCTGGGGCCTCCAGAGATGTTCTGGAGGCCCGCAAGGAGGACGGAGAACAAGACAATGACGAAACCACTATGACTTGCAAAGCTCAAACTTTACCTGGTTGTGCTGATATTTGGACATGGGACAAGCAAGACCACAGCTCAGAGGTAAGAAATATTAAAATTGAGGTTGAATCAGCTCCCAATGGTGTTATTAATTGAACTAACACAATACACAGTACAGCCAGGTGTGAACACAAACACAGAGCAACCACATGCAGTGCACATTTGTTAAAGTAATTTTTGAGTTATGAGTTAACCTTAGATAAGTTTTTTTAACAATTCTTTCTCTTTCTTGGGATAAAAGTTCTATTATAAAAAGGAAATTTTTCTTTGGAATATTTTTTATTTCATGTCAGTACAACATTTCGACTCATTCGCCTTCTTCAGGTACATTTCTTCTCTAAAATTTTAAAATTAAACAAGTAATTGGTACATTTACAAATGATGAGATAAGTTTGTATCATACGTTTTCGTTATTAGTTCATAAAAGTCATCGCAGATTCAAAACTTTAAAAAAAAATTATGTACTATTACTTTAACAACATTACTTAGGTGATGATTTGTGGTTTTCTTGGTATCTGGCAGCAAATGTATATCTACACGTTTTTGTTATCTTTCTTCATAAATAATAAACAAATTCAGATAGCCTTCGTTAGTTAATTTATACACCCCGCCATGATTATTATATACTAGGTACTAATTAGTATCCACAATTGTCATAATTGTTGATTATTTGTGTAATATTTATTTGCTTTCTAAAGCCATCATGAGCAACTAAAATAATTATAATAATAATAAGGATCTTTATTTTTAATTGGCCGAGTTTCAGTTCAGCCATAGCTTAATAGCTATAGCCGTCTGTTCAGCTCACCCAAGCGATATACAATAATAACAGTGTATTAACTAAGTATACATGAAACACAAAAAATCCACATAAAATACAAAACAGTAAAACCACATAATCAAATTTCCTATATTCATTAGCCCAAGAAACTGCCAAATTTACATATTACACAACATATTCCATCACCAGTTTTTGTTTGTTAATAACATTTCCTAAAATAGCAAATCCGACTAAACCACAGTTTAAAATAATATACAGTTACTTCACCTCGTGTCGGCACGTTTGATTTTCATGTCTACAAAGCAATTCGCCGCGCTTATAGTTATAGTATAGTATCTTATAGTATATATAGTAGCGGGCCAGAAATGTGGCTGGGAATGCGACGAGTCGATGCCGATTTCAGCGTCTACTGAACCTTCTTATCTATAGTTAATAGTCGTTGACTAAACGACCGATCAGTATTTTACCGACAATGTCTAAAATTTTAGAAAGAGTTGCAGCTAGTCGGTTAGCGGCGTATTTGGAGGGTCAGTACATATTGCCTAGTACACAGTCCGGGTTTAGAAAACAGTACTACAACAGCTTATTTAAAGTAGGTTAAGCCAGGAGGCATAATACCTCAACTTCTCCTGTTGTAAATTTTTAATTTGCAATAAAGACATTATTATTATTATATGCGAGAGTTTGCTTTTCCTCCCATACGCAATCAAATTTTCTGGGGCTATGAGATACCGAGCGAATGTATTGCCCGACCCGGTATATTTTAAATGGAACAACCTATCCGTTAGTTTTCCCATCTTTTAAATCTAAAACAAAGTGCTCTGTTACCTATACATAATAATTTAATTTGAACTTTTCGTAGATATTAAAATTTATGTTAAACAGGTGGTGCTAACCGGACCGTTCTCAAGAAAGGCACTTTTTCATCCAAATTGGAGTAGTGGAACAGCCGGCGTTAGAGGTACTCGAGTATTAAATAATGGACGTTATTATTGGGAACTACAATTGTCCAGACGAATTTTTGGTACAAGTATGATGTTTGGAATAGGTATGTAATATAAATCAATGCAAATGAACCATTTACAGTTGGGATTTGTCCAGTCTCCGTTTCTAATTTCATGATCTGGGGTAGGGTTTCGCGTCGCGTTTCGGTCTCGATTTTGTCTCGGTTTTGGTGTGTAAACACTGTCACACCCAGATATCGTTCGGGAGCCTCAACTTAGAATCGAGGCAGAGGCCAAGGTCCCGACTCCTATTTAATATTCAAGATTCTGAGGTACTAGTACTAGTACTAATACTATTATTATATAGTAGTTGTGTAATTATATTAGAATTACTATCTAATATAGCAATTTAATTATTTGATATTTCTTTAATTTGTGATGGTTTATATATTCTATTTGTTAAATTTTCAAAGCAATTTTTATTGAGAAAATAAGTGAATCTTCTCAAAAAGGACGAGCCAGTATTTTATCTAATATTCTGAAAGACAATCAAATTTCCTATGTTCCCATTCTTCAATGGTAAGGTTTCCGAAATAAAAGCAAGTTTCTAAAAAATTTGGATTGTGTCATTATATTTTAATTAGGTAGCCATGAAATGTCACTAAACAATAAAATTATAATAATTGACATTTAATGCCTAATTATTAAGAGGGGCGTTTGAATAAAATCGTTTGCAGACCTATTTTTGCGCATGGTAGACTCCACTAATACGTATCTGATAGCAAAAATTTTGATAGGGAGTTAAAGAGTAAAGATGGGATTAGGTATTGAAGTATTTTGAAGTTGAAATATTGGATAGTTAGTTCAAAAACAGAGTTAGAAAATCATCATATTTCGCTTTGCAGGCATAATTTTGCGCATGGTAGACGCCACTAAGACGTATCTGCTAGCAAAAATTTTCATAGGGTTTTAAAGACCAAAGATGGGATTAGGTAATGAAGTATTTTCAAGCGGAAAGATTAAATAGTTAACTCATAAATTGAGTTCAAACATGGGTAATTTTTTCAAATTTACAGATATATTTTTGTGGATGGAAATCTCCACTAATACGTATCTGGTAGCAAAAATTTTAATAGGGTCTTAAAGATTAAGGTTTGGATTAGGTAATAAGGTATTTTGAGGCTACAACAATAAATAATTACTTAATAAATTGAGTTCAAAGTCAGCAACTTTTTCCTCATTTTGTGCTATGATTCTAATATTTAATAATGATAATATTACTTTATTACCTAATTTATATATTTAACAATCACTTGTAATTAAAATTGTTCGTGAAAACTTTCTGTATTAGACAATATCCATATATAAAAAAAACCCTCATATTTCTCTTCAAATATCCGCCATTTTCTTATATTTTTTTTATAACTGTAGCCAACAAACAAGTAATTAGTAGTTGGGACAGCATTGAAGAGATGGCGCTGTTTATACACAGTGACACAAAAATCTAATGGTTTTGTCGTACTTATATTATTAATATTTAGTTGTATGTGGTATAGTATATTATGTATATGCGTATGTACTAGGAGTAGGGATTATTAACGTTAGCCAGGTACAGTAATATCAGAGAATACATAAACATCTATGGTAATATTATGTAGGTATACCTACTGTTAGAGGATAAATACAAGAAGGGATAAAGTAGTAGTAGTTTGTTACGTTAGTTTATTGGAAATAATACAATTATAATAATTATTAAAATTCTGTTTCGTTACGCAGGTCATATATTTTTGATTATATTATAACTAGTCGGGAAAGTTTTAGGGTGACACAACCGATTTTTTATGATCTATAGAGAGAATACAAGAACTCCCGACTGGTAGTTATTATAAAATTATAAGATACCCTTGGTAGGGGTTTAAATAGTGTTTAAAATTTCACCAGTTAGGTAGTTGGAACGTATATACAGGGTTATTCACGCCATACGACACGGAATACTGTGGTTAAACTATTTAATTTCCTTGAAGTTTTATTCATGGGTTCGATAAAAATGATTTATGGCTACATTTTAAAAATATTGTGAGTCTATACAGGGTGTCCCAAATATGAGAAATTAACCATAGTTGTGTTTTTTTAAATGGAATGCCCTGTATATGAATCAATTTCCCGTTCAAAATAAACCTAAATTTCATTAAAGCCCATCTCACCTAAACCTGACAGTTTTTTAAATATTTATGTTTTAATAAAAATATAGACATAATTTGAATGAAAAAATTCACACCTATTTGTTTGTTCTTTTTAAGCCAGTCTAGGCTGATGAATATCTCATCACTTGTTACGCCAAATATAAAAAATCCCCAATACTAAATACAGGGTGTCCAATAATATAACTTATATGAACGTAAAGTTTAATTCTAAATAACTTGTTTATTTCAAATGGAACACCCTGTATATGAGGTAAAAATTAGATGCACAAAGTAATTCTCTGTCAAATATTATAATACTTTCCTATGGATAACTCTTGACGTTTTCGTGGAAAATGCACATATTCATAATATTATGCGAATTTTTAATTGAACCTGTTAATTTCATGTAGACCACCCTGTATTTGATGGTGATGAAATTAATTATCTATTAATCACTATGAGGTTTTCTTATAGATATGTATATTTTTTTAATGTATGGAAAAAGCACATATTGGTATAGGAAGACTTTTTCAAAATTATATTCGTCAAGTCAGCCATGAGAATTTGACAAACCATAATTTAAACAATAACATAATAAATAAATACATTTTTAACTTAAATTAAATAACAAGATATACCTACATAAAAACTGATAAATTTTATAATAAATGTTCAAAATGATTGGACTCTAGGCACATTTCAATCCTTTTCTTAATCCTTCAACAACTTTAATCTGGTGTAACGCTTCTAAACGCTTCATTTATTTGCTCCTTCAAAATTAAAAAAGTTTTCATTTGCGATGATTTTGTTCCTGGCCCATTTACAAAATTCAACACGATTTAAAATCAATATTGAAAAGTTCTTGATGCAGTTGCACTGTATTTGGGTGGTATCTTTCGTTAAACTGCCTTAACAGCCTCTCGAAGACCGCTTTTTTGGGGTGATTTTGCGCCAGGAACCTTTGAGCGTAAACTCGCGATTCCAGTAAAGCGTTTTTGGACCATTCTCCCAGAATAAAAAACATGTGTATGCTTTCTCCTTTGGAATAGGTTCGCATTTTTGAATTGAAGTGAATTAAATCAAATGTCACAGATAAAAAACTGTTTTATGAAAAATTCTCAACTCTTAGGTAAGAATTTTTAACCGACTATTTGACAGTAAATATTAAATTACAAAAATGTATTCTCTTCTTCTCAAATTCTCATGGCTGACTTGATAAATATTATAATTTTGAAAATTCTTCCTCTTATTGCCAATATGTGTGCCTCTTCCATGCAAAATTAAAGATAAGTATACATATCTATAAGAAAACTTTAATTTTTGCATCATTAAATACAGGGTGGTCTACATGAAACTAAGAGATTCAATTTCAAAATCGCCTAATATCATGAATATGTGCATTTTCCACAAAAACGTCAAAAGTTATTCATAGGAAAGTATTATAATATTTGACAGATAATTACTTTATGCATCTAATTTTGACCTCTTATACTGGGTGTTCCATTTGAAATAAACAAGTTATTTAGAATTTAACTTTACGTTCATATAAGTTATATTATTGGACACCCTGTATTTAGTATTGGGGGCTTTTTATATTTAGCGTAACAAGTGATGAGTGGGTATATTTATCAGCCCAGACTGGCTTAAAAAGAACAAACAATTAGGTGTGAATTTTTTCATTCATATTATGTCTATATTTTTATAAAAATTTAAATATTTAAAAAACTGTCAGGTTTAGGTGAGATGTACTTTAATGAAAGTTAGGTTTATTTTGAACGGGGAATCTAAAAATATATTCATATACAGGGCATTCCATTTAAAAAAACACAACTATGATTCATTTCTTATATTTGTGACACCCTGTAAATACTCACAATACCTAATACCCTACTTAATTTTTTAAATTTTTACTGTTAAAATAAGTAATGTACCAATCGTAAATCAAATAGATAGGTACTATGTTAAACCGCATATTAAACTAAAACTTAATTTTTCTCGAAAATGCAGCATTCTATCATCTTGAGATAAGAATACCTCATATTTCCTAAGAATGATCTCAGAATTCTCGAAAAGTTAGTGACAAAGAAGTTTTTATTAGAAATGTCCGTTGATACCCGTTTGGACGCCTATGTTCGCATATTTAATTCAGCAGTGTATGGCTAACGAATGCTTCTATTTAGGGAAATATCTTTGTCACCTTTCACTCCAATGGCTAAAGGCGCTTTCGCTTTCTTTTAAAAACTATAACTGCTTTCGGAAGCAATTTCGCATTAGAAGTTTGCCATGAAATCTGCTCTACAATTTGTGGCTTTCGCTTGGTCCATTAGTTTCTGGACACATTGTATACTATTAGGAAAGACACTCTTTGATGCATGAAATAAACGCCTCATGGTTTTGAAACTGACAAACTAAAACAACAGGGCTAACCTAATACATTTTGAAAAACACTGCAAGCATACAGGGCGGTCCAAAGAAGAGATAAGCATGTATTATCATAGTTCTGGTTTTTTAAATAGAACACCCTGTATTGGAGTATTTAATAGTCCCTCAAAAATAACTGGGATTCAGTTTAAGGTGTCATATACCTATGTTTTACGGTTTTCACACAAATCATCAATTTGTGAAAATTTAGAGGCTTGGCAAAAAAATAATATGTTGAAAATATTTAAAAATCTTGACTATTTATCGTAAATAAAACCAGTTTTTTTACATTCATCCTTTTTATGTATAATAGTATATAACTATAACTGGTCTAAGCGAAGATAAGCATCGAACGTATAAGAATGCTAGCACAAAAAAGAATGTGAAAATAATTTACGCAAAATAGAAATATGATATTTTGTGCCACTATGTATTAATTTTTGGCGACACCTATTGAGGAGAAGAATGTATTAAAATATTCTAGAAAATTACTCTAAGTTAAGAAATGAATAATTTGATATTCAATGAGATTCACTAGCGCCACCATCGGACATTTTTGTAAGTAACCATTTCAGATTCCCCTCTTAAAGCATACATTAATAATGTGCAAAGTGCCGAGCCAATCAGAGCATCTGGGGGCGGGGCTTTCCTTGGCGCTCTATTTGAATTCGTATTTAACTGCTCTTGAACTCATTTTGAAACTGAAATTTAGTAGATATTTAATTGGAATAAGTTTTTCAGTAAAATAATTAAAATATTTATCTGTATAAGGTATTCGCTAAGAGTCTATTGAAGTTTCCTTTGTAGTAAGTATTTCTTGATACCGCTTCTCTGTTTTCCTGTTGTTTCCAGGCTGGAATATCTTCAAAAGTTCTATAATGTGAAACAGATTTTTTAATATCCCTATTATGAATGAGATTGCAAAATTAAAGTATTACCTATGTGTGGAAAACTTCTCTGTGTTTGTGCATATTTATAGTATGAAGTGGTTTTCTTTTGTTGGTGCTGCTTCTTTTGAGTCTGGATGGAACTTCCTCACATCATGTCTGTATCTTGTCGATACGCTACTAAAATGTATTTCGCACTCCGGTATAGATTACTAATTTATTTTTCCTACAAAATAGTCGAGTTGCAATCTCATAATTTGATGTAATGTACAAGTTAACTTACCTTTCCGAATCCATTTTCTCAACTATAACCAAAGATATTAATCTTTGCTATAACTATAACCAACGCTAGAACCAAAGTTTATCCAATATAAATATAGACTTTGCTAGAATTAAACACAAAATATTAAATAACAAATAATGTCTGTAATTCTACACAACAATGGAATTTCTGTTTAAAAGAAAACAAACTCGACACATATAGAATATTAGCAGCTTTTAAACAAAACAAACAACAATATGATTGATATGATATGAAAATTGAGGACAAATTTGTAAAATGGTGTCAATGTTCGATATCTTGGTATGGAGCCAAACAAAAATAATAAATCAGGTGTATTGCCCGCATCCCGCATGCGCATAATATACAGATTTTTATTGACTCTTTGGCAAATTAATTATGCTCAACAAAACGTTTGTTGTTTATTAGCGAAAGTGTCTTGAAAATAATTACTCAAATGAGGTTTTAATGAACTTTTTTCTTATTCGTTTGAAATGTGCGACCACTATCTGTAACTTTATGTGTTAATCTGTTGAGATAATTGATTTTTTTAAGATATTCGTCAACTACCTATTTATTTTTTTTTTATTTTACGATTACCCATTAAAATTTGCGAACGTCCTTTGAATACCTACTGTTCCATCATTTTACCTATAAATACTTAGGTACTGACACATGGTTTATAAATTAAATCAATGCCTATACACGCTCTCCCAAAAGTCGGCGATCAAACTCTAAGGGGTGAAGAGGGGGGGTTATTTGTAATCAAAATATCAATATAATATATGGTAAATTATTATTAAGACCACTTTTTTGTTTGCTACAAGGTAATTAATTAAAAAAAAATGTTTTATTTATTAATAAGACACCCTCAATAATCACACCACTAGAAATAAAAATACTTTAACTAAACTAACTTTTTAACCACCAACCATTGGATAACCACATATATGGTTATTCTAATTCCAAATTACCCTTACCCCCTTTGACTTCTGGGACACCCTGTATATTTTATTACTATTAAAAAACAAGCGTGTTTAATAAAATAATAATAATAAAATTTAAGAAACAATCCATATTTAACAACAATCCATATTTAACTGTGGAGTGCAAGATTAGTTGCAACTAAATACCAACGTCACCTTCACAAACTGTTTATTATGTTAAAAGTGGAACATGTTTTGGGATATCGCAGATCCCATCATCAGCCACCACAAAGCAAAAACAAATATCAAACACTTACAAATCAAAACTAACTAGAGGTCGATGTTAAAAAATAATAATATAAAACAGTCACAATGTAAAATAAAAACAATGTTTCAATTTGGAATCACGTTACAAAACAAAAACACTTTTCACACAAGACGTTAAAAGTTGACTTGTTGGTGGAAAAACTGGGATCGGCGATATCCCGAAACATGTTCCACTTTTAAAATAATAAACAGTTTGTGGCGGTGACGTTGGTATTTTATTGCAACTAAATAAATTTAAGACCACATTAATTTGCTGTTTTCCTTGTAGGTACGAATATGGCTAATCTTCACGAAGATTGCTTTGTAAATCTTTTGGGTAAAGATACTGAAAGTTGGGGATTATCACATAAAGGTCTTATTTGGCATGATGGTCGTTGGACAATGTACACAAAACCATTCAGAGAGAATGTAGCCACTAGAATTGGGGTGCTTTTTGATGGAATTGCAGGTAGTCAATTAATTACAACGAATATCCTAGTAATATATGTTTTTTCTTTGTAAATAATGAAATGGGTGAAGATTACACTTTACTTTATATTTTATTTTAGGTACACTTACTTATTTTAAAGATGGTAAATGTCTTGGAATCGCGTTTCGAGGTTTAAATCGAGTAAAGAAGCCACTGTATCCAATGGTATGTTCTACAGCAGCAAAAACGGACATGATTCTAGAAAATATGACCAGGGATTTTGTGAATTTACAAGATCGCTGTAGAGCAGTGATAGTGAAAATGGTAAAGCAGAAAAATGATTTGGACGAACTCTGTTTACCACCAAAAATCTGCAGTTATTTATCGGAAGCAATGGAAGGTGTTGTTCCTGTTGCATATTCTGACGTTTTATTTGATCGACCGTGTAACACATTACTTGAATTTGAATTAGATGAACTTAGAACATTGGAAAACGTGATGTACTAGTAAAAAATGTTAACAGGTACTTAAATGGTTTACTATATAAAATAATAAGGTGAGTTCTTTAAGGGGTGATTTTTGAGCCATTTTTTTGTTGTTGCTTCAAAGCCTTCGGTAACACCTTTACAACAAGTTTATAGTTTTGTGGATAACGATACTGTCTAGGAAAATCTGCTTAATCCTGGCTTTTATAATCATAAGAAGTATATTCAGCTCAGCCACAGCTTTGTTTAGACAAACTAACGTTTCACTGATGCTGTCAGCTTTTTCAGAGCAACTTTGCGTGTGAGTGGTTAAATTGTATCTAAACAATTATCGTTTATTTGCTTTGAATTACAAGATAGGTAGTGCCTCTGTAGCCTCAAATTTTAAATACGAAGGGAGTCGCGGGAAAAGTGACATTTGTTAGTGTGCCGTCTTGGTGTCGAATGAATGAATACAAGTCTGTAAACCGTAAGTATTCAAGGGACATAGTTTTGACAATTGACATCAGTGTAGTAGGTAACATAATATTGAAATTATTATTAAAAATAAAGAATGCCAACCATCTCAGATATTATTTACTATACCTCTTACTCTAATACAATATATTGTAAATTATAAAAGTTTGGATTTTTAATAATTGTTTCTTGCGGATTCTCTGATGCCTTGTTAGTAGCTTCTTCTTGTGTGTTGGTCGATGAAAGTGTTTTAAACTTACTACGTGCCTTATGATGATTAAAGAAATTGACCCGTATCCGTATCTCGTAAAGCGCAAACCGTTGTAGCAGGTAGGTATATAAAGCACGTACACAGCAATATCGTTTAGTTGATCAACCCATTGAAGCAAACTGGCGCTTAGAACAAAAGTAAGTCTTTATAAAACTATAGTGAGACCAATCTTGACGTACGGGTGTAACAGCTGGGGCAATGCTGTCAAAACTTACATTGGTTCGCCAATAACGCAACGTTTCTGGAAGTTCCAACAATCCAAGAACGTATCAACGCCATCAAAACCAACTTCTTCACAAAGGTTGGTTTTCACCCCAACTATCTCATCTGGAACGCACTCAACTACAACCCAGATCAACTAACCAGAGAGGACCTACTAGAAACTGAAGATCATGCGACCTGAGTACAAGCCTGGAGAGCAATTAACTACGATAATGCTCTGCGTTGCCCGCTCGAGCAGGTTATGCATCTCTTGTCCTGAGCTCAAACGGAACTATTCGAGTAAGAGGTGTAGTAAATAATAAATAACTTTCTTTATTTTTATTTTAACAAAATTAACAAATGCAATAATTACAATTCTTTGGTTCAATATTAGGTTAACTAGTACACTGATGTCAATTGTCAAAACCCTATCCTTTGAATACATAAGGTTTACAGACTTGTCTTGATTTGACATCAAGGCGGTGCAATAACAAATGTCACTTTTCCCGCCACTCACTTCATATTTAAAATTTGAGGCTACAGAGGTACTGTATAACTTGTAATTGAAAGCAAATAAACGATAAATGATATCAGTGAGTTTCAGTTTAAATGCGCTCACGCAAAGTTACTCTGAAGAAGCTAACAGGATTATTAGCGAAACGTTAGCCAGTGTAAATTTGACAAAGGATCTATCTAGAAGCATATTTTCTATAGGTTTAGTTGCCTGTCCAAGTTTTCTGTTTAAACATTATTATTCCGTAATCGAATCGATCATTAAGCGGTAAAGTAGGACCTATTAAGTTAAAAAGTGTACTTTAGCGGTCTAATAAGCGCTGGATATCTACATAGGGTTCAAATTTAAAGAAATGTTTATTTATTTTCCAAAAGCCCAAGATTTTTGCTTCAAGACTCAATAATACAAAAAATGCTATTTCATTTAATACTTAAACCGAAGTCCTCAATTTGTAATTTCGAAGTTTGTTTTGTTGGTTATGTGCTTGATTAGTTTCAATCTCATCCAACGAGGATTCCCAGCCCTAGAGGGTACCAGAATAAAGAGGGTTACCTAACATTCGGTGTTCTTTGCATATAGTTTGCATTGTTGCAACCTTTTTCTTAATCTTATTTTTAAATATTTGGTAACGAAAACTTATAATAATAGGATTTCACATATTTTTCATTCCTTTGTGCTCGTTTTGCAACTGTGAAATTGCATTCCTAGGCTCAACAGACTGTTATGATGGTTGGAACATGAGTGACTTTCGCGCTAAATGGTAAGCTCTACATTGAATCCTAGGTACCTCAACACCCATATAATGCGACTGCGGTATGTTAAGGTATTTGATACCCCATCCTGACAGGCGAGAATGAAACACTTTGTCTCTGAATAAAGCGGGTTCGGCAAACACATGTCCTCAATGGTGTTATACACATCGCGAAGGAGCTGTTTCGCACATACAAAATATCCAACTGTTTCCAATTTAGAAATCATGCATTTTTCTGAGAACACTGAATATTCAGGATGTTTCGTTTTCAATAATCCGATTGGACTCGCCATTAAGTAAATTTAAATAAGTTCAGTAGTTAGTATCGATTTAGGTTGTACAGAAGAAGAGAAAGTGAAATATAGTGTTGCAGAAACACATGTATATGAATCAAAGTTGTCAAACGGAGTGTAAAATCCCTAAATTCCCTAGTAGAGCATATTGAGAATTTATCTTCTACGCTCCACTTTCAGTAGAATACCGTTTCGTCAGGTTTGTTTTTGAAAATACATAATTATAGTTTAATAATTATCGTTCTTTAGTCGCTGAAACTTTTCAAGTGAAGGTATTGCCGTGGAATGATGATGTGTGCCATATTTAAGTAGGTATAGCGTAGGTCAAAATAGGTACTTATACATGGGGATCTATAAAATGGTAAAAGTTACATGGCTTATTTATATTTGGCGACGTTCTATAATTTTGAGAACAACAAGCTTGTATTATATGTATTGTCTAATAGTTTTGATCATACCTACTACCTCATGGTAGTTTCCCTATTCTTCGTTAGTCTATGTCCAGTATAATTCCCAAGTACCTCCAGCTACTACCAGTTCCTGGATTATTGGCAAAAAAGTGAGAATCTGCAAGTATTATTTGTCTAAAGTTCTCCTTCATTTTTGGTCTAAAATCCTTTTTTCTTATAAATCAAATAAAACAAGAAATACTTCAAAGTCAACTCCACACACAACTTTTATGGACTTCGATAACTTTTTGATGTACTGGATATAAATATCAAATCTTATTGCAATTTGTTGCTTGGTATGACCCTGATATCCCATATAATGGCCCGGATCCGGCACTCATTTTGTCTGATAAAACGGTGCGGAAACTTTTGAAAGCTGGGCTAAAAAGGGGAAAATATATATCTAATATACCATGTGAAATGTGACTGTGGCATAAAAATACAGGGATTTGATTTCATAATAATCCCGCGAGGCTGCAGTTACCAGGGTCTTCTGTCGAACGCACCGTTTCCAAAAAATAAAGATTGCAGATACCCAACAACATTCTATATTGGACAATTAACAAATTCGTACAGCGTTTAATTTTATTATGCAGGTGGTTTCGTTAACAATGGGACAATCGGTAACAGGAGATACCTCGGGTCAAATAATGAAGATTGACCGAAAAATCTGAAAGAGCAGCCTTTTTTTCGTGAAAAGTTAATTCTTGTTAATTTTCAATATTTTAATCTCTGTTTTCAAGAAAAAATCCTCTGTACCTTTCGATTTGGTCACGGATGAAAGACCTAGTCTACAAAGAAACTCTTGATTCGTCCCAGAAATTGTGGGGTAGAATACAAGCGGCTGCCGATGAAATCCGAGGCAATCAACAACCACTATTTGCAACTCGTGTGTCTCTCAGAAAACTGATTACAAAATGTGTTGAAATGAATGGTGCACACTTCGCACAACTGCTTTAAAGGTTGCTCTAGTTTCTGCTTTAAATAGCGATCATTAGGTATGAAGGAGGGTTGATGATTTTCGTCTGGGTAATATTTGCTAAATGCTTAAGTAAATTGTTGAAAACTAAACAAAAATATAGATATCCGTACATTCAGGAACCCTTGTTAAAGTTTATACTTTGTATAACATTCAAGTATTGTCAATAATAAGTATTTTCTAGTTTAAATATCTTTTGAAATCTTTTAAGTGTAGTGTGTAGTATTTTCCACTTTAACGGATTATAGTAGGTACATACCTACCTACCTAATACTGCAAATTCTAATTTATCAGACATTGTAACTGTTAGAGTTGTATGAGAACCAAGCAATCAAATTTTTGCCATCCTGTATAAGCACTATTGCCAAATTCGCACTCGAATTTGAATCACCTTGTATAAGTAAAATAGAAAAAAATTAAATTATGCGAAAAACTATTACCTATCATATAAGTTGCATGTTAAGAATCTATAGCTATTAGTAGGATAGCTAATAATTAATTTATTATAATTGAGTTTATCTAATATAGTCACAATTTATCATTGGACTTAAAATGCCAGTAAAAGGTGATGTGTTACCAATATGAGATTATATTGTAAATAATTAGAAAAAAAAAATAATAATCAACATAAAGTTAGATTTCTTAGCACGTAATTTTTATTACGCTATTGTTTTAGGAATTATTTGTTTCAATAACTATTTAATTATTAGTAATTATACAGTATGTCCGCTCGAAAACTTACAACTTTGGTTTTGAACTTTTTTTAGTTCCTAGTGGACATATACTTCTCGAAATAAAAGTATACCTTGTATTTTCATTGTATTATGAGAGTACATTTTTTTCCAAAATAGAATACATTCAAGTGTACACATCTAAATACAATGCTTTCAACCAATGTAAACATTTCGCCTGCTTCAATGAATAAATTGGGTGGGTTTGTTTAGTAATAATAACATTTATTAGCTCCAAATACGTATTACGATAAATTATAATTTACCCACATGTTTAAATAATTTGGATGATAAAAGGTTATTTTTTTAGCCTCTTGACATGTTAAAATATTTCTAAACTCCTCGACAAAATTAACGCACCACTTTAATTAAGCTAAATATTTATAATATAAACACAAAGTAAAACTAAGTTACAGTGAAATAATAATGAACACCTACAAATTGGTCAAATATGACCTAAATTTTTCTCTTTAAACGTTTATTTTCGCTGGAAATCCATTAAGCTAACTCCTTTTTTTCTTTTTTTTTAACTTGTTAAACAATGTTCTCTAAGTAATCTTGGGCATTTATAGACTTCATACGTATGGGGACCAATTCTGTGTGAACATCAAAGCAAACACCCCTCCAAAACATTTTAAAGTCACCACCAAAAGGTACTTAGGAAAGATATTGTAGCTGGCAAATCTTTCCCTTCGCCTTCACCTCAAACGGTCACGTCCATCTGGAGCTGTAAGACTGACTCTAGTTTCATCGGAGAACAGAACTGATTGTCAATTTGTGGTCAAATGCTGATGCAGTCTTGCGAAATTCAATCTCTGAAGTTTGTGTTCTCTGATACGCAAGGGTTTTTTGGCCGGTATTTTGTTGCTCAATCCTGCTTCAAGTAAACGTCTTCAACCATTCGAAAAGATATAGCGATATTGCTAATTCATTTTTTAGCAGATTGCTGGTGACTCTCCTGACTCTGAGAGCACGTTGTCTTCCCCCAGGAGAGTCGATGTTCGCACTGCATCCTCAATTCACAAATTTCTTTGGCGGTTCATTTTCTTTACTGGATTTACACGCAAATAAACTTCCAAACGTGTATGTGATAAAAACAATCACAATCCAAAGCTGCTTGCTTCTCACAGCACTTTTAAAGAAAATTTTAACACAGTTTTAGTCTAAAAAGAAGTTTAATACGAATTACTGTCAAAACAAGGTTATATGGTACTTAAATAGTTAACAGCTGTCACTGTCAAACAAGTTCCATGGTCTACTTATTGTCGTGCAGTAAATTATTAACAAATAAAAAATATGGAGGAGAAAGAGAGAACCACATTAAATTATTTATAATTATACTTATCATGCGGGTCAAACTGTAATATATTGGAATTGCTTATTGATTCCTATTTACAAAAAAACTATAATAGTTCTTTTGTAACATCATGAATTTTCAAGACACAGAGTCGATTCAGAAAAAATTAAATTTAACACCACTTTCAGGTGCTAAAAAGTATTCTGCAAGTCTTATTATGTTAGTAGATATTAAGAGAAAACGACGAAGAAATAAATATTAAGGGCAGAATATTAAAATATAAAATAATAATAATAAGACTCTTTCATAGTACAAAATTTAACAAGCCAACGATATTAACAAATGTTGGGTGACATCTAGAATATATATTTTCAATGACAAATTAATACAATTTGAATAAATTTAATAGAAATTCATAAATATTATCCAAATATCTTTCCGAACTTGCACCAGTTCTATCGTCAGTGGCAAAAAGAGAATCTTATAATATCAATGTTCTAGGAATTTCCATGGAGGTTATTTCTATGAATTTATTGTTGTTGTATGTATAATAAAATACTAAATAATGATGGTTACTAATTTTTTTTTAAATTTAGTAACCATCATGATCTACAAAAAAAAATGTGAATGACAGAATAATGTTAGTTATTTAGTATTTTATTATACATACAAAAAAAAATTGTTATTGAAAATATACAACTCCATTTAAGAAGGAACATTTTCTCAAAATAGAATATATTATGGTATCCGAAGGTGCAAAAGCATAATGTAAATGGCCTGCCGTTCCCTTTTTTTAATTTTCTCAGAAAAAAATTGTCGGTATAAGTTTTCGCGCAGACACCCTATATATGTTCCATAAACTACGTTTTAATCTCAAAATACATCCGTAAATAAATCCTGTTTATTTTAATAATAATTTAATTGTATAAATATTCTAGTCAGGTTTTCTAATCACACTATTGTTATGTACTATTAATATGTGTACAATATTTATTTATTTATTCATACGAAACTATCAATAAAAACCAAAATAATATATTTTAGATTACTTAAGTATTTATTAGCGGATATGGTGTGTGGTGTGGCCAATGTGTGCAATAGTCTTGTAAATATATAATTTATAATTAATTTATTTTAGTTTAAATTAAGTTTAAGTTTGTTTTCAAAATTAGTAAAATTTATTAATTATTATAGAATAAAATGATTTTATACCTTAAATTAATTTTTGTTATTTTATTTTGTACAACAAAACGGTTTTGTATCTGATAGAATTTAATAAATAAATTATTAAATGTGATAACAATACTTATTTCTGAGTTATTTTTTAAGGTTTCATAAGTAAAAGACCAATGGGATCCCATAACCAACCCTACTACCGTTATCTTACTTCCTAGACTAAGTTGCTGTTACAGGCTATTTCATAATAGATTTATAACCATGAATGTATTATTGTTTACATTTTTCAAGTTCAGACTCACCTAACACCTAATCATAAGAACTTGCCTTTTCTTTTGTTTATAAATATATGTTTATCGGTTATTATTAAACAAAGAGCAATTTGCAACTTTTAAAACCAATACCTAGACACAAACTTTGTCATATTATATAAATATTTGACACGCATCTGTGTAAAGTGTTTTTGATGGGACGATGGGCGTCTGAGGTGATTTATTTTAAATTAGCAGGGTTTATGTTGGGCTTTTATCCTTAAATTATTTTTATTTAGAAGTAAAACAACCGGAAATAATTTTCATTTGTATTAAAATAATTTTTACATATAATTTAAATGAACATCACATTTATTGGAACATGTTAGTTTATATAATACGATATATGTATTAATAATTCTTATTAATTATATATTATAATAATTATTAATAATAGTTACACCTTAAAATATTTCAAAGCGCAATTCTTTCAACATTTCAATATACAACATCTATGCTAGACTTTTCTAATATGTTCTACAATAATTGGAAACTGATCTTCTAAAAATTAAAAATAGAAATGTTCAAGCAAACAATTAAATTAGTTTTAAAATAAAATATGAAAAATGATCAATGGTCAAAATAAACGTAATATTAAATGACTTGGTTGAAATTAATTAAATTAGATTCAAAGCCATTTATAAAAGTTTAGTTTGTTTTTGTAATTTTATCATTAATAAGGATGGTGATGATGAGGATGTTTTTGCTCGAAGATTTCTATTTTACTAAACATACCACTCAGTCAACTCTCTGAAATTTTATATTTACACAAATTTATTAAAAGTATTGTATACTTTATAATTTAAATAATATTTTTTCCCGGATGCATATAGCATAGATAATCAAACTAATAATAACGAATACAGTTTATGTATGCAACTAGCAATGCTACCTATAGGCACAGTTAAAATCTATAGTTAATATTCGATGCTGTAGGTATATATATACAAAAAACAGTTACCTACTGCAATCTTTAATTTGTTAAATAAACTTACAATGTGCAGTAAACCAGAGGTGTGCAAAAAGTTTTAATCTGTTATTATTACAAATTTAGTATGCAATACCATTATTATTCTTGCTACAAAAATATTAAAAAATGCAGATCATTGAAGAAGAAACACATGAAAGTGTAATCAATAATGTAATAGCGTTTCTTAACTAGCTGCATCTCTGGGTTTGGAAACCACTTTAACTGGGCAATTTTTTTTTGTATATAAGTTTTTCGATTGGGTTTTCTATAGGGATTTTCTCCATGATAACTTTTCAGAAGCACATAAATCATCAAGTAACTACACATTAAAAATTTGAAACCTCATACAGGGATTACAGTCTGAGAATATTAAAAAATGTAATGTAATGTTTATTCATTTTTTTTTTTGATGAAAGATAGCTGTTTCGTCCCCAATTTGATGTTTTTCTTCAATTCCAACATATTCAAATTTAATTTTCCTTTAATCAATAGTAATGAAGATAATATTTCTATTTAATTCCACAATATCTCATTTCAATTTATTATTACCTCTACTTTAATTAAATTCAAAATTAAGCATGCCTTCTTCATTAAATTTATTTTTATATTTCGCGCAGCGAGTTTATTGAAGATTTGTTCCACATGTTTTTTGACATTTTCATTTGTCTAACAGGTGTATTAGGGTACAATCTTCATTTTGTAAAAGAAATAAGCCTCTACACGGTGAAAAAACTGAGTTATTCGAAAAAAAGAAAATTAATGTGTTGGCTCATTAACCTTACCAAAGAAAAAGGTCGAAGTCACAAATTTGCCACATTAGCTGTTTTTAATTACGTTGAGATTGACCGTTTCAGACTAACGTGCTAAAAAAAAGCGAATGGTACAAAATTCAGTTAAAAAATGGTTTCATCGTTTGAGAACGTGTGCCTTTTTTGTAACAGAAAAACAAGTGTTGCCGTAAGGTTTTTGTGGACTGGTACTAACTGTATTTATTGGGATTTCGTGCTTTGCTTAGTTTTTTGTAATTATTAAGTTACACTTCTTTTCACAAATCGCAGAGCACAAAATAAACCGACTTTCTCTTCTCGCTTCTCGTGAAATGCGTGGGAGGTGAAAAATACTAGGAAAGAATAGTGAATGTGCATATTACATTCAAACATAATCTATAGTGGCCATAATGCTAAGCGACTGTGCAATCTCACGAAACATTCGCTTATTTTGGCTAGTAATATGCACGTTTGATTGACATATTCTTCATAAGTTTTTGTTTAAACCTGGATCCAGGCACACATTCGCTGTTTTAAAAATAATAAATATTGAAAAATTCTAGTAAAAAATAAGCAGAATATAAAGTTAATGTGGAAAAGGATCTGGAAATGCCAAATATTCAAAATCAAAAAAATGTAAATTCACCGATTTTCATTGGTACGGCAGAAAAGATAACGACTGACGATTGTATCTTCCTTTATTGTGTCAATGTAATTTATAATCTTTCCTTGAAGGCTTCGTTTTACAGTGATACTTTGGTAGAACACAGATTTGATCATTGTACGAGAAACTATAATCCAAAAGCAAATTTTAATGAATCACAATTACTAAACTAAATAAACTTTTTTTTTATTCAATTGCTTATTCCATACATAAAAAATTGATGGTTCCAAATTTATAACGTTATTATGATAATATCAGAATAACACAAGAACTTATTTAATTTTAATAAATTAATTTAGTTTAATATTTCAACTTCAACAATAATTAGTAGTAGCAAATATTTATTTACAGAACCTTGACTTGGTTGATGTCATGGCATTTCAGTTTTTTGTAAAGATACCAATACCTATTTTATTTTATTTTTTGTGAAAATTATGCGTTCTTAATATCATTTAGAATTTTTAAATAGAGTTACAAAATTTCACTTTCGGAACTCCTCAGACATATCAGAAGATGAGAAGCTGTCTATATGAAAAAACTGAACTGAAAAACTTTTTATCTTTAAAAAAAACTGTGATACCTATCACAAGTTAACAACCCTTCCATACACTAATAAATTTTAGCTTATTATAATAATTAGTAGGTATTATTCATGCTAGATTTGATAACATAAAGTTCATTAAAATAAAAAAATAATAAATATAAATACAACGTATGGTATTTATTTACATAATAAAAAAATAATTAATGCAAATAGCATTGATTTCCTTACAATTCTTTATTCGCGGTAAGTTAGATTAAATTAAATGCAATAAAAAACTCAAATCGTATACGACAAAATGGAAAATATACTCCTTTAGTCTTTCATAATATACTTTAACTAAACTTGTGTGCCTCAATTAAAAAAAATCCGTTCACAATTGCTGACTTGTACTGTTAAAGAATTCTGTAGTAAATGACTCCGTAACATTGCTTTCGATAAAAGTTGAATCGGTACCATCAGCAAAAAGAACGTCAGGTAAAGAACCAGAAGGTTCTATTAGTTCATCTGGTACTTTCTCTGCATGGCTTGCAGTCGTGAATACTGACGCTGGTTGTGTGGATGTTTTTATAATTGGGGTAATTGTTGGGAAAAAGTTGTTTCTGTTGACAAATAAAACTTTGTTTATGTAGAACATTGTGCCCAAATTGTAAACGAACACTTCACTTTCAACGACTGATGCATTGTTGATGTATACTCTATCTGCAAGTACAGAAAAAAATAGTTTAAAAACCTGAAAATCTTGAACTAAGTATTCGACAACTTGACAAAACAAATGCTAAATATACAAGAGTTGGAAAATATCGTTTTGCAGCCTTTAAAAGAAAATCATATTAAACCCCCTTCTGACGACGTCTATGTTCGCCTTCCGAGGAAATTTAAAATACCGATTATGTTAAAAATTTTGATACACCACCATGTTGCCACGTGTATCGATTTACCAGGCATTTCAAGTAAAAACTTTGTTTACAAAATGTGTAATATTATTGTGACTACAATCATGCCAAATATTATGTTATAGTAGTTAGGTACCTTTCGGAAATGTCTAGTACTGAATGATTTCTTTAAACCATGCCATACAATAAAATTAACATAGACACGCTTTCGTAAATATAATTTATCAAAAAACATCTACATTAATCCAATGATTTACAAAAAGAAAAACCTCATTATTATGCCATAGGCATCATAATGCCTGTTGAGTAAGTTAGTTTTAAGTTGTGTGATTCATATTTCATATTCAAACTGATGATGCTAGGGTCGAAACATATATTTTTGTTATTTGAAGAAGAGATATGGATTAAAAACAATTTGGTGTGATGCGACAGTGTTTTATTATCCAATAATGTTCTTTTATTTCCTCTTCACCAGGTCTGGTTCAGATAAACGGTGTTAACGTAATTTCAATTGAATTAAAAGAGTCACTACAATTATTTTTGAGAGCTTTCTAAAATTTGTTGAACAATCCATAGACATAGATAATAGTGGCTTTATGTTTGTTCTGTAGGAAAAATAAGTGATTGTTATGGACTGCAATTTAAAATATTCGTACCTAACTTATGTTCTTTTATTTCTTCATATTTCTTACTTAGACCACAAACTGTGTTTAAAACCTAAAATCAGAACCAGGTTCTGGTTCAGATAAACAGTGTCAACGCATTTTCAATTGAAATATAAGAATCAGTACAATTATATTTGAGAGCTTTCTAAAATTTGTAAAAACATCCATAACAATAGATAATAGTATCTTTTATGTTTCTTCTGTAGGAAAAATTATGTGACTGTTATGGACTACAATCTAAGATATTCCTACCTAATGTAGTCTTTTATTTCCTCATATTTCTTACTTAGACCACGAACTGTGTTTAAAACCTAAAATCACCACCAGGCTCTGGTTCAGATAAACAGTGCCAACGCATTTTCAATTCCAATTAAAGAGTCAGTACAAATATCTTCGAGAGCTTTCTAAAATTTGTAAAAACATTCATAACAATAGATAATAGTGGCTTTTATGTTTCTTCTGTAGGAAAAATTATGAGACTGTTATGGACTGCAATTTAAAATATTCGTAGGTAACTAACTTTTTTTTATTGCCTCATATTCAGAGAGATCTGAATATGCTTGAGGATTGGTGTACTGTGAATAAGCTTTATTTAAACGTCGATAAATGCAAATATATAACATACACAAGAAGACGCCGCACTGTTTCTTACAATTACAGACTCTCTGGCGCTGCTCTTGATAAATGCACTGTTATTAAAGATCTTGGTGTGTTCATTGATAGCGAATTAACTTTTAATTATCATGTTTCCGAAACAAAGAAAAGGGCGCTCAAATGTCTGGGATTCATTTTTAGAACCACGAACTCATTTAACAATACTGATTGTCTTATAGTGTTGTACAACGCAATGGTAAGATGCTGCCATTGCTTGGTCTCAAATATATGGAGTTTATGTTAACTCTCTCGAAAATGTTCAACGAAAATTCCTCAAACGACTAGCCTTCAAGATTGATGGTCGGTTTCCTGCCCGGGGATACGACCATCGTTTGCTATTGGAGAGATTTGATTTTCAATCGCTGGAGATGCGTAGGCATTTTTCCTCTCAGTGTTTTATATTTGGTCTGATTAATGGTCTTATAGACTGTTCGCAATTGTTGGAGATGTTGCGGTTTAATATTCCGCAGTTCAATTCGAGAAGTGCCTATCTCTTCAGAGTACCTCCGGTGCACGCAAATTATAAAACAAGAGCTCCCATCTTCAAAGCATGTAATTTCTGTAATACTTATTCTATCTATACTAGCATTAATTACTTCAATGAGAATCCCAACAGATTTAAGCGTGATTTGAGGAATGTTCTGGGGGAAATGATTCAATAGATTCCATGTACTTGCTCAGTGAAATATATCCATACGATCCTATATGTTTGTATTGTATTTTTGCTACTGTCACCTTCAGTTTATTACTTTTGTAAATTTATTATTATTTGTATTTACTATATAATATTATATTCATAGCAGTTGTCTTGTAATTGGGTTGTCACCTGTTAGACAATAAAGAGTTATTATTATTATTATTATATTTCTTACTTATAGACCACGAACTTAAAAACTTAAAATCAGCATTAGATAAGCATAGTGTCGACACATTTTTCTGAAATCTTAATAAAGTGTATGTAAAAAGAAAAGTGTATGAACACAATAATTATTGTGATCGTCCATTTAGAATTATTACCTCAACATTTATCAATAGACAAATCGTTAGGGACAGATAATTCGAAAAGAAGCTCTGTCCTTTTGGTTTAAATGAGGCTATAGTACATTGCTACAAGTTTTAAGATCGATAACAAACCATTAGTAATTTTTATATACCATACCTTGGCTCCTTTTAACCGTAATTGTTTTGTTTCCAAGCGTAGTGAGGTTAGTTCCATCTTTCAAATCTCTATCGTATAATCGCCCTTTAACAAAGTGATTGAGCAAAGTTTGTAAGCCATCCCCAGTCGACAAATAGTTGTCTGGCATTTTATCTAACCCAATTTGTTCAAAAGCAGAATCGTTTGGTACGAAAAATGTGTAGCCGGTACCAGATACGTAAGGCGCTAAGTCAGCTAAATTTAAAAATCTAGTAATGTGGGCGAATCTGTAACAAAACCATTACTAAGTAGTAAGTAGAATACAAGCAAAAGTGCAGAAAAGTTTACAATTATCTTATTTCTTTTATTTTCTGAACTAACCTTTAGGTACAAGGAATCTTCCAAAGTTAATAATTTATTTTGAAACACCCATAATATATATAAAATATTCCATACGCACACAATATTACCTACATTGCTGGTGAAAACTTTGTCAATTCAATTATCTAATGGATGACAAAGCAAAAGTGAAAACAAAGACTTTTTACTCTCACCCACTTATAATTAGATTACCCATTCGGGCTTTGATAGAATTCAACAAAACAAAAGAGTCACGTTTCGAAAGGTATGAATGTCATAATATGTTTTCAAGTCAGAGACTGTTCGTCACACACAATGGAAGCGACATATTTTCTAATCAATATATTTTACTGTGAAATAAAAATATACTGTGCCAAAGCTTTACCACAGCATTAATAAGTACAGCATTCCGACTCCACGTTCGCACTTTGAAAAAAACTGTGACGTAAGATGCCGCCATTTTGGGTTACAAGTCAGGTCCTGACTAAGAATAATTATAGTTTTTGGTTTCTAACCAGAGTACTGTATTTTTATTTTTGTAAAAATATTTAAGTACATAGTAATATCGCTGTCAATTTCAGAAATATTTGTGGTGTGTCATAGTGATTGAAAACAACCTTGAGTGGTGTTATCAGTTAAATGTTGACATGATTGGGTGATTTTTAATAACAATAAATAAACACAACAATAATAAAGATTTTATTAGTAAATAAAAGACATTTTTACAAAAGTTGAAGCAGTGCTTCCTAACTTAACCTAAATTTAATTTTTATTTTGTTTGTTGAATTGATATATCTAATTTTTTTTCTGTAATGGTCGATAATTCGAAAAGCTGAAGTCTCCATGGGTTATTGTTTTTTTTAATATAACATTTTTTTTTATTTTGTTAAGTTATAGTAAACGCTTTATTTAATATTTAATATTTTTTAAGTCAATTAGAGTGGCTATTTTTAACTAATATAAAACGTGATAGCCCTTATTCACTGTAATCTTCAACGAAAATGAGTAAAAGTTCGTACGTATCAGTTGCTCATGGTACCTGTTGGAAAAAGTTGTTATTGTCAAAAAAGAATTAAGATTGTCAGATTTTTGATTAGTTTTTAATTTCTATATTATATTGGTCAGTTAAAATCGTTTCAGTTTTGTATTTAGTTTGTTATTTTTCTTTATTAATAAATCGCGTTTATTTCAATTTTCGTGGTTTATTATGAATATCACTGTAGTGAGTTAAACGGGCAGTTTAATTCACAAATTACAACAACAGAAACTTTAAAGGCAAATTTTGGCAAAGACTTCTTGAAACTTTATAATGATATTGTCAATAAAATAACAACTAGCCACGCGACAACTTTCATTATATTATATATATATGTTTCACTTGTATTTAGTTTAAAAACATATTAGATACTGTCATTTCGTAATATAAATTTTACGGTTATACAAATAGTTGTTATAAACGTAAAATTATCTAATATTTATCTTAATTTTGACTTATTACTCACCTAACAGGATCTTTGGGGAAGCGAAAAAAATGTTTAGAGCAAGTGTACCGCTTATTGGGACAACATTTTGCAACACACACACATGTCCTCCGTGATTATTCATTGTATGAATCCCAAGACACGTTAATAAAAATAAAATCCTTTTAATTCTCACGAACACTATACCAAAAACACAAAACACAGATTTAGATTTAAACACAATATTTATTTATCTCGTACACGCCGACAATGAACTATATATTGAACACAGGAGTGAACTGTATCTATCTACGTCTATGCGATTATTTTGACGTTGTAACCCATAATGGCGGCATGCGCGACGATATGCGCAGGACGGCTTGCAAACGTGAAAGTCAGAATACTGTATTATTTATTATACTGTGGCTTTACTATACGAGCATCTTGCAAATTGCATTGGTCAGTTTAGCAAAATTTAAAAAAAACTTACTCAATAAGTCATTGCACACTCCAATATTTTTCCAGCTCTAAGGATTTGATCAGCAGTTATTTAATGGAACATATAACACTAAGGGCCGATTTATCCAACTCCTATTAAAGTTCCATATAATAATTATTAGCCAAATAAGTAAAACACTAGTTCTTCACCATCTAATAAATACACCCTTCAATAAATTTGCCTTATTTCCCAAATAAGTTAATACGTTGCTAATAACTGGATTTATTAGGAAAGTAATAATTAATAAGCAGACTTTATTCAACACAAACAGAATGTGGATGTTGATGATATTGAATTGATTTTTGAAAACCGATTTTAAACAGAGATAATACATATAGGTATTCCCTAATCATTTTTAAATACAGCTAAAAATAATTCAAAGAGAATAGATGAGAATCATGAAAGTATACGAAAGTATAAAATTCTAGAAGCCATAGAGCATAAGCAAAACAATTCAAACTGCGATTTTCTCAATGGCAGCTTTTAATGCGCAGTTACAAATTTAGGGGTTTTCGGCTCAAAATCTAATAAAAATACATTAAGATTTAGCTTATTTTGACTGTACTTACCATCAATGACTTTAAATGCATTATACCGTCCTTCACGGAGTCAACTCGAGGGAATGTCTATCATTAAGAGACTAAGATTGCATCCCCGTAGGACACCTGATGTTGAATTAAACTTTTTACGATTGTTATCCCTACGTTAGAGAGACTCTGTTCCATCAAGGTAAGTTTCGAATAAAATAGAGGCATGCAAACACCAATAACCATCAAAATAAAGCCAAATACTTTGTGGAAATTCGTAAACCATAAAAGACAGACACTATGTGTGAATGAATTTAGTAAAAAATCCTCACTAATTAAACCTTGCTGGCATCAGAAAATAAGCTAGATACGATTTTAGCAGATATAACATTTCTGTTAAGTAATATATCTGAGAAACGCCCTAAAAGTTCTTAGTCGTAGACTGGAGATGGTTTCGAACAATTGGTCCTCGCAGTCAGCTCTCACTTATGGCTCCACGTGCCACACCCTGGAAACTGCATCGATCTGCAGGTTAAACTAAGTGAGGGTAGCCAGATATGGAGAGAAAACTGGTGTTGCGCAGCATATAACGTAGTTAAAGGCGTGACAGGGACTGTCTCAACGGTTTTAATACTGCGATGAAGAAGGCAACGGAAAACCACTTCATTCCCTCCCCAGGAAAAATCATTAGCATGACTGGAAAACCAAAAACACAGGCCGTCAGTCCCCGGCAGGTCTAAGTGATCAGAGGGTGCTGAGAATCTCCGGGCCAGTCATGAAGAGGATTGCTACCTGGAACGCACAAAGTATGTTTCAACCTGGTAAAACTCACAACTTCAACAAAGAGATGAAAAGAATGAACAACGAAATTTTAGGGATCCGCGAAATTCTGGGGGAATGCCAAATCGACGAACATCAATCTACTCTGCTGGCAATGACGAGGTTAATCACTACAATGGCGTTGGGCTTATACTACACAAAACGGTAAAATATTTTGTCCCGGTTTCTGATAGAGAAGCGTTTTTGCAGCTCAATGCCAGGCCATTTAATGTCAACATCATCCAGATATATGCACTATAACGAGCGATCACTCAGACAGTGATTTTAATGCAAAGATTCGTAGGGGTGCAAGAGAGGGCATAGTTGGTAGATATGGATTGGGTATTGCAAATTAACATGGCGGCAGAGTATTCCAGTTATGTGAAGAGATGGGGTTTGTTGTCTCGAACACTTTCTTTAAGCGTCCACCACGACGCCTTCTAACGCCCATACGCCAGAGACGCTTTCACAGGTTTTGACAGAATTTGTGCTATGTATGAATTATCATTATTAATAGTTATAAATATTTTTATAAAAAAAAATAATGCTAAAAGCTTATTTGCCAAATAAAAGATCCCAATAAAGTTATTCGGCGAACATTTATTAGGAAATGGGCTTGTTTAACGAAACAAAACTTAATTCCGAGAGACGGCCGTTTCGTCGATCCACGACTCATCAGTGGTGATCGGTCAGTAGTTGACAGTCAAACTCTCTAACAGTGTTCCCAACACTTGAGATCGAAAATATCCCTGAATGAGCATCAAATTACACCACTTTACACACAACATTGTTGCTAATGGCTAATTAAAAAGATTTATGGAAAAGGCTAAAAATAACTAAAAAAAAAGCCTGAAATTGTGGCTGTTTGCTTTTGCATTTTGCCTCTATAATCAGGTAGGAAGCCATAAGTTATACTAGAAGAAGAGCGGCACACAGACTCGCGGTCATGTCATGTCATATCCCAAAAAAAAAAAAAAGAAGAAGCAAAAAACAATTTGACAATTGAAATCACTAAAAACATAGTCGGCCAAATTATACCAAATTATCCCAAATAATTTGTTGTTAGAGAATTACATACAGTGACCTCAAAATATCCCAAAACGGTGTAATTACACCCGAATTGGGACCACTGCTCTCTAAATACTCTGGTATATACCCCACACGGTACAGAGATGTAAAAGAATGTGTTGGCGACATCTAGTTTTTGTTGGTAATATGCCGAGTGAACACGTCCCGCTAAAGGGAGTATCGGCGCATCATGTGTTGGTAATTTTGCATTATGGGGTCAGTGACCTTACACGCAGTCGATATAGGTAGTGAATTGTTGTTAACTCGGCATATTACCAACAAAAACTAGATGTCGCGAAACACATTCTTTTACATTTATTTATTAGGAAGTTTATGATGAGCTGAAGAAACCGGTTCTAAAAGAGCGAAATAATTCATAGTAACAAACAATACAACACTTATAAGAACCTGTTAAACAAATTCATTTGTTTTTAAATATCATAGCCATTTTAATTTATATTCATGTAGTATTTAACATTCTACAAGCTTTTAAGTTCTTATCGATGTCGTTAAAATATGCATATAATTTTCACCCAGTCTTTACATTTTTATGCTAAAATTTTCCACAAAAAAATTAAAATTGAGATGAAAAATTTACACTGCTATGGTAGAAATATACTGCATGAAAGACAAATCATTCGAGTTTAAGATTTCAGGGTATGTTGCTGGAATGATCTTTTATATTCATTATTCGTCGTTCTCATCTCCAGTGCTGAAAAGATTAATTGGAATTTCTAATAGAGAATGGAGGTTTTTGCTTAATTTTTACGCGCTATTCACTTACAAAGATTAGTGTGGTTGGGTAACGGAGTTTGACAAAGAGAAAAGGTGTTGTTGAAAATTCTATAATAAGCACTCTGAAAATGGAAAAATTTCTTTATTTTCTTCAGACAGTATTTATACCTATCTACAATGCGTATTGTTTACAGTCATTTATTTATTTTTTGTGTAATATTTCTTCATTTTCTTCAGACAGTATTTATATACAGGGTACATTTTAAAAGAAAAGTCGAGACCTCCACCATCTAAGTCATGTTTGTTTCAAATTGCAACCTCTATTGAGTTGCTGTTGTCGTCCTGAATACAATGATGAGCCACATGTGGAGGTTACATAAGAAAAGTTTTTAGAAAATGCAGGTTTTTGCCTCCTTATCGCTGGTTCCGTTACTTTATGGATACCCTGTATACAAGCAGTGTTGTTTACACTTATTTATTTATTTATTTTTCTGCTTAAATTTTCTTCATTTTCTTGAGACAGTATTTTTTTATATCTACAAACAGTACCTATTGTTCACAGAGATTTATTTATTTTTTGCGTATCTGATCCAAATGCATATTTATGATTTATGTTGTCAGCTTTTCAGAGAGTTTATAGGGACGAGCTATATCAGCGTAATGCTTTTATTTCACACATCTGCTATGATATGAGTAAAAAACATTTTATATAATATATATTTATGGCCGGACTTGGAAACTCCTTTTTTCGTAGTGTTGTATCCAAAAAATAAAATAATAATAATAGGCTGCTTGTCTTATTTAAAATAAGTAGTTTTACCTCAGACAAGGAATTCCCTTCCTTCCACTTTTAGATGGCTTTGTGATTAATGAAATAACGAAAATATCTAATTAATTTTGTTTTTGGGAGGAATATATAGAGCAGTTGCTCAAAGTGGGCACCGTTAACCGCTTGGTAATGGGCTAACCTTTCCACAAACGAGCGTTGCACGTTCTCTATTATCTTGGTAGTGATCAATTTCATCTCGTTTTGAATGCAGTGCCTTAATTCATCTAAATTCTGTGGCCTATTTAGGTAAACACGGTATATGTGCCCATAGAAAAAAGTGTTAAGGGGTTCAAATAGGGTGATCTCGCTATGTGGGTGAACCCTAAGAAAATATAGTCCGATCCAAAATCCAATGGGCCAGACGCGCATTTGTTTAGTATAATAACAACAGTTATAGCGCGTAACGTAGGTCAAAATACTAAAATTGACCTCGTTAGGAAAACCTGCCATTTCTCGAAATTTTCTTATGGCACATCATTGTACTCAGGGAGACAGCACCAACTCAAAAAAACCGTAAAAATAGGGGTTGCGATTTGAAACAAAAATTGCTTATTCGAAATCAGTAGTCCATATTGAAGTGGAGTGAGTGTTATTGAGGAAAAAATAAAAAGTCAACCTCCACGAAATAATAATAAATGACTTTATTGTAATAAAATTACAAAAGGCGAAGATGAGGCGTATGCCTCCTAACTTAACCTAATTTATTCATAATACATAACGCAATACAAATTTACCCCTATGCAAAAAATAAAAACATAAACAAGATAATATTAAACACACAACAAATTATTGGCAGCAGAACAAAAAAAACCATTCAACATTGCAGCCATTACCCCACTAGACCAAATTGGATATAATGTTTCGAATACGCAATTTAAATTTTAACCGCGATAATAATTTCACTTCATCTGGGAGCATGTAACATGTTACATATGGTCCACATAAGAGAAGCTCCTCTCAAACTGAGCCGTCTTGTGTTTGGGCGTTATAATAGATTTGTGTCTGAGATTCAAGTTGTGTTTCTCATCAACAATTAACAGACACGAACTGTAGACCACGGCACAAAAATTATAATGTGGCAGAACCAACGACTCGCACAGAACCTTCTTTAGTTTCGTATTTAGAAGTGTTCTTTGAGCATATATTAATTTTAGACTTGAAACCGCCTTCCGAACACACTTTGTTATAAGTTTTGTAAACCTCAAATCTTTATCAAATAAGAGTCCTAAATTCGTTGCATTACTTTCTAGTTTTATTTGTACATTATCAATTATGATATTTAACTGATTTTCTAGTCGCTCTCTAAGTTGAGGTTTCCAAAACAGAACCGCTTGAGATTTATCAGGATTTATAGTCAAGCAATGGTCGACTGAAGCCTTTTTTAGATGCTCTATATCCGCATTAATTTTGTTATTAGATTCAGTGATGTTATCCGAAGCAAATGTAATATACAGCTGTGTATCGTCTGCATAATGATGAACCTGACTATGTTTTAAATATGTTATAAGCTATGATGTATATATTGAAAACAAAATTGGACCAAGTATTGATCCTTGTGGTACGCCGGCTTTTAATTTGACAGATTTGGGAACCTTTTGATTCAAAACGACGCGCTGTGTTCTGTTCAACGAATACGATCTAAGTAACCCACACGCCTCATGCCGAAAGTTGAAGTACTTAAGCATTGCAAGTAACAGTTCATGATTTAAACGATCGAAAGCCTTCGAATAATCGAGAAGTACTAGTATTACGTTCTCATCTGTGATCTTAAGCATATATCGCAGTTGCATAGCTATGACCCGCCCTAAACCCCGACTGGACGGACGGAATTATTTCGACATATGTTTTGATTTGTTTGCATAAGACTTTTTCTATTACTTTTGATAGCGTAGGTTATATACTAACCGGTCGTAGATCATTAAATTCGGTGGCATTTTTAGATTTAGGTATACGTTTCAGATTAGAGTGCTTCCAAATATCAGGTACCGTAGAAGTTTCAATAATACAATTTACCAAATGAGTAACAATTGAAACTATAGTAGGACAGCAACAATGCAAGATATGAACACCCACCTCATCAGGTCCAATCGCCACTGATCTTATTTCTGCAAGAGCTTTTTCCACTTCTTCGAATGTGGCTAATTGCAAATTAAACTCAAATGCATCATTATAGACATTGTTATAGAAATCTAATAAACCCGAAGCAGGTGCTAAATGTGCAACTGCGAGAAACAGTCGCTAATCCTATCAACATCGGACAAATGCTGAATTCCGATATCTCCATATCCGCAAAAAACGGATTGTTTTTTCAATTTCAACACCCTGTATCTCGAAAATGGTGCATTTTAGAGGGTAAGTTAATAAAAACTTTTTTCCATATTTTTGGACGAGCTCTGACATCCTAAAGTTCTGCACATATATTATGAAACAACCTATATATTGGTTTTATTTCGTGGAGGTTGACTTTTTATTTTTCCTCAAAAATTGCTTAGATGGTGGCGCCGTCATGCGGTAGATTTCAAATCACATACGTAGCCTACAAAATAGCTAAACATAAAAATGTACCATTTTGAAAATAATCGCCCGTCCCGTTACTTTACGGACACCCTGTATATAAATACGTTTTTAAGAATTTTTACAAAAGTAATTATTTTTAATGCAAAAACGTAAAATTTTAAATGCCACGTTTTCACTTAAGTATGCCATCATATAAGAACGTTAGAATATATTATACAACATAATAATCCGATAAAACATTATCAGACTCTCAAAAATGTCAACGATTAACTTTTAGTTTTTTGCTGACAAATAAAACATTTTTATTCATGTTTAAACCCCTGTTTCATAAAGTAACAAGCCTCTCAGTTATGTTGGAAACTTGTTTCACACTACCATGCTTTCACCAGACGGGCCATTTTGTTGATCCACAACTTAGCAGTGGTGATCGGCAGGCAGTGTGACCCAAATCTCCAACATTTACGAAGAGCTTATACTATCACGAGAGATGACCGACAACAAGATGTTTTTGGCGACATCTAGTGTGAGCAGGCAATATGCCCTGTGTAACACAGTTCACAAACGATGACCGGACAAGAAATAACAACTCCATTATATCCTATTGGCAACACTAGATAAGCGCGAA
Organism: Apoderus coryli; assembly: GCA_911728435.2. NCBI lineage: Eukaryota > Metazoa > Arthropoda > Insecta > Coleoptera > Attelabidae > Apoderus > Apoderus coryli. Next base: position 7,392,393 of record OU452206.1, on the reverse strand, counting down.
TTCCCTGGCGGGAGGCTTTATTTACGAATTGCTTGTTACATAAAGTAACAAGACTCTCAGTTAAGTTGGAAAGTTGTTTCACTCTACCGTCACCAGACGGGCCGTTTCGTTGATCCACAACTCATCAGTGGTGATCGGCAGGCAGTGTGACCCAAATCTCCAACATATACGAATAGCTTATACTATAGCACGACCGATGACTGACAACAAGATTTTTTTTCTTTCAAGTCATACCTGTCATCTTTATTTTGAGAATAAATCCTAATTTGTGTTCTATTTTTATTTTAGTGCTAATAATACATGTTGTGTGTTTTCTCTCAATTTCATACTAATAAAAATAAGTGCTCCACCCTTTCCCCTACTACTGAATTATTAATAGAGTAATTTTAATTCGTAGCATTTAAAAAGACGTGTTTTATCAAATATTTTTCCTAGAAAAGGGTAGTTCTAACCGTTAGTAAAAGCTGTTCCGTTACAAAAACCCTGCAGTTTGTTTCTATACATACGAACTCTATAACCCATAAGCCACCAAGCTCTCAGACGTGGATTATTTTAGAGAATTCATATGTAAGCCTTTTTTTTTTGAATACATATATGTACCACAGTTCTTTTACCTTTTATCCCGTTCGAGTGCCAAAAATGCGTGCGACAAAAACTGTGCTCCAAACCAGGGAAAGGCAAGCAGCGGCGGCGTTTCCTTATCTCGATGTTGTTGATGAAGTTTGGACACCACCGACTCACTAACAAACAACACCTCACTGATGAACATAATGTTACCTTTGGCCACAGGGGTATCACCTTTAACGATAGTCGCACCATTTACTGTAAGGGTTGCTGTGAAATAAAATAAAATATTGGTTAAGGCTGTTTGAGCAGTCCCCAAATGAAAAGACTTAAACATATTTGAGCAACGAATATTGACTAAACTAAATAAGTACGTCGTAAAATTATAGCTCTAGGTCCAACATATATAACTACATTGTAACAATATAGATGGAGACACGTGATATATTGCAAAATTTGCATGATAGTTGGCTAATAATTATTGTTTGTCTTACACATGGTTATTCACGCCATATACGACACGGAATAGTGTGGCTAAACTATTTCATTTCCTAAAAGTTTTATTCATGGGTTGGATAAAAATGATTTTAAAAATGATAATCTATACAGGATGTCCCAAATATCAGTTATGAACCATAGTTTTGTTTTTTAAATGGAATGCCCTGCATTTGAATATATTTTTAGATTCCCCGTTCAAAATAAACTTAACTTTCATTAAAGTAGGTACATATCAACTAAACCTTACAGTTTTTTAAATATTGTAATTTTTATAAAAGTATAGACATAATTTGAATGAAAAAGTCACACCGATTCGTTTGTTCTTTTTAAGCTAGTCTGAACTGGTGCCCTACAGCATCGCGTGATTCACGCGTAACCTTTTAAATATATAACAACTATATTGTATGTTATTACTATTATTGTTAAAGTCTGAGATTTAATTTTTGTAGTCGATCTTTTGAATTTTGAAAACTATTGTATCGTTGTAAATATATATGTATTTTCATTATAAAAACGCACACAGGTGGTTCCGTAATTGAGCATGAAAGTGGACGAGGACCTTCTCTGTTATATGAAAATTGTAAGATTGCATTTTTGAGAAAATAAAGACATATTATTATTATAACTGAGAAATATACCCACACATCACTTGTGCGAAATATATAAATCCCTCAATACTAGATACAGGGTGTCCAATAATATAAGATATATGAACGTAAAGTTTAATTCTAAATATCTTGTTTATTTCAAATGGAATATAAGGCGAAAATTAGATGTATAAAGTAATTATCTGTCAAATATTATAAAACTTTTCGTGGAAAATGCACATATACATAATTGTAACGAAGTTAGTTTTCGTTGTTTTGTTTTCCGTTTTATACTAGCAATGTTACTTTTATTTTCCGTTTTAATTCTACAATGGTGATTTGATTTTCCGACTTATATTTTCATTTTCAATATATGGACGTAATTCCGTCCACCCTGTGCCATACTACCGTTTGTACCATGAACAGTACGATAAAAAAGTGCTGGCGCTCCATCTATTTGGCACCACGACCCACGTATTTTCTCTAATATTTAAAGTAACGTTTTCCAATAAAATCGGCAAACTCTCACTCAAAAAGTGTAAAAACATTTCTCCATTGAAGTGACCATAAAAAAAAATAGGGTCCTATTAAATAGGGACCGAGGGTTCCTCCCCATAGATTAACTGATCAGATTATCTACAGTTCTAAATTCGTGTGGAATTGAATCACAATAATAATGAAAATTTTGGAACCACGTATTTTCTCTAATATTTAAAGTAACGTTATCCAATAAAATCAGCACACTCTCACTCAAAAAGTGTCAAAACATTTCTCCATTGAAGTGAACATCAAAATCCTATTAAATATGGAGCCAGGGTTCCTCTCCATACATTAATTGATCATTGGTTTTGATTATATACAGTTCTAAACACGTGTGGATTTGAATCACAATAATAATGAAAATTATGTTTATTAATGTTGCCGTTATTGTGGAATGCACATTCGTCACTAAATAAGACATTATTAAAAAAGTTTTCATTTTCTACGATTTTGTTCCTGGCTAATGTATAAAATTCAACACGATTTAAAAAAATCAATATTGGAATGTTGATGCAGTTGCACTTGGTATGGATGGTATCTATTTTTCTTTAGGATTCTTGAGACGCTGGCTTGGCTATTTTCAACATTTCGTTTAATATGGTTTATAACAGAAACGATAACTGCAAATTCTGTTTCTTCGTTTATAGTGACCCAACTAACTCATTTACTTTTTTCATATCCAACGGTCCCGCTCTCGTTAAACTGCCTTAACAGTATCTCGAAGACCGCTTTGTTGGGATGATTTGGCGCCGGGATCCTTTATGCGTAAACTCGCAATGCCAGTAAATCGTTTTTGGAAATAAAAATCATGTCTCTGCTTTGGAATAGGTTCGCATTTTTTATTAATTAAATTAAATCAAATGTCAAAGATAAACAACTGTTTCATGAAAAATTCCCAACTATTAGGTTATAATTTTCAACAGATTATTTGACAGAAAATGTCAAATTAAAAAAAATGTATTATGTCTTGTAAAATTTTTGATTTTATAATTTTTATAATTTTGATAAATCTTCCTATTATATTTTATTATTATTATTTTAGTTTACACATTATTGAGCAAAGTACGGTCTTGCTTCCGTAGCATTATTCATCTTCTTGATTATGTTTATGATACTAGGTAATTGCAGCAGAATGTTTTTTAAATTTTTTAGTTATTAAAGTTAAAACAACCTGTTTTTCCATTACAAAAATTTAGATCATGTTGTTTTTTTAACGTAGTTAAATATTTAGTTGGATGGTTTTTCAAATAACAAAGCACGTGCTTCGTTATATAATTAGCGAAACAAAGTTATCTCTCAAAAGCTGCAAGGCCTGGGTTTAAAATAATAAAGTAGAATAATTTCATTTAGCGACAGATTTTATATTGTTTGTAGCTGTTTCGTCGAATTAAGCGAGAAAGTCATAGTAACTGAAAAATTTATAAAATTATTAAATAATTAATGTTTTTGCAACAAATTTATAATGTACATATCTTTCTATTTTTAAGTTAATAAAATACTAGATTTTATCCTACTCTCTGTGTTGAAGCTATAAAACGAAAGATAAAGACTGGTTATACTACATTTAAAGGACATCAAAACTTTAAGTAAATATTGATTGGTACGGGGGCCTTTTTTATGTAGAAAACTTTATTTTATCACATTTTTGACAAAAATGGAATAAAAATCCAAAGAAAAAAAATTAGGTTATAATTGAGGCAAGGGTCCCCCCGTTTACCCACCTATGATCATCCTTTTTTATTTAATTTCATGTCAGTTTACGACATTTAACTAGGTGAATAAATATTCTACATTTGATAATTCATCTTTACTCGTTTCGAAAATATTTCAAAAAAATCGTCCTCATATTTAACACCCTGTTTCTTTGTAAATAAGGAAAAATTACAATTTAGGTTTTTTTTTATGATTAGATGTCCCTAATTTGCTCACAAATTTTGACCAATTATTTTAGAAACACCTTGTAGATTAAATTAAACTTAAACTAATTATATTAAAAACTTGTATAAAAGGTGAAAAATACCTACGAGTCCTTTTAAAAACTATCTCTCTGCCACCCAATGTTTTCACAATTTGCCCGTCCTTGATAGAGTCCTGCTTTAATCTACCTTTGACGAAATGATTGACGATAACACTTTCTGTGAATTCCGGCACACTAAATGGATAGAATCCCCAATCGATAGGATGCCACCGTTGAAATGAATGATCTGTTGGTACAAATACAGTGTATTCTTGACCTGTAAATAAGCCGGTATTTTTCTTTAAAATATATTCTCTTAGTATCCTATTAATACAAATTAAAATACATGATATATAAGTTCCTTCTATTCCATTTAAAACTCTAACTAAACTTATTTAAAGACACTTTATTTTTTTTATAAAACATTTTGAACTAAGCAGAGAGTAAACATGAAAATAAGGAAAAAATTTAATACCATTGTCGTTCATCACATAGTTGTCATTATTAGCATTTTAGCGTTCCAAATTCAACTACTGACCGACAAGGAAAAACTGTTAACACGCTGCCAAAAAAATTTACCATCCTGAACGTTTTGAAAAATTCTCTAAAAGAGTTGCGTATTTATATGTATAACAATTTAAACAATATGCCGTTAAGAAATTAAAAAAAAACAATCCGCTTTTGAGATCTTTGAAAAAAACTAAAAGTTAAATTTTTCGTTTTTATTTTTTAATTATTTTGATAATGAAACTATAAAAAAACTTTCTTTTCTACCATACAAGGTGCTGGTTCCAGATTTAAATTCAGACGTTTTGTCTCTTGACCACCATCATCAACTTTATATATTCTTATGGCGGCCATTTTTGATTTTGGTTTAATCAGAGAGATCATTTCTATCTGATTTAAAAAGTGTGTAATATTACTTATTTCTGATAACAATAGGCCTAAAAATTTGTTATCATTTAGTGTATTGTATGCTGCCTTTCGTAGCAATTTTTGAAAATCATGAAAGTTTGGTACTGTTTACGACAGAAGAACAACGTGATATGGTACAAATTTATTATGCCAATAATCGGAACTCAAGAAAAAAGGTCAATCATATTTTGATACATATGCAGAACGGCATCAGCCAAATAAAACATATTTTCTAAAACTAACTGAACTGAAATATGACCCTGGACTACATTTAGAAACTCGAGATGCTGTAATTCAATGAGTTAGAAGAACGCATAAGGTAGGAACTTATTTATTTTGTTTTTAATTCTATAACTTATTTTAGGTAAGTGAAAATCCATCAGTATCAACCAGAGTTGATAAAACGTTTAGTAATAATATATCAATCACAAATATAAGAAAAAAAGTGCATGTTTTAAAGATACGGAACATCTAGGCATACATAATACATAAATTCTTCATTAATTTTTTGGTCAAAGTATATGAAGACTGATGTAAGGAGAAAAACTAAAACCAATGTTAGCTTTGAGAGTTAATATTTCAAAATCTGGGAAGCTCATTGCAATCCTTGAAAGGGAAAATAAGAGCTATAAAGCACCGAGGTCTATCTCATTTGCAAGGGAAAATACAGAAAATATTTCTTCAAAATGCACCATTGGGACTTCTTGCTGTAAAATGTAAAAACTGTATTGTTGCCTATTGCTAATTTTCAATAACCATGGTAAAAGAATAAATGCATTTAATAATGGATACAAATTTTTTAATAAAAATACACTGAAATATTTGGTTTTTTAAAAAAGTCTTAAATAAATCAAGTCATCATCATCATCGAGTCGGTAGACTGCTATGCCAAGTAGTTATGAACTACATACTCGTAGTTGCTGGTAGCTGTCAGTCGATAAATGTGGTTCAGAATCTAAGCTAAACTGTAGGTCAATATTTACGCTGGCTGTATGTCAAGTCCATGACAAAAGGCCAATAAACAAGAAAAAATGCATATTATGACTGATGAGTTTGTCGATATGAACCAAGTTTTTTAAATAAATTAAAATTTAAAAAAAATTTCCTTTTTACTAAGAAAATAAAAAAAAATCAGGCTTCAGCACAACGAATAAGACATAAGAGAAAACAATAAAAATCTTCATGAGAAAATTATGTTAAAATCGATATTGTAACCAACAAGAAAATGTACACCTGTTGGCAACACCCCTACGCGTCTCGTTAAACTCGAGCCAACTGTATCGTAGACGGCCATGAATCTAGAATGGACACACGGGCGCCAGAATATTCCACTACTCTCTGGAAGGGTTCGAGAAAGAGGGAAAATCATATGTAAAGCCAACGTAACAGTCGACGAGTAATCAGTAGTTGAGAACAGTGTTGTGACATATAAATAATAAATATTAGTTTGTTTAAGTGTTTATTCTAAGTGTAAATAAATTAGTTTTAATTAAAGCTCGTTATTATTTCACACTACGAACCACGAAAAACGTTACCATATGTTAAAATAAAATGTACGACAAAATTATGTTAAAATTCGATAATTATGTGTAAAAGGGCAACATTGCCCTAAAACAAATTGTCCGGTCGGCTGTTGTTGTCTTGTCAATTTAAAGTTTTCGCCTCCAAATGAATCACCATTTAGTAAGTAGTGTAGCAGTGTCTATTTGTAAAGACAATGGTACTAGTATAATATGCAACGTTATATAATAATTATACCTATTTAATCTCAAAAAAATCATCCAAAATACACAATTATAAACAATTTCATATAAATAGATATCTACCTATATCGTAAGTGGGTGTTTCCAATTAACACTTACCATTTTCAAGTAGCTGTGATACATTCGATCGAGATAGAAAATGTTGAAATACTCTGACGCCGCTTTTGAGAAACGATAAAACTTCCATAATATTTTCTATAAATGTGGCATTCGATTGATTTTTATTAGTTTCTTTATTATTTGATGCCACAAGCGGAAAAGCGCTAATATCAACCAATTTCGATTCCGGTGAGGTATTTCGTTTTATTGGTTGATCATCGTCGAACAAGTAGTTGTTAACTATCACCAACAAGCTGAAAAGAATGAGAACTATTTTAGATGGATTAAATCTACGTTAACGTTTTATATAGCGGGATATTGAAATTAATGCACTTTACTTGCTGCATCAGTTTCATAGAGATTTGGATACATTCTAAATATTTATATCTAAAGTCGTTATTTAGCAAGGTAATATGTATTTATTTATTACGAACAATATTCATTCAAATTTACACTGAAATGTTGCTGTATATCTAGGAATTTGGTTCAGGAGGACTGTCAAGCTTCCCGATTATGTTTTAAATGAGACACATAAAAACCGAGAAAAATCTTTATTTGGGGTGTTAGTTTGGATGATCTATTCTGTGGCTCTAATTTTCAAACACTTTTTCAAACATATTCCGCGAATAACACGAGTTCTATTGGCGTCCAAAGCTTCAATCTTTTCGGTTTTATCAACATAAATTCAATAAAGCGATTGTATGTAGCGCCATTCTAAACCACACACTTCTTTTGGCAATAAAAATTCAGTGATCATTGCTCTGTAGCAAGTTCCATTGCCAATAACACGCACTTCTTCCGCATTCTTAAAGAAATACGGACCTACATTTTCGGGTTGCATTGTTGGCTATTGGATTGACTCTGGGTGTTTACCGGCACAAATACAGCAATTTTGCTTGTTAACGTAGCCGTTAACCAAAAAGGAAAAACACCCCTCGAACCTAGAAGTTGTATGCTGAGGAACAGTAAACGAGTCGTTATGTATATTTACCTGGTGCACCTCAGACCTTCTCTCGAGTAAATCATATAGTTACGTATATGAGGATAAATTAGTGACTTGACTAATTTCAACTCAGTCGACTCGTCCAGCAAATCTATCAGATGGAAAATCGAGCTAAGGCTTAACGTTGACATGGTCGATATAAATCCTATAGTTACCCGTTATAAATATTGTGTGTCTGTCACCGCCCACGCACAATGCAACTGACTGTTTGGGGTTGATTTTTAAGCCGTTAGCAATACACTAACCTGAAAAAGCCTCCAAATCAGTGTTCACAGCTTCCATAGCCCAATCTGAGTCTTTAATAGAAAAAGACTTATGTTGTCAACATACATATGATAGTTTAAGTTAGTAATACTGAAACTTACATCGAATGTAAATATAGAAAAGAGAAGTGGGCCAAGTATGCTACCTTGAGGGACTCCACAAGTAGTAACTCCAAAATCAGAAAGGGTAGAGCCGCTCCACTTAACTCTTTGTTTTCTATCAAAAAGATAACTTTTAAACCAATTCAAGGAGGAATCGACAAAGCCCAGGTATTTCAGCTTTGCCACAAGTAATTGGAAATCCACAGAGTCAAATGCTTTGCTCTGATCAAGCAAAAGTAAGTAAACTTACCTGTGACTTATCAAGGGATTGTGCCAGTTCGTTTGTGACCTTAAGCAACGCTGTACAGGTGCTATGTTTTTTTCGAAAACCAGATTGTTCCACAGGAAGTAAGCTGTGTTGTTTTAAATATTCTTGCATCTGATCACCAATACTACGTTCAAAAATTTTTGACATAGCGGGCAAAATGCTAATTGGTCGAAAGTCATGAGGCTGTTATTCGAGACAACGTCAGAAAAATTCACAAATTGGTTATAAACGACCGCAAATTGAAGGGGCACGAGCTAGCTGACATTGTAAAGATATCAGATGGTATAGTGTTTTTACCATTTTACACGAACATTTTGGTTTGCGAAAGCTCTGTGCAAAGTGGGTGCCGCGTCGACCAAATACAACACGAATTGATGCTTCAGAGGAGTGTTTGACTATAAACTTGTGAAGTGTCTGACCTCATCCGCATGCCAACGGAACGCCTTCGAAAGAGAATCCTTTATTCACAGCTTAAGGTCGGCTCACGAAATCAGGGAGGGAAGCAAAAGAGGTAGAAGGACGTTCTTAAGACCAACATGTAAAGAACAACTGGGAGCCGATCGCAAACGACCGAAATTGAGGCGTACCATTTACGAGGGTCATCGAGTTTTTGAAGAGCAGTGTCGATGACATGATCAAGCAAAGAGATAGCATCGAAAAGGAGAGAGAACGCATCGATGGGGCAGAGCACCTACAACAGCCGGTAAATGGTGGTGATTGGGCGTGTCAATTTTGTGACAAGGTTGGCGGCTCAAGGATTGGTCTGTTGAGCCATCTTAGAGTTCACAAAAGAAATCCCTCAGTTGGAATAATTCATACGCGTTAGCGAGTGAATCCTGATGATGATGATATATGGGTATACATTACTGGGGCTGCCCGGCTGTCTTGAAACTATCTCAGGTACGCTTTGTTAATTATATATAGATATAGATTATAGATAATAGAGAGGTGAAAAATATTACGATAAAAGTAGAATATACAAAATATATACTAAAAAAAAAGTTTTAACTTGCTTTCGGAAGGCATCTTCAAACAAGAAGGCGGATGCCTCGAAAACCAGTTGCTCCATTTGAAAAGCCTGACCGAACCTCAAAAAGACCTAGAAGGTCACGGCCAAGGACATAATCCAGGTAATAAAGCGTCAGCGTCTTAGTTTTCAAGTTATTTTTACGTATCCGCGGGCATTTTAAATATGGTGTTTTATGTGCCATGGACTATTTTGGTTTGTTTTTGTGAATAATGAGGACGGACGTTATAAATTCGCATTCATATTTCTGGAGGTTATTTATGGCCTAGTTTCAGCTGCTAAATGATTTTATTGTTTATTTTGATCTTAAGACATTTATAAAACTTGTAAAGTTACCACCAAAGTTAGTGAAAAGAAATGAATAATTCTAGGCGAACTGCTTTCTACATTATCATTTATATTACGATTCTGAAACCAAAAGTTATTGGCCTGCACTAGTCTTATGCTAATGACTAACAAACTATAAACTTGTGAAGTATCTGACCTCAAACTTCCCGAACTTTGGCGCAGGAACTGATATACCTAACTGGAGCAGATTTTATTGAATTATTTAACTAGTCTCATTTTGATAAAAATCTTCATAATTGTTGTGTTTGCCAAATGAAAGTTAAAAGATGCAATTTGACATTAGTAAATGTGAAAGCAAAGTTCCATACGTTTTGTCGAAGCTCTACAGGGGTCTCATAAAGAATGGTATACAGTATATTCTATTCTAGTTGGAAAATTATTATTAATCGAGATACAGGGTTGGTGTAAAAAAATATTTATAAGTTTTACGTCTAACACAACCTGTATAGGATGGACGACACATAGTATATGTAAACCTTTGCAAAATATCTGGAACTACTTAAGTGTTTTTAACATTATTTTTTAACAAAGTTGAAGCACACCAAATGAAGTACATGGCATAATTGAAAGTATACTTAAATGCTTAGAAAAAATGCTCCTTTCTGTGTGACAATGTATTCACAAAGAAAGTACGCATCATAAGGGAGCATTTTTTCTAAGCATTTAAGTATACTTTCAATTATGCCATGTGTTTTGCTTTAAAAATGATGCCAAATGTCATTTATATGACTCGACTTTCCTGGCCTGTAAAATATATTTTTTTTTAATTTCAAAAAATTGCCTTATTTTTTAAAATGTCAAAACATGTCAAAAGAAAATTTGTTCGTATTTTACTTTAGTATATTGTGACGTAATCGTGCCTCCGTAGCTCAAGCCGGTAGTGGTTTCACAACAACCCTCAGGCCTGGGCGCCAGCTAAAATTAAAATTTTAACAAAGGATAGGGGAAAGGAGCTGTACAAGATGTGCCACCTACGTTAAATAAAAATATAATTTATTTAATATTATGCAGCAAAAAAAAAAAATAAATAAATAACAAGATTAATACAATTAATACAAACTATTTAAATAAAAAGAAATTAGGTATAGTATTTGTCTTTGATTTTATTAGGTTTCATGGCTAATAAGTAGCTGACTATTGTGCCACTGTTAAATTTAGTAAACTATAAAAATAATAAAAATAAAAAACTTACAAAATTTAGTACTAGCTACCAAGATTGGTTAACAAAGTCTCGTACCGGTCCTCACGTAATGTGATTGGGGCTCCTTTTGGTCGATAACACGAAATACAAGCTTGTACTCGACCGAGTATGAACAGATTTCGTCTGTATTTGCTGGGTGATGCGTTATTGTTCAATATGTCAACACACAGGTAGTCAAAGTTCCAATATTTTAACTATAGCCAAGAAGCCTAAAATTTGCGAAGCCACCGTTATGAACTGAATTTATTAAAAAGTTCTACCAATTCTTACCTAATCGGTACTATTTTGTTAATTTTCAAAAGTAAATTCTGTATAGGTACGTTTGCTGTTTCGCTTCTCGCTTCTAAATCTCTCTTTTTAAACCGCAAATTTACACACTTTCTACCTATTTTAGTATCGGGCATAGGTACTTCATTTGCATTTGAAAAACTATAAGTGGTGCGAAATGACAAAAAAGGAAAAGGAACCAATGTATGTCGACATATTGAAAACTTTACATACTTTAAACAGGTTGAAATATTTACAAAAAATTACTTAAATTGAAATGCAAAATACGAGGGTCGTTAGTAAAGTAATCATTAATTTTAAATCCAAAAATCTGACCGTTACAATATAAACATTCTTCTATGTTTACTTTTTTACTCATGCACCAATTTTCAGAAGTCTGTCTGTTGCAGTTTTTTATTTTTTCAAAAATAAGCGAATTATTAAAATCTTTCAACAGTTGTTAAAAAATGTTTCGGTAATTGAAAATTATATTTTCAAAATGTTCAAGTAACAAATCGTTATGCCTAACACTGCTTTTTTCATAAAAAATAAAATCTTTAACGAAGGTACCCTTAACGGTTGATGCAAAGTTGCAATAATTTTAAAAATTGCCTTTGTATTTTATTTTTTTGATTTTTTATTAACTAGAATTTTTGCACCGAATCAAAAGAAAAAACATGCTTGTAATTTCCTTTTGATTGAAAGTTGAAACTCAGCAAATATTTTACTATAAAAATCAGAATTAATTTCAACAGAATATTAACTTGTGTTATGGAAACAATTTAGCTGTGAATAAAGAAGGTACAGTTTTAACAGCTTTGAATACGTTTAGCGTTTGTTCAACGCTATTGTAGTATTCTAGGATACTGACATGAAATGAAGAGCACCAAAGCTTTAACGGGTGCTGATGATTGCAGGACTGATCACCGACTTGTGCGATTCCATATGATTCTACGTCTACCTGTAAAACGACCACAACAGGGAGGGAAAATAAGGCGAAGACTTAATACTGAATGCCTAAACGACAACCGAGCGAGACTGTGTTTCCACAAACACCTGTAAGACAACCTCCCGGAAGAATATCCATTTACCAGGGATGCCTCTCGTCTGCTATTTATATTTCAGCCAGCAGCTCAATCTTCTTAATGAAGTCGATTATTTAGTTTGGTGAGCTTTCTTTTGGACTAGTTGGTAGAAGGGTACGATCATATAACTTCACTAAGCTGTAAAACGTGGACTATGTAAACATTCCAAATTTTCTAAATCAAATGTGACAGTCAACGCACTATTATCTAAAATTTCATAACACTGATATAGCTTGAATTTTGACTATGTGGTTCCCCCTGTCTTATAAAATCTCTGCACCGTAATCAGCCAAAATCTTAAAGTATCGCCCAGAAATAGAGAGATGCTCTTTGCCACTTGCAACTGATCCAAGGCTGGTCACCGTACTTCTAGTATGGATTCTTGTAAGTATATAGTTTCATCATCATCTTTATTTGCATTACCCAGGGGAATGAAAATTCTAATTCTACCAATTCAGGGTCATTTAATGTTTGCTTTTCTTACATCCTACTGGTCCTCCACTTACACCTCGCACACCTGGTACGCTTGTGCTCTGATTGTATCCCACGGCAAGTAATGACGTCCTTCATCTTTCGCAGATTTAATGTGACATTTGAGAGCCATACTGCACTCACTATCATTCTGCGTGGGCATGACCATTCATTTAACAACTTAGATGAGTCAACGACTGGTCTTTTTAGAGAACCCCCAAACCAACCCAACCCACCCATTTTTAACCGCGTTCCACAAACTACCTCCAGCCTTAATGCTTGCTTACTATTTGAGTATGCTAGCAAGGTTATGATTAACTATATTATCATTTTTTTCCATGTCAGCCATTTAATATTTAGCTGCTGGTTTTTGGAGTAAATCCCAAAACCTGCTCCTTTGAAACCCTTATAAATATGTGCGCTGTGTCATTTGTCAAAGGCTAATCTGAATTTCTTTGTAAGACTTGTGAAAGACAAACTGAAGATTGGATTCAAGGGGACAATAAAAAACTACATTACTATTTTCTTACATATCTAAAACAAATTGTTGTAAGATCACCTTCACTGGAAATTAAGTTTTTAATAGATAAACACTAGGGGGAGACAAGATATTCACTTATTCGAAAACTGCCGTTTTAATACAAACAGCCGACTGTTTTTTCTCTTTTGCTAACCCAACATTTCTTCACCTTATTGAATTCCGAAGCCAATAAAATTCCCCTAAACAAACTCAAGAAGTATACCCCATTTTTTTTATCAAATTATGCTCACGTCATATGTTTCATATTGTTTTCGTCTCCGATGTTGATTTTATTACAGAAATGAAAATTCCCATATGGAGTTGTATAATCAGAAACACAGAAAGTGCTATACATAGAAATAGGAAAAACATTTGGTACGGTCCACTTTAGGGAGAGTGGAATCTGATGGTTATTTTTTTTTATCACAGCATTTGAAATTGTCCATTGCAAAACAAAAATGCTGTAAAACCAGTATTTAAGTCAAAAATCAAAATTTAATTCCCATAAAAATCGCACATATGTAACTACAACACACATGGCAACTACATCTCTGTCTCTGTCAAATTTAGGAAATAAAATGCATAGTTGTCAGATTGTAATAATAAGTTACCAATACATAAATTTATTTATTTATATAAGTAAAACATCACCATTTAAACATATACGTTGAATACTTTCCCAACATCTTCGACAACGCCCGCTATTGAGCGCGCAATATCAGTGCTTTCCTCTTACCAATGACTTTCTCCGTCTTGGGTTCATCCTAAACTAACCCAACTACCTACGTTGTTCAAAAATTGCTAGGCAACTAGTGGGCAATATTTAAAAATGCATGGGTCAATTTCCTGGTAATGACGAAAGTAGCATGGGTTATGAAAAATCACCATAGAAACGCCGACAATACAACTAAACCAAATTGACAGTTATTAATATTAATATATTATTTCGCTAATTTCTAAGGATTCAACTATTTATATAATGAAGAACATCGCTAGTGAATATAGTTTAACACCACCTAGTCGATTTATGGCCAAATTCATCGTATGTACTAAATCTAGGCTTGTGCTTAAACCGGCCTAAAATCACAAATTTTTAATGCACCGAAACAATAATTTAATTAAGCTTCATTTAATGTTAAGCTAACATTTTTCGGCGCTTAAAATTTAAGCCTCTGTTTATCCTAAGTTTTTATAAATAAGAAAACATTTTTGAAGTGAATACTTCTATGGCCGCATGAGAGTGATTTTCCAAGGTCGCGTCACGACACGATTTATAAAATTTTCGTCCCGCAAAAGAGATGAAGCATATAACAAATATGAGGGAGAGAGAGAGACAGAGATGCACTATATCCTATACCATACACTATTATGTATATAGCGGGCTAACGTTGCCTATCCTTCGGTTGTCCCTTTTGTACTGTCATTCGTATTCCCTTCATCTCTTGTGAAAGCAGTATTCACTTCTACCACGTGTACTGGGCTGCACGCGTATTTTCTTGTTTCTTATAAATTACAAAGAATCTAAAA
This sequence comes from Apoderus coryli, assembly GCA_911728435.2. Taxonomy (NCBI): domain Eukaryota; kingdom Metazoa; phylum Arthropoda; class Insecta; order Coleoptera; family Attelabidae; genus Apoderus; species Apoderus coryli. The sequence goes on along the minus strand of OU452206.1, from coordinate 7,377,388 downwards.
ATTGTGGAAATTTAAAATGAAATTCTGTTGCAAGACGATATTGATGTGATGGACATTAAAGAATTTGGTTTTCCTAGACGAATTTATGTAAGGCCTAATTATATAGAAGACATGGACGACCTAAATTTCTTCCGCAGATTTCACCTAACAAAATCATTAAATTGATTTGTTAGCCCCACTAGAGTCTTTTTATTTAGAATTGACTGCAAAATTTCATCACTTTTATCTTTTCCAATTTTTTTTAGGACCAATACCTGTAAGTATTGTCGTCTTTCTTTCTTCAGCCAAGGAATTCCGTAGCTCTTTCTTTTTATTCTCATAACATGAAGCTTTTCTAAAAGCACCGCTTGTTGTAGAGGCATTGAATTCCTTTTCTATTGATTTCCACCGATTTTCTTACTGCGTAGCTGATACCCGATCTGTTTTTTTATCTTCGAGTAGGTATTCATCCGTATTTATTTGCAACTTGCTTTAAATGCATTTTTTCAGACACCATAAAATTAGGGCCTCGAACTTTTGCAGTCTTATCCCTGTTCATAATTAACTTAATATTTATTTCTTTATTATGAAAACATTAAATCATAATTGAATCGAACATGAACGAAATCCGCGGAAATATGAATAGTTTTTAGGTTATGGCTTAAACAAACAGTGAATAAATTTTCTTTTCACATCTGGCCAACGAAATTCCCACAATATTTCGCTGTTGCCAGATTGTATTTTAGGCTTAGTAAAGCTTGGCTCTTTCTGTTACGGTGCATACAACTGCGGTTGAAGCCTGGCTTAATTTTCAAGCGTAGCTTACATAAGCGCCGCTGAATACTTTTAACGCATCGTATTTAGGCTTATGCCAACAGGGCGAGTATGGTAAATTTTGAATTTATTCAAAAGAATTCAAACAGTCGTAGAAAAGGTATATTGTGAAACTCACATCAAATGAACATTTCATACTCGTATGATTTGCAGCATGATGAGCCGCAGGCGATCATAATCGTAGAAAATATTTCATGTTCGTTGCACAATATACTATTGTAATACCGATGAATATTTTGGAGATGGAAATGATTGTTTTCATTTTGTCAGCTGATCGCCTTCGTAAAAGAGCTTGTTGTCCAATCAGTTTTGAATTGACGTTAAAATCGCACGCTAAATATTCAGATGGAATTGTGGTGGGTGAGCCGGTATCAGTGATGAGGCACCCTCATTTTGTTTAGAAACTTGTGCAACTGATTTAAAGCTAATGTTAATGTATTAGAGTAGATACGTTTGGTGTAGGGTACCTAATGTTGTCGATTTTGACTCGTTCACCTGAAATCCGTAAGTTTCGTTCGGTGCAATATACATTTACCTAAGTAGCATCGATTAGACATCCCTGCAGTCGTGTCAACTGACTATTATGGTTATAATTATGCCGTGCATTTTCTTAATTAAACGCCGCATATTTAGAGTTTTTCATATACATTTGATTCAGTCTTAATTTGACAAGAGAAAAACAAAATCCATTATAGCTGACTCAAGTGACAAAGCTTTCTATAAAAATTGAATTTTGATTATTTTAGAAATAGAAGTAGTAAATTTCAATCAGCTGAGGAATTTTCTATATTAAATCTTTACTTACGTATAGCCTTTATGTATTGCTAAGTGTAAATTTCGAGATCTGGAAAAGTTTATTTCGTGTTTTAAGTAATATTGCCAATTGACATTTGATTATGTGTATATTTTAACTTTTATTATTACTTTAATTACGACTATATTTTAATAACTACTGATTGTTTTAAATGTTTATGACTGTTTAACCGATTGATGATTGAACAGTGATTTTCAGTTATCTTATATGTTTATGTAATCAAAGGGTTAAACTCAATTGCTTGTTACATAAAGTAGCAAGACTCTTAGTTATGTTGGAAATGGACTGCCTGTCGATCACCACTGATGAGTGTTGGATCAACGAAAGGGCTCGTCTGGTGAAAACATGGTAGTGTGAAAAATTTTCAACATAACTAAGAGTCTTCTTACTTTATGTAACAAGCAATTCGTAAATAGAGCCTCCCGCCAGGGAATTCGGGCGTATCTAGCGCTGGCAATATGATTTCATATTCCTAGCTATACCACCACACTTTTCCGATGGGCATTTACCTATAATGCTGTAAATTTATATAACAGTCTAGATTCCACAATGAAAATGCTTAAGATTTCTATAATATATATATAAGAATAATTTGCTTACAAGTCAGATACAGTTGTACATTTTCTTATAAATATTGTGTCATAAAAAATGTTTAAATATTTGTATTATAGTATACTTGTGTAAGTATTTACTTTTAGTTTAGTTTAGACTATTGTTTTTTATGGAATACTTTTTTTTTTTTGGGGTAAGTATTAAAATAGTATACCTATCTAATTGCTAGACTTCGCCTTCTGATTGGTTTAGTATTAAGAATTTTATACTTAAGTTATTTATGTTTTATATTGTATACTTTTTCAATAATTAAAGACCATTATTATTATTAAGTATTATTTAATGGAGTTATTGCTACTTCTTGTCCGGCCATCGTTTGTGAACTTTATTTGACCGGGCATATTGCCTGCTCACACTAGATGTCGCCAAAAACATCTTGTTGTCAATATGAATTGATTGAGTTTTGGATAATTTTAATTAAGTTCTCAGATTGTCTTAGGTGGGATCTGAACCAAATAAATTCACTATAGCTAATTTAATGTGATTTGTAGGAATTCTGTGATAACTGAAATTAGTAAACTGAAACTGTTTAGCTTTTACTTTTAAGAGCTCGTTTGAGAACTTCGTAATAATTTAGACTAATATAGTTAGAAATAAAAAAAAAATAGTGTTTTATTGGTTGAGATGTAAGAACGTGTATTTCTGGTTTTGACCGTGCATAAACCAGTGGCGCTACCCTCACCAAGCTGCCGGTGGTTAGGATTGCTTCTTCAGGGCTCCCTTTCAATTCTGCCGCTTATATCCTCTTTAAGGTAACATTTAGCAGAAAGACGAACTAATAACCCTAAGATTTAATAATTCTAACATTTAAAGAAGATAAAGTAACCCTATACAAAAACCTGACTCACCCTGTATAATTTCGGATAATGTCCATTAAATCCAAACCCCAATTCATTACACTGATTAAATTTTATACAGCAATAATATATAATTTCTTTAAAACAGTGGAGGGTAGCCATTCACATATTATCTGAAAACCTACCACTGTCTAAAAAGGGTTTTTCCAATATCAGTATTTGGTATCAAAACACAAAACGAAAAGGCAAAAAGTGAGCATTTTCCAATTATAAACGCTTGAGTGAGCGTGGTGGAGAAAGAGAAGAGTATGTAGGAAATGAAGTGTAAAACAAAACAGAATATTTTTTTCCATTTTGTTTTTCTATTATAGTAGTTTGGAAATAGATATCCGCTTGTAATTGCGAGAATGTAAGGCTTAAAAGGACTATACACGTATTTGAAGTTAGAACTTGATACGTCGGAATGGGAAGATTTTCAATTTTATATCATTTTGTTTATCCTGCGTATCAGAAAGTATATCTCTTCATACACATTTCAGAATATAGACGCGATTCATAAACTCACTAATTCTTGTTCTTCACTATGGCTGTTTTTTCACAAAAATTTATTTTTAACCAGAAGTTATATTAGCTGAGAACTGTCGAAAATAGAGACTTTAATCTGGGTTATACAGGGTGTCCGAAAATAGTTAATTTTATTTAGATACTATTAACTTTCTTACAAAATTGTAGTTTGTCAAACAGTTTCCAGACAATAATTTTTTCTAAATACCTACAAGCCTGAATCACTACTTAATTATTGTAACTTAACACAAAGTATTTATTAAAAGGTGATTACTTTGATAAATACAAAAGGATGATATTATTGTAAATAGATCCCTTAAATGGATGGGTTTTATATCGAGAACTCTTCGTGATTTGGACAATTAAATTAATATTTTTCATATATACGCTCAGTCTTAGAATGAAAGGGTTCAAAAAAACTTGCTGCGTACTATTGCATTTAAACTTAATATTCCTTATGAAAATATTAATTATGAACCTCTTATGTTAATACATTATCGAACAGGCGGATCTTGCAGGACTTGGGTTTTCTCTATAAGATTCTAAACTGTAAAATAGATTTCCCTAGACTTCTTTCCAAAATTGGCCTTGAAGTCCTGAGTAGAAATCTGAGAAGTACAAATTTATTTAAAGTCCAATTCCACAGAACTAATTATGGTTATGATAATTCTATTAACAGGTTGTGCATGTTTGGCAATCGTTACTGTAATGATAATGGTCGCGTTCATCACAACAAAGTTGATCAGGTAGCAATTTTTAGAACGATTCATCATTTCGTATTTCTGCTGAACGCGCTTTTTGGACATGATACAAGAAGAGGTCACGAACATAACATAACCTAATTTATTTATTATTGATTTAAGTCATCACAAAGAAAAATTAACGTTTAGTCTGTTCATTTCCACAGGCCACAGAGAGTACCCGAAATTTGTTCTATCAAACTGTTTATTTAGTGCACACCTTTGTTTTGTTTATTTTATACATTTCACGCCATGACAATGTTGACAGAAATGACAGATTCCATCGCTAGACCGGTAGCGTAGTTCAAATCTGATGGAAAAAATGGCGACCGTTACCAAAGCGCTCACTACTAATCAGTTAACAAAACACGCGTTCAGCAAGAGATTGATGATTGCTCCGGTAGCGCTATCTTGGGATGAACGCGACCATTGATATACAGGGTAACATAGAAAAAAGTACATTGCATACTGCCACACAATAGAGGACACTAAAATAAGAAAAAAAGTTCCTATGAACACGGGTCCGCAAGGCCTTCGGTTAAAAGATACGGGGTGTTGAATTTTAATTTTTTTTTTGGGTTTTTTTGAATATCTTTTGCCAGAGACGCAAGAAATGGATAAAATATGGTATACAGGGGTTTTTTATCACGCTAAATTCAAACATGATCTTAGTTTTGTGATTACTGATAGAGGGCGCTACATACAAGGTTCCATCCCTATTGAATCGGTCGTAATTTTTTTGCTATACACTGTATGTCATTTTCGACTGAAAAAAATTGTTGTCCCTTCTTTTATACTTTTTATACCTTGTCCAAGTCGCTAGAAGCAATGGTTCCAGTACAAATGCATCTAAAAGCCGACAATGCACGCAAATTATTCAAAAAGCGCCAAAGTAACCTTTGCAAAAACAATGATAAATAAAAATTAAATAATGTGTCATAATGACACTTGTCAAACTAATGTAATAATTGTTAAAGGTATAAAAAGTTACGACCGATTCAATAGGGATGGAACCCTGTATGTAGCGCTCTCTATCAGTAATCACAAAACTAAGATCATATTTGAATTTAGCATCATAAAAAACCCCTATATACCACATTTTATCCATTTCTTGCGTCTCTGGCTAAAGATATTCAAAAAACTAAAAAATTAAAATTCCACACCCCGTAACTTTTAACCGAAGGCCTTGCGGACCCGTGTTCATGGGAACTTTTAATCTTATTTTAGTGGCTTCTATTGTGTGGCACTATGCAATGTACTTTGTCCCCCTGTATTTAGTGCTCTATGGCTACCCTTAAGAAGCTTGTTGTGTTTAGGTTGAGAAATTATCTGTAATTACAATTATTAAAAAAAAATGCCGTTAAGAAACATTATTATTATTATAATCTTTGATACAACATATTTTCAAAATATTGCTGGACTTTTTGTAATGTTTCCCGAGATATCTGTCTACAGGCTCGAGATATTCTAGTTTTCTTCTTGTCTTCTTGCTGGGTTTTATAAACTTCAGTTTTTAAGTACCTCCGAAGAAACAAGTCATTTTTTTATCGCAACTGCTATATGTTATTCGGCCAATAGGAAATTAATTTTTTACACACAATTCTTCATGCAAAATTTTTTGAAATGACGTTTTTGAAATCCCCAATGATGCCTCAACCTCGAACGTCATCAGAGCTGGGTAAATTACAATTAAAATTGACCAATTACAATTCCAATTACTTTTATACAAATTTAATTAGATTTAATTACAATTCCTTTGAGATTTTAAAATGTACTTGAATTACAATTACTTGTATTTGGAATTGATGAAAACAATTACTGTTTGAAATGGGCTTGTTTAACAAAACAAGACTTAAAATCCGAGAGTTTGTCTGTCAACCATTATACTTTCACCAGACGGCCGTTTCGTCGATCCACGACTCATCAGTGGTGATCGGTCAGTAGTTGACAGCCAAACTCTCGTAAATAATGTGGTATCTATATACTCCACACGGTACAGAGATGAAAAAGGATGTGTTTGGCGCCATCTAGTTTTCGTTGGTAGTACGCCGAGTGAACAACAGTTCCTATATCGGCTGCCCATTTCAAATATAGGCGGTCCCGCTTAAGGGAGTATCGGCGCGTCTATGTGTTGGTAGTTGTGCTTTATGGGGTCAGTGACCTCCCAGGCAGCCGATATAGGAACTGTTGTTCACTCGGCGAACTACCAATGAAAACTAGATGTCGCCAAACACATCCTTTTATAAATTACTGTTTGTTTTCTTTATTTTCTATTTCAACAAAATCGAGAACGAAATAGACAAATCAAAATAGATAATACACTTATCTAGTTAATTAAAACAATATAAACACTATGTATGTATGTACATTTTAATTATTATTTTATTTAATGGCTAATAGTAATATAAAAACATAGCAGCTTCACGGCATATCATCTATAAAAATAAAAAGGAATTGCAATATCTAAAAGTAATTGATTTTAAAGTACAAGTACAATTACTTTTAAAAAAGTGCTTGAATTAAAGTTCAATTACTATATCTATTTGAAAAGGAATTGCAACCAAATACAATTAAGTACATGAAAAGGACTTAATTGACAGTTCAATTACTTTTGCCCAATTACTATGCCCAGCTCTGCGAGTCATTGATGAGTTACTTCCAGCATCGACGTTTCGTGGGTGACTGTACTTTTTGGTGAACTTGCCTTTGCATAGAAATGATAAACCAACTCGACAAGGCATTCTTGCTAATCAAAAGTTGAAAATATAAATGCGCGAACAATTTCTTAGTTGGTGGTGTGATTAAGTTAGATTTACGTTATATTTTAAGTATAAATTTGTACGAAAATTTGAAAATATTCATTTATTTGTTTAGATTGACTAAATAGTCTAGATTGAAGGGTGAAGCTACTAAACCTTTTAGTTTCTCAAAAAATATATCTCTTTGTTTTTGGAATCGTGTGCAATTCATAGTGAGGTGCCCAGAAATCACAGTACTCGTTAGATTGCTGCAGAGCCAAGACAAACATTTCACAATGTTTGGGCTGGGTTGTATTTCAGAAGTTCTAGTTATTGATCTGTGTGTGCAGATGCTTGAATAAGAGGACTGTGCGCCAATGTCAATTAATACTATTAATAGTATATTGCGCAACAAACATGAAATGACATATATATCCTACGAGTATGATCGTACTAGTAGGAAATTCTCATTTCATGAGAGTTTCACACTGTACTTTTTCTACGACTGACAAAGGGTTGTTTTTGAAGAAATTGAATATCATAATTTTTAGGGAAATATTTGTTTCGAAACTTACCTATTGACTAGGTGCTGTTAAACTATATTCACTATCACTATCACTGTTTTTCATTGCCCCGCAACTAGTGGGAAATATTTAAAAATGCACGGGTAAATTTTTTGGTAGTGACAAAAGTAGCATCGGTTATGAAAAATCACCATAGCAACGCCGACAATACAAACAAACCAAATTGACAGTTTAAATTACTTCGCTAATTTTGAAGGTTTCAAAGCTATGTATATTAAGGAAAACACTGATAGTGAATATAGTTTAACACCACCTAGTCAATTTAATACTTTTAAATTATTGTACGCCGAGTATAGTTAAGTTTCGAAAAACATATATTTTCCTAAAAATTATGATTTTTAATTTATTCAAAAGCACACTATTGAAGCTCTAGTAGAAAAAGTATAGTGTGAAACTCGCATGAAATGACCATCTCCTAGACGTATAATTGCATGAGCCGCAGGCGAGTGCTGCAAACGATCGTACTCGTAGGAAATATATGTCATTTCATGTTCGTTTCACAATATCCTATTCTGATAGCTTACCGAGCATAAAGGCCCTAAACTCATCAAGTGTCTGGTTTATAGGTATTGAAAGGGACCTTATCTGACGAGAATCAGCAGACAATCGATGGTTACTACCAGTAAGTCTAAAAGGAAGCTCAGCTAGCAAAATATTCAACTTCATTATGAAACTTGAGCTGATGGCTGAAATGTAGATAGGATGCGCCACAATAGGCACTCATGTGATCGCAGTGGAGGTCCAGTCACCGTCCTATCCAATTCGTAATTATTTGTTTAAATAAGTACTAAAAAGTTGAATAATTTTAATAATTTAGCAATTTTGGTAATGCCATCCATATTTTATATCAAAACGCATGTAGATTATTATAAAAATAATTCCAGGGAGCAGTTTAATTGAAAATGGAATCCGTGCGAAATATATACATACGTGGATACCCATACATAACACGTAACAATTAATTCTGTATACACTCCAATTCCATTTTAATATTTGAAAATTTAGGTAGCTTGTTAATTATCCCATAGTAACCAGAGTACAGTTTAAAACCGCATCCATTATAAATCCGTTTATATCTTTGTTCAAATTATATGAATTTCATTGAGATTAAAGAGCTTTCAATTAGTTGTTGAAATTATTTATCTATAGTGTACTTTTATAATAATTTGTATCACTTAAAAATTATATGCGCATGGAGCAGCAACTACAGATATCAATATTTATTATGGTAACCGCTAAGGGCAATGAACAGCCGCAGGCGATCGTGCAGAAATTTATGAAATAAGGATGGTTATATTGTCAGTTGAAATCGTAAAAAGCTTTCGGCATAGAATAATAACTATAGATAAGAAGGGTCAGTAGACGCTAAAAACGGCATCGACTCGTCGCAATCCCAGCCACATTCTGGCCCGCTACTATGTTATACTATATCTATATATACTATAAGATACTATACTATAACTATAGTAGCGGCGAATTGCTTTGAAGGCAGAGAGATAAAACGTTCCGACACGAAGTGAAGTAACTGTTATTAAACTGTGCTTTCGGTGGCATACTTCTATCAGTTTGGAGGCATGGGGGTATCATTATTTTAGAGAAAATAAAAGCGAATTTTTTATGAAATAATCCATTCAAAAAGGAGCGATGATTATACACATAAATAATACGACGTCAGCTCCACAAAATAAATATATTCATATATCAAAACACACGGCAAATTGCCTATGTCAGTCAGACATGTTTCGAGAAATTTTTAATTCTCATCATCAGTGACATTTGGATACAAGACAAACTATTTAGTTTCACAATGTAACATACTCTAAAAAGAGATAAGCAAACTTTAATAATATGTACAACAATTTGAACATTCATTTTTCTTACCATTTTGTGAAAAATTTTTGTGAGGTTTTATACAAATCAAAGTTAAAACATTGTTTTATGAAACCAAAATCAAACAATAATTAAACTATAATCGAGATTAAAATTATTTAACGGCAAATCGCCTATTTTTGTATTTTCTTTTTATTTATCATAACTGATGTTTGTAATTTTTAAAGATTTAACGTTATAGTATGTATAGCTTAAAATTGTAAATGACAATAGTTAATAACAAATTGTTGAGGTTATGTTTAAACAAATTCTTCTTAAATTTAATTGTTGTCGAAGCTAGATCATAATTCTTGGAAATATTATAAACAATAAATAAAGTTAAAGGATTAAATTGTGTAATTATTTTGTAGTGTGAGATTTATAATTAAATTAATGTTTGAAAATAAAATAGGGAATAAAAGTATAATTAATTGACTAATTAGTTACTTGAAAAGTGTTTAGTAATAATGTTAATGACAGAATAATTGATTAACGGATGAGAAGTGAGGTGATGTGTAAAATAAAAGCGAATTTATATATATTTGATGTTTGAATAATTATTTTGTAATCGGGTTTTATGATCCCGAATTCATCGCGATCGGATTGAATATACAGTGGTAAGGCGGCAAACTGAGAACAGTATGTGCTTGAGTTAGGCAAATTTGGTCTATTGCATATTCTTTTTTGAAATTAAATGATTTTATTGTATCAAGTAATTCTTTCTTTGTCGACTTTGTTCTAGGAATAGTTAACTGTTTCTCTGTCATAAAATTAATAATATCTTGTTTTTTGGTATAGGTACTCCGTATTAGGAATTTTAAAGGACAATCTGTCTTGTTCCTTGTAAAACGTTCTTCTACAAAACTTTTTTAAATAAAACAACATCCATTTTTATTTTCGTCCATTAAATTAAATAAAATGAATTATTTAAAATCGTTTTGTATAATTTTTTTATAAGAACCAAACACCCCAAGATAAATAAACTGAAAAAAAAATAGAATAAGAAAAAAAAATATGATAGAAAATAGTTATCATATATTACTTACTAAAAATAATTGAAAGCAAAGTAGTTACAACACCATTGAGAGTAACATCTACTAAAGTTATTCTTTATGCATAGAGAATGTGACAAAGTAATAAATGCAAATATTAACAACAATAAAATAAAAGTCAAATCTGTTTAATATAATGACCGGTAATTCTTTTAGCCAGACATGTTTTGGAACCTAACGGATCCCATCTTCAGTAGAAGATGTACGAAGATTCCACTGGAGCCATTTAGTGGAAAAAAGGTTAAAAAAAACCTTAAAGCCTTTTTAATTTTTTTTAAGAAATCATTATATTCATGTTCGTGTCACTGACAAATTTCTTTTTGTAGATCCTGTTTTTCAGAATAAAGAATTATCAAATTATGGATACTTACACTTCGTGGAAAAAAAGTTCAAAAAACAAAAAATTCCGTAAAAATATTTTAAGGTTTTTTGTCTTTTCTTTAAACTTTTTTTCCACGAAATGACACCAGTGGAATCTTCATAATTGTATTGTATAATTAGTATACCTGTCTCGTGAGGGTTTCTCATTATTAATATCAGCCACTGAAGATGGGGCCAGTCAGGTTCCGAAACATGTCTGGCTAAAAGATTTACCGATCATTCTATTAAAGATTATTTCGTGGATATTTGACATTTATTTTATTGCTGAAATTAAAACTTCACTCAACTTTTTTAAGTTAATAGTTATTTACGTAATTAGTGGGATATGAACATTATTAACGCACGCATGTGAAGTTTGCACGACGAGGCCGTAGACCGAGTCGTCTATTCACATAAGTGCGTTAATAATTCCTATCCCACGTGTTGCGTACAAAATTTTATCTACAACTGTATATTTTAAAATTTAAAAATAAAAAAATATTTCAATTCAACGTATTGTTAATAATATTTGCTGAAAACATAAGGTACCGGTGACCATATTTTGTGACCATAGCAACAAAGACAAACAAAGCTGTGTAAATAAAATAAATTAGTTCTGTTATCAAATTGTCAAAGTTGAATGAAGAAACATCTATACAAAAATCAGTTCAAGCGAAGACAATCTCCCTTCGTACATTGAAAATGTAGCTTCAACTATTAAATCTTGTACAAGAGAAATCACAAGAAAAATACCAGCTGGTTTATGATTGCTATGAGAAATGGTGTAGAGAAGAAGGTTGGATACATGAGTAGTGAAGAAGCACTTTAACTAGCGAAGTAAGATACAGAAGCCTTCACTTAACCAATTGTCGACATCAAGAAATAATTTTTAACAAATGCGGACAATGTGAGATATTTGTGGCTGAAGGTTAGGTAAGACTCTTGTGTAGATTATAAAAAGTTAAAGGTGTATTCATATAATATTTACTTTAAGATATGTTGATATTTGTTTTAGCTGGCGCATGAGGGCGACAATAGCTAACAATTATGTTGATAGAAGAAATGAAAGACCAAGTGCTGGAAAATTACTATATCAAATATCAAAACAAAAGTGTCTGGAGCATTTTTTATATCTGGAAATATTGACGGCGTGAATCTAGTTGAAGTCAGAAATTACTTTGAATTAGGACCTAAAAATATCGAATATAAGCTATTTTTTGTTGGATACAGGGCTGGCAAATGCACGCAACAAATGTCAGCATATATACCTAACTGTAAAGTGTGCACTGTAAATATATATAATAAGTTAATTCTGTACCCTAAACTACATATTATAAAATAAATAAGTAGTTAATTCTGGTTAAATTTTTTCTTCAGTCCCATTATCGCACTAGTGCGGTAATGTATTCAAAAACGCACTAGTGCGGTAATATACGTCATTATGACATTGAAAATAGTGTCAAATCGTACCTATTACATGACAGTTGTAGATAAAGTTTAGGCTGAATAACAACCAACTAACGACAAAAAATAATAATTTATTTATTATTATTTTATTGTATTTATTTACCATATATGCTATTTTTTATAATGAATGAATTTTATAATGACCGAAAACACGTATTGCCAGTGAAACTAAAAAATAAATAAAAATAATTCATGAAACTAATAGCTCCCATATATTATACATAATATATTGCATTTATGATATGGAGAGCTACAAATTACAGTTCATATATTTTTATTGCACTGCACTGTCAATTACCGAATCCGCCTACCCCCTGTTTTTTAAAATACGCCTCTGTTATAAAGTGAGAAGCCAAGTAGAGTAATAAAAAAATCGTTGGTCATAAGTACAACTTCCCAAACACTTGTGAAAGAAACTATGTTTTCTACAAAAGTATAAAAATATAAATTACCCGTTAGGAGCGGCATCGGCAGTCCCTAATACATCGGCATCGTTGGCTTTCAATTTTTTCCCAACATGTCGTATTCTAATATTTTTCCCACCCAGACTAGTGAAATTGCGATCAGATGTTACATTCGTTAAGTCGATACGTGTGCCGAGTACCACGTGGTCCAGCAGCAGCTGCTTAACGAGTTCGGGTTTTTGAAGGAGATTTTCCGCACGCTTGGTGGCTGCTGTGTTCTGTGGAGCGAATATCAGGAAAGGCTCGTCTGGAATCAAAATAAAGTATTACTGTATATACCTACTAACATAGTTAGGTGTGATTTAATTTTGCTAAAGAAATTGCCTCAAAGGACGGTGTACGGAACTTTAACATGCATATACAGTAAGTATACGTATATACGTGCAGCTGAAACTGCATAAAAAATGTTTTTGATACATTATTGCATGACCATCTTGCAGCATTATTTATTCTCAATATAAAGGATGATTTAAAACTAACGCTGTTCAGAGAACATTAAAAATGTTTCTTGCTTTCGTTTAAAATTTTTCTACTTGTCTGCATCGAATCAAATAGATAGAAGACACAACTATTCCACCAATTAGTAGTAGTAGTAGTATATAGGGTATATGACAGATATTCACTACTTGACCTTGAGACACAGGGGATTAGCCTGAGCACAGCATAAAACTGCTCTCTTTAGACGAAGCTTTTCATACAACATATGGTGATTGTACAATGACATTCCTCACAAATTTAAAACATGGCCTTTAATTAGATTCAAAGTAGAAAAAAGAGACTCCTTAACATCTAATTTTAAGGATATCTGTAAATGTATGAGCAGTTTGTTGGATTTGTGCTCTATGAAATTGGATTCCGTATATTTTTTATTTTTTGTTAAAATATTTTTCTTTTAAACCAATTTTGTAACTACTTTTGTCTGCTCAACTTCGACATTACTTTGTGTATCTATATTTTTGCATCTTTTGTTGCCCAGACTAGAACTTTCCTAAATTGATTCTGGTTCTTTTGCGTTAAAAAAATTAAAATAAAAAATGCAATGTTTCATTGTTGTTTTATTTTGCCTTAGCACAGCATAAAACTCTCCTTAGACGAAGCTTTTCATGCAACATATTGTATTGGTATTGTACAATCACATTCTTCACAATTTTAAATCATGGCCTTTCATAAGATTCAATGTACAATTAAAAAATAGACTAGATATATTAATTTTAAGGATATCTGTAAATGTATGAGCAGTTTGTTGGATTTGTGACCTATGAAATTGGATTCCCTATATTTTTTATTTTTTGTTATATTATTTTTCTTTTAAACCAATTTTGTAACTACTTTTGTCTGCTCAATTTCGACATTACTTTGTGTATCTATATTTTTGCATTTTTTGATGACCAGACTTGAACTTTCCTAGATTGATTCTGGTTTTTTTGCGTTAAAAAATGAAATTAAAAAATGCAATGTTTCATTGTTGTTTTATTTTGCCTTAGCACAGCATAAAACTCTCCTTAGACGAAGCTTTTCATGCAACATATTGTAGTGGTATTGTACAATCCCATTCCTCACAATTTTAAATCATGGCCTTTAATAAGATTCAATGTACAATTAAAAAATAGACTAGACTTAACTGATATATTAATTATAAGGATGTCTATAAATGTATGAGCAGTTTTATGGATGTGGGACCTATGAAATTGGTTTCAGTATATTTTTTTATTTTTTGTTATATTATTTTTCTTTTAAACCATTTTTGTAATCATTTTTTCTGCTCAATTTCACATTATTTTGTGTATCTTTTTTGCATTTTTTGTGGACCAGACTAGAACTTTCCTGGATTGATTCTGGTTATTTTTTTCAGTTCGAAAAAATGAAATTAAAAAAAAAAAACAAATTTGCAATGTTTCATTGTTGTTTTATTTTGTTAATGAATTAATGTAATTTATTGTATGTTATGTGAAGATTGCGCAAATAAAATTATTAGATGTTATTGTTAATTCTTTTATTCCAGGGCATGAATAAAATCTTTAATAATATTATCACAGTTACTTTCATAAAAAAAAATCTTTTCAACATCACTCCCTCCAAACCGATACAAACACGATATCTAAGGTTATTTTTTCATAAAACGCTTGTAAGAATGTTTTTTTTATTCTCTCTCTGTACAAAATTTAATAATTCTTGTTAAAAAATACGTACCTATTCAGACGTACGAAATATTTACCTGAAGAAATCAGTCCCACAATGTTCCTGTTAACATAATTTTAAGAATCGGGGGTATAACCACAGCTAATATACACTGTGGTATAACATTACCAGTAAGTAAACCATGGAAAAATCTCAGGCATAGACACAAGAATAAACCATTCTATTGAGTTTTCTTAATGTGTCGAGTCGAAGTTCATGTTATCTAAAAATTTATTATTTGTGATTGAATGTAATTTCTGTGTTGAAAATCTATAATAAAAAAACAAGAACTAGTTCATATGTAAAATTTGCATATGTGAAACTTGCATCCTCTCTGAATACCGTACGGTAGGTACGTGAGCCTTTCCAGCAATTCCACTGGGAGTGCTCAAAGAAAGGACTACGTTAATCTCGCCCTTCAGAGGTGCTCCTAGGCAGCCCTACGTACCATATGTCAACTTTGATGTCTTATAATAAAAAAACTAGAACTAGTTCATATGTCAAATTTGCATACGTAAAACTTGCATTCTCTCTGAATACCGTACATTACTTCCACTGGGAGCACTCAAAAAAGGTCTACGTATAACTTCCAGGGTATAACATATTTATACTTTCTTTTCTCTCAATCAAATTATCAAACTCTAGTTTTTTTGCGAATTCTGTCAATTCTGACGTAAAGTTATTTAGAATGGATTATTTCTTCAATTTATTTAGAATTATTTAGACAACTTAGCCCTGTGATAGGGGTGGACACAACCGCCAAATTATCAAATAGCAGTAAGGAGTGATACATCATTTTAAATAATTCTCGAGAAAATTGCGTTTAAAATTTCGGCAGTTAGTTGGAACTTACAACTCTTATTAGAATATAATAAAGTAATTTGATAAAGGGTTTTTGGCGTCATTGATAGAGCGTGCGCTTCTCATGTTTCGACACACAACAATGTACTACCCTGATTTTACTGGACGTCAAAAAGCTGGGCATTCAGGTCTAGTTACTAAACTTCTGGGACTAGACATGCCAAAAAACTTAGTTACATTAATAAAATAGTACCTTTACGGAAAAACTTTCCGAGTAAGCGCGCCACATAAATGCAGGTGTTCCCCAAGGAACTATGCTACCACCAAAACTCTACTCACTCTACACAGCTGATATACCCACAGATCTAGATCCTAGATCTGTGGATCTACCAACGGGCCTACACACAAACTTATGGCTTTATGCGGATGATACTTCGCTCTGGTCAGAGTCATTTGTAGCGAACGCTGCTAACCGGCATTTGCGCCCGCACATGCCGAGGCTGGAGGAATTTTCCCGTATATGGAAAATAAAGATCAACGCCAATACAGCTCAATAGATAGTCCTGACACAAAAACATACACGACAATTTTTGAAAAACTGCGAATCGACCGACATAAAATAACACCGACAAGAAGAGTGGTAGATTGTTTGGGGATCAAAATGGATAGATCACTATACTTCGGACCACATATCATCAAATCGCGATTTAAAAAACCTACGGTGCCATGGGCAAATTATACGAGTATAAAATGTCCCCAACGCTTAGAGAGAAATAAATACATCCGGCAACACCGCGTTGGCTTGATATATAGTAATCAGATGTAAGTAATCGTTCTGGAAAGTTCGCGACTTAAACTAACGGAAGGCGACTCTGTACAGATTTAGTAGGCTATACCTCGTCCGGGGCAGCTCTGTGTTAATTTGGTAGGATGTGCCTCGCTTACCGTATGGACTTGGAATAGACGTACGCGCGCCAGAATGTTGTAGTACAAACGACTATTTACTGGAAGTGTTCGAGAAAGGAGACAAACCATATATATAGGCAACGTATAACAGGGACAGACAATCAGTCTGAAACGAAGAGTGGATAGTTGAGAACAGTGTTGTGACATATAAATAATAGTGAAAAAAATATAGTCAATTTAGTTCGTTAATGTTTAAGTGTTTATTCTATGTGTAAATAAATTAGTTTTAATTAAAGCTCGTTATTATTTCACAGTACGAACCACGAAAAATGTTACAATACGCATAACTGACTTATATAGTCCCAGTAATGTATAGATGATGAGGGACGATGTGGACGAAACTTCGCAAAAATTCTTCACGACATTTATAAGGAATTCGACACTGACGCGTGACATGACAACACCCAGACACGTGGATAGCATCCACTATAAGCACAAATTAATATACCAACATCTCCCAATCTATTTGAAGAGCCTAGATGAAGACAGCAAGTATATAGACAGATCAACTTACACCACCAGAGACAGAAATAAATCCACTAACACCACGGACATGACAATATATCGTCACTGCCGAGTAATGTCAGTGTCACTTGACGCTCTTCAGTTTTGAAGCGGGTTTTTGCCGTATTTTTCCGCATATGCTCTGATCATGATTATTAATCTATGTCTGTTTACATCTCATTTGTATGGATTTGCTGCGATCCGGATCAATGGCTGGAAGAGGTCTTACCAGGACCTAGCCCTTTACTGCTGAGAGTGCACAAACAATATGGTTTGCTTTAGAAAGGGACTGACCATCTACGCCCGCCCGTGAGGGAGACTTGTGGACATCCTCGTCGAACGGCCCAAGAAATTTCGATGTGTGATGTCCAACTTATATTTCATGTTATATGTTTGTTATGTATATTGTTTGTTAACCATTGTATTGTATATATTTGACAAGTTGATAAAATGTTTGAAATTTGCTTCTCATGCGTAAGGTTCTTGGTTCGAATCCCAGCTCTGGCAATATTTTTTTTTCTCATTTTTGAATAAAATAGTTAGTTTTTTACGTTAGTTTATTGGAAATAATTAAAATTCTGATTCGTTACCCAGGTCATATATTTTTGATTATGTTATATCTTGTTGGGAAAGTTTTTAGGGATTCTATCAATAACCATATTACAAAATTGCAGAAGTACCTAGGTAGATCTATTAAAATTAGAAAAGGCATTCAAGGTTACCAACAAATATAACTAAGAATGTAGAATTTTTAAAGAATATTTTTTTTATTTTTTATTCCAGTAAACTTCAATATTATATGACAATGTAACTTTTGTATAACACTGAGGATGGCCATATACGAGTATATGACCGAAACATGTATGTTGTAAGAATCCAATGATAATTAGAATACGACCAGATCTATAAATATATATTGAAATTTAGTGGAGGAGACAGAGTATTATTAATTCCCTCATTAAATATAACTAATACCTATTATAATTTGAAAATCACTATTTAGCTTGTGGTCTTGCCCAGTTCACTCTAACGACTAAAATTTATTTTTTTAATTTTGATTTGTAAACCCACAATCTATCTAAGAGCCCCTGTATATTAATTTATGGATAATTTGAAAAAATAGTCCATTCTTAGGTGGAGTTGTACAGGGTGTTTCAGAGAGACATGCCGAAAATTTGTAAGCGAATTGGGGACATTTAATCATGAAAAAACCTAAATTCTAATTTTTCGAAAAGTCTTTATTTAGAAAGATACAGGGTGTTAAAGATGACTGCCTGAGGACGATTTTTTGAAATATTTTCGAAACGAGTAAAGATGAATTAACCAAATGTAGCATATTTATTCACCTAGTTAAATGTCGTAAACTGACATGAAATTGAATAAAAAAGGATGACCATAGGCGGGTAAAGGGGGGGACCCTTGCCTTAATTATAACCTAACTTTTTTTTTTGTGATTTTTATTCATTTTGTGTCAAAAATGTGATTAAATAAAGTTTTCTACATAAAAAGGGCATACTTCTTTTTTCTCGAAAAACTTCGAGAAATTCGAGTTTGAAAATTTTAGGACAAAACTGGTCCTTAGTAAACAGCATTAATAAAATTATTAAAATACAGTTTGCTAACGAAAAGTTTTGCAAAATTTTATTAATGCTTTGTACTAAGGACCAGTTTTGTCCTAAAATGTTCAATCTCTAATTTCTCGAAAACCTTTCGTTTCGAAAATATTTCAAAAAAATTGTCCTCAGGCAGTCATCTTTAACACCCTGTATGTTTGTAAATAAGGACTTTTCGAAAAATTACAATTTTTTTCTTGATTAGATGTCCCCGATTCGCTCACAAATTTTGGCCATGTCTTTCTGAAACACCCTGTATATTTTCAATGACAAATGAAAGTTAAATCTCCACAAAAATTTTTGGAGATTCGACCTTCATTTGTCATTGAAAAAAAAAATTACCTGTTGAGTTTCTGAATGTTTCCATAGTATTTATATACTTACTTGATGGCACAGTATACCGGGTGGTCCATTTATCTTGAGACAGCCTTATATCTTAAAAACGGCACATTTTTCAGAAAAAATGCTCAAGTAAAAGTTGTTTGCTATTGTGGGGCAAATGCAGGGGTGGTATCCATTTGCGAATTTGACAACTGTTTCAAGGTTATCTCAAGGTCAACTTTACTTTTTTAAATATAAACATAGATTTGTTTATTACATAATCCTATTCTACAGAAAAAAACAAATAACTTTTGTTAACAACATTTTTTTATTCCGATTAAAATAATAACATTTTTTACATTTATTTGCTATTACACGAAAGAAAAAGGTCTCGACATAACCTTGAAATTTATTAAAATAAATGCTCAAAATGATGACCTCCAACTTCAATGCACTTATCAATTCGTTTTATGAAGGATTCCTGACTCTGAATAATATTCTCTCTGGTCACATTTCTGAAAGCATTTCTAATGCGTTCCATCATATTTTCCGGTGCAGTTGGGGCGTTCTGATAGACTACTTCTTTAATACTTCCCCATAAAAAGAAATCGAGGGGCGTTAAATCAGGTGCCCTAGCAGACCACACAACCAATCCATCGATCAGGGTATTCATGATCTAACACTTCACGGGAAATTCTGGCATAATGTGCAGCCATCATGTTGAAACCACACATTTGCCCGTTCTTGGAGTGGTATATCTTCAAGTAGAAGGGGTAAATGCTGCTCTAGAAGCTGCTGATATTTTTTTCCATCCAATGTTCCTTCAATAAAATATGTACCAATCAACCTATCTCCAAGAACTCCACACCAAACATTCACCGTCCAAAGGCGCTGTT
Source organism: Apoderus coryli (assembly GCA_911728435.2). NCBI lineage: Eukaryota > Metazoa > Arthropoda > Insecta > Coleoptera > Attelabidae > Apoderus > Apoderus coryli. Next base: position 7,357,235 of record OU452206.1, on the reverse strand, counting down.
GTTCCACTTCTCTTAACCACCGCGGATTTTCGACTGTCCAATAATGCAGGTTGTGGCGATTCACCTGTCCATGGTTTGTAAAACCAGATTCGTCCGAACAACAACACACTAAAGAAAAGGTTTCTGTTTAATCGAATTTGTTCTCGTGCCCACTGACAAAATCTGACTCGATTCTCAAAATCATCACCAGTTTCGAGAAAATCTTCGACAAGGAACATGCGGATTCACAACAATAGTAGAGTTCGTTTTTTAGGCTGTACATTTCCGCTTTCTCTAAAATCCTTCACAACACGTTAAAATGTAGGGCGGGATATAGGATTTCTTTCTGGAAAACGGTGCATATACAATGCTACGGCATTATCGAAATTTCTGTGACATTCTCCATAGAGCAATATCATCTCAACCTTTTGTGCTACAGAAAGATGTTCCATATTTTCTCAAAACTAACTTATTGTTTATTGTCACTCACAAGTGTAAAGATATTATGAATGATTTCTTTGCTATAAATGTGCAAAAAATGTTTACCAGATGAAAAGTTTACTACTTTTTTCTTTAAGTATAAAAAAAAATTAAATATTTGGTATGACGAATTATTAACTTTTACTTCCGAATGACGATCAGTAGGTACGTTCGTTAGTCTGTTATCAATTTTTAAAATTTATTAACAAAAGTTATTTGTTTTTTTATGTAAAAATCCGATTCGGTAATGAAAAATATATGTTTCCATGACGAAAAAACGAGTTGACCTTGAGATAACCTTGAAACTCGCCAATGGGTGCCACCATTAGTTTTCCCCCACAATAGCAAACAGCTTTTATTTGAACTTTTTTTCCGAAAAATGTGCCGTTTTTAAGATATAAGGCTGTCTCAAGATAAATGGACCACCCTGTACTGTGCCATGATGTGTATTTATCGACAGCTGTTTTCACTGTCTAAAGAACTATAATATCTTTAGACCGTGGCTGTATATTTCAAATTTCGTTGGTGGGTACGTCACACCAACGTCTGATGCACAAAACGGAAAGAATATACATCCCAGTTCTTCCCGCCAATAAGGCATAGGCGCCGATACTACTTTTTGTATTGATGTCAATTACAAGTAAAACTGATTTATAAATTATATGTTTAAATAGATGAAGGATTTAACCTGGCGGCGTTAGTTATCAACAAACTACGGAAAGTACCTACCTACTGAAATTATAAACCGCCTAAAATAAAAAAAATGTCATACGCTACCAAAAATTGCTATTTGATGGACTAATTTTGGTTCGTAAAATGCTTCTTTATCGGCCTAGTGCCTAAAAGTCGTCCTTGCAACCTTTACGGACTACTCTAAAACTCGTTAGAATGTCCAAATTCGAGAAAACAAAGATATTACATAACGTACATCTGTATTCGGGATCTGTAGCAAGAATAGCAGAAGTACTTCGGAAACAATGACCTCTTAGTTCGGCATCTTTAAAAATGCTGCTACAATTGAAGGCATTTTCTATAACGAATGAATGCCGAAGCGTTGCACGTTGAGAGATGAAGACATAATCATGTGGTACATTTTTTGGCCGAAGATAAGCATATTTTCTATACAACTCAACTGGATTGACAACGTTCCCTTCGTCCACCAATGGCAACGCTCATGTGGTATTAGTCTTTGAATATTAGCAAGAGTAACTAAAAGGTAGCTGTTGTCTTTTTCTATGATATCTTACACTCGTAGAGAGTGCAATTCTTCTCTTCTACATGCTCCACAAAGGCCAATGAGAAGAGCAACCTAAAAATCAAATGATGAAATAAGAAACCATCGACATATTTATTTATTTATTTAGATTACATCTACCCAGACAGAAACACATCCAATTACAGGACAGGTACATTACAAAACGATAAAATTAACATAAATACACGTTTCAAAATTATAAAAAATACAAATATTGCAATCGCAAAAAACAGTCAGAATGGTTTAACAACAAATATTTATCTAAAAAACACTTTTTTAATATAAGATATGGTATTAAAAACACATCAATATCGGTACTCACCGAGTCACAAACAGAACACATCTCAAACAATGGCGAAAAAAGCAACAAGTTGGTACGTGCGGTAGGCAAGTAAAAGCTAGAACCATAATTACGCCTTCTCGTATGTGGAGCATGAAAATGTACCATTGAAAGTAGGTCCGGAGAGTCAATGACGCCATTCACGATCTTGAATAGGAACAGGAGTGAGGCATATTGTCTACGCTTATCAAGAGGTACAAAATTAAAACGACCCAGAAGTTCATCATGGGGAAATCCCATGGTTGGATACACTCCGTCACACTTAAACCACAAGTATTTCACAAATCTTCGCTGAATCCTCTCTAAGCTATTCGAGTGCAACGCATAACTAGGACTCCACACAACAGACGCATATTCCAATTTCGATCTGACGAAGGAATTATACAGTAAAATAAGAGTTTTAGGTGACACAAAATGCTTTGTATTTCTCATAACAAAACCCAGACTCTTATAGGAAGACGAAACCACATCAATCACATGCCCCACAAAACTAAGTTTAGCGTCAAAGAGTACCCCCAGATCGTTAACCTCATCGCATATTTTAAGCGGAACAGAGTCAATGTTATACACAAATTTTATTGGATTTACCTTACGAGTAAAAGTTACAGAACAACACTTATCCAAATTAAGGGCAAGCCCGTTCTGAATGCATCAGTCAAGCAGGACATTCAGATCATTCTGCAATTGAAGACAGTCAGAACATCATCACTGCAAACTAACCTTAGTAAGTAAATAAGTTTCATAATTCGCCGTGGGGGGCGGGAGATGACCACATGTGCAAGCGCGCATCGACCTGATTATGGTATTAAAGTACCTGGTCGCGTGCGCGTGGATGATGGTTGGATGGGTGGACGGCGCTCCCGGCCGAGTCGGTAGACTTGCCTATGCTAAGTAGTTATTGACTATATAGTCGTGGGTGCTGAAATCTGGCGGTCGAGGACCGTGGTCTGGATTCCACGCTAAACTGTAGGTCCAAGAGTTACAAAGATGGCTGTATTACCTAGTGTAGAGGCCGTGACCAAAATTTGATCGATCTCTTCTCTGGACCATACCTTAGATTTTTTTAGACTGGTACCCAACTGAATTCCTTCTCAAAAAATCAATAACTTTTGGGTAATTCTTTAAATGTTTATTTTTGAACCTTTTTTTTATTTATTTTTTAAATATTTCTTAGGATGTAGGTTCAAATAGAAATATATCGCAGAACAAAAATAAAAACTTGGTTTTAATTTTATGACATATTTATTAAACACAACGTTTCGTCAACTTCATTAGGTGTCTGGACACAATACCAAAAACTATACATGTTTTCATCCATTTAATAATCTATAAAATCAACATGCATGACAAACATTTGTCCACGTTTGCAATATTGATTATAAGTGACAGTACGACAATAAATATTATTAGAATCAACAACAAGTTTTTATTTTTGTTCTGCGATATATTATTTCTATTTGAACCTATATCCTAAGAAATATTTAAAAAATGAATAACTTGGAAATTTGTCTATTTGAATATTTTATTCTTATTATTATATTTTTTATATATTTAGCACTTACCTAACACTGCTTTCAGTTTAGAATATTTCGACCAAACTGTCAACGGTTTGAACGTCTAATTTAGGTGAGTATTGTAATTTAAATGACTCAAAATCCATCTTGCGTAATTATTTAGTTTTTTAAATAAGTACTTACTTTTTCGTGACAATAATTTAGCAATACATCTTCATTTACAACGAGTCCCAATTTTTACCATTAAAAGCATCATATTCTTTATGGTTAATGGCACGAGACTTCACATGAAGTAAATCCAACACGATTTTTTTGGCCTTATTAGCAATAGCAAAGATTACTCTACACATGTACATTAATTACATTAATCTTTGGCAATAGGTATACCTATTCAGGATTTTGAAACATTTTAAAATATATTTCGAATGTCATGACAAAATTATTTAATAGAAAAACTTGTTGGTACGATACCTTCAAATATAATGGAAAATGTAAGCGTCTAACTATATTTTGGGAGCATATATATCCTACCTTTTATAACCAATATAATAAATTCGTCTTTACTTACTAGTAACTTTCCTAATCCTTGGAAAATCTCTAAAGTGCTTCCAATCCCTAAAAAGAGTCAAATAACTGAGCATAATGACTTACGGCCAATATCATTGTTGTCGCCAACTTCAAAAATCTTTGAGAAAATCCTAAGTGACCAAATTAAATACCATCTTAAAAAATATAATATTTTACCTTTTAAGCAATCAGGATTCCGTAAAGGATATAGTTGCGCAACATCACTGCTGGATATCACGGACGATATTTTTTGTGATATTGATAATGGCAAATTAGTATCATTGATCTTAGTTGACTATAGTAAAGCATTTGACAAAATTAGCCATGAACTTTTGCTAGCAATTCTGAAATACATTGGATTTTCAAATGCTATCGAACTAATTAAAAGATATCTATCCGGAAGATTTCAATACGTGGAAACTAACAGAGGTTGCTCCACCTCAGGTAGTATATTATGTGGTATCCCACAAGGATCGATTTTGGGACCCTTGTTATTCTCAATATATACAGTGACACTCCCGGTAAGTGTTACATTTGGCGATACATTCATGTATGCTGATGATAGTCAAATAAAGCACTCTTTTTATGCTCATGATTACGTAGATGCTTGTAGGAAAATTAATTTCGATTTGGAAGCACTTTTGGGCTGGTCGGAGGGACATCAGCTGTCAATAAATCCTTCAAAGACTCAGGTATTGCTCTTTGGTAAAAATAGACAAACCATATCAGATTCTATGCAAATTAAAATTAATGATGTCTCTTTGAAAGTGTCTCAGAGTGCGAGAAACTTGGGTCTTGTGATGGATTGTGATTTGCGCTTTTCCGAGCATATTTCGGGATGCTTGCAAAATCATATGCCTCCTTGAAAATGTTATACCCACACAGACATATTCTTTCAATAGAGCTTAAAACTAAACTAAATGATGCCTTGGTGCTCAGTAATTTTAATTACTGTGATGTCGTATATAGTCCTAGTTTATTAACTGTTAATAAAAACCGCATCGAACGTGTACAAAAATCTTGCTTGCTATACATATTCGGCATCAGAAAGTACGACCGAGTAAGCCATAAACTCGTTGATGTCAAGTGGCTCTCCATGGAAGCTCGTAGACATCTTCATTCAGCGGTTTTATTCCACTCTATTCTGACCCGGGGACAGCCTCCATACTTATACAATAAAATCACATTCCGTTCTGACGTTCACAATGTGAATATTACATACCGTAATCTTCTTTCACCCCCAGCTCATAGGACTTCAAGTTTCGAGAGATCATTTTCCTTTCAAATATATAAGTTGTATAATAAGATTCAGGATACTTTGAAGTCGTTAAGCCTTTTCACATTCAGACGAAAATTGCGTGGTCTTTTGTTAAATTCACTTATATAAAAGATATTATCAACATTATTTCTTTGTTATTAACTAGAATTTTGTTTCCATTTTTTTTTATTATTGTTGTAATATTAATTATATTTCTTAGTTTTCTTGTTGAATTTTGTATTTTAAGGTACGTAAGGTTAGCGTAAATTATGTTTTTTTTTTCTTTCTCGGGCCTAGATTTCAAAATCAGTAGTTATACTGCCATCTAGACCTTTTTGTAGTTCTAGTTTTTTTGGTAATGTAATAATTATTAGAGTTGTATTTTTTTTTTTTGAACTGCAAATAAATTTATTATTATTATTATTATATGACTGAAGTTTGAATTGAAAAACTGCTTTTAGGTACTTGTAACAAAAATAACTATATTACATGTACGAGTATATCAAATCAATTCCTTCTTTTCAATTTTCATTTTCAATTACCCATCATATTACCATTAATAAATCTATAACTATTCATTAAATTAAATAGTAAATCAAATAAATAATTAAATAAACTAGTTAATATATAAGTTGGTAAGGCAATAATATTTTGTAACGCCAATGTCCAAATACTTGGATTTTGACCTTTTTTTATGTCCTTGTGGGGAACCTGACTCCCTCCTCTACAACCGTCTTTATACGTAACTGCATTTACATTATATTTAAGTTTTAAAGGGACGAAGTTTTGAAGACTCCTACCAGACCAGTAGGTCGTTTTAATAAGAGCACTACCTATAATATAAAGTATAATAGTTTTTATATTTAAGTAGTAGGTGATACTATCCAGAGAGTGTTTCATTGTTTTAGTGAAGTTGATTTAAATTTGTAAAAACATTTTGTGTTAAATAGTTATCAATAAATTCGTGTGAATTAGATGGAAGGAAATAAGCCTGTAGCCGGGTCTTCTAGAGAGGTACAGCTGAAACTAGGACCAGAATTAGATGCGTGGATTGAGGAAACAACGGAAAAAGTGACAACTAAGATATTAAAACAAATTGACGAAATAGTAGCTACCGTCTATAATAAGGTTATGTTAAGAGTACCCTATATGGAACACTATGCAACTCTGCCAATAGAACTTAGGCAGAAAATTATTGAATTAAGAAGAGCAGCAAAAAAATACAAAGTTACATTGACCCAAGAAGATCTCAGAAAGGTTAAGAAACTTTATTCTGAAGCACAAACAATGCTGCGAACCTTTATTGAAGAAACTCAATAGGTAAATATTAAAAAAAAAAAAAAGAAAACTCACCAGTAGCCGATAGGAAAAAAAACAGTCATTATAATGGCTGCAAAACAATCTTGAAAAAAATTATGTATATTCACATTATTTAAAGAATTTTTATTTTATTCAGTATAGAACCCATATAAACCGTTAGTGGTACGTCATTAATCCCTTATACAGGGTGTTTCTATATTCGATGGATAACGCTCTATCACAGAAAACTCTCGCTAATTCATGCATTTTGATATGGGGATATACCTATACCCTTAAAGGGCTTGGTTGTCTAGTTCAGAGTCTCAAAGGTTCAAATTTAAAATCGACAATTTGCCATAATTCGAAAACGCTTTTAAATATTTTTTTAAAATTTCTTGACTTTAATAAAGTCATATTTCGACATAAACAATCATTTTAAAAAATTAACCAGTGGCATGCTATAGGGGTTAGTGACACTTTTCATCGCTTTATTTTTTACGCCACTTTAATAAATATATTTTTCCATTTCCTGTTAATTTTTGTATAAAAAAGTAATAACTTACTATGGATCTAGAGTGAACAGTTTTGCAGGAATTTGCTTTTAAACTAAAGTCTGCAAGTACAGGTTCCTACTTTTAGCTGTGTGTACCTTATTAATTCGCACCTTAGACAAGGAAAGAGAGAGAACAAGTAACAGTCCAGTCCATACCAAAAAATGCACTGGACATATGCCTAAAAAATACTTTGAGACCAGAAGTTACCGGTACAATAGACAATATTTATCTACAATTGAAATAGCGGCCGGTCAAAATCAGGGTAGGTTATCAAATAGCACAGGTAGTGTTTGGGTCACATTTGTATGCCTTGTTCAGTCGTTGTCGGTCTATGTACCTCATAGAAAACGATTTTGAAGCAAAATAGTTGTTTGTTTGCTGGTGTCTGTCATACGTATTTTATGTTTTGTGAATTAAATAATAATTAAAAACTATATCTCAAGTGCATTTAAAAATGGTTGCATGTTCAAAGAGCTTCAATTTTTCGTTTGTGTTACGCGTCTTCTCTCTTTCCTTGTCTAAGATTCGCACCCTTTACTTGCAGACATTTGTTTAGACGCAAATTCCTGCACAACTGTTCACTTTAGACCTATTAAAAGTTTTTACTTTTTTAAGCAAAAATTAACAGCGAATTAACAAAATATATAATTATTCCAATGGCGAAAAATAGGGGGATAAAAAGTGTCACTAACCCCTATCGCATGCCACTGGTTAATTTTTTAAAAAGATTGTTTATGTCAAAATATCTTTTTTTTAAAAAACATATCGGTCACGAAATAAAAAAAAATAATATTTTGAGCCGCTTTTGAATTATGGCAAATGTTCTAAATTGATGTAATGTTACACAGTATCACAGGCACTGGCAGACTTTAGTTTAGAGGCAAATTTCTGCAAAGCCGTTCACTTTAGACCAATAAAAAGTGATTACTTTTTGAGGCAAAAATGAACATGAAATTAAAAGAAAATTAAAAAAATATATTTATTCCAGTGGCGTAAAAAATAGGGAGACAAAAACTGTCACTAACCCCTATAGCATGCACTGGTTATTTTTTTAAAAATATTGTTTATGTCAAAATATGATTTTTTAAAAGAACATATTGGTCACGAAATTAAAAAAAAAATTTAAAGGTGTTTTTGAATTATGGCAAATTTATGAAATAATCAGTATCACAGGCACTTGCAGACTTTCGTTTAGAGGTAAATTCCTGCAAAACCGTTATTTACTTTTTTAAGCAAAAATGAACAGGAAATTAAAAACATATAATAAAATTCCGTGGGCATTTACATAACATAGATATTCGGCATAAAACTATAATTTCGCCACCTCCTCATTCTACCGCAATGTTCGAGAGATCTTTTTCTTACACCATCTGTAAAACTTATAATAAAATACCATTAAATATAAAAACTTTGACTGGCGCCAGGTTTAAATATTTTGTTAAAAATAATGTAGTCGAACTACTATAGTGTCAATTATTATTTGTGGATTTATTAATTTTATTTTTCTTTACTGTGGATTTGTTTTTTCGATTTAGCTTTAATTGGATACTTGATACGAGAGAATATTATATGTTTTTGGTTAACTTTGTTAAACTTAGTTAGGTTAAGTGAAGAAGCATTAACTTCAACTTCGCCATTTGTAAGATATCTACATTTTACAATAAAGCCTTTACTATTATTATTATTATAATATGTATTTATTTCGGTGGCGTAGAACATAGGGGGTAAAAAGTGTCACTAACCTCTATAGCATGCCACTGGTTAATTTTTTAAAAAAAGATTCTTTATGCCAAAATATGACTTTTTTAAAGAACATATCAGTCAAGAAATTAAAAAAAAAATTTAAAGGCTTTTTTGAATTATCGCAAATTTTGGATTTTAAATTTGAACCTTTCAGACCCTCTAACTAGACAATTATGTTCTTTAAGGGAATGTGCCCCTATATCAAAATGCATTAATTAGCGATAGCTGCCTGTTGTCGGTTCGAATATAGAAACACATGTTTTGTTAATATCTTACAATATCTTTTTGATCATGATCATCATCATCAATAAAATGATGATTTATCAGTTATTATGACAAAAAAAGGCTATTAAGTTTTATCTTCATAAAATCAGTTTTAACAAAAATTATTGAATAAGGCAGAAATAAATGTTACCTATATTGAGTAGGTATACAAAAAAATATTCTTCTTCGAAAACTCAGCATAAATACTACAAGAAAAAGACAGCCTTGTGGAAGTGATGTTATGCACCAAATAGGCACACATAAAGGGTGGTTCATGAGGGCCTCTTGTTCTGTTAGCTTCAGCGCAGACTACGTCCTAATAAAGAAGAAGAAGCATCAGTGAATTTTCAAATTTTTTCTTTAATCAATTTACTGTACCCATCTTAGCAAATATTATCAGGAAATATCGACTTAGTGAAGCCACAAGCAACTAAACCAAGATTTTTTTATTTGTCTGGATTTTTATTTTTGATTCAGATCAGATCCATTAAACGGTTATCGACTAGCATACCCAGTAGCGTACCGTATAAGGGGGCCTCCCCGACCTCAGCTTTAACTCGGCCTTTTAGTGTACAATGTATATCATTCTTATTTGACTGACCGAAGGCAACTGGTCAGGTTTGAGGGTGGTATGTCTGATAGTATGTGTGTGCCTTGCGGAGTGCCACAGGGGTCTGTTTTGGGTCCTGTTCTTTTTCTTCTTTATATTAACGACATTACCACTATTGGACTAACGGGAAGCTTTACGCTGTTTGCGGATGATACGACACTCCTTTGGCATGATAGAGATGCTAATGTTGTCAAGGAAAACATTCGACGTGATTTGGGAAAGTTAAAGGAATGGTGCGATTCGAATTATCTCTCATTTAATTTATCAAAAACACATGTATTATCTTTTAATTTTAAATTTGATGATTTGATATTTGAAAATAACCATATTGATAGTCCTAATTGTGTTAAATTTTTGGGACTCCAAATTGATTTAAAGCTGAAGTTTGATGAGCATGTTAAACTGTTAGGCAAAAAGGTTTCATCTGGCTGTTATGCTTTGAGAATTGTGTCAGGGGCTCTTGGACTGAAAGTTGCAGGAAATGTGTATTTTTCTTTAGTGGAGGTGTATCTTCGATATGGAATAGCGTTCTGGGGTACTTGTAGCCAAACTTTGTTTAAGAGTATATTTACACTGCAGAAGCGGGCTGTTCGTTATATGTGTAAGACAGATTTTACTGCAAGCTGTAGAGAATTATTCAAAAAACATCGAATATTGACTCTTACATCACTTTTCATTTTAGAAACTGTATGTCTTATTCATAAAAATGTAAGAAACATTAACAGCTCAGCTCCACCTAGTCACCGTTATCCCACGAGACTAGTTCAGCGGGTGCACTTGCCTATACCGAGGTCTGCCTTGGTAAAAAAATCACTCCTTTATGACAGTCGCAGAATGTACAATCATTTGCCGCCAAACTTGACGGCTGTAAAAAATCCCAAGCAATTTAGGGAGGCTGTTAAGCGCGTTCTTCTTGGGAAGGCCTATTACTCGCTGGAGGACTACTTTGCTGATGCGTGGTGATGTTTGTTTTGATTTTGTTTTGTTGTGTTGTTATTTACATATTTTACTTCATGTTTGTTTGGGGATTTGACATTTTACTCTTGCCTTCCTACTAACACTGACAACATAATGTAGTAGGTTTACGTATGTTTTTAAAATATTTTTGTTATATTGTGTTTTAAACGATTAATTACATAAATCTGTTGTACTTGTATACGTCTTTGTTATATATTAATTTAAGTATGACTTTGTCTACAAGAACTTTTGTGATTCTTTTATGACAATAAAGTTAAAGATATATTAAAGATATATATATATCATTGTTCGCGTCGAACGTTTGTGAATTGGATGTCTCAAAAACTAAACGGAAACAACGCAATTCCCAACAAAATCATCTTTAGTGATGAGGCCCATTTTCAATTAGGTGGTTATGTAAACAAACAAAATTGTCGCATATGGGGCTCACAAAATCCACAAATAGTCCTCGAAAAACCATTACATCCAAAGAAAGTGACCATATAGTCCGGTTTGTGGTTAGGGGGCATCATCGGCCCGTATTTTTTCGAAAATGAGCAAGGAAACGCCGTCACCGTGAATTCTCTGCGCTACCAAACCATGATAACCGATGTTTTGTGGCCACAATTGGCTACAATTGTTCTAATTAAAAAGGTACTAATACATCTCGCTCCATCTATTGTTAAATAGGCATAAAATATTTAAATTTATGAATAAACAAAATTTGTTGATAAGGGTACCTACAGTAGTAGAAGTACATATTTATTTTTTTTTTTGTAAAATAATCCATTTTATTTTGGTTGTTTGAATTTTTAATTGTAATAATAATTTAACTTAATCATTTATGCTCACAACACAGAGCCTGTATTTTAATATTACTAAATTACTTACTTTAAGTTTGTTAATTCATTTATATTCTATTAATGTAGCCCATATTGTGTTCCTTTTGACTAGTTTTATAGTTCATTCTCACTATGTCAATGTCAACCTTCAAACGACGAACTTCTTGAATATTGTTAGAAATTGCAAGTCATTATTTCAACCACCACATGATAATGGTATCAAGCAATATAAAATAATTTTTGTAATTTTTGAGTAATCAGTTGAAAGTATCGCATATTATGCGAAAAAGAAAAAGGAAAAAACACAAGTAAACATGATCTTGTGTTTCTAACATAAAAATTTTTTTAATAATTGATTTGTATCCATAAAATTATTTTTTCCACAATGTGGTAAGTAACTATTCTTTTTATGCTCGAAGTTATATTCATCCAAAATATTTTCGTATTCCTTTCAGACGTATTAATTTATAATTGCTCAGCCAATTAATGTCCGATTTGTATAGTTTGTAAACTGTTAAAAAAACCACTGATGATGAGGTTGATGACCTCGAAACATGTATGGTGATTGCTGTTTGTATTTGATTTATATGCGTAATTTTGTGGAGTAGACGTGTTTTATTCATACATATTTATTGTTTTGTCCTGTCTCCTATGTTAACTTCCCAGATTTCAATGAAAGAGGGCATTCTTTCTTTGATTTAGAATTTATAATTGTTGTTTGGAGAATTATTTGAATTATGAAATAATTATTCATATTTATTTTTCTATAGCATATTGTGTTCTTAGTATATTAATTATCGTTTTTTTAATTAATCATAATAAAATATATTTGTGGTGTGAAATCTTGGTTGGTCGAAACTCTTAAGTTGACATTGCGTTTTGTGGAATTTTTCATTGTCATTCTTCATTGTAAGTCAGTGCTACAAGAGTATACTAGTGGTTAAAATGAATAGTTTCTCAAATTTTTCTAAGCTTGATTAGAAACCATTTTTGTGTGGGATTTATGAGAATTGTTATCCAAAATTATTGTTTGATTTCTGGATGGTTTGGAAGTTATATATTATATGCATTGTGCGATCAAACAATCAGCTTTGTCTGGATTTGTATAACTACTTCAGTTCTTGTTGGGTGAGTGTCCTTACAGTACAGTTTTTTCCTTCATCGACCAAAATTTAATTATACCTTTTTTTTTTCCAATTTCCAATGTGAAAAGTATCACTGGATTACAATTAAGCCACACAACATCAAGATGAGGGAACTACACTTTCCTTTAATTTTTTTGTGCTTCCTTTTTATTAAACCTCGTTTTATTTTACCAGTACTTAGGACTTGATTTTTTATTTTTAGGGCTTCTTCTTCCTGAGTTCGGATATTATTCCGTTTGTCCATTACAATCAAGTAATAAATCAAAATTGGTTTGAACGATTTAGACTCCAATTTTTGTGCAATCATCGATTTATGACTGCTGTTGTATGGTGACAAAAAAATTAATTGTTCTTGTCGAAGGTTTGTGTAAAAATGGATGGTTGATCATCAGAACGAGACCAGGTTTTTATTGTAAATATTTATTTGTTGAATACGTCATTTTATTAATTTTTCCTATTAACTTATTTGCAAAGTGAATTTCTCATATCTCGTATATAACAGAGTTGCAAAAATTAAATTAATTTTCCTTCTGTATGTTCATATAATTGTTTTTGTGATAAATAGTACCATTTGGTTTTTTTCTTTCAATTATTAAATAGTTAACATTTCTTTATTCTAAATAACAAAAAAAAAAATATCAAGGCTTTTATATATTTTGTTATGTGTTATAAAACTATTTTACATAGTAGTGTTGGGAACTATTCGTGATCACGTATAGGGTGTCTTATTTTATTTTATTATTAAAATAAATATAAACAATAGATATATAGTATATATATATGTATTATTGTTCTTCATAGGTAGTGTACTCTAACTATGAAGAACAATAATTTTAAGAATAGCAGTAGATTAAAAATGTGAAGAGTCCTTTTTGTAAAAATAAAATTACAAGTATATACTAATATAAGTCAAATAAAATGTACAGTTTTCCCTTAATTTAAAGACTCAACTTAGCATATCTAAGCCCTGAAGATGAAAATAAATATTTTCGAAAGCTTGGCATATAGCAAAAAAGAGTATTACTAATAAATCCAAGATATAGCCTATACCCCAAATTATAAAAAAATTTTACTGTTGTTTTTCAACAAAAAGCTAAGAAAAAAGAAACATTTTTATTTATATATATATATATATATATATATATTACCAATGTAAAACTTGCCTCGTATACTAAGGTAAACATATTTTTAAATTTTATATATATTTATACTTAGCTTACTCTTATATTTGTAGCCCCGAGGAGATATAAAAATATATCGAAAGCTTGGCATAACGTAAAATAGTTTTATTCAAAAAGATTTGCTGATCAACCCAAGAAACACAGTTATCTGTTAACTAGTCAGCAAAGACTACCACTCAACTTAATTATATATATATATATAACGATTAAAATGTTCACTTTATTGGTAATATATTTTTTTTTAGAACTTAGTATTGAATATTAGTATTGTTAAATGACTGATCAATAAGATATATTTTTGTTAAGATATACCTAATAATTTCGTATATCAGTATTTTGGAGATCCAAATATTGTTTATTGTACTGAATATTTCTTTTATAATTTTTAGAATAGGAATTCAGTGATAAGATTCATTCTTTTTTTTTTGTTTCGTAACGATATTTATTAATATAAATATTTCAAATTTTTTGGATTGTTTGCTGAAAAATAATTTCGTATAAATATATAATAAATTTTTTTTGAATTTAATTATGGTGAATGATCGCATGGTGGATTCAAGCTTTGTGACATATAAAACATCGTAGGTTTCTAACTTTACCGCAAAGTTAGTGGCGCACCTCCCCCTGAAGGCTGACCTAGTCGAGCTTTGCTGTGGTTTAAGCTAAAGCTGTCACAAGGTTTGAAAACGTTACCCGATCTCTTTTTTTTTTTGTGTTTTCTTAAATAATAATTTTAATGATAAATACAAAAATCATATAAATATTCTTCTATTAATTTAAACCGTAGCAAGGTGTACATTTGCCCGACATCATATTCCATTATTAATTCCCAAATTTCTACTTTATATTGGTGTCAATAAAACTGAATTTGTAAAAAAGTGTGTTTTTTAGCCAATTTATTTCCTAACTTCAAATTTGCCCACCCATTACAAACATTGTTACGAACAATTTATATATATGTTTGTCCAGCTAGCTCAGAACACGATACTTACTCAGAGAAGAACTGGCTTCTGTAATTGTTGTAGGCTCGGTAAATAAAATCCGGAGGTCATAGTCAAACTATGTATTATGTTATTTTTAAATGAATAAAAAATTAAAATAAACTAAACTTAAATAAATAATATCAAATGAATGTTTAAGCTTGTTCGACAAAAGGTAATTTAACAGTAAACTAATTCCTAAAAGAAATAATCTACACAACTATATTTTAATTATCAAATACTACATACAACTTATATTCAAATAGACACTTGGTATACTTTAATCTATTTAGAAATGCAATTCGGTGTAGAGAGGAAAATTAAAAAAAAGTAACTCAACTGCGGAGTTCGACGTTTCACCTTCGCTCACCCTGTATTATTATTCTTTTTTTAAATATAACCTTAAATTTTAAAAAGTCTGAATATCAACACATATAATGAAAAGTCATTTGTGTCGCAATTTACGATACTATTATTAAGAGTATATTTAACACAATCTTACAACTAACTTGTACTTAACTTGTGTGAGGTCATTTCCTGAAAGCGGTATCGTATTATTCTGTCTCCAACTGTGTCTAGGACCAACAATCAAGCATTGTACAGTTTCTATAAGCTTCTAAAGAATTCTAATTATGCGCTACGTTACTGCTGAAGCTCATCAATCATCATCTAAGCTTTTACAGATAACCAAAAACCGGGCAAGAAAACTCCAGGCCTCAAATAGACCGAATAAACCTATATCAGAAAGCGTAAATGAGCATCAGATGTAAGGAAATTACGCATGAAAGCAATTATGGAGATTAGAGAGCTTACCAGCACATTCTGCAGAACTATAAAGCACGCTACGTACCTTCTTAGGGCTCCGCTAGACCAGAAAATCCATACAAGACATTAAAATTTCACAATAGGGGTCCTATTGAAGGTTTATCATTGTTAAACGGATTCCAAAACCCATATCATACCGTGCTATAACGTTTATTGTTGATAAAGCCAGTCAAGTCTTAGGTCTGTCCAACAAAATAAATCGTGCCACCAAATATATCGACACCCGTTGAACGGCCAGACCAAGTAAATTTTACAAATATTAAAATTCCTTTCGGATGCTAAACAATAGCAGCAATATATTTGGAAATTATGAAACAATAAACTCGATGTTTAAAAATTTAAAGCACAACCGAAAAATCTAAATGGAAAATCAACCACCAAAACCATTTGACATCTGTTCAAACGTTTTTCTTGAAGTTTCCAACAGGATCCAGAAGATTTCCATAACCGTACGAACAGCAGGAAAGTATATGGTTTGAATTATTATTCAAAACAATAATTGCATAGTTGTAATATGCATTGTTTACATTCAAGAAGAATAGAATGCAAAACGGAATAAACTTATGTGTTATGTGTTACACAAGTAGTAAAAGATTACTAATTCACAACAACCACACATATCATACTGAAAACATACCCATGATAGTTAATTTAACAAGATAAGTATTACAAAACTATTCTATACATATACTAATCATAGTAGTGCAAAAATTAACCAAATTTTCAGCAGTTAATTATTATTTAATCATCGAAGTAATTCATTTCTTTTCTTTTATTTAGATAAATGAGAAACAAGTACACAGTGAAAATAAAATTAATACAAAAGAGCACAAATAATAAGAAATGAACAGCGTATGAACTAATACATTTCATCGCAATAGGTTACGCAATGAAACTACGAACTAATCTCAACGTTCTACTGTTCGAAAGAAAACAGGATTTCTATAAGGTAAAGTATAATTTAATTTGAAAAAATAGGCCATTCTTGAGTGGAGTTGCAATTTTAGTGTTTAAATGAAATTCGAATCTCCACAAGATAAGTTTAATAGAAACTATCGGCCATACATGTTTCGGCACTAGAACAGTCCCATCATCAGTGGCATGTCAACAATCGTACAAACACAACGCTAAGACATACAATATTCCATTAAATTTCTATTGAAGTCTGGAAACGAACTAAGAATGAGGTGTGCGTTGTGTTTGTACAATTGTTGACATGCCACTGATGATGGGACTGTTCTAGTGCCGAAACATGTATGGCCGATAGTTTCTATTAAACTTATCTTGTGGAGATTCGACTTTATATTATTTATTATACTAAAATTCAGATCGTAACAACATCAGGATCAGGCACAGATTTGTCCCGATGTACGGGTATCGAGGTCCCTGGCAATGAATATCTTATGATAATTTTATTTTTACATTTAAAAACAAATGTATTTCATTGTTAAGGTACCGGGTGTCCCATTTTGGGTACTTTTGCGGAGTATTTCCGTTATTTTTATAGATAGAAAGTTGCAGTTTTTGCGATATTGCGCTACTTTTTCGTAAAACTAAAGATGCTGTTAACAAAATTTGCATAGCATATTTGTTTTAGCATCATACACCAACATAAGTTAACTAATTTTCTTGTTTCAAGTTATTCTTTTCTACCACTAAATTCTAGAGGATCGAAATATCTTTTTTTACCATTTTTCATAACCATCAAAGCCATCTATAATTCTTTGTTCAAATTCACCAAACCATAATACAGTTAATGGAACGGATACATTAAAAAATGAAAAGTCCCCACTTATTGTTCACCTTTTTATATTTTCCTGTATCCCTTAGGCATTTTTTACTCTCAAACATAATAATTCTTTTGAAGAATCCCCCAATATTTGTCACTCCTCTTTTCACAGTCATGCTTTATAACAAATATAATGTCTGAAAGCAGAAAATGTGGAAAATTTCACAAACCATTTTTCATCTGTCATAGACGTAAGGAACACCTAAAATGCTTACCTACTATCTTTATATAGTTTTTGTTACGATTCAACTAACCACATGTTCATACCGGTTTATTATTGTGGATTTACGATTTAACTATAAAGTGTTCGCAAAAGACTATTTGAGGAATTTATTGAAGAGCTTGCAGTTTATTTTATTGCTGCAAGATTTATAAGTAGCAGAGTCGAGAACGTTTGTTTTAAATAAGACACTATGTTTGATAATAAAACAGCGGTCTTAACAATATTAAAAAAAACAGGTTGCAATTAACAAGAGTTGGAACAAAAGTAATTATAATTGCTTTAAAAATTTCTCAATATTTCGTTTCCAGACTTCAATACACAAAACAGTTGCCAGTTCTGGCGTTTAATTAATTTTTGAGAAAAAGTTTAATATTGCATATTCTTCTATGCATCATTTAATTGCTCCGAGTCAGTTTTATTCAATATACGCGAAATTAAGATTCTACTAATCAAAATAGTAGTAATTGGTTATATACAGGGTGCGCATAAAGTAATGGAACGGGCGATTATTTTCAAAATGGTACATTTTTAAACGAAAAGCCGAGGGGGCGGGTTCTCCTAACGAAGTCAAGTTTAGTATTTTGACCTAAGTTACTCGTTATAACTGCTGTTATTGTATTAAACAAATCGGACGATACCGTGTTATGGTTCAGAAACATAGCGAGATCGCTCGATTTAAACCTCTAAGGTTTTTTTCTATGGGACATATCAAAAACCGTGTTTACCTAAATAGGCCACAGAATTTAGATGAATTAAGGCACCGCATTCAAAACGAGATGCAATTGAACGGTTATCCCATTGCCAAACGGTTAACAGTGCCTACTTTGAGCACCTGCTCTAGATAGTCCTTCCAAAAACAAAATTTATTCGGTATTTTCATTATATCACAAAGCATCACATCTAAAAGTGGACAACGATATGTGGCACATCATTGTATACTCATGACGACAGCAACAACTCAAAAGTGGCCTAATAAATAGGGGTTGCAATTTCTAGGTTAAACGTTTATGAAAAACGAAAAGCAGGATGTTCCCTAAAATGTGCATTTTACATTTTCTTGGCTGTTCTATCGATCTCATAGATTTCCAGCATTG
Source organism: Apoderus coryli (assembly GCA_911728435.2). Lineage (NCBI taxonomy): Eukaryota > Metazoa > Arthropoda > Insecta > Coleoptera > Attelabidae > Apoderus > Apoderus coryli. The sequence goes on along the minus strand of OU452206.1, from coordinate 7,338,336 downwards.
CGACGTAGCCCTTCTAACAAAATGTCCTACGGACTATTTGTCAAATGAAACTCCCCTTATTTTACCACATTGTTATAATTTTATTACAATACTTCTTTGTTAATACTGTCGTAGGCTTAGACAAGGAAAGATTGTCTAAGGTCGTAGGTATCGTATCGGGTTTCGAGATATAAAATAGTTTGTGTTAAATAAATATGCCTGGTCCAAAACACGACCCTACCTAAACTTATGAAAATTAGGTGTAGTTTAGGCAGACCCGGTGTATTTAATTAATATTAAATTTTCCGCCAAAAAATCGACTTCTTATAATGCAGATTAAATTTCTATGTTGTCTATTCTGTTATCCTAATAAAGAAGAGCGAGTGTTACAGTTTTGACAAAACGGTGTTTGGAAATATTTTTTTTTTATATTTCTCATTTAAGACCTTTTGCGAGTTGTTTTTTGACATTTTGATTTTTCGAACAGGTTCATTAGGGCATAATCTTTATTTTGTAAAAAAATACGCCTCTACACAGCGCAAAAATTGAGCTATTCGAAACCAAAACCAAATCCATTCGAATGATATCACTGGAATACGACCGGGTATAGTTAGTTGCGCGGTCATTGGAGTGTGATATGTGTAATGGAGTTTGTTCTGTTGGACTACTCGGAGGCGTTTGATAGCCTGAATGATGAACTCCTTACTTCCATGCTCAGGATTTTGGGTTTTGAGGCTGCGGCATATGGTTTGAAAGAGTCCTATTGAGCGCAAAGATAGTATTCTTAAATTAGAGCATCTCTGAACCAATCACCATAAATGTCGGTATTCCTCAGTTTCAATTCTTGTTTGTTGTTTTTCTCGATGTATACGTCATATCAGTTGATAAAGTATGTGAAATATAGTAAGGTTTACTTATACGCAGATGATATACAGGTTATACATGTCTTTTAATTTTCATAATATACCTACATGATACGAATGATAGATTTAGAGAGTTTGAATTCTGAATCTTCTAGTCACTGCTAAACCATAAAGCTTGTTATTTAGTAAACCTCAAGCCAGACAATCCAATGAAGATCGGCTCATAATAATTCATGTTAGTAATAGGCCTAGACAAATTGTTTGAAATCTGGGGTTATTAATTGACACTGCCGTGCGTTTCACTAAATATATTACCGATTGCATACAAAAGGCATTTCGAAATCTTAATTTTATATAAATATCCACGTAGTCTAAACGAATCATAAAAAGAATGCTTTGTGATTCGTCGTCTGTCTTGTCGAATTTTAATTTTTGCAATTCTGTCTGTGGCCCATGTTTGCTGAGGTCAGATAAAAATAGAATAGAGCAAATTAAAAAGCATTATGTGCCATTGATTGGAGGAATACGTAAATTTGAGTGGGGAAATTCACAGAAGCTTCGGCTACTTGGCTGGTTCACCGCGAAAGAACGAATAGTGTTTCATGCAACACTGCATCGTATTCTTGTTGTTGTTTATATGGGATTTCCTTTAAAAGGCCACGTTCGCAATGTGGACAATGAATTTTTTTCAGCGAACAAGCTCCGAAGAAGGCAAAAACGGTCTAATTGGCGGAAAGGTCATGGTGACGGTTTTTTTTTATCCACATTTGATATTTGGCAAACGGAAGAACGATAGGGGGGCATGCTTCACACAAGCTTCGGCTAATTGGCTGGTTTGCCATGATAGAACGAAAGCTGTTTTATGCATTGATTTTTTTTAAATAAAAAAATTATACTTTTGTTATTATGTTATGGTCATAACGTTTTTGCAAAATCTTATATTTTTTTGAAATCATATAGAAATTCGCATAACTTTCTTTTCTGTTTATGAAAAAAAAATCAATTTAGTTCCAATTTTTAATTACGTTTTTGTCATTAATGACGGAGATGACATTTTCACACATCATAAATCAAATAAACCTTTATAATGGACTTTTTCAATATTATTTTGTGTTAACTGTATTACTAAATTATTAAAGCGCCTTGTACTTATTTTAAATGAACCCTGAATCATAATACCCTCTTCATTATTATTAGAAAGTTCACAATAATATTAATGTTCATCAAGACGTATTATTTGTTATAATGTAACAAGCACATACTCCTCAAAGTGCTCCGATTCCATTTCATATTAATCAAACACAAAGGTACAAACATTACTAAAGATAACCGTATTATTCATACCGTAGTTCAATTAATATTAAGTTTGGATCCTATAATCAAATCTTTCCACACAGACGCAACACGAAAACACTGACATACAACTCAATCTTCTTCAATCTATTGTGGGTATTAGTTTGATGGATTAGGCATTATTGCTCGAAGACGTTATTTAAACAAATCTCATCAAGACTCAGTGGTGCAACGTGCCACGCTTAACAACGGTATCAAGAAATTTAATAGTTGATATAAAATTGATAAGGATTTCATATTATATAAATATTTTTTAAATAAATTTGAGCAATTCAGATTAGGTGGACATCACAATGTCTGGGTTGACACGCTACTGTATTCCAGGCAGAACTGTCAAAACAGACTCTCTAATATCTGGATAACCGGCCACTCTGATCTAAAGGGGAATGAAATGGCCGATCTCTGGCAAGAGAAGGGACGGAAGGAGAATTTATCGGACCAGAACCCGCAACTGGCATATCGTCTAGCACTGCCAAATCCAATGTTTAAAACTTTTCGCAACATTATCCATGTTTCGTACATTCGAAGGAGTTTATTAACCCCTCGAAATCAAGGGCAAGGGAAATGTTGGGTATAAGTAGATCTCACCTGTGCTGCCTGGTTGGACTATACACTGGTCACCGTCGTTCGGATCATCATCTCTCGAGGTGCGGTCTCTTGAAAGTTCCAATTATGGCTGCTGCTAGCTGTAGCTAGAACTAGATTCGCAATATTTGGCGAAGTAACACTTCTACCAGCGAGCCCAAAAAAAAAAACACCTAAGAAAATAATCACTTCATTAAGAAGAATAGCCTCTCGGTGGTCGCAGTGGAGAGTCCGGTGCAGACTCACTCATTTTGAACCTACCTAGGTGAACATCTATTACAAAATCTAATACGAGGATGGTATAATAATGGTTGAGCCTTGAAGGCATCTGGCAACACTACATCGTATTTTTGTTGTTGTTTACATGGGATTTTCTTGGCCACGTTCAAAATAGCAGCCAATTCCGTAGGTGATTCGTTTTCTCCTTTTGAAAGAGAAGACGCGTGATGATATCATAAACGACTTGGATGCCGTATATGGAGGTGCATCCCTAGAAAATTTCACTATTAGGCGTTGGTATAACGAGTTCAAAAACACCCGTGTCAGAAAGACCGCGGATTGAAGTTGAGAGAGATAGCTGGAACGTATGCAAAGTATCGACAACGAAGATTTGGGTATGGGACAACTGCCAATCCGATGGGGTACAGCGTTTGTGGACTGTGGAGTTTTTGGCCTTGTTGAAATGAACCTCGAGGCACTTCATCACACGCGACGTAACTGCCGACGAAACATAGGTCCATCACTACACACCATAGACCAAACAATAATCGAGGCAATGAATTTGTGACAATGCTCCGAAGGCACCAGCGGGCAAGGTCATGGCGATCGTTTTTTGGATTCATATTTATTTAATATTTCACAAAGCGGAAGAACGATCATGCGATATGCCCTGTATTTTCCAGACCTGGCTATGTAGGACATTTTTTTCTTCCCAAACATGAAAACTCGGATGAAAGCGGTCACGACAACTGAAGAAATCATAGCGGCCGCGGATGAGTTTTTTGCAGGTTTCCCGACATAAAATTGTTCTGAACACTTGAATACGTTGGAGACACGCTGAGTCAAGGTAAAAGAGGAGTACTATTTGGTATCGCCAATTTTAGGTTTTTCACTAGCCCTCAGTGCAATGCTTATCTTCAAGTTGTGATTTTTTTTGGAACGAAATGATACATACAAATAACATGCACATACATGATGGTCTTCTAGCATTAGGTTGTCAAGTTGACGTGTATTTACTACATAATTTTGTTGTACACAAACACAAAGTTCCCCTTAACCAATATTTGGAGACTGAATTACATTTTTAATTTAAAACAACTATACTACAATAATATTAATACTTTGTTTCATACAGGCTTGTGGAACAAGTTTAGAGCTCTTCAGGGATAGTTTTGTCATAAATTCGGGCGTTCTGTAATTCTGATTTGGCATCTATAATAATTATTTGCTTTAGTTTTCATTGATTGTGCTTGGGCGTTCAATGCGCTCGTCATCTCCAACGCTTTAGGGGTTTCTTGGAAACATTCATATCACCATATAAATATATACATGAAATAAAGTTCACAAACGATGGCCGGACTAGAAGTAGAACTCCACTGCCAACACTAGATATCCCCAAATTCCCTAACAATAATTATACTGGAAATTTGACTCATGCTGCTATTCTTTCACCAGTTTCACCAGTTCGTTGATCCACAACTCATCAGTGGTAATTGGCAGGTTATGTGATTCAAATTTCCAATATATTTAGGAAGAGAGCTTATAAGTTGCACGAAGTATTAAATTATTAATTAATCATGAATGTTTGAAATAGAAAAATATATTTTTACTGTTCAAAAACTTCGTAACGTTTAGTAACTACGCCAATGTAGTGATATTAAATGGAATTCGCCCATTTCGCATGCCTTTTAATCAATCATAGTACTAGGCCTTTTGTTATATGATGTGTGAAGGAGGGAAAGATGAAGAGGAGATTTTCTATGTTGTTAGAATACTTGGGGGTATATTAAAAGGTCCCATTTCAATTTACAAAATGATTTATCAGCTAACACACGTTGCAATAAATGGTTATAATTGATCAGATATATACAAATATAGAAAATAGTTACAAACATTTTTCTAAACACCTATTTTTAAAAATTTATTGTTATACAGGGTTTTTAAAAATGGCAGGCCAATATTGAATGAGGTGGATTTCTTATCATTTCATAAAAAAGTTCTTAAAAATATAGGACCGGAAATGGATTATTTTGCGATTTTTTCATACCAGTTTTTTAAAAATCTTGCAAAAGCCTTTTCGCCTATTTTTTTTTTGTTTTGTTAGCACGGTTTGTGTTAATAAGGGGATAGTTTGGCCTTAACTAGATTAAAATTATTAAGTACAGTGGCGTTGTGGGGAACCAGTATTATCGAGAAATACTTTTTTATCTCCTGAATTTTCATCGTTCTTGCTTGGTTTTTGAGATAAAAAATAATTTAATTGTGGGTATGTCATTTCACTATGAAAAACAAATAAAAAATTTCAAGAGTTGTTACTTGAACTATTACAGAATCACGCATGCTTTGATAATTTCTGAAAACCGTTTTGTTTCAAAAATATAGCGCAAAAACAAATCAATCAAGTCGATACTCCAAAGAACTTCAGGTGGCCCTACAGGAAATTATCTCCTTATTACTCCAAAGACTGCTCTGTTAAGTTTCAAAGTTATTAACCAAAAAATATTTGAGGTATTTTTAATAATTCGTTATTAAACCAACACCTTTCATCTTGAATAAAATACATTTACAGACATAGTTACGTTAATAGAAACTTTTTTTCATAAAATGCCCTAAGAAATAGATTTTTATTAAGAAGGGGATTTACGACACTGTTCTGATTCGCTCTCTTTAGATCAGGGCCTTCTCAATTGCGTGCACAACGAGTGTTTTGCATGTGAGCCCTAAAGGAGCGCCAGACCGGTGACTGATTAGAAAAGTAATGAGGCTTACGTGGAAGAAAATGATTTATTTAACAAGATAAAAGCCCCTGAAGTGTAAAATCCCCTCGATATTCCATAATATACGTATATTTGAAAACAACCTAATTTCATCTGTGCCAAATATTACAATTTCATTAGAAATACTCCTGTCCCTATTCCTCCGGATGAGAGATCTTTCTCAAAATGAAAAATAATTGTTTGTGGTCTATTATACAAGGAGTTTCTTTGGGTTTGCAATGTTATCTATAAGAGCAAGGTAATAAAAGAATTTGCGGCGGCCAAATCCAGAAAAACACCAAATTAATTTCTAAATTATATTTAAGAACTAATCGAATATTTTATTTATTGTTTTTAAAATCTCTGTTGTTTTATTAAACAATTAAAATAAAATATATTTTCATTGAGATGTTTAAGAAACTACGAGAATACCTATTATAGCAAACACAAACAACGAAATTTAAAAAAATTATGTAACAACAACTATAATAGCTTAAAGTTCTTATGATTTAAATAAATAATATATTACAATATTCGTTTCGGGGGCCTGTCCACAATCCTAATGTAGTTACAAATAATTATTGAATATTGTAAAATCTTAGAAAATAATGTCTGATTTTTTGAAGCTCATAGTAATACAATATACAACTAAAAAGTTATTGATCGATAAATAATGGTATTCGAAAATCACACGGTAAGTATATCTTGACCAATTATTTAGTACCTGCTTTGATTTTATCAAAATCTTTTCAATAATAATACTAAAGATAATAATTTAAAACGTAAGAGATCGATTGAAACAAAAGGCGAAGCAGAGTTTGTTATACATTATTCTTTGTTTCCGTTTACAAAATGTATCTGTTTCCTGTAATAATTTTTAATATTTCAAAGGAAATTGATGATATTGTAGCCAAGAGTAGGTACCTACCGGAAACTTCGAGTATAGTCTCATAAATTATTAGTGTTTTTCTATGCGATATTAGAAAAATATTCTACCTGTCGTTCTACATCAAATTTTCAAAATCGACATGAAACTATTATTAAAGAAATAGTTAAAAAAAAAAATGTGTATGATTATGAACATCGTAGACAAGCAAAATAAAAAAGAATATTAACAAAGATCCATTGGTCAAAATATACATACGTGATTACCCTGAGTTTTTTAACGTCGAGAAAGCTTGTGAGCGATGCATGTCATAAAGTGACGAACAATGCTCCGCATGTCACACAAGATTTTATCTATTGTTTTCAAATAACTAGTAAATAATCTGATTTTGTATAGGGTTACAATAAACTCAACAGTATTTAATTTATTATGTACAGTATAATACTACAGTCCGTAACATAGTGTAGAAGACTCAGTACTGCTATAAAATATGACGAGTAAGAACAGAGTTTTGTAGCAGTAAAAGTACTATTTTTTTTCCAATTATTGACATCTTGTCATGGAATTGACATCCAGCCAACGTAAGTATGGACCCACAGTTAAGCGTGAAATCCGAACCCCGGTCCTCGACTGTTATCCGCCAGCAGCCACGACTATGTACTCAATAACTACTTGGCATAAGCAAGTCTACCGACTCGGCCGGAAGCACCGTTCACCCATCCAACCACTATCGCGTTTTAAGATGGCAAACAGGATTTTCATAAAAAGCGGATTTTGTGTTCTGTCGCTTTCCACAGGTCGAATTCTAATGTAGATTTCTACATGTAGAAGCAAGACATCACGAAAATTCTATTCCGTGCATTCTAAAAATGTTTTGATAATCTGGGTAATTTTGTAATTTCCCAAATTTTTTAGGGATATTTCGTGTTTTTGTTTTTTTTTTTTTAATTTTGTTTGTCTCGAACCTCTATTTGCAATTTATCTCTATTAAGTTTTATACTTATATTATTATATACAGGGTGTTAGTAAATAAGTGCGACAAACTCCAGGAGATAATTCTGCATGAAAAAATAATGACAGTTTGCTATATAAATATATGTCCGCAAATGCTTCGTTTTCTGAGAGTTTTTCTTAAAAACAGAAGATTTATTGATTGCTCTGAAACCGGTGGAGATATGCAAATGAAATTTAGTGAGTTTTAAGAGGTAGTGATTGCGCATTTTTTCGCAAGCAATTAAGAATTTTATGTTCATCAGTGGCGCGCATACGGGTAATGATCTCAATATTTTTAAAGAAAAAAATAGTACGCCACTGGAATCTTTCAAATAAAAAACCATTTTGCAATTTCTCGTTCAATTTGTGATAAAAAATCTCTCTTGCTGTTTTATCGTAGGGGGCATAAAACAAATAAAACATCTTCCCCGTATTTTTCACTTCTTTAATACAGTATCAAGAACTATCTAATACAATAAACATTAAACCAAAACAATAAGAGAAAATAACACTAATAATAAAGAAACGCTAATTTGACATTTCGTTGAAATATTCGTATAACAGAATGTTGACAGTCGCGGCGAGATGTTTTATTTTTTTGCACAAATGTCCTCTACGATAAAAAAGCAAGAGATATTTTTTTATCACAAATTGAACGAGGAATTCCAAAATGATTTTTAATTTGAAAAATTCCAGTGGCGTACCTTTTTTCTCTTCAAAAAAATTGAGATCATTACCCGTATGCGCGCCACTGATGAACATAAAATTCTTAATTGCATGTCAAAAAATGCGCAATAACTACCTCTTAACACCCACTAAATTTCATTTGTATATCTCCACCGGTTTCAGAGCAATCAATAAATCTTCAGTTTTTAAGAAAAACTTTAACTGTATCTCAGCAGAAAACGAAGCATTTGCGGACATGTGTTTATATAGCAAACTGTCATTCTTTTTTCATGCAGAATTACCTTCTGAAGTTTGTCGCATGCGTGTGAAATTACACTACGGCACAGACTAAACAAACAAGAAGACAACAATAACAAAAGAAGAAAGAAAAACCAGAACCACAGCAAGGAAACGTAATATGGAAGAAACGCTGGCTGTATGCTACTAAGTTAGCAGGAGGCCATCAATTTGAAGAAGAAGAAGAAGTTTGTCGCACTTATTTACTAACACCCTGTATAGCATGAGGTTAACACAACAACATTGGGAGTTTTTCATCGAAATTAGTGAAAATCATCTGAGTGAATAATTCTAGGCAAGAGACGGGAAAATAAAAATTATAATCTCATATTCATAGAGCGAATTAAGCTCTAGTCTTTAAGCAAGGCAAAAACACAATAAGGTCTTTAGAAGTCATATTGTCCTGTGCCACATACTTAATTGCACAATGCAAGCTAGCTTTTGTAAAACCGATAACTGATCCCCTGATGATGAGTCCTGCTGCTTTGAAACATGTATGGTTGTTTGAGATTTATTAAATTTATTATTAGATTAGACTTTTATTTCCAACTTATAAAACAATAATTGTTTTAATCAAAATTATGCATAACATGTGGAGATAATAAACTCTTCTCTTGATCACCCATATATAATAACATAACCTTGACTCTCTAGGCCAATAAGTTTGTTTGTATGGATGACAATTCTAATGTTAACTTCATACAATATTGTGCAATCTATCTCTCAGTACCTGTTCTCATTCTCCCGATTTAATACAAAGACCAGAAATTTACATCTAATACAATTCACATGCATACAAGTTAGTTTGTCTTCACCTTCTGTTGAGTAGGTATACATATTATCTTGAAACTTCATGATAGTGATGGTAATTCAGTATATGTACTGAACTACTCCGTAACCGTATTAACCTAGTAAACTGTTTGTACATGTAAATCAGGATTGGATGTGATGCAGTTTGCTGTTGAATTGTTGAGATATCTACAAGATTGCAGATGACAGGACGTATGTACCTGTATTTTCGTAATCTATGAGAAACTCAACATTTTGGGTAAATTGCAAATTGTAGGTACAGTTTATCCAACCTTAATCTAGAATGTATATGTATAAAATTAACGATTCTACCGGGGCTATCCGTTCCCATGCCTCTTTACATTAGAAATGGGCATCGAATGCAGCGTTCTTTTGATACATTTCTCCCTCGTATATAAGACGTGGAATCAAACGAAAACGAAATAAAAATAATGGCAAGTAAGCAGTTCAGTTTCTAAATTTTTTTAAATAATTAAAAAATGATGAAAAATTCTATCTACGTATATCTCACTGTTGATTTATTTTTCTATTGCTACCAGTTGATACCTAGCTATAGGTCCTCCTCAGGCAATAGTCTGAAAATACAAATAACCGTGTGCGATAAGTGAGATGTAGAATCAATTTTTTTACCATTTTCAATTCAAACATTGATATTTACTCACACGGGTTGGATCTCTTTTTGAGATCAAATTTCTGGTTGGACCATGCTTGCAACGTAGGTATTCTATGCAAAGCGTCACTTTTTATCTTCCCGCTAAGTCAAAGTGTGACCGAGGACAAAGAGTCCCAAAATGCAATATTTTCAATATCGGCGTGTAACTCGGAAACTAAGAGAGCTATGACCATTTTGTTGTGGCATCTTTTGTTTTACAAAAAAGTAGTTCTGGTTGCCAAAATTTGACAGTCTGTACAAACAGTATATGACGCCACCCATGGTAGATATATTGTACAACTTCCCGTTCTTTGTATATCGACACTAACGAGGTGTCTGGAATTTTCATCCATGAGTTGTGGATCAACGAAACGTCTGGTGAAAGTATGGTGGGCGGAAAAACAACTCAATCGTGACAAAAAGTAAAGACATGGGGAAAAACGAACACCGCGCTGTTATGAAGTTCCAGACAAAGCAAGGAAAGTCTGTTCAAATCATTATGGAAATAGAAGACATTTCATGGGTTTACGGGGAATGTTGCTCAGAAAAACATTGATTTACAATTGGCATTCGCTTTGAAAGCATGCTAGGGAATTAGTCGAAGACGACCTTCTTATTGAAGACGAAACGAAGTCGCAGAAATGGTTGGAGTATCCGAACAATCATTCCTAAATTCTGCATGATGATTATGACAATGGTCAATGCAAGATGGGTACCGTAAAAACAACAGCGCGCCGAATGTTCTCCTGCATTTTGTGGACCTCTGCGTAGTGAAGGCCTGGATTGTTCCTGGAGACGAAACTTGAGGTCATCATTCCGCTGAATTAAAAACGCCTAATATGTTTAAGATCCCTACCGCAAATTGCTTAAAATGTTAGTTCCAATACCGGATATTTACAATGACATTGTACACTAGCACACATCCCGGGTACCGTAAATAATTCTTCAACTAGTAATTTTTGCAGTAAAACGGCTTATTTAATCAATGAAACATTACTCCTTAATATCCTTGTAGAAATACCTTCGTATGAAATAATAAATTACCACACTACTAAATTATGCCCGGAACTCAGTGACTAATTTTCAATTTAATTTAGCACCGTAACAGAATAATCATTAGCATAATTATTACAATGATTCACTCCAAAAAACCAAACACCATCTGAGATGTATAGAATTTTTAATGAGCAGAATTTCTTTTTACAATCAATCAAACTCTAATGAATTTCATTATGCTCTTCATTATTTTATCAACAGTAAAAACACAAGAGCTTTTTTTTTTTATCGGATAACTATCTTTTTGTAACGAAATAATTTTGCCAATGAGTAATTTTACGAGCAAAACTGACAAGACAAAATCGTGAGACCGAAGGAAAAAAAGGAAAAGCCTGAGTGTTTTTTAGCAAGATAAATTAACGACCGAATATATGAATGAATAACAACAATAATTTAAGAGATTTAAATCATTTCACGATGTACTGACATTTTTGAAAAAGATCAAAAAATGATCGAAACGTCAAAAAAAAAAAAATAAAAAAAAAATATATTGGCATGGATGAAGAAATCCTTAATTATTATAACATCAATCAGGTCTATGGATATAGTGTGAAGCGGTTACTAAAAAACTATGAAAATACCACAAGGAAATTAGCAAATCAAAAAAACCGAAGGATATTTTTGCTTAGATGTAAGAACAATAATTTAGTCCCTATATTTTTGAACTTCAACTGTTCACATGTACATTTCACGAATGTTGGTCTGCGTCGTGAATATTTTGAAAGCATTCTACCAAAATTTATTTCAAAGAAAGAAAAATAAATTAAATCTTTATTGATACAATTAAATTATTTAAATGAACACTTATTAAATACACAATTCTTGTAAATTGTTTGGTTTGGTGTTGTATGTTGTAATATTTCAGTATCAATTATCAACAATACTTCAATAACTTTATAATCTTATTCTCAAATCAGAAGTATTCCCTACTAAATGGAGGAAGGCCAAAGTATGTCCTGTCTTTAAGAGTGGTGATCGGAACTTGGTATCGAATTATAGATATTATCTAATTTTTCAAAGCTATTTGAAATTGTGATATGTAATCGCATTTTTCCTCATGTGAGAAATCAAATAACGCACATGCAACATGGCTTTATGCCTCAGCTGTATTTTCGCAGTTTGTGATGAGTTGGATAGATGTGGTCAGGTTGATGCAGTTTACACGGACTGTGCCAAGTCGTTTGATCGAATAAGTCATGTTGTGTAGCTGAAGAAGTAGGAGGGTTTTTGGTTTTGGGCCGAGTTTAGTATCACTTTTTTCCTCGTATTTGTCTGAAAGATATCAATATGTATCATTGTATGGTTTTGACTCACATTGTTATAAGGCTGTGTCGGGAGTACCACAGGGGTGCAATTTAGGTCCTCTTTTATTTTTTATTTTTATCAACGATTGGGCTCTGGATTTCACTTGTTCGGGACTCTTTTTCGCCGATGATCTTAGTATTTTTAAATCTGTAAACAGTGCTGAGGACTGTGAAAGTTTACAGCTTTGTCTGGATGCCATAAGACTTTGGTGTGTTGCGAACCGTTTGTATTCGAACCCCGACAAATGTAAGGTATTTACATATACGCGGAAGAAAACGCCTCTGCATTATGATTATTGTATTAATGACATATCGGTTACGCGTTATGATTCTACGAATGACTTAGAGTATTGTTTGATTCTAAATTGTCTTTTAATGACCATATTCAAATGTAAGCGATGCTCTAAGAATCTATGGCTTTGTTGTTAGATGCTCCAAACCCTTTGCTGACTTAAATATTTTGACGATTTTATACTATGCCCATGTTCGCTCGAAATTGGAATATTGTTCAGTTGTATGGTGTCCCTACTATACTATATCTTATGAATTACTTATTGAGAGAGTCCAAAGAAGATTTTTGAAGTTTTTGTATTTCGGGAGGATGGAACTTATCCTGACCAACGTGTAAATTATTCGTTGTTGACCACTCGTTTTAGCGTTTCCAGTTTGGATTTGCGACGGGGCATAGCACTAATTGTATTTTTATTCAAATTATTAAATAACAAAATATGTTGTAGTAGTCTCTTTGAGCGGGTTAGTTTTTGGGTGCCACGTGAAAATGCCAGAAATAACTTGCTTTTTTATAACATTAGAGCTAGAACTAATATGCAATGTAGATCTCCTGTATTTAATATGTGTGATGTATTTAACTGCATATCTAGTGTTTCTGATATCAATCATGATTCACTTGGTAGTATGGTTTCGGCTGCTGTACCAATCTTGAGAAGGCATGCATTGTGAGTGTGAATTTAAACTGACGTAAGCATACTAGATGTAGACGCTTAAGAGGAACAGGCGTTTTTATCGATGCACCTTTTTTATCGCTGTCAAAATGACAAAACAGTCATCTTTAAATGACACATTTTATACAGGAGTTAATTTATCAGAAATAATTTACCAGGGGCTCAGAAAATATTTTCTCAAATTTGTATTTTTAAAAAAGAAAACAAAATAATTATCTATGCGCGAAGTGTACAAACAAACAGAACAAAACTATGTTCTTGAAAAATAATTAAAATTTATTAGGGCGCGGCAAACTTAAACTTTTCAATGTACCTAATATGTCAAAGCTACATTTGTCGATATTCAGTAATTCTCAGTTAGCTTGACAACCAATGTCTGATCACTGTTGTTAAATGCCTGCAGATTCATTAAATTGAAGACGCCGCGCCGTGTGCTATATTAAATCTAGAGGAAACCAAGTTAGGAGGACAAATCGTTGTATTCAGAGTTTAAAAATATTTTTTTTGACTAGGCGAGATCGAAGACTTAAAAGAAGTGACAATCAGTAATAAAGATGAATTACGAGTCAACAAGAAAGATATAAGAAGTGACAAATAACATCAAAGAAGAATTAGTAGAAATCAAGACGTAGGTATAGAAAAAAAAATGGTTGTGTCGCCTCAAAACTTTCCCGACAAGATATAATATCATCAAAAATAAATGACCTGCGTAACGAAACAGAATTTTAATATTTTATTAATATAATTGTACTCTTTTAATTATTTCCAATAAACTAACGTAACAAACTAACTACTTTATTCAAAAATTCGAAAAAATATTGGCAGAGCTGAGAATTCGAACCCATAACCTTCCGCATGCTACGCGCACGCTCTATCAATGACGCCAAAAACCCTTTACCAAATTACTCTATTATATTCTAATAAGACTTATAGGTTCCAACTACCTAACTAGTGAAATTTTAAACGCAATTTTCTCGAGAATTATGGGGGTAAATATCGAAAGTAACAAATCGATGTTAAGCAGATAAAAAATGCTTTAAAATGATGTATCACTCTAGTACAACTATTTGAAAATTTGGCGGTTGTGTCCACCCCTATCACAGGGCTAGAGCGATTTGAACCAAAAACTAATGGATTCATCGTAGGACTCCCCCAAACTCATACACCAAAATTTAGCTCAATTGGTTAAAACGTGGGTTTTTAAGATGAGTTTTCTGTTTCATTTGAGTCAAATTTGAGATAAACTGAGAAATAATAGAAACTAACTATAGGTACGGCTTACATGTATTTTTTCGGTATGATAGGCATCTATTTAATGAAACTTTTATTTTAAATTTGACTACATTCGCGGCATCCCTATTACATTCTGTAAAACGATCTTTTCACAATGTGATAAAATAATTCATAGACGAAGTGAGAAAACAGAATAGGTCACGCGTCTTAAACAAGCGAGAATCTTGCCGTACTGTATGCTGGAACTGTCGTGAAGCAAATGCAAATGCAACAACCAAGTTGCAGAGCAATGGAATACCATTAATAATAATAATGGTAAGCTATACGATCGATGGGGGTCTGCTTGTTAAACTTGTAGATACAGGCTGTGAAAAACGAGAGTGAGACCAGATGGTAATTCAAAATTCAAAATTGCGGCATGAGACCTCAAGTTCTTGGAGAATTTCAAGAGAGCTAGTATTAGGTAACACCCCGCATTCTTCTATATTGTACTGATAGCGCAGATCACGGACCAACTTTTGCTTGGTATGAATGAAATGATCACCTCTAGACGATTAGTTTTAATAATTATTCTTCCAAACTGTTAGTCAATCCTAAGTAATGATGACACATAATAAATTCAAAAGTATTTAAATTTCATTCCCATTTAGTACAAACTTTTTAGTTAAATCTCATAATAATTAAACAATTTTATCATTGGGGATTACCTAAGTGTATACATTATAAAATAAATCATTATATTATAATGTAAACCCTGTTTTATATTTTAGTATCCTCCTGTTAAATAATTTCACGCTCTTTGAATTCTAAACATTTATACACTTTAATCAACATAAAATTGCTGTTTTTAATTACTTTAATGTGCTTTGTATATTTATATTTGTTTTATTGCTCACGCACGGTGGGGTATTCCATTTTTTAAGGCATCTTTTAATGTGAGTTTCTCCACGACTATATTTAATAATATCTCGATTAATGTCATGTTATTGGTTAAATAATAACACTCATTATACATACCCGTGGAATAATGTTTCAGTATTCAATACAAATAGATGTTTAGATGTTATTATACATTTCTATTTTAAGTACTAAGTTCAAACACTAAGTGGAGTTGACCTTGAAGTTTTGTTTGATTTATTTTATTATGATTTCCGTCACCTTCCAATAGTTCTGTTCCAATGGATCTATTCATCTTCAAGTATGTTTAGGTAAGTATATAGACTTCACTAGTTCAATTCAGGAAGTGGTCCTACAATATGATTTCCATAACGCACCCACAATTCTTCAAATAAACGATCATTTCTTCACAAAACTGAAGCTGTCTATCCGAGCCATTCCACAGCCTTCTTTAGACAAGCCATATGGCAATACGGTTAGTAAACCAATCTACTGTACATACTCGGCCGGTGAGGGAAAATATTTGGAAAATATTTTGTAACATGGAACATTAATGTGACTTCAATTTAAAAGATCTTCAAAACTTTTAATTAAATCGGCTTTTATGCATAATTAATTTTTTTATTTTGGAAAAACGCATGGAGTTTGTTTAAGTTTATAGGAAATTTTTTCCATCCGTATAATAATAATTCTCAAATATACATACAAACCCTCATACAAAAGACACTTCCACCACTTAGTTCAATATACGACAAACACTATACCGCAGCTTATACCGTGTGACAATAATAATAACAAACGTCTTTATTTTTTTAAATGTACGTAGGTACTAATGATAATGTATTTATAAAAAAAAAATAATAATAATAAAAATCACAGAAACGTAGGTATGGCATCTGTTCATCATTGTTAAACAAAGCAAAAATTAAAAAAAATATATACTATATATACAGGGTTATTCACGCCATACGACACAGAATACTGTGGCTAAACTATTGAATTTTCTAAAAGTTTTATTCATGGGTTCAATGAAAATGATTTATGGCTACTGTTTAAAAATATTGTGAATCTATACAGTGTCCCAAATATAAGAAATGAACCATAGTTTTGTTTTTTTAAATGGAATGCCCTGTATACGAATATATTTTTAGATGCCCCGTTTAAAATAAACCTAACTTTCATTAAAGTATATCTCACCTAAACCTGACAGTTTTTTAAATATTTTTATTTTTATAAAAATATAGACATAATTTTGGTTTTTTAAATGGAATGCCCTGTAGATGAATATATTTTTAGATTCCCCGTTCAAAATCAACCTAACTTTCACTATAGTACATCTTACCTAAACCTGCCAGTTATTCAAATATTTTAATTTTTATAAAAATATAGACATAATTTGAATAAAAAAATTCACACCTATTCGTTTGTTGCTTTTAAGCCAGTCTGGGATAATAAATATACCCACTCATCACTTGTTACGCCAAATATAAAAAACCCCCAATACTAGATACAGGCTGTCCAATAATATAAGTTATATGAGCATAAAGTTTAATTCTAAACAACTTGTTTATTTCAAGTGGAACACCCGGTATATGAGGTCAAAATTAGATGCACAAAATAATTATGTCAAATATTATAATACTTTACTATGGGTAACTCTTGACATTTTCACGGAAAATGCACATATTCATAATATTAGGCAAATTTGTAATTGAATCCCTTAGTTTCATGTAGACCACCCTGTATTTGATGATGCAAATTAAAGTTAAAGTAAAGTTTTACTATACGATAAAAAACTGTTTTATAAAAAATTCTCAACTTTTAGATAAGAATTTTCAACAGTCTATTTGACAGTAAATATCAAATTAAAAAAAATATATTCTGTCTTCACAAATTCTCGTGGCTGACTTGATAAAAATAATAATTTTCAAAATTCTTCCTATTATTACCAATATGAGGCACACATACACATTTGATTTAATTCAATTAATCAAAACTGCGAACCTATTCCAAAGGAGAAAGAATAGACATGATTTTTCTGGGAGAATGGTTCAAAAACGCTTTACTGGCATCGCGAGTTAACGCTCAAAGGTTTCGGGCGCAAAATCAACCCAAAAGGCGGTCATCGAGAGACTGTTAAGACAGTTTAACGAAAGATACCACCCAAACACTGTGCAACAACTGCATCAAGAACTTTTCAATATTGATTTTAAATCGTGTTGAATTTTGTACATGGGCAGGAACAAAATCATCGAAAATGAAAACGTTTTTAATAGAGGAGATGAAGGAGCAAATAAACGAAGCGAATTCAAATGTGCCTAGAGTCAAATTATTTTGACCATTTATTAGAAAAATTATCAGTATTTATGTATATCTTGTGATTTAATTTAAGTTAAAAATGTATTTATTTATTATGTTATTCTTTAAATATAGGGTTTGTCAAATTCTCATGGCTGAATTGACAAATACTATAATTTTGAAAATTCTTCCTATTACTACCAATATGTGGTTTTTCCATGCAAAATTAAAAATATTCATATATATTAAGGAAAACAAGTTATTTAGGATTAAACTTTACGTTCATATAACTTAAATTATTGGACACCCTGTATTTAGTATTGGGGGTTTTTTATATTTGGCGTATCAAGTGATGAGTGGGTATATTTATCAGCCCAGACTGGCTTAAAAAGAACAAACGCATAGGTGTGAATTTTTTCATTCAAATTATGTCTATATTATTATAAAAATTAAAATATTTAAAAAACTGTCAGGTTTAGGTGAGATATACTTTAATGAAAGTTAGGTTTATTTTAAACGGGGAATTTAAAAATATATTCATATACAGGGCATTCCATTTAAAAAAACACAACTATTGTTCGTTTCTTATATTTGCGACACCCTGTATAGATTCACAATATTTTTAAAATGTAGCCATAAGTCATTTTTATCGAACCCACGAATAAAACTTTTAGGAAATTAAATAGTTTAGCCACACTATTCCGTGTCGTATGGCGTGAATAAAATATATATAAAAATCTCTTGTAATATTTTGGCTCAATCATATAAAAGGTAAAATGAACTTTGGGGTATCGGCCTACGTTAAGTAAAACACTCTTTTCACTTTCCAAGCTTTCGGAATGATTTTTATTCCTTCTTCAGGGCTAAAAGAACAATATGTGATTACATTAAAAATCAAAAAATAACGAATTAGGTGTGTACATTTTGCAATAATACCTTTCATTTAAAAGTAAATTGAGTTATGCAGGTAAGATGGTATTAAAAATTATTGAAGACATCGAGTATGGAAATTGACAGTACTTAACAGAGACATACAATCATAATAACACATAAATAAAAAACTTAATATAATAATTGTTGAAATTGTTTAGCTACATTTTGCTTTTATTGTGTATGTGAACAATGAAAGATCCAAATTTTTAAAAATTTTAAAGCATCTAAAGTTTATTCGGTGTTGTAACTTACAGAAGATATATTTATACACACATCACTACCAGTTTTATAAAAGAAGGCTGTTCACGACCCAAAAATAGAACCAATTAGTATCCCTATAGGAATTGCGCCATTTTTACCACCGGCACCGGTCAGAGTCCAAACAAATCACTTTATTTTATTAACAAACTTATCACTACTGTTTTTATAAAAAAATTGTTTGAATTAAGCTCAATATAATTAGACCGCGAGTTACAATTAAATAGTGTATATATACCAAATATACTGTTTCATGGCTTGTCTAAAGAAAGCTGTTGTTGGGTTGTGTTCTGCAATTTTAAAATCTTTATTATGAACACACGGAAGACCTGAGGCTTGAGTTAGTTGACGGTTACATTGAGTATGATCTATTGTTACTTGTCCCACAACAATTACTTCCACGTCTTCATTTCTAATGTTTCGCTGGTGCTGGAGTTTCACAGAATAAAAAGATCAAGCAAACTTTTGGAGCATTCTGGCAACATATAAATCATTCACATTTTTATTCGAATTAATTTTACTAAACAAAAGAGCAGGAAGCCTGGCAAAACCATTTTATTAATTAATTAAATGTTTTCTTGCTTATCTATTTATTTATTTTAACAAAGACCGCAAACGATAAAAAAATCTTCTTTTTAGCTCTGATAAAGGTCTCGGTTTTAATGGCATTAAAATTACAAATTCTTATTAAAAAGCATTTGATTGTACTTTATTTGTTTGAATGCCAATGACGTAACATTCACGTGGAATATACTTTTGCTATTAAGAATTTTATAGGTGTTAAAGATGCTGGTTAGAAAATATGCTTAAAATATGTCATTCTTCGAAGTGCGTCAGTGCTTTTGCGCTTGAAATCTCAAGAAAGGTATACTCTTGGATTCGATGGACTACCCACCACAAAAGAAGTAAGGTAAAATACACACATAATACCTTCAAGGATGTTCTTATACTCAAATATCTCCCCACCCCTACAAGTGTGATGCCGTGTAATTAATGTTTAACATAATATTATAAAAAGCAGTAGGAAACATGTAAAGTTTAGTAGCTTACCAGCTTTTTTGAACCGATTTCATCTTTGCTATATGCGGATTGTTGCGATTCGAAAGGTTTGTAGGTACACTTTTATAGTAAACAGCTGATTTGCTCATAAAAGGTTTCCCTTCACTTACCCTAAATCCGTTTTATGGTTACGTTCTAGATGTAACTTAAATTCTCGTTGTGACATTTTCTACACCCAGCTTCGAGAGTTTTTTTTTATACGTTCACCATTTGTTTTTACCTTTTTATTGTTCGTTTATACTGGTGTTCACATTTATACGTATGTTTAAGAAAACTGTGAATTGAAACCCGTATAATATTTTTTGGTCTGTACAAGCAAGGTGGAGATACGAATAATACAATAATTGTGCAGGAAGTATTTTATTAGGGGCGTACCTTGTCAGAAACGACCGACTAAATTAACTAAACTAAATTTGGAAATGAAACGACGGCGACGTCTACTCCACCAAATACGTTATTTAAATATGTTGAAATCGAAGGAGGAACATAGCCAGGCATGTTTGGGAATATTCTATTCCACTTTCAGTGACATAGCACATAGAATTTATATAAACTCAGATCACTGATTATACATGGAAAGATTCAAACATCTATAATAGGCAATTTGTGAAAGAGAAAAATTCAAATGAAATTATTATTATATAGTTTACTTAAATAACATATTAAGATTTTTGTATTTCGATCGATGTATTATGTTGTGTCTAATAATAATATAAAATGATAAACCAAAAGAAATAATACAAATACAAAAATTTTAATATGTAACTCATCACAACGCTAGTACGTAATAATATGTACCTACAACTTTTATTGCAAAATGTGGTGCAAACGAAAATAAATGCTTCAAATTAATTTTTAAAGTTACCTACACTAATTCCATCTAATTTGATCACAAAATGTTAACAAACAAATCATAGATAAATGTTTATTGAAAGAAATAAAAAAATCGGTTGTGTCGCCCCAAAACTTTCCCGACAAGATAATATAATACCAAAAATCAAAAATAGAAATATTTCCTGCGTAACGAAATAGAATTGATTGGTGATGAACAGCAGTTACGTTTACAAATTGAGGGTGCAGTTGATCAAATCCGGAAATACTCCTGGAGTTTTTGCACGTATCCGAAGTTCACTGATTAAGCGCCTAAGTGTGGTGAAAGTAACGGTGGCTTTTTTGAACAATTTCTTTTTTCGCTACGCGAGAAGTGCCTGTTGTAAAAAAAGACCGATTTAAGTAAAATAAACGTGCATCTGTGTGTGCGGCAGTCGTAATTATTGTTAGTGTGTTTAATATGCGAAAATATCGTTCTAAAAATTTGCAAAAGCGAAGAAGTCCCTAATGTAGAATTCTGCAGTGATCCAGATCAACTGTTATTAAGACGATTATGCAATCCAACACAACAGATACCCACGCTTAACTGAGAGTAAGCCAAAGGCTTTCAACGAAAATCATTCAGCACTAGGCCATGAAGATGGCTACTAAAATGAAGCCAGTAGTTCCTGAGGAACTTAAAAGCCCTGAAAGACACGAGTAATAAGTAAAAAGAAAAGTTCCAGGCATTTAATTGTTTAACACTTACGGAGGTTTTGTGTGGCTTTGGAGTAGAAATAAGTTTCAGAAAGAACTTTCAGAAAAACGTATCCAGCTATTCCATTACATGCGAGATTTATATCCAGCAACCAGGCTGTAATCGTATTACCGAACACCAAACTATAACTTCAACACAACTCTAAACTACACTCCATTATAACTAGCACAATTCTTACAATGAATTATCTATTTAAATCTCAAATAATTGGTACGTTCAAAACGTTATAATAGAAAAATTTGGAACGCAATCTGAATTACTACTGGACACTAACTAAGGAAATTTGACCTTCACGCATATCTACCGAACTCTAGCCATCACCATTCCTCTGTGTGGGCCCCATAGGTATACGTTTGCACAGACTAATCGGCAAGCCAATTTTAATATTAAACAGGGCGGAAAATTTAACTGTTACAATTCTTATGGCATCTACTCGCTTAAACAACGTACAAACTTACAATGATCGGGTGCCAGACTGTTCTTGAAGTTATCGCTATCCTCCAACTCGTACTCATTATTCGCGCAATAACTTAATTAAACCGAAATATATTTACACCCGACACACGCGCAGATGCCTAATTAAACACAAACTTCATTTCCCCAAGTTTCTTTTATTTTTGCTAAAATAATTTGGTTGTTGAAAAAATTTCATATTATTTATATTTCATTCAATTCAAATCATTCAAAATCTGACAACAGTCAAGAAAACATAAGAAATTCGCAGATGCCACACTTTAATTGAACATTTTCACCATAAACATATTCAGCACATTTTCCTCAACAAATCCACACATTACGCAATCTATTTACACATGAAACATGGTTAAATACTTGATTTTCCAACAAATTTAATTTACTCAACTACCACAATAATATACCAAATATTTATTATTTTAATACTATTCACATGAACTAAATCTGGCAGAATTGTTTTAAATGACACAAGTTGAAACATGTTGACACATTTGGCATTCGAATATTGATTTTTTTCCGTCCTCACCATCTACGTTCCGGGCGCCTGCATTTAAAGACTATTTAACCAACCATGGCATACCTGTTATCCAATTGTGTAAACGTTTACTCTGGTTGCAAGTTCAAAACAGGGCCATGGAACTGTTTTTATTATTATTGAAAACTGGGTCGTTGAACTTTTTTTTATTATTATTGAAATTGAAGCCCGTCTGCACATATTGTTACTCGAACGGATACATTTAATTTGACGTGGATGCTAGAAATGTCAACTTTCTGTCACTAATAGAGATGCAAGAAATGTATCGATATATTCCATTCGATCTCAATTTCTTTTTAAGGTTGAACTATTGTCTGTCTCGAGGATTGCAACCGAGTCTATTGGCCGCTTGTACATTGTACTAAAAGATGATGAGACATTTAAAGAAATTATCATAATAGAACCATAAACTTCCTCTCTGTATAAAGTCTTTTAATCCTTACTAGTGTGTAGACTTGAAAAAACTGTCATGACTTAATATTTCCTGTAGACTAGCTACTGCGAAATAGTGCCCAGTTTTATTACAAATTTATGCCATATGTATATGGTATAGAAACAAAGAGAAAGAGAGATATAGAGGCTTTATATTAAAACGACGAAATGGTAGGATCCAATTTCGAAATTTACGACTTGATTAAACCGGTGTACACACGTACATATAGCTTATAATATATTGCGGTATGTTATCCCGTTGGCTTTTGTAGGACAATTTATATTATGCCGCGAAAAGCCAAAATAATATATAAATCTGTTATAATGCGAGAGGAACTATTATTGCATAAGGGTTTTAGTGAAGTAGATAAGCCTTAAAATTCATAATGCATATCGTAAATTTGTTATATAGGTGTGTATAATCGTCAATAATAATGATTTGCAATTTGGATTATGTTCAGCAGGAAAAATGTTTCAGAAGTGAACTAGGTATTCGTATAATGGAAATACGTACTATCGTAGCATGTTTGAACTTGCGAAGCTAATTTCGCGATATACAGTAAAACTAGACATGTTTTGATCTTGAACAGTCGCCTATTTAAGAAAAAATCTTAGACAATGCAGATGGTGACGAATAACCATTGGAGTCGAATATTTATGACACCGGATTTGTTGGAGAAAAATATCATGCTTAATAATGAATACACAGAAGCACATACAAACAAATTTAATTCATCTGTCAAATTTGATGCTTCAACAGTAAAATAGCTACTACAAAATTAAATAAAGTGTTTACTTCTTGTCTGGTCATTTCTCAAATTTATTTCACAGGGCATGCTACGGACTCAAACACTAGATGTCGTCATCTACATTTTATTGGCAATTAATATACCTATTCGTGCTAATATAAGCCCTATATTATATATTATAAGTTTATTTCACATAGCCAGCTGATCACGACTGGCATACTAGACTGCTGCATCTCGACCTGCCTGCATCGTGAGCGCTCGCCTGGGCGACGGTACAGTGGTCCGTTTTGCGGATTGCACGTCGGAATCAGCCAAGACCATTGACAGCTCCGTTAAACAGGTTTTTTCTTTAATATTTTCCCTGAATTACACCATACTGATAATCCTAGACAGTCACGCCGCTAAGTTTTGTTTTTTGTTATATGCTTATATTACGTTTGACGTCTTGACCGATTCAATCCCTCGAT
Organism: Apoderus coryli; assembly: GCA_911728435.2. Lineage (NCBI taxonomy): Eukaryota > Metazoa > Arthropoda > Insecta > Coleoptera > Attelabidae > Apoderus > Apoderus coryli. The sequence goes on along the minus strand of OU452206.1, from coordinate 7,314,032 downwards.
GAAAAACCAAAAGGTTATTTTTTTTTTCTTTTTCGATTTCTTGAACCTTGTTTTTATAATTTTATATATTTTCTTGGGTTGAGGTTCGAACACAAACAATCATATAATTGGAACTATATATTTTATTTAGTTCCCTGTCATATTTTTTCTTTTTCTAGGTTTCGGCAAGGTAAATTCTTGCCTTCTTCAGGACAATCTTATTTAAATTTTTTGTGTATTATTTGTTACTGGTTTTTAATAACAGAAATGTTTTTCTGCTGGACAACAAATTATTCATCTTATCAATGCAAAAGATTATTGTCAAACAAACATTAACTATTCAAGAGGCCACCATGCCCACCAGGTTGCTGATGCATGATTTGTAAATATTGTTTATATATTTAGTTTTAGTTTAATGTTTGTGTTGTATTGGATATTGTACGAAATAAACTAATTTAAATTTGGTAAGTTGGGAATCATGGTAGCGTGAAACAAATTTCCAATATTAAGGCTTGTTTAAGCAAAAGATGAAGATTTCTTAGTCTTCAAAATCTTAAAAAAATCATTTCGAAAATAAGTTGGATATCTTGACTCCCGTGAGGTTAATCGGGACAGCATCGTTTATAGGCGAGTCGAAAACCTAAAACGGAAGTGTTGCAGTGAGACATGAAATTCAAATCTAAAATTTTCCCTGGAGAACAACACATCTACAGTGATTGCAATGTTGCAGTAGGTACATATGCATAAACAAACAGATTGTCTCCTACACAAATAAATGAATCAATATGTACTGATTGAGCCAGGACCCTGGGCAATGAAGAATCTGAAAGTAACAAAGCAACTGGTGTCGGAATGCTAGAGAGAACTTAGCGCCATTGTGGACCATAACAGAGTTACACTGATATGGCTTCCAGGGCACTCAGGAATTGGAAGCAATGAGGGAGCGGATTAGCTGGCTAGACATGCCTCTGTGGTCCCATATTATGGTAGTCTGGACCATGCGGTGGCTTTTCTGAAATAACGCTGCGGGAACTCCTGAAAAGCTGAACTAAACACGAGCACCAGATATATTCCTAATCAGGAATAACTGGGGTCACAACAAACTGCACTGAAAAATTTCTATGGTAAATTTGCCAATGCGGTAGTTGACTGGATTGGGTAAATACGCAGCGATTTTTCGCAAAAGGCTACACTGAAACCGGATACTTGTGTCTAACTAACCCTTCCAAAAAAACTTTAATCAAAGCCAGGAACCAAACATATTTCCGAATAATCTTATTCCATCATGATTGGTCTATAAGAAACCACAAAAATAACTCAAACTTAAAAGACCGCTAAGGATGGCATAAGATTATTCCGAAAAATGTTTGGTTCCTAAAAAAGAGAAGGCTTTTATTAAAGGTTATTTTGTGGAGACTAACTTCAATTTTCGCATCTTTAATTATATGACTTTTTTCTAGTTCAAAAGGAAAACTTTAATCTCTTGCACATATAAGTAGTTGGTTATTTATAATCAAATAAAAAGTTAAATAGCAAAAATAATAATACACTGCGTACCTGTTTAATTAGACAATGAGAATGAAAATTCAAGCATGAATGTACCTACATAACCCCAAAAATCGAGAAGATTCAATTTGGATTCAACTAGATGGTGCGCTTCCACACAGTATAGAAGTGGGCCAATATTTAAACGATGTATTTCCCCGCCGATGTTTTGGGTGAAGGAGTGAAATCGCGTGGCCTGCTAGTTCGCTTGACCTAACCCCTTTGGAATTTTTTGGTTTGACTTATCTAAACATAGAGTGTATGTAAATAACCCGAAAAGTATTGAACATCTCCTGAATGGTAAGAAACGTGATCAAAGAACTCGAATTACGAACGGCTTGCTTACTGTCAAGAGGCGAACGAAGCACAGTTCGCAAAATGCATTGCTAGAATCTAAATTTAGAGTAGTTTAGAATGTTTATTTTTTCAAATTAAATAGATGACTAACCGTTTACTTTAAGTGACTTTATCATATCAAATATTATTAGTATTTTATGGAGAATACGTTTATCTACAACACGATCGATCCTGTATACTATTATACTCTTACGTCAAAAACGGGCCATTTTAAAACAAAAGTGCGTTTCTTCCAAAAAAATTTTCTTTCAAGTGTTATTGAATTTTTGCGTGACTTTGGTAGTAATAATTTATATTGAGTATGGTATATTAAGGCTGATTAGCCAACGAATAAGCATAACAATTTGTTTAGTGTATGTATAAATATGATCACAATCATAACTAGTTAAGATACGTTATGCCTATTGGTAACGTTTAGACAACGTTTATGTTACAAGTTGTAATGCATAGTCATAACTCTGAATGTTCAATTATTTTAATAATAATAATAATAATAAAGGTCTTTATTAAAGGGCGAATTCAGTACAGTGGCAGATGTCACTGTTCTGTTCAGCTAACCTTTATGATTGTGATTACGTCGAATGGAATTATGGGCAGGCGTGATTGTTGTTTTTTGAATTGTAGGCTATAACAAGTACTCGAACGTTTTTATTGAAACGTTTTTTCTAATATTTTTTGTTATGAAACACCGAAAAAGAAACGTTACACTAACACATAAAAACAAATGTTCTTATTACTTTTATATGTTGGATAAACCATTCGCTTTTGTTATGCATTATACACTAAATATGTGACAAAAATTACGACTAAAACCTATTCACTGTGATTTATGTGTTATACAAACACGTTGGCTAAATCGGCCTTTATAAATATGGTACCCTCTATCCACTGTTTACGTATGTAGGTTTCAGTACGACACGCCCTGTATATAATCGTATTGAACATTCGATTGTGTCGCAGACTACATTTACATTAGTTATAAACTAACAGAATGTTCAAAGCAAATTAGTTTAACCAGATTAGTTAATTCGTCTTCCACCGGCTTTGGCATTTGGTTTTACCTAATCGCATATAGCATTATTAATATGGTATAAACAGAACTTCATTTGTTTCTATGTTGTTGCCAACAATTATTAAATTAAACTACCTAGGTACGAGTAATTTTGCTGTGTTTCGAATAAACCTGTTTAGACAATTTTAGTGAAACTATAATATAATGTATAATAGGTATTATGTCTGATGAAGCAAATTTCCCTTAAAAATTACTTACTGAAATTATTAATTAATAAGGATATTGGGAAATGTCGGAATTAGAGTGGCGCCATATCAATACCTAGTTTGCTGCTGTTTACTTACAGCAAAGATTAATGTACACAAATTAATCTTTGCTTACAGCATATGTGCATCCTAATATTGCCAAGGGTAGTGCCAAGCTTTTGAAGTAACTGAAGGACTAGTTCTAGGGCTCATTCTGTTTCTCGTAATTTTATGTTTTACCAAAATATATCAGCTTTATGCAGATGACACGAAGATAGTAGGTATATTTTGGTCAATATGTGTTTGAAACCCAACTGAATAAGGCCTAGCACTAAATAAGGCCCTGTTTCAAATTTAGCGCTTCAATTCCAACGTACTATCAACTCATGGGCATTTAGAGATAGGTAGAGGAATCAGCTAAGAGTGGAAGTAAAAACGCGGGCCCGGCCGCTGTTCGTTTGTTTAGAGCCATATGAGAAATGTGACAAAGGGGTAATGCGCATGATACCATGTTCATAACCTTAAATTAATTTCAACATAACCACGAGTTTGTTAAATTGATCGCATTTCCGAAAAATTTTAAATCTCCATTCCATTGGAATGATCAATAAAAAGAAAACCAAATTGTTGGGCTCAATGAAGCCCATAATTTAATGTTAAGAATTTCATCAATATTTATGTATAAACTCTAGAAATTTTTTCACAAGTGGTAAGACTCTTTACAAACTGTGATTAACAAACCTTTCTTATAATCATTTATTTTCAGAACGTATGTATTCTACAATGGATTTTTTATAATGTCACTGATGATGAGGATTAACCCTCGAAACATGTATGACTGACTGTCGATATTGAACAATATATATAGTTTACTTGTGGAGCAGACGTCGTTTTGATATATCTATAATACAATATTGTTTTAGTGCCTAGCTGTAGAAAATGACATCATTTACAAGGATTTGTTATCCCCAATTTTTTTCTAGGAGCAATACATGGTTTAAATAAGGCCCACTTGATAAATTCGGTGGGCCTTATTAGGTGCATTCGGTTTTAATATTGTAATTTTTAATTTCAGGTTGCTACTCTGACATGGCTATAAAACCAAGAGCACAAATGTAAAGAGGCGAGCTGACAATTGGACCTCAAGGAATATGGAAGCAGCCCTTAGAGACGTTGCAGCATGTGGGCCTTATAAAATACACATGTTTGCAATAAGACCCATTTTTATAAAAATATATTTTTTATAATGTTTTAAAAATGTTTTGTAAAAAAAAAGTTTCCTGTTGGTTACCCCTGAAATATATCATATATTGCCGCATTGTGTTTTTTGTTATTTACCTTAGGGAATTTTTAAAAATTTAAAATATTTTAGGTGGGGCTTAATACGTCCTATAATAGATTTGTGAATATTTCACACACTCACAGCTGTACAAAACAGCTGCAGCGGTACAGCTGAACAAAAAACTGTTTAGGCTACTGATAACTAGCTTTCATAGTAACTTATTAATGCAAACAATATTTATTATTATTAAGGTCACAATTATTAACCAAAATTTATCTCCATTTAAACGAGTGCAACTTATATTCTCAAATGTAACACTCTGTAAATTTTGTTTCACAGGATGCAGAATTTTGTTCAGTGTTGTCAGCACTGAAATTGCTTAATTTTCTACGGTTTTCTATTATTCAGACCGGACTTTTTGACATTTTCAAAAACTTAGCAGGCCCAAATCAAAAGTGATGGTAGATGATGATGAATCAGTCGTTAATAACAGGAATAGGCGACTCTCGCTGCTTACTGCTCATAAACAGGTAGACAGAAGACAAGCCTACACAACTTTGAATAATTTCTGAGGTATTACCACGAGACCTATAACTTTCGGGCAATTATTGGACAATGCTAGGCTTAAAGTATTGACAAAAAATGTATTTTAATATTAGGGATCAGAGCTGACTGACTTGGAATTTTTACACAAACGAGATGGTTAAAAGTGTCCTTGAGTTTTTTGCAATAGTCTTTGCCAAAAATCAAATTTTTTGGTAAAAATCACAAAACTAAAAATTATTCTAAAACAATAAGGAATCGCACCCATATATTATATTTTTTTTAGCATAAATGACCTTCTCTATGACGTCCTTTACTTTGGACTATGACTTATCAGACACCCTGAATAAAATCATCATCATCAGCATTCATTCGCTAACGAGTATGAGTTACTCCAACTCAAAGATTTCTGTTGTGACTCCTAAGATGGCTAAACAGACCGATCCTAGAGCCACAATTTATGTCACAAAACTGCCACACAAAGCACCACCATTTACTTGCTGTTGTAGGTGCGCTGCCCCATCGATGCGTTCTCTCTCCCTTTGATGCTGCCTCTTCGCATCCTCATGTCGTTCAAAACTGCAACTTCAAAACTTGATGACCCTCGAAATGGTATGTCTCCATCTCGATCGGTCGTTCGCGTTCTTCACATCTAAGCCACACTTCTTCATGTTGGTCTTGAGAACATCCTCGTACCTCTTTTGCTGGTTTCGTGAGCCGACCGTAAGCTGTGAATGAAAGGTGGACTGGAAGAAACCCTGGTGTTGTTGCTCTCGGCTAGTTGTTCCATTTTGATTGATTTAGCCGTCTACCACTAATTCTTCGGATATCGAGTTCTTCGTTGTACGAGACGCTTTTTGTATGTTGAGTAGCGGTCATTTTGCCAGGTAATGAAAACTTTACCCTTATTGTATCTCTTTGTCATTTTCGTCGAACCAATCCTGAAGTTCTCGCCGCACAAAGCCATCCTGATATTCTTGAGGGAGCTTAACCTTTAGGTATTGTTGGAAACACTGTTTTTCTCGGTTGTCCTCTAGGCATTCGATTTTAAGCTTTCGCCTTAGTTTCCTTCCATGACATAGAGTCATACTGGGTTGCACCACTCGATGGTCAGTCCAGCCATCATCCGCACTCGTTAAAGCTTTGGTGCCCTTTACTTCATGTCGGTCACGAGTGCGACAATTACGTAGTCGATCAAATGCCAGTGCTTATATCTTTGATGTCTTTTAGCATAAATGAGCTTCTCTATCACGTCCTTTAGTTTGGACAATGACTTATGTATATAGATAATTAATTTTGAGGCATGTTGAGCATAGTGTATCTAATAAAAATGTATTTACTCAAATTGGGAGCATAGTAAATACTTAAAATAAATAATTGAATTTTGTGAATTATCATGTTTCGGGAAAAATGAAAATTCCAATTAACTTGGTGTAGTCTCTATTGCAACGTTTCGTGCCTATATATGCACTTCTTCAGGCTAAAATCGAGAAGATTTTTTTTTATTTTTAAACTAATATTTCGCGTAGTCCAAAAATGAGAATAAAAAAGAATGTACATAAAACAATCAAAAAAAAAAATAAAATAAAAACATGAAACATATGTTATACAACATGACACCAGTCAAACTGTTAATCTGACACACAATCACATAAGAAACAACTAAAATTAAAGTGCTGTCAACATCCTCCCTCACCTTAGAAACAAAAGTTATATCTGTAAATAAATCATAACAACAAACGATGTATTTGACCATACCAGCAAAAAATTCTTTTTCTAAATGAATGTTTGTGTTTTAATCTGAAATAAACCAATATATGAGTGAACTGACCAGAATAAATTGAAGGTACACATTTCAATTGTAAATCCATATGATTTGGAGAATAGAAAATCTAAAAAACACTAATCTTTCAGTATCAGAAATACATAGGTACAAAAACTCAAACCAAGCCTGTGGCACATTGGACTATGCGAAATATTAGTTTAAAAATAAAAAAAAAATCTTCTCGATTTTAGCCTGAAGAAGTGCATATATTGGCACGAAACGTTGCAATAGAGACTACACCAAGTTAATTGGAATTTTCATTTTTCCCGAAACCTGATAATTCACAAAATTCAATTAAAAGTTTGGGATAAGAATAACAGCAATAAAATAAATAATGATTTCAAATCTGGCATATGTTCGATATCTTTGTTAACAAATTGTCATTCTTGTGCCGTTATAATTTTAGATAATCCCACATATCCAGGTTTTAAAATTTTACTTAGGTAGTCTCTGCATATTGTTATTAGCTGGCAACTTACAGCATATTCCCTCCGCATACACACACCAAACTTTGAGTTGTTCAAAATTCTCACAGAAATTCTCAGCAAGCGCGGAAGTGGATAATAGCCCTCGGTTAAAATTACATTCATTTCATCCAAGTAAGTGTTATTTTAATAGTTTGGTCACGTATGTATAGTTTTTTTTATGTCGTGCAAAATGTTGGTTTTCTTAATTAAAGGCACATAATTTTGGGGTAATAGCATAGAGTTTAGGCTAAAATTAGATTTTATAGAAATACCGTTTTAGTAAAAATGTAGGTTATAAACATTTAATTTAATTAAACAATATCAGTAACCTTACAAGTCCATACAAGTAATTACATAGCCAAGTCTATTAGAGACCTTTAAAGCTAACTTACACAACTTAAGATGGAAATATACAGGGTGTGTCGCTTTGTGATTAATGAAATAACGAAAATACCTAATAAATTCTGTTTTTGGGAGGACTATCTAGAGCAGTTGCTCAAAATGGGCACCGTTAACCATATGGCAATGGACTAACCTTTCCACAAACGCGCTTTGCACGTTTTCTCTGATGCCGGGAGTGCTCAATTGCATCTTGTTTTGAATGAGATGCATTCATTCATCTAAATTATGTTGGCCTATTTAGGTAAACACGGTTTTTGAGATGTCCTCATAGACCCAAGCTTAAGGCTAAATTCAGATGGTCGTCGACGCGCGGTTGTATGTTCATGATTCCGTGTTTCCGAGTGATGCAACATTGTAGCGTGGTTAGTCGTAGGAAATGGAAGTTGATGAGGCAATCTGCATGTGGATTTTGTATCGAAGACTGAAACGTCGCCGACAAAGAAGAGAAATAAGGTAATGGGTGCATCTTATTTTAAGTGGCAGAATCACTTTCTTCAGTATTTTATTCGCGTTTTTTTTTCAAATTCATCTTTCATATTGCTGGTCTTCTTTCGACTTCATTGATTAACAGATCGGTGTTGATATCGTCTTCATCTTAAATAAATAAATACTTTATTGTCTAACAGGTCAAGACCCAATAACAAGACAATTCTAAGTACTAGACAATGGATATTATCTCAATAGTAAACTAAATAATTGATAAAAATTATCGAAAAAGCATAAGCTCAGAAAAATACACCATAAAGAAATATAAAGTTAACAACAATACAACAAAATCACCATACGGCAAACTCACCATACGCTCTACATGTCCAGGGTGCTCAAGTACCGATACAAACCAGCGCGAAAAGACCACAGTGACCCGTCAAAGTAATGTACAGATCGATGTATATTAAGACGATCGCAGGTTCGGCATGCTCGGTAAAGAGGTGATCTCGATGCATAATTGGTGTTGAAACGCGGCACTCTAAATAAATTCATCGTTCGAGAAAAAAATTGCGGTAAATTAAAGGGCAGTTGTTCCAGAAGGCGAGGGGAGTCAATTATGCCGTTTATAAGCTTAAACAGGAATATTTGACCAGCCGAATCTCTACGAAAAACCAATGAATTAACATTAAATCTGTTTAACAATATATTATGGTCAATGCCCCTGACTGGGAAACATCCATCGATCTTAAAAGCTAAAATTTTTAAAAATTTTCTTTGAATACGCTCCAATTTATTGATGTGTACCTGGTATAAAGGAGACCATACAAAAGAGGCATATTCCAATCTAGAGCGGACAAAACTCACGTACAGCTGAAGCAGACAGTCAATATCCTGAAAATCAGTAGTTGAGCGGAGAATAAAACCCATCATTCGGATCGCGCTTTGTGAAATAGAGTCAATATGAGTATCAAACGTCATTTCACTATCCATGATCACTCCCAAGTCCTTTATTGACTCACAAGATTCAAGAACAACACTATTCAGCGTATAATTGAAACTAATTACACTCTGTCGTCTGGTAAATGACATGAGTTTGCACTTACTGACGTTGAGCGGAAGCCTGTTCCTAATGCACCATTCCTCAAGTTCACCGAGATCCCGTTGCAAGCATATGCAGTCGTCCTCGGTGGCAATTGGTCTATACAATTTCAAATCATCGGCGAACAAAAGATAGTCGCTAGAGACTTCAGCAGCAATGTCGTTTACATAGATAGCAAATAAGAGTGGAGCTAGATTGCTTCCCTGAGGTGCACCACTGGTAGGAGTAAAAGATGAAGATCGAAAATCCCTGAATTCGACAAATTGCTCGCGGTCAGATAGAAAAGAATTGAAAAATTGAACAGTACGGTGTTGAAAGCCCATGATATCCAGCTTAGTCATAAGTATTGCATGATCGATCCTATCAAAGGCCTTCGAGAAGTCAGTGTATATCGCATCAACTTGTAAGCCATTATTGAGAGCTGAGCATATATCCTAAGTAAAGTAGGTTAGGTTGGTAACAGGTGAGCGACCAGTAAAAAATCCATGTTGATATTGCAGCCGAAGCTGCGTCTAAACGCCTCTGATCACGTGTATGCCTGATTGTTGTGTAAACTGAAATTGACTTCGTTAGGAAAACCGGTCATTTCTCAAAAAATTTCTTATGTTACCGAGACCCCACACGTGGCACAACATTGTACTTAGGACGACAAAAGTGCCCTAAAGAATAGGGGTTGCAAATTTAGAATCAAATACGTACGCTAGAAATTTTCTAAAGATAAATCAAAACTGACGTGTCTCGGTTTTTTTTTTAAATGTACCATTTTGAAAATAATCGCCCGTTCCGTAACTTTACGGACACTCTGTATCAACATAGAACTTTATTCAAAGATAACCAAATATGGATATCGCTGATGAACTGATCCAATAATAACATATTCGTTAAACAACTTATTGACTCTTGTTCAAATATTTTTTGGCTAATAAGATCATTTGTTAGAGCTTTCATGCACGCCATAAATATGGTTATAAGTTTTATTTATTGTAAAATGAGCTTACTGAAGTAGATATGCACATTAAAGAACATTTTTATTTGTTAATCCCGTGTTTTAAAGCTCCATAATTATATTAAATCTTTTTTTTTTTTCTCAGCTTACTTTTTTCTTGGGGCGTTAGGTTCTTATAAAAATTCCTCTTTATTCTACATAAAAATATTCATGTTTATTTTCGTCACTATCACACATTATATTAAATGTATTTTGCAGGACTTATTTCTAGAAAACGTTATAATAATTAATAAACTATAATAAAACGGCCGGTTAAACACAGTGTCCTAGAGGTGTTGAATTTATAAAAACTTGTGTTTTGCAATTTATGTGTTCTGGAGTATGACTAACGAAGGATATTAGAGCAGCTTTGCTCTTTGTAATAAAAAAGTACCTACTGAATAAGTTGGTGGTAAGGTTGGTGTAGCTGTAACTCTGCAAACAAGAGGTCAAATCCAAATACCTAAATGTAAACTTTTTTATGGCTCTGGATGGATCGTTTTGTATTATAAGAAACGACATTAATTACCCTGTACTCTACAGGTATTTGAATTAAAATATTAAGTAAAAACTCTTTTCTTCTTTTTGCGTTAAATCGAATACGACATTTATTTCCTTTTCGGTAATCCATAATAATTACCTACTCGCACTTAATTAATACACAATACAAGTCAATACACAAAAACAAAATATTTATTTATTTTATTAATAAAAATCATTAAACGCCAATCAAGAAAAACAAAGAAAAAAAAGATCATCAAATGTTTTTTTAAATAAAAAAATAATACATTTATAACAGTAAAATAAAGTCTTCAAGTAAATCGCAATAATAATTATTTTTTATAAAATACGCAATACTAACTAATAATAATTGATAACGAAAATTCTGTTGGCTGATGATCTATATATCCATCAAATAATGCTATCTAAATAAAATTTTGGTCCTGTATTATTAGAAAGAGTTAGTAGGTTATTAGAAAGAGTTTCGGTTCGTCCTCTTTATATGTACTTCATTCGCGCCCGTGACATTTCGGGTTGTCTATGTGCTTAGGAGAACAGCCTTAAGTGTATGTCCATGGTTTTGGTAGATTTTATATTTATAGATTTATAAGATAAGAACAATTGTATATACTTTTAGGCCTAGAAGACTTACTTACAACTCAACAGGAATTTGGGTATTTCGCCACCAATTAAAGTTAAATATCTAAACTCTACGAAACTTAAGTCATGCGTTGTTTATATCGCCATTTCAAAAGGTCTACCTGCTCGAGTAAACGAATGTTTTTAAAAAGCTTTAAAAGTCGGGAAAACCCGTCCAGCTAAGCTAATGGAAACAGTGGTTTATAAATATTTTATTACACATTGGTTGTTGCTATCGTACTGTAAAAATAGTAACGAAAAGGGTGTGTAAATATATGTAGATTAGGGTCACACAAATACGGTTAAAATGAAACCAACTTGCATCAGCGGTTTCACAGGGATTATGTGTATTTGTGGTAAATAAATATTTAAATAGGCTATAACGTCAGAGAGGAATTTTTAATTGGCATTTAGAATATATGGATATTCTAGAGAAAGCTTTCACAGCTTGATCCCAGTTGGATCGCAGTGATGAGTCGGATTTTGAGAATAAATACTAAATGCAATTTTAATTAGTACAGGGTTGATTAAATTATTTGCGAATATATTTAAAGCATCAAGCAATCAAACTAGGATATCTAGATACCGATTTAGTTTCCGAGTTAAAAAATATCTATCTGTGAGAAGGAAAATAAAATACAAAGCTCTTGTAAAAGAAAAAGCAGCATAACAAACTAAATTTGTGTACGGCGAGTTTTTCGCGTCATTATGACCACCTTACACCATTAAATACCGCAAACAATGTGAATAATAATAATAATGAGACATTTATTAAGAGATCCCTTTTCTATTGTTTGTATACACATAATGTTTTCCTTTTAACTTATTATATTTTGACCAGATAAAAACTGATGGCTATAAATTATAATCTTTAACACAAAAAAACATTCGTATTTATCAATCTCACATTTAGTTAATTAAAACCAATCCCAGATTGTGTATTACAAATGCAACTCTTTGATTCAAGTGTAACTCTAGAATTTGACCAGCTTCTATAAAAAAAAATACCCTTTTTTTAAGCATAGGTATCGTCACATGATTTGTCGTCCATTTTCCGAGTAAAACTAGCACCACCGGGTGTATATACGTATTCTGCAGACGCACAAGTAACGTGTAGATGTAGTTTACTCTACTACGTCTGCAGCATGTACTTTTGATAATAAAATATTAAATTTTTTTTGAGAAGTAGTTATTTTATAATATTTTTTTTGTTATAGCTATATTTAGTATTTCGCTATAATTTTCATCCATGTCGTTTGTCACCTCCAGTCGTGGTTATATTACTATATTAGTCCTCCCACCCCCGTGATAGAAGCTACGTAAACTTCTTTTTGAAGTCCTGGTGGTATACGTCACAATACAGATGGTTGATCTTGAGCCGACCAATGGCAATTGATAATTATTTACAAGCTGAGTTCTCTAATGTAGTTTTTAGAGCATTATGGTGTATACATATCTACAGAGCTGCACTATCGAATATTAATTATAGACAAGAAGGTCCAGTAGACGCTGCAAACGGCATCGACTCGTCGCATTCCCAGCTACATTTCTGGCCCGCTACTATATTATACTATATCTATATATACTATAAGATACTATACTATAACTACGTATTGCTACGAATTGCTTTGTAGACATGAACATCAGACGTACCGACACGATGAGAACCAACTGTGTATTATTTTAACTGTGGCTGCACGATGAACAGATTGTAGTGTTTATTTGCCGTTATAGTTTTTGTTTTATATTTTGAGTTTATTGTTTTGAGTGTTTTTTGATTTTGTTTGTAAAACGGGTTTAATTTCAAAGAATAAGGCATTATCAAAAGTCAAAGGCATTGACGAAAAACTTAAAATTAAACAAAATGGTCCTACCCTGACTTAAATATTGAAATGTCTTCCACAAGCCCGGGAAAAAGTTATGTAAGAAAATTTAATAAAAACACTTATGAAAAATAGGGCTGGATCTGTGGCTGTGAGATTAAAAATATACTATTTTGTTTGGCATGTGTATTTTTTGTACAATTAGTGGTGTTGATGATTTAGTGCATCTGTCTGAAAACGCCAAAGTGCATGGAAATTCCAAACAGCATCTTACAAATCAAATGCGTTTTAACACATTTCAAATATAATTTATTAGGTATATCACGCACATATAAAAACGCAATATTTATTTATTACTGATATCTAGGCTAAATCCACTCAGCCGTGAACACTCAAAAACACAAATGTTTTATTCTATTTTTTGCCTGTTTCAAATTGTTCGTAAAAAGCAATTATCTAAAAAATATTTGTAGGTTATTTTAAAATCAACTCTGTATAATCTACTTCTCAGAACAGAATTAATACATTTATTGGTTTAGGTGCGAGAAAATCCTGCGTTGAGAGAGGAACACCCGGTATAATTACAATCAAAATTACAATAAACATGATTAATATTCAACAATAAGGAAATTATAATCTTCTCTTCGAAACACAATCAAGCTAAGAACGGTATTTGGAACCAAGCAATTTTTTCGAATATATCTCACTGCCAATCCTTTATATTGTGACGAATCTTAAAATGTCCCCTACGGTTACAGATAAATAAATACATCCGGCAACACCGCGTTGGCTATACTATTGGAATCAGATGTGATCGTTCTCGAAAGCTCGCGACTCAAACTAACCAGAGGCGACTCTGTACAGATTCAATATGCTATACCTCGTACGGGGCAGCGCTGTGTTAATTTGGTAGAAGTATAGACCTGAAATGGACGTACGCCTGCCAGAATGTTGTACAACAAACGACCATTTACTGGAAGCGTTCGAGAAAGGAGAAAAACCAGATAAATAGCCAACGTATAAGAGGGACAGACAATCAGTGCATAAATAGCGAACAGTGTTGTGACACATAAATAACATAAATAAATAGTGAACATAAATATTGTCATATAAGTTCGTTTAAGATATTAGTTTGTTTAAGTGTTTAGTTAATGTAATTAAATTAGTTTAAATTAAATAGCGGTACTATTTCACACATGGAACTCAGAAAAACGTTACAATATAAAATGATTTCGTGTTATTTTGTTTCACCGGGCATATTGCCTGCACACACTAGATGTCGCCAAAAATATCTTGTTGTCAAAATGTAATTATTTGTACTAACCCCTATTTGGTTGATAAAGTTTTATTCGAAAGCCTCTGGAACCATGTTGTCCCATATTTTTAGTATCAGCTTTTAAAAGAATCTTACACCGCCTACACACATATTTTTGTTGCATGGAATGCAAAATACAGTCGTTTAAGGTCATTCGGTGTCTCCATAAATTACGCACAACACGCAGGTCGCAGGCAAAATTCTAAGACGATCGTAGTCGAACATTTGGGAATAGTTTGGCTATCCCTTGTGCGCCTGTAGAATACGTATATGCCCCAGGGCCGAAACAACAATTACACTGTGTATAAAATTACACTTGACTAAAATAAAAGTATAAAAACGTTATGTTTGTCTAGCTTTTTAGATAAGTTAAAGCCTCTACTGGCATAAAACTCTGAAATCTATCCAACCAAAAAAGAAATACTCGTAACTAAAAAATATTCAATTTAAAAGCGTACATAAGTACCTACGAGTATTCTACGTTCAATAGAAAAATTCTGAACATTAAGCGAAACTAAATTAAAGAGTTTCTCAAAACGTTTTGAAGACGGTAATAAAAGCCATTAAAGAGATAACAAGAAACCTCTTTGCCAACAGTGGTATATATACTTTTTGGTATAACAATGGCTTTGAATTGCTCTTTGTTTATATTAAATTAGAAAAGTTTTAAAACATGTACGCAAATAATATTTGAAAGAACTCTTATGCTTCATTTAATTTGCTTCTTTACAATAATTTTGCTTTATAGGATGCTTGAACAGGTCATCAATTTCAACGTAAGTATCTATTCTGAAAATATTTTCCTACTCTAAAGGTTGCGTAATCAGAAACATGGTTTTGTGAAAGGGTTCGATCGCTTTTTAAGGTGATGACCATAGCTGTCCAGGAATTTTTTGTTTCAGGTTTGGGACCAAAAAGAAGTTGTTAGGCCAACATAACTGAAAGTCTTGTTGCTTTATGTAGCAAGCAATTCTTAAACTATACAATAGTTTGTTGCATGCTTTCCAGCTCATTCGAATATATCTATGTTGCATTACCTGTGATGACGTTGTATACGGATTTTGCAGTTCACACTTCTGCTTACATCAATTCACAGGAGCAGTTTTTTGAGTTTCCGTCAATTTATCTGGAACTTATTTCTTTTCGCAAATAAATATTGATGCAAAATCGACTATATTGCAGTCTGCGATATGCCCCTACCTCATCATAGGTCCCATGTCGATCTTGTTTTATAATGTCTCAGACATCATCGATGTGTTTTGGAATCACAACAGATTTTTGTCTACTTTCACGTGATTGAAGACTCACTGATGCACGACCATGACGAACTTCTGCATAGATACCAATTATTGAATACTGCCTTTTGTGATGGTGATTGATTCATTACAAAAAAAAAGTTGACTATAAAGTAAATTTAGAATTTATTGTAGCGTCTGCAAATAATCATCATCATCAGCCGCACGCCAATCAGCAGGTGAAAACGAAAAATATATCTGAGTATCATCAGCGTACATGTGTACTAAGCACTTTTTTACAGAGTTGACCAAATTAGCCGTGTATAAGCTGAACTCGCGAATATCATTCCGTCATGAGGGATCTAAAGGTGTATCTTCAAATTGTGACCTATTATTATTGTTATTTTTACATTCGGTTGCCGAAATCGACTGGAGCGGCCTATCTTCAGTGATGTCGATTCTCCCTCTGTCTGTACCCCCAAGCTGGATCTTCACTAAAACAATGTTTCGTCATATCCTTTCAATGATTAAGTCGATTTATCTCATTTTTTTATAAAAGTGTGTACTGATGCCTGGCAACTAACTGACATATTCAGAATTGAGAAAATCCAGGTCCGTCTTCGAGAAAATTTGTGGGACTGCTTCATATTCAACACTTCACCCTGTATACGATTTTTCAAAAATCTGATATAATTTTTTCAGAGGACATAAATAGACAGTTAGACCTGGATATTTGAATTTTTTGTTACACTCACCTCACATTTCCAATTAAAGATTTATTTTAGAGCGAAATTGAAAACTGGCAATAATGAAGTATCCTACTGTATAATAATGTTTAGTTATTAAAAAGAAATCTTCAAAATAGACAGAAACGCCACACACTGTTCTCCAGTATGGTAAATACCATAATTTGAATTGATTTACAGGGCCGGATTTAAAAATCTGGTTCATCCCATTAATTCACCCTGTATGTAACTTTTTCCCCCGTAATAGATAAAAAACAGATAAAAAATGTTTGTAATAATCTAGTTTTCTTATTTGTTTGAGGAAAACTCATGTGTCTAATTATTTTAATCGGAATGAAATGAACAAGCCAGGGAAATGTTTATTCATAAATTAAGAAATAAAATAAAAAACTATTACCAAACAATAAAACAGTTTTAACAATGTGGAACAAAGTAAAAAACAATTTATCAAGCATTACGATTATAAAACACAACAGCTCATTAACGCAGAATTTTTCACTATTGCAATATTATCAGAAATGACCTACTGACAATCAGAAAATCCATTACATATTTAAACGTTCGTCAAGAAAAGTGTATTAAGGAAGATGGATTACATTTTGAACATCTTTTATAATCGTAATGTTTATTAAATTGTTTTTTACTTTGTTCCACAATGTTAAAACTGTTTTATTGTTTGGTTATTGTTTTTTATTTTATTTCTTAATTTATGAATAAACATTTCCCTGGCTTGTTCATTTCATTCCGATTAAAATAATTAGACACATGAGTTTTCCTCAAACAAATAAGAAAACTAGGTTATTAGAAACATTTTTTATCTGTCTTCTGTCTATTACGGGTGGAAAAAGTAACATACAGGGTGAATTATTGGGATGAACCAGATATGCCAGATTTTTAAATCCGGCCCTGTAAATCAATTCAAATTATGGTATTTACCATACTGGAGCACAGTGTGTGTCGTTTCTGTCTATTTTGAAGATTTCTTTTTAATAACTACACATTATTATACAGTAAGATACATCATTATTGCCAATTTTCAAATTGGCTCTAAAATAAATCTTTAATTGGAAATGTGAGGTGAGTGTAACAAAAAATTCAAATACCCAGGTCTAACTGTCTATTTATGGCCTCTGAAAAAATTATATCAGATTTTTGAAAAATCATATACAGGGTGAAGTGTTGAATATGAAGCAGTCCCACAAATTTTCTCAAAGACGGACCTGGATTTTCTCAATTCTGAATACGTCAGTTAGTTGCCAGGCACCAATACACACTTTTATATAAAAATGAGACAAATCGACTTAATCATTGAAAAGATATGATGAAACATTGTTTTGGCGAATATCCATAATTCACCCTGTATATAAATAATGAAAATAAGGAGACAGTTTTTAATGGTCATTTGATGATCCCCTAATGTGCCTCTACTTATGGTAGAAGTATGTACAGTTCCTCGTGTCTCACCCTATATATGCAAAGCAAATAATATTCAACAACCTGTCAATCTGTAATTCATTAATTTTATTTAGTTTGTTATCTTTATGTAAATATAATCAAAAACAAATCAGTGACAATTATATATGAAATGCAAAACTATGTACTGCAATGTAGTACTGTAAATGGTAGAAACATTTCCAAAAATACCAAATTATTCATTAATAGAAGTTGGAAATTTTATGACGAGCTTTTTTTTATATATATTATTGCTTTTGTCTTTTATGTCGTTCAACTTTTAATTAAACTGTGCTTTCGTTAGAGTTAACGAGCATGTTACAATTTAGAAAGGAATAAAAACTGTTCAGTTTGTTTTGAAGTTTCAAGTATAGAAAAAAAATCACACACAAACAATCAAAAACAACCGCAGCATCACCCTAAGCGTTAAAGTTATTTATACAGCGTTCTGAGAGATGCAATTAGCAGTCAAGGATGCGTAAGTTTACCCCAATGAGTTTGTTCTAGACTTTATGGCACCAGTTGGCGATAAACTCTTTATAAATGTGACATTGGTCAAAGCAATTTAGGGCTCTACAAAATCCTATTATGGAAGTTATGGATCTTTTCATGATATTTATAGCGGGTCGCCATTAATTATTATATATGGTATTTTTAAATCAAGAAAAATAGGTGATTCATTTAGTATAAATACAAGACATGAAAGAAAAGTAAACAAAATACAATTTTCTGCAGAACCAAATAATATCTAACAGTATGTAGTGACCATTTTTATAGTTTTTCGAATATTCTTTATTTACCCCAAAAGGAAAGTATTTTTAAATCTAACCTAAATATATGAGAATTGCCTCCAAAAAAATTGAAGTAAACCTAAAGCTTGTTTTGTAAATATAACATAAAAAATTCAACTTAATATTTAATAAAAGGTTACTTAATAACTCTAATCGGGGTTTTGGATAAGAATAATTATATATTTTTTGTGTGTTTGGCGTCAGAAACTAGTCTATTAGCCACAGATTTTTAGAAAAGTTTAAATTGTTTTATATGCTCTTATATGTTCAATTTGCATGTCTTAAGGAAGTTGATCGTAGACGGTTTTCTTATGGCTGGCAATCAGTTCACCTAAGTTTATGGGTAATTGAAATCTTTAGCCGATAATATCTTTAAGGAAATTATAAATAACGTTTTTGTTTAGGAGAAAAAAATATGATTAAGATCACCCTCCATATTATTACAATCGCAAACAATATTATATTATTTCGTTTAAATTTTAAATGGTTTTAAATTACTCGTATTAATGAAGCGCTTTTTTAGCGCATTCACAATATACTTTCCCTGGGCGGGAAAGTAAAAAGTGGGAATCTCTCTTCTTTCGGGCCGTGCCTGTCTTCAAGCGTGGGCTATTTCCATGACAACTTGGCTGAATTGGTCTCTATCTGTCGCTACTGGGAACAGTTGTTCTACTCCCAGTCCGGTCCAATTTCTAATATTTCGCAGCCACGATAGTTTTTTGCGACCAATCCATCTTCTGCCCTCAACCTTTCCTTGAATGATGAGGCGAGGAATGTACTCGTATTTGGTACCTCGCATTATATGCGAATAACAAAATGAAAAGAGAAGATTTTTTGATGGCAATGTTCCGCTATCTAAATGATGTGATTTAGTATCGCGTGTGGCCTCCAGCAGCAAGAATGAAATCTTGGCATCTTCTTGGCATTCTTCTCAGGAGTCTTCGAATGTGTTGCTGTGGTATACTGTTCCACTCTTCGACTACGGCTTTTGTTAGTTGCTGATGGGTTGGGGTGGATTTGGACGACGTCGAATACGTCTGTCCAATATATCTCATAAGTATTTTAAAGAAGTAGTCCATGATAAAGTGCAATTGGAAATATTGAAAATAATGCAATAATAATAATAATAATAAAAATTCTGATTCGTTACGCAGATCATATATTTTTGATGAGGTATATTATATCTTGTTGGGAAAGTTTTGGGGCGACACAACCGATTTTTTATACTTGTTGTGGAATATTAAACATATCTCGAATAAATGACCATAATCACGTTTATTTTTTAACAAATCACTAAAATAAAATGAAAAATATAATTTTCATTTGTTAAGAACAGCAAGCCAAAAAGTTACAGGGTTATCCAAAAGTTTTGCTTTAATTTTTCTAGAGTTTGAATGAAAATTAATTGCTGTTTCAAAGTTACCTAATCTGAGCAATTTTCACAAAATACTATGTACTTATTACATACCTATATTTTTTAAGTCACCATATGTAATAATGCACTTCCATTGGAATAGTCACAATAATTGTAATTTCGTTTTCCGAAAACGTGTTCCTATTAGCTCTGTCAATATTGCAAAATTTAAGCTCCGAAAGTTGGATGAAATTTAATTTTTCATGAAAAATGTAGTACACCTGCAACATTTTGTTAAAAAATCAATTACATGGCTTACCAATTTTTAGTTATGTACAGACTCTGTGTACAGTGTGCCCCAGATTAACGTATAACCATTTAATATGAATTTTTTGGTTTGTATAAATACATAGCGACAAGCAAAAATGCGTCGGAATATCTCGAACATGTGACTAATCACTAGTGAAGTATGGGCAAGAAGTTCAAGTTAATGTTCAATTATCAATAGGGAGGCAGGTGACGTGTATCTGCATCTCAAGTAAAGACAATTTTAATCACCTTTTATACATTTAAATTGTTTTGTTTATTCAATACCATGGATTAGGTTGCGAAACATTGTAAATACATTTATTTTGGTATTGACGATCTAAAACCGAACGCTTGAGCACCACCGGCCGAAGCGTTGCTGATATCCCAATATCTCGGTGATGCTGACAGACGGAAAAGTTGGTCTGCTGCTGGCTTACCGCGTGTTTTATTTATTCCTGCTTTATTTTATCGTTGTAACTTTACTTCTGGTGTATGTATGGGCCTTCCTGCGCGTGCGGTGGGGTATATGGTTTACAAATATCTGCCGGATATATCTCAATGTGCTTAAAGGCAGGTAGTAATGTAGATGGGAACGAATATGGTACTGAACGAGCAGATAATAAGAGCAAAACGATATCGTCAGTATTTTGTTGACCCATGCCTCAATCTGGTTCAACAAAATTAAACTGAGGCCCTGCTAATTTAAATAAAATCCCGTTATAATTACTTATGTCCGCTATGTCACAAAATTATTTATGTTATTGTAAATAAACTTAAAATGTAAGATGATTTCATCAAAACAAAATATTGTAAATATTTTAATTATTATACCAACAATTTATATTAGTTAAGTGTGAAGTATATTCGCAAGGTCAATTGGTAGGAGTTCCAATACGGTTGTGTGGAAATATTTAATACATTTGCAAAACTATATAATATGTATTGAGAACCAAAAAGCCATCAAATATTTAGTTTTAAAATCTTAAACATGTTTATCTTAATATTTATGTTCGGTAAACGGTACTTTCATGTTACTCCGGCTAACTACAGCTTTCTAGAAATATTACTCATAATTCATTATTGTAACGAATACAGCCTAAAAAAACATTTATTTGTCATAAACAGCAAAATTAAAAAAATTAAGGTACCTTCATGAAAAGCATCCCAAAGATAGACGAATTTGACTACCAGCAAATACAATCGTAACCATGAGTTTAAGTTCGTTAAGCCGGGTCCACACCAAAGCAACGAACGAAAAACAGAAACTCAAAGTTTCGCAACAAATAAGTAGGAAAGATTTAGGCAACTATTATGTTTTGTTTTTGAGTTGATGGTTTGCCTGCGTTTCTGGCAGCTCGACAAGAAAGAAAACAAAAAAATAAATTTGTAAAATTGCGCAGCAGAATAGCTGATAAAGTGAAATAGAGCCAGTTAGAGAAGCTAGATTGGGATGCGACCCCCTTGTAATTCTGAATTTCGAATACGCCAAATTGTCATGCAAATTTACATCACAAATTTGACTAAAAATATTTGTCGGTAGTTGTTTTAATTTTCCTATAGACATCGACTTTTTTTGTTAATGTAGACTGCAGTTGACAGTTGACAATTTGTTTCTGTTTTCGAAAAATTGCGGTTTTGTGGTGTTGCTTTTATTGTTGGTGTGGTTCCGGCTTTAGATTTCACATTGTTAGAAGGATTAAAATACAACATTTGGAAGAACTGAAAATCTCCCTCTGAGCATTATATTTTCTTGATTGGTTTTGTATTGTTATTTACAGCGAAAAAAAATGACGCTTGTCTATAGTCAAGGTTTAATTCTGTGGATATTTGATAAATTCTATTATGAGTCGGGAAAGTAAAAATGAAATTTATCCCGTTGCAGCTGAAATTCAGCAATGTCGAAAAACAACAATTAATAATTACAACAAAATAGCGTAATAAACAAATCCGCTCACGAAGACTAGCTATTGATAAAAAAGCTCGGGAAAGTAAAATACATGCTAGGTAAAGTTTATTTAATGTTACCCGAAAATGAGGATTCTGCCAGGTACTGATCACAACCAGGGCATTTCATAGTATCTTGTTATTGAGCGTTGACTTGATGAGCGTACCTGCATATTTGTAAAACACCGAGAGACGAATGATCCAACAAGTCAGATATATAGGCGATCAAGAAGTTGCTTAATCACAATGAGTATTTTAAACGTGCCACATTATGCACTCTGGGCGTATTACCATTTTTATTATCCCGGCTTACTATTTTATTACTGTAGTGTAGAATTTAAAAATAAAAATTTACATGTGCAGTGTCAACGAATAATTTTAAATATGTATGAGTGCCTTAAAAACGAACATGAGGAAGAATATGATTTAAATATCTGTAAAAAAAATAAAAGCTTACTAAATTATCAGTGTCATCTATTTATCGAGTGAGTAGAAATCGAAATGTAATTGAGCTAGTGCAAAAAGAAAACGTATTGGACACAAAATTTTAAACAAATTGATGACGCAGATAGGGACTTCATTCGGCAAATTTTATATAGTTTTAATAAACAAACTAAGGTGTCTACTTTAGATATGGTTTTATACTGTAAAATACCGATTTTGTATCATATCCCATGAGGATGTGGTTATAAAGCCGTAAAATAATTTTCACATATAGGGAATATTTGATAAACCTCTGCATTGATATGAAATAATAAGTATAAAAGATTCAACTAGTGGCGCATAAAATTTATTTCGTTTATTTTCCATTAGTTTTTATTGCCTCCTTATTTTACCGGCTTTATTTAATAAGGCGCACTGTAGTTTATACGACAATAGACTCATTTGTACGTTTCACAATGTGAATAAAGGCACATTTTAGTATGCAAATTGTTTCATCTTATACACTCTGAAGTCCGAACGTTTACAATAAATAATGTTTCTTATAATTCAATTTAAATTTTGCACACTCTTCAAATTACAAGAATTGCTTGTAAGGTATGTGGCATTAGATTGCAAGTGAAATTATGCTTCGCTCAGCTGTTGAATTGAATATACAATTTCAGACCAATCAATGCAATAAGAAAAATAAATAAATAACTTTTACTTCCAATAGTAAATGCTTTGTATTTTCAATTTCTATACTAATAAAACTATACAGTTTGTCCACAAGAAATAAAATCAAAGAAATATGTTATTAGAAAGATAATATTGACTTATCATCAAGATATGGAATTTGTGGAGATGTCTTTTAAAAACCTTATGGCTCAGCCCAATTCAGTAGCAAATGTCGTGATGACACTCTTCTTACTAAAATTGTTTAGTCAATAAGATTGAAGTTACTTCTTGTAATTCCTGGTCAATTTGTATCTTGACTTAAGGTTAATCCGAATACATCTACATCAATTGATTAGTCTTCTTAGACTTGCGGGAGGCAAGCGCAAAAGACTAGATTCTATGATGCTGATCTTAGATTTAGAGGTTTCTTGGTGCTTCGGCACTATGTGTTTAACTTTGCTATTATGGTGTTCAACCTTATTGTAAGATAATTATTTTATATACTTACATAATATTCTTTATGAAATAATTAGTGACAACAAGATGTTTTTGACGACATCTAGTGTGAGCAGGCAATATGCACGGTGGAACACAAAAGATGTTCCCTATGTATAAGTACAAAAATAATACAGGTGATAGAACAGTGAATTTTAAGGAAAAAAGCTTTTATAAACATAGGTCCGCAAACGCATTGTAACCAAGATACAGGGCGCTCAAAATTAGCCCTTGATTATGGTTTTTGTGAATATGAACGAAACGATTTTAGATTCATCAATGAAATTTTACACAAGGATTTCCAAAATTATAGTCATGAGCGTATCAAACTTTTTGTCCTGTAATATTTCACTTTTTGAGTTCATATTAATAAATAATAATAAATGAAAAACAATTTCGTGACATAGCGGACCAAATTATTTTTTATATTTACGGACACAAATTCATTTTATAATACAAAAATAAAATTGTAATTTGCTTAAAAAAGGTCCTCTTCTTTTATTTTGATAAAATGCTTAGTTTTTGAGTAAATTGAGTTTAAAAATTTACTTAATAATGCACAAAAAAATATTATCTACATAATTTGAAAATTTGCGTGTTCCATCGTGGATTACCATGAAACGCATTGTTTAGAAAAATAAAAAACAATTTTTAAGTAAACTGTTTTCTAAAGAAGTAGTCCATGTTGAAGTGGAGTAGAACAATTATATATTCTTGAAATAAAAGTGTACCTCCGCACAATAAATTTTAATAGATATTTCTAAAAAAGTTTTTTACATATTTTATTTATTTTTAAGTTTCGACAGCTAAGGTCATTTCTATCTAGATCTCAGTTCATTACTGTATACTATGCTCTGGTTCAATCTCTGTTGCAGTACGGAATTGCTGGTTGGGGTGGTGCTTACAATGTGCATGTGAAGCCGCTAGAGATTCAAAAACTGTTACTTAAAATCATCTTCAATAGGGCTAAATTGTTTTCAACTGAATTATTGTTCAAAGAGAGTGGAATATTTTGTTTGAGACAATTATATTTTTATAGAATTATTTTGCTACAACAAAAAAAAACGACATACGTTAATTTCTATTGATCACCATCACAATACAAGGCATAAGAAAGAAAAACAGTTTGCTCAACTAAAAGCTTCTAAAAGAAAAGGGCAACGTTCTTTTAATTTCTTGTCACCGAGAATATATTCCAATATTCCTGTAAATATAAGAAATATTGAAAATATATTTCATTTCAAAAGAAAAATAAAAACATGGGTTTCGGATTGTTCCTCAAGGTTAAATAAATTATTAAATTGAAGTGCAGTTGTCGAGTGTGCTGGTTCTATTGTTTTTTATTTTATTGTTTTTGATTTTTTGTGTCTAAAGGTAATAGGGAATTGTTTTGTATCATGACTCATGAATAAGTGTTTATTTTTTTTTTCTTTCGGTTTAGGGTATTACAAAATTTTTAATATTAATACTTATGTTGTGATTAGATCGTATACGAGTGCACGCTTCGAAATGAGTTGATGGCATCCACGCACAAACCATTTTTTGGTTTCAGTGGAGGTATTTCATTTATTTCTGGCTGGCATAAATTGTGTTTACAAGAATGTATATATTATTTGGAAATGAATTATTATTATTATATATATGTCGACGATCACCAAACATGTTTCGCAGCACCAGGCTTCATCATCAGTGGTTATCATTAATTCTTACGAAAAGCTACATTTATTACATGTTTTAACGTTTAGGAAAATTCTATTAACTCACTGTGTGAAAAAAAATTATATTATCATATAGTCATAAAAAATAAACTTTTTGTTATCCGATTTTGGTTAAAAAATTAAAAAAACTCTTATTATTACTCATAATATGAGCTATGATAGTCATCTAACATTTTCTTTTTATAAATCATTGGAAAAGATTTTTTAATTTTATGAAACACGTTTCAATTGATTGCACTCTCACACAGCGCTGATGATGCAGCCTGGTGCTGCGAAACATGTTTGGTGATCTTCGACATTTGTAAAAAAGTTTTTTAGATATATCTATTAAAATTTATTGTGTGGAGGTAGACTTTTATTTCAAGAATATATAAACTGTTTTCATTTTTCGTTCATATTGTCATCTAATTGAAATTAAAAATAATTAGATTTTATAATTTGCGTGCAGAAAATGAGAAGCGGGAAAAACGTAAAGAATTTAATTAACTAATAAACAGACAATAATAAAAAAATTAAAACTAAATTTACTAGAATAACACTACAAGAAGAACTCTTCAAAAGTATCACACATTTTTTCTATGCAAATCTCACATCTTCGTGGAATAGACCACCGTACATTGCGCAGCATAAAAGGTGTGATGCTTTTGGAAGCATTCTGAATTCGCTGTGTAAGATCTTCAAGCGACCCCACTGGAGTTTTGTAAACACAATTTTGTATGTACCCCAAACAGAAAAATCTAATGGGGTTATATCAGGAGAGCGGGGTGGCCCCTCAATTATAATAATAATAATCTTTATTGGCCATTAATCAATATAAAATATATACATTGGCATAAATATACGAATAATTTGTATGGAACATGTCACATTGTAATAAATAAAATCTTAAACGCTATCATCACAACGACAAAAAAAAACAGAAATAGAGATTAAACGCATGACGCATCCAGCAGCGCAATTCACGTCATACTAGAGCCAAACTGAACAAACTCTTGCAGAGTATAAAAACAATTTTCAACTAGAAATAATTTCAGTCTGCTCTTAAAAACATTTTCAGATGCTGAGTTTTTGATAGAAGGGGGCAACATGTTAAAATAGCTTATGCCAGAATAATACGGCGACTTCCTGTAATACTCATGATAGTGCCTAGGTAATAGTAGTTGGTTCACTGGAAACAAAGCTCGATTCTTAAATATATAAGGAAGTAATTTAAAGAGATAAATGCAGGCTACTGTTAGCATCCTTTCACTTTTAAAAGTGCCCCGACAAGAGAAGGCGAATGGCAGACCAAAGATGGTCCGCAATATCCGCTTCTGAATCACAAACACCCCACTCACCTCACAAGACCTGCCCCAGGATACTATATTATATGAAATCGCAGAGTAAACAAGAGAATAATATACTGTTATTAGGGCTGCAGTATTCATATGACCCATCAGAGAATAAATTAAGTACGCCTGTTGGGATAGCTTTCCACATACGACATCTAGGTGATGTAGCCAAGTCAATTTCTCATCAACAGTCATACCCAAGATCTTTACAGACTGTGACCAGGGCAAGATGCTGCTCCCAAACTGTATATCGAAGTCTAGTGATGATTTATATCTGCTGTTAAATTGAAGCAGAACTGTTTTATCATGGTTAACCATCAATCGGTTATCATGGCATCACGAATCAAATGAAATCTTTCCTTGAAGAATTTTAGGGTCCCTGTCCGTTATAATTAAAGATGTATCATCCGCGTACATAAATGGTCTTGCAAAGGTAAGCCGCTGAGGCAAGTCACTAACAAATAAAAGGAAAATAAGGGGGCCCAGGACACTTCCCTGAGGAGTGCCGATATTAATGTCCTCATAATCAGATAACTCTGAGTCTAGCCTGGCACGAAATCTACGCCGATTCAATATTGACGTTTTCCCTAACACCCATACTGCATAGCTTGGTCGACACAAACTGCTTATCAACGGTATCAAATGCCTTTGATAGGTCAAAGAATAAGGCAACAACACCAGTACGGTCCTGGATATATTGGACAAAGTCAGTGATGCATGTTTCCGTTGAAAACCCCTTCCGAAAACCATGCTGACAATCCGTTAAAACTTGAGTGGCAGTTAAAAAATTAAAAATCTGGTTCGACATGACCCTCTCAAAAATCTTAGAAATTACACTCAATAAAGCTATGGGCCTGTAGTTTTCAGTATCCGTACTGTCGCCCTTTTTATAAACAGGGATGACAACTGCGTTCTTAAGTTCTGTTGGGAAAACACCGCTCGAAACGGAACTGTTGACCAGCTCACCCAGAATCGGCGCAAACTCGTCGATACAATTTTTTATCAGAAAAAGGGGTAATTGATCTTCCCCTGTTGATCGTTTATTAGGTAAGTTATTAATAACCGATCTAATATCCATGTCACTGACCGGTACGAAAAACATACTTCTAGGGTTGTTTTCACATGTTGTACAGTGCCGATTTAAACTTCTCTCCACAATGGCACCATAGTACTGCGCAAAAACACGTGTCACCGCCAAAGGTTGGGAGACCAGGTCACCAGTCTGATCTCTCACTTCAGCTGTTATGCCATTGGTTCGACTCTTCCCGGTGATAGTCTTAAAGGTATTCCAGATTGTCCTCGATTTATTAGAAGATGCAAGCAAACTCTGATTAAAATTAAAATTAAAATAGGATAACTTTCGTTAAGCCAATCGCTTACAACGTATATACTTTTTATTTTGGTCAGTTCGGAGATCTGTCGTGCGTAGATCATTGTCGATTTCTAAGAAATCTTCAAGTAAAAAATCTGCATCGACGGTAGCAGATTTTTGTAGAATACCCCATTGTTTTTTTAAGGTAGCGAGATCGATTTCGTCTTCTTACCGAATTTTTCTTAGTAAAACCTGCTTTAGAAAAGCAGTTTTTGATAGTTTTCTGAAAAATATTTTCAATCTATAATTGAACGGCTTCGGTTATACACTCTTTAAGGGTAATCAATTTTTGGACTGGAAGGTTGTTATCAATCGCGTTAACAATTTTGTGAACAATTCTGTTTCGGTGATGATGTTTTATGCTTTTCATAAAATCCTGGTCCATAGGTTGCAATTTAGAGGTCATGTTTGGTGGAGAAAAGGTCAGTTCAATATTCGTTAATATTTTACTTACACTAACTGGATGTGCAGGACAATTATTGTATATAAGCATCACAATCTTTCGCTGTTGGCTTTTCATTTTCGTGTCTAGTTCATTAATCCATCTTTTGAAAATCGCAGAAGTCACCCATGCCTTTTTATTATTGGCGTAATTTGACTCCTTTTAAACATCGGGGATTTTTGCTTTTACCTATACGTAGTAATTTCAGTTTTTCTGTGTTAGCCTTTCTTGAATTGTTTTAACACCAAAACATTTATCACTTTTAAAAGCGAAAGTTTTATTTGGCAAACATTTAAAAAACAAACCGGTTTCATCACAATTGAAAACCTTATTTGGCTCGTACTTTTTCAATGCATTTTTTAAAACAGTTTTAGTCCAAATGTCACAGTTCCCCTGACTAACGCTTGCACTCTCGCTAGACACCGTTTTGAAAACAATCGCATTGCGAGTCTCTCAAGCACTCAATCGCCCTTCACTAGCTTGAAAATTAACGCAGTTAAATTCTTTAGCAAATTGTAGAGCCTTTTGCTTTATTAAATTTCCCAATTTTGGTACGTTTTGATGCGTACGTGCCACTTGAAACCACCGTAAAACTGCTTCATTCACATCCTCGCAAGAACACGACCGTACTCGTTTTCGACTGCTTGGAACATTAGTTTTCTTGATGATAGTTTCGCGAGTTTTTACTGTCACAGATACACAACTTGGGGAAACACCGAATTTTGCAACAACATCAATTTTTTTGCAGCGTTTATCCTTCCTCCAAAACTTTAATTTTCTCAGCTAAACTTTTAAACAAACACGGACATTGGACTTGGACATTTTACTTGATTCTACAAAAACCAACTGAACCTAAATTTGCGATTTACTAGGCCTCCACTATAAAATGGGTTAGGAAGGAAGAAATCTACCTGCTTTATTGCCTACCATTAGGCGTTATCAACGCGTTAAGAATATTTTCAAAATCATGCGATACAAAAATGTAAATGGGAATCCCGAAAAGGCCAAGATCTCAATAAATGCATACAAATTTATACATAAAAGTCCGGCAAAAATTATATAGAGTGCTACTCATTTTAAAGATTTACTATATGCAGGGTTTTTTTACATTAAATTTCATTAAAATATTCTTGGCAAAATTGCACTGTAATGTGAAACTAGAGTTCACTATAAACAGTGTCCACCAGTAAACTCTCAATAATGTTTTTTCGACACAATGCATTCCATGGCAATCCAAGATTGCGTACATAAATTTTTATATAAGTGATATTTCTAATATTAATTATTAAGTAAATTTTATACTCAATTTACTCAAAAACTAAGCATTTCCTCACAATAAAAAACATACGACTTTTTTAAGCAAATTACAATTTTTTTTATTAATGTGAACTCAAAAAGTTAAATATTCCAGCGACAAAAAATTTGGTGCGCTATTTCCCACCCCCTCTAGTTTGATACGCTCATGACTATCAGTTTGCAAATCCTTTTGGTTTGACTTATTACAAATTAAAAATCAAATACTTACATGTGTAAACTTTCATTGATATATCGTTTCGTGAATATTCACAAAAAAAAACTATAGTCAGGGGCTAATTTTCAATGCCCTGTATCTTTGTTACAAGCCCGTATTTTGTTTACGATGTAAATGTTGATTGTATTTTATTAAGTAGTGATGAAATATTGCACATTGATGACTAATATATAATTATTTTTCATGTTCATTGCAACTTCTGAGCGACCCTGTACTGAATAATAGCATTGTGAAAACCCCAGAAGAAATGTAACTTATTTTAATTTAGGTACTGTATATTTAAAAAAGCAAGTTCCCTCTTAGTTTTACACTATAATATATTTGTTTACGATCACTAATTCGTGATGCAATTAGTATAAATTTATTTAACATTTATTCTTCAATGATAGGTATAGTATTAGTAGTTTTCTCAATGTAAACGACTATCTACGAGGGTGGTATGGTAATTAATAAGAATGTAAATGAAACCATTATTTTGTTTAATTTTTTAAATTTTAGGACGAATCACTTTTCCAAAACTCTGTCAAACTTCTTCAAACCTTCAAATAAATATGATGTCGCGGAACATGCAAAATAATCACCGTGGCTTTATGCTAATATAACAATTATTAAAAAAAAAACTGCGTGAAATCAATAAAGTTAAAAATGATGGTTGATCAAGATGAAGTAGAAATTGTAAAGAATAAGACTACGATTTTCTGGCCTTAAAATTGTTAATGGGAAAAAGGTGCAAGTCACTTTTGTTGGAAACTTTGGTAAAAAAAAAACAATGACTAGGTAGGTATGTTAAATTAAAAATATAGATCGGTAAATCACCTCAGGAGACATACAGGTAGGACTAAGAAAAATTGTTAAAAACATCACCCCCAATATTTAGACAAACGCTAATTGATAGTCACTTAGTTTAGTTCCTTAGAAATTCTCAGAAGCTAAAAACCATAAAATCTGTTGATTCTCAGGTTAGGAAAATCTTAATATTTGCTATACTTATTTCCCTTAAATAAACAAACAACTATCTGTAAAAATATAACTTACATTTTCAATGAGTAGAGAAATTACAGCGGACAACAAATTATTATAGTAATCGACACCGATAGGTAAATGAAGAGTTTATAAATCTATACGCAACAGGTTACAGAATTCAACATGCATTTATGGTTAGGTAGTTATTTCTAGATAACAACATCTATTACTAATGAATCCGATGGATATTTAAACCAAAAAAGGTGAAAAAACTTAACGCTCAATGCTATGTAATTATGTTACAACAAACCTGATATTTTAACATCATCGTTATTAAAAACCAGCCATAACGAGAAAAAGTGATCGACTTTATGGTTAGCTGTGACTTGTCCATCAATTCCAGTTGTATTTGGTAGAAGTTGTATGGTGGCATTAACACCTGTCAACACCAAAAACCCGACAGTGACGACGGCGAAGACGCCGGTCGTCTTCCGACCATCGGCAGTCATAACGTTTTGCTAACACCGTGTTATACGAACGAAGCGCGAAAATAGACTGAAATTTGTTGTCAGTGTTTGTACGATACTTGTAGCGGTCGGCGCGGCTGCAAAATGGATATGCGAACTCCACACGATAACCAGGGTGAACAAAGTTAGGTTTTTGAAGGCGCGTTAGGTATCAGTTTTTGATCAGGCGAGATAACTGAAATTGAATTTATATAGAAAACACAATTCGCCAATAATTTCATGGCTTATAAAGAAATATATATGGTATGAATTGTTTTTGTATTTCTTTCATGTTAATAAGGAATTGCAAGTCTCTTTTTTGATTGCGTATTCACTTTGGAGTTATGGCGATGACAGAAGCCTTGTCCTTGTATCATAATACCATTTTAGGTATTGTTTATGCAATACTTTAATTTATAATTATTAATTTAAATATATTATTTCTGGTCATTGAGATTAATGGTTTAAATTATACAGTGAGGATCAAAAGTCACCCATAAATTTGATAAGATTTGAAGGACAAATGTTTGGAAGAGACACTCATACAAGTCACTTTTGGTTTTAAATTGCCGTTTTTGACGTAACAGAAAAATATACATGGTTGATCGTGTGTTAATTCTGCTCTACTATAGTAGTTTCACTTTTCACTATTTATGTTTTTCCTAATTCCTTCTCACGTTGGAATTGGAGCTCGACCAGCTCTAAGAATAATTTTTACGACAAGGCAAGTGCGTGTGTGCAATAATTTTATTATCACTCTTATAACTGACGTGACACTTAACAATTAAAGATTTTTATGAGTTGACTAAGAAGGTTAATTATGCAATTACGTTTATCAGCTACACGATCGATCCTGTATACTTTTCTGTAACGTCAAAAAACGGATATATGTGAGGGTCTCTTCCAAAACAATGTCCTTCAAATTTTATTGAATTTATGTGTGACTTTTGGTCATCACTGTATATTATTTAAATGAGTGTATATTTGTTTCAATTTAGCTAGAAATTAAAGTTTAACCAGCTGTAAACGAATTCTAATCTTAAATATTTAATGTTGTGGTATAAAAACACGGCAATTTAGTTTGCATGGGGTCAGGTCTCATATTGAGAGTGTTACCTACCTTTGTAATTATTACTTCTTGAGGGATATCTTACTGGTAAGTTGAATGGGACCGAATTAAGTTCGTCTATAATTTAGTATATCCGTTTAAAAGCAAAATTAATATAAAGAATTCTATATACTTTTAGAATTAAATATTTTTAATATGTACTTTTACCTCCGAATGGATTGGCAAAAGTAAAAGTGTAATTCGATGCAATATGCAGTGATGATAGGGGACACTTATTATCGAAAACATTGAAAAAAGTTAAGCTTAGAATTAATCGTTTAATAAAAACATAATTAATATATTAGAAAAGAACTAGTTAAACGCACTAAAATAACATAAAATTTTATTATTTAAAAACTGATGCAAACTTTAGACTGTTGGAGCGAAAAATAAAACTTTAATTCGTATTTTAGAATTTGATTACTTGAATATTAGAAATTAGGAAATTTAGTCCAGGGAAGTTGGCGGTTGTGAAAAAAAAAATCCCAAACAGGATGATATTTTCTGGGTTACTTGGGAACTGAATCCTGAGTATAAAACCAAGAAATCACACTCGAACCCCTGGCACGTTTTGCGCTATAGGGGTGATTTCATAAACATTTTTTTAGATCAAAATAGCCTTTATAACAGTTATAGAGGATCGAAAGCTGAGCAATTTTGCCATATAATTTTCGGTTGCCGCTCTAATATTTAACGAGTTACGGCATCAAATGACGAGAATTCTGCTGACAACAGGGGTGGTTTTGTAAAGATTTAAAAAAAATAGCTTAATAAAAGTTTTAAAGGCTGATCAACTTTCTCTTATAATTTTTTTTCCAGCATTACTACTTATCGAGTTATACCATTCTCTTTTACAAACATTCCGAAGACCGCAGAGTAGGTCTAGTAAAAATGTTTTTACAAAGCAATGATCTTAATAAAATTGAATATCTCCTACAAGTTTGCTTTACGATTTTTTGTTTTTATTATCTCTAGGATCTCCATGAAAATCAAAAAGTCAATATAATCGTCCTCGATTCGGTACGGTAGGTCCAGGTGAATGAATCTCTTCCATGACGTCGTCCGGATCGATTATTGAACTGTTGAATCAAACTGAATTGAACTGTCATCATGTGTGCGTGGTATACGCTTTTCATTCCCGTCTTCCATATCGTCATCATCGCTGTCATTATGAAGTGCACGTCACGGCAATGGTTATGCATTATCACAGGTACCGCCAGCGCAGTGTTTGCACATTACTTTGCATCGCAAACCTGCTTAATGGTAACCACAAGCTGCTCTACAAGGTGTTCCGCCTAGGCATGGTATAAGGTTAGCCCTGCTTTTTTATTCCTGGAAGGCATCCACCCTTGTCGTTCCTTTTGCCATCTCCAGTCTTCTGGATCCAGATAATTTCCAAGACACATCTGTACTTGGCAATTATGTCAGCTATTTGACAATAGTATGACAGTAGGCATATTGGAAAACCGTCATAGCATTCGACAGCGCTATCTCTTAGTCCGGGTACAAGTTTAACTTGGCATTTTTTTCACATATATTGCTTTGTAACTCGTTAAATATTAGAGCTGATTTTTTTATAAAGCAAACTTGTGGATCATTAAGTTCATTTTTTAGTAAAGAAAATATTTACAAAACCGACGCTGTTGCCAGCAGAATTCTCGTCATTTGATGCCGTTACTCGTTAAGTACTAGACCTGCAAAAAAAATCAAAGTTGTTCAGTTTGCGAAAAAATGTTTATGAAACCACCCCCATAGCGCAAAACATATCAGAGGTTCGAGTGTGATTTTCTGGTTCTATACTGAAGAGGCAGTCCTCAAGCAACCCTGAAAATATCAACCTGTTTGAAAATGTTTTTTGGGAAGCCGAGTAGGTACAACTTCTCTAGACTAATTCTACTTACTTTATTTTTTTGCTTCTAAACTCACTAGTTCTTGCACGTTGATTCGAAACAATTTTATAAAATTAAAGAAGTAATCCATTAGATGCAGTGTAGTGTGGACATAATTTATGGACTAATTAAGTAGTCGAGACGATGATTTTTGTTTTATTGTAATTTTATAAAAGTTTGTAAAACGACATTTTGGTTGAGAGGAACTTTTAATCACAGCTGATATGATGATGAAACATAAAAATACAGCGATTACTTGTTAGCATTAGAAATCACATTTTTTGCTAAATATTTTTATTCTCTATTTGAAAATAATCCAAAAGTGATTCCGAATCGTCGTCAAGCTTGTTACCAAAAAACACATTAGCCGTGACAAACTTCTACTGACGCTACGTGCAACGTAACAAGACACGTTTCAGTTGATATCGAATCACAAAATTTGTGTCTTTTCTTTTTCAACAAATGATTTCAGCAATTGCCACAAATTATAGCATTCTTCGTACACACGAAGTTTGTTGTTGGATGAGCACCTCCTGAACCATACTTTTAGAGCCTTCATTTTAGTTTCAATTTATTCCTCACTAGCCCATTTATGTTCAATTTCCTTTGCGTTACTATTCTGAATGTGCAGTTATTATTTGAACAATCACATTTTTCTTCTAAATATTTTTCTTCTCGATTTAAAAATAATCAAAAATTTAACGAAAAACTCCGAATCGTCGTCAAGCTTGTGACCAGAAACACGCATTAGTCGTGAAAAACTTCTATTCATGGACGCTAGGTACAACGTAACTCTAAGACGCTCTTCAGTTGATATGGGGTCACAAAATTTGTGTCTTTGTTTTCAATTAATCATTTCAGCAATTGCTGCACATTATAGAATTCTACGTACATAAGAAATTTGCTGTTGTTCCGCAGTTGGATCTTCACTTTCTCGTAAGCTCCCTCCTTACCCATACTTTTCGAGCCTTCAATTTCGTTTCGATTTCCTTCCTCATTAGCCCCTTTATGTTCAATTTCCTTTGCGTTACTATTCTGAATGTGCAATTATTATTTGAACAATTGCCCAATTAAAAAAAAAAAGGTCACTCGAGAGCTAAATTATATCAGTTTGATCGAAGTTTCGGTTTCGGCCTCAATAAAATAAAGACTATTATATATATTTGTTATTACAAAGTTTTTACATTGAAAATGTGAGTGAGACTCTGAATGTATCCTTTTTTGTCTGATTGTGGAGTCACTGAATCTCAGGTTTATGGACCATTGTGTACAATACTCAACCTTGCCTTACAATCAAGTAAGTACACGTAATTCTCCTGCGTTTTGGAACTTTTCACGGATGACGCCGGTTTTTAAGAAGGGAGATAAACATGATGTAGGAATTATCGTCCTATTTCAATTCAGTCATGTTTTGCGAAGGTGTTTGAGTTTTTGCTACATGATATATAATGTTAGACGAGAAATTTTAACTGCGCAACATGGTTTCTTCCCGTTTTACATCTACCAATTTATTGGTTTTAACACAGTTTCTGAGTGAACAACTTGATAATGGAGGCTGACCTCCATTATCAAGTTGTTGATGTTATCTATACTGACTTTTCCAAGGCCTTTGACAGACTTGATGGCTAAGTTATGTCGTTTTGGTATATCCAATAGCTTCCTCCTTCCTTTGGGTCATATCAATATGTTGAGTATAGAGGGTTCAGATCTGTCCATATTTTAGTGACTTCAGGGGTACCCCAGGGTTTTGTGTTGGGCCATTGTTGTTTTTGTGCTTAATTAATATAAGTTCATTAAAGTAATCAAGTTTGCCATCCAGACTTTGAATTACAAGTATATTTTCAAAAGGTGTTAATGCTAATAAATCAGAGAGTAATTGTTTATTAATATTTTTCAGCTTTCTTGTTTTAAAAGTTCTTACTTGTTGCTTTGTACTTTGATGAGGTATTTTACAGTAAGTTAAAAGGTGATCAGAAATACTTGCGATATCAATGGCACCACAGTCAAAAACTTCCACTTTTTGGAGATCAGAATGACATCAATTAATGTAGAAGACGAAGTTGTTACTCTTGGAGGACAACTTATTGTCTGTTTCAAGCTGTAGCATTCTAAGCACCTACCAAACTCCACAGTACTCTTGCTGGCAATATCCATCATGTCAACATTTATGTCACCTCCACAGACTATTGGATCATTTCACCCAACATAATTACAAACTGAGTTGTCAAAATCCTTAAAAAAAGAAGCAAAACTGCCAGAAGGAGGTCTATATAAAACTACACAGATCCAATTCAAGCCGCCAGACCCTCCAAAATTCAGTTTAAGCCACAATGACTCCAGAGAGGAGCTTGAATGTTTCTCGAGGACAGAAAATTTAAAGCATGATCTTATGTAGATTCATATCCCTCCACCTCGACCATTGCGATCGTTTCTTACTACCGAATAACCCGGAACACTAATCCGAGAGTCAGAGATGTTTTCGGTTAACCATGTATCAGATACACCAACTAAGTCATAACAATTCTGAAGCACATGGGATTTAAATTCATTCAATCCACTCATGAGAGATCTTACATTAACAAATGAACAATAAATAAAATTATGTTGAGACATATTTTGAATATAAGGATAAATAAAGAATAAGGGAATTAATTCTAGAAATTATGCTATATAAAATTACAAAAAGTTTTATAAATGTTCAACAGAACTCACTATAGAAAAAGTACACGAAAAACTGCAGGTATTAATCAGTAACGGATCTAATTCTAGTAATTTTAGGGCTATACTTAAATTTTTGTCTTTTTCTTTTTAATTTACTCGAAGGACTGCTTTGTACTATATATTGTTTTACCGTAATTTTAATGTTAATGTATTTAGTAATTTTTACCTGTCTTTTAATTGAATTTTTCTACGACTGTCTTTAAATGCCTTTATTATATGTTCAATCATGATTTGCAAATGTAGTACATTGTAATGCTGTTTTTCATTTACCCGTGCGTAATGATATTTCCCTAAGGCACCTAGTGGGAAATATTATTACGCACGGATAAAATTTCCTGGTAATAACAAAAGTAGCGTCAGGCATGAAAAATCACCATAGCAACGCCGACAATACAAACACACCATATTTATAATTAATAATAATTATAATTAAGTATTTCGCGAATATCAAAACAAAAAAACAGTGATACTGAATATAGCTTAACACCGCCTAGACAATTTAATACTTCTAACTTATCGTATTTAGGCTTACGGCAACAGCGGTAAGTTTCGAAAAACAAATATTTTCCTAAAAGTTAATTATGTTAATTTATTCAAAAGCATTAAAACAGTCGTAGAAAAAGTATAGTATGAAACTCACATGAAATGACCATTTACTTCTCGTATGATTTGCAGCACTCGCCTGCGGCTCATACTGCAAACATCATACTCGTAGGAAATATATGTCATTTCATGTTCGTTGCACAATATAGGTACTATTTTATCGATCTGGGCAGTTGTATCTTAAATAAATAAGTAAATTACATAAATTGTAAATCAGGAACCATTGCAACAATTAAAGATAAAGCTGAATTTACTACCGTTCGATTGTTTAGTATAAGCCTTCCATTTTAAACTTGCCATAAAAATTGTGAACTGTATTATAAAATACATACAAAACACATTTGTAAAAATTGCCTTTGAGCTATTATAGAAATGCATAACAACCATTTCAAGTTTTACAAACGAACAAATCATTTTTGTGTTTCATGGTTTTTCTTATGCATAAGTAAAACCTTTTTCACAAGCTGCAAGTGAAACATACACATCTGCTGAAAATAAATTACTTATGTTAGTGCCTACTTTCTGCAAACAAAAATGTTGTTGAGCACTTTATAAGAACTTTTATTATTTATAGCTGTATGATATCTCGTCTCTACATTTAGGTATACACAAAATAATTTTCATATTTCCATTGTCAATTCATTTCGTATTCCACAGACGTAGTAAATTTGTTTCTTGTCAAAATAGTTTTTTCCATCCATGTCAAAAAAGATAGTAATTTTATTAAGAGACAACAATAACTTTCTTTTCGCGGGGATATAATATAGAGCCATGTTCTAGCGTCCATATTTACATATAATCGTGCTGAAAGGCTGAAAAGCCGGATATCCGGAATATATCCTATTATATGAAAGATATTATAGAGGAAAGCAATAGAGCACGCACGTCTTGAGCATATTTTCGCAATATTTATGGTTATATGGTTTTCGTCTATGTTATATTTATTCTTAGATACAGATATAGCCCGTTTCCTAAAGAAAGCATACAAAAAGAGACCAAAACTTGAAATGAGAATAGCTCCCATCTACAAAATGGCTTGTGAAATTTTCATATGAGTAGGTTACTAAGTGGCTCACGACGTACTAATGTATTTCAGTTTTACTATTATTCAAATGAAAATAAGAAAAATATTAAAGTTTTGGGATTTGGGATTTGGGAGGTGACAAAAGACTTTTATTGTTTTTAGTGTGTTGGTTAGAAAAGTTCTAACTATAGAGTTACAAAGTAAGTAGAATATCATGTGGCAATAACTTAAATTAGCGATATCTCTAGTTGTAGGGCAGTAATGCAATAAAATTAATAATGTATGCTCGTTTATTTGGACTTCCTTATTCTTCGTTGCTCCAAAAACAGAGATGCTATCCTATATGAATATTTCAGCCCTTTTAGCCGTCCATACAGCAAACAATCCACTGATAGTCGTGTCGTGTCTCAAAAATACTTGTCGTCGTTCTTCCAGCGAAGTCATGGTCTAAATCAATTCTGTAGATTGATGATTCGTGGTATAATATACACGGTGTTTCAAAAAGCCGCGACAATATTTAAAGGGGTGATTTCTTCGATCATTTTATGAAAAAAATTCCCATAAACATACGTCAGGAAATGCATTGTTTCTAAGATACAAGGTGTTAAAATTTGTTTGTAAATAACGGTTTTGTTTTACTTAAGTCAAATATCTTCTTACCGATTTCTTTGAAATTTGGGAGCGTTGTTGCTAGAAATACAGGGAGCTACATGGCCCTAACTAGACAAAATTATTAAGTCTAGTGATGTTAGGTGAGCAACTTCTTGTATTTTTTTCATGTGTTGCTTCGTTTACGAGATAAAAACTTAAAATATTTTCCAACATACCATAATATTTGCGAATAATCCAACTAAAAATAACATTAACATTTCGAAACAAGATAAAAATAAATAAATAAAATTAACATTTATTCCTAATACAAAAAATTACAAGAATCTTCTCTCCATTGACTGGCGCACTCTCTCAAAAATACCGGGGTCGTTTTTAATCAAATTACTCCCAGCAATAATGCGATTCCTTAGGTCCTCCACATTTTCCACAGCAGCAGCCTAAACTAAGGACTTCAGGTGGCCCCACATAAAATAATCCAGTGAGTTTCAATCCGAGGATCGTGCAGGCCATAAGTGA
Organism: Apoderus coryli; assembly: GCA_911728435.2. Taxonomy (NCBI): domain Eukaryota; kingdom Metazoa; phylum Arthropoda; class Insecta; order Coleoptera; family Attelabidae; genus Apoderus; species Apoderus coryli. The sequence continues at coordinate 7,273,824 of OU452206.1, read as the reverse complement.
GGTCCACCTCGGCCAATCCAGCGATTTCTGGATGTTTCTGCTAAAAACTCACGAGCAACCCGACTAAAATGCGCTGATGCACCATCGTACATAAACCACATTGCATTTCTTATTGCCAATGGTACATTTCCAGAAATCCAGGAAGTATGTGTTCGAGAAAGTCGCGTAGAAATAAGGGTCCAATTAAGTAGTCACCCACAATTTCAATCCAAACGTTCAACGAGAACTGATGTTGAAAATGATCTTCAACACACCATAAATGGATATTCTAACAATTCCTTAGTACATTTCTTGAAAAGCTCGCTTCATCAGTAAACAAAATCAACATGAGTAGTTGAGAAATTTCAACAATTTTGTGCAAAAGCCATTGACAGAATGCCATACGTGCAGGAATATCAAATCAAATGAAATCTTTATTTAATAAGTTTACAAAACTATACACAACCTATACATATTTAGTGTGAAGGAAGTACAAATTAATCCTTATAATATCTGATAGTGCTATCTATGTGACTTAACTTAAAGCTGCAGGTCTGTCTATATGGAAAATTTGTTTTTTGCTGCATCCCAAGGGGTACTTTTCAAGGGGATTTAATGCGGCCACACTATTTTATTAATTAATTATTTACATCTACAAAAGTTCATTTTGTGTGCGACGCAGAGGGAAATATCAACATTTATCCAAATGTCATATAAACTGTGACAGCTACCCCACACAAAAAAATTTCGATATCAATATAGTATATTACATAACATGTGCTGTAAATGATATTTTACGCGAGAGACTAGTTTGCCCACGAGCCGCGAAGCGGCGAGTGAGGCATTAGTCTCGAGCATGGAAAATTATTTACAGCTCGAGTTATGTACTATAGTTTTTCTACGACTTTGCAGAATCAGAATCCATTTCAGAATTAAAATTTAAGCAGAAATACTTAACACCGAAGAAAAGGTAATTATGACATTTAAATATTTGAATGTATTTGACATTTGTGTTTGACATAATAACAAATAAACATCCCCAAAGTGTTATGTAATATTCATTACGAAACACTTTGGTGTTCATTACGTAACACTTATGTAAGATTGAATTTACACGTCACGTTAACAGTTTTGCAATAGACGGCTTAACAAAACAGGAGTAGAAAAAATAATTGTTTGTATTGGAAGCACCTAGCTAACAAACCTTATATGAAAATTTCCTGTCAAAACTGATGCTTAATGATCTAAAAAATAATGCAAATATACTGAACTCCACCTCCAAAGAAGTAGAGATTTTCCGTAGTGTCAAATTATAACATAAATCCATCTGTCATAATAATTAATCAAACAAACCAACGAATTTCAAATTAGAGAGATATGGTAGAATAATAAGTGCAACCAACGAATATCAAAATAGAGAGATATGGTAGTCCTGAAAATGGAGACCTGACAAACCAACGAATTTCAAATTAGAGAGATATGGTATATTATAGGAAGCCATTTTGACGCTTTCGAATATTATCTGCAATTTTGAAGCTATCGAATAATATCTTATAGTATGAAATTTTAAAAGGTTTTTGATTTTGACAAATACGGGGTAACTCAAAAATGTTTCTACTTACTTTCAATATTTTTAGGTACGGTAGAACGAATAGATAGAAAAATTTTCAAATTTTTTTAGTTTTTTAGATTGGTTATGAAATTATTGCACAGGGTGTTTAAACATTTTTCCTATATATTTTTTTAATTTTTTTGATTTTTTTTTTTTAATTTTTTTTTATCACCCTCAATCACTTTTTTCATAGATAAGACTACCACAAAACGACTGGGAAATCCCAAAGGGATTTCTTGTATATTTATATAATTTGTTGTTCTAAGTAATAACAATTTATTGGTTTCTTAAATATTTCAAAATTACAAAATTCACGAATTGAACCACGTAAAGCATTCAACAGTCGTAAACCATCGAAAAACAATGTTCTTGCTAAGAATTCTTTTGTCAAAATTCCACATTGTACCTATGCATTATCGAATCTGAGGGTCCGCTGATGCAACTGCCTGCGTTGTATCACGAACGACCTGAGATATTCAGGTGCTCTCTTGTTAATTATTTTATGCAATAATACAAGACATTATCTTTCAACACCATGCTGAACAGATAGCCACTTAAGAGTGTTTAACATATACTTAATCGGCGTATAAATATTACAGTATAATAAAATTCTCATACACTTATTTTGTAAAATTTGTAATCTATAGATATCGTCTCTTCTGCACGAGATTAAAACGCGACATACAATACGAAAAATGTGGTAAAACAATGGTATTGAAAATCAAGCGCTTCGTCCATGGTCACATACAATAAAAAACTCTACGAAGAAACATACATATAAAATTTACATGCCAATTAAAATTTATTTGTGGTCTAAAATAACACCCAAATACTTCATTTAATTTCACTTTCAATCTGGCATTCATTAATCTCTACTTTATAATTATTACAATTTGCATATCTGCCACAGTGTAGTCTTGTGCCCAGAACCATGTAAATATTTGGTTTTATCAACGTTAATTTTTAGCTTGTTCGTACACAACCAATTATAAAATATGAGCAACTCAGAATTAAGAGTGTTAACTGTGTACAAAAATCTGACCCCAAGACACAAATCAGTGTATCGTCGGCAAATAAACTAATAAAAGTGCTTATGAATATCATGTATGTACAATAAATCGAGCAATGGCCCAAGAACACTTCCCTGAGGTACACCATATGCGCTGACAAGTTTAAAAGAAATCGGCAAAGGGATATTTTACTTAAAAACCGTTATTTACAAAAAAAAACTTTAACATTTTAATCTTGCATTTCCGGACGTATGTTTATATGGGAACTTTTTGTCATAAAATGACCTGAGAAATGACCCCCTTAAATATTTCCGCGCCTTTTCGAAACACCCCGTATATTAGGTATATTATATTGTGGTTTTGTTTATTTCCGCATGTCCACTGCGTATTTTTTGTGAAATGCTCGTAATACTTCGGGAAACTATTTGATCTCCACACAAGAATCTCCAAATTTCAGATGCTGTTGTTTCTTTTGCTACAAATTCACACTACGTTAGCCTGTTTTCTGAAGGTTTATGTTCAATACTACTTTTTCAATTCGGAACTGACGGGTACGAGTACTTCTTGAACCATAACATAACCTATTACCATATTAGCAATGCTGACGAGGTGAGGTTTTGTAGTGGTTCTAGTAAGCTTTAGGTCTATTGTAAATGTTGTCGGTCAGTCACAGGCGAGTGATGAAGTTTTAAATTTTTTTTAATAATAATCAATTTCGGAACGGCTTAGCTTTTCGGATTAAGGAGATCGACTGCCAGGATATTATGCGATGTGTTAGCAGAATTAAATCTGAGTGTTATGGTGTTGATGGTATTAACATAAAAATGATACGCTTAGTTATACCACATTGTGCGGATATAATTTGCAATATTTTCAATGACTCTGTCAGTTCAGGAACATTTCCTGATGTTTGGAAGATGGCGGATGTGATTCCACTACCTAAAGTTCGGTCTCCTGTAACTTATAATGATTTGCGACCAATTAGCATACTTCCCGCAATGTCGAAGATATTTGAGCGAATAATTGGTCGTCAAGTTTTAGACTATATACGTGAGAATAGCATTTTGCCGTCTATTCAATCAGGCTTTCGGGAGAAGCACAGCACAACCACCGCGCTTCTGAGCGTCATGAGTGACCTTGCTACCGCCATGGACAGATCCATGTTAACGATACTTGTTCTGCAAAGTAAAGCTTTCGATCGTGTTAATTTTGAATTATTGCTTGCCAAGCTTAAATACCTTGGATTTGATGGTGTGTCGTTGACATGGTTCAGAAGTTATCTGTGTGGTCGAAGACAGCGGGTGAAATTGCATGGCAAATGTTCAGATTTTTTGGTGACCAATAGTGGTGTTCCACAAGGGAGTATTCTTGGACCATTGTTGTTTTCTGTTTATGTATTTGACATTGTGGGATCATTCCAGCTCTGTACCATACACCTCTATGCGGACGATATCCAGGTATATTTGTCTTTTCCCCTAGCCAGTGCTGAGACTGCAATTGATGTAATAAATGGAGAGCTGTCTGAGTTTTCTTGTTGGTGTGTAAACAATGGTTTACTCCTGAACTCTAGGAAGACGGTGGCAATGTGCATTGGCAACGAGCGCCACGGTAGTTTTGTTACTCAAGAGTTTAATGTTAAGATTAACAATGATGTTATCCCCTGGATGCATAAAGCTCGAGATCTAGGAGTAATCGTGGATTCTGAGCTAAATTTTAACGAGCATTGTGGCAATGTATGCAGGAATTCACTTTTTAAATTGCGTTCGATATACCATCTTAAACACCTGGTTGATGAGCCTACTAAACTTAAATTGGTTAAAGCTCTTATTTATCCGCAATTGGATTATTGTTTTCCGGTATATTTTTATTTTTTGTTTCATTACAATAAAATGAAGTTGCAGAGAGTGCAGAATTCTTGTATAAGGTTTGTTTGCACAGTTCCTTTTGCTGCACATGTCACTCCTTTTTTTGAGAGATTGGGTGAGCCAAAGTTGGATGTGAGATATGAGTATTTATATACTTCATTGCTACATAAGATATACCATGCTCGTGACCCTCAATATTTGTATAAGTTGTTGTGTAGACGTTCTAATGTTCATGATGTTAATGTACGTATTGATTCCTTTACTATCCCTAAGCATATGACAGCAAAATTTGAGGGCAGTTTCTCGTATATCGCCTCACTACTGCTAAATAAATGTATTGATATAATTGATTTGCCATTGGGATTATTTCAGCGACAATTGAAGCTCAGAATTTATTCATAGTGTGATTAACTTTTTACATTAATTTAAAATGAAAATTTGTTTATTCTAGTTTTAAGAGTTTTTGTTTTGTACATTCTTTCTTTATTTGTATATGCTTTTTTAAGGAAGAGTGGAAGAGTGGCATTGGCCAAATCTCTATCCTTTTTGTGCAATTGTATATATTCTACATTTTCACAATAAATCATTATTATTATTATTATTCAAAGGTAATGAGTGCCATTTCTCGTGTTTCTATTGAACGCTGTTCGATTAATCAGCAGCTAGTTCGCAACGGTTTTGAAATTGATCTGCTTCACCACAATTCCGCCGCCGATGTGATTAGATTGTATCTTGCAAACAAATGTGGCACATTCTGTTATTTTACTTCTTTCACGAATTATGTCTCTGCAACATCAAATTGCATATCGTGCCTCAGTGGTGTACTGGAAACATTGTTAGCGTCTGCTTTTTGCTATGGGAAAAACAGCAGCCGTGGTCAAGTGGACTAATTTCAACAGACACATGACATATTCTTGTACCATCTTACCTGCTTTCTATGTTGAGCTTTCAGCTACAACTCTGGTATAAGGCAACTTAAAAAACTCCCTTGTTGTTCTAGATATACAGAATGTAGTACCTAATTAGCATTACCCTATCACTAAAGCTGTCTTTTTCAGCTCCTCCCAGCTGTTTTTAATATCTGCAACCAATTTTATATATGTAAAGCTCCTTTTTTGGAGATGTCCCGGAAGTGATTCATTGGCTTTACTGAAGTGTTAAACGATGCTTTAGTGTTTTTACATCACAGTCATGTAGTAAAACTACACCCTTATTCAAGCATATTTTTTAATTTAATTCAGATTATGTATTCGGTATTCCCTCTAATAAAATAACAGCTGCAAAGAGAGAATTTAGTTCGGACAATCTAAACTTGATGTACCTCAATAAAAAATATATCTATGTATATATATAGCAGGAAAGCAGGAAAACTTTCCAATATAAATTTCCCTTGCAGTTGCCGTGCACACAACTTCCATCCCAAACCATATGAGACATCTCCCTCGGGGAGTTGCTCAGCTAATGTACCAAAAACAATCGAAAAAGTTTCGTCAGATCATTCCTTCCGCGAGACGAGTTGGACGTGGGTGGTTTGTGTGTTTGGTCGGGTTTCAGGGAATACGAAAGCGGAAGAAGCAAATCTTTCTTCCATACACACAACAAAATTCAGTGCATGTGTGGTTGAAACTTTAGAGTTTAGTCTTTTAAAACTTCTATAAAGTTTCGTTTTGTTGTTATTTCCGTTATAAGATCTGAGAGGATCTAGTAAGAAGGTCGCGTCGTATATGAGTGTGCTTACCACGATTTTGGGGAAAATGCATAACGCTGTGTCACAAACACGAGAGGAATTTTAAAACGTGTTGATGGAAAACATACCGTGCGTACTAAAATAGTTGTATCTTTGTGGATGTTTTTAAAACATGTTTGTTATGCGGCAAGCAAGTTGTTCTGACAATTTTAAAACCCATAACAACACAAAGATTCTTTACATTGAACGTGTTATTAAGGGGTTTCATTTCGGACCCGAAAAATTCTCGGGGGTATTTTTGAAATTTGTAAATAATAAACGCAAAGTGACTAACGAGTTTCCTTCAGAAATGTTAGAAAGAGAAATTAAAAGGATTTCATGTCCGTAAATATAATAAATGAAAAATAATTTAATGGCAAAGCGTGTTCATACTATTATGATGCTGCAGCATCTCCCAAATATTTGGGTCTCAGCAATGCTCGGACGGTGGTCTCCAAGCGTTCTGTCGTCGATGTTTAATGCCAAATAATGAAAAATTAAAAGGATTTCATGTCCGTAAATATAATAAATGAAAAATAATTTAATGGCAAAGCGGACTAAAATGCTGGTTTTACCTACACAACGAATTTTGTTTATGGCAGAAGGATAAAATGGTCTCCTGCTAGCGTTTTGTGTTCATACAATATTTATTTACATTTATTTCTATTTATACGACTGGTTTTCCCTATACATTGAGTTTGTTCGGCCTCTGCATGGTATAGGATATGCATTACTATGTACATGTAGATGATACGTGTTTACGTGTGTCTACTGTTGTGTATCCTATTGTGCTTAAATGCAGGCTGATATTTGTAGATGGGCAACGACTATGGTACTCTGACGAGCTCATAACAAGAGCGAAACGAATTCGTCAGTATCTGTCGACCCATGCCTCGGTCTGGTTCTATTGAATTAGACTGGGGCCCTGCTAAATTAAACAAAATTCCTTGTGTAGGTAAAACCAGCATTTTAGTCCGCTTTGCCATTAAATTATTTTTCAGTTAGAAAGAGAGTTAGCGGTCCTGAATTGGCAAACCTTTTTGCTAAGTATTTCGCGTCCGTTTATTCCGATCGCGACTTTAGCAAGGCAGGTGTGTCGTCCTTTCCTGCTCTAAATAGCATTTCAAATTGTGTGATAGCGATTTCAGATGTATACACTGGTTTAGCTGCTCTGGAACACGGGAGCTGGCCCAGACAAAATATGTTGGATAGACCACTTGATTTGATTTTTTGCAAATGATATCATTGCGGGATGTCGAAATTTTACAGGCAAAGTTGAATAATATGTTTTTGTGGTGTGAGACGAACGACATGAAAATGTTTTGTTATAATTTTTAATAGATCAAGGATGCCTATTAAGTATAATTGAGCTGTGTTGTCTTCTGATATTCATATTCCTTCAGGGAAATATAGAAGGGTTCTGACATTGCGGGATGTCGAAATTTTACAGGCAAAGTTGAATAATATGTTTTTGTAGTGTGAGGCGAACGACATGAAAATGTTTTGTTATAATTTTTAATAGATCAAGGATGCCTATAAAGTATAATTGAGCTGTGCTTGATTTATTGATATTTCCATGTAGTTTGCTCCTCACATTACTGATATCACTAATAAAGCATTTAGAATGCTGGAATTTCTAAGACAAGGTACTGCGGCATGAATTCGTTTAAGTGTTTGTATTCCTCTCTGATTAGACCGCATCTGCAGTAGGCGTCCGCATTGTGGAACCCTTCTTATCGCTGCCATACCCACAGTTTAGCAAAAGTACAAAATATGTTTTTACGAATGCTGATTATACTTAAATCTGTACTAGACCATTTACATTTCGCTACTCTGGAGCCTCGTAGTGACAAGAGAGACCTTTTTATTTCCTTTAAATTATTAAATTACCAAGCTCTGTTAGCTAAAGTTGGAATTCATGTTCCGTCTAGAAACACACGGGCCGTCGCCTTATTTCATGAGCGTTTTTATAGGACAAATTGCGCCTCAAGTTCCGGCTCTAGCAAATCGTTTCCAGCAGCAGCTTGATTTTTCGATGACGTGCGGTAGATTTGCGGTGCGCTCCCCATGGAATACTCAATTTAAATTTATTGATTTAATTTTGTTATACTCATACACTGTTTTATTACTGTTATTGTTTGTGTTGTATATTGTTATTATTATCAAATTGAAATCGGACATCTTCGTCTGTAAATAATTGAAGAAAAAAAATCTGCCGTTTCTCCTGCTCTTTCTGATTGATCTCTCACTAAATATTACAATATACTTAATTTATACGTATGCGGATAATACCATCCTTTTATCTCTCTATCTTTATGTTTGCATTTCATAATCATTGCTCTGCCTTTTCTAAATCACTCTGAAGTTGGGTAAACAATTATTGATATTCACTTTTAAGGAGTTTCAGAATTATTGTTATAAGAGAATTGCTTTGCATATCAGTAGATTTGGTACACTCAATTTTGAGATACACTTTGATAACATGTAGTTTTTGTCAGAGATTGGTTGTAAATTCTGAATTGAGCAGAACCACTTTTGTATAACTTTACAGAGATCGTTAAAAATAGTAAATTACTTACCGTTGCATGGATTTACCATGAATTACTTTCACACTTTGATGTAAGCATTATAATATACTTCCTGAAAACATGAGGATTGGTATAACTGAACGTCAATTAAAGAATAAACTACAGAACTTTTTAATTAATAAAACTATAATTGACGAGATTACACCCTTGTTTTTTCATCGTAATTATACGAGTAATTATACGATTTTTATTACCATTGTATTTGATTTATTTTATTATTATTTCTACCTATTCATATAGGCACCTCAATACTGCTAACAAGTATTAGTATCCATAATAAACGTATAAATGTTGTTTATTGTTTTTGACTGCATTTCAAAAAATATAATTTTTATTGATTTAAACTAAAGTGATGAATAGAATAAATAATATAAATTTATTGTAAAATGTAATTTACAAAATATATTTGCACAATTTATATAAGTATATAATTCAACAATATTAAGTAGAAGAAGTACCGTGAACAGTCTTGAATTTCCTGGTTAACGTTTTTCGACTTCTTTGGGCTCTCTGGAAAAAAATGCTTAGTGATTTACATTTAAAATGACTTCTTGAAAATATATCAACAACTTGTAAAATTGGGTCGTTTTACAACTCACGGCAGCAATAGTACTTTATTCATCACTGATATTAAGGGCGAACATGAACAAAAGGTTCCAGTTAGACGAAAATGGGTTAGCAGCCTTGTGATATTTTGTCACTAGAATGAAGTTTGTGACAATGACAATAATAGCTTCAGAAAACTTAACTTGAAAGTTGTAGGTTCAACAAATATATATTCGTGAATTGTTTGTTACATGCAGTAACAAGACTTTTAGTTATGTTGGAAATTTGGTTCACACCACCATGCATTCACCAGGCAGGCCGTTTCGTTGATCCAAAACTCATCAGTTGTGAAGGACAGGCAGTGTGTCCCAAATTTTCAATATTTACGAAGAGCTTAGACTAGCACGAGAGATCTTGTTTTACATATATCCTTATGAATAAAAAAAATTGAAATCTGAAAAATACATTGTTTTTCTTGTGGTTTTGTTAGGATATCTCTTGTACAACTCATCCTGTAACCTCTGTCGCAACAACTACGTCTTCAGAATTTCCAAACTTCTTTACACTAAAAATACATCATAAAACTAATGGTACTTGGAATTGTAGTAGATAATTCTGTTAAACGGTGAACGATAAACGGGTTGTTGTGGCACTCATTATATTATCAATGCGAAGATGTTTTAATCCCACATAAATAATACCCCATATTCAGAACAGGTAGATACCCCACTTATTGACCCATTCTTACAACCATTAATGCAGAAATATATCAACTCGAGTTCTTTACCGGAAAATTGGCTTTCTTCTATTTTAATACCGATATTCAAAGAGGGTGACAATGTATAAAATTATCGCTATTTGGATGGTCTCAGTTGTGCTTCAATCAATATCATAGAAGGTCTCAACACTCGGGTACCTAATAACTGACGAAACCCACGGAAGTTCTGTATCTCGATTCCGACAGAAATTAAATTATAGCGTCCAGGATTTTCTCCTGAAATGGATTGCGGTATTCGTTAGAAGAGGTCATTTCAAACTAAAAGTGAATGAGGGTAGGAGGAATAATTGTCAGTTGTGAGTAGACTACCGCAAAATTATATGAACCATGTATCACGTCTTAGATGGAATATGCTAAGTCTTATACTTCACTAAGGACAAATAACCAACAAACAGTTCGAAGAGACTTCCGTAAGCTTCCTCAAGCACTTAGTTTACAACGCTTTATGTTAGATAACATCTCGGCGACTTAAAGATAATAATATTGGGTAGTATTCAATAAGAATAAATATGCTAAGCCTGCTTGGAAAAACTTAACGAGTAGAGATATATTCACATGGAATGCATATTTGAATTCATTAACAATCTCACTGTAGAAAATGGATAAGGCGATATTAACTTAAGAATCTTCTTTTACAAAAGCATTATTAATAAATTTCATTTGGTCATTACAGACTTCGAATTAAAGATACAATTTCACCTTGAAACTTATTTAATAATTATTGAAAATCTGATTCTCCTGGTTCGAATTCTTTTAACCTACAGTATTTGATATACAGGGTGTTTCAAAAAGACGCGGCACTATTTAGGGGGGATATTTCTCAGGTCATTTTATGAAACAAAGTTCCCATAAACTTACGTCCGGAAATGCATTGTTTACAAGATACAAGGTGTCAAAGTTTTCTACCGATTTAGGGAGCTTATATGGCCATAACTAGATCAAAATTATTAAGTCTAGTGGCGTTAGGATGGCAACTTAATAGAAATTATTGACAAAGAAATATACGCCACTGACTGTAATTTAGTTTCGATATTGTCTTCAGATAAAGCAACTAAAACTACTTTTCTATCTCTTGTATTTCTTTCATATGTTGCCAATTATCATTAACATTTTGAAGCAAGATAAAAATAAATAAAATTAACATTTATACCTAATACAAAAAATTACAAAAACTGTTGAAAGTGACCACCTCTAAGTCAGATACATGAATCCAATCTCCTCCTCTTTGACTGTCTTCTCATTGACTGGCGAACTTTCCCAAACATACCAGGCTCGTTTCTAATCGAATTACACCAAGCAATAATGCGATTCCTTAGGTCCTCTACATTTTCCACAGAAGGAGTGTAAACTAAGGAAGGACTTCATGTGGCCCCACATGAAAAGATCCAGTGGGTTTAAATCCGAGGATAGTGCAGGCCATAAGTGAGGTCCACCTCCGCCAGTCCAGTGATTTCCGTATGTTTCTGTTAAAAACTCACGCGCCATACGACTAAAATGCGCTGGCAGCTCTACGCGTTCTTGCTGTCTTTGGCCTTCCTGCTCCTCCGCCTCAGTTTAGTGTGCCTGTCTCATGAAGCCGTCGATGAATGCGATTAAAATTTTTTCTATCAAGAGGCATACGCTGAGGAAATTTTTCAGTGTACAACTGCCTGGCTTCTAATGCATTGCCATCAGCGAGTCCATAAATGAAGTGCATGTCGGTCATCTCGGTATTACTTCGTATAGTTGTTCATGTTAAGGGACTTCACCAAATTTGACAGATTGAAAATTATTGGCGCAGTCAAATAACATCAACGTTACTGATTTTTTGTTGATTTATTCGCAAATATTCTTGGTATGTTGAAAAATGGTTTAAATTTTTATCTCGTAAACGAAGCAACATAAGAAGAAAATAAAACAGAAAAAAAGTTGTAATTTCAAGGATATCGGTAAAAACATATTTAAAAAAACCGTTATTTACAAAAAAACTTAAAACCTTGTATCATGGAAACAATGCATTTCCGGGGGTCTGTTTATGGGAACTTTTTTTCATAAAATTACCTGAAAAATCACCCCCTTGAATATTGCGGCGTCTTTTTGAAACACCCTGTATAATTAATATTATTATAGTAGTCAGTAAAATACCATAAACTAGAAGTAATAATTCCACTTCACCTGCCTGTGCTCCAAAAAACCCAAGTGTTTCTACCAATCAACTTTTTGATAACATTCGCATCACATAAATTATTTGATAATAACTAATTAATATTCTCTATCAATATTTTAATTTTGCGTTTAAAATTCTTTAGGAGTATACCGCTTTCACCATTCCAAAAATTACTAACACCTATCAAGATATGTAAAGTGGAAATCCTATTTTACACATATTAAAATTACCTCTGCAGCAAAATATGAAAATATTTCCATAACAGATTGCAGCAAAATTCCATTAAATATGATGGATTTTGTTAAACATGACTTGCTTCTTTATAACACAGGTACTCTTTTCTTTTTATATAAAAATGGGTGTCTTGTAGTCAAAATCAATATTTACTTATTAAAATGCATCGTTTTTACGAGTCAATAACCTGACTAAAAAGTTATCAAAACATGTACATTGTTTATTATAAAAATATTTGCAATGATACTAAAATCAATATTTATGACTGAAATTCTGTTTGAAATATCAACTTTTTCGAATTGGATGAGTATACTGAATTATAAATTAGTAATGTAAGCCTTATAAGAAGGAACTTTTTTTAGTACCTATTTTTCCATTTCATCTTAGACCAAAAAAATCCCGATGGAAGCCAGTCGGAAAAGTAGATTTTTGATTTATGTATTTTTTATTTATATTTAGTCTGCCACTGACACCCACTATTAATAAACAAATAATGGAATATTCTGACATTCGCCAAATATAACCAAAGTGTCATATTGACAGTTATTTAAACTGAAATACCCATTATACTATAATACATACGTAAGTACGGTCTTATTGTTATTTCACAGGTGTTTATTTGTCAAAATAATTACAGGTATAGCGGGTGATGATATTTTTTTTATTTTTTGTTAATTTATATTGACTTACATTTACTTAAATATGCCAGCGATGAAAAAACTCTCCAAATAAATATTGTAGAGATTTAAGTACTCTATCATTTGATATGTAACATCGGTATTTTCTATTAACAACGAAAAAAATATGATTTTTTTAAAACTTTGACAGGCCGCCATTTTGAAATTAGCTCTCCGATTTCAATCGCCAACGAACTCACGCGATTCCATGACCTAGCCGATTTTTTAACCAAATTTTGTTTCGATTGTTCAAAAAATGCGGCCTAGAACGTGACGCAAAGTTTCTATATCCCATATGTATATGTATATATATATAGATATATAAACTTTTGAGCTGAGGTCATTTTTAGGATCCAGGGGTCATAAAATGAAGTACTGCATAAAAATTTTTCAAAATTTCGGTTGTGTCGATCTCCTGAATAGTTAGATTTTTTTTAAAAATCTACTAAAAAAATATCCTACTTTAATTACTAATCATCATCATCATCAGTATGAATTATTCTAACTCAGTGATGTCTGTTGTGAACTCTAAGATGGCTAAACAGACCGATCCTCGAACCAAACCTTGTCTCAAATTTGACACACCCAATCACGACCATTTACCTGCTGTTGTATGTGCGCTGCCCCATGGATGAGTTCTCTCTCCTTTCGAAGCTGTCTCTTTAGATTCTCATGTCGTCGATGCTGTTCTTCAAAAACTTGATGACCCTCGTAAATGGTACGCCTCCATCTCGCTCGGTCGATCACGATCTGCTCCCAGTTGCTCTTCACATCATGTTGGTTATATCTCTTTTGCTGCCTTCCTTGATTTTGTGAGACGACCTGTGAATAAAGGAATCTCTTGGGAAGGCGTTCCGTTGGTATGCGTCTTACGTGGCCAGTCCATCGCAGTTGGTGTCTCACAATCATCGCCTCAATGCTAGTTGATTCAGCTTCCTCCAAAACGCTGATGTTTGTTCGTCGGTCCGGACATTTGATTCCAAGAATTCTTCTAAGACATCGTTGATGGTAGTTCTCTAGGGTTTTTAAATCATGTCGGCTGTACCCCTGTTGGGTCTAAAACCACATTGTGCTTCCGGCAAGCACCCTTCCGAGAGTGGGAGAAGACGAGTGGACAAAATTCATGCAATAACCTTTCCGGCGATGGAGAGGAGTGAGACCCCACGATTGGAGACTCCAACACTCTGTTGCTGAGGTGTCAGTGGATGAGTGAGTAAGATGGTGGGTTTGTATCCTAGACGACGCCTAAAGGCATGGGATGGGGCCCTTTGGTGCGACGTATAACGAGATCAAAGCCGTCCATTTAGTTGTCGCACTGTTGTGTAATAAGACGGATGGGCAATGGAATTTACTTTTGTCCTACACTATATTTGGGTCTGAGTTTTATAGTTTATATTAGTTTGGGAATATTATTTAAGTAGATTGTATACAAATGTTCTAAACTCAGTCATAAAATTCAAGGGTATGTTTTCTATTTATCTTATCTTCTATTGATATGGGTTTTACAACATCTGCAAGTAATACAAGTATTATCTTTGCCTAAAGGAATTGTTAGGTACCTAAAAGAACAACCTTTTTTCTTATTCGAAGAATGACATGTTGGAAATACCGGGTGATCTAAACACTCAAAACTATCGATATATCTTCATGCAAATTAAATGTCGAACATTTTTGATTATATACAAAAAGCTAGTTGGAAGGCGTCACGGTTTCCCATATCAAAATATATATAACGGGCGCATAAAAAATTATGGGTTTTTGTCCAGTCGCGAACTCCAAACTCAAGAATCTTTATTAAAGTCGACATACAAATACAAATGTATCTTATTTTGTAATGTTTCATCCTGTAGATGTATTTGGGTATATATTGTAAATGACATTGATTGGCTTATTTTCATTTTGTATTACCTACTATGTAACTTTTATGAGGCAATTCTGGAAATGCAAAAGCACTTTAAGATCAGAATCGTGCTAGCGTTGGTTCAGTCAAGTCGTGTTTTCTCTAATTATAAAATGTTAAATTAAATGTTTTAATTTGTTTTTTGACTTGGTATAATTTTCAGTCAAGAATTATTGTCTAGTTCTTTTTTTTATGTTTTTCTTTCTCATTCTGAAGTAGTGAATTGTATAAAGTTTCGTAAGTTTTGATATTCTTTTAATTGAAGGCCTTTTTGTTTAATCAGTTTTTTTTATATAAAGTTCAAAGTTATTTCTTTTAGTAATTGAAATAAATTCCATTATCGCTTAATTGTTTTATTCTTTCTCTTTCTTTTATTTATACATATTTATTTCTTTATTGTTATTAAATTTCTTTAATTAGTTTTAATTATTAAATTAGTTGTTTTAGCCCACAAACTTTGTGTTTTATTTCTAATAAAGTTTTCGATAAATTATTGACAAAAGGGTCAACCAATTAAATATTTTCTATTAATCAAAGTGATCCAAGATTATAATGGTAAGTAATTTTGCATTACTTCAATACAGATTAATAAAGCTTATTTTAGTTGTTTGTTTGTTTCATATAATAATTTGATTCAGTTATTATTCAAGTTGATATTCTTTCTTTGTTCTTCTTTATTTGAAACCGCTCGTAAAACTTGAATCGAACCCGTAACAATTTGAATAGCATATTGGGGTTCATTCGGATTGAGCTATAACATTAGTATTCTTTCTGCATGTATATAACACCCGCTAATTTCAAAATGGTTACAGTTGTGGCTATAAGGCAGTACAGCTCTCTAAAAGTGTCGTAGCAGAGAAGTCATGCTCTGGCCTGACTCTCAGATTACTAATACATATAATACCAAGGTGTATCCTGATTACATTAGCAGGAGACCAAAAATTGGAGAAGAAGGAGAACACATATAATAGGTAAGTTTTTAAAAGCGGGAGTCGTAAATAAATCTGAACAAGCTTACTTTAAAATTATTTTGACTAGAGAATACAGTATTGAGTTTGCATCGAACTAAAAAAGTACAAACTAAGAGGTAAAGAAGAAAATTGTAATGAAATCATTACTTTCTCATAGACTTGTCATGTTCGTTAGAGGCTTAGCTAGAATTGTTGCTTATTTATAATACTAGGCAGTTTATAACAACTGTTAATTGAAGGTTCGTGGCAAAAAGGCATTTAAGTAGCATCCTCCGTCATTATTCGGTTTATCGTAAATGAAGATATAAATCAAGTGAAATTTCCAAGACACTTGAGGCACAGATCGGTGATGACACTCTAAGTAGGTACGACCAAAGGTCGAGATTATGCAACGATCTGAATAAGCTTGTGAGCATGGTTATCGCATTCCAATAATCGAAATTGTGCCAGTGGTGAATATTCTATACAGAAAAATATCAGCAAAGTATCAAATCTTCTACATCACAACGCAGGCTGCATACACTAGCCATGACTCGTGCAAGAATCATTCAAAAAATACCATATTGCTTTAATACCAACTTTTTATAGTAAAATTGATATAAACACAATATTAATAACTTTTATTTTTTGAACAGTTAGACTGTTGGCTTTTTAATAGTGAGATGATATACAGCGTGTGCCCTTTCAAAAAATCAAGAATTTTATGGGCTTGCAAAATGTCATCACACTGTATAATGGGTAGCTTTTCGAACCAATGTGTAATGGATGATTTTACTACAGGATGTTGTACATCTTATGAATAACTACTTTTCAAAACGCATTGGCGTAACTATAAAAAATGGCTAATAATGGGGCATTAATATCTAGTGAACTATGCATTCTAGAGCAAACAAACCTTATATGAAAATAATTTATTAACATGCCTGAGTCGAAAGCAAAAATAATATCTAGGGTGTTCCATTTAAAAAAACGTTTGAGAAAAGTTTGATATGCTACTCGATAATGTAACACCCTGTATAGATGGCACCTATTTTAAAATGTAGTACTAATAGGTCTACAAAATCGGAGGTTGAAAGAATTTTGAAAATTGGAATAGTTTTGCCACAGCAGGCCGTCGGGTTTACGGTGACTCACCCTGTATATCACTAATAAATTTGTACAACAAAATTATGGTTAAAGTAGAATGTCCCTGGTATTGAAAAATCTGGTGTAAACCTATGCACGAGAAACATAAATCAGCACAAAATACTTCAAATTCTAATACAAACTAAAAACCATTATGTCGTAAATGTAGGTATATACTCGTAGATACAGTATACGAAGTAAACTGCCTTCGAACAAGATGTCAAAAACGATGCATTGCTTTCCTAGCTATTACTACCAATCATACTATCAATCTCTTATGATTTATTTACACGACCAAAATACCAGAAAATCTCTCCGTTCAACGAATCTCCTAAGCGGCACAACAATTTTTCACAAAAACTACATTGACACCGAACACATCGATTTTACAAAATAATAAGTGGCTTTACATAGAGTATAAGGAACTACAGACCAACCACCAACAGCAACATTGGCCTCGCCACTCCTCAACGAGATCGATTCTGTCTGGAAGTTTCATCAAATTTGACAGCTTTCTCTCTATATTATATTACAATGTACCTACTACAAACACGTTTCGGCAAAGTATATTTCATTTTCGGTGTTACATTACCAAGTTAGACAAGCTGTTGTTTGGTGTTGCTCCAAAGTCTGTACTGAGAAAATTTCGATTTAAAACGGGAAATGTATATTCTGGAAGACGTGTCTCGTATATTAATTTAGAAGAAAACTGTATTATGCAAAGTTAGGAAGGAACAATTTTTGCTTAAAATAAGGTTTAGCCTTATACTTGTCGCGGAAATTTTTATATGCAACTGGCTGCATATCTTATAATAAGAACAGTCTGTGAATATTGTAGTTCTGCTCGACTTTTGAGTATACTCTAAAATTTAAAATTCTTCAAGTTACATGGCTTGTCGTAAAGTATTAATTCTATCAAGCATTTGGCAAGGCTAAAAGTAAATACAGGATACAAACACTACCTGTCAAAGGTATATAAATGTGTACCTAAAATAACCTCAAAAGTTCGTATAAATTTCTCACTTACGGTCGCCTCCTATAGAGATATTGGGCTGCAAAAACGGCCACCAAAAATCGTTCGTTAATAGTTATTTATGTAATAAGTGTGCGAAGGATAATTTCGCGCATTGAGACAGAAATTTATGTTGACGATGCGCAGCTGAGTCAAAATATCTGTTGAATGCGCGAAATTTCTTCGCACATATATTACATACAACATTTTTTCTACAACTGCAGATATTTCGTTTCATCAATAATTACTATCCTAAAGAATACTCATATTATTTATAATAATTGTAAATATACCTTATACCTTGTATATTTCGTTACTATGGAAAGTAGAATATACCCACATACGCTTTTTTAATTTTGACAAAAAGGTGACAACTAGTTTTTATTGTAATTTCTAATTAAATATTAAGTATGTAATAGTATATTAAGTATAAAGGGCGGTAAAGCATTCGTTGCAGCCCGCCGCTGTATAGACGCACGAGTGAGCGAAGTGAGCGAGGGCAGCTATACAGCGAAGGGCTGCAGCGGCTTTACCGCCAGTGGTGCTTACAACTGTTTTTCGCCTGCCTCTTCATACTACAATATTAACCTAAAAGAACTTTATTTTAATAATTAATTATTACTGTTATGAACTGACAGTTTTTGACAGAAATTAATCGGAGTATTTTTTGACGTACATGATAGTAGGCGTTATCCTTTGACAAACTCAGATCAGATAAACTTATGTGACAGGCTCACATGTCAGTGTTGAGTATTTTAAATGTAGAGAGAAACTGTCAAATTATTATCTGAGCGTCTACGCTATAGAAATTTGATTTTAGAACCTTAGGTATATTTCGGTACTACAATAATAATTAAAAAGTGATTACTAATTAATAATGGACAAATTTAAATAATTAAATGAGTTTAGCCGAATGGCAGACGACTACCTAAGTAAACTTTCTCAATTAATTGTCAACTTATCCTCTAGATGGAATGCACATTAAGTTAAGTGAGTGAAAACTACTGATGTTAACGTTATTATTGGAAATCTAACATTAGCGCCATCTATGAAAAAATATTAAAATGAGCGGGCGCTAACTGGTCATTTACCGCCCGCATATGCGGGCGGTAAAACTCTGTTTAAGTGCAGGCAGGCGAAAAAATATAGAAAATGGAAATATAAGCAGTGACCAAGAGGCAGTATGAAAGGACATACAGTCAATTCAAAGAGGCTGTAAAACTAAAAATTTGAAAAAGTGAGTGAAAATGTTCTGTTAGGATATTTGTTACTTTAACGTGAATATTGTGAAGAATATTTAATACCTACTTAATTAAGAATGTTTGAATGAATTTATGTATTTCATATATTATTAGTACCTACAATAAAATTGAATTCTACGTACTTAGATCGTGTTAAAGTTAGTGCACGCAGTGTTTCGCAAACGCCGATGTGCGAAGTATTTTCTTCGCACACGGCGTTTGCGAAATATCATTTGTCACATTAAAAGTGGTGAAAAAATGTCACTCTTTTTTCATAGTTGTAGAAAAAATAACTTTTAAAATACTTGATGAAATTTAATAACTTTTTTGTAGGACCGACCTTATTTGATTGTTTACCGTGTCTGTCTTTATGACAGAAAGTGACATTTACTGGCTGACAACCCAAACACGACGGTAAGTAACTCATTTACCGTTCAGAAAACGGTAAGTAAATTCACGACGGTATGTCATTGCCAATTTATGCTGACATCATTATTTTTAAGTCATGTATTTGTCAGAACTTATTTAAATAAGTAGGTATTATTATTGAAAATGAGTGAATCTGAATAGTATATTCTGTAACAAGTGAGGAATGTGGCATATTCTGAACGAGTGATTTGTCACCTGAGCCGATAGGCGAGGTTGACGGTCCACGAGTTCAGAATAGCTGATTCCTCACGTGTTACAGACTATACTTTTTCTCCGACTGCAACTTAATTCCCTAATCCCAAGAGGGGTACAAATTATAGTTCTTCTTCGCTAGACATAATATTGAAAAAGTTCTATAACAATTTATATAGGTAGGTACTTTTAAAACTTCAAAACAAAGATAATATAATTAATAACTTACTTCAATGTGTATAAGTAGATATCTGATAAATAATATAAATAAAGAATTACACATAAGAGACTTTCAAAATAATGACATATATGTCAAATAAATTCCACAATTTGTCCTTCTGTTAAAACTTCAATGTAAACACTTAAAAAAATTTCAATAAGATATTATATTGAAAAGTGAAACAGTTGTTACATATATTTTAAATATATCTGACCCATTTCTAGAGATACGAATATTTATTAATTACGCTAAAACACCGCTGTGTAATTATAAATTCCGCTAAAATTATAGGCAACCCTTAATACGTCATTCTGTAACACTATTACGGAATATTCAATATTCTGTAACAGTTATTGACATCAGAATATCTATATTCTAAAACAGTCGTCGAAAAAATACTTTTTCATACCGTTCTCTGGATTTACCTATCTGGAATTATAGCGGCTATTCCGACATTCCATGATTCATCAAGAGATTCACATTCAGAGTCACTCATTTTATAATAATAATACTTATTTAAATAAGTTCTGACAAATACATGACATAAAAAATAGCAAATACGATAACAATTAGTTCCATGGCAACGTTCAACTGCAACTTTGTAGCGGGTATTCAGCTAACCTGAATTTATATTTAATTGAAAATAATAATTATTAAAAATAATAAAATTGCAATTTCAGCTATTTCGGTTGTACAAAAAATAGTATAAGCATCTCAAACAGTAAGTAGTTTACCGATCTCCTCCAATTTCCAACATTGTCGTCGATCGGTAAACTACACTTACTGTTCTCAATACTTAATACACTATTAAGATGATGGATACTAAATAAAACTCCTTAAAATGAACCACAGTCTAAACGGTTTGGTTTATTTAGTCTGACAGGGACGGACTAGCTTTAGCGTAGTCAATTACCCTGTATGATAAAACCAGGAGAATACAATATTTAGATAGCCTGAACCTTAACATAAAATAGGGGCTCTTTATCGATAAAACAAACCATGTTCTCAAGAAAAAGCTAATTTAATTCATGGGGCAGGGTGAATAAAAAATTAGTGTTTACTTTAAGAATTAAGTTATAGCATAACAACATTCTTAGATTCAGCTATAAGTTTAGGTACATTCTGAAAAATCTGTGAATAATATTTTGCTCATACTCATAGCATTCTTTTCCCCAAAATTAAAGTGCTGTACCTGTCTTATAAATGTCTGTTTTATTGACGATGTACGTCAATTTTACTTTGTGTGTAAATTTATGTTGGTACTTATTATATCTACGATAAGTGTTTTTTTTTATATCTGACTTAAAGTACTAGTTATAGTTTTATTGGTTTATTTACGTATTTATAGAATTGTGGTTTTCTTTGTATGTGAGTCCTATATGACTATTTACCTATAAATTTTTGACATGCCTATGTAGAATTGTTTGTATATTTAATGCTTAATAAACTATTATTATTATTATACTAAAAATTTAAAGACAAGATGTTTTTGGCGACATCTAGTGTGAGCAGGCAATATGCCCGGTGAAACACAGTTCACAAACAACGGCCGGACGAGAAGCAACAACTTCATCAGATCCTATTGCCAACACTAGACAAGCCCGACTTGCCTGGAGGGAGACTTTATTAATGAATTGCTTGTTACATGATGCAACAAGACTTTAAGTTTTTTGTGTTAGATATCGCCAAAAACATCTTGTTGTCTTTCAACTCTCGTGCAAGCTTTTCGTAAATGTTGGAAATTTGGGTCACACTGCCTGCCGATCACCACTGATGAGTTGTGGATCAACGAAACGGCCCATCTGGTGATATCATGGTAGTGTGAAACAAATTTGCAACAAAACTTAAAGTCCTGTTACATTAAGTAACAAGCAATTCACTAAAAATTTAAGATTACAGTAACAAAAGTAAACAATTTTTTTTAATCATTCCAAAAAAACTTCGTAAAAAGCTGTCAACAAAGTTTACATTTCATTAACTAATTACAACCATTAGCAGACACACGTTTGTAACATTGTTAAAAATGAATCACGAATACGACAGTAGTGAATCTCTTGACTGAAGTCGCTGAAGAACTAAGTGGCGATTTGCGCTTTATAGAGGCTTTATCTAACCACAAAGTGTTGGTTGATAAATCGCAGTTACCATTACTTAGAAAAAAGAAGGAATATTCCTACTGTCGTGCAGTAATCGAGGCCACTGAGCGTCTATGGAAGTAAATGCTTCTTTTGCCTTACATGTTGCCTGTACCTATTCTGCTACAGTATTCGTCTCCATGTTCAGATGATTTCGGAATTCTTTTATGTGTGCAATATATACCACCAAATGCACAAGAAAACTGATACTTAGCACTCCAATCTTGTTGTGCTTCATCAGTGTAATTTATAGGAAAACGTAACCAATTATATGATTTTTTAATAATTATTTTAGGCAATACAAAATTCACGATACATAGAAGGATATTACAATTCCAATTTCCGGGTCCTCAGG
Organism: Apoderus coryli; assembly: GCA_911728435.2. Classification (NCBI taxonomy): domain Eukaryota; kingdom Metazoa; phylum Arthropoda; class Insecta; order Coleoptera; family Attelabidae; genus Apoderus; species Apoderus coryli. The sequence goes on along the minus strand of OU452206.1, from coordinate 7,251,083 downwards.
AAAATATCTTTTTAAACTTTTCAATTCGTGGAATTGTCCGAAAGGACAAAACCATTATGAAAACAACTACAACTCAATGTTGACGTTTCAACTTGAAAATAAAGTCGAAACGTCGACATGGAGTAGTTGTTTTTTAATGTTTTTTCCTAAAAATACTACCAACCGCCAGGATATACTTCTGGTTTATTAGCTAACAAGTCTTTCAGGTTTCAGAACTGTTAGGAGCACTAGAAGAGTGATGATAACTTATATAGTGTATATACCTATATATGTGTCTTGGTGAACTGATAAGACGTGTTTTCTAATTTTTATTTTATGTTGCACATTTTTCTCTTCGATTATCTTCATGGCACAACAACCCCCCGCTATTGATTAACAAAGTTTTAAAACATAAATTAATTAAAAAATAACCACTTTTGTGAAAAAATTAAAACGTGAATAATTTTATAAATTAAATTATAAAAACAACTTACCTCATATTTCAAGGCTTGTTTTGACTGATAATTTATCTTCGCTAGCGCTACTCGGACCCATTCAGGCTTATCAGATATAGCAATATGCAAAACAAATCTAATACCTAAAAGAATGTGTTCCAAAAACACAAATATCAATAACCACTGTACTTCGCTAAATGACGGAGCTATATTTCGAATTTGTGGATTCAGATATAATAAACCACAGTTGGTTATTATTGATAGACCACCCAAAACTTCGAACGACCTCTGCAAAAAATACGATTTTTAAGCAATCATAATTTTAGATGAATTGGTAGATTTTTGTTTTTTAATACGAAGTATTAAAAATGCTTCTTTCCGAGGCCGATGGTTTAGCTAATTCATAAACAAATACTTTTTATTGATACTTTATCCACCAATCCATCTCAAATTAAATAATAAAGGTCAAAATGAATAAATAATAATTATATTACGGAATAGGTTTAAACCAAATCTGACAGCGCTAAAATTACGGTTGTAAAATTCTCAATATTATAAAAACTATAAATGTTTGGAATAGACCTCCTTTCATAAACTTGCTCTAATTTTTTATGAAAAAAATATAAAAATTGGGGGGTTGCCATTTAAAAACTTTGAATGTTGACACTTTTTCAAATACCCCGTATTAATATTTATTAAAAAAATATATACATAGCCGCTTAAAGTAGGTCTATAACTACTAGATTATCACAACAAATTAAAATTATTAAAGCATCCATATAACAAAAAATTGTAATTATTCTTTAATGTTCAAACGTCATTTTTGACATAAAATTTCCAATATTTCGAGAACGGCTGGACAGCGCTATAACACATTATATATGAACTATCTTTAGAATTACCAGTAGAATTCAACAAATAAATAATTTATATAGGATCGTATTTAAAATAAAGAAGTTGACACCCACTTCCTGTATAACCGAAAAGACTAGATTCTTGAAAACATTTTAGCCAAATTGGTTTACCTTAAGTACTACACCAGATTCTCAGATTGTACCACAGTGTAGTTTCTCCATAATCGATCGAAACCCTTCCTGATGGGACACGCGGTATATATGGATGAATTATACAGGGTGTTTCAGAAAGACTTGGCCAAATTGCTAGATGTGATAGAACTGCTTAAAATAAGTGTAGCTTGTTATATAAATTTTTGCCGAAGGGGCTTTCCTTTTCGAGATACAGGAAGTTAAACAAATATTATTTTTACTATTTTTTCTAACTGACAATGAATTATTAGAGATAACGCTCTCAATTTTTTCATATGAATGTTTTTGGGGTCGCAGAATCGATTACAAATACTCGCATTACTTTAAAACATAGAGGGCGCTAGTTACACAATGTCTAAGCTAAATTTTCATTCATAACTTTTTTGATGAAGTGATAGCTCGTTTATTACCCAACAAAAAAAGGTACTCTTCGAAAAAACGCTTGGATGTACTTAAAATATCTTGGAGTACCGTTTCCAACCAGCCACACTTATTTTAAGCAGTTCTATCACATCTAGCAATTTGTCCATGTCTTTCTGAACCGCCCTGTATTGAAGAGAAAAAAAAATGTTTTTTTTAATACTTTTAATTCTTTGATGTGTAATAATTATTATCTACTCGTGTCCTTAATCATTAACTAAGAGATAGTTGTGTAGTCAAAGGATAGATGAATATAATTTGTAACGAATACTGATTTCCCTGTAACTATGCGTCTGTTGTCTGTGAATATCGAGAATGTTGACGATTTTTAATACTTTAGAATGTTATGTAATGTGACACGTTTTGAAGCCTGAGGAAGCAATTAGCTATTGCGAAACGTCGTTAATGAAACAAAAACTATAAAGTAGTTTCAATTGCCCCATTATTATGTAATTTTTATAGTAACCGTGATGTGTGATGGAAGGTGCAACAAACTTAGCAAATATTTGACAGATTTAAAATAAATTCAGATTTTTTCCTCGAACCTAACAACCCAAAAATAAAAAAAATAAAATAAGAAGGCGATGATGTTCAAATAAAAATCAGGAATTTTTACAACAAAAAAAATGGAGTTCGTATGGTCATATCAATTGCGATGACCAGTAATATCAGAAATTAATTTGCTCAATAAGTTGAAATCCCTTAATTAATGATAACCCTATATGTAGACCAGTGGTTCCCAACCGGTGCTCCGTGCCCCTCTTCTAGCTGGTCTCTAAGCTGGCACATCTGATTTTGACTTTTTCATTTATCAAATTTTCATTTTTTTAGTAAACGGGTAGGGCTGATGGATTAATAATTTAAAATATGTATTATGATACAATTCGACAGTATAATTCAGTTTTGTAGTGACAAACCCAGCACGAAATCACATTAAAATTCGCAACGTTATCTTTTATCACATTACTTCATGTTTTGTTTGATATAAACACGTAGTATAAAAAAGTTAGGCAATACACCTCACACCTGAAAAGCTCATTGAACGATGGCAGTTGCAAAGATATCTTCAGTTCAGGTTTAAACTTCAAGGAGTTTTGGTGCAAAAAAGCAGTTTCTTATCCAAAGCTGCGTAAAAGCGCCTTACGTTATTTGGTTATGTTTTCTACGACTGCTCTTTGTGAACAAGGATTTTCAGGATTACTTTTAATTAAAAATAAATGCAAAAAACCGATTAGACGCGGCTGACGATATGCGCGTAGAATATCAATCCAAGAATTCCTATGTTAGTGAAGCAAATGCAGGTAGGTACAAAAATTTCATTAAAAAATGTTTTTAGATCCTAATTATAGTTTTAATTTTATATTTTAGAAAAATTAATTTTATTCCGGAATAAAAGATTATAATTTGTGCTCCCTCGAGGAATCAAGTTTTGCTGTAGTCCGCCTTTACTTAAAGGTTGGGAACCACTGATGTAGACAAATCCATATTTACTTTGAAGGTCAATAGGACTACAATGGGTAAACAGACGTAGCAAATGTTCATGGCTTGTTAAATTAAGAAAGCTGTATTTATATTTAAAATTACATGGAAGTGATTTTAATTCAACTAATTTTAGACTATTTGTAGGAAGGAATCATAAACACATAATACGTAATGCTCGATATATTATTTATGTTTTCTAAAACCTATACTCGTGGTGGATTGTGTGTTCCAATTTTACACGTTAACAACCTTTCATCCTAGACAATTATAGGTATACTCTACAAACATTCTCCTAACAACGTGACCCCATACTGTATAATATACATGTAATATTACTCATATTTCCACTCTATATTATTTCATTCCTATTACCAGTATTTCTTACCGCTTCTATTAAATCACTTACCTGCCATGCTCCAATATCTTTAACACGTCTACTGAACGGCCTCTGAAACAGTCTGCATAGTTTAAAAGCGTCAGCTCTTATTTCCAAAATGTTATTAAACAGCGCCCAGAGGGCTGCCAGTGGATAAACGGATGAAAACAGAAACACGAAACCGAACTGCACGTAGAGCTCCAGATAATCATCGAAAGTGTCCTGGTATTCATCCATATGCCCCTCTGATAAGGCTTGTAGCGTACGTTGGTCGTCGACACGCAGTTGGGGAATGTGGATATTGGACAGGCGGGACGTCGGAATTTTCCCGTCACGGAATATTTTCGGCACTTTTGCTTTTTTATTTATATCGTGTTTAAGGGTTTTGAACTGGAACATCACAGAGAAAAAGGGGATGATGTTGATTTAGAATGTAATTTCCTTGATAAATAATTCTAAGAAAAGTAAAATTTGTTATTTCTAGTTTTAGTATAAATCTTTAAGACTCGTATTAAATTAGTTTTTATTTTAGAATCAATCAAAATTAAATTAATTATTTAAGTTTGAATATATTTTTGCGAACTTTACTAATTTCATACACTTAAAAAAAATTGACTAGTAGTAGTTCCTTGGGAAAAAGAGTTGTAGACCTTACAGGCATGTTGTACAGGGTGTCCAGATTTCGTTGTAAGTTATTCAATCATAAAATAGACTGCAGATCTTTTCCACAGCAACCAGTTTCATATTGGTTACAGATAATCAAATTTGGCTAGTTATTGACTGTGTTTAACTAAATTAAATATTTTTGTTCTAAAGTGTTTATAGTTGATATTTATTGTTTTGATTGAATCACAAAATAATCTAGCCAAAGGCTATTCGTACATTAAAATAATAAGGGTTATGCATCTCAAACTTCTTGCATAAATATAAATCTTGTCAGTCGGACAGAATTATCTAATCTATCTAAGTTGTCACACTAAAACAAGTTATCGATGTATAACCGATTATTTTATTTATTACCACTGAATATACTCCTTGGCAGTGGCACTTCTCTATTAGGGCACCGTGAAGTTGATTTTTGTTAGTACTTCTTCCAAGTCTAACCAAATAGTTTCGGATACGATCAACGAGGTTTTCATCAGGACAGTAGACATTCATTCTTCATTCTAACATCAATTAGGTGACACGCAATAGACCCTACATGGTCGCAGTGGAGGGTCCGGTTCAGACGCATTTTGAACCTATCTAACCTAGGTGGCGGAATGAGAGTGAAGTCGTCGCTTATAAAGTACGAAAGTACCTTCAATTGATATCCTGGGCCACACCAATAGCAATCATCCATGGAGCTAAAATTACACTCCAGCAATCTTTCATGCGATCGCCTTTGCCTCTAGACATCAGTGCAATTAAGCAACTTCCAATATTTTGGTGACATCTAAGGTACCATGGACCAGTAGCTAGTCTGCGTAAACCTTTAACCCAGTTTTAATTAACCGGCTTACTTACTCACTCCTCCTGAACTTCATAAAGTTGTTTTTTTTGTTTTCAGCACTGATACGTGTATATTTATTAAGACAGTCGAAATAATAAACCTGCTGTCAGCATCGTAAGTCTTACGTTTCGGACTATTGGCAGACCTTCGTTTAATGTTATTAATTTCCTTAAATCAGTTATCTGTTAGAACGATTGACATTAAATCTACCCGCGTATTGGAAATTTCGTCATCTAAAGATTTATTTAAGACTTTAGCGCAGTCTTCGTTCATAACAATTTTGAGAATAAATAAAAAATGAAACTGAGATTATGACAATCATTGTTAACATAAATATAGTCAAAATTAAAGAATCTGATATGTCACATAATACTTAATTACCCGCATCTAGTAACGCTAAACAAACATATTGTCGCAATGAAATTGAAGTTAAAATCGCTCGAATACGAAAGAGATATCAAAGGAAATTTAGAATGAAAAATAAATGCATGTTTTAGTTTAGAGACCTCAAAACGTGTATTACCAACAAAATCTCCGCATCGAATTTTTGACCTTATCGCAGAGTACCAGTATAGTGTACGGGAGGTAAAACAGGCGAAAAGAAAACGCAATATTTTATTCAATAGTTCATACATTTGAAATGAATGGGTAGGGAATGAAGCACATATGAGCATTGCACTTCGATTTGGCGCATTAACCATTACTTACTATTAAAAAGTAAACCCCTTTAAAACATATTCGATGTGAAACTCTAATCTTATATTTCTTATAGTTTCTGAAATCCCCATGTAGTTTACTTTACTCCATACATCCTGTCTAATTGTAAAATATACAACAGTTATCATCAATATTACTCGAAATTTTAATATAATGTGTTGAACTGAAAAGTAATTGTTACCACAAACTTGCTATATTCTAAAACATGACGCTAATTATTTTAACGGAAAACTGAACAACGGCAATAAACCGTACTTTTCGACATCTTCTCTCTTTGAAAGTTTTCAATATAAGTTGTGTATTATAAAGAACATACGAAAACTTTCCAGTTCACTTTAATAAAGATTAAACTTTCCTACCTTCAACGTATAATATTTCATGCTGAGCGGCAAAAAAGCTTCTTGGAAGTTATTAATCGCCTGGGAAATAATAAGCATAGTCTGCAGTTGACTTCTGAGCATATCCATGTCTCTAATTATAAAGGCGATGTAAAATAACGAGAGAAAATTGTTCACGAACTCAAAGAGGACCAGCTTCGTTACGCGATGCCTTTCAAATTGGGATTGGGTTCGGTGATTTTCTGAAAATCAGTGTAATTCATATTTATATTTAAAAGTTATACAATTGTTTAGCAGTAGTTCAGTAATTAGGTAGTTTTAAAAGCGGGACAGACATTTTTCATCTTTAAAAGGATGTAACTTTCGAAAAGTTTAAATAACTTCAAACCGATTGCAATATTTCTTCTTAATTTTCATATCATGCTTGTTTTTTACTACAATTTTTCATTAATTATTAGAATAGAAAATAGAGAATTTTTCGTTGGTAATTTCGTGTTATTTTTATTGAGTCAGCACATTCGCTTTTCTTTTTTTCCAAGAACTCAGTTTTTTCGCTGTGTAAAGGCTTATTTCTTTTACAAAATAAAGATTATGCCCTAATAAACCTGCTAGAAAAATTAAAAATGACAAAAAACAACTCGCAAAAAGTTTTAAAAGAGAAAAACCAAAGAAATATTTCGAAACAACGATTTCTCAAAACTATGTAACTGTAACATTCGCTCTTCTTTATTAGGAGAGCAGCATTGTTATTGTTTGATATCAATTTTCGGTTTGACCTGAAATATTTCAAATGAACCTTTCAAAACTGAAAAATGCCAATCTACAACAGTTTATTGCATGCCATTAGCTCGATATAACTTATATAAGAAAATCAAATTTCTTGTACAATCTAAGTGTGAGATTCTACGCCCGAATTTACGTTCAGATTTTTCCGAGAAGAACATCTCTGGGCGTGCGCACAACTCCAGCTTTTCAGCTGATTAGCAAGTGTGTAGGATATTTAGATTTTCTCCTGAACTAGGTAGGTACTGTTGTATGTATAATATGAATTATTGAAAAATGACTAACAGTAAGCATAAACTGGAAAAACTTAATTGTTATTAACGTTGACTACATTTCAATGCCGGTGAAACTGAAAAATGCAGGAAGTTTAAAACTTATCACTAACTTTTTTTTTTTATTTGTTGACCTTTTTTACTCCGTTGCCTAATCACACTTAATATTACGTCGGATTTCTTTCGAGCTAGATTTTATACTGTAAATATTAAAGTTACATTTTTCGATAGTCCTTTCATTGTAAGTATCTACATATACAAAGATTTTGGCCATTTTTTTAATTAATTACGCACGCTCTGTATACATTAATTGTATATCATCGTCTTTTTAATGAAAAGGTCTATTGGAACAAAGAAAATTACATAGTTTTCCATTTAGTTTAGCAAATATGTTTCTTTTAAGTTTTGACCTTCTTTTATACCCGTCACCCTAACCCCCTTGTTATATTTACTCTTTTTGCGACTACCGTTCAATGCTCTTAAGATTTTTGGTCAACTACACATTAACAGTGACATTACAGCGTAACGCAAATTTGTTTGTAAGTACCTATGGGCCTGCCTACTCCTTGCAATTAACTACGAATGCTGCACGGCGCACGCCCAAAGATGTTCTCATTGTTTACATTTCACCGCGGTAAATTTGCCATTTTGTTGATTATGCTTTGCTCATCTAAAGTTAAGATATCAATGATCTCACATGGTTTCTTATAAAAAAAAAGCGCAATAAATTACATTTTGTCAGATTTTTAATCCTCGTTGGCATAATGAGCAAAATAGTTTAAAAATTCAACAGAGCATTAATAGAAAATATTTTTCGAGATCGAGTCCTACAATCTCAATATAAATTAATTCAGTCATTTCGAAGGTTTCAAAACTATTATAATAATGGAAAACAGTGATAGTGAATATAGTTTAATACCACCTAGTCAATTTAAGACTTTTAACTCATCCTATTTAGGCTTACGCGAACAGGGCGAGTATAGGTAAGTTTCGAAAAACAATTATTTTCCTACAAATCATGATGTTTAATTTATGCAAAAGCATTAAAACAGTCGTAAAAGTATAGTGTGAAACTCACATCCCTACTTCTACTCGTATGATTTGCAGGCAAGTGCTGCAAACGATCATAATCATACGTCATTTCATGTTCGTTGCAATATACTATTATCAAATTCGAAAAAAAATAACACTTTCTTATTACTTCGTGTAGAAAATCTCTATGAGATTCCATTCTAGCTTAAAAATAATGTAAACGACTAAAAATAACCAATATATTGATACTTAAAACTCTTCTTACCATGAGGAATTTTTCACACATACTTTTTTTATAACTGTAAGAAAAACATACCCCATTCAGTGAGAAACGTGGCCAATTTCCTGTAATATGCGCTGATAATCAAGACCACGACAGAGTAGATGATGCTGGGTAACATAATGAATTGTTGATAGGATTCATCTGAATATTTTATGTAATCTTCGGCCCAGAATGATAGAAGCATGATGAAAAATGCTCCAAGCATGCAAAGCAGGACTATAGGTAGTGAAACAGCATACATCTGAAATAAAAATAATTCTCTAAACAATAATAATACTCGTATTTGATTAACGCCTGATTTATGTTTTTTTTTCATAAATGATTCGTCATTGTCACTGAATTTTCACAAACGATTTAACAACGACGAAATCGATAACGTTGAAAAATTGTCTGTTATATTGACGGATCAAGAATGGCGAGAAGACAGACCACTGTCGCAGAGTTGTATATAAATGGCTTATAAGAAGTTTTACTGATATAATTAATTAATTCTTAAAATTGGTAACTCTTTTTCTAGAAAATATAACATTGACATAGGTACCCCTCAGGGAAGTGTCCTCGGACCCCTGATATTTTTGCTATATGTTAATGAACTACCGAATGAGATAAATACTGGAAAGGTTTGCATGTTTGTCAACAGCAATATCGGCATTAAGCCTGCAGGAATTAGAAAGCAAAACTAATAATATATTAAAAACCTTTAGTCAATGGTGCTTCAAAAACAAATTAATTATAAATGCGGAAAAAACATCTTGCATTATGTTTAGAACGAAAGTCAGAGACATTACGTTCGACTTAAATTTAGACCTAAACTCACATTGTATAGAAATCACTGAAAAATCAAAATTCCTGGGTATAATGTTGGATGAAAACCTGAGTTGGTCTCAGCATATAGGTCAACTGTGCTCGGAGCTTAGCCGAGTGTGCTTTGCTGTGTCGGTCCTTAGGAATTCTTTAAATACAGGGGCTCTTTAATGTGTTTATTATACACTTGCATACTCTAGATTGTCGTATGGTGTGACCGCGTGGGGTCAAAATGTGGATATACAGCGTGTGTTTGTTCTGCAGAAGAGAATTCTGCGGGTCGTTTTTGGTTTGGGGCGTTTGGAATCTTGTAGAGAAACGTTTAGAAAACATAAAATATTAACTCTATCATCTGTGTATATATATAAAATAGGGCTTCATGTGTATCGAATGAAAACTGAGTTAAAAAGACCTACTCACAACTACTCAACTAGAAATAGATATAACATTTACATCTATAAATATAACCTTACAATGTTCAGGAAGTCGCCTATATGTGCAGGTTCTTCCGTTTTTAATAAAATACCTGATGAAATAAAAAGCTCGAAAACTGAAAATATTTTTAAAAGAAAACTTAGAGATTTTTTGAGTGACAAGTGTTATTATAGTTTGTCAGAGTTTTTTGATTCTTAAGCTGACAGTACTTTCATTTAAATGTTGTTCTGTGTTCTTTGTATGTATTTCGGGTTTTGTTTATCCTGTATTTGTTAAATTGTAATTATAATAATGTATTGTGTGTAATGACGACCCTATCCAATCATAAGGTTGGCTTGAGGTGTAGATAAATAAATAAATATTAAGTATGTTTCAATTAAATTTACAATGTATTAAATTAGAAAATCTTGTCTAACCAAAGGGGTAGTTCTACACTACACTACACAACTATATTGTGGTTTAGTTGATTAAGCCTGTATTTGGAAGAATAGGTTCTAATTATACTTCTGAACGTTCTAAGAATTGAAAATTTTAGATAATTTCAATAAAGTCTACGACATAACGTTTGATGTTTTGTTGAATAATACCTACACTTAAAAAAAATTGTTTTGTATTTCCGTAATTACAGAAGATATCGAAGACAGTATGGTTTTCGCTATTTTGAATTTCCATAATATCAACCCAATGATGATGCTTACTTCTTGGCTTCTGCTCTATAAATTGCTCTTTCCCCCTCACAATATCCATATGTATCATTTAATCAAATTTTTAGGTTAAAATTACTTATGCTAATTGCTAAGAATATCTTTTGAATACTCAACTGATATTCAACGAATATTGATTTTAATAATGGGTGGTCCATAATTTGGAAGTCTGAGAACTTTTCCTTTGAAAAACCTATAGGTAGGTAAAGTTTTGCTGTTTGTTCGATAGAAAAATTATAAAACAAAAATTTTGCGAAAGCATAAACATTCTAATTAAAAGTAAAAGAAAAAAAGTTAAATTCTGTATAGGAACTAATATTTTTCTGAAGCGAAACTATATAGATTTAAAGTTGAACATTTCTTTAAAAATAAAGAGTCTAAGTTAATCAGAATCAGTTTCACACAAGATTTTAGGTATTTGATTTCTTAGTGTAGAAACAGATTTTTATAGTGGATTGGTCAATTTAGAATCACAACATCATTTTGGAAAAAGAAACCTGCCGGCAGGCTCATTCTTAGATTATCTGCAAATATTGAAATAGCATTTTTAAGAAGTCCAAAGCGATCTACACAGCGATCAACTCAAACATTAGCACTCTAATAAACTAACCTGCAAAGAACATTGCATAATGATTTCAAAACCATATAAAGTTGTGTAGGAGCTAAAAGACACCGATTTCGTATTCAGACTTGCTTTTTATAAACATTTTTTAGAGCTTTTCTAAAATAATACTGTGTTGTCCGAAAATGTAGGTATGTATGTCAGACCAACCACTTGTGCACATGTGTGGATATACAGGGTGAGTCAGGTTTTTGTAGCAAGAGTTTAACAACTTATAGAATATAAGTTTTTAAGATGAAAATCTTATACAAACATATATCCATGGAAGCTTTGACTCTGACTGAAATATTCAAGAATAACCAACGCCAAAAGCATTTCCACTGAAAACCAGTTCGTACAATCTCCTTCATGGTGAAATCTGACAACAACAACATCCAGCTTGGGCTCAACGTGCCAGACCGCATACAATATCATTGAAACGCAATTCAATTTGTACCCGGTCAATTAGAGCGCAGGGTTGCCAGTCGAATACCGATATTGTCACAAGTTAAGCTTAATAAAACTCGAATAGAATAACCTGGTGATATGTATAATTACATAATTTCCAATATAGGCAGCACCAAAATAACACTAGGAAATTGTACTACTCGTTATAAAACGGAAAAGTTGAATAATTCAGTACGCAAATTCATCTTTAGAACGATGGCAACACAGGACCATTTTCAAACAATGAATAAATAATAAAAATAACCTTTTATTGAATTAACTAATACCTATCAATTATTACCAGTTTATATGATAAGAATATCACAATCAAAGTATCCAAAATCAGGGAAAAAGCCTAGACAGAGACTATGAAAACCATACTACTATCTATACGCAAAAGTCAAAATCGGGTAGAATCATAACAGTAACATGTAACATAGTCTATTAGCTACTATTCTGTGTCACATCCGACAATAAACAAATAGTGCATAGTAAACCTATACAACTGTGGGTTTTTTAGGAGCAAAGTCCAGGGTTCTCCACGAAGGTAACCCAGCATAATTATCAAATATGCCATACTAAAACCTTAATCCTAACAGAAAGTTTCAATGCGAAGATACCACCGCCGTCGTGCCCAATCGAAGCAAGAGTGTATGATCAAGAACTCCCCAAAGAGTGCGGATCTCGGCATCGGCTACTCAGAGATACAACCAGCTTTGTGATCTCTTGAAAGATATGATATATAAGTTGACAGACCGTACTAAGCAGCGGAAAGCCTCGTTCATATGCCCTCCAGTCGCATATCCCAGGAAGTCTTCAAAACATACACACCACAAGATAGGAAACAAAATTGAAAAACGCAGTCACTAGTCGATTGTTCCGAAACAAAAACAGAAGCGGGTGTTCCTTTAAACGACACTGCCCCCGACCTCCTCGCCGACGATTCAGAGGAGCTCAGGTGAAATTGCAGTAGTAGTACCCTGCGTCGCCGTCAAGTTCAAGAGATAGAACCACTTCCTCAACGGTTCGCCAAATACTACCCCCGTCAACCACCCTTCCAAAGACCCTCGCCATTCAAGGCAGCCCTTAAGAATCCGGGAGCACATGCCGCTCAAAAGCCGGAAATTCGGGAGAACGAACAAGGACCAGTGACTAGCAACTAAAGACACCAACTACAAAAAAAAAAAAAGAAACATGACAACAAACACACAAAATAGGTAAGTATACTAACTTAGAGAACAACGCGAAACCATGGACTGTATACTAACGTTATTCCTCAATCCCTTACAGGACCGATGATCACCTATTTTCAGCTTAGAGATGTTCAAAATATACAGAACAAATCCAGCTACAAAGTTCCCACCCATCAGGTACAACAAAACCACAGTATGAACCTGACTTATTACCCTAATTACCGAATGAGGCAAATGCGTGCCGTCAACTATAAGAAAGACTAACGGAAGAACACTCCATTCCAAATTCCAACACGAGGGCTATACCAAAACAAGTAAGTACTTTCTATACAGATATCAACTCATTAACTAAACAGATCTGTACATTATAGGTGTCTGACAATAAAGCAACATACAGGGTGGTCCAACGAAAAGTTTGCACCTAGCTTTTCTCTTTTTTTTGTAGTCGAATGCGAAAATGCTCGGACACGTCGATTTTGCTTTTGAGGGGGACACATTTTAAACATATTTTTCGATCTGCGCCTTTAACCCCCTAGCGGGGGTGAGTAACAACCCTAAAATTTTAAATGGAAAGAGGGGTCTAATGACATAGCATTTGAAAGGACACAAAATTGTCTTTCTAATGATACCCTATTTGTCGAATTTTACTAAAACAGTTAATACGAAAACGACTTTAAAGACATTAAGCCGATAATTTTGGTATTAATGAGAAATACAAATAAGTTTTAATTATTGCGAGTGAAAACACCTGCAATCGTTAGTACATTCCAATGTTTGTTAGTTTTAACATTGCTTTGTAAAAAAAGTAAACAAGCTGTTAAATTGATTTATTAAAACGTTACATTAACAAATGTTGAAAATGTGACCCATTTGATTCCATACAATAATACAGATTTTGTTCAAATCTATTTCTAACATTTTGTAGCATATCAGGTGCTATGTTTCTGCACTCTTCTGTAATGCGTTGGCGAAGATCTTCTATGGACTCGGGCTTCGTGGCAAAACATTTATTTTTTAAGTGCCCCCAAAGAAAAAAGTCTAAAGGCGATAAATCCGGTGACCTGGCAGGCCATTCAATTGGGCCCCTCCTTCCAATCCACCGTCCAGGGAACCGGTCATCTAAGAACTGTCTTACAGGAGCCACATAGTGCGGAGGTGCTCCATCTTGCTGGAAATAAAGCCGATCAGCAGTATGATTTTGGTCATCTTCTATTATTTGTGTTATTAAAGGATCAATTGTGTCTTCAAGCATGTTTAGGTACACTTCACCAGTTAAATTTCCAGGAATAAAAAGTGGTCCTATAATATGATTTCCTAATATGCCACACCAGACGTTTATTTTTTGAGGATACTGGGTATGAACCTCACGGAATAAATGTGGGTTACTGTCATCCCAGTAACGGCAATTGTGCCTATTTACAGCTCCATTCAAATAAAATGTGCATTCGTCGGAAAAACAAATGTTAAATAATAATTGCGGATCTTCAATTAAACGCTGGCTCATTGCTTCACAAAATTGCAGCCTTCTATCAGGATCATCCTCATTTAGTTCCTGTACTAATTTGATTTTGTACGGATGAAATTTGTACGCTTTTAAAATTCGTATTATGGACGAACGGGAGACACCTGAGGCTTCAGCTAGTTGACGGGTACTTTGACTATGATCCATTTCAACATGCCCTAAAACAGCGACTTCCACAGCTTCATTTCTGATCGGTTTCTGCGGCTGGTGTTTTACATTACAGACAGATCCGGTATCTACAAACTTTTTAACTAACTTGCCAACGTACACATCATTCACATTTTTATCGGGATGTCTCTCATTAAATAAGCGAGCCGTAAGTCTAGCACTACTATTATTTTGAAAATAAAGTTTAACAATTTCAACTCGTTCTAGAATGGAATAAATCATTTTGTACGGTAAAAGTAAAATAACTTGAGAAGCAACCAAACTGAATCAATGAAAAGACTAAAATAAACGGTGTAAATTCTTTTCCTACACGTATCTGCAGTTTTTATTTCAACAAAAAACGCAAACGATTAGTGAGGAATTTAGTTCTGATAAATAAGATAGTGTTTTTGAAATCCCGTTTTTCTTCAAAGTAAATAATTTAGAAATGATTGTAGTTGTTTTCAGTCGTAATAATTAAAACTTATTTGTATTTCTCATTAATACCAAAATTATCGGCTTAATGTCTTTAAAGTCGTTTTCGTATTAACTGTTTTAGTAAAATTCGACAAATAGGGTATCATTAGAAAGACAATTTTGTGTCCTTTCAAATGATATGTCATTAGACCCCTCTTTCCATTTAAAATTTTAGGGTTGTTACTCACCCCCGCTAGGGGGTTAAAGGCGCAGATCGAAAAATATGTTTAAAATGTGTCCCCCTCAAAAGCAAAATCGACGTGTCCGAGCATTTTCGCATTCGACTACAAAAAAAAGAGAAAAGCTAGGTGCAAACTTTTCGTTGGACCACCCTGTAGAATAGATAAAGCAACATAGAATAGGGGATAACAATAGTGAAACAACCATGTGCAGGTCAGGGCTAAACAGTTTCCTTGCTACTAACGAAGAAAATGGTCAGACAACTTGACGTACAGGAAAATGACTAATTACGCAGATTCCGTCAGTGTTGTATAATCCTGCGTACGGACACCTAAGTTGGGGTAAGCTTATTACAATAAAATTAAACAAAATTAGGTAATGGATGATATTGTGATCTTTTATTTATTTTCAGGCACTTTCGCCAGATGTCAAGAAAACAAAAGGGTCGCCAGAAAGAACAAAACAGAGTTCCGAATGCAAAAAAGGTATACACGAGGAGATGGTATATTATATACGGATGATAAAACTATTATTATTAATAGAAACTACATCTGTTGTAATTGGAACCTCATCCCAAGAAAGAATTCCATTTATAAAACAATATGTTACTGTTACTGTTACTGTAAGTTCGGAACGTTATGTGAACATATTGGACTTTACGCGAACATGTTGCGATTTAACACCTTGCGATTTTTTATTATGGGGCTCTTTAAAATCAAGGGTCTATATTGTAAATCTGCAAAATATCAACGAATTAAAAGAAAATAATCCGGAATATTTCTCCATTAATATTGCATAATACTATGCGAAATAATGTGTAGAGAAGAATGTTCAATAATAGAGGTTCATCAGCTTTAAGACACAATTTTGAAAAATTAGGATTGTTATTACATGGTTTGATATTTTTCCGTTATTAAATTTTTTGAATTACATATTTCATTTAAATTCGTAAGTATTCTACTAGTTTTGATTTTTTCTATTCACCAAGTAGGTGCTACATTATGTGCCATCCTATACTTACCGCTCATACTCGTATGTTAAATTTGTAACTCAATATTAAGAGCTACCTACAACCTACATGCATGCATGTTCTGAAATATTCATCAAAAGTCATCTAGAATCTATTTGCTATATTATGCAGCACATAAGACGTATGCTATCTAGAGTAAAAATCTAATAAAAATACAAGAATATCTTTTAAATTTGTTAGTATTCGATCATCTTCTTAAATTGCCCGAAATGGATAACAGTATATAACAACGCACGTTTATCTCATGAAAATAAGTAAGAAAAAGCAAAGTAAAAAAAGAACACAAAATTGTACGAAGTAGAGAAAAAGAATAATGTGCGAGAGGATTGAAAAATTCAGAAAAAAATCATTTTACTGACCCTAACATAAGTCATGTATCTGGCGCTTTGTGGCTGAACTTTACCAGTGACAGCGTCGATTCCCAAAGCGCCGCGGAAGTTGCCTCGCGGCTCATCTAAACTTGACATGCCGATAGTTCCCCATTTGAATGCAAACTCGTTACTTCGTTTCTTCCAAACCTAGTGAAAAAATGAGCATTAATTAGAGACGAACAAAAATGAATAACATAGTAAAACAAAAAGCGTGGGCCGACCAGCGGTAAATTACTGGTCAGGACCAGCATAGTACTTCAAAATAGCTACTACTAGATGGCATCTTCATACCCTATATACCCAGGTATTTAAAGAACAACATATACGAACAAACGACATTTTACATAAATACGCGAATGAAATTGAGAAAGTTCAAACAAAAGACTTTCAAACTTTAGTGTAGGGTGCTCAAGAATGGGACATGCAAACCAACTAAGGTGATGACTGTATGAAAAGTAGTACCAAAGATTAATGTACACAATTAATCTTTGGTAGTACCAACGTATAGCTGTGAGTATTGGACCACTTATCGTAGCGAGTTCTGAAAGAATGAAAGATATTGTTAGGATTTTTATAGTCAATTTGATTATAGCTAGTATAACCATAATTTATTGTTATTCTTACTATCTGATTATTGTCATGGTAACCAAACTAATCCAGCTAGAATTTTTTGTTAGACAGTCGAAGGTCGACGTTGCGGAATTAGCTTGTTTTCATTAATATCTAGAGTTGATGGTGTGTGGTGCAATTTATTACACATATTTTGTGCAATGGAGGATTTCGTTGAACACCTCCTGCAATCATGGAATTTAGATCATCTTATGCCAATATTCAATGGTGGGTAATCTTGAATATAATTTATATACCTAATAATAAAGTGTCGCGAACTGGTTTTGATATCATTGATGAGAATTTTTAAAATGTTTAAAAGTTTTCTCGAGCATAATACGATTATCATCATCACTTAGCATTATTACTGTAATTACATGTAATTTATTTTCATTCAAATTCGACTAACTTTTTTTCCTGATTATTTGAAATGTTTACTGTACCTATCACTCAAAAAAGTTGCATGTAGAGACAAATTTGGTATTTTTCATCATCTTTGTATGTCTTTTCTATTATTCGAAACGGAGCAGCTAGAACAAGAGGAGTTGATCCAATGGTTGCAATATTGTATTGTTATAGAAAAATAGAATATGACATTTATTTTTCCACAATAAAGTATTTCGTTTTATATATCAAAATATATTTATATTGTTTAATATGGAAAATATAATTCATGATATCAAAAACTAATAGAGTATAAAAAAGTTGCGTTTATTTATTAATTTCTATAAAATTCCAACAATAATTAGAGAAGTTAAGACTCGTACCTAAAGCTCCTGATATTTTGGAGTATTCTATTCACATCCAGGAGATTGACACATGTTCTGGAACTTCTTGTATACAATGGATAACATGACAGTACAATATGGCTAAGTTATCAATGCTAAATTGTTAAGGTCTTAAAATCGTTAGTGGTTACAGCATCCATCTGTATATATTTCACAAGAATAATAGCGAGAACTTAGGACTCATTCTAAAAAGCTGTCTAAAGAAAAGTGTTCGAAAATGGGAAGAAGAAATGTTTTAACCAATAGAGTGGTCTATGCGTGGAACAGACTTCGGGAAGAAACAGTGATCGTGACAACGGTGAATTCGTTTAAAAACAGAGTGGATGATGAACTTGGGGATATGTCGGGAGCGATGATACACTACAGACAGGCCAAATTCTTAAAACATCTTAATTTTCCCTAAGAGTAAACTACCCCCATTAAATGCCATTAGAAAATGTTGTTTAAAATAACCTTAGTAGTGATAATTCAAACTTTAAAGAAAATATTATAGCTTAAGTCAGTAAATCGATTTTTGTCCCATGTTTCAGCTAACAAAAGTTGTAGGTAGTATCCATTTTTAATTACAAAGTTTTTATTGAAATGAAATCCGCCAATTTCTACACAATTCTAGTCATCGATAGAATCCCCAAAGAGAGTATGCCAGCCGTTAGATCAGAGAACTATAATATCTGCCCGCTCAATTGTCAGGAAATGTCGGTATATATCTCACTGTGCTTACAGGCAGGTAGAGGTTGTAGATGGGCACGACTATGGTACGCTCGAGCTCAGAATAAGAGCGAAACGATTACGTCAGTATCAGTCGAACTATGCCTCAGTCTTGGTCAACAAAATTAGACTGCTAATTTAAACAAAATCCCGTGTATATGTGAAGGCTGTAATTTTGTCGCCACATAATTATATAATATGTATTAATAAGATCATCAATTTAACCTACAAATTAAAAAACAAGCAGAAGGTACGCATAAAAGAAGATAGTTATTCAAAGGATATGGTTTCAAATAATAATGCAATTCGGGAGCACATTCATAACCTCGAGCATGAGTTTCTAATATTAATACGCATAAATATTCATCTTCTCACCAAGTGTGTCTATGTCGGGACACATGGAACCTTTGTTACGTCAGTACTTAGTCATATTGACAACCAACAAATAACGAGGTGCTCCACAGGTTAGTGAGAGTTTTGTCAAACCGACCCTCTCAAACCAAATCTATCTACCTGTAAGCTGCGCCAATGAATCTCAAAGAAAAGTCCCGGAGCAAAATAAACGACTACGTCAAGAAGAAATGTAAAACATAAATAGATACCAACCACAATAGATGTTGAGGTGGCTCTCACATTCGAATGTCTGTTTTTCCATACAGGAAACTCAAGAAAGACGCTGAGTCTTCGGAAACGTACGATTTATATCAAAAATATTATTATTATAACGACAAAAACAGTAAACGCATTACAACAATTTTAACGTCTTTCAGGTTCTAAAATTTTACAGCAAAAATTTCTTTATATATCTACCTGCATTTTATACTTTAATTAAACCAATAATTTGTAAAGCTGTTAACGAATTAGGAAAAATCTTTCATATAAAATATAGTATACCTGCGCTTTTGAAATATCGACGACTCGACTGTGGTTTGCTAGAGAAATAAAAACGAACAAAGCAATATACTCCCTTTCAATATTGAACAGAATCAAAAGAAAAGTCAAGCAAAACCAAAAGAAAAACTTTTCGTTGCCAAGATCGGAAACATCTTTATAAATTAGTCTCATCTGTGATGCATAGAAGAGTCTATATCTACCTACAGTTACCTGAAAATAAATAAACCGTAGGTGGTGAGAATTTACCAACATATTTATGGCGCAGAGTTTATTTCCGGAATAAAGTAATGCTTGAGAATTGTGAATATGATTTTAAAAATTTATTGATAAGTAGAACCCTACGTAGAGTAATATGGCTGCCTACGACACAAAAACAATTTTTTGAATCTCGATGCGCATTTCGATACACTGTTAGCATCCTCAGGACAGAATTAAAACTAATATAACCTAATAAAAGAAGTAATCCATATGATGTAGTGGAGTATAATTTAATTACGAAATAAAACATAATCGTCGTCAACGTTGACCGTTTGTAGGAAAATCCTTAATCTAGTAAAACACAGAACCCGTCTATTTAGATATTTTAATAAGACAGACTGAAGATGGAGTAAGCAGACTGCAAAACATATCCCTTGTGTGATGTGAAAAAAAAAATAAATAAAATCATGGAAACGACGATTGTGTTTTCTTTTGTAATTAAAATATCCTAACCGCCAAGCAGAGTTCTAGAATTTTAAGAAAAGATAAGGGTCTAAATATAAATAGCACAGCATTCATACAGGAAACGACTATATTGTCGGCACTTAGAAGTGGGAAAGCTTGAGCTCCGTGACAGCTACAGTGCGTATGTACTCGAAAATCCACCTGGGCGAACGGATTCATAGACTGCTAAGAATATGCGCAGCAGCATCCACTCGTGCTTTATTTAGGACATAGTGACTTTGCTGTATATATGCTGTGGAAATAGCATAGCACATCCTTTAGTTTATAAGTGTACTGTTTATGACGTAACCTGTGAACCTGTGAAAGTAACTTAGTATTTATTTGCGCAGTTTTGCACCTGGAACGCAGCATCCAAGGAGCCCTACGGGATTGCAACACAAAATCAAAGTGAAGATTCAGGAAAAGAATCCAACCCGGAGAAGATACAGTATGACCCTAGCCCCTGAAGAGAGAACAATTCTCAACAGACTTAACGGGGAACTGAAGCTACAACCACAGTATAATAAATAATACAGTATTCTGACTTTCCGCTTGCGAGCCGTCCTGTGCATATCGTCGCGCATGCCGCCATTATGGGTTAAAACCTCACAATAATCGCATTGACGTAGGTAGATACCGTTCACTCCTGTGTTCAATATATAGTTCATTGTCCGCGTGTACGAGATAAATAAATATTGTGTTTGTAATCTAATTCTGTGTTTTTGGTATAGTGTTCGTGAGAATTAAAATTTTTTTATTTTTATTAACGTATCTTATGATTAATACAATGAACAATCAGGGAGGACATGTGTGTGCTGCAAAATGTGGTCCCAATAAGCGGTACACTTGCTCTAAACATTTTTTTCGCTTCCCCACAGATCCTGTTAGGTAAGTAAAAATAAAGATGAATACTAGATAATTTTACGTTTATAACAACTATTTGTATAACCGTAAAATTTATATTACGAAATGGCAGTATCTAATATGTTTTTAAACTAAATGAAAGTAAAACATAAACACAAGTTGTCTCGCAGCGAGATAGCATAATAACGCAATCAGCTAGGGGTTATATTATTGACAATATATATATATGGCCCTTGTTTGACTAAAATTGAATTGAATTGAATTCAGTTGATGCAGAATTCAGGCACACGGCTTGTATGTGGAATTCGTAGGGGTGAAAGAGGCTAGCAATAAGATTAAGGAAATCGGCTGGTTAAGAATGAAACAACGTCGGATTTTCATTCACTAATTTTGATTAACAAAAATCATCAGATGGAAATAGGCGGAATACTTATATGAAAGATTGAAGTTCCGGGGATCGGTGTATGATGTGAATATTCCTCATAAAACTATCATTACGCCACCGCTAGACTGAACATCAATCTTTGAGCGGTCATTTTCCTATACGGTTTCAAAATATTACAACGCTCTACCGGAGAATATCAAAAGTTTAGAGGGGTTTTCGTTTAAGAGCGCTGTCTGACACGTAATAGAACAAATTTGTAAATAAGCTACTTACTTAATTTGGCCAGCGATGTAAAACTATTTTCAGATAGGTTTAAGCTAAAATATAAGTTACGTTTAGGTTAAGTCAGGAAGCACTGTTTCACCTTTTATAAAAATGTCTTTTTTACTAATAAAGTCTGTATTATTGTTGGGTTTATTATTATTATTATTAAAAATCACCCAATCATGTCAACATTTAACTGATACCACCACTCAAGGCTGTTTTCAATCACTATGACACACCACAAATATTTCTGAAATTAACAGCGATATTATTATGTAGTTAAATATTTTTACAAAAATGAAAATACAGTACTGTGGTTAGAAACCGAAAACTATAATTATTCTTAGTCAGGACCTGATTTGTAACCCAAAATGGCGGCGTCATACGTCACAGTTTATTTCAAAGTGCAAACGTGGAGTCGGAATGCTGTAATTATTAATGCTGTGCTACAACTACGGGAACATCGTGATAATCAATGGCAAAAGCGGCTAGAAGAACTGAACACCAAAAACGGTAACGCATGGAATATGATGAAAGCCCTGCGGGCCACGAATTCTCAGTTGCTCCTCATCCATGGGGAAAGAGGCAGTATCATCTACACGGACCAAGAAACGGCTGAGGCATTTTCTGGCTGCATTGAAAGGGAGTGTAGGGAGAATATACATCCTGATGACGACGAGGAGCTAGAGGACTAGGCACACAGGGTTGTCGGGCAGTTCAGGCAGCGGGACATCGAAGGAGAACCACTAAGAGCTGCAACCACAAAAGAAATACGGCATTATGGGGGTAAATATCAAAAGAACCTATCGCTGTAAAGCAAACAAAAAATGCTTTAAAATGATGTATCACTTTTCCCCTACTGCTATTTGAAAATTTGGCGGTTGTGTCCACCCCTATCACAGGGCTAAAGCGATTTCAAACACAAACTAATGGGTTCATCCTGGGACTCCCCCAAACTCATACACCAAAATTTAGCTCAATTGGTGAATGCGTTTCGGTGCTATTGTGGAAGAATACATACATACAGATACAGGGACGCACAGACACACACAGACAGACAGATTTCCATCTGGAAATGGTCTTAATCGTCTTAAGGAACTTGAAAATGGTTATATCCGTCTTTATCTCAAATTTTTTTAGCACGTTCACAAAGGACTTTCCCTGTGCAGAAAAGTAATAATTGATGTTGATACCATTATCATAATTGTTTCAAAAAAATATTTCAGCTCAATTGCAGCTAAATTTATATCAAACATCTGTTTATTCTAAGCTAAGAAACTAATATTATTTTTTCGCTTACAAGTTTCTTGTTACACCACTGTTTGAAACAAGAGCTTTAATTTCATCTCTATGACCTGGCGCATCATCTACAAACCCTAGTTCAGCGACGTCATAAGAGCCTCTTAATGATTTTCACAGATTAACCGTTAGGTATTATAAAGGAAATTTAAACAGAGTGTCTGATTTTTATCACAGTGTTGTAAGGCGAAAGCGGGGCGAAAATGGTGAATATCGACTTCCTCTCTTTAACAGTAAAACCGACGGGTCTTGGAAAACGGAAATGAGATATACAGGGTAGATATAATAAAAACTATGTGCCATAGATTTAAGTTAATTGCCCGAGTAAAATATGGAAAAACACATTCAACTCCGTTGTGGTTATTGTTGAGAATGACGATTTGTACAAAACTTTCGCAATTGTTACCGAAAATAGCACGAGTTTTAGATAAGATCGTATAACTAATAATATTATGGAAAAGGAAAATGACGAACAAAGCTCATGACATTACATTTGACATAGTTGTCTTAATGTTTAAAAAATGCTAATGTTATAAATTATAAGTATTTAGGCGGTATATCAAATATATCTTGACACTTTCCCGAGATTAAAACAATTAAGAAGTATTTTAAGGTTCGGTTTTGGCAATAAGACGATTTTCATTTAAACATGCATTCATCGTTCAGAACTCCTCAAGGTTGTGCATAGGGGGTTATTAATATATTATGCTGAATATACTCGTATTTTTACATCTAAAAAGCTTAGAAAACGGCCCCAAATTTATGCGGCTAAGAATTTTTACAAGGTGATGCACTTTAAAAGTCATCGTCAGAACCGATTTTATTGTACCTGAGCGCTTATAATAAAATTTGTTATGATTTGGACTCTTATGATTAACTAAAAGTCATGTTCTATTCAAAACTGTAGAAATGTGGATAATTGGGTTATAAGAACAACTTTATTCTACGGGTGTCTCAAAAATATCTCCTTACCGATTTCTTTGAAATTTGGCAGCGTTGCTTCTAGAAATAGGGACCTGATATGGCCCTAACTAGTTCAAAATTATTAGGTCCAGTGGCGTTAGGGGGGCAACTTAATAAACATTATTAACAAAAAAATGTACGCCACTGACTGTAACTTATTTTCGATATCATCCGGAGATAAAGCAACTAAAACTACAACTTTTTTATCTCTTGTATTTTTTCATATATTGCTTCGTTTACAAGATAAAAATTGAAAACATTTTGCAACATACCAAGAATATTTGCGAATAATTCGACTAAAAAGCAGTAACAATGATGTTATTTGACTGCGCCAATCATGTTCAATCTGTCAAATTTGTTCAAGTCCCTTAACATGAATCACAATACATACAAATGCCGAGATGAACGACATGCTGATGGCAATGCATTGTACACTGAAAGATTTCCTCAGCGTATGGCTCCTGATAGAAAAAATTTTGAAAGATTTCATCAACGCCTTCATTCAGGCACACTAAAACGAAGTGGAGAAACAGGAAGGCCAAAGACAGCAAGAACTGTAGAGCTGGAAGGGGATGTGCTGAACATGGTTGAAGAAAATCCAGGTACTTCCACTCGAAAAGTTGCTGAGGTTTTGAATGTAACTAATACTAGATACTGTTCGGCGCATTCTTAAGCTTTTGCAAAAAATTGTTCAAATTCCTCAACTACTTATGTTGATTTTGTTTACTGATGAAGCGAGTTTTTCAAGAAATCTAATAAGAAATGTTCACAACCATTTATGGTGTGATGAAAATCCGCATGCGATAGTTGTAGATCATTCTCAATATCAGTTCTCGTTGAACGTTTGGATTGGAATTGTGGGTGATTGCTTACTAGGACCCCTATTTCTACCAGGAAAATTTACCGGAGTGGTATATCGCGACTTTCTGGAACACATGCTTCCTAGATTTATGGAAAACGTACCATTGGCAATAAGAAATGTAATGTGGTTTATGCACGATGATGCACCAGCGCAGTTTAGTCGGGTTGCTCGTGAACATACGGAAATCGCTGGATTGGCTACGGTAGACCTCACTAAAGGCCTGCACGATCCCTGGATTTAAACTCACTGGACTTCTTTATGTGGGGCCACCTGAAGTCTTTCGTGTACGCTACTCATGTGGAAAATGTGGAGGACCTAAGGAGTCGCATTAGTGCTGAGTGTAATTCGATTAGAAGCGCGTCTATTTGTAATATCCTGAATATAAAAATACGTAGCAACTAACAATACTTATTGTTTTGGATTTTCACACTGTGATCGAAGTTTTTAATTATAAAGCTTTCCAAATATTTCTCATAACAAACACCAAGAACAAACTACCAGTACAAGGCTCCTATCAATATGATGATTATGAATTACAATCAACTACAGGAAATTGGTGATATATTCGGAACCAGTTACAGGCACTTTAAGTTAAAGATATCTAATAGGCACCTCAGTAACATATAGAAAGCTACAACTTAACTAAATGGAAATTATGAAATAAAATCGTAAATTTGTGATAAGCTGGACTAAATATAAATTTAAAGTTAGTTAAGATAAGTTAGATTATAAGTTAAGTTAGGTTAAGTTAAGTTATAAGTTATACAAAGCAGTGTAATTGGGTTAGCACCTGTAACTGTTTTCTGCAAATAAATAAATACATATATTATTCTAGATTATGCTAACGTCAATAGTCATTCCATAATAATAAAATCATATAATCAAACTCTTATCTCTCATTAAATTAAGCTACAACATAAAACAAAGTACCAGTTTTAAGTCATTTGTTTTATAAATAACTGAAAAACAAACTCCAGGCAGAATCTTGAGACACCTTGTATATTCAATCGGGACTTACATTAATCCGTGTTAGGGAAAAGAATCTAATTATTTTCACAATCAGAATCTTCATTTCGTTTCTCTTAATTTACCTCGTATTTAACGTCAGACACATACTATTAAGTAACTCACCTCTAACGTGTAGGTATATACAGACTTTCTTACTTTTCCATTTCAACAGCTTGGAGGGAGTGAGTTATTTTGTTAAAATCTATTCAGAACTTTATATTTATCGTTCAATTACAGATAACGGTTTGGACGTTTCAATACAAGTTTGTAAATGGGGAGTTTTTCAGATAATGTCACGCAACTTTAAATAAAATATTTTACTAACTTTCGAATCCGGATATTGCACATAGATGTAATGTGGTTCTAAAATTATTGGAAAAAAGTTTTAGTATTATTTGTTGATAAACTAGCCAGCATAATAATCCAAGTAGTGGCAACAATACCTATTAGATTTTAACCGGGAAGAACAAGAGCCGTTACGACTGAGGGTGCGTTATTTTAAATTTTAAAAATGACACAAAAAGAATAAATCACATTTGTAAAAAACAAAATCTTGGAGTAATTCCCATCTACAAACGTATGTCTTCAAAGTTGAAAGTTGCGAATTTTTGAACTCGATTTATAATTTAAACATTTTGTATTTTAGACTCAACATGGTGCTTTCAATTATCAATCCCAAATAAACTGCTCCACAAGAGTTAAGGATATTGGTCAAATATTTTAAATAAATAAAAATGAAATATCTCTGAATACAAAGTTGATCCTTATTTTCACCTGTATTGACATCTTTGTAAACAATTGTTTTTCTCTTATCGGTAGGTATATTGAACGAATAAATAAATTTAAATTTTAGTCTTTCTCTAGCTTCAGTCCGATTTGACCACTCAGCGAAAAATGGTTAGCTCTTATCTACGTGTAGACAACTGTCGCGGCATCTTCTCAATGCTTCAATTGAAACAATAAGAAAGTGATTAAATGATTCAAGGCGGCTATTACAACGAGTTCCGCTTACTCAAGTGCCCATACGGCAAAGGATACAGTGGGCAAGAGGACATATTCATTGGGGTAATGAATGGAGGTCCGCCTTTTTCACAGACAAATCCAGGTATGCTAGGTTCTCAGATAGTTGGAGAGCTAGAGTATGGAGCTTACGTAAAACACCCAGGAATCGACGCTTCGATCAACGAGTCTACCCTTACCGAGGAGGGTCAATAATGGTTTGGGGTGGCATATGTTTAAATGGCCACACTGACCTTTAAATTTGCGAGGGAAACATGAATGAAGAACAGTACCTACAGGCAACACATTATCAACAAGATTATTCCAAATTTTCACGCTATTATCGGCCCAGGCTTTCATTTTGTGGACTACCTCACAGAGGTAGAACTGCTGTTAATGCGATAGAAATCATGGAATTCCACATCTTCCGCTACCTCCGTTATCTCCAGACCTCAATTGTGTTGAACATGAATGGGATATGTTACAGAGGAGGTTGTCCAGCTTAAGACCATTTTACCTCAAATCTGAAATCAAATCTCACAGGAAATGTTCAACAACCTAATTAAGAGCCAATACGTTGTCAAGCTGTTATTGATGTACATGAAGGCTTTATATCACCTATTAAACATCTACATTAAAAAACCAATACCTACTTTGTATTTATTGTAAGAAAATTCATCCATATTCTTAAATCCTGTGGAGCAGTTTATTTAGTCAACGTTACCTTACGTATTTATTTTTATTTTATTTTATTAAATTAACGGGATACCCCAATTATATTTACATTATGCCCAGTAATATTCAAGGACATTTACATTCGGACGCCTACATAGTAAGCTTAAAGAGGCCTATATATAAGCAGTTCTTAATAGTGTGTATACTTTCTCTTGCACCATGTGCTACTTCATCCGAAGGAGAGTCCTCAGCAAATTACTACTGATTAAGTTTAAGCTGAACAGGGAGTTCATATAGCAGATAAAGATAATAGGACCAAGGACAGTACCCTGTGGTACACTTATTTTTATTTTCATTGTGCCACCAATCTTAACTCGCAGGGTTTTATCACGTAAATATATTGTATTATCTAATCATCGAATTTACTAGCTAAAAGAGAACAAGAATGAATTCTGTATTAATTAGATTAATTTTACTCACCTCTAGGAACAAAGTGGCCCACACCACATTAAATATGCAGAAAAAACAAGTTGCTTCAGCAGTGATCAACCATTGTATAATGCCAAATATTGTTGGCACAACTAAAGCAGTCGTATAATATCCCAGGAAAGCAAAGTACAATGCAATTGATTCTCCGAAGTATAGTCTTATATTCTCTGTAAAGAAAAATTATTTGCTTACTTAACTTCTAGATTAGGGCTGCAGATTAAATGCATTAAACCAATTGCTTCAGAAGCAAAATTAGTGTTCAATTTGCTTTAACTATGTGTCAATTTGAATAGTCCAACGGCTTTCATAAGCTTTTGCACTAGGAAGAAAGACTTATGCAGCTTTTAAAGAGTCTCAGCAGAGTAACTATCAGAAGCAATAGATTTACCGAAAGTAACGGTTTTGAAAATGCGTCTTATTTTGATATCTACTGTACAGGAAGTTGTGCAATACAACTTGTTTGATTGTACAGCATATCCTATGAGAGGGTTATCACAGTAACATGACACAACGGCTAGTCAATCTTCAAAAACATTTAATCTAAAATTTTGGGAAGCAGATTGAAGAATAAAAGCCTGACTTAAAACAGCGTACCAAGTTTAAAATTTTAGCATGATACATTAATATAATCGATGAGTAGAACCTTTGGCGTAGAACACTAAACTGACAATCGTTTTACCACTTCACCAAAACACTTCTTTTAAATCTCGACGCGCACACTGTTAGCATCCTCAGGATGCTAACATTGTTAGCGAAACGCGCGTCGAGATTTAAAAGAAGTGTTTTGGTGAAGTGGTAAAACGATTGTCAGTTTAATGATACATTAATACTACTGCAGACATACAATTTTATATTCAATTTTAATTATTAAATCATTTGAATATACATGCAACAGTACGAGATTTGTCATACATTTACTTTTCTATAACGAATTCTTTTATATTCTGAGAGATAAAACTGTCATGATTATAATTTATATGTAAAGAGGGAGAAGCTTTGGAGACTGCCTTTTTATTCATTGTTTTTGCGTAGCTATTTGTTGTTTATTTCAATCTAAATTTTCAACTTTTGAAATATTTCATACAAAAACATGAAATATTTAATTAGAATGAAAACAACGTTATCCGCGGGTAAAATTTGACAGTTGCAACTGTTACCTCATGGCTTGTAACAAGAAAACCTATACCATAATGGAAAATAGATATTAATTCCAATATTTGTATAAGACTGTATTTCTGCCATAATATACCGGATGTCAGAAAGTTAAAACTTAAAGCACTTGGGTCTTTAGGACTCACCATTTAGGCGATAAAGAACCTTAAAATTCTTGTGAACCCAATGACGAATTTTTGCTGAGAATTTTGAGGCATACATTACAAGCCAATGTTGGACGTGAACCTTGAGACTGCTAAGAAAGAAACGGGATAATGAAAACTTGATAACTTTTTATTGGGATTATGAAAATCTAATGAAAAATTATAGAACCGTAGAAGAAATTCGGTCTCTTGACAATTTCACATACGATCAATTGTATTTGAGTAAATGGAATTATTATATCCTAATATTCTTATATTGAATACCTTATATCTATCAATATCAGTAAAAAACTTGCATTGTTGATAAATCTGCAACAGGCGATGCATCAACGTCTTGCCGGATTGGGCCGGAATCAAAATAATCCCTTAGTGTGAGATCGAGTTATTTAGGCGAAAAGCTGAGGCATGAGCGTAACGATTACACCGGGACCTATCCAGCTACCGGTGTAATGCTGATTAACCCAGAGTCTTACTGTAATTACTTAATGCGCTGGACAGCCATCATCAACTGCAAATACAAGTCTTACCTTCACTGTAGATACAAGTCTTAGAAATGTACCGACAAGCTCTTCTCCACAATGTGAGAGAAAATTCTATAAAAATTTAGCCGGGTCTGTGTTCAAGATTAGCGTGAGGATTGTCCTGGACCAAAACGTGTAAATACAGATTAATAGTAATATCTTTTCGGGTGAACGTTATCTCATTCGTGTGCAGATTTAATTACACAAAATCTTCGATTAAGGCGATTAAGCCTTGTGCAACGGGCTGGCGTGTTCCTCAAGATTTTGAAAGAGCAGTCTGAATTTCCTAAATTACGAACATTTATTTCTACTTCAGCTCTGTGTCTAGGATATTAGTTTTGCTCGTATTCTACAAAACTAAAAACGGTTCTTCGGTAAGAGCTCATCTTGTATTCACGAAATCCACACACACTGTATATTCAATTATAAATGTTAAATTTATTCGTTAGGCGACGTTTCTACTTTTACAAAGTAATCTTCAAGGATACTAACGAAACGAAAGGGTGATTTAAAAAAGAAAAACAAAGAACAATATCTAAACCATAAAAATATAAACTACTTAATTAAAAAAACTCAGTCGACTTTTAGTGCCAAAATTATTTTAATATGAAAGCATATACCATAAACTATTTTTCAAATTATTTCTGTCAATATTGGGACACTTGTCATACCGTACAACCAGCTTTCGAAATCTTTTCTCGCCTGACTGGACAACCATTGCAGCACTGTCGTTTTGACAGCGTTCGCGTCATCGTGGCGTTGTCCTCCCAGATGCTTCTTCAAATTTAAGAATAAATGGAAATCACTTGGCGCAAGATCAGGGCTGTATGGTGGATGTCAACTTGTTGCCAGCAAAATGATCGGATCAGTGTTTGAGTTTCAAGTCCTGTGTGAGGCCTGGCATTGTCATGAAGCAAAACGATACCCGTGCTCAGCATGTCACGCCTTTTGTTTTGTATTGCTCGGCGTAAATTCCTTAACGTCTCACAATAAGATACCGCATTTATTGTATGACATTGAGGCAAAAACTCTACAAGCAAAACACCTTTCCTTTCCTAGAAAACGGTACACATGATTTTTCGGACAGAAGTTGTTTGCTTAAACTTCTCTTTTGTGGGTGATGTTGAATGGTGTCATTCCGTGGCTTGTTGTTTCGGTACTAGCGTCACGTATGACAACTCGTCAACTTCCCGGTTGTACCGCTGTAACGGTGAGAGAACTGGCTAAACGTTTGTTTTCGTAAACTTCCTTCAGCATTTTCGGCACCCAGC
The DNA here is from genome assembly GCA_911728435.2 of Apoderus coryli. NCBI lineage: Eukaryota > Metazoa > Arthropoda > Insecta > Coleoptera > Attelabidae > Apoderus > Apoderus coryli. The sequence continues at coordinate 7,219,880 of OU452206.1, read as the reverse complement.
CTGCGCATAACTCTCAATACTTCTAACGTTCTGACACAATTTCGCAAATCACACTTCTTGACACTTTTGAAAACTCACAAGATAACGCTGATATCGTGAATCGCCTGTTTTCTTTCACTTTTTCGTCAATTTTTTTGCACCAAGTCATCAGTAATGAGTAAAGGCCGTCCGCTTCGTTCCTCGTCATGCACATTCGTACGGCCATCTTTAAAAGCTCTCACCCATTTCTTTACCATCCCACCACTCATAATCTTTTCTCCGTAAACTTCACAGATCTGACGATGAATGTCAGCTGCTTTCACGCCTTTAGCATTAAGAAAACGTATGACACCACGTATTTTACAGTCGGCGGCATTTTCGATCGGAAGAGGCATTTTAAACACTTGTAAACAACCTTTTAGACTGTCGAATGGGTTCGTAATGGCGGTTGTGACTTGCCAACAGATACCGGTACACAGCGTGCATGCGCCGATTGCCGACCGCAGTGCTATAACGGCGGAATTCCAAAACGGCACTTAATTGAAAAAACATGACTCGTATATCTAATAGACGTTTAATTGTCGTTCAGTTCTAAATAGTGCCTTTTAAATTAATTCTCGAATATTTACAAGATTCACATTTTCGTAGTGCCAAGATCTGATAGTTGCATTCTGAGATATCCAGGACTCAATGAGGAACCCAAAATGATATATTCATTCATCCTTAGCTTGTTTATATGCTCTTATAAATTCCAACCATTACGAATCAATGTATTGTCCTTGGTCCATTTAACGGTAAGTTGTTTGTTTATTTTTGTAACATCCATAATATTTCGGGTGAACGTCGATACACAATTTATTATATAAATATCAAAGGTGTCGTAAAGTCCATCCGGTACAAAAGACTATTATATCACTTGCGCATACGGGTATTATTTGTCGTCTATTATAAATATTCCTGTGTATGTGTTTCCGTAACAACAACTTCATTCTTAAACGAAGATGCTACGCTTCGTGTCTGCAATTACCCATTCGTATGTTATTCAGTTTCTCCCCTTTTTATTGAATTATGACAAAGTGCCTTGTGGTGACATTTAAAATTGACGAGCCGTTACTGCAAACACTTCAGGCGATTTTTTTAACATTAATCGTTATCATGCTATGCGAGAGAGCCATTTACCAGTCACCAGCCGCCTAGTATGTATGTATTTTTAACAGGTTATTGATTGTAGTTTTACAGCCGAAGTGCACGGCCCGCTTAATACGGCTTTAATAATTCGATAAGCTATTTAAAATTTCGTTTTGAATATTGAAAATAATTCAATTTTGTAGCGGAAGCAATTTCCCATAAACAGTCCGGGTCTAATCTAATAAAGCGCTAGAGCCGACCGGCGTCGAGAGAGAACATTCCAATTAATATTGGAATTATTAATATCGCAGGACGGATATTGCTGTATATTTTTTGCCCTCTTTTTAGTTTCCGTGGTGTTCTGTAAACATCAGACACGCTTTCATCTGGTTTTTAGCTATTTTAACAATGATGTTTCTAAAAAAATGTTCGATTGTGATATAATACACAGGGGGACTTTGAATCGATCGCAAATATTTTTTCGTATGCGCAACTTGTTTTGGGTGAATAGCTTTATTTGACATTGCGATTAGGCGTGTGTATGCCTATTTGCGTGCACGCAAAAGATGCACTAACTCGCATTGTCAGTTATCTTTATAGAGATCAACCAATCAAATGTTTGGATTTTATGAAATTTTCGATGACGTATATTTTTTGTTATTGGTTTGATGTTTGATGTTTTAAGGTTAGAATGTTTTAAATTGTTTTTATTAGTAATTTATTTAATACTCCCTAATCTGTGAATTTATGGCATTGTTATTGTTGTTTAAAGCATTGATTTATTATATTTGTTCGTTATTTGGCGCCATACCAATATATTAAACAATTTTGCAAATTTGTCCTCAATTTTCATCATAAGCATATTATTGTTTGTTTTGTTTAAAAGAGCAGTTTTCATTGCTGATATTCTAACTCTGTCTAGTTTGTTTTAAACAGAAATACCATTGTTGTGTAGATATACCGACATTCTTTGTCATTTAATATTTGGGTTTAATTCTAGCAAAGTATATATTGGATAAACTTTGGTTCTAGCGTTGGTTATGGTTATAGCAAAGATTAATATATTTGGTTATAGTTAAGAAAATGAATTTGGAAAGGTAAGTTTAGTTGACATTACATCTATTTTGAGATTGGAATTCTTAACTGACTATTTTGTAGGGTAAATAAGTTAAACTGTCCGGAGTGCGAAATAAATTTCAGTAGCGTATCAACAAGAAACAGGCATTTCCACACATAATACTTTGATTTATCATTTCAATATCATTCATAAGATAGATGTTAAACAACCTGTTTTACATTTTAGAACTTTTGAAGATTTTACAGCTTGGAAACAACAGGAAAACAGAGAAGTGGACTATGCTTGCCGTAGTCGAAATAAATATCATAATGGAGAAGAAAGCAAATCATATAACTGCGATAGAAGCGATTCTGAAGGTTGGGCATTTATTTACTTAATAATACGGGTGTTTGTGGAAATCTTGCTTTTAGGTTTTGCTAGTTCATGTACAAAACGCAGCATGCAGACTGGAGGGACTATTCGTATTAGTGGCATGTGCCCCTCATGAATTTCAGTCAATGTAGTAATTATGTATTTCTTATTATGATTGTGTATAATTTAATAAATACCTAAAAATAAACTGTTGAGAATAATGTGACTTTGTTTTACTTCCTGACTTCCTATTCGTAATGCATAAAATGATTTTAAAATTAGATTATCTACAAATTATAAATAATGTTATTAGTTAATTTAAATAACGTTTTTTCGACATACAAAATGAAAGTTTTTCAGCTGTATCAAGAAATCCTACTACAGAGGAAACTTCAACAGACTCTTAGCGAATACCTTATATACAGATTAATATTTTCATTATATTACTGAAAAACTCATTCCAATTAACATTCGGCCACTAAGACCAGCCAATACATTATTATCAATTAAATTATTAAAATTCATATTTAAAACTTAAACAAACTGAAATAACTCAAAAAAAAAACTTTAAAACTAACAAAATGATTAAAAGATCAATCACGCGATATTGAAAAATTACAATTTATTTTATGTGAAACAATAAACTGATGTCTTGTCATGCATTGCGTGTGCGAAAGTTGACTTGCGATCGGTATAACCCCATGCGCAAAAGTTTGCGAGTGGTGCAAATTCATATTGCTCGCAGTGCATTTCAAATAAGCCGTGCACCATTTTGTAATCGCAAATGACGTCATTTGCGTACACGCAAATTTGCACCGATTTCAAATAAAGCCCCCCCTGTGTAATCTAAAAATTTTTAATTTAAAGCATAGAACAGGTAGCGCCATCTATTAAACGTTAGAAAGGTATATGTATCGTATTTCGAACGTGGTTAAGTTCATGCTAATCGCTTAATAGGTTAGAAATTTACGCTCCTTTTACTGACAGTGTGGTTTTTGGTCATGTCGTAAAAAGAAAGAGCAAATCTTAAATGTGCTGAGGCTTGATTGTATGAGTCGTATCCAAGATTACGCGCTTTAAATGACGATCAAACACCTATCCGCTAGAAGCATCAAATCGTGTTGAGGTAATGGAAAAAGGACATGACATAATTCCTTCGATGCAAACTAAATTATTTTATAGTTTTTCTCCTAGTACCTATTCTAAATTTATTTAAGTCAAATTTGGTGTACTTACTACACAAGAAACTTACAGCCGTATTCGGCATCCTCTTTTAAAATCACTTTTAAGTAAAATCGGTTCCAACTTTAAAAGCGCTTTTAGGAAGTTTCGTATTTAAGCAGAATTTTTATATCACTTTTAACAAAAAGCTCTTTGAAGCGAAATAATATTTATCAACACCCTTGACGGACGGATTGGTAAACAAAGTTATGTCATTAATGACATTAATACGTATGTGTCAAAAGTTTGCGGCTGAAATTTGAATTTATAATTGAAATATAACTTCAGTTAGTTTACGTTCAATTATACTACAACATTAACCCACCCAACCCTATCCCATTCTTATCTTGGGACACGTGTAGGTATATAATGTAAAAGTAAAGCCCCTTCACATAACAGTGCCTTGCTGTACGTAAAAATTAATATCAAAGCTTTGTTTCTAAGTTGTATTATACCAATTGGCTGTCTATCGAACCATGCCAGATACCATGATCTTCCAAGTTTCTTTAACGCTTCGTCATCGTGCAGTGGATAAAGCTTTCTTACGATGTCTAATTCTTGACAGGCATTCAAAATTGACTGACCCTCCTGTAGAGTATAATGCGGATATCCTAAAAATATAACCATATTTTACTAGGAAATATTTGTTTAAGCTAATAAAATCAATTTAGAAATATAATATAATTAACCTGGAACGTGTTTATCATCAGCTAGTGCTCTTATGATTTCCAGCTGATGACGAACGATGGTTTGCCGCTCGGTCTCTGTTAGTATATCATCCACATGCATATCCTCATAAAGAAAATCATCAAGTTCCGCCATAGAAAATTCACGCTGTTTGCCATTCTTATCTGGTTTAAGAAACTCTAACTCTTCAGCAGATTCCAATAATTTAAATTTGGATGCCGTTATATGTAACGTAATATCCTAATGGAAACAAAATATCGTAGATTAATTATGATTGTCTATTTATTAGTTTTATTGGCAATTTACGTAACTTAATAAACTCTTTTTCGCGGCAACGATGAAAAAATTTGTCAGGGAATCAAGTACATATAAAGAACTCGCTAAATTATTGAGTATAGAAAATTTTTTCGATAATTCATCTGTAGTTACAGGTCTGTCAAAATCGATCCAAAACCATTTAGTTAATAGTTAATAATAATACGGTAATTCATTGCAACTTAATAGAGATATTGGACGCGCGATCCTTATTTTGACATGTACGGTTTACTAATAACGCATACCTTAACAAGGATAGTGCCTCTCCCTATTTGTGCAGGGATAAGACCAGCCCTTAAATTTGCATTATTAGTAAACAAGTTGGCAGGCAGACTTTATTAGAGCCTGTCCTTATTGCGCGTCCAATAACTCTCTACTATCCTTATTAAGGTATTATTTATTAGTGAACCCGAATGGGCATGCGTACATGACAAAATAAGGTTAGTCTTATTAGTGCCTGCCCTTATTGTGCGTCCGATAACTTGGTAATGAATGGATAATCAATTTAATAAGTTAGTAGGACAAACGTATGCTGCAGTTGTGTCCGGCGACCTAAATGGGCAATTAGGTAAATTGACCCAATTCCATTATTTATTCCCTACAACGCACATAGGTTAAAATTAGTAGTTTTTACAAATATAAAGAACTCTAACCATACTATTCTTGGTAGGTTTTCGCACGCAGTGCTAGAATTAAAAAAAATCCTGAGGAAGCGAGTAGCACCTAGCGGACAGTTGGTAACTTTAAATGAAAGGTATAAATTACCTTTTCAATAAGCTTAAGTATACTTAATTCGGATACAGAATCGCCGAGATATCCCATATTTACTAGAACATCAATCTTTTACCCAACCCCGTCTATTTTAAGAGATACGTCAAAATATGAAGGAAAAATGTTGTGGATTATTAAAAGTAAGATATTGCAGTTTTTATTTTTCTTTTTAAGAATGTGACTTCTAGTGGTAGGAAAAGTTTAAAACTATTTTGGTCAATTTCTTATGGCCACTTTTGCCAATACATTTTTTTTCCGAAAGCTGTACGACCAATAATTTCGGAGATACAGCCGATCGATAGCCTTAGTGAGTCACCCGGTATATCGATACATATATTTTTTTGACGAGTTTTGTTTCAAATATTAGTAACTACCTAGAAATGTTATATAGTCTTTGCTAGTGGAAAAAAAAAAACACTATACGACGACAATATCATATTATATACTTGCAATATAGATTCTTACCTCATCATCAGCAGTATCATCATGTTCCTTTATGACTGTAAGCTCCCCGCCGCCTTCGCTACGTTTACCAGTAATCTTATTGATAAGCCATTTTAAAGTTGTTTCCGAAACTTTTGGGGATATTCTTAAAACCACACACGTAGCTGGTAAATTGCTTTCATCCTCAAATAATTCGCCAGCTGCCAAATCACCTCCATCCAACTTTTGTTCAGACATAATTCCTAGACAATATAGGTTTTAGGTTTGATATTCTCCTTGCTTTAAAATTGGAATGTAAAATAACAAGAATGGAAACACAACAAAAACAGCTGCATAATTATTATCATGCTTTTTTAAAATGATTTTTGATGTTGAGTTGATTACTTGGGAAACATTATTGTTTTTCAAGAACAGCAGACGGTAATAGAAATGAAACCAAATGGCCTACCTAACTGCTTTATTCAAAAACATGTCAACCTAACTCAACTTCCTACCTAACTACTTTGGTCAAAAATTAGATATAAAAAAAAATTGCAAGAGCAGGTATCGAACCCAGAACATTCTTAGCTAATGATAAAAAAGTTTTTTTTTAGTGGCTTAAACGTCTCTCCTGAGGGTACGTCCAAGATGTACGCTGGTTTTTTGAACCAGTCAGCGCCGATCGCCGCCGACTCGGGGTGCCTGTAATCCTTTGTTGCAAAAAGGCACTGGCCATAATGCACCTGCGCACCGACTTTCTGTGAACTGGCAGTCTGACTCAGATATAATTATCGGAATGATTTGCTCATTCTGGTTTTAGACAACATGCTGCTATATTTATGTTTCTTTATTTAGTGTGATTTAGTGTTTTAACGATGAATAGCCTCCAATATGGGATAAACGGATAAAAGATCATTCCGATAAAAACATCATCGATAGCTGCTTGAAAATTATTATTCTGGAAATGAAGAAGGTTCATGGTACACTGCTGTTTTGGTGGGATGTTCTATCTGCTCTGACAATCTGCTTGAATATTGGCCACATCTAACCTGCCGCTCGGAGTCAGACAGTCGGCGCCGAGAATCTGAGTCTGACTATCTGCTTTTACCAGGTTGCATCTTGGACGTACCCGTATATAAGAAATTAATATCCAACCAGTTGACAACTAAAATCACTTGAAGGTATGGTCAAGAACCAGTTGCCCCGTGTGCAAGCGCACTTTATTGTTTACCTTAGATAAAAAAAATTCTATCGTCTAAAACATACACACAGACTTCCATCTGGAAATGGTCTTAATCGTCTCAGGGAACTTCAAAATGATTATAGTATTATCTCAATTTTTTTTAGCGTGTTCACAATACTTTCTATATGCGGGAAAGTAAAAGTAACAAACATTAATATAGACTATCTTGCTGACATTTTTCGGCAATATGAAAGCAAATAAAAAACCATCTACACTTTCGTCAACGATCAAATCGATATTCCAAAATGTGTTAAGCTCCTTGCATTCCAAAAGGCAAAATAGGGGTCCAACCACGTCTAACCAAGGAAAATATAGAAGATTTTCTTCAAAAAATACTACAAGAATTTCTTCTTAGCAGGGCACAAATTTTAGAATGGTGAAAAAACAAATGCGTCTTAAGCTTTATATTCATTGGTTTGGGTGAGGCTTTTAATCAGAATACCTGGGACTTCGAGTAGGGATTTATTGATAAAAAATAGAAATAAAACTACGTAAAATAAAACAACTTTAGTTTTAAATATTTCCAAACTTTTTATAATATACAAATTTATATTTCATATATTTATCAAAAATTCATTTATCAAAAATTCAAAATCAAAAATAGATAAGAGAGAAAAATCTGGAGTGTATGAACTGACGTGTGGAGACTGCGATCGGGTTTACATAGGACAGACAGGTCGAAGTTTTTCTAAAAGAATTAAGGAACACTACTTAAGTTATATCAAGAAAAAAGATAATTCTAATTACTCTAACCATCTTTTAGAACATAATCATAATTTTAACGATAATTTCAAAATTATTCACATAGAAAACAAAAGTAAAAAGCTGGATCTTTTAGAATCATTAGAAATAAACAAACTTAAATATTCTAACAAATTACTCAATAGCCAAACAGATTTAAATAATTCCCCTTTGTTAAACCTCTTTTAATTTTTGTAACCCTAGGTAGTTTTTATGCACCTGTGACCTAGTTATTAGTTTTCATTTTGTTAAACTTTTACTATATTTTATTACCTGTATAAACCATATAAATATTTTGTATTTTAGTCTTAAGTTACACTTGATAAAGCCACTGTGTGGACGAAACATGTCGTGTAATTTTGAAATATAAATTTGTATATTATAAAAAGTTTGGAAATATTTAAAACTAAAGTTGTTTTATTTTACGCAGTTATAATGAATTTCCAACAAGTATCGGCTAATTCTATTCAAAAAAAAAAAAAAAGAAATAAAACTACCCAGAGGTACCTCATCTGAGTTGAGTTTGTTTGTGATGCTGATGGAGTTGTTGTGTCGTCATTGGTATGGAAGAACAACAAACTGGTGACTTTTTTGCATACATTTGAGGGAGAATTGCCAGTGAGTGGATCAAACGATAGGACAAAACGCAGAAGAACTACGTAGAAATTGAATGTCTTTTATAGTACCGTTACAATAATTATATGGGTGGGGTAGCTGCTATTGATATGATTGCTAAATGGTGCATGAGACTGGCTTACCATCTTTTGGATTTGACGATAGTAAAAGGTAGATATTATACGTAAAGGTAATGAAAGAGAAAAAGGAAAAAATATTCTGCAGTTTAGTGCAAAAATAGCAACTTGCTTATGTAATTATGGTTCCCATAATCCAATGAAATCGGTAGACCTTCTACAGGGTCAGTAGAAAGGCAGTTGAAACTCAAAAACAAAAGATATGCAACGACATCTTCTGTTTCTCCTCAAGTTGTAAGAAAGGTTTCCTATGAACATTGGCCTGAATATGACAGGACAAGACAAAGATGTAAATTACTTGCTTGAAATCGTTTTCCTTTATAAAGTGTGGTTTACCTTGTTATGTTTAAACCACAGTAACCTAGCCTAAGTGCAAAATGTATCATATATTTATGCTACATCTGTTTTTTTTTTAATAAAAATAATTGCTTTAGATATCTGAATGACAAAAAGTTTTAGATATTTTTTTATTCATTTCGAACATCTGTAATATATTTTTAAAACCAAAACAAACAACAACAAATTGCGCAGTCAAGAGTTGACCTATTTGAGTAAAAAGTGAGAAATAAAATTTACAGAAGCTTATTTCAGTATAATATCTTAAAAAAAGATAAAAGGTAGGTCAAAATTGTACAAAAATTTCTACATAACAGCACAATAGTGAAAACAACCAATCAATTTTTTTGGACATTATTCCATTTTACAATTTGCGACATTTTTGAAACAAGACACACATTTCGACCAACAGCTGTTTCATTACTTCCTAAAGATGGGGCAGATATCTTTTATCTTGTGTGTGGAAATAAAGCACAGTCGTTAAAGGATATGTCGATTCTATTTTTAACCAATGCAAACCAGTAACAATTCTGACCGCTCCACCAACGTCTTCTACCAGTCCCAACGTTACGTTACGAAAAGCACCCATATCTTCAGTTTGGATATTAATTATTCTTATTGAATCACATTATACAGGGTAGTCCAATGAAAAGTATGCACCTAGCTCTTCATCTTTTAGTGATACTAAAAGCAGAAATGCTCGGACAGGTCGATTTTGTTTAAAAAATTTTATTGGAAGAAGTAGTAATAGTAGAAGATGTATAGGTAATAATTTAAAAATTCTCTTACAAAATCAGCATAGTGTGGAAGCGCACAATTTTGCGGAAACTGACGCCGATAATTACATTACGATTTTGGTTATCTTCTATAATTTCTGTTATCAAAGGGAAAGTTTATATTTCGGATAACAATTTAGGTACACATGCGATTCTATCGAAAATGATGCTTAATTTCAGAGAATAATTTCGGTAAAGATGGTAATCTAGAGAAAGGTTGACCTGATTTCGAAAAGAAATTTGATAACATTTTTATCCAAATAAAATTCAATGAAAGTTTATATTTCGGAGAACAATTTACGTAAGTACAGGGTGGTCAAAAGATAAGTGGCAAGTATTATATATATTTGGAGAGGTAATTTAATTTCTAAAACGAATATACAAAAATATACAGGATAGTCCATAAGAAAAATTACAAGTTTATGTCATAGTTTCAACACCAGTCTTTAAAAAAAACTAGAGACACCACTGGATACATCTCAAGAAAGTATCTTGCGAATCTCTTCACAGAAACAAAAAATAATCATAAATAAATAAGTTACAGGGGTAGGTTAAAAATGCACAAAAGTCAAAACCACTCTGTATCTTTTAAACGGTTCAAGATATCGAGGTGCGGTCTTCGGCATTTGATTTCTTCTAACTCCTCTAAAAATCGGTGATTCCTATCAAAGGTGTCCAATTTGGACCACCCTGTACAGCTGCGATTCTATCGAAAATAAAACTTAATTTTGATAAAGATGCAAATCTAGAAAAAGTTTAAGCTGATTTCGAAAAGTAATTTGATGAAATTTTTATCCAAATAAAATTCAAGTAAAGTTTATATTTCGGAGCACAATTTACGTACAGCTGCGATTCTATTGAAAATGAAGCTTAATTTCGGAGAAGTAAAGATGGAAATCTAGAAAAAGTTTGAACTGATTTCGGAAAATAATTTGCATTTTGAAAAATTCAATTAAAGGCCATGTTTCGGAGAAGAATTAATGTAAAGCTGCGTTCTTATAGAAAATGAAGCTTAATTTCGGAGAATAATTTCGGTAAAGATGGAAATCTAGGAAATGTTTAACCTGATTTCTAAAAGTAATTGGATGAAGTTTTTATCCAAATGTCACATGTACACACATTAACTGTTTTAAAATTTATGGGCGTCATCTCCCGTTAAGAATTTAAATGTGGGTTGGGTGCACCCCTTCGACGCAAACTGAACGAGTCCGAGCATTTCGGCATATTTTTCGACGGACCACCCTGTTTGAGCCTTAAAGTGTTTTAATATGTACTTATCTACTTTTCACAGATCTTATATAAATTTCAATTACTCCAGTAACAACATTTTAGTACAACCAGAAATCGAATTAAAAAGTTTTACAAAAGCTTACCACGGACCGAATTTAAAGTACGATGCAATTCCCAGAGGTTACTGATAAAATAGTCCTCTTCTAATTTGCTAATAGGATCATTTATTCTTAAGTTCAAGTCGCTTTGGGTTCTCATCGCATTCACAATTTTTTATTCGTTACTTTTCGTTCCTTTTTCTATCTTTCTACTAAATGACTGGAAGAATTATAAATATTTAATTTGTGTAGTCAGCAGAACAGTGTAGGTAATCTTTGCCTTTGCCTCTATGAATTAATTAAAAATTTTTTATCCATTTTTGTGAAACACACAGAAATGGATGAGAATTAAATGTATTTTAAGTTAAAAGAAGATAAGCATAATCTCATTATTCTTAGACCAGAACGTTATTATTTTTTAATACTATTAAGACTATAAAGGGATATATAGTACATCCTTGCATCAGATGTTCACGATAGCGACCTTGTCGATATATTATGTAATCAGTAATGGCAGTTTCTTTTACTCTATATGTTTAAGTGTCTCGTTTCAACTTTTACAACCTTTATTTATTTGGCTTGTTTATCCAGATTCTTGTAGTATTTTGGCAAAAAGGCGCAATATTCTTACAACATTTATTCTGTACCATAGATAAAGAAGCATTATCTATGCTTATACACTCCCCAAGATAAAAAGCGATAGCATTGAAATCTTGGAAACAGTAGGAGTTACAATGTAGGTTAAATTGGAGAAAAGTTGTTTTGCCATTTTAGTTTTTATTTTTTTCTGACATTATTTTTACAAATGAAAAGCAGTTTCTCATTGTTACTTTTTGAGGAGAATAAGATAGCGTTTACAAATTTTCACTACCAACGTTTCGTTTTCGAAAAATCATCATCAACTTCACTTCTTAAATTTAGATCAATTTTCAATTCAAAAATAGGGGTATATCACACGTAATGGTTTAAAGAAGTTTTCATTGTTTTAGCTGTTATTTAAAATTATTCAAGAAAACTCGCCATAGTTTGGCATTTATTTTGCGTAAAACATTCATCTGATTAAGGCGTTTTTTAATAATTTCAACAATAATAACGACAGTTGACTGTCTTCTTCTTCCTCTTTATCTCCTGCTACATCCAGCACAACACCAACCATAGCCGATACACTAACACCAAACCCCCATACCAACCCTAACCACCCACTTGTAGCGCAGTGCATAAGTACATGAGTCTGTCTTGTCAGACTTTTAGCATTTGACATTGTTTCAAATTGATGAACTAATTACTCCAACATCCCTAACTGCTTCAAACATACATAAAGAGGTTTGTTTTCGAGCGATCTGGCCTCGGCACCCCTTTCAACGTTACTTCTTGTAAATGAAGATTGTTTTATTTCAAGTAACTTCCGGTTTTAACTGAACACTCCAACAATTATAAAACCTAACACACTATTCTGAATTTGATTAAATTCGAAACTACGTAAGTGTATGTTCAAAAAAATTTCTTTATTATACAATTTACAAGAAACATTCCACACTAAGTGATGTAGGTATTATGAGATTTACTGTTTACAATAATTACTATAATTAATTTTTAAGTTTTCTAAATTTTTTCTTCGACTGACCTCACATTCCTTGTTTTTACTAGATATTAAATAGTTTTTCACAAGATAGTAAGTGGTTTGTCAGCATTATAAAACTGCTGAACTCTAAATTTTTCTTTTGTGTATTCTAGTATGTATATATGTTTCGAAAATACATATTACAACTTAGACACTAGGTGAGATTCTTTGTAAAGCTTATTAATGCCATTGAAGATGGAACAGTAAGTTCCGAAACATGTTTGGCTGAATTGAACATCAATATAAAAGTATTTTGTGGAGTAGACGTCTTTGATTATTATTTGTAAATACATCCCGCTCCTCGTCGTAAAGGATTAAGTATTTCAGAAAATAATAAATAATTGTTTATTATTATTTGACAATTTATTTTTGTACAAGTGTCAGTAGGTACAACATTTTATTCTGTACGGGGTTTTTTAAATTTAGTAGAAATGTTTGTGCTTTTTGAAGTTAATAAAAAAGTGCCTTTCTCAGATGAATGTTTTACGCAAAATAAGTGCCACTATGGCGATTTTTCTTCAATAATTTGTAATATCAACTAAAAACACTGAAAACTTATTTAAATCATTACATGTGATATACCACCTATTTTCGAATTGAAAATGCCTTTAAATTTAAGATCAAAAATCCAGGGCCGTATTAAAAAAACAAGTTGATGATGGTTTTCTCAAAATCGAAATGTCGCGTCGGAGTAAAAATTTGTGAAAGCTATTTTCTTTTCCTCAAAAAGTAACAATGAGAATGTGCTTTTGATTTTTTTATATCTATAAATATGTCAGAAATAAATAAAAACTAAAATGGCAAAAAATTGTTTTTCCAAAAATTCTCGAAGACGGCTAAAGTTAGTTTAGTTTTAAAAACATCATTTAAAAGGTGTTTAAATTGTACAACTCTTCTCTAAATTAACCGACATCGCAACTCCTACCATTTCGAGGATTCCAATGCTATATCCCATTCTTATCTTGATCACCGTGTATATAAAAGAACAAAAAAAAACCCTCTGTGTTGTCACTATCCTGTAATACTCATTATTAAATGGCCTACATGACTAGTGGAAACGATAAAATAATTCAGGACTAGTGGATGTAAAACAAAAAATTCAAATATCATGGACATCTGTTCTTAAGATTCGCCTATATAATAGTTAAAAAAATGTTTGCTGGTTATTATCCAGTTTTGGAATTTAGTCTTTAAAATTTAGAGTTATTTAGAGCAATATTAAGTTTTACTATAAAAATATCTGGCTATTTTGTTTATTTTTTTCATTTGTTTTTTATTAATATTTTTGGTGTATGTACATATATATTATTTATTATGTGTGTAAGTATTATCACAGAATAATAAATAATACAGTATTCCGACTCTCTGCTTGCGAGGCGTCCTGCACATCTCGTCGCACATCCCGCCATTACAGGATAAAACGTGACAATAATTGCATAGACGTAGACTCCTGTATAGAGTTCATTGTCGGCGTGTATGAAAGAGACAAATAAATATTGTGTTTCTAATCTGATTTTGTGTTTTCGGTGTAGGGTTTGTGAGAATTAAAAGGATTTTATTTGTATTAACGTGTCTTGTGATTAATACAATGAACAATCAGCGTGGACATGTGTGTGGTGCAAAACGTTGTCCCAATAAGTGGTATACCGGGGCTGCTCTAAACATTTTTTTTGCGTTCCCTAAGATGGTATTAGGTGAGTAGAAAAAATAAAGATGAATACTAAATACTTTTAGTTTCAAGAAGTCTTTGCCAAAATTTGCCTTTTAAAGTTGCACTACTTGCATTTACTTTGAATATCTATTGATCATTTTTTGACATGATCCTTATTTATTTATTTATTTTGATAGGGGTTTTCGTTTAAGAGCGCTGTCAGACACGTAATAGATCATATTAATTTATAAACATAAGCTACTTATTTTGGCCAGGGATGTAAAACAATTTTCAGTTTGGTTTAAGCTAAAATATAAGTTAAATTTAGGTTAAATTAGGAAGAACTGCTTCAACTTCGCCTTTTGTAAAAATGAATACTGATAATACCACTCAAGGATGTTTTCAATCACTCTGACACACCACAAATATTTTTGAAATTGACAGCGATATTATTATGTACTTAAATATTATTACTAAAATAACAATACAGTAGTGTGGTTAGAAACTGAAAACTATAATTATTTTTGGTCAGGACCTGACTTTTATCCTATAATGTCGGCGTCATACGTCACAGTTTGAAATTATTTAGTTCAAAACGTTCAACGTGGACTCGGAATGCTGTACTTATTATGCTGTGGTATTATTACGAACTTAATGAAATGTCAAAATTACAAAATGAAGTGACAGTTGTTGTCAATGCATTATATTTTTGTTTCCACGACACACTATAGTTTTTTTTGATATTAGGGTTATTCTTTCGTAGTGATTGATCTGAACAAGTGAATGTGATTAAACTGAATGTGATTGTACTGAACTGAATATTTGGCGAAACCGAAAGATCATCTTTTTTGTGATTGTCTTTCACTTAATTTCGAGAACTTGTGAAAACAACCAAATCTGCTCTGAAAACTGAAAAATTATGTCTTCCATGATATTATTATCCATGTTTTAAGCTTTTACAATTTATTGGTTTGATTCGAAATCATATTCCAATTATTATCTCTCAATATTCAATACTTTTAGAGGTGGGCATCTCCCGCCGACACACTATAGTCACAGTTAAAATAATAGACAGTTACTTCACCTCATGTCGGCACGTCTGATGTCCATGGATATAAAGCAATTCGCCACGCTTGTACATAGTAGAGTCACAATTAAAATAAGTATATATAGATAGTATATATAGTAGCGGGCCAGAAATGAGCTGAAAATGCCACGAATCGATGCAGTTTTCAGCGTCTAGTGACGCTTCTTGTCTATAGTTAATATTCGATGCTATAGTATATAGTTGTTTTCCTTGTGCGATTAATTTAACGATAGATGTTAGACATTACAGGTATTCTAGATAAGTAATATAGTGTCTGATATGGTTAGATTCATAAAAAAATCCCCATTTAACGACGCGCTGTAAAGATTCAAAAAAACATTGATTTAATCTGCAATTTGGCCATACCATGATGTACTGGTTTTTCGGTCTCGACACTACAAAACTTGGAAAATTTACCACAACTTTCATATTTAATGTTTCGTTTTAAACTTAAAATTGAAAAAGTTAAGAGGGTGGCAAATTTCAGCGGAACACCATATACCTACAAGTTCAGTTTTTTGAAGGTACTTAACATATTCTAAGTACTGACACAATAATGTAGGTACCAACTGATGCTATTTATTACCTATCTACTTATGCCTAAATGATTAAATAAAATCCTGGATAAAGCACGTCACCAGTTTTTAATACCTAGATCTAGGAGTCTACATTCAAAAACTACCTAGATGAATAAAATTATATATTATTTTTGTTGACGAAATAGTAAACAGATTTGCAATCAAAATAACAGATAATAGGTATGCAGGCACATCTTACTGCGGTAATTCAGGTGTTACATAATTATATGTTAAATTGTGATGGTTAAGTTAATTCAGCCATATTAGTATTAGTGGCCTTAAATATTAATACCATTATCAGTATTATTAGATTTGTGTTACTAAAGTAGGTATTATTCAATAGTAGTAGTTACCTATAGGTATTTTCCTCAATATTTTAACACTATGTCATACTTCAATTGGATTAAAATAAACAATGTGTAACACTAAACTTTTATAGAAAGCTAAAAAATAGCCAAGACCCAAGTAAAAATTACCGGCACAATAACAATATTGTTACTTATGTAGGTTAGGAGTTAGGAAGTAGGTATTATAGAATACAAAATCTTTTTAACCAGGTTTACAAACCATTTAGCAATTATTTGTATATAGGTATCTTCGAAGAGCTACGAGGGAATTATATTTAAAGTAAATATAATAATTAGATACTAGATACCTATTTGAAATTTTAGAACAGCTGATTTAGAAATTCAGCTCAGCTGATTTAAATATCTTCTTTTCTTAGTCAACGTTGGACCTTGCACCAGAGACATTGACAATTTAGTGTTGTTTATTATAGCAAACTGCTATTTTGTACTCTGAAATAACTGCTATGAAATAACAGAAATAATAGGCGTAACATAGTCACCTGCCACCCACTTCAATTCCATTTTTGTTAAAAGAGACATAAGCAATAAAGCATTTTGAGCTACATACACATCGATTAGCAACATACTGATGTTTATTACCTGTTATTGGTCTATAAGTATTACAGTGACTGTATAGTCACTGTAATAAATAATATTAAGACTCATGTTGCCATCTGTTGAATGAACTCGTAAACAGCGCCTTGGTAAAACAGTATTCTACGTTAGTATGAAAGAGAGAACGTTAAACCATAGAAAATTATTATATAGATGGTGGTATAACGAAATTTTTATGATATATAGGTATTATGATTCCAGGAATGTCATCATAATAATTATATTATTATTAGATAAAATGTAACAAATAATAATATTTAATATTAAGTGATATAGTATTGTCATTGTGTTTATAAACACAACGGTATTGTCAATTATTATTTTCACGATATCTCGACCTGCAAAATCGCAATATATCGAAAATTCAAATTTAAAATGTGTATAGAGAGAAGAAGAGCACGTAGTGATGATATACAGGATAGTCCAAAGTTGGTTTTAAGAAATAATACTGAAAAATTAACGTTTGTCGAGAAATCATATTATTCAACAAGAAATTCACTGTGGGTGTGGGCACAAAAATTCATATCATAAACTAATTTACACACATATGTAATTTTGAAAAGGTTTTTGACGCAGCACTATACCAAATACATTTTTAGAAAATCTAGTGACAGTAATGCCCGTTTGCACCACATACCGTTTAAGTCACGATTTGTTCTAAGAGGCGCTTAGCATCTATTTTTTATTGCACCGCGTTAAAACGTCACTTTAAATTTGCCTAAGTGTCACTTAAGTGAAGTGTTGAAGAATATTTTAAGTCACGATTTGTTCTAAGAGTCGCTTAGCATCTATTTTTTATTGCACCACGTTAAAACGTCACTTTAAATTTGCCTAAGTGTTCCTTAAGTTAAGACTCGAAAATTCTCTTCTTAAATGGAATTCTAACCTCAATATTGCTTTTATATTTTTCATTATTGGGTTGTTTACATTGTGTGGCGATTAAAAATATGGGATTATTGGATGATGATCTTGATGTTTTCGAATTAATTGAACATGGATTTCCAAGGAGGGTGTATGAAAGGCCGAATTATTTTTAAGATATGGAAAATTTAAGTTTTTTTCAAAGATTTCGACTGACGAAGCCTACGATTCGGCCTATCCTAGACCAAATTGAGCATTTTTACTAGAATTTGATGAGATATGACAGCTTTCATTAGAAGATAAAGACTAGAAAGGGTCTTTGTGCTTAACATACCTATTACTATTATATAGAGGTATAAATTATTGAGCTAGGGTATCAACAACAATAAATTAAAACCATAACAACTATTCGCAACTATACTTATAAATTATTATTTTATATGTAGCAATAAAAATTATTGCTGTTATAAACGAGTTTGTTTTTGCTTTTTATCTAGTAACAGATTCAGTTGTTTATACTATTCAGAGCACTAGCTTATGGCGCCAAAATATTCAAACAGCAAAAACAAAGCGAAATGCACGCCACCGATCCGCGACGGCCACCCACGGAAACACGACCCAAGGGCGAACGTTCCCATTGGCTCGGTATAAAAGGAAATTAACGTATGCTTACCTACTCCCCGACCAAAAAACTCTTCTTCATTGTCGGCTACCTTAAATTTGCTATGTTGACAAATTTACCCGATACTTAACTAAGTGCTATCTACGCATGATTCGGTGCAATCAATTCCGTTCTTAAAATTTAGGTGACCCTTAACTATTCTCTACTTAAACTGTATGTGGTGCCAACGGGCATAAGTTGACTCGAGAAATCTCTTCTTAAATGGAATTCTAACCTCAATATTGCTTTTATATTTTTCATTATTGGGTTGTTTACTGTGTGTGGCGATTAAAAAATTAAAAATATGGAATTATTTGACGAGGATCTTGATGTTTTCGAATTAATTGAACATGGATTTCCAAGGAGGGTTTATGAAAGGCCGAATTATTTTTAGATATGGACAATTTAAATTTTTTTCAAAGATTTCGACTGACGAAGACTACGATTCGGTCTATCCTAGACCAAATTGAGCATTTTTACTAGAATTTGATGAGCTGACAGCTTTCAATAGAAGATATTTTAGTAGGAAAGACCGAAAAGCGTCTTTGTGCTTAACATACCTATTATATATATATATATATAGAGGTACTGAGGAAATAGTCGATATTAAAAAATAATAATAGAGGCACATAGAGGTATATACCTATGTATTAAAACCATAACAACTTCACGTTTACAGTTTATTTAATTATTAATCCACAAAAGAATAAATAAGCTAACAACTCTACTTATGTTCCCAGGTAAATAATAACCTAAAACTATTTTTGAATATAAATCACAAAATATGTTAGTAGTAGCACTCATCTAGTTAAATCTTATAATAGAAACAGACCAATATAGGTACATGTAATAAATACATTTCAAATATATAATAATAACAATAGATAAATTTAACAATGGAAAATAATAACAAAAAGTTAATTTTATTAATTTGAATGATGCCACAATTATGATCCAACAATATCGATGAGGAACTTCTTTCTCGTTGGAAGTGTAGTTTGGAGGTCTTCTCTTTCTTTATGTATCACTAACTTCCATCGTATTATATTAAAAATGTATTTAATAATAAAAAGAAAATAATTTTGTGGTATAGCGGACAAAATGACTGTATTTTCCTACAGAAGGGACTTTGGGTAATGTAATTTAGCAGGGCCTCAGTCTAAACAAAGTCCCTTGTGTAGGTAAAACCAGTCATTTTGTCCGCTATGCCACAAAATTATTTTGTTTCTATTATATTTACGGACACAATTTCACTCTAGTATTTAATAATTTTCGTTCACATTCACAATCAAAACTAATGTTTACATTATGAATTATTATGAAAACAAAACTGAAGAGGTTAAAAGTTAAAATATTACCTACTGCCCAACCAAAAAACTCTTCTTCATTGTCGGCTACCTTAAATTTGCTATGTTGACAAATTTACCCGATACTTAACTAAGTGCTACCTACTCATGATTCGGTGCAATCAATTCCGTTCTAAGGAATACTTAAAATTTAGGTGACTCTTAACTATTCTCTACTTAAACTGTATGTGGTGCAAACGGGCATTAGATACCTACCTAGTTAATGTTAGCTCCTCACTAATATTATAATATCCTAATAATACCCATCTCTAATATTATGTATTATTTTGACATATGACAGTTGAGATAGATGGAATTAACCTGTAAGACATTAATGGTGCTAAATGTTAATGTTGTGTGAATAGATTATTATTTTGATTAATAAGTAATCAGTGTGTTTAATTTAAAAATCCTGACAAAGTCTAATATATTTATGATTAAAGCATATAAATACAATACTAGTGTTTTTACTAATTATTATGAATAACTATAAATTCAATGGAAGGCACTAAAAATGCACATTTTTTGTAATTTTGTAAACCTTTTTTGAGTAGCTTCAAAATTGGACAAATTAGTGTAAGTGCGAGATACATTTTAAATTATTACTGCATTACTTTTGGTTGAAGGTATTTATTAGATATTGTGTAATTTGAATAAGGATATTTTAGGGCGTAAATATAATGGACGTAGATAAACACAAAAAGTGTCAATGCTAGAAATTGTGTGTTCACAATGATTCAGCTGGATTGCATTTAGGTAATATTAGAATCTGAAATTATTAAATTTTTCTTCCGCAAATAAGTTACAACTCAACATTCTAAGAGGCTTAGAACATAAATGCCTTTCGTATGTCAAGTAAAAGTGGCCCAAGATTTAAACATTGAGGTGGCAGATGTTATGAGATAATAAAAGCATTTAAAATCTTTATAAGTACAAACTGCTGTCGATCAAGAAAATAAGATTCAAACAGAAAAATCGCAGATCTATCAAAGCCAAATTCAGGTAGCTCAATAAAATCGCGTGATCGATCATATCCAATGCTTTAGCGATATCGGTATACACATAGAGAGGATCGACTGCCCATTTTTCAACAAGTATCTGAGATGCATATTGACATAAAACTGTTAAGAAATTTAGTTGAGGGATCCTGGTAGAATACACACACACCTATGGTATCCCTCACCATGAGAAAATAAGGAACACCATCGCCCAGCCTTTGCTTTGGTTTTCAATTTACGCGAAGCCGACAAGACTTCCTGCTTCGTTGTATTCGAGATTGAAACAGCCTCACTCGGGTTCGTACAAGAACGATTCTAGAATTTTCAGGAGTTTACATTTAATTCTTCGGGTTTTTTGTAATTATTTAGGACAGTTGGAACCGGAAGCTTGGTTTTCGGGTTTGAATAAAAACTATTCGAAATGGTTCTAGAACTCTCAAAACCAATCCTTGAGCAAGGATTTCGAATTGTTTTTGGAATATATTTCCCACACACCTGTTTTGGATTGATATAACGGGTGGGCAAATTTGAGGTTAGGAAGTAAATTGGCTGTCAAATGATCAAATGTAAAAAATTGAGCGGTCATCCTTTGACATTTATTTAGTACAAAATTCGTAAATTTTAACCATGGAACGCTACACTCCTGAACAAAGAATTTTAATTGTGAAAATTTACTATCAAAATGATGAAAATTTAACTGGAAGGAACTGCCGTTACTGTGAATTCTCTGCGCTACAAAACCATGATAACCGAATTTTTGTGGCCACAATTGTCTAATGTTAACATCAGTGACCTTTGGTTTCAGCAAGACGGCGCCACAAGCCACACAGCCGGCCAAACAATTCAGTTATTGCATGAGAAATTTCCCGGTCGCGTAATTTCTCGATTTGGCGATGTCAATTGGCAGCCTCGTTCTTGTGATTTAACGCCACTGGATTATTTATTTTCTCTGGGGCCATTTGAAAGACCGGGTTTACGTGAACACACCACAAACAACTGACGCTCTGAAAGATGAAATTCGGCGCTGCATTGACGAGAAAAGCGCAGCTTTGTTGCAAAATGTGGTTCCAAATTTTGTGAAAAGACCGAACGTCTGCCGACGTGCTAGAGGTGGACATTTGCCCGACATCATATTCCATTATTAATGTCAATAAAACTGGATTTATACAAAAAAACGTGTTTTTAGCCAATTTACTTCTTAAGCTCAAATTTGTCCACCCGTTAGTACTGTATTTTTTCCGATTAGTTGGTTGTTTTGTGACTATAGATGGAGGTATAGACCCTTTGTAACTTGGTTCACATTTACATAGTTAGATATGTCTTATTACTAAATTGTGGAGGTGACGAAAATATTATATTTGTTTAACTATCATAACTATTAAAGGAAATGGTCAAATGTTTCAAGTCATAAATGAAAATGCCTTTGAAAGCGGCGAACTGTTCTTAGAGGTTGATTTAACCTTCAATTGACTTTTAAAATTGACCCCAAGATCATTGTTATTAGTATGTATTAGTAGTCAGGTGAGCTCCATTGTTATGAATAACTTGTCTGACCATTTTTTTTTTGCTTTTGGGTAACCAACAGAGCTAATATTCAAGCACGTCAATTAAAATGTTCCACCCTGTACATAGAGCTCTTACTTTCAGCTATGATTAAATTAATATGTACACTTTTCGTAGAAATCTTATTAATAAGCGATTAATTTAAAATTCAACCATAACAAAAGCTGAATAAGGATAAGAGCTTAATAATGACCAAGAAATTGCTTACCTAACTGTTGGCTATGAAATTTAATCAAACTGTATTACGGGAATGCAATTAAATTAATATTATGAAAATCCGTTAAAGCTTTTGCATGATATAATATCGGCTTAATTAAATTTTAAACATAGTGTAGGTACCTACCTAGTGATTATATAAATTTCTTCAGGTACTCTTCTGGCCGAAGAATCGAATGTATTTACCAAAGACATTTAGGTATAATGTCTTTGGTATTTATGTATTTATACCTACCTAATCCATAGATGCAATGGCAATAATTAAATATTATTAAAACATGTCTGTGTATTTATAGTGAGTAGTAAGTAATCATTCAAATACTTTTTTCTACTCCTGTTTTGTTAAGTATTTCTGCTTAAATTTTAATTCTGAAATTGATTCTGATTCTGCAAAGTCGTAGAAAAAGTATAGTACATAACTCGAGCTGTAAATAATTTTCCATGCTCGAGACTAGTCTCTCGCATGTAAAATATCATTTACAGCACATGTTATGTAATATACTATAACATGACGTCCCTATTTGGGAAAGTTGTTATAATTAATACATAAGTTTAATTAAAATAATAATATGTTCGTGTATTGGGCGCCGCTGACTTTTAGGTGCAGACGACTTTTGAATTATTTTTTATGCCAGCATATTGTACCTTACCCTGAGATCCATTTACATTAAAAACATTTGAGGACCATGAACTATTTTCCTCAAAAAATGTGTTTGTTTTTGTGAAATGCACATTATAGGTATATGTATAGGGTAGCAAATTTCGATGGATTTGTAAGGTAGGTACAGCCTAAACGGTAATAGATAGAGGAAAACTAAGTGACACGTCACGTTCTATTTTTTTTCCAGATTCCCTATATAATTTAAAAGTTATACTCGAACGAAATAATCATAAAAATATTGATATTTTTCGAAAAAGTCAGTCAACATTTTTACAAAAAAAATGTGTGGAAAAAAATCAGTTAGGTTTAGGTATAGCGAATGCTTAACAAAGTGCCCCTTAAATTTTATAGGGAATCTGAACAAAAAATGTGGTAATTCCATTAAAAATAACGAAGTAGATATTTTCCTCCGGTATAACCATAAATATCAAGATAGAACCTTCCCGCTAATACCGAACCCTTAAGTTTCAGAAACATATCTTTTGTAGTTTCCGAGAATTTTGAATATGCAATGCAGTGAGTCAGATATATTGATATTGGAGAACTGGTGCTTGCACAATAAACTGCCTCCGAATTCCACTAAAAGTAGGCGTATGATAATAAGGAGACGCGAACTGATAGAATCTGAATATGCTATAAAACCATAATTCTAAACAGATGCACTGCTTCTAGGGACCTTGGTGTGACTATTAACTGTGAGTTGTCGTTTAATCAGCATATACACAATACAACCCAAAGTTCTCTTCGTGCACTTGGCTTTTTCTTTCGATCTACTAGTAGTTTTGAAACTTCGTAATTGTAACATGCATTGGTTGCATTTAAGCTAGAGTACGCATCATTTATTTGGTCTGCGATATATCAAGTCCATATCAACAAATTCGAATGCGCGCAACGCAAATTTCTTAAACATTTCGCTTTCCATCGCGTGGTACGGATCATTTAGATCAGATTTCACTTTACATTACTGGAATCTCGCACAATTGTAGCACATCAACTTCTTCTTACCGTTTAGGCTCTGTTACAAATTCATCTCGAAATTTTTATAAATATGATATATAACCGACTGCGGCCGTTACAACTTCAAGTAAGGTTATATACTTACTTTTTTCCTTTTTCTATTTTTTTTGGCCTCTACACTTAGGTAATACAGCCATCTTTGTAATTCTTGGACCTACAGTTTAGCGTGGAATCCGAACCACGGTCATCGACCGCCAGATGCCAGCACCCACGACTATATAGTCAATAACTACTTGGCATTGGCAAGTCTACCGACTCGACCGGGAGCACCGTCCACCCATCCAACCACCATCCACGCGACTAGATACTGCGATATCATAATCACGTCGATGCGCGCTTGCACATGTGGGCATCTCCCGCCCCTATATACTTAGTTAATGTTTTTGTTTTACCTAACCAATACATTTTGACATTTTTTATTTTAAATGCATATTAGGGTAAGCTACTCTATCCTTACATAAAACATTTCAAAATTCGCGTACATCTAATGGTCAACGGCTTTTTTGGTTGGTTGATAAATAAAAACTGAGATTAAAAAATTCAAAATGTTGCAAAATACGATTTTAGTTTTAATGTCATAGCGAAGAAATTATTTTAATTATAATAAAATTGCACTTACCAACTAAATGCCTTAATTTTCATTCTGAGTCATGTTCTTAACACAATACTAAAATATCTATCAAATATCATTACGAGAACTATCTACTATGCAAATTTAAAGGCGAAAGCATAGTAAATCATATTATATAATATTAATGACAACAATTAGACAATGATAGGCGATATTATTCTAGAAATTCAGATGAGCTGGGCAGATGTGACATGATCACCTAACGTTCACCTCATTTGCATTTTTTATAAAAAGGACGACAAACTGTCATAGGTACGAAACATTTTCAAGTTCATTTCTCAGTTAACTGTCAATCAAATTTGAAAATGCGAACATGTGGGACGACATGTGAGTAAAAATTGCTGATATGTGGCGTTAAACGCCTGATAGAATAAATAATATGTACTGACATATAGTGTCAAAATTAATTTCGAATTAAAAATAAAACTACACTTCTTATGATTTCGTCAACATGTTTTATGAACTGTTTACGTTAAAAAACTGGCTAATATTTATAGTGGCATATTTTATAATAGCATTCCTGGTATTTTGTGCAATGTGCATTAAAGGTAAGTGCAGCTTCTTGCGATTTAAAACAGAGAAGTGTATTTTAGAAAATCAAATTCAAACCCAATTGATAATAGTAGACTACAAAAAATATATTTGATTTGAATCGCAATACTGTATATAGGGAAAGGTTTCCTAAAGACTTTTACGAATTCTTTGTACACACGTATTCCAACAACAAAAATATACATCCAATGGAATGAGCATTTGGTCATGTGGTGCATCTAAATTTATGCCATGACAAAGCCATTGATTTAGATACTATTTCTATCTCGAATATAGTCAATTTATGAGAACTTTGAACTTTTTGGTAAATACTAATACTGTGCAAAATATCCCATCAAACATGAAATTAAGGACACTGTCAAAAGTCAATTTAAATAGAAAGATTTTGAGGGTTTTTTTCCTTAAATATCGGTGTTACTCTAGGTTGCTTCATATTGGAAGGCACTACACCATATTCCATTGATTGATTTATTATCTTACGGAGGACACCTGCCAATTCGCATGGGTACATTCCTTCAAGATTTTAATTTTGTCACATCCACTGACTTTATTCGTCTTCATTGCAAGCAACATCTTCCTGACTTCGCACTTCGCCCTCTTCAGTAGGTCTAAAATACATAGGTTTTTTTTTTTTTTTTTTTTTTTTTTTTTTTTTTTTTTTTTTTTTTTTTTTTTTGAAAGGGTCCGTACGACTTAAGTCCCCGGTTTCACTGCAGCCTCATGTCATGGGCTTATTGTGAAAAATCCCCGTATATTATGCCACCCAATCCAGCAGCCCTGTACCCTCCACTAACTTGTGGAGTTCAGTTATGCGTTAGGTGTCAATATCTGCTGGCGCAATCAGCGAATGCCCAAAAATAGCGTGTCTTCTTCGTTGTAGAACTACACACTCATATTACATGGTAAGCTGTTTCAACTGACCCATTACACAATCTGCATTGCAGGTCCCCATTGTACAGCCCCATCTTATTTAGGTGGTCTCTCAGAGCGCAATGCCCAGTAAGGAGTCCCATAGTTATTCGCATCTGACTCCTGCTTAATGATAGCAGTTTTTCAGTGCGTTTTGTTGCGGCACCAGGTATAAACCTCTTCCCATGCTCCTGCTTGGGAATATGTTCCCAATATCTCTGGTGCTCGCTTTTGGCCCAGCACTTGAGGAGTTCCCTCGCCGTTCTTTTAGACAAGCCCAGCGCAGGTTCCGTGCCAGTATATGTGGTTTCAGAGGCTTGTCTAGCCAGCCAATCCGCTCTCTCGTTGCCTTCTATTCCCGAGTGCCCCGGGACCCACACTAGATTAACCCTATTGTAGTCCGCCAAGGCCCTAAGTTCTGTTTGGCATTCCCATACCAGTTTGGTTGTAACCTTGGGGCTTCTCAGAGCCTTTAAGGCCGCCTGGCTATCTGAACATATATTGATTCGCTTGTTTGTATAAGCCCTCAATCTGTTTAGTTTTGCACATTGCAGAATTGCAAACACTTCCGCTTGAAATACGGATGTGTTTTTCCCCAGTGAGAATCTTAGATTCGTGTTTCTTGTCTCACTGTATATTCCTGCACCACTTCCACTTTCGGTTTTTGACCCGTCTGTAAACCAGGTTATCCCTCTCAGTGTCCGTATGCAGTCTTTATCAAGACCTTCGCGGTCCACAATATGCACTTCGAAGTTTATGTCAAATTCAAATTTTGGTATGATGTGGTCAATCGGCATGTCTATGATGCCATCCCCAATACATACGCCAATTTTGGTATGTCCCCGATAAGTGGGTACAGTTCCTACCAACCCTCGCAGTCTAATGAATGCCGCCCCCGCCTCCATCCTTACCATGATGTGCAAGGGTGGGAGGTTCAGCAATACTTCCATTGCGGCTGTTGGAGTAGTTCTAAAAGCGCCCGTCATTGCTAAGCAGGCAAGCCTCTGTACCCTGCCCAACTCAGCAATGGCGGTATGCTGTTCCGTTTTCGTCCACCAAATCAGCGACGAGTATGTTATCATAGGTCTAACTACCGCAGTGTACAACCAGTGCATCATCTTTGGATTTAGTCCCCATGTTTTCCCATGAGAGCGTCTGAGTAGCATAAGCGTTCTCTCCGCTCTTGCTCTGGTTCTTTTAAGGTGTGCGGTCCAGGTAAGCTTTGAGTCTAGAGTGACCCCTAAATACTTTACCTCCCCGGACATTTTTACGATTTCACCTTACCATACATAGGTACTATACTATACTGGAGGCGTAAATTCTGTTTTTTGAAAAAACCTGTGCAGCAAGATTGGGACCAATATTACAAAAAAAACTACCAAATTCCTCGGCTACGGACGTTTTACATAGGTGCACTTTTAGAGAGTTTATAGTATCCTCACAATACTTGCTCTTATTTGTTAAGATTGAACCAACCAACTTCCACGTATTCTTGGGATCACCATCAATTTTACGAAATTGTGCATGGTCATATAAGATTTTTTAGCACGTTTAGTAGCAATTTTGACATATCTTACTGTTTCTTACTTTTCCCTGAGATGTGCACTGTAGGGATATTTTTTTTTGTAGAAATAATCTTTAGTTACATCATTTATCCAAGGACTTGCCTTGTACTTTACTTTCATCAACTTAGTTTGGGTTGTTGTGTTATTTTTGAAACAATTCATACACAAGTTATAGTTTTCAATTATATCAATCTCTACCTAAGTTGTCAGCGATTATAAAATTTTTATTTTTAGATAGATTATTGAATTACGAGAAATATTTTTTTTTTCAGATGTGGTTAAGTTAATCTTAAACTACTCAGATGATTACTCGTGGCCATCAGAAAATGTGCTCAAGCAGAAGAAGAAAAGATCGTCCAAAATGGAAAAAATAAAAATGAAATATTAAAAATAAATAAATAAATAAAATTGGTGGCATTATCCTAATTAAAAAATAAAATTTTTGTAATAAATACTCTCTTGGATAATATTTATTGTTTGATATTACATTTTAGCCCTATAGATAGATATAAATAAAAGAGTGTTTACGGATTCTCTGTTATCAAAAATATCGAGACAGCGAGCGGCAGCGTAGCGTATTGGTGCCCTATCGTAAAATATATCGGTGTTAGATCACCAATTAATCATCTTTGGTACAGAAGAATTATTTTTTTAAATGTTGAAAAGTTAAAAAAAAAAACAAATTTACGAAACGATAAACATGTACGTTAATTTTGTAAAAACAGATATTAAAGATCTTAGTGCATTGCTTATTAAAGACCTTTTTTAAGTATTTCTTTTTGTTTTCGAGATATTTTAAACTTGGAGGTGGATGTTTCGGGTCAAAAGCTCGTAATTTATTTATTTTGGCAATAATTGTTGTTTAATCCGGATTTTACAAATGGGTGTACCGGAAATAATGTTCTTTTAGTAATTTAAAATTTAAAACAATATACTTATTTGATTTTTTGTTGCTGGAGTAGGATTTTCCAGATGTAGCTCACTTCACCTCAGTGTTAATCTGTATATAAATAAATAAATAAATATTTATATGCCATAAATTAGTACAAAATGTACATTGGAGGATACCGAGATATAGTAAGAATTTACGCGATATTAGGGAGTTAAGGCAAAACCAAAGACGTAGACGTATCTCCATACGTAAACGTGAGATTTTGGTTATGTTTACACTAGATAAGCAGTCATTCAAAATAGAGTTAAGGTGCGATCCAATACGTATCGTATATGCGGAAGGTAGAGATAACACTTTACTTGAGAAAAAGACTATTTTAGATTTTTCTACTTCCATTTACTATGTTGTTAATATTATTGTTTTTTTAATTATTAAGCAAATACATATATATTTTATTATGCATATCTATAAACAATAACAGAAAAATGTTTATAATTGTTACAAAATAAACTACTACTACTAATAATAATAATAAAGTATTTATTGCAAAATAGCTTAGCTTAATTTTCAATTTAGATTGAGTTTTTAATGTTCTATTCTAGATATTCGTACACGTTCATGTAATTCCGACAACAATCGGTTCAATACGTTTAAGTATACGATACGCGTAGAGGTACATATGTTTACGGCCTTCGTATCGTTAAACGTATCATAAATTTAAAGAGCGCATGCGTAGATGTCAAAAGATACGTTTACGTATACGTCACTGGCTTTGCCTTAACTCCCTATTAATCCATCCACAGCTTGAGCGCAACTTATAACATTCGTAATACAATCACTGTATCGGAACTGATGGATAAAGAGGTGTAACAGTCACACATAAAATAAATATGACATTGTCGAATAGCATTTCAATGCAAGAGCGGTTCTAGAATCAATGCGAGGAATAATAAAGTTAAGGGTCGACAGTAAACATGCGGAATCCACTGTGTTATGGATCAGATTGTATAGAAGTTGGACGGCATTAACCCTTCTGCGTTGACTAAGCGGAAGCATATCAAATCGATCAAACAAACTACGATTATCTATACCTCTGACTAAATTAGTCCTATCCTGCTTAAAAGCCAAGTACTTCAAAAATCTTCTTTGTACCGTTTCCAAGCTCCTGGCGTGGCAATAATAGAGGGGCTGCTATACAACTGATGCAAACTCCAGCTTGCTGCGGACAAAAGCGCAATATATTAACTTTAAAGTATATGAACTATTAAAGTCCCTACAATTGCGCAACAACAAGCCCAGCGCACTGGACGATGACCGAACCATAGAGGTTATGTGAGGAACAAATGAAAATCTAGCATCAAAAGTGACGCCCAAATCTGCAACTTCAGATACACGGCTTAAAACCTGATCATCCAGTTTTTACTCATACAACACCGAATGCTTCACCGTATCAAAAGTAATAACAGCATTTTGAAACATTCAGAAACAATTTATTAACTACAATGCAAAGCATCACATCCACTCATAGAACTGAAAGACAGAATAAAGCTTGAAGTCATCTGCAAAAGCGACTGTAGGCTCGCTTTATTATTTTTTTTTTTTTGATGAAAATGGTAAATAATAACGGACCAAGATTTGAATCCTGTGGCAATCCCGAAATAGCAACAAACGATCTGAAGCCCTCGTATTCAACAAACTGCACTCTGTCTAGAAGCTATTATTTAAATAAATTGACAAGGGGCTCGGATAGCCCAATCATCCTAAGTTTAGACAACAACACGTAGTGATCAATATGCTCAAAAGACCTCTGGAATTCAGTATATACTACATCAACCTGAGTCAAACTGACGATAGCCATACAGGTTCGACGAGATAAAGTAGCGAGATTTCTTATACAACACAACCCAACCCACACTGCTCCTGCGCCAGAACCCTTCGAACTCGTCCAGATACGAAGTCATGGATGATTACTTCAAACAGCTTAGACAAGTTACAAAGTATCGATATAGCGTGATAATTGCACACTAAACTCCTATCACATTTTTTCAACACGGGTGTGAACCTTGCCCTCTTCCAGAAATTCGGAAATGTGCAGGAAGACAAGATCATCCTGTATATGTGCAATAAAGAAACAGACAGTGCCCCAACACAGTCCCTGAGAACAAAAGATGACATCTCAATACGTGAGGTTTTTCTTGAGGATATTTGTGAAGTTAAGCGTTTTTACAAACAACAGGAAGACATTATGGGAGTTATGAACGGAATCGTGACAGTTAATGTATTATATTGTTATTCGACATTCGTGAAACTCAAAGTCATGCCGAATATTGTGTTTTAAATGACACAACCCTCTTTAAAACGTTGTTAGAATTGAAATTTAAATAAAACTAAGTTCATAGCTTTTTTCAGTCTATACCAGCGTCTACATTAGTATTTACGGAATGCCAGTATTTAATTAACTAAAAATGCATTTTTGAGGAACAAACAATATGTACAAAAGAAAACTATTTTGAGCATCGCTACTGAATACAAATGGAATTTAAAATTTTTGATTAAAATAGAAGTCGTTTTTTTAATTATGGTTTTTCGATAGAACGCCAAAGAAAAAAATATGTGCAATACTCATAAGAAATGATTTTCTTTTATTTAAGACTACGAAATTAAAAACTCAGATTTATAAAGTATGATAACTAACATAACGTTATTGGCAGGGAGACCAGGGTGTTGAAAACTTGATTGTTCAAACTTGTTCACTAGTATTGATGATTTCTTATGTTGGAGATATGGTATGTGTTTTGCTAATTTATGTTTGGAAAACCCTTATTATTATATTTATACTCATATATCCAGTACATATAAAAACGTAAGTTCTTTTTATGAAAGCAAACTGCCACTCTTTACTCCAATTTCTGTAAGAGAGTATCTTAAAAATAAGCCGTCACGTAAGCAATCTAGCATTATATAAAAACAAGTTAAACGTCTCATCGATGGTCATACATAAAAGAACTTAGAAGAATGAGCGACCAAGTTAAAACTGAAAACATAAGGAACGAGTATTGGGTAGAAAGTACAAAAAAAAGCGCCCTTTTGCTATGAATAATGCATGTAGCATTGAAGTTTATGTCTCGTTTACCGACTTGGAAATCTCATTGATTCAATCACTTTTTTATTATAAGAAACGATGATACTCTTACAGGTTCGTTCATTTTTTATATTTCTCCGTGCAGCATATTTGTAGTTATTTATAGAAGAGTGATGGAGCAGGGGAGGTTACGTCATTGATTAATATATGCCAATTTATTTTCCAAATTAATACCTACTCTAAAATAAATAATATTAAATGTTATTTAATTAAATGTAAATTATGTTTAGGTATTTTTTTCTATTCGAAAAGATTTTATATAGCTGACAAAGAGATGTTTTCATTTTATATAGTTTGTGTGAAAATTCTTGCACCACTGGAAGTACCTACCTACATGTTTATTCTATCTACAGGGTGTCCTATGGTGACGGCCCATCAAAGTATTTCGGAGACTGCTTTGAATTGAATTTGGAAAATTTTGGTATATGTATTGACGAATATGGTCTATTCAAATATCATAATACCAACTGCTTAGCACTTCCGGCTACACCGGAAGTTGATAGTGACTTTGTAATTTTAAATGGAACACCCTATATGTTATGACATTTTTGGATTTCGCATAAGATTCTAGACATATTTCATGTTTCATGTCCTATACCTAAATCCAGCTGTTTTTGACTTATATCAAGATTTATGTCAAAATTGGCATTTTAGAGCTCAATAATAATCGCATTTTTTTCTTATAAAGATGTCTTTAGTAATAATTTTGCAGGCGTTTTCTTATTAAATAAGGTCTCCTTTTTCCGATACCTACGGCATTTTCTGGTTTATTCATACAGGGTGGTCAAAAAATTATACTGAAAACGATGTAATAAAAGCAGTCGAGAGTCAGTTTTTTCAAATGGAACATGTATATTTTTATAATTTTATCTTACGTATCATTAAAAATTAAACAAACTTTCTAAAATGCATAGTTTTATTGTGCAATTTACCTTTCAAAATGACTGATTAATTACGACTATTTGATTAACAACAATTAACTTTTGCTGTTTGATTTGACGTTTATGGGCCTGCAGAAAAATTTTATTATTTTCATGACACTAAATTAATTAGACAAAGTAATATACGAGAATAGTGAAAATACTAAAAAATGTTACATTGCCGATATTTCGAAAATTATGCATTTTCGAAATCAGTAACCTATTAGAAAGTTTCTTTAATTTTTAATCATACGTAAGATAAAATTATACCTGTTACATTTAAAAAAACTGACTTAAGACTGTTTTTATAACATTGTTTTCAGAATGATTTTTTGACCACCCTGTATGAATAAATCAGAAAATGTCGTACGTATCGGGAAAAGGAGACCTTACTTAATAAGAAAACGCCTGCAGAATGTTTATAAAAGACTTCTTTATAAGAAAAAACTGTGATTATTATTGAGCCCTAAAATATCAGTTTTGACTTAAATCCTGATATACGTCAAAAACGGCTTGATTTAGGTATAGGACATGAAACATGTCTAGAATCTTATGTGGAATCCAAAAATGTCACAATATATGTAGAGTATTCCATTTAAAATAACGAAGTGACTATCAACTTCCGGTATAACCGGAAGAACTAAGTAGTTGGTATTATGCTATTTGAATAGACCATATTTGGCAATATTTATACCAGAATTTTCGAAATTCAATTCAAAGTAGTCTCCGAGATCTTTTAATGGGCCGCACCATAGGACACCCTGTATATATTGTCAAATTTAGTAATATTTTGGCGGCGGCTTCCTGATTAGTAGTGAAAATACACTTATGCGAAATTTTGGCAAGAAATTCTATTGAAGTATCAATCTCCAAATAGTATTTACCTCAATTTTTTTTCTACCACTTGCCCAATAGTTGCAGTTTATTTTAGGGCAATCCTCTGTCAGAAATGCATGAGATAGTTAAGGTCAGCCAGTTACTACTTATTATCAGTTCGCAAATTATGATGTCAGTACGGCTCTGACTTTTCTCTTTCAGTTATATCAGCTATCAACAAACAAATTGTATTCAAATAGTTAAAAAATTAAATATTTTTACATACCTATAAATTCTTCATACAACTAAATCTACACACATTATTTGTTCCTTCTATGCGCATTTCATCTATTTTATTTGGCCGTTTTCTCCATACATACTTCTCCTATTCTAAATATAGATGCGGTGAAAATTTCATCCTTTCGAAAAACTTTTGTATAAATGTGCTCAATTAATTACACAAGTTTTTGAAAAATAAGCAATTTTTGTGGAGCTTTCCAAATACCCACCCAAAAAGTTTCCATAACTTGGCCGAAGTTTTAAACGGTTTTATAATTATAGTTCGCCAGAAAGGCCACCCCAGAAAATCTGACACTTTTATTGAAGATATTATGACGTGTAAATGGGTAAAGTTTGTTAATTTCTTGTGCCAAAATTTAGTAGGTATCTTATCTTTTGTTAACGGCTGAATGAAAAATTATTACACCTTAATAGTTTAGAAATATATTGTTTAGATACTCTTAACTCGTAAACTTCCTTAATAATTTCATTTTGGGTGGAACTAGAGATGGCACGTAAAGTTGAATAAATAGTTTTTGAGACTCGGCCATTCTGTGTGCTCAAATTTTTCAGTTGATTCAGTGATATACTGATACCTACCTACTTATTCTGCTGGATTCTTAGCGAACCTATGTGTTGTTATAATACTTTCTAACTTATTACAACAATATGTTGTTGGCGACATCTAGTGTGAGCAGGCAATATGCCCGGTGAAACACAGTTCACAAATGATGGCCTGACAAGAAGTCACAACTCCATTAAATCTATTGCCAACACTAGATACACCCGAATTCCCTGGCGGGAGGATTTATTTACGAATTGTTTGTTACATAAAGTAACAAGGCTTTTAGTTATGCTAGAAATTTGCTTCACACTACCATGTTTTCACCAGACGGGCCGTTTAGTTGATAGCATGGTAGTATGAAACAAGTTTCCAACATAACTAAAGTCTTGCTGCTTTATGTAACAAGCAATTCGTAATAATTTATTGTTAATGTGGTGTATAGTGGATTGAAATAATTTTCCATATTTTTTGGTTTTATTCACTTTAGCATTTTCTGGCATATCAACATGATGTTATGCTGAGTTTAGGCATTGTGTACAAAAGTACAATTGGTTATTCTACGCAGGTTATATATACTAAGTATATCGTCAGGAAATATAAATACTGCAA
Source organism: Apoderus coryli (assembly GCA_911728435.2). Classification (NCBI taxonomy): domain Eukaryota; kingdom Metazoa; phylum Arthropoda; class Insecta; order Coleoptera; family Attelabidae; genus Apoderus; species Apoderus coryli. The sequence continues at coordinate 7,184,649 of OU452206.1, read as the reverse complement.
ACACTGAGAGCTTCTGGAATTAAAATTACGTGTCAAATTCTAGAATGCAAACAACTTCTAGCATTTACGTGTAGCTTTCAGCTATTGAAATGTTTTGAAACTAATTTTATCTCTACCAATATTGCTCCAGTGTCTCCAGTCTGAGAGATTATGTGTTCACTGTTCGGTGTGTGTTCGCATAAATTGCGAAACTATCTAACAAGTAAGTTCTAGAGGCGATACCAGGGATAATCAGTTTAATTGGTGTGCATGACCACCAATACCCAAGGGCTGTCATAAATACCTACAAATATTAAACAGAGATGTTTCGACACGTATTGTATAAATAATAACAGTATACTTTTTGATTAAACATTCACTAACCTGGCTTTTAAAAATTTGTCTAATCGGCAAAAATATTGCTAGTGCGGGAAAATCACCTGACGAATATTTCCAATAGAAACTATTAATAAAAACATTGGTATGTTGTTGATTCTTTTTATTTTTATTTTTTAAGATTACTCGACTACTGATGATGGTGATTGATGCCGCGAAACATGTATGGTTCGATATCCGCTCCTAGAGCAATTGATTTTATTTCGTGGAGGTTGACTTTTTATTTTCTTCAACAATGCTATAAGATTCAGTGAGTGTTTAAACTATTTAGGGTTATACGTAACGAATTTTCTTTACTAAATATTGGATGGATTGCCATCGCCAACTGCAGTCAATGATGATTCCCAGATAACGTGAATAGTATCACTCTAGTTTTAAATGGCAAACTATAAAAATAATTTTAAATGCCATCGATATTATTGGGTAGGTACTGCATTTTGATGAGATAGGGCTTGAAACATTTATTATAAAAACACGAAATTTGCGATCTTTTAATTGAATGTTGTCACTACTATATCCCACTATTTCCTCATAAAGCATTAATTTCGGGGGCAGGAAGAAACCATTTGGACATAGGCTTTGATTTTTTATGTTTAGCAATTTTGTAGTCTACGTATTTGATCCGAAATCTGCCGCACCATCTAAGTCTTGTTTGTTTCAAACTGCAACTCCTATTATTTAGGGCACTTTTGAGTAGCTGCTGTTGTCCTGAGTACAATGATATGCCAAATGTGGTATAAGAAAATTTTTGAAAATACAGAACTTGCCTCCTTAAGGTAGACTTCCCTCCGAGCGACTGTTGCGACGATCGCTATGGTATCATAGCAGTATTGCTACCGTTGTTGTTTTATGGAAGGACTGTCCTCCAAGCGACAGCAGCCGGCGATAGTTGCTCGGTCTAGCGATCGTCGCAAGCCGCCGGCTCTCAGAGCAAATATAATCGCTGCCGCCAGCGACTATTCGTTAGTTTCGTTTGGTTTTTAATGTAGTGCGCTATATGTGTTCACAAGATAAAATATTTTTCAACGCCGCAGAAGATGAGAAATTGATCTAGTCAGTGGCTAAACATCCCTCCGCCTTTAATTTGCATTGTTCTTTATAGGTATCAAGCTGTAAAGGATAATGCTTGTCTTGTGATGTTCATCGGATGGACCCCATTTAGTTGTGTGTTACATATTTGAGGCATGTCATCCCTCATTTTCTGCCTCTTCGTACATCATATAGTAGTTTGCGTGTTAAACTCATCCCAAAAATTTTGTCGGAAAATTTAATCGTCGCAAACGCTGGGAAGAAATCATACCCATAGCGACGATCGCTGAGCGACTATCGCCAGCTACAGTCGCTCGGAGGGAAGTCCACTTTTATCCACTTTTGGAAGTGTCGCTTTGTGATTAATGAAATAACGAAAATACCTAATTAATTGTGTTTTTGGAAAGACTATCTAGAGCAGTTGTTCAAATTGGGCACCGTTAACCGTTTAGCAATAGGCTAAACTTTCCATAAACCAGCATTGCACGTTTTCTATGATCTCGGGAGTTATCAATTATTGCATTTCGTTTTGAATGCGGTGCCTTCATTCATATAAATTCAAATCAGGCACTCTCGCTATGTGGCTAAACCATAATAAGACATAGTCCGAATCAAGCATTTTTTAGTACAATAACAGCATTTATACCGAGTAACGTAGGCCAAAATACTAAAATTGCCTTCGTTAGGAAAACCTGCAATATTTCAAAAAATTTTCTAAAATATAGGGCTTGCAATTTGTAACAAACATGACTTGCGGCAGATTTCGGATCAAATTCGTAGACAACAAAATTGCTAAACATAAATCAAGCTTTTCTTTTAAAAATGTATAATTTTGAAAATAATTCCTTATTCCGATACTTTACGGACACGCTATATACACAATAACACACAAATATAGAATACAAAATGTTGGGTAATTGTTTGCATATCTTGGTGTTTGCACTTGGACCTGGTAGTTTATCTTTAACTCTATTTTAGTACTCGTTGCATACATTTTATACGCTACTTTTTCTTATTTTTTAGCATTTTTAGTTCTTAAAATTAATTGTACGGACTCCCTTTCATCCATAGAATCCATCAACAATATATATTCCCGAAATCCATTAGTACCTACAGTCCATACACCACTGTTATCCTTGTGTGACTGTCATCACATATTGGCATAGCTGGAAATGAAATCGCTGATCGACTCGCCAAGGAAACTACAGAACTGAACATAGAAATCACGCAAATACAACTTCCTGTAGATTTGAACTGTCTTTTTAAACATAAAAATCAAATAAAGCGACAAAGCTTATGGAACTTCTCCTTCACGAAATTATCCCATATCGAACGCAGCAGCGTTAAATTTATGATGTACCAATTAAGAATAGAAAAGATAAAGCCATTGTCCGACGACTAGGAACCGGCTGCACAAAAGTCACCCATAAACAAAGATGATCCACCAAAATGCAACTCTTGTCAATGGCAACTAACAGTGAAGCATATACTCAGCGAATGTCATGGTTTAGAAGACGCTCGTCATCATTTCGGCATTACTGGTGATCTGCAGAAAGACCTGCACTACTCAAACGCTAAAAGTCTGAACCACATATTGAAATATTTAAAATATACTGAATACTACAGTGAAATTTTAAAATTCTTGATCTTATTGTAACTTATTATATTGTAACATGTGACTGTAGTGTCAATGGCCTTCGTTGTCGAGACACGAAGTTTTCTTGTAAATAAAAAAAAGAAGATTTAACCAAACACTTGTATTTATTGTGGAAAACAACTGGTCATAATACGAAAGGAATACATATTGTATCTAATTTTTAATTCAAAATTGCATTAATAAATCTTCTATACAAAGTAAAGATCTTTTATATAAAACAGATTTTCCAAAAGTAAAAAATGACGTTAATAACTGAAAGGACGTCGAAAAATCCTTACAGCATTCTTTTAATATTTCTTTTTCTTCTTTTCAACACTGTTCCGTTTGAAATGCTATATAATTAAATAAAACTTTAATTATTGTTTCACTTGAATATCCTCTTGTAGGAATTCTTTTTTGATAAATTCTATCCTAATTTTGTACATCTGATTAAAGGAATTAAAGAAATAATATTTATAGCAGTGACTATACTTACAGAGTGTGATCTGAATAAAACGACGTCTACTCCACAAAATGATTACAAATGATTACAGAGTGTGATTGTTATCAATGTTATACCGGGTGTTCCAATTAAAAGTTCAGATTCATTAATACCCAGTAAACACATATACGTAAATTAAACGTTGATTTAACGTGCCAATCGTTGATAATTGGTCTTACGTTAGAACAGTGACGGTTTATTTTAAGTTTAATTTTACACCGTTCAATTTAAACGTTATAGACACGCGGTGTTGTTATCTAAATACAACTACCTACATTTATTATGTTTAAGTAACGTTGTATATGTATTATAAATAAACCATAAAATAAAAACGTTTGTTTTAGGTGTTTTTGAAACGCGTGTCAAACATTGTCAAAATTAAAAACGTTTATAAAACGTTCTTTATGTAATTTATAATAAACCGATATTTATAGCTAACATAACGTTAGAAAATGTTCATTAGAAGCGCATAATTTTTAGATAATAATAATTCTAAAATTACAGTTAAGGTAACGTGTAAAATATCCCATAAAAATTCTTATTGCTTAATATGGGAAAATTCAAAACGTTTATTGGATTTTGGAAATAAAGGCGATTTATTATTATTATTATTATTATATATTGTTTATAAAGTATGTTATCACAATTCCAAATGTACCTACAATTAGAAGAACGTGTGAAATTATTCTTAAAATGAGCAATATTTAAAGTGGGAAATTTTCAAACGTTGATTATTACGATTCAAAATACTTTTGAAAAATATGTCAATGAATCGTTTGATGTAAAACTTGAATTATTGAAATAACAACGAATATTACGTCCTAAATGTGTTTTCAAAAATATAGAATATATAAAGGTTTAACCTTAATTTGAAACAGTAAAACAAACACTTTATATGTAAGTAAATCCCTAATATACCTATTTAGTTAGTTTACTTTTGAAAACACCATTTAAAAGGTGTTTAAATTGTATAACTTTACACTATTTTAACCGACATTGTAAGTCCTAACGTTTCCTAGTTTCCAATGCTATCCCATTCTTATCTAGGACATAGTGTACATAACAAATTGAAAAAAAGTGTTTATCAAAAACTTCCTACTACAACTAGCTATACCTATCGGTATTATAAGTTTACAAGAGTAATGCCAAATATTTGTTAACAAGTTAATTAAATCTTATAATGATTTGTTGTATTCAAATTAAATGTTTGGGGATGATATTTACGAGTTTTATTTTTTTATATAGAGAAACTGTTATTCAGTTTTTAAGGATCAATCTGAAGCAGACGATTGTACTTGTTAAAACATGAAAAAAGTTATTGTCGTGATACTTTTAACACCCTGTTGGTGGGTTTTTAAAGCTTTTTACGAAACGTGTTAACAATACAATCTACATAAATCGTTAGTTTTTTAAAGTTTTATGATCATTGCACAAAAACCAATATTAGGGAAACTGTAAGTTTTTTTTCAATTCGGCGTTGCAGAATTTGAACCTAATTGTGATAATTGTGTTATTTTACTAGTATAGATATTTTTGAGTAAATTAATTCGGTTATAATCGATGAGTAGAATCTTTGGAGTAAAATACATTTCACAAAAACCCTGAACCATATTTCTCAATAGATTTAAATTTTCATTAAAAACAGATTAAAAATTCTAATTTTTTACATCCTGCATTTCGAAACCGTATTTTTTTAAATAATTATTGTCATGCTGGAAATTTCAAACCTTATTTACTTCAGCAACTTGTAAAAAGCACAGCCTTTTTAATATTAACATTTCTTAAAATCGATATTACGCGATAACGATGACTTTCTATCAATATCACAGAAGGATACATTTATTACGTACATAATTTGTTAGATTTTACATCTCCGAATTGAAACACACGCAAAAAATGTGCATAAAAAAGTTAGGGTAGCATTTCACGCCTGTATGCCCCTCTAATTTACCCGCCTATGAGATTTATTTTTTCATAATGTTAACGACAAGTTGAATCTGCTGTTTGAGTTTGATCCTTAAAACTGAATCAGGTAATAACCGGAAGTCCTATCTATAACGCCAAATTTCGTTAATTTAAATATAACTTTTTGATGCATCCTTATATCCGAAATTTAAAATTAAATGACTAAAATAATATTATTTTAGTCATTTAAAATTATTGTCTAAAACATTTAATAAACCAGCCCTGTATATTTATACTATTATAGTAATTTCTTTTATTTTCGTCCATACACATTAATCTTTACGTAGATAGGTATACGTATACCATATAATTTTAAACAAAAAACACTGCTGCACAGTAGTACATATATGATACCTATAATATAAAAACAAACTCCCACCTCGTAGGGGAAAGTATACTCGTCCTTGTCTAACATTGCCCATATGATTATTTTATTTCAACACAATACATATAACGCCATCTACAATTTCCATAATTTCCATGGTTGCATGTTTTTCTAATAGATGTAGCTCGTGTCGAGACAGTTTCAATTTTTGTTTTATTTCCCATATACGCTGACTATCTATTGTGTAGATTAATCTTTGGTATAACCAAATTTAAGTTTTCGAAAAATTTTATATAAACCTCATGATTTTTGCTATTAAATAAAAGTTTTTCCACAAAGTGTATGTAGGTATACATGTTTGAATCCATATTATACCTTAAAACACTAGGTAAGAATTCTTTGTAAGATTTATTAATGCCACTGAAGATGGAACAGTAAAGTTCCGAAACATGTTTGGCTGATTCGAACATGTATATAAAAATATTTTCTGTAGTAGACGCCTTTGATTTATAAAATTTAAAGCTTTGTTTAGGTATAATAAGACAGACTTAAAATGACAGTTAAATTTAATTAAAAGGCTACCGACTTGGCAACGATGGTTTTAGGTAAATCGCGGGTAGATATTAGAATTAGAATTTAGAATCTATTTTATATTTATTACGTTATATCCAAGCACTGGAAGGGTTCAAGCAAAATAAATAATGTGGTAGCAAAGAATAATAATTAGGTATCATTGTTGTTGATAGTGCTACAATTAGTTCAAAAAGATTTAAGAAGTGTAATATTATTAAAAATTAAGTGAGATTCGGTATTTAGGGACTTTTAGAAGAATTATAGAGGTATCAAAGAATAATAATTATGATTGTAAATTGTGCGAATATAATAAAAGTGCTATAACTAGTTAAAAAATATTTAAGTAGTTTAATATTATTAAAAATTAAGTGATGTTCGGTATTGAGTTTCTAGAAGAATTATGAAATTTTTAATGGCCAACCAATTAGGAATACAGTTCAACTGTAAAGGTCGCTTCAACAAAATGGTTTTGAAAAGACAACACTTTTGAGCACTATTTTAGGTAAGATTTTATTATGATACTAAAACGGGTTAAACATATTTGATATTTACACAGCGTATAAAATTAGTGCGTTAAGATCTATTTACGCATTATTTACCACCATATTTGCAGAAAAATGTTATAAATAAAAATTATGCGCCCTATTAATGTACATATTTTTTAAAATAAGTATATTTCGTACTCGTTTGTACTCATCAGCCAGCCACACCACTCGAATTTTGCTTTTAGAACACTAATAAAAATTAAATTATAAAATTTGAAAAAATTCACAGGAAACAAATTTAAAATTGACAAATTAATGCAATGAATTTACTGGGTGTTTGGTTTATTGCAATCAGAAAATATAATTTTAGATTAAAAGTAAATATCTTTTACTTTTGCCTAAAAATGTATAGAGTATCTATACGCTTCTAGCAAAAATAACATTACATTCTAAATATTTATACTTATATTATGCTAATACCTATGTATATATTTTTCATTTCAGAAGGAGCCAAATTGAACTTTCCCGTGCACCAGAAAAATGATTTCCAAGCATTATTTATGTAATTAGATTTATGATTTATTGATTTTTTAAATTAATTAAAATTCCCTATCGTAAGCGATTAAGAAGCAGTCAAAATTTAAGCATAATTCTATATTTAAATCTTCTTAATATGTGAAAGACTTATTTGTTCCTTAATTTAACTTTCTATTTGTTATTAAAAAAAATGTTCCTATGTTTAGAATAAATTACATATGTATAGACAATTTGTTATCTTACATTTTACACTAGTGATGATTCTAGAACATTTTGTTATAATTATATACAACAAAAAATGTGAAGTGTTTTTATCCTAATAAAATAACGGACAAGGTTCGATGCTAAAAGTATGTCTCCAATATCCTAAATCGTTAAATCAAAAAGTTGGATTGTTGGTTGTAAATATATTAAAAACAAATCAAAAATCCGTTTGTTTTTTGTGTTATTCCATATTTTGATATAAAATATTGTCAAAAAGAAATTACAAAATTATTCGATACAACGTAACGTGCATTATTGTATCGTATAATTTTGTAAGTTATATTTGACCACAATATCCAACATTAAAAAACACCAAAAACACGCAAATGTTTATATTTTTTGGTTTATCTATTTAACAAAAAGGGCATTATTTTTTCATCAAACTTTTGTACCAACCCAACAATGGAAATCTGGTAGTTTTATTGATTTATTCCATACATTTTATCAACGTATATTTCACGTTACAAAAATATATAAAAGCCACATTAAATAACGTGAAATCAAACGTTATTTAAACATTCCTAAAATGCGTAATTAATACGATTACACAAACGTTAATTATTAGCTTTTAAAAAACGATAAATGCATGTATATGTAATACATGCATTTGTCGTTTTTTAAAAGCTAAGAATTAACGTTTGTGTAATCGTATTATTAACGTATTTGAGAACCGTTTAAATAACGTTTGATTTCACCGTTGAATATATATACATAAATACGTTCAATACACGTTTTTATATAGCATTTAACTAACGTTTCGTTATTAGTGTTCTGTAACGTGAAAAAGCGCGACATATAAAAGTAAAATGTACGTATTTAATGTATCTTTTTTTGTAAAGGTGTTTTGTAATGACAAACGTTAAATAAACGTATGTGTGTTTACTGGGTATACGGTCATTATATAATATCTACAAATATAAAGGTTTTCCGAAATAAAATTTCGAGGTGAACACTTTATGTTTATATGTCTTCTAATTCTAATAACGTAAGAAGAGTAGAAGATGTTTCCCATAAATATCAGATCATTGTTGATAATTTCACACCAGTCCGTACGAGCTTAACCAGTGACTCTTTGGAAACTCGCCAGCTGCCCCATTTACCACCTTGTGTGTTCATGTGTTGTGTCCATTTGGTTACAGCATATTTTTTACATTCGTCGCATTTTATTATATTTAAAAATGACGGAGAGACGTGATCGACGAATTTATATTAAATTTTGCTTTGAACGAAGTTGTGTGGAAACTAATGAAATGATACAGAAGGCTTCTGCCCAGGAGTGTATGAGCAATTTAAAATGGTACAAGCCTTTTAAAACATGCCGCACATCTTTCAGCAGTGACATGCGTTCTGGCACACCATGAAGCACAGCAACACAGCCAAACATTCAAGATTTCCATGCGAGTGGACTGTTCAAAATTTAGTCAAAATTGCTTACGGATGATTGGGTCAACGGCGACTGGCTGCTTGACTACGATATGCGTTAGCCCACCCACAGAAGGCAATTGAAAAGTGACTTCAATATGTGGAAGCACCGATGAGAGCACACTATGGTCATACAAATAAGGAGTACTTCCACGGATGTCACCGAACCGCATGACTAAAATTAATAACAGAGAAAACGTCGACTATGTTTAGAATCTTAAAAGTGCGGCACCCAAATTTTTGTCTTGCCGAAAATCCCCCGATAGTGTATAGTGTAGATAGATTGGAATAATTCGGGAAAATGATGTGTAATAGAAGTCTCCGGTACTGAGTGTTGTGCAAGAGGGCTACCAATGGCGAGGTAAAAATCCGAAACTGCATAAAGCACTATACTAATGACTACTTAAATCAGTGCCGTCTCATTTCTCACCACAGTTCACCTGGCTACGCCTCTGGAGTGAGTTCTTTAGACACCAGCTCTGTGGCTGACGAATGGATGCGTGAGTAAGATGGTGGGTTCGCATACTAGACGACGCTCAAGGACATGGGATGGAAGGCCTCTGGTGCGACGTATAACGAGATTAAAGTCAAAGTATTTTACCGTACCTACGTATTTACTGAATACCCAATTTAGTAAATTTATGCTAAGTTTTATATCTTCTAGTAAACTGTAATATTCAGACCAGCACAACACAACATCAAAAAAGTAGTGTTTTTATTTACAGCCAACGTCTGGGTTTGTAAGCAAAACCTGATTAATTTCCCTTGTTTATCAGCCTGAAGGCAATTACCGTAAAGCACATCCAATATACCTACACTCGATAAGGTACAGTACTTAAGGTTTTATTTATATGCAGCTTGCTTAAATATAATCCTATGTTTACGATGGTATAAACACTATACCTACAAGATGCATGAAGCACATTTAAACTTTTTAATTATTAGCTAGTTTGGAGTGTGAGATACGCTCAGAGTGTAGAATATTGTTAAATAGTTAATTATCTGTAGTATAGAAAGTTGAAAAAAAGTTTTATGACTTCATACTTTATTTTAATACGCTTTTTCCTATTATGTTAGCATTCTTACCACAAAATTGAAACAAAATTAACCTACCCTTTACCCCGTTCTGCTATCTGAAACTTCAAGCCTCGTCTATTACTTTATAAAAAAAACTGTTGCCCTTGAGGCACGAAGAGCTCTCCATATTTAAGTGTCTTGGTGGTGGTGATATTTGGAGTAACTAGTAATGAAAAATTATGCCATATTTCGGACACGGTGAGGAATTATACAAGGTGTTTCTATATTCAGCCAACAATGCTCTACAACAGAAAGTTCTCCCTAATTTATGCATTTTGAAAAAAGCGTAGTTGTCTTTATTGGCATGATTTGAGTAAAAGAACAAAAAAATAATAATTAAAGCTAAGTTAATATGCAGTTTTATTTTAAAAAAAGATACAATCCCATTTAAAAAGAGAAATGCCAAAAGGTTCAAGCTCAGCAAAGCTGATTTCAGACGATTTTCAAACGAATAATTAATAATATTGATGCAGGTACATTCTCCTACACTCTGATGTTGGATAGCAAAAATAATTATGATATCTTGTTATAGTCATAATATACAACATTCCAAAAAATTAAGCTTGAAAAAGTGAAAATAAATTCACGAAACGTTGCTGGATTTTGATTGAGTGTTGTGACTTTATTTCACCCTACAACCCACTAACCCGTTTTTAAAAATTAATATGGAGGGTACGAAAATATTGAAAAAGTAATTAACTTTTTATGGGTCTAAAGAGAACGGTTTTGCAGGAATTTGCCTCTAAACTAAAGTCTGCAAGTGCCTGATATGCTGTGTAACATAACATAAATACCGAAAATTTGCGATAATTCAAAACGCCTTTAAATATTTTTTCATGACGAATATGTTCTTTAAAAAAGTCATATTTTGATATAAACAATATTTTTACAAAATTAACCAGTGGCATGCACTTTTTATCCCTCTATTTTTTACGCCACTGGAATAAATGTATATTTTTTAAAAATTTTGTTCAAAAAAGTAATAACTTTTTATGGGTTTAAAGTGAACAGTTTTGCAGGAATTTGCCTCTAAACAAATGTTTGCAAGTAAAGGGTGCGTATTAATATGGTCTCTTAGTCTACCCAGGGTAATTAAAGTAGTAAAGTATAGTGGAATTCAGGATAAATGGTTTTGACTAAGTTGAATATTGCCCATCATAAAACCCAATAATGCCTACAATAAATGTAAAACGACCGGATTTTATATTTATTATAATTTCTGAAAGCAGGTAATTTTATCCCTCGCCCAGGTGGAAGTGTTCACTTGTGTTACGGCTTGCAACAATTTTAAAACATTTATATATTATTTTGGCAAATGAAAAGGCTGTCGCATACACTAATTGTTTTTTATTCAAAAATACTCAATCAAAAACTTGCTAAATGGCTTTATCCTGAAAGATAAAACTAACTTTAATAACCATTACGCGATACTAAACTCATACCAACTTATTCACAAGCTTAAAGATGTTAATTACACTGATAACACTATGCTTGTATCTTTTGATGTGGTCAATCTCTTCCCATCTATACCACCTAGTGAGTATGTTACTCTTGTTAACAAACACAACTTCAACAACTGCTTACCTTCATTAATACACTACACCGACGTATAATATTCACTATGGAAGTGGCCCATAATCATCAGATCCCTTTCTTGGATCTTTGTATAACTAAGATTGATAACAAGTTAGATTTTAATGTTTATAGAAAACCCACTGCAACAGATATGATCATCCCATTTACATCTAACCACCCTTACAACCATAAGTATGCAGTTTTCAACTCATTATTTCATAGATTGTTGAACATACCTATGTCATCGATTAACTTTAATATAGAGCTCTCTAATATTTTCAAGATAGCTAAAAATAACAACTACCCTTTTAAAATTATTAATAAAATTTATTATAAACACTTAAATAAAAAGATTAATCAACATCTTGTCATAAATAATGAGAAAAAATCATATTTCCATACTATAACCTATTTAGCATCTATATTTATATTTAGAGATTTGGGATTGATATCTCTTTTAAAACGTCTAATACTATTAGATTATACCTCAGTAACAATAATAACACATCATCATTACTAAACAAATCAGGTTATTACAAAATAACATGTCCTACACCCCAGTGCTCTGCAGCTTACGTTGGACAGACTGGTATATCGTTTGAAACCGGCATATATGAACATAATAAAATCATTAATAATGCAATTAGCCATAATCTAAATTCCATCGATAGTAGGTCATCTTTCGCTAATCATGTAGTTAACAACAAACATACTTTTGATCTCCAAACGGGCTTCACACCTCTGCACCTCTGTAATAAGGGTATCAAACTTAATGCCTAGAGATATTTAAACTAACTAAATATCACAAAGAGGACTGTCTCAATGAACAGATTAAGTTTCATAGCTTTCCGTTTTATAGCTCCTTAAAGTTTGTTTAATTTTATATTATACCTAGATAACCTATATTCCACTCACATCTATTTATGTAGAACATCATCATCTTACTTCGAGCAATTAACATTCTAGCTTCCACATTAGCCTGCGAGGCAACTTATGCTTCTAACTTGGGCAACGAGCTAACAATTCATAACTCATTGGACTCTGTACGAAAGGGAGGCTACCTAATACATGATTAACTTCATAATAATACGTGACAGTACTTGACCTTTCCCGCCATTTTGTTCTTATTATGGATATTCCTATAAGGAACCTCATGAATCTTATTTTACCAATGTTAGTTTTAAGACGATGTAAATCTTAGATATAAATGTCATAAAAATTTCCGATATAACCTCTCCACTTAGGTAAGTTGTAGTGCTATAGTTTGCGATGATGATTGCTGATAATGTTTCTCTCCTCTTTATAGTTATGTAATTTCGTTTCTACCTAACTGATGATGACCCTAGCTAGGGTCGAAGCATGTATTTTTGAATAAAAAACAATTAGTGGATGCGACAGCCTTTTTATTTGCCAAATTATTGGACATCCACAGTAACATGGACTATTTTGTTAAAATTTATATATTATTACAGACCTGTAGCACATTTGCATTTTTTACCTGTTCATTTTCTACACAATAGGATTATACCAGGTAGTTTATTACAGTTGATAAGCCAAGACCATTTTTCGTGAAAACAACTATATCACCAAATTTTGGTATTCCACTATCCCAAAGCTATTGTCGATGTCCTAGGGATCCGAATGATATAATAATATTGCATTTTTATGTTCCACCCTTATTCCATATTCCGCGAACTTAAAAATGCTCCCTCGTAGATTATATTTGCTGCAAGGAATAATTAGGCCGATAAGCTAACAGAGAAATTGTCTATGTAGATTTTTACATACAATACATGGGATCATATTATACTGAGTTTTATGAATTCACTCATTTACAATTTTATTTGCACAAACATGATTGTGTAATGTATATGCCTTCCAAACCAATCATTATAATCTGTATGTAGACCATCACGAAAATTTGGAAAATTGGGTTTCAATTTATTAATGGAAGGTTTTGGCTCAGTTATTAAAATACTGAAAATCGATAATTCCGGTTTATGTGTAGATACCTAAATATGTACATACATTTACCGCTAGAGCCAAACAGATACTACCTACCTATCCTGCCTTTAATGCTTGTAGAGTTGGTTTTATAGCTTCAAACATACAGAAATGTTTATGTAGACACTTTGTAGTTCAACAATACTGTGTACTTTGATATTATGATTAGGCATTAGGTAGGCATCAGAAAATACATTTTTTCAAATTGTACAAGCTCCTTTTTCATTAAAAGGTTCAATACAAATAAGATGCTGATTAGAAGGGTAAACTGAAAGTTAAATCAGAAATAGTTTAGAAGAATATGACAATGGGTTAAGTCGTTAATTGATAACAAAAAACCTGAGAACACAGTCTAATTCACAAGTAAGGCAAATCGTTCGGCATTTGTTCTAATTCCCTTCACCTCTCGGCGTCCCTCATCCGTTACCCTAACCATCGTATATTAACTATAGATAAGAAGGTTCAGTAGACGCTGAAAACTGCACCGACTCGTCGCATTCCCAGCCACATTTCTTGCCCGCTACTATATGTATACAAGTAGAAAACCAAAATTACCGAAATCGAATTGACAAATATACATTAGCCACTGTGCACCATTAATTTATGGTTAATTAATTATCTCAGTTGAAAGAAAATTTTGAATTGCTGTTCTTTTTTAAATAATTGTATGTCATTCGTAACATGGGTTGAAATTAGTCTTTCAAAAAATTGCTTCTATAAATAATTTTCTGACAAGCATTTACAACTACTTTTAGAAATTAGGTAAAAGACTGCTAAATTTAAATATGTTCATATAAGCAAGAAAAATAATGAATCAAATAATAAGATTTTCAGCTTATCCCGGTCGCGGGGCTGGTACATCATCCTGCAGCTCTAAATAACTACTTTTTTGGATTTTTGTTCTTATGTGGTCAATAATTAGACTATTTTTAACATACCTAGCTGTGCATTCCAAAAGATCATAAAATTATATAACTGAAACTTACAACCATTACCGAAATCATTGATACATACCATGGAGCCTCTGAACCGTCAATTTTAATGGTTAAAAAGTTGTTAACCGAGTTCCGTTGTGGCCGCACGAGTGCAAGTGACGCTGAACGTTCACGTCGTCCAAAAGAAGTCGTTACTACCGAAATCGATGGAATGATGTTGAACGATCGAAGATTGAGAGTGCGTGAGTTGCCTGAGGCTATAGGCATCTCAACTGAGCGCGTGCATCATATTCGATGTGCAAAAGCTTCCCGCGCGGTGGTTGCCGCGATGCTCATGATCGACATTGAATACAACGGTGTGACCACTTGAAAGGAGTGTTTGAGGACGTTCGGCCACAATCCAAACGAGTTCTTGCGCCGTTTTGTTAGCGTAGATGAGTTAACTTTGTTAAATCTAGTTAACGTAAGTGAAGAAGCATTGGCTTCAACTTCGCCATTTGTAAGATATACATTTCACAATAAAGCCTTTATTATTATTATTATTAAAAGAAAATTATGTAGAAAAATAAAATGCTTTTTTTCTAATAAAATAAATAGTTTTCTTTGTAACTGAAACCACTCTCGTATGTTAATATATTCTATGTATATGCATATATCCGGCGCAAGGTACGGGCACAGCATAAAGATATATTATTGCTGTGGTATGGGCTTCGCCTGTCTAATATAAATCACATAAGGAAAAGTCCTAAAAAAGTAGTAATTTCGAGCTGCAGACTATTGTACCCTCACCTAGTTCGTCCTTAAAAAGTTATCAATACTAAATTTAAAATAACTTACACCTAATACTCCTTCCTTTGCTTATACTCCTGCATACCATTTTCCATACCCAATACTCGGCTTCACGTAGATCAAAGCACTAATTTTTTCGCAAAGTCATACAATTAGTAGCTCGACAAGAATAGAAATCGCATAACGTATTTTTTTACATACTCGAACACATTACTATTACGCGGTGGACCCGACGGCCCCGACGCGACGGTGATAAATATCTGCAAAGAAAAAAAGAAACTATATCACACCCTTACAGTTCATCAAAAGATTATATTATACTGAACAAAATAATATTGAAAACAAAAAAAATTGTAAAGGTATTGAAATATACTTCGCAGAAAAGAAAAACCGATAAATCGCCGTACCAGATATACATAAAAAAGTACATACAATTCAACTGTAGTTCTATAAAATATTTTAAAATAGTACAAATATTAATACAAAAGCAGAAAAAAAATTCACCGAGAATATAAACAACTGAGTCATCTTTCCCGACACTATGTTTCTGGAAAATATAATAATATATATATAATCTTTGACGATAGGTATTGGGAAAACTATAATTATGAACATCTAGGGGTATACTAAAGTCGATGAGGGCCACATCGCAAAAATATTTTCAAGATAATTGCAGTTCCGGTTATACTGGAATTTGATTTCAACCTGCTTATTTCAAGTAGAACAGTCTATATATTATTACATTTTTTGGATGCTGTCTAAAAAGCTAGTATAATAATAATTATAAATAAATAATTTATGTGTAATGTACGTAAGCCTAGCCGTTTTTGAAATATTTAAAGTTATACCTACGTCTAAAATGGCGGTTGAGGTCGACAAAAAGTCGTGATTTGCCCTTAATTTTAAATACCTAATTAATGTGCATAAAGATTCTTATATAAAAAGGTTTCTTTTAACAACATTCGTAACACCACGTTATTATTATTAGTATTTTTTATGGTACAATGTGGTCTCAAAATAAGATTAAAAATTAAATTGAAAAAACAGTCAAAAGTCAACTTTTTCAAATGGAACCTATATGTTTTGGTAATTTTATCTTATATGACATTAAAAATAAAGTATTCTATTAGATGTCGAAAACATAGTTTTTGAAATTTTGACAATTTAACATTTTCCTTTATACCTGACCTAGTCTATGAGAATATAAAATCTTAAACTCGAAAAAGCTTATGACAAGTTCGACCAGAATAGATTTAAACACTGTTAGAAGAGAATTTGTAGATTTCATTTTTGTTCCCTTTATCCTAATTTAAATTCATAGTAAGGAAGCAAACAAATCTGCTAGATCTAACCAGCAAACTTGATTAAATTTTAAACTAAAATATATCAAAACGTTCGTGATCTAACCTATCCGCATGTTACTAAAACAAGTAGATGTTGAAACACACCCTGTATAAATTTTCAGGACTATATTATATATTATAATATAAATAAAATTGTGTATGTGGAGTTTTCCTTTTTTTGCAACTGTCTCCATGTTACTTTAAGAAAAACAAGGTTAAGTGGCAGAGCAGAACCATTTTGGTGAACATCCTCTGTTTTCGCACTAGTTGTCATTTTTTTTGTGATGGCACTTATTAGGAAGTAAAGTTATTTATTGTAATTATGAGTATTATATAGGATGAAACTAACCTGCAAAAAACGAACATATTTGAGTATGTAGATTCATTTCGGGTTGTAACAGTGTCGCAGCTGATGTTTCTTCGCTAATTTTGCCTCTTCTCATCAACATTCCCATTGTTTGGAATGAATAACCCACACTTTGCCAAATTCGTTACAGAATAACTCTATCTGCAAAAGCAATTGGTTTTAATTTTCACAGTCAAAGCAAAATTATTAATAAACCAACCTGATTTAAGTTAATCATGTTTGAGAATTCATAAATTCATTTTGTGGCTTTGTGATGTTCATTATGTCGATCAATTTAATCTGAGAGTTAATTAAGGCTGCTCTCTTGAAATTCTAACTTTATTGAAATTTATTTATGATTAATTTTTAAGTTTTCATTTAAAAATTGATGATACACAAACTAGAAATTTGGAAATATTTATGATTTTAAAGGAGTGTGTAACCATAACATACATTGATGGAAAACAATTACTCGTTTAAACTTAACTAAAACATTCTGAAACTAGAAACTTTGAATCTTATAACTTCAAAAAGAGCAGCCTTGAATGTTCTTCCTATATTCATTACTGTATCTTTTCTGTTTCCTATGGTTCTGAAAAACATTTACTGGAGAGCACTCCTGCAAAAAAGAAAAACTATTATAAATAGGTTGAACGGAGAGGTATCTGTTAATTGCGTGGACAACCTTAATATTTTCTGAATATGATTGAACAGTAAATACTTTGGTTATCTGTAAAATGATTTTGAATGTACGCGATAATTTAAAAAAAAGCTATAAACAAACAATCAGATGCAAGCAGCTATTAATCTTTTGTGGTAAAGTTGTTAATTGTAAGAGGATGATAATGAACAAATAGTAGGTACTCCTTTCTTCGTCAACAGCAATACTCGTATATACAAATATTTTTAAATTCACTTACACCTCAAGTGTTTCGAATATCCTCTCCTCTTCAAATCCAGGAATTCTTTACCACGCTTCCACCTGCTATTGTCCAATAGAAATCCTTATTTTCGTTTCTTTCGACACTACAATCCCGAGCCGAGCTACTTATTAATTTAACTTCGAAAATCGTAATTGCCACCCCAAAAACTTACAAAAGTCCACAGTTCCGAGGAGCAAATAAAAAAACTCACTAATTTTGATTTACGCGTTACCGGCGAACATTGTATCATTTTAAATATCTGTAACAAAGAAAGAAAAATTTAAAATATACCGAAGTTATCAACTTATTCAGATTGTTTTTCTGTTTTTTTTTCTAATATAAAATCATCATGCCAAATATTAACGAAGTTACCTACCATGTGACTAACAATTCTGCATTAAGCTTCACTCCAATCCATTCCATGCTTAACCTAACTAAACTAGGGCCTATGGGCACTCCTGAAATGTAAACAAAAAAAAAGTGTTTTAACAAATTATACAGTCATTTAAAAGAAAGTTATAAAGTTTTACACATTTGAACAAATGGTCAAAATAATACAGTCCATTCAAAATATTCCTTAAACTGAAATAATTTAAAATATAAATTCGTCAAAACGATGTAAATAATTCCGTTGATATCGCTTACTCCTTAAACACCCAAATAATTTCTGAGCATTATACCGTTTGAAGTACATTATTACTTATTGCCTTTGTATTTAAACACATAAGATCATTTTTGCACCCAAACCATATAGTATATTATGGAAAACAGATTGTCATCCCTAATCCCTATAGTACCTATACACACTTGATAAAGTTGGCGGAACATGTCGTAAAATAAAATGAACCGGAAACATTTAAAATTAAAAATTGGTTGCTTTCCTAAATGAAAATAACAGAAGTTAAAATTAAGTTACTTCTAAGCAAGTTCCTTTTTAATTTAAAAATATACAATTATTAGAAGAATTAATTATTGTGTAATCTAAGAGAAGAGACATATTTTGACGATTAAATGATTCCTGCAGATGTCATTGAGTTGAGGTTAACTTTTGGAGTAATTGTTTCACAGATTTCTCCAAATGTACTATAAAAAATTACCTCAGTTGAAAGAATATTTTAAATTGAATTTAAATAATTGTCATTCGTAACATAGGATGAGATTGGTCTTTCAAAAAATTGGTTCTATAAATAAATTTGTGACAAGCTATTACAACTACTTTTAGAAATTAGGTACAGGATTGCTAATTTTAAACATGTTGTTCTACGCAAGTAAAATTTTGAATGGAATAAGATTTTCAGCCTATCCCGCTCACGGGGCTTGTACACTATCCTGTAGCTCTAAATAACTACGTCTTTGAAATTTTTTCATATGTAATAAATAATAAATAAGTCGTCGGCCAGAAATTGCCAATAAAATCCATAGAATGATATTGTACGATCAAAGATTGAAAGTGCGTGAGTTGACTGAGGCTGCATGTATAGACATCTCAACTGAGCGTGTGCATCACATTTTACAAGAATATTTCGATGTGAAAAAGCTGTCCGCACGATGGTTAGTACTCACGATCGACCATAAACACAACCGTGTGACCACTTGAAAGGAGTGTTTAAGGACGTTCGGCCACAATTCAAACGAGTTCTTACGCCGTTTCTCTACCGTAGATGAGACATGAGTTCATCAGGACAATGCATATGTGTGTGTAGGCTCCATAGCAAAAATTCACCAATTAGGTTAAGAACTGCTACCTGATATATTCTCCAGATTTAGCCCCCTCCGACTATTTTCTGTTTACAAACCTGAAGAAATGGCTGAGTGGTAGGAGATTCGGATCGAATAAAGAGGTCACCGTTGAAACAAACGCGAAAAATAAAATGTTTTTTTCCAAAGAAAAAATAAATAGTTTTGTTTGTAACTGATAAAACCACTCTCCTATGTTAATATATTCTATGCATATTCATATATACGGCACAAGGTACGGGCACAGCATAAAGATCTATTATGCTGTGGTATAAGGGCTTCGCCTGTCTAATTAGTTTACTCTTCGTCACATAAGAAAAAATTCCAAAAACGTTGTTCTTTCGAGCTGCAGGCTGATGTACCCTCACGTCGTTCGTCCTTAAAATGTTATCAATACTAAAATTAAAGTAACTTACACCTAATACTCCTTCCTTTGCTTATACTCCTGCATACCATTTTCCATACCAATAGTCAAGCTTCACGTAGATCAAAGCACGAATTTTTTTGCAAAGTCACACATTTGGAAGAACAACGTAAGTAGCTCGACAAGATTAGAAATCGCATAAAGTTTTTTTATCACATACACAAACACATTACTATTACGCGATGGAACCGACGACCGCGACGGTAATAAATATCTGCAAAATAAAAAATATATTTTACAGATACATATATATATATATATATATATATATATAGAAAAGCCAAATGAAGAAAACGAACGTTTGTAAAATGGAAAAAACATTCGCTTCAGGAGGGAATCGAACCCACGTCTCACGCTTTCCGGGCATTTGCTCTACCATTGAGCTACCGAAGCACTGGTGATAGTAGTGCATAAACGCGATACTATTATACCAATGTCCCCTCCAACTCACAAACGCTATGCTGTTTTGTGGTTCTGCTATTGTCTCGACCTTCAGTTCGAAGGCATCAAAGACACAGACCACTTCGCATTGTTTCTTCTATTGCAGGTCCTGCACGTCGTATTAAATAAGCTAAGGGAAAATATTCACTTAAAGTGACTCAACTAGTAGTTGAATAAATTCTATATATATTATATAGAAAAGCCAAATGAAGAAAACGAACGTTTGTAAGTTGGAAAAAACATTCGCTTCAGGAGGGAATCGAACCCACGTCTCACGCTTTCCGGGCATTTGCTCTACCATTGAGCTACCGAAGCACTGGTGATAGTAGTGCATAAACGCGATACTATTATACCAATGTCCCCTCCAACTCACAAACGCTATGCTGTTTTGTGGTTCTGCTATTGTCTCGACCTTCAGTTCGAAGGCATCAAAGACACAGACCACTTCGCATTGTTTCTTCTATTGCAGGTCCTGCACGTCGTATTAAATAAGCTCCAACTTACAAACGTTCGTTTTCTTCATTTGGCTTTTCTATATAATATATATAGAGTTTATTCAACTACTAGTTGAGTCACTTTAAGTGAATATTTTCCCTTAGCTTATATATATATATATATATATATATATATATATAATTTTTCTTTTCTAGAACTCGGCTTTACTATTTCATAATAGATTTTTTTTAAAACCTGATTGCAAGTGAAACAATTATTGTTACATGTCAGTCAACGTTTCGGCAATGCACAACTGCCGTTTTCAGGTACGTTTTTTAAAAACTAAATCATCTCCTGTTCAACAGAGGCGTTCAATTTTAATGTATGAAAAATTGAACGCCTGTGTAAAACAGGAGACGTTTTTTTTTAAAATATACCTGACGAAGGCAATTGTGCATTGTCGAAACGTTCACTGACTAACAAGAATTGTTTCACTTGCAATATGTTTTTGATTGGAACCTAATACTAAGAAAAAAATCATTACGATAAACTATAATATAATTAAAAGGATGTGTTTCGCGACATCTAGTTTTATTGTTGGTAGTACGCCGAGTGAACAACGGTTCCTATATCGACTGCCTGGGAGGTCTCTGACCCCATAAAGCAACTACCAACACATAGACGCGCCGATACTCCCTTAAGCGGGATCGCATATATTTGAAATGGGCTTGTTTAACAAAACAAGACTTAAAACTCTCGGATTTTAAGTCTTGTTTTGTTAAACAAGCCCATTTCAAATATATGCGATCCCGCTTAAGGGAGTATCGGCGCGTCTATGTGTTGGTAGTTGCTTTATGGGGTCAGAGACCTCCCAGGCAGTCGATATAGGAACTGTTGTTCACTCGGCGTACTACCAACAATAAAACTAGATGTCGCCAAACACATCCTTTTACATCTCGGTTTCGTTTGTGGTATATACCACATTATTTACGAGAGTTTGGCTGTCAACTACTGACCGATCACCACTGATGAGTCGTGGATCGACGAAACGGCCGTCTGGTGAAAGTATAGTGGTTGACAGACAAACTCTCGGATTTTAAGTCTTGTTTTGTTAAACAAGCCCATTTCATATAATATAATTATACTGAACAAAATAATATTTAAAACATACAAAAAATAGAAAACGTAACATATCGTAAGATTAATTAATAAAATTAAATGGAAAAAACAGTCAACAGTCAATTTGACATTAAAAATAAGTTCGACCAAAATAGACTTAAGAGAATTTGTAGATTTCATTTTTGTTCACTTTTTCCTAATTTAAATTCATAGTAAGGAAGCAAACAAATCTGCTAGATGTAACCAGCAAACTTGATTAAATTTTAAACTAAAATATATCAAAACCTTCTTGATTTAACCTATCCGTTTTTTACTAAAACAAGTAGTTGTTGAAACACACCCTGTAGAAATTTTAAGGACTATATTATATATCATAATATAAATAAAATTGTGTATGTAGAGGTTTCTTTTTTTTGCAACTGTCTCCATGTTACTTTAGAAAAAACAGGGTTAAGTGGCAGAGCAGAACCATTTTGGTGAACATCCTCTGATTTCGCATTAGTTGTCAGTTCTGCTATAATATTTTTGTAATTACATAGAGTATGTCCCTTAATGTTATGATTATACAAGAAGTGTATTGTTTGTTTTTTTTTTTAATATATTTATTTATTTTTTTGTGATGGCACTTATTAGGACATAAAGTTCTTTATTGTAATTATGAGTATTATATATGATAAAACTAACCTGCAAAAAGCAAACATATTTGAGTATCTAGATTCATTTCGAGTTGTAACAGTATGGCAGCTGATGTTTCTTCACTAATTTTGCCTCTTCTCATCAACATTCCCATTGTTTGGAATGAATAACTCACACTTTGCTAAATTGGTTACAGGATAACTCTATCTGCAAAAGCAATTGGTTTTAATATTCACAGTCAAAGCAAAATTAAGAATAAACCAACCTGTTTTAAGTTAATCATGTTTGAGAATTCATAAATTCATTTTGTGGCTTTGTGATGTTCATTATGTTGATCAATTTAATCTTAGAGTTAATTAAGGCTGCTCTCTTGAAATTCTAACTTTATTGAAATTTATTTATGATTAATTTTTAAGTTTTCATTTAAAAATTGATGATACACAAACTAGAAATTTGGAAATATTTATGATTTTAAAGGAGTGTGTAACCATAACATACATTGATGGAAAACAATTACTCGTTTAAACTTAACTAAAACATTCTGAAACTAGAAACTTTGAATCTTATAACTTCAAAAAGAGCAGCCTTGAATGTTCTTCCTATATTCATTACTGTATCTTTTCTGTTTCCTATGGTTCTGAAAAACATTTACTGGAGAGCACTCCTGCAAAAAAGAAAAACTATTATAAATAGGTTGAACGGAGAGGTATCTGTTAATTGCGTGGACAACCTTAATATTTTCTGAATATGATTGAACAGTAAATACTTTGGTTATCTGTAAAATGATTTTGAATGTACGCGATAATTTAAAAAAAAGCTATAAACAAACAATCAGATGCAAGCAGCTATTAATCTTTTGTGGTAAAGTTGTTAATTGTAAGAGGATGATAATGAACAAATAGTAGGTACTCCTTTCTTCGTCAACAGCAATACTCGTATATACAAATATTTTTAAATTCACTTACACCTCAAGTGTTTCGAATATCCTCTCCTCTTCAAATCCAGGAATTCTTTACCACGCTTCCACCTGCTATTGTCCAATAGAAATCCTTATTTTCGTTTCTTTCGACACTACAATCCCGAGCCGAGCTACTTATTAATTTAACTTCGAAAATCGTAATTGCCACCCCAAAAACTTACAAAAGTCCACAGTTCCGAGGAGCAAATAAAAAAACTCACTAATTTTGATTTACGCGTTACCGGCGAACATTGTATCATTTTAAATATCTGTAACAAAGAAAGAAAAATTTAAAATATACCGAAGTTATCAACTTATTCAGATTGTTTTTCTGTTTTTTTTTCTAATATAAAATCATCATGCCAAATATTAAAGAAGTTACCTACCATGTGACTAACAATTCTGCAATAAGCTTCACTCCAATCCATTCCATGCTTAACCTAACTAAAGTAGGGCCTATGGGCACTCCTGAAATGTAAACAAAAAAAAAGTGTTTTAACAAATTATACAGTCATTTAAAAGAAAGTTATAAAGTTTTAGACATTTGAACAAATGGTCAAAATAATACAGTCCATTCAAAATATTCCTTAAACTGAAATAATTTAAAATATAAATTCGTCAAAACGATGTAAATAATTCCGTTGATATCGCTTACTCCTAAAAACCCAAATAATTTCTGAGCATTATACCGTTTGAAGTACATTATTACTTATTGCCTTTGTATTTAAACACATAAGATCATTTTTGCACCCAAACCATATAGTAAATTATGGAAAACAGATTGTCATCCCTAATCCCTATAGTACCTATACACACTTGATAAAGTTGGCGGAACATGTCGTAAAATAAAATGAACCGGAAACATTTAAAATTAAAAATTGGTTGCTTTCCTAAATGAAAATAACAGAAGTTAAAATTAAGTTACTTCTAAGCAAGTTCCTTTTTAATTTAAAAATATACAATTATTAGAAGAATTAATTAATGTGTAATCTAAGAGAAGACACATATTTTGACGATTAAATGATTCCTGCAGATGTCATTGAGTTGAGGTTAACTTTTGGAGTAATTGTTTCACAGATTTCTCCAAATGTACTATAAAAAATTACCTCAGTTGAAAGAATATTTTAAATTGAATTTAAATAATTGTCATTCGTAACATAGGATGAGATTGGTCTTTCAAAAAATTGGTTCTATAAATAAATTTGTGACAAGCTATTACAACTACTTTTAGAAATTAGGTACAGGATTGCTAATTTTAAACATGTTGTTCTACGCAAGTAAAATTTTGAATGGAATAAGATTTTCAGCCTATCCCGCTCACGGGGCTTGTACACTATCCTGTAACTCTAAATAACTACGTCTTTGAAATTTTTTCATATGTAATAAATAATAAATAAGTCGTCGGCCAGAAATTGCCAATAAAATCCATATAATGATATTGTACGATCGAAGATTGAAAGTGCGTGAGTTGACTGAGGCTGCATGTATAGACATCTCAACTGAGCGTGTGCATCACATTTTACAAGAATATTTCGATGTGAAAAAGCTGTCCGCACGATGGTTAGTACTCACGATCGACCATAAACACAACCGTGTGACCACATGAAAGGAGTGTTTAAGGACGTTCGGCCACAATTCAAACGAGTTGTTACGCCGTTTCTCTACCGTAGATGAGACATGAGTTCATCAGGACAATGCATATGTGTGTGTAGGCTCCATAGCAAAAATTCACCAATTAGGTTAAGAACTGCTACCTGATATATTCTCCAGATTTAGCCCCCTCCGACTATTTTCTGTTTACAAACCTGAAGAAATGGCTGAGTGGTAGGAGATTCGGATCGAATAAAGAGGTCACCGTTGAAACAAACGCGAAAAATAAAATGTTTTTTTCCAAAGAAAAAATAAATAGTTTTGTTTGTAACTGATAAAACCACTCTCCTATGTTAATATATTCTATGCATATTCATATATACGGCACAAGGTACGGGCACAGCATAAAGATCTATTATGCTGTGGTATAAGGGCTTCGCCTGTCTAATTAGTTTACTCTTCGTCACATAAGAAAAAATTCCAAAAACGTTGTTCTTTCGAGCTGCAGGCTGATGTACCCTCACGTCGTTCGTCCTTAAAATGTTATCAATACTAAAATTAAAGTAACTTACACCTAATACTCCTTCCTTTGCTTATACTCCTGCATACCATTTTCCATACCAATAGTCAAGCTTCACGTAGATCAAAGCACGAATTTTTTTGCAAAGTCACACATTTGGAAGAACAACGTAAGTAGCTCGACAAGATTAGAAATCGCATAGTTTTTTTATCACATACACAAACACATTACTATTACGCGATGGAACCGACGACCGCGACGGTAATAAATATCTGCAAAATAAAAAAATATATTTTACAGATACATATATATATATATATATATAATTTTTCTTTTCTAGAACTCGGCTTTACTATTTCATAATAGATTTTTTTTAAAACCTGATTGCAAGTGAAACAATTATTGTTACATGTCAGTCAACGTTTCGGCAATGCACAACTGCCGTTTTCAGGTACGTTTTTTAAAAACTAAATCATCTCCTGTTCAACAGAGGCGTTCAATTTTAATGTATGAAAAATTGAACGCCTGTGTAAAACAGGAGACGTTTTTTTTTAAAATATACCTGACGAAGGCAATTGTGCATTGTCGAAACGTTCACTGACTAACAAGAATTGTTTCACTTGCAATATGTTTTTGATTGGAACCTAATACTAAGAAAAAAATCATTACGATAAACTATAATATAATTAAAAGGATGTGTTTCGCGACATCTAGTTTTATTGTTGGTAGTACGCCGAGTGAAGAACGGTTCCTATATCGACTGCCTGGGAGGTCTCTGACCCCATAAAGCAACTACCAACACATAGACGCGCCGATACTCCCTTAAGCGGGATCGCATATATATAATGGGCTTGTTTAACAAAACAAGACTTAAAATCCGAGAGTTTTAAGTCTTGTTTTGTTAAACAAGCCCATTTCAAATATATGCGATCCCGCTTAAGGGAGTATCGGCGCGTCTATGTGTTGGTAGTTGCTTTATGGGGTCAGAGACCTCCCAGGCAGTCGATATAGGAACCGTTGTTCACTCGGCGTACTACCAACAATAAAACTAGATGTCGCCAAACACATCCTTTTACATCTCGGTACCGTTTGTGGTATATACCACATTATTTACGAGAGTTTGGCTGTCAACTACTGACCGATCACCACTGATGAGTCGTGGATCGACGAAACGGCCGTCTGGTGAAAGTATAGTGGTTGACAGACAAACTCTCGGATTTTAAGTCTTGTTTTGTTAAACAAGCCCATTTCATATAATATAATTATACTGAACAAAATAATATTTAAAACATACAAAAAATAGAAAACGTAACATATCGTAAGATTAATTAATAAAATTAAATGGAAAAAACAGTCAACAGTCAATTTGACATTAAAAATAAGTTCGACCAAAATAGACTTAAGAGAATTTGTAGATTTCATTTTTGTTCACTTTTTCCTAATTTAAATTCATAGTAAGGAAGCAAACAAATCTGCTAGATCTAACCAGCAAACTTGATTAAATTTTAAACTAAAATATATCAAAACCTTCTTGATTTAACCTATCCGTTTTTTACTAAAACAAGTAGTTGTTGAAACACACCCTGTAGAAATTTTAAGGACTATATTATATATCATAATATAAATAAAATTGTGTATGTAGAGGTTTCTTTTTTTTGCAACTGTCTCCATGTTACTTTAGAAAAAACAGGGTTAAGTGGCAGAGCAGAACCATTTTGGTGAACATCCTCTGATTTCGCATTAGTTGTCAGTTCTGCTATAATATTTTTGTAATTACATAGAGTATGTCCCTTAATGTTATGATTATACAAGAAGTGTATTGTTTGTTTTTTTTTTAATATATTTATTTATTTTTTTGTGATGGCACTTATTAGGACATAAAGTTCTTTATTGTAATTATGAGTATTATATATGATAAAACTAACCTGCAAAAAGCAAACATATTTGAGTATCTAGATTCATTTCGAGTTGTAACAGTATGGCAGCTGATGTTTCTTCACTAATTTTGCCTCTTCTCATCAACATTCCCATTGTTTGGAATGAATAACCCACACTTTGCTAAATTGGTTACAGGATAACTCTATCTGCAAAAGCAATTGGTTTTAATATTCACAGTCAAAGCAAAATTAAGAATAAACCAACCTGTTTTAAGTTAATCATGTTTGAGAATTCATAAATTCATTTTGTGGCTTTGTGATGTTCATTATGTTGATCAATTTAATCTTAGAGTTAATTAAGGCTGCTCTCTTGAAATTCTAACTTTATTGAAATTTATTAATGATTAATTTTTAAGTTTTCATTTAAAAATTGATGATACACAAACTAGAAATTTGGAAATATTTATGACTTTAAAGGAGTGTGTAACCATAACATACATTGGTGGAAAACAATTATTCGTTTAAACTAAAGTAAAACATTCTGAAACTAGAAACTTTGAATCTAATAACTTCAAAAAGAGCAGCCTTGAATGATGTTCCTATATTCATTACTGTATCTTTTCTGTTTTCTATGGTTCTGAAAAACATTTACTGGAGAGCACTCCTGCAAAAAAGTAAAACTATTATAAATAGATTGAACGGAGAGGTATCTGTTAATTGCATGGACAACTTTAATATTTTCTGAATATGATTGAACAGTAAATAATTTGATTATCTGTAAAATGATTTTGAATACACGCGATAATTAAAAAAAAAGTTATAAACAAACAATCAGATGCAAGCAGCTATTAATCTTTTGTGGTAAAGTTGTTAATTGTAAGAGGATGATAATGAAAAAATAGTAGGTACTCCTTTCTTCGACAACAACAATACTCGTATATACAAATATTTTTAAATTCACTTACACCTCAAGTGTTTCGAATATCCTCTCCTCTTCGAATCCAGGAATTCTTTACCACGCTTCCATATGCTATTGTCCAATACAAATCCTTATTTTCGTTTCTTTCGACAGTACAATCACGAGCCGAGCTACTTATTAAATTAACGACTTCGAAAATCGTAATTGCCAACTCAAAAACTTACAAAAGTCCACAGTTCCGAGGAGCAAATAAAAAAACTCACTAATTTTGATTTACGCGTTACCGGCGAACGTTGTATCATTTTAAATAGCTGTAACAATGAAAGAAAAATTTAAAATATACCGAAGTTATCAACTTATTCAGATTGTTTTTCTGTTTTTTTTTCTAATATAAAATCATTATGCCAAATATTAACGAAGTTACCTACCATGTGACTAACACTTCTGCATTAAGCTTCAATCCAATCCATTCCATGCTTAACCTAACTATACTAGGGCCTATGGGCACTCCTGAAATGTAAACAAAAAAAAAAGTGTTTTAACAAATTATACAGTCATTTAAAAGAAAGTTATAAAGTTTTAGACATTTGAACAAATGGCCAGAATACTAGAGTCCATTCAAAATATTCCTTAAACTGAAATAATTTAAAATATAAATTCATCAAAACGATGTAAATAATTCCGTTGATATCGCTTACTCGTTAAACACCCAAAGAATTTTTGAGCATTATACCGTTTGAAGTACATTATTACTTATTGCCTTTGTATTTAAACACATAAGATCATTTTTGCACCCAAACCATATAGTATAATATGGAAAACAGATTGTCATCCCCAATCCCTATAGTACCTATACACACTTGATAAAGTTGGCGAAACATGTCGTAAAATAAAATGAACCGGAAACATTTAAAATTAAAAATTTTTTGATTTCCTAAATGAAAATAACAGAAGTTACAATTAAGTTACTTCTAAGCAAGTTCCTTTTTAATTTAAAAATATACAATTATTAGAAGAATTAATTATTGTGTAATCTAAGAGAAGAGACATATTTTGACGATTAAATGATTCCTTCAGATGTCATTGAGTTGAGGTTAAGTTTTGAAGTAATTGTTTCACAGATTTATCCAAATGTACTATAAAAAATTACCTCAGTTGAAAGAATATTTTAAATTGATTTTAAATAATTGTCATTCGTAACATAGGATGAGATTGGTATTTTAAAAAATTGGTTCTATAAATAATTTTGTGACAAGCTTTTACAACTACTTATAGAAATTAAGTACAGGATTGCTAAATTTAAATATGTTGTTCTACGCAACTAAAATTTTGAATGGAATAAGATTTTCAGCTTATCCCGCTCACGGGGCTTGTACACCACCCTGTAGCTCTAAATAACTACGTCTTTGGAATTTTTTCGTATGTAATAAACAATAAATAAGTCGTCGGCCAGAAATTGCCAATAAAATCCATAGAATGATATTGTACGATCGAAGATTGAAAGTGCGTGAGTTGACTGAGGCTGCATGTACGAGTATAGACATCTCAACTGGGCGTGTGCATCCCATTTTACAAGAATATTTCAATGTGAAAAAGCTGTCCGCACGATGGTTAGGACTCACGATCGACGATAAACACAACCGTGTGACTACTTGAAAGGAGTGTTTAAGGACGTTCGGCCACAATCCAAACGACTTCTTGCGCCGTTTCTTTACCGTAGATGAGACATGAGTTCCTCAGAACAATGCATATGTGTGTAGGCTCCATAGCAAAAATTCACCACTTAGGTTAAGAACTGTTACCTGATCCGCCATATTCTCCAGATTTAGCCCCCTCCGACTATTTTCTGAATATTTTCTGAAGAAATGGCTGAGTGGTAGGAGATTCGGAGCAAATAAAGAGGTCACCGTTGAAACAAACGCGAAAAATAAACTGTTTTTCTCAAAAAAAAAAAAAAAAATAAATAGTTTTCTTTGTAACTGATCAAATCACTCTCGTATGTTAATATATTCTATGCATATTCATATATATGACACAACACGGGCACAGCATAAAGATCTATGATGCTGTGGTATAAGGGCTTCGCCTGTCTAATTAGTCTACTGTTAGTCACATAAGAAAAAATTCCAAACACGTTGTTATTTCGAGCTGAAGGCTGATGTACCCTCACGTCGTTCGTCATGAAAATGTTATCAATAATAAAATTAAAATAACTTACACCTAATATTCCTTCCTTTACCTATACTCCTGCATACCATTTTCCATACCAATAGCCAAGCTTTACGTAGATCAAAGCACGAATATTTTTGCAAAATCACACATTTGGATGAACAACGTAAGTAGTTTGACAAGATTAGAAATCGCAGAACGTTTTTTTTTTTCACATACACAAACACATTACTATTACGCGATGGAACCGACGACCGCGACGGTGATAATTATCTGCAAAATAAAAAAATATATTTTACATATATATATATATATATATATATATATATATATATATATTTTCTTTTCTAGAACTCGGCTTTACTGTTTCATAAAAGATTTTTTTTTTAACTGATAACAAGTGAAACAATTATTGTTACATGTCAGTCAACGTTTCGGCAATGCACAAAAAACTAAATCATCTTCTGTTCAACACAGGCGTTAAATTTTAATGTATGAAAAATTGAACGCCTGTGTAGAACAGGAGACGTTTTTTTAAAAAATGTTCCTGACGAAGGCAATTCTGCATTGCCGAAACGTTCACTGAGTAACAAGAATTGTTTCACTTGCAATCTGTTTTTAATTAGAACCACATACTAAGAAAAAAATCATTATGATAAACTATAATATAATTATACTGAACAAAAGAATATTTAAAACAAAAAAAAATAGAAAACGTAACATATCGTAAGATTCATTAATAAAATTAAATGGAAAAACAGGCAATTTTTTCAAATGGAACCTATATGTTTAGATAATTTTATCTTATTTGACATTAAAAATAAAGTATTTTATTAGATACGGAAAATATAGTTTCCGAAATTTTGACAATTTAACATTTTTCTTTATACCTGGACCTAGACGTCTATGTAAATATAAAAGGAGTAATTTAAATAAAGTGTTAAACGCGAAAAAGTTTAGGAGAAGTTCGACCAGAATAAACTTAAGAGAATTTATAAATTTCATTTTTGTTCACTTTTTCCTAATTTAAATTCATAGTAAGGAAGCAAACAAATCTGCTAGATCTAACCAGCAAACTTGATTAAATTTTATACTAAAATATATCAAAACTTTCTTGATTTAACCTATCCGTTTTTTACTAAAACAAGTAGTTGTTGAAACACACCCTGTATAAATTTTAAGGACTATATTATATATTATAATATAAATAAAATTGTGTATGTGGAGTTTTCCTTTTTTTGCAACTGTCTCCATGTTACTTTAGGAAACGCAGTGTTAAGTGGTAGAGCAGAACCATTTTGGTGAACATCCTCTGAATTCGCATTAGTTGTCATTTCTGCTATAATATTTTTGTAATTACATAGAGTATGTCCCTTAAAGTTATTATTATACAAGAAGTGTATTGTTTGTTTTTCTTAAATATATTTATTTATTTTTTTGTGATGGCACTTATTAGGACATAAAGTTCTTTATTGTAATTATGAGTATTATATAGGATAAAACTAACCTGCAAAAAGCAAACATATTTGATTATCTAGATTCATTTCGGGTTGTAACAGTATCGCAGCTGATGTTTCTTCGCTAATTTTGCCTCTTCTCATCAACATTCCCATTGTTTGGAATGAATAACCCACACTTTGCTAAATTGGTTACAGGATAACTCTATCTACAAAAGCAATTGGTTTTAATATTCACAGTCAAAGCAAAATTATGAATAAACCAACCTGTTTTAAGTTAATCATGTTTGAGAATTCATAAATTCATTTTGTGGCTTTGTGATGTTCATTATGTTGATCAATTTAATCTTAGAGTTAATTAAGGCTGCTCTCTTGAAATTCTAACTTTATTGAAATTTATTAATGATTAATTTTTAAGTTTTCATTTAAAAATTGATGATACACAAACTAGAAATTTGGAAATATTTATGATTTTAAAGGAGTGTGTAACCATAACATACATTGATGGAAAACAATTATTCGTTTAAACTTAATTAAAACATTCTGAAACTAGAAACTTTGAATCTTATAACTTCCAAAAGAGCAGCCTTGAATGTTCTTCCTATATTCATTACTGTATCTTTTCTGTTTTCTATGGTTCTGAAAAACATTTACTGGAAGCACGCCTGCAAAAAAGTAAAACTATTATAAATTGATTGAACGGCGCGCTATCTGTTAATTGCGTGGACAACTTTAATATTTTCTGAATATGATTGAGCAGTAAATAATTTGATTATCTGTAAAATGATTTTGAATATACGCGATAATTTAAAAAAAAGTCATAAACAAACAATCAGATACAAGCAGCTATTAATCTTTTGTGGTAAAGTTGTTAATTGTAAGAGGCTGATAATGAAAACATAGTAGGTACTCCTTTCTTCGTCAACAGCAATACTCGTATATACAAATATTTTTAAATTCACTTACACCTGAAGTGTTTCGAATATCCTCTCCTCTTCAAATCCAGGAATTCTTTACCACGCTTCCATCTGCTATTGTCCAATAGAAATCCTTATTTTCGTTTCTTTCGACAGTACAATCACGAGCCGAGCTACTTATTAATTTAACGACTTCGAAAATCGTAATTGCCACCTCAAAAACTTACAAAAGTCCACAGTTCCGAGGAGCAAATAAAAAAACTCACTAATTTTGATTGACGCGTTACCGGCGAACGTTGTATCATTTTAAATATCTGTAACAAAGAAAGAAAAATTTAAAATATACCGAGATTGTTTTTCTGTTTTTTTTCTAATATAAAATAATTATGCCAAATATTAACGAAGTTACCTACCATGTGACTAACACTTCTGCATTAAGCTTCACTCCAATCCATTCAATGCTTAACCTAACTAAACTAGGGCTTATGGGCACTCCTGAAAAAATGTAAACAAAAAAAAAGTGTTTTAACAAATTATACAGTCATTTAAAAGAAAGATATAAAGTTTTAGACATTTGAACAAATGGTCAGAATACTACAGTCCATTCAAAATATTCCTTAAACTGAAATAATTTAAAATATAAATTAGTCAAAACGATGTAAATAATTCCGTTGATATCGCTTACTCCTTAAAGACGCAAATAATTTTTGAGCATTTATACCGTTTGAAGTACATTATTACTTATTGCCTTTGTATTTAAACACATAAGATCATTTTTGCACCCAAACCATATAGTATATTATGGAAAACAAATTGTCATCCCTAATCCTTATAGTACCTACACACACTTGATAAAGTTGTGCGAAATACTCGTATGTCGTAACATAAAATGAATTGAAAATATTTAAAATTAAAAATTGTTTGATTTCCTAAATGAAAATAACAGAAGTTAAAATTAAGTTACTTCTAAGCAAGTTCCTTTTTAATTTAAAAATATACAATTATTAGAAGAATAAATTATTGTGTAATCTAAGAGAAGAGACATATTTTGACGATTAAATGATTCCTGCACATGCCATTGAGTTGAGGTTAAGTTTTGAAATAATTGTTTCTCAGATTTAACCAAATGTACTATAAAAAATTACGTCAGTTGAAAGAATATTTTAAATTGAATTTAAATAATTGTCATTCGTAACATAGGATGAGATTGGTCTTTCAAAAAATTGGTTCTATAAATAATTTAATGGAATATAAATAATTTTGTGACAAGCTTTTACAACTACTTTTAGAAATTAGGTACAGGATTGCTAAATTTAAATATATTGTTCTACGCAAGTAAAATTTTGAATGGAATAAGATTTTCAGCTTATCCCGCTCGCGAGTCTTGTACACTATCCTGTAGCTCTAAATAACTACGTCTTTGTATGTTATAAATAATAAATAAGTTGTCGGCGAGAAATTACCAATAAAATCTATGGAATGATATTGAACGAGCGAAGATTGAAAGTGCGTGAGTTGACTGAGGCTGCATGTATAGACATCTCAACTGAGCGTGTGCATCACATTTTACAAGAATATTTCGATGTGAAAAAGCTGTCCGCACGATGGTTAATAGTCACGATCGACCATAAACACAACCGTGTGATCACTTGAAAGGAGTCTTTAAGGACGTTCGGCGACAATCCAAACCAGTTCTTGCGCCGTTTCTTTACCGTAGATGAGACATGAGTTTATCAGAACAATGCATATGTGTGTAGGCTCCATAGCAAAAATTCACCAATTATGTTAACAACTGCTACCTGATCCGCCATATTCTGCAGATTTAGCCCCCTCCGACTATTTTCTGTTGACAAACATGAAGAATTGGCTGAGTGGTAGGAGATTCGGATCGAATAAAGAGGTCACCGTTGAAACAAACGCGAAAAATAAAATGTTTTTTCAAAAAATAATAATAAATAGTTTTCCTTGTAACTGATCAAACCACTCTCGTATGTTAATATATTCTATGCATATTCATATATACGGCACAAGGTACGGGCCCAGCATAAAGATCCATTATGCTGTGGTATAAGGGCTTCGCCTGTGTAATTAGTCTACTCTTAGTCACATAAAGTAAAATACCAAAAACGTTGTTATTTCGAGCTGCAGGCTATGTACCCTCACGTCGTTCGTCCTTAAAATGTTACCAAATTAAAATTAAAGTAACTTACACCTAATACTCCTTCCTTTGCTTATACTCCTGCATACCATTTTCCATACCAATAGTCAAGCCTCACGTAGATCAAAGCACGAATTTTTTTGCAAAGTCACACTTGGATGAACAACGTAAGTAGCTCGACAAGATTAGAAATCGCAGAACGTTTTTTTTTCACATACACAAACACATTACTATTACGGATGGAACCGACGACCGCGACGGTGATAAATATCTGCAAAATAAATAAAATATATTTTACATATACAGTGTGTCCCAGGATAGATGTAACAAGAGGCCTGAATGACAAAAAATCTTTGAATTTTGGAGTGTCTTTATTTTACACTTTGCGCCAAATTCTACTAACAAAAGTTGTTTAATGTAATTTTATATACCCGCATGGAATATCAAGAATATAAAAGCATATTTTTGGAAAAAATACTAGTTTTCAATCATTAGTATTATCATAGAATACTTCGTACTATTTTATTTTGTATCCTACAACAAACGCCACATAAACATTGCAACACATAATAAATATCAAAATTGAGACAACAAACGTATAAACAAACTGGGTAATTAGCAATAGGTTTAATATTTTGTATAAACATTTATTCAATATAATCACCGCCCATATCCGCACATCTTTCGATCCTTCGTCTGAATCTTCCTTAAAACTTTTCTGAAATTTTTTCTAAAATTAACGAGTTTGCAGATTTCTAATAATTCTTTCCAGTAATATTGCTGCATCATTAGGAAGTGGTTCAGCATAAACCAACTGTTTGAGACGACCCCATAAACAAAAATAACATCACATTCTAAATAAAAAAGTATTTGTCATATTATGATTCAAATATTAATTATTGCAAAAAAGTATTTTTTCCAAAAATATGCTTTTATATTACTGAAATTTGGTACGGGGATATGAAATTGCATTCTAAACAACTTTTCTTAGTAGAATTTTGGCGTATATTGTAATATAAAGACACCCCGTTGAAATCAACTCCTGTTCAACACAGGCGTTCAATTTTAATGTATGAAAAATTGAACGCCTGTGTAGAACAGGAGACGTTTTTTAAAAAATGTACCTAACGAAGGCAATTGTGCATTGCCGAAACGTTCACTGACTAACAAGAATTGTTTCTCTTGCAATCTGTTTTTGATTGGAACCTCATACTAAGAAAAAAATCATTATAATAAACTATAATATAATTATAATGAACAAAATAATATTTAAAACATAAAAAAAATAGAAAACGTAACATATGGTAAGATTTTAATTAATAAAATTAAATGGGAAAAACAGTCAACAGTCAATTTTTTCAAATGGAACCTATATGTTTTGATAATTTTATCTTATTTGACATTAAAAATAAAAAATTTTATTAAATATCGAAAATATAGTTTTCGAAATGTTGACGATTTAACATTTTTCTTTATACTTGGGCCTAGTCGTCTATGTAAATATAAAAGGAGTAATTTAAACAACGTGTTAAACTCGAAAAAGTTTAGGACAAGTTCGACCAAAATAGACTTAAGAGAATTTGTAGATTTCATTTTTGTTCACTTTTTCCTAATTTAAATTCATAGTAAGGAAGCAAACAAATCTGCTAGATCTAACCAGCAAACTTGATTAAATTTTAAACTAAAATATATCAAAACCTTGTTGATTTAACCTATCCGATTTTTACTAAAACAAGTACTTAGTTGTTGAAACACAACCTGTATAAATTTTACCAACTATATTATATATTATAATATAAATAAAATTGTGTATGTGGAGTTTTCCTTTTTTTGCAACTGTATCCATGTTACTTTAGAAAAAACAGGGTTAAGTGGCAGAGAAGAACCATTTTGATAAACATCCTGTGATTTCGCAGTAGTTGTCATTTCTGCTATACTATTTTTGTAATTACATAGAGTATGACCCTTAATGTTATTATTATACAAGAAGTGTATTGTTTGTTTTTTTAAATATATTTATTTATTTTTTTGTGATGGCACTTATTAGGAAATAAAGTTCTTTATTGTAATTATCAGTATTATATACCATAAAACTAACCTGCAAAAAGCAAACATATTTGAGTATCTATCAGCTGATGTTTCTTCGCTAATTTTGCCTCTTCTCATCAATATTCCCATTGTTTGGAATGAATAATCCACACATTGCTAAATTCGTTACAGAATAACTCTAGCTGCAAAACCAATTGGTTTTAATTTTCACAGTCAAAGCAATATTATTAACATACCAACCTGATTTAAGTAAATCTAGTTTGAGAATTCCTAAATTCATTTTGTGGCTTTGTGATGTTCATTATGTCGATCAATTTAATCTGAGAGTTAATTAAGGCTGCTCTCTTGAAATTCTAACTTTAGTGAAATTTATTTATGATGAATTTTTAAGTTTTCATTTAAATATTGATGATACACAAACTAGAAATTTGGAAATATTTATGATATTAAAGGTGTGTGTAACCATAACATACATTGGTGGAAAACAATTATTCGTTTAAACTTAAGTAAAACATTCTGAAACTAGAAACTTTGAATCTTATAACTTCAAAAAGAGCAGCCTTGAATGGTATTCCTATATTCATTACTGTATCTTTTCTGTTTCCTATGGTTCTGAAAAACATTTACTGGTGAGCACTCCTGCAAAAAAGTAAAACTATTATAAATAGGTTGAACGGACAGGTATCTGTTAATTGCGTGGACAACTTTAATATTTTCTGAATATGATTGAACAGTAAATAATTTGGTTATCTGTAAAATGATTTTGAATATACGCGATAATTTAAAGTTATAAACAAACAATCAGATGCAAGCAGCTATTAATCTTTTGTGGTAAAGTTGTTAATTTTAAGAGGATGCTAATGAAAAAATAGTAGGTACTCCTTCCTTTCTTTGTCAACAGTAATACTTGTATATACAAATATTTTTAAATTCACTTACACCTCAAGTGTTTCGAATATCCTCTCCTCTTCAAATCCAGGAATTCTTTACCACGCTTCCCATCTGCTATTGTCCAATAGAGATCCTCATTTTTATTTTTTTTGACACTAAAATCACGAGCCGAGCTACTTATTAATTTAACAGACGACTTCGAAAATCGTAATTGCCACCTCAAAAACTTACAAAAGTCCACAGTTCCGAGGAGTAAATAAAAAAACTCACTGATTTTGATTTACGCGTTAACGGCGAACGTTGTATCATTTTAAATATCTGTAACAAAGAAAGAAAAATTTAAAATATACCGAAGTTATCAACTTATTCAGATTGTTTTTCTGTTTTTTTTTTCTAATATAAAATCATTATGCCAAATATTAACGAAGTTACCCACCATGTGACTAACACTTCTGCATTAAGCTTCACTCCAATCCATTCCATGCTTAACCTAACTAAACTAGGGCCTATGGGCACTCCTGAAATGTAAACAAAAAACAGTGTTTTAACAAATTATACAGTCATTTAAAAGAAAGTTATAAAGTTTTAGACATTTAAACAAATTGTCAGAATACTACAGCCTATTCAAAATATTCCTTAAACTGAAATAATTTAAAATATAAATTAGTCAAAACGATGTAAATAATTGCGTTGATATCGCTTACTCGTTAAACACTCAAATAATTTTTAATCATTTATACCGTTTGAGGTACATTATTACTTATTGCCTTTGTATTTAAACACATAAGATCATTTTTGCACCCAAACCATATAGTAAATTATGGAAAACAGATTGTCATCCCTAATCCCTATAGTACCTATACACACTTGATAAAGTTGGCGAAACATGTAAAATAAAATGAATTGAGAATATTTAAAATTAAAAATTGCTTGATTTCTTAAATGAAAATAACAGAAGTTAAAATAAGTTACTTCTAGGCAAATTCCTTTTTCATTTCCAAATATACAATTATTAAAAGAATTAATTATTGTGTAATTGAAGAGAAAATACATATTTTGACGATTAAATGATTCTTGAACGCAATTTTCTCGAGAATTATGGGGGCAAATATCAAAAGTTACCTACCGTTTGGGCGCTATCGTGGTAGAATACATACAGACCATCCACCTGGAAATGGTCTTAATCGTCTCAGGGAACTTCAAAATGGTTATATCCGGCTTTATCTCAAATTTTTTTTTTATCGCGCTCACAATACTTTCCCTGTGCGGGAAAATAAAAGTACCTCAGTTGAAAGAATATTTTGCTTTGAATTTAAATAATTATTTCATACGTAACATGGGCTGAAATTTGTCTTTCAAAAAATTGCTTCTATATAAATAATTTTGTGACAAGCATTTACAACTACTTTTAGAAATTAGGTACAGAATTGCTAAATTTATTTATGTTAATCTAGCCATGTAAAATTTTGAATGGAATATGATTTTCAGGTTATCCCGCTGACGGGGCTGGTATCCTGTAGCTGTAAATAACTCTTTGGATTTTTTTCTTATGTAATAAATAATAAATAAGTTGTCGGCGAGAAATGACCAATAAAATCTATGGAATGATATTGAACGATCGAAGATTGAAAGTGCGTGAGTTGGCTGAGGCTGTAGGCAACTGAGCGGGTGCAACACATTTTACAAGAATATTTCGATCTGAAAAAGCTGTTCGCACGATGGTTAGTACTCACGATCGATCATAAACACAACCGTGTGACCACTTGAAAGGAGTGTTTAAGGACGTTCGGCCATAATCCAAAGCTCCATAGCAAACATTCACCAATTGAGTTACGAACTGCTACCTGATCCACCATATTCTCCAGTTTAGCCCCCTCCGACTATTTTCTGTTTACAAATCTGAAGAAATGGCTGAGTCAACTCTTGGTCACCGTTAAAAGAAACGCTTATTTTGAGGGTCTTGAGGAATCTTATTATTTAGAAGGAATAAAAACAGTAGAAACACGTTGCACTAAATGTATCGCAAGGTGATTATGGAGAAAAGTAACATGATTTTTTGCTTAGAAAAATATGGTTTCCAATAACAGTTATCAAACCACCCTGGTATGTTAATATATTTTATAGATCTAGTAAAGGCGACCCACAAAATTTAGCACAAATTGTATTTTTTTTAAATAAAAGCTGTATTACTATGGAACAGTTCAAAATAAAAATATTTATGGATAAAGCACTTTTGAAGGAAAATGTTAATATAAAAGTAGAATAAAAAAAGACGTCCGCCCATGTAGTAGTGAAAATACGCCAATAACATTACACAGTACTTTCAGTGTTGTTTAAACGTTTTTGCAAATCCGAAGGTAATTAAACTCCAACATATCCCAATACTAGAATTCACCCAAACCAACCGAACACTATCAATCCAAACAAAAAAGATTTATTATTTATTTAAGAAAAAAACTATATATGTTCCAACGATTATTAAGTTCCATTCAGCTCTATTTAAGGTAAGCTTTATATAAAGCTAAGAAAATGTGTAAAATTCTGCGGGTCAATAAGTTAACTAAAACCTCTAAATTAGTGTTATACTATAATCACATAGGAAAAAATCCCAAAAATGGAGTTATTTTGAGCTGCAAGCTGATGTACCCGCACCGCGTTCGCCCTTAGAAAGTTATCAATATTAAAATTAAAGTAACTTACACCTAATACTCCTTCCTTTGCTTATACTCCTGCATACCATTTTCCATACCAATACTCAGGCTTCACGTATGTCAAAGCACAACATTTTTCACAAAATAACACATTTGAATTAACAACGTAAGTAGCTCGACAATATCACAAATCGCATAACGTTCACATACACGAACAGATTAACTGTTACGCGATGGACCCGACGACGGCGACGGTGATAAATACCTGCAAAATAAACAAAGAAACTATAACACACACCCTTACAGTTCACCGAAAGTATATAGACTGAACGAAATAATATTTAAACCATAAAAACTTTATTATAAAACGTATTAAAATATAAAACGCAGAAAAGAAAAATCGATAAATCGCCGTGCCACAAAAACAGAAAAAAGTACACACAAATCTACTGTAGTTCTATAAAATATTTTAAAATAGAACAAATAATAATATTAAAACGGGAAAAAAATCACCGAGAATGTAAACAACGCGACATTATGTTTCTGTAAAATATAGTTCGATCAAATTTTAAAATATTAACTTATATCTGCAGGAAAACTATAATAATTATATAGGACACTTATGAAATTTTAGGGGGTCTACTGAAGTCGATAGGGACAACATCGCGAAAATATTTTCAAGATAATCGCACTTCCGGTGTTACGGGAATTTGATGTCATCTTACTTATTTCAAATTGAACAGCCTATATATTATTATTTTTTAGGCTTTCTGCTGTAGTATATTTTAAAAACTATTGAAATCGAAAAAATTTGTTTGCAAAATTGAAAAAATAATTAGGCAAGTGTGCCCTGAATACGATTGACATGTTATTATGAAAGAAATGTTATAAAAAAAAAAGACAAATAGAAGAAGAAGAGTTGCCTTAATAAACACAATTAAGAATGTAATTAAAAATTTTGAAGATCAAAATAGCGTTCAACGCTTCCGTTGAACAACTCAGACAATAGAAAGAAATTTAGAAGAAGAACTTGATAAAATAAATATTTTGTTAATTTAGATCTGATGGCTTAAGTGCCGACGCATAATCATTATCTATTATAATTAATAATAATTAGTTTAGTTTTGTCGTTATTTTTAAAAATAAGTTTTAATCGTTTATATTTATTTGTTGTATTCGTTTAATAAAATCAATATTCAATTTTAATTTGTGCAAATGCACTGGTAAGAGATGTGATGTCAACCAAATATATTGTTGACATAATAATATGTCAACTGCAATCAGGGTACACTTGATTATTTTCCGAAAAATATAAACAATAAAGTTGATGATTTTCTAGTCACCAAAATTCAAGTTTTAACCTAAAATATCGCAAGAACGGCTGAAGCTAATAACAATAACCTATACTTTTTTGAAATCAGAACAAAAAAATCTTTCATTTTATATTATAATATATAGGGTGTTTCATTTAAAATATAAAGCATAATCTTTTTTTTTTTTTCATTTTGCAAACTAAGTTTGTTGATTTCAATAGTTGTAAAAGATACTACAACAGAAACCCTAAAACTTTTGTATTTAAAATATGTTTCTATCATCCATAATAACTGCTCTAGGTGGGTGACAAGATATAATGAATGACCCTGTAACTAAGTCTAGCAGTTTTTGAAATATTTAATGTTTTATGTCTTAAATGGTGTTTGATGGTCGACAAAAAATCGTTATTTGTCCTTAATTTTAAGTACCTAATTGTGCATGAAGATTCTAGTATAGAAACGTTTGTTCTAACTACGTTCGTAACATCAAGTTATTGTTATTTTTTTATACAGTGTGGTCTCATAATAAGATTAAAAATTAAAATTGTATTTACAAAGAGTACCGGTGTCGAATAATGTTCTTATATACAAGAAGAATATTATTTTGTTTTTTAAATATATATTTTTTGGGATATCCCTTAATAATAAAGTTATTTATTATTATGAGTCTTATATAGGATCAGACTAACCTGCATAAGCAAAAATATATGAGTATCCAGATTCATTTCGGGTTGTAACAGTATCGCAGCTGGATAAATCTTCGCAAATTTTTCCGCTTCCCATCAACATTATCATTGTTTGGGATGAATTACTCATACGTTATTGCTATACTCGTTACAGGATAACTCTATCTGCAAAACATAATTGGTTTTAATTTTCACGGTCAATGCAATATTATTAACAAACCAACCTGATTTAAGTAAATCTAGTTTGAGAATTCATAAATTGGTATTGTAGCTTTTTGATGTTCATTGTGTGGAGCAGTATAACCTGAGAGTTGATTAAGGCTGCTCTATTGAAATTCTAACAATATTGAAATTTATTTATGATTAATTTTGAAGTTTTTATTTATAATCTGATGATACCTACACAAACTTGAAATTTTGAAACATTTATGATTTTGAAGTTGTGTGTAAACAAGATAAATTGCTTTAAAAAAATTGTCAGGTTAAACTTAATTAAAATGTTGAAACTATAATATTTGAATCTTATAACTTCAAAAAGAACAGCCTTGAATGTTCTTCCTATTGATTACTGTAACTTTCCTGTTTCCCATGGTTCTGAAAGACCTTTACTGGAGAGCTCTCCTGCAAAAAAGTAAAACTTATAGGTCCGTTTATATTATATATTTATTGAACATGTTTGAACAGTGAATACTTAATACGATTATTTGTAAAATGATTGTCAATATACGCGATAATTTAAAAAAAGTTATAAACAATCTAATGCAAGCAGCTATTAATCTTTTGTGGTAAAATTTTTAATAATTGTAAGAGGATGATAACGAAAAATTACTACTCCTTTCTTTGTCAACAGCAATACTCGTATATACAAATATTTTTAAATTCACTTACACCTCAAGT
This sequence comes from Apoderus coryli, assembly GCA_911728435.2. Lineage (NCBI taxonomy): Eukaryota > Metazoa > Arthropoda > Insecta > Coleoptera > Attelabidae > Apoderus > Apoderus coryli. The sequence continues at coordinate 7,140,700 of OU452206.1, read as the reverse complement.
GTTTCGAATATCCTCTCCTCTTCAAATCCAGGAATGCTTTACCACACTTCCGGCTGCTGTCCAATAGAAATCCTCATTTTCGTTTTTTTCGACTTTAAAATCACGAGCCGAGCTACTTATTAATTTAACGAACAACGACTTCTAAAATCGCAATTGCCACCTCAAAAACTCACAAAAGTCCACAGTTCCGAGGAGCAAATAAAATAACTCACTAATTTTTATTTACGCGTTACCGGCGAACGTTGTATCATTTTAAATATCTGTAACAAAGAAAGTAAAATTTAAAATATACCGAAGTTATCAACTCAATCGGATTGTTTTTCTGTTTTTTTTTTGTTTCTAATAAAAAATTATTATGCCTAATATTAATTAATGTATTTATTTATTTGAAGAATACCTACCATTATGTGACTAATACTTCTGCATTAAACTCCAATCCATTCCATGCTTAACCTAACTAAACTAGGGCAAATGGGCACTTCTGAAATGTACAAAAAAAAAGTATTTTAAACAAATTGTACAGTCATTTAAAAGCAAGTTATAAAGTTTTAGACATGTGAACAAATAGAGAAGATTCCTTAAGATGAAATAATTTAAAATATTTACATCGTAATCGTAAAATAAATGAATTGGAAAAAATTTAAAAATTGTTTGATTTCTTAAATGGAAATAACCGAAGTTAAAATTAAGTTACTTCTATGCAAGTTCCTTTTTAATTTCCAACTATACAATATTTTTTAGAAGAATTAATTATTGTGTAATCTAAGAGAAAAGACATATTTTGACGATTAAATGATTCCTGCTAATACCATTGAGTTGATGCTAAATTTTCGAGAAATTATTTCCCAGATTTATCCAAAGGTACTAAAAAAATTACCTCAGTTGAAAGAATATTTTGAATTGAATTTAAATAATTATGTCATTCGTAACATGGGCTGAAATTGGTCTTTCAAAAAATTGCTTCTATATAAATAATTTTGTGACAAGCATTTACAACTATTTCAGAAATTGTATACACGATTGCTAAATTTAAATAAGTTGATCTAAGCAAGTCAAATTATGGATGAAATAAGATTATCCCGCTCGCGGGGCTGGTACTTTATCCTGTGGCTCTAAATAACTTCTTCTTTGTATTTTTAAATAATAAAGAAATCGTCGCGTCGGCCAGAAATTGCCAATAAAATCTGAAATTGGTCTTTCAAAAAATTGCTTCTATATAAATAATTTTGTGACAAGAAACTACTTTTAGAAATTAGGTACAGGATTGCTAAATTTAAATATGTTAATCTAAGCAAGTAAAATTATGAATGGAACAAGATTATCCCGCTCGCGGGGCTGGTACTTTATCCTGTAGCTCTAAATAACTACTAATTTGGATTTTTTTCTAATGTAATAAATAATGAAGAAGTGGTCGACCAGAAATTAGCAATAAAATCTATGGATCCCAACTCTAGAATTCACGGAAACTAAGCCAAACCAACTATGTATCTAACCAACTATTACTAACCTACTAACTATTATTAACCCTACAGAACTCGCGCGAGCATTTCTCTCACTATTTATTATTGTGTATTTTTTTATTGTGACGAGACAACATTACACTCAAATAATTACGCATAATTTTTTCTTCTTGGACAAAATCCACAAAATCCAGCTTGAACTTCTGCTGTTACACGTTCGGGTCCAGGAATGCCTGTTCTCTACTTCGTTGTCTCCTGTTGAATGGCATACATATTACTGAAACTCGGTATACTAAGTGTGGTTTCATCAACTGGTTTGATCCTCAGAAACATTCGACGATCTTCGATAATTTCTGTATTGTCTGTATATATTTGGAAAATACAAACGCCTGAACACGCGCAATCAGCGAATCTTTCACAAACCTGCACTTGATCAACAAACTTCATATCGAATCGCAGAAGAAAGTGGACTGAATTTTGAATTTAACTAATCAGGGGGTGCAACGTGAACACAAAGTCAGCTAGAGAGCGAGGTAGGCTCATCCAGTGTCTATATCGTGAAATCTTGCGATTTTAGGCGAAGCGTGTGAGAAATGCTCATAGCGCGAGTGCTGCAGGGTTAAGTTTCATTCAGCTCTAAGGTAAGCATTATATATAAAGTTAATAAAATGTGTAAAATTCTGCGGGTCATTGCGTTAACTAGAAACTCTAATTATTAATGTAATACTATAATCACATAAAAAATAATTCCAAAAATGTAGGTATTTTGAGCTGCAGGCTGATGTACCCTCACGTGGTTCGCCCTTAGAAAGTTATCAATATTAAAATTAAAGTAACTTACACCTAATACTCCTTCCTTTGCTTATACTCCTGCATACCATTTTCATACCAATACTCAGGCTTCACGTCTATCAAAGCACATAATTTTTCACAAAATAACACATTTGGATTAACAACGTAAGTAGCTCGACATTAAAAATCGCATAACGTATTTGTTCACATACACGAACAGATTAGTATTACGCGATAGACCCGACGACCGCGACTGTGATAAATATCTGCAAAATAAACAAAGAAACTATAACACACACCCTTACAGTTCAACGAAAGTTTATAAACTGAGCGAAATAATATTTAAAACATAAGAACTTTATAAAACGTATTGGAAAATAATACGCAAAAAAGATAAATCGCCCTGCCACAAAAATATAAAAACGTACCTAGAAAAAATTCTATACTGTACTTCTAGAAAATATTTTAAAATAGTACAAATAATAATATAAAAACAGAACAAAAATTCACCTAGAAAGTAAACAACTGAGTCATCATTCGCGACACTATGTTTCTGTAAAATATATCTTGATGAAATTTTAAAATATTAACTTGTATCTACAGGGTGTTTCTGCAGGAGTAATCACGATAGGTACATATTGCGAAAACTATAATTATGACATTTAAATTGAGGGGTCTACTAAAGTCGATAGATATGCCACATTGGTAAAATATTTTCGTAAGTAATATCATAAGGGCATCTAATTTTTCAAAAAAAAAAATGGAGAAAACACGTTGCTAAGTAATATTTTAACAAGAAGTGAGTGCTGGTTTTGCTCCACCTGCACGAAGGCATTTTAAAAAAAAAATTACTTTGCATTGTGTTTTTCGATTTTTTTTTTCACAGGCAAAATTAGATGCCCGAATGGTATTTGAGTAACAGATTATTCGGCAAACATTGTTATCAAGGGTACTGTAATTTTTGATGATAACAAGCTGTCAAGTTTTGCCGCGGATAAACTCGAAAAAACTGCTGACAGGTGCTGTCATAAAGTTTTTCCATCTAGAAACCATTTGTAAAATCAGGAGCAGGTTGTACCGGTGTGTAGTTGGTTCGAACCCCGGACGGGCGATACTTATACTGCTACACTTTAGTTAAGGATTGATTTTAACAATAATTGATAAAACTAAAAACTGAGCTCGCTGTATGTTACTCAAAAAGTGGCACGAGGCCATAAAGTCAGTACTCGTTTAGGCGGAACTAACTTAAGAAAAAAACATTTGTAATTCAAAATTGCGCGTTTGTAACTGGTAGAAATTAAGACAAGTCAAGATAATCGCACTTCCGATAATTATACGGGAATTTTATGTCAACTTGCTTATTTCAAATAGAACAGCCTATATATTATTAATTTTTTTTGGATCCTGCGTAAAATGCTAGATATACAGGGTGGTCCATTAGTGTGTAGCCGGAAGATATTTCAAGATCTATAAGCGATAGACAAAAAAAATCATTTACAAAACTTTTAGGCACTGAAGAGATGTACAACCCAAAAATGTTTCCAATTATACAGGGTAGTTCACAAACGCTCAGCAGACTACACTTGCTTTTTATTAATGCGACACCCTGTATATTTTAACATAAATAAATGCCGCTCTAAAATACAAGATTTTTGGTCTCAGATCCGTTTGAATTCCCTTCTTTTCTCCGGTTTCCTGGATTTTATTGACCTCTGATTTGTAAATTTTGCAGGGTTGTCACATTTTCTAAATTGTATTTTTATGGGAAAATGTGTGTAATGCTGCTTAAATTTGAAAAGTCCATTTCCTATACTTTTGATTTACATCATATTTCATAAACTTAAGGCTAACCGATTTTTAATAAAAAATTATTAGGTAATTTGCCGACAAATTTGGTCATTTTAATTAGTTTTATTTTCTATTTAAAACAAAGAAGTTAAATTACAGCTTTATTTTGATAATTTGCAAATAAAAGTTCCTACAACCCAACCCCTATCGAAAAAAAAGGAATAGTTTACCGTAGAAGACATGAAAATTAGAATACGAAATGTTTTTGCATCCATTGCTTCCAAAATGCTCCAACGAGCTAAAAATTAATTTATTTTAAGATTGCAGAAGTGTCGCCAACAAGGTGGTCGACATTTTGAGCATTTGTTAAAATAAATTTTCTAACACTTCATTGTTTATAATTTAGTTTAATTTAGTTCGTGTACTTGCACAAGCAAAGTAATAGGATTTTTTTTATTTAATTTAAGCTAAGATTTTATTCTATTTAAACTTAAATTGCCGAAAAAAATATATTTTCATTTTTTAAGAGCGTCTCTTTTTAAATTATTAAAATAAACATTTAATTTAAATTTTTTGTTTTTAAATAAAAATAAACTGTTGCTTTCGAGGAACGAACAGCTCTCTATATTTAAGTGTAAAACTAATAATTTTATGACCTTTTTCTCATTTATCTAAAATGAATACAAATTTTTTTTGTTTTAGACATCAGCTATTTTTTTAAGTATCGGGTTTTGTTCCTTTTTCTTCTCTTTGGAGGCACTATTTATACGTACATATTTTATATTTCAGATCTTCTAGGCCAAGTTCTTGTACGCAAAAAAGTTGATTTTTGTTAGTTTAATTATAAAATTTATTTTGCCCCCTTTTCTACTATTTGCGAACGCCAATGTAAACAAAATTGTTATGCTTATATCAATGTATAATTAGCCAATTTTTCTGATATATTTGGGAATTTTTTTTTTTAATTTTTGACCCTTTTTGACACTATTTTCGAACGCCTGTGTGAACCAGTTCATTGACGTAACATTTTTTAGATTATATTCTATCACAACTATGAAAAATTATTCCGTATATCGAATAAGGAAGTATATATTTTTTTTATTTTGACCCTTTTTACACTATTTACGAACGCCTATGAAAACAAGTTATTTATAACACATTTTATAGGCTATATTCTATTAAAGCTATAAATAACTAGTCAATATTTCGGCTATGATTAAGAAATACGTTTTTTTCTAATCTTTTTACCCTATTTTACACTTTTTTCGGATGTCAATGTGGTCTAATTGTTTAGGTTGAATATTTTAGGATATATTTAATTAAACGCACAAAAAATTATTCAATATTTCGGATAAGTTTAAGAACTATGATTTTTTAAATTTTTGAACCCTCTTTTAAACCGCTTGCCTACGCTCAATGTTAATCACCACCTATAAATAATATCCTGTAGTATTTTCGTACCAAATGTGGTTAAAATCCGTTAAGTGGTTTTTGAGTTATTACGGATACAAATTTTTTTTAACCCTTTTATAGAATTTGCACGGACGCCTATGGTACATTAATTTTTGTCGTGTATTTTGAACACCATATGAACTAGTTAAATATGAAATTTTTTACTACATTTTGAATATTTTTTTATTTTATTTATTTTATTTTTTCTACTATTTACGAACGCCTATGTAAATAAAAATTTCATGCTGCATTTTGTAGATTATCTTATACCAAGCAATTAGCCAATTTTTCTGGTATATTTGGGAAACATTTTTTTTTTTCGTTTTTGAACCTTTTTTTAGACTATTTTCGAACGCCTGTGTGAACCAATTCTGTTATGGAATATTTTTTTAGCCTATATTGTATCACAACTATGAGAAATTCTTCCATATCTCGGATAAGTTTAGGAAATATATATTGTTTGTTTTGACCCTTTTTCCACTACTTACGAACGCCTATGAAAGTAAGTTATTATTATAAGTTATATTCTATCAAAGCTATAAAAAACTAGTTAATATTTCTGCGATGTTCAAGAAATACGTTTTTTTAAAGTCTTTTTTACCCCATTTTACACTCCATATATATGTATATTACATAATAATAATAATAATGTTCTTTATTTCAATATCATGTAAGTTACATAAAATGAAATAACGTCTTACAAACTATATACAAAGAAATTAACTATTATGGTCATGTAAGTTACATAAAAAGAAATAACGTCTTACAAACTATATACAAAGAAATTAACTATTATGGACATGCTATAAATTAGTATTACTTATGTATTCGTCAATACCATATGGTTCTATGTTTACTAGAAATTTATACAGGGTGTCGCATTAAGAAAATGCAACTTTGGCATGCTGTGCGTTTGTGAACTACTCTGTATAATTGAAAACATTTTTGCCTAAAAGTTTTGTGAAGGATTTTTGTATCTATCGCATATAGATTTTGAGATATCTTCCGCCCACACACTAATGGGCCACCCTGTATAATTTATTCATTATATATTGAGGCCCAACTAGAGCCGTTATTATGGATGATAGAAAAAAAAATTAATATACAGTTTTTAGGGTTTCTGCTGTAGTATCTTTTAGAACTATTGGAATCAAAAAAAAATAGTTTGCAAAATTGAAAAAAATAATTAGGGCTTATATTTTAATCTGAAATGTAAATGTCCGTTTTTTTATTTAGAGTGAGGACCAAAAGTCACGCATAAATTTTATAAAATTTTGAGGAAATTTTTTTGGAAAAAAACGCCTATGGTTTTAAGTTGTACGTTTACGACGTATCAGAAATGTACCTATATAGGGTAGTTCGTGTAGTAAATACACGTATTGCATATGTTTTTCTTTTGGAAAACCCTATATATAACTAATTTTTTTGATTCTCTATAAGATTCTAACATTATTTAATATATTATAAATTGAGAAATAAAAAATTTATTATAATAAAACAATCACATATAAAACAACAAATATTGGAAAATTAGGTGTCCATTTCAGGTCATATCATCATCTCAGGATTTATATTAAGGACACAATACAACAAATTAATAGATAATAAAACAGTTAATTGTCAAAAGAAGTGTGTAACTATAATTATTTACTACGACTTACCCCACAATATTATCATAACAAATTAATTTACAATATTCACCACCGAAAATAACGGTTAATTATTGTATCTTTTTATTTAAAACTGCGAACGTCTGAAATCAATTCAAAAACCGTTCAAATTGCTTTCGGTACCTGATAATAATGCCCCGGCAAATACCGACACGCGACGTAATGTACCGACACAGCACTCTAATACGTTAAGAACAATATTTTAACTCAAACTAAATAATAAACATATTATAATACATACCTATATCGCAGCATTCTATGTTTTTCAAAACGCACAAAAAATTGACAAAAAACAGCGATCGATATAAAAGGTATATACGTACAGAACATAAAATGGTAAATACAAAATACCATAATATAAAAAAACGAGGAAATATAATGGGAACAAAAGATTATGTTTACTTTTTTAGGCATACCTAATGTGTTCAAAATGATTAGTGTAATAATAATTAATAAGTGTTTGTAAATTTTAATCACATATTTAATTATTATTTCAGCATATTAGTGGGACTGAAACTTCAAATATTTTAATAAACTAAATTTTGAAAATTCCCCAGTCCCTTAATAAATATACAGCGTTGGCTGTTTTTATTGACATATAAAGAAGAGAAAGAAAAGGCTGAAAAGAACCAACTATAAATGGTTGGATCCGTCTATGTTTAGAAACAGAATCATCACCTCTCCACAGGATGGAAGTTATAGATCATCATCATCATTCACTCGCTAACGAGTATGAATTATTCCAACTCAGGGATTTATCTTGTGAACTCTAAAGACCGATCCTCGAGCCGCAAACCTTGTCTCAAAATTGACACACCCAATCACCATAATTTACCAGCTGTTGTAGGTGCGCTGCCCCGTCGATGCGTTCTCTCTCCTTTCGATGCTGTCTCTTTGTATCCTCATGTCGTCGACGCTGCTCTTCAAAAACTTGATGACCCTCGTAAATGGTACGCCTCCATCTCGGTCGGTTATTCGCGATCTATTCTCACACTTCTTCATGTTGGTCTTAAGAACATCCTTGTACCTCTTTTGCAGCCCCCTCTGATTTCGTGAGCCGACCTTAAGCTGTGAATAATGGATTCTCTTGGGAAGGCGTTCCGTTGGCATGCGGATTACGTGTCCAGTCCATCGAAGCTGGTGCCTCACAATCATCGCCTCGATACTAGTTGACTCAGCTTCCTCCAACACGCTGATGTTTGTTCGTCGGTGCCATTCCATTTTATTTCGAGAATTCTTCTAAGGCATCGTTAATGGTACTTCCCTAGGGCGTTTAAATGCCTCAGATAAGTGGTCCAACACTCACGGCGATACATAAGGGTAGGAACTCAGTCGGCCAAAAGATGCACTTTCCCACCTTATACGATGCCGAATTTCATCATCGATATTTGCATTCGCCGCGAGAATGCTGCCGAGGTAAGAGAAACTCTCGATGTTCTGAAGCCTGTCTCCGTTAATTCGAATATGTGGTGGGACCGCCACAGTATTTGGTGCAGGCTGGTAGCGAATCTGTCTTTTCTCTATATTTAGTTCAAGCCCGATACTCCCGAATGCGCTGTTTAGTATACAGGGTGAGTCACGAGTAACTGTACATACTTCTACCATAAGTAGAGGCACATTAGGGGATCATCAAATGACCATTAAAAACTGTCTCCTTGTTTTCATTATTAATATACAGGGTGAATAATGGAACTTCACCAAAACAATGTTTCGTCATATCTTTTCAATGATTAAGTTGATTTATCTAATTTTTTTATAAAAGTGTGTATTGGTGCCTGACAACTAACTGACATATTCAGAATTGAGAAAATCCAGGTCCGTCTTCGAGAAAATTTGTGGGACTGCTTCAAATTCAACACTTCACCCTGTATATGATTTTTCAAAAATCACAGGGCATAACAGTTAGGCCTGGGTATTTGAATTTTTTGTTCCTCTCACCTCACATTTCCAATTAAAGATTAATTATTGGAATGAAAGACGTCTGCTCCACAATATAATCTTTTATAATTAAATCAATGTACCATACACGTTTCGAGAGTATATACTCTCATCATCAGTGGCAATAATAGGGTCGAAATTGGAAAGCTACTTAATGTATTATTCAAGGATGAATTGATAACAATTACAAATCTGAAATTAAGTGTTACAAAGTAAGTGAACCAGTTCAAACGATCTTAAACTACACACAACTTACCACATCGTGGAAATAAAAAAATTTTATGTTTAAAATATTGTTGTCAGCATTTAAAAAATCATTCTAGTGGCATTGCACGTTGTGATGCTCATTAAGCCATCTCTCTTGTATTGGATCCCTCATAACGTATAAACAACATACGATTATTATCGTTGTGTGGGTTTTTATCCCTCTTATTTTTCCACGCATAACTTTTGGAATGAAGAAATCACAAATTAAGATCGTATGAACGTAAGAACACGTGTCTTAAAAGTATTGTGAAATTTCAATGACAAACAAATCGATATTGAAATTTCACAATACTTTTAAGACAACAATATTTTAAACATAAAAATTTTTTATTTCCACGATGTGGTAAGTTGTGTGTAGTTTAAGATCGTTTGAACTGGTTCACTTACTTTGTAACACTTAATTTCAGATTTGTAATTGTTATCAATTCATCCTTGAATAATACATTAAGTAGCTTTCTAATTTCGACCCTATTATTGCCACTGATGATGAGAGTATATACTCTCGAAACATGTATGGTACATTGATTTAATTATAAAAGATTATATTGTGGAGCAGACGTCTTTCATTCCATTACACTTTCACTCCTCGTCATGGATTATTTTTCGAATAAAGATTAATTTTAGAGCCAAATCGAAACAGTATCTTACTGTATTATAATGTTTAGTTATTAAAAAGAAATCTCCAAAATAGACAGATATGACACACACTGTGCTCCAAGATGGTAAATACCATAATTTGAATTGATTTACAGGGCCGGATTTAAAAATCTGGCATATCTGGTTCATCCCAATAATTCACCCTGTATGTAACTTTTTCCACCCGTAATAGACAGAAAACAGATAAAAAATGTTTGTAATAACCTAGTTTTCTTATTTGTTTGAGGAAATCTCATGTGTCTATAATCGGAATGAAATGAACAAGCCAGGGAAATGTTTATTCATAAATTAAGAAATAAAATAAAAAACAATAACCAAACAATAAAACAGTTTTAACAATGTGGAACAAAATAAAAAACAATTTAATAAATATTACGATTATAAAAGATGTTCAAAATGAAATCCATGAGTTTTCCTCAAACAAATAGGAAAACTAGGTTATTACAAACATTTTTTATCTGTTTTCTGTCTATTACGGGGGAGAAAGTTACATACAGAGTGAATTATTGGTATGAACTAGATATGCCAGATTTTTAATCCGGCCCTGTAAATCAATTCAAATTATGGTATTTACCAATTTACCATACTGGAGCACAGTGTGTGTCATTTCTGTCTATTTTGAAGATTTCTTTTTAATAACTAAACATTATTATACAGTAAGAGACTTGATTATTGCCAATTTTCAGTTTGGCTATAAAATGAATCTTTAATTGGAAATGTGAGGTGAGTGTAACAAAAAATTCAAATACCCAGGCCTAACTGTCTATTTATGCCCTCTGAAAAAATTATATCAGATTTTTTAGAAATCATATACAGGGTGAAGTGTTGAATATGAAGCAGTCCCACTAATTTTCTCGAAGACGGACCTGGATTTTCTCAATTCTGAATATGTCAGTTAGTTGCCAGGCACCAATACACACTTTTATAAAAAAATGAGATAAATCGACTTAATCATTGAAAAGATATGACGAAACATTGTTTTGGTGAAGATCCATAATTCACTCTGTATATTAATAATCAAAACAAGGAGACATTTTTTAATGGTCATTTGATAATCCCCTAACGTGCCTCTACTTATGGTAGAAGTATGTACAGTTCCTCGTGACTCACCCTGTATATACTATAAGATACTATACTATAACTACGAATGCGGCGAATTGCTTTGTAGACATGACCATCAAACGTTCCGACACGAGGTGAAGTAACTGTATATTATTTTTAACTGTTCCCTAACTATCGCCTGCCTAGCGGAAACGTTTCTCTAAAGCCTTTGCATGCTAAAGGTAGGGAGTGTGTTCAGTAAACAACAAACACCAAATTTTGCCACATAAAATGTGGCACGACTTGGTGTTTGTTTTTATGTGGCAAAACTTGGTGTTTGCTTTGTCTGTATTTTGGTTTAATATGGAAAGAAATTGGACGAGATTTATAATCTTAATAATATTTGTATATAACTCAATATATATTTAAAAATACTTAAAAAGAATGAATAAGTATACGATATGAATCATGATCTCCTTTGTTTCTTCAATACTGAAAGTTAATGACGTCAATACTTTCAACATTATTGGGAAAAAGGATAATCAGAAGGCAATCCTTATAGAATTTGTGTCACATTTAACCAAAAAGGAAATATTCAGCAAGGTGGTTAAGCTAAAAGGTACTGGTATCGCCATAGCAAACGATTTGTGTCCTTATGACCAAAAAATACAGCGAATATTGGTTAAGCACTTAAAAGCGGCAAAGAGGAACTATAAACGTGCACGTCTCCGAGGCAATAAAATTCAAATCGAGGGAAAACTGTATACACATGAGGACCTGGAGGAAGCAGAATCTAGTGACAATGAACAGTATGCGGATATTGGTAATCTTACAGATGAACAGGATGGAATAGGATCAGCATTTACAAAAGAAACAATTGCTGACGAGCATGCATCACCAGTCAAATATAAAGGAACACAGAATTCAAAGAAAAAAAGTCCACGATTCTTGCGCAGACCTAGAAATGGCAGCATAAGTTTATTAATCTATAGTTTGTACTAGTAACTAATAGTTATAGTTTGTATTACAATAAACACAACACTTTTCTATAGGATCCTCAATGCACCTCGTAAATTTAAAATTTTATCCTTTAAAAGTACGTAAATACGTGGTTTGTATATGGGTAGCGAATGAATTTTCATCTGCATAAATAAACTTCTCTGGTACGTGCTTCAATAGTTATTATTTTTGAATAGCATGATTTTGTATATGTTTTGTGTATGTATACCTAATAAGAAGGGATGGATCAATTTGTTAGGGATTTCTCTGTGTTGGAACATCAGACAATAATTGTTAATGATGTTAGAGATATTAAGCTAATAGAGGGTAACATTACCGATAAATTTTCAATCATACACATGAACATAAGGAGTATTGCAAATAATTTCGACGAAACCTTGTGTTTCTGGAGCAGGGCGGGCATCTTTTTGACGTTCTTGTTTTTACGGAAACGTGGAAAATTTACGACACAAACTGTTTTCAGATAAACGGATACGCGAGTGTTTATAATGGGGGAAAAATTAATAAAAACGATGGGGTTATTGTATACGTGAAGAATCAATATAAATCTCTATTAAAGTACGACATAATTCACATAGGACAAAATCTTCAAGCTATTAGGATAAGGATTAAACAAAAGGAGAATAACATAATTGTTACCGCTATTTATAAATCCCCTGAGACAAATGTCGAAATATTTAATACACACCTGTACAATTATTTAGATAGGTACACAAATAATACTGACACATGCTTTATCGTGGGGAACATCAATATTGATATCAAGTCAAATAAAGAACAGATACAAATTTATTTAAATACATTAAGCGAATATGGATATGTTCCTTTAATTAATGATTTTACTAGAGTCCATGAAAACTCAAAAACCTGCATAGATCACATTTTCGTGAAAAATCCAAACCCAACTAAAGTAAAACAAAATTCATACGTGATACAGCATCAAATTACAGATCATTTTCCGATTGCATCGGTAATTGCATGATTTAGGCATTAAAAGCATGATAGAGAATTTTGATTTACTAAAAATAAATAAATTAAATAAGAAAAAATTGTTAAACATAATAAAATTAGAAAACTGGCATGAAGTTTATAATTCAAGCATTAATTAGGTCAGTTGAAAAGAAACAATTTTTATATAAAGACTATCTTAAAAATACAGACAATATAGAAAAACAGATATTATATCTTACTTATAAAAAATCCTTAGGAAAGCTAATTAAAATTACAAAACAAAAATATTATAGGGACGAGGTAGAAAAAAAATAAAAATTCTTCTAAACAAATGTGGAAAACCATTAACAAGTTTACAGGGAAAAGTCATGAACCTACAAAAATTAATGAAATAAAATATAATATGGAGAAAATAATAAACAAGTTATAGTAAATAGATTTAATGAATATTATACAAACTTGGGAAAAAATATGGCGCAAAATTTACCAAAAACACAAAATCAAAGAATAAATCGAAACCAGGTAAATAGCAATATATTTTAAAAATAGGGAAGTGTCCTGGAAATGATAATATAACAGCGGAAACCTTGCAATTATTTTACAGTTAATATTCATAAAATATTTATTTTCAAGATTTTGAACTGTTACCAATGGTATAACAGTGGATACATGGACGCTTCGCCACTGCTAACTTGTGCGACACCGGCTCGTACTTTCTAACCCCATATATTATATCTCTAACCTGATTTTTTAATTCTTTCAACTCTGCAAATCTCTACTGGGTCTAAACATGGACCATACAACACGTCGGCATAATTAAAATAAGACAAAACGAGTGCATCACACAATCTAATCTTAATAAGCTAAATTGTTTCTAATATGTTAATAAATACTATAAAAATTAATAACTATTGTTCAGAAAATAAATATTTTTTATAGATTTACAGTTATAAGTATACTTATGTCTAAATTTGAACTGCAACTTCTGCTAATAGTTAACAAATTAACGAATGTACAGTAATTTATGAATGTTTCTGAATAATTTAAATGAGGGGATAACCTTGGAATGCTCTACAGTCAAATGTGTTGATAATAATTTATGTATTGTAAATATTTACAGGTCTCCCTCAGGGGACTTTTTAAATATTTTATGTCAAATTTTATGTAAAGCTTTTATGTTAAGTAATGTGGAGACATCAAATGTCGATGCTTGCTCCTCTGGCATTAGAACAAGGTTGCTTTTTTCCTTTCTAAGTCGATTTAATAGAGACATATATAATAAAAAAAAAAAAATCTATATATTTAATAATAATAAAAAGATAGTCGATAAAAAAACAGTATTTTGGAACCATTATTTCAGTTCAGGAATCGATGAGATGCCTGTATACGAGTTATAAAAGAGTGTGCTCTTGAGTTCTCTACACCTCTTTCATTATTGATAAATAAATTGCTGTTATGGGTATTTTCCCGAGTCCGTTAAAAGCTGCTTGAATCATCCCTGGCTTTAAAAAGGAAGACCCGTTGAGTATTGAGAATTATAGACCTTAGGGTTTTTTAAAAAATCTTTGTAAACATTATGTATTCAGACGGTGTCATTCGTAGAGAAGAATGGAACACTGTCCCCAAGTCAGCATGGCTTTCGGGGTGGTCATTCCACTGAGTCGAATACTGTTTATTTCATAAACTTCTTGTATGAGAGGTTGAATCAGAATAAGTTTGTGATCGCCTTGCTTTTTGATTTGACCATGGCCTTTGATTCGGTAGATATTAATTTTGTTGCTCAGAAAGTGGACCCGTTGGGAATCCGTGGTCCTATAAACCGCTGGTTTACATCTTTTCTGAAGGACAGATCCGTTCGGGTTAGAGTGGATGAGGCTGTGTCTGATGAGTGCACTTCGGATGTGGGTCGCTGAAGATACTGCAATTATTGTGGCTGCTGAGATTTAGAGTCGAAACTGTGTTGCATAAATTCTACGAATGGTGTTTTACAAATAAACTTATGACTAATAATAAAAAGACAACTTATTCGCATATATTAAATAAATATAGATGCTCTGATATGAACTTTGCTTTCTCTTTCAATGGTTGTCTATTGACAACGTGCGACAGTGCAAAGCTTCTTGGTATAAAATCGATCGAAGTTTTTGGACTGTACGAATACACATAATCTGCTGTTATGTTATTATCTGTTGCGTCATCTTAAAGGTTCAATTGATAATGGTTCTGTGCTCAGTGTTTATTATTCCTCGGTGTATATTTAAACGTAAATTAAGGGCGCTTCTTAACACTTAAGCTTTATATCGTGTAGACGAGTTTCTGGTTTTCTTGAATTGAAAGGATGAAGCACAATAGTGCTGACGATTCAGTATTTGTTTTCTTTTTTTAGATTTTAATTTGGGTCTTGATGATTTTGTATATTTTTAACATTAATTGCTTTGTGTCTTTTACAATTTAATTATTGTACTATTGTCTAGGGCTCTAGATAACTATTCCACTTCTTTTTTGACATCTAACCCCAAGCTTTTAAAAACTCTTATCGACCCTTTAATTAATGAAGCTGTTAACTTGTAGAGAAGTTAAGGAATATCTGAGTGAGCACTATAGCCTGCTTGGTAAAATGGAGGACGCATCGACATTGTGTGATGGCAGATGCAAGTCTGTGTTTATCTATTTTGGTTTCTGTATCAAATGTTATGTACTTTGATATTCGATGTGCTTTTTGTTTATTGTCTCAAATGGTTGATAAATCCAAAAGAAGTTTTACCACTTAACAAAATCACTTTTCAGTTATTATTCTTTCCTGAAAATGCTGCGTTACGAAAACACAATCCGAAATTTAAAATAGTTTGTTGTCCAACTTGTTTTCTAATTTTTAAGTTGGGTACTGCGAGTAGCAAACTGTGAACGCTAGAACATACCGAAACACGCTTATAGCAACTACAATTTTCACGCGTTTCAAGAAATTTAAAATAAATGAATAATGCTATTTTAACATTATAATTTAATATTAACGAAGTAGTCCATATTTCTGTAGACATCCAATAATTTGAAAATAAAACACTCTCTCGTCCACCAAATTATGTTAATTAACATTAAAAAACTTGACAGTGCTTGGCTTTCCCTCTCATTCTAAAATTAGAATGATTAGAAACAACACGTTTTCAGAAAAATAATTTTAATTACCGTAATTGGTAATCATCTTCTAATGATCGATGAAAAGAAATATTACAATTGTAATGGGTGCTTCTGTAAGAACCCCAATCATGTTAGTTTGAACAAAGATTCTGTGTAATTTAAAATAAAAATAAAACGATAATTTTCTTTCGACTAAGGTAAGCTTAAAACTTGTCATATTTAGATGTAATACTCTATATAAATTTTCCAAATTTACCTTTTAGTTATATAATATGTATCTATTCAACTGATGATGACCCTTGCTAGGGCCGAAACTTGTTTTGATTGACTGAATGGTTTGATGATCTATTAAAATAATTTGGTGGACGAGACAGTGTTTTATTTCAGAAAAAAAAAATTATTTTATATTTTTCCTATATTTTGGAACGCTCATGCTTTTCAATGCATATAAATCGATTTCGAATGTGGCCTACAAAAACAGCAATAAAATTTAGACCCATTTAATTTTGATGGATTTAAAATAGACTAGGTATAACAAAAGTGGGTAGAGCTATACAATTGGGAAGTGTGTAACAAATGAGCCATGAGCCTTTTGAATATTTTTACATTTTATATTTTTTTATTAAAAGTAACTAAATGAACAATTTAGACATAATTACTTCCTATAATAGATTATTGCTTCAGATTTAAATGAATAATACATTTTTTTGTCACACCAACCTATTAATAACACCAATCCTTGTACGGTTCCCAGGTTAATTATGGACTGGCACCAATCCATGTCGAACCTGTGTTGTTTTGATACAATCACTTTTGAGTTGTTCCTAATACCTGTCACGTCTCGGTAGAGAGAGAATTACTTTCAATAACAGAATACTGTTCGAAATATTCATAACGCCAGGTTTTTAAACGTGTGGATTCCATTAGTACTTGTCAATTTTGCGGTATTTAAAGCCCATTGCAGACAGAGTTCGCCAAAGAGTAGTGATGCTACAGTTGATCTGAGTTTCGTCATTAATGAGCTGCTCATCGTATATAGTATAAATTTTTTGCCTTACCAAATATTTTTCCCCGGAGCTTAGACTTTTTGTGACACCGCAATCTTTACGCTTTTTTCTTGAGTCAATCCAACAATTCGTCTAACTGAAGTAAGAGGCACCATCGTCAAATTACTGATTACACCTGCAGCAGCAGTCGCGTTATATCCTTGTTGAAGTAAGGAACTATATACATTTTTTTTTAGAATGACTTTCGCGTCACAAGATAAGTGGGACACCACATACTGCCTATTTCGTACGTTGGGGTATAAAATCTTTGCAATAAATATATTGTGTGTAATAATATATAAATGTTTTACTCATTGCCCAGACTAGAACTTGTGGCCGTGACCAACTGAGGTTGACGTACAATGGAATTGGTTATTTAATTAATATGACAGAACTATGTTCGATTTGCAATCTACTCGTACAAAGGGCGGAAACTATTAATCACATTTGTTTTGGATGCCCATTCTACATCAACTTGAAAAGGAATTTTTTACCAGACATTTATAATCTGGATGATTTTGTTGCTACTTTAGCGACTGACTCCTTGGTCGGGTGGCAAAAATCGCGAAATTCCCTTTGGCCGTTATGAAATTACGCTCTTTCCTGCTTAACGAATAAAATAGTGTGTCCTGTTCTTTGTTATAGCTAGTATATTGTGTTATTATATTATATAATGTGTATAATACTTTGCATTTATAGGTAATGTTCTGTTTATTACTTACAATATTTTCTTTATTCTCTTCATTTATTTCTTTTTATTTACTTATATATACATATTATGTTTATTTGTTATTTGCCCATATTTTTGGTGTTTTTAGACGAGTTGTGCTAATTGCTATTGTTGATTATTTGTTTGTGGTCATACCCTTGTTATAGAGTTTGTACTCTCATGAAGAATAAATGAAATCATAATAATAATAATACATAAATGTTTTAAAATTATTGCAAGCCGTAACACAAGTGAACACTTCCAATGAAATACAAAGACTAAAATCACTAATACCTCACCGAGGTACCAAATTACCTTTTTTCAAAAATTATAATAAATATACAGTCCGGTCCTTTTACATTTATGGTAGGCATTCTCCGGTTTTCTGATGGGCAATATCGTAAATATAATAAATTCTTTCATTCACGCAGTGCTCAAAAAAATTGATAAAACTTAATATAACTCAAAAAATTTTCTTTAGACAGTCATAACGTTTCGGGAACCAATCTGCTCCTGTCGACAGATTTATTACGGACAGTGACCAATTGGTGGGGTGTTTTGATCAACCGTTTTTGAGATGTTTCAAGTACCTGCCATGTCTCGGTTGAGAGAGAATTTCTTTCTATAACAAATTAATGTTTCGAATTTAAATGAATAATTACATTTATTGTCATACCAACCACAAATATTTGATGGACTGACTGACGGGGAATTGCGTTGATGGTGAATGTTTAGTACATACTCTATTAGAATGTAATCTATAATTCGGTTGAAGTTTCATTTTATATGAAGTGGTTGAGTGGAAGAGCTGCACTTCGCCACTTCTTTACACCATGATGTTACGGTTCAAGATCCAGAAAAGAAGCTGTCTGAAATTATTGCTTTTTACAACTCCATCAGGTGTGGAGTTGATGTGGCCGCTGGTCATTGACTATATTTTTTTCTTTACTAAATACTGATTCTATCAATTCCAGCCATGTTATAAAAGAATTGGGTATGCAATTAGTAAAGGAACAGTAAATACAGAGAATTCAAAATCCTAGGCTTACAAGAGAACTGCACACAACGCTTTGCACAGTTTTAGGCGAAACTGAATCAAAACCTAAAAGGCTTAGGGCAAATCAACAAGGAAGATGTATTGTTTGTCCAAGAGCTCTAGATAGGAAGACTCGATATATTTGTGAATCTTGCTGTACTTTTATATGCATGCAGCATTCGTTACTATACTGCAAAGAATGTGCAGATTCGGCCAAATTCAATGCGTCATCGTTTTTTATGTTTTAATATCTTTTAATATACTTACCTCATATTTTTACTTTTTCGCAAAGGAAAAGTATTGTGAACGCGCTAAAATTTTGAGATAAAGATGGATATAACCATATTGAAGTTCCATGAAATGATTAAGACCATTTCCAGATGGAACTTTGTCTGCCTGTGTGTTTGTCTGTATTTATTCTTCGACGATACCACCTAAATGCTTTAACTAATGGAGATAAATTTTGGTATCTGAGTTTGGGAGAGTCCTAGGATAAACCCTTTAGTTTTTGGTTGGAATCGCTTTAGCCCTGTGATAGGGGTGGACACAACCGCCAAATTTTCAAATAGCAGTAGGGGTTGAGTGATACATCAATTTAAAGCATTTTTTTATCTGCACTACAGCGATAGGTTGTTTTTGATATTGGCCCTATAATTCTCGAGAAAATAGCATTTAAAATTTAACCAGTTCGGTACTTGGAACCTGTAGGTACCTCTTATTAGAATATAACACAAATGTAATACAGTAATTAGGTAATGGGCTTTTGCGTGCGCTTCGCATGCGGAAGGTTATGGGTTCGATTCCCAGGGCGGGCAATATTTTTTTTCTAATTTTTGAATAAAGTAGTTTACGTTAGTTTATTGCAAATAATGAAAATAATACAATTATAATAATAATAATTATTAAAATTATGTTTCGTTACGCAGGTCATATATATTTGGTGAACTGAATAGGATCTCGAATGAGCTTGTCACTAGAATGCAAGATTACTGCTGTCAAATCAATTTGCTACTAACCCGAGATAAAATCTTTCAGTACGTATACCTATTTTATCTTGTCGGGACACAACCGATTTTTTTTTAAGTATTTGGTTTTTGTGTCTCATAATTTTTTTTATATAGAAAAATAAAAATAATAAATCAAGTTGTGTGTTTATTTCCTCAAAAATATCTTAGGTATCATAAATAATAATATACAGAAAGTTTCAAATTGAAAACAGTAGTAATAAATATTGTCGTACATTTGGGGTTTCTCATACACCAGGTGTCGAAACTTGGAAAAAAATGCACGTGTCACACGCAGGGTCAATTATCATGCTGCTGACTCTTCGGTAAAAGTCTCTTTCTAGAAACATATTTTCTCTTAAAAGCTGCACAAAATCCTTGTAATAATAATATTCTTCATACAATAATTGTATAATTATTATAAAAAAATACTATTATATTAAGTACCATCTAAAAGAAATTCTTTTAGGATCTCTTTTTTTTTTTTTAATAAGTTATGGTGAATCGACTACGAATGGTCATTAACCACGTTATTTATAATGATTCATGAAATTCCGAAATTCTCTTAAATCTTCATATAGAGACCTATTTTTTTAAGAAAGTTCAACAAATTATTAATCCTATAACCATCCAAGATCTTCTTCTTTTCTTACTTATTTGACTTGCTGAAAATTGGAACTTGGTATTTTGTCACAATTCGATAATCAATAATCGAATTTTGAAGCTCATTTTTCGGGAAAATTAAGTTTCATAAGGTTCCTAGCGCCCAGAAGTGTACAGCTCACTTTGTGCAGTATTGCTAGCGCATAATCACCCTCCGCTCTAGCTAGTGAGGTGATTCCCTTTAAACATTAAACGAAGGACCAATTATTACCTTCCTAGGGTAATCAAATGATTATATACCTTTAGAAAATAAATCGTTATAGCGTCCAAAAATGAATTTGTGCCCTGTATATCAATTAATTTTAACAAATTTTTTATTGGAATCCAGTGAAATATTTTATTTAAACAATGAAAATACAATCAATTTAAAAAATATTTCATAAATGATTATTTGGTTTTGGACGAGTTTTAACAATATTAACATCAACACAACAATTTATTTTTAATTACTACCGCTTTGATACAAATAACATTTTATTGAAAAAACACGGATTTGTAAATATTAGCAGTATATTGGTACCCACATGTACTTTATATTTTCAAATAGAGAATATCCAAAGCATTTTATAGGTAGAGAACAAAAAATCCCTTTTTCAGTTACAAGTTTGATTATTTCCACGTACCTACTTACAAAGAATGTTATAAGCATAACTCACGCTCTCATCAGCAACAAAATATTTTCTAAATTTGATGATGACTATGAATAAAGCTTCCAAGTTATTCTTCATAAAAAGTTCTACATGTTCTAGAATCTTAAATACAATCATTGTATTTAAGATTCTAGAACATGTAGAACTTTTTATGAAGAATAACTTGGAATTCTTCATAAAAAGTTCTACATGTTCTAGAATCTTAAATACAATCATCGGATATTAATTTTTTGCGGTCGTATACGAGGTATGTAGACTTTTATGGAATAAAATGAACTTCTAATACATTCTTATTCAATTCATTATCAACACTTGTTTTTAGATCTACAGTTTATAAATAATAATAACATTACGCGAACAACGCTGTGTACTTTAGCTCAATGCCTCACAACTAATGATTTGTTTACTTTCAAAGTTTACAGGTATACAAATGAAGTTTTCACTGAAATCCCACCTATGTGAAAACTATACTATTGTTTTGAAGGATCTCACACAGCCATCGTTTAGACGCGCCCCAAAGAATCAACCGTTAGATGTAACTCACTGTAAAGTTCGCCTAAAAGTTTTGATACAATTTCATACACCTCTTTTGGTGTACGAGATAAAACAAATGGAACAAGATATAAACTATGAGTTTTACGTGCAGCACATAACATAATATTACATTATAGAGTGTTTTGTGATGAAGAGAAAGGTGCCACCAAATTCATGATATGCTTTTAATAATAATAATAGTTTTTATTCAAATTGCGTACATTTTAAATAAGTCAAACAATCAATAATTCACAATCGAAAAGGCATGAGTACAGCTTAAGGCATGCAATGTGCATGCCTCATCTGTCTCAACACTTATCCTTAGAAAAAAAAAAAAGTAATATATATCTACCTAATTCTATTACTAATAGTCCCATGCAAGAAACAGGAAGAGAGAAGAAAAAAACATAAAAAGTCACTAGGCGAACAATTAATTAATTAATATTCATTTTAAATACTTATTTGTCATAAGACAAAAAAAAAGATAAATAATTTTTTTTTTCAAAATTGTGAACTGTTAAAGAATTCTTTTCGCAATTCAACCTTAAATTTATACAGACTAGATTCGAGCAGGCAGCGATGCAAATCATTATAAACATTAGCAATATCGTATGTAAATGACCGTTCGAAAATTAGTTTACCTGTATGTCGCAAGTTTACATTGTGAACGAAATTGTCTTTTATGGTATAAGTAAGCCCGTGTTTGCGTTTTAACTATTTTATGGTAAAAACAGCAACCATGCATATATCGTCTGTGTTTCATGTCCAACCAACCAGCATCTTTCAATTTGTGACTGATAGGTCTACTTCTCTTTATCCCATATGCAAATCGAAGACAATACTTTTGGATTTTTTGAAAACTAGCAGCAATCTCAGCAGTCAAACAAGATCCATATACAAGGTCACAGTGATTAAACCTGGAGAGAACCATAGAGTCGCACAATAATAATTTTACCTTCGGGCTAAGGAGATGTCGAGAGTTATACAATAACTTTAGACACCCAACAGCCTTTTTTGTGCATGTGGCGACATGTTGCTCAAATCTCAGTCCGTTATCCAAAATCAACCCCAAATTCCTCGCCTCTGTCTTGACCTCAACAGGAGAACCATTTATTGTGATGTTGACTAAATGCCTCAAACTATCCACATCCTTTTTCCTCCCAAACAACATCACCGCACACTTACTTGGTTTCAAAATTATTGAATGATCCTGCAAAAATATTCTTAGTCGTTCCAAATCCATGTTTATCCTAGCGCAAGCATCCGCTACCAAATTAGAGGGACAGGTCAAATAAATCTGAGAATCGTCAGCAAAAAGTTGGCACTTACAAAAAGCAAGGTGTTTAGGAAACTTTGAAGTATACAGACTAAAAAGTAGGGGGCCCAAAATTGAACCTTGAGGTACTCCTCTCTGTACATTAAGAACCTGAGAAGTGTTATTTTTATAAATTACCCGTTCTCTTCTATTGCTTAAATAGTTTTTAAACAGCTTTTGATTTAATTTGCGATAATACTTTGCCAATTTCATGTTCATCAACTTTCGAGAAATGCAAATAGGACGTGACTGTACCTTTAATATTGGTGTAATATTTATCATCAGCATCAGTGGGAGCAGCAACCGGAATACTATTTACAAAATTGTAATTAATCTCGTCTACATTACTCAGCTCCGTTGGTATATCAGACTTAGTTCTGGAATTAATAATCTTTGATCTTTTGAGGGCAACTTTTTTGTACAATATTTTCGATTACACATAGCTACGCCTTCGATGTAGTTCATATAAATATACCTTTGGAAAAATTGTATTGCGGCTGGACGATACCTCTCGATTGGCTTCGGTCTTTCTTGACGGCACGTGAGCAGTTAACAACTCTGAGGCAGGGATTAGTATTATATGAATCTCATCATCAGCATTCACTCGCTAACGAGCATGAATTATTCCAACTCAGGGATTTCTGGTGTGAACTCTACCATGGTCAAACAGACCGATGCCAAAACTTCAACATAGTTGCCTTCGAGTATATCGATTTTACAACTTTTCGATACTACTTTTATAGTACGATTTCTCTTTCTCGACAAAATAGGCCTCAGTTTCAGCGATTACTTAATTACATTTCTTTCATCATCATCTACTTCATCATTGGACTTAAATTTCTTCCCAGCAAGCATTCTCCTGAGATCTAAAAACAGGAAAAAGTCGCTGGGGGCTAAATCTGGAGAATAAGGGGGTAGGTAAGCTATTCGAAACCCAATTCTTTCAATTTTGCCATAGTTTTCATCGATTTGTGACACGGTGCATTGTCTTGGTGAAACAACCCTTTTTTGTTTTGCAAATGTGGCCGTTTCTTTGCGATTTCAATCGATCCAAAAGTGCACAGTAGTAGTCGCTGTTGATGGTGGTTCTTTTTTGGATGTAGTCGAGGAATTCCGTTCTCATTCCACACTACAGCCGCCATCACCTTACCGGCCGCCTGTTGCGTCTTTGCTCGCTTTGGATTCGGTTCGTCGATTGCGTCCACTCATCTGATTGTCTTTTGGATTCTTGTGTGTAATAGTGATGCCATGTTTCATCCATTGTCACCACATGTCGACGATAGAATTCGATTTTATTGCGGTTTAACAGCGCCAAACACTTCTCTGAAGCTTCATTTCGTTGTTGTTTTTGGTCGACTGTCAGCTAGCTCGTGCATCTTCATTTACCACTTATACCAAAAAATTAAATTTCGTTCGAGCAATTGTATTTGTCTACTGACATTAATATAGGTATGAACACATTCATGGCAACATTGACAAAAGCCATTCATTTAGCAACCGATATCATAAGATATAAAGACAGAAAGAAGAAAAAATGCTGGATCACTTCTGAATTAGTTAGGGCGATCGAGGTAAGAGATAAGTTATACAAAGAATACAAAAAAACAGGAGACAATAACACTTATAATCAATTTAAATCACTCAAAATTAAATTACAAAAATTAATACAACAATGAAAAAACGAATTTTATAAAAATAAAATAGAAAAGTCCAAGAATCCTAAATCTCTTTCGAAAAATGTTAATGAGTATATTAGCAAGGAAAACAAAAATCAACCTACTACTATTAAACAGATACAATTATCGGACGGACGGTTAACAGAAGATAGTATGAGTGTGGCTAATGAGTTTAACAGTTATTATTCTGTTGGTAAAGCAATGGCAGAACAAATAAGTTCCAATGTTAATCCTGAATATTTTAACTTTAGGGAAAAAAATAAACATATTGCAAACTCTATGTATATAATGCACACTGATGAAAGAGAAGTTGAAAATACTATTAAAGAATTAAAGAACAATACAGCGCCTCGTAAAGATGGAATAACTGTCAAAGTTTTAAAACAATTGTCTAAAGAGTTAAGAGCTCCGTTAACTTATTTAATAAACTTATCTATCTCTAAAGCAACTTTTCCACAAAATTTAAAGGAGGCCATCATTACCGCAATACATAAATCAGGAGAGGCAACTATAGTAAAAAATTATAGACCCATTAGGCTAATCTCCAATGTTTGCAAAATTTTCGAAAAAAATATTAAAAAAAAAAAAGAAAAATAAATTATTTGACAAAAAATATTTTTTCTCCCTTACAATTCGGATATGCCGAAGGAAAAAGCACTAATGATGCCATAGCTCTTTTAACCGAAAAAATATATACTTCTTTAGATCAGGGACGACCTTGTACGGGTGTATTTATAGATCTGGCCAAGGCCTTTGACACTGTCAGTCATGAATTATTATTAAAAAAATTATTGGAAATTGGTGTCAGAGGTCATGGCCTAGGTTTGTTCTCCAGCTACCTACATAAGCGTAACCAAATGGTGAGGATAAATTATACACTAAGTAAATATCTGCCTTATTCTTATGGAATTCCTCAGGGAACAGTTATTGGTCCGATACTATTTGATCTATATGTAAATGACTTGCTGAGTCTTGATCTGCCGGGAAGTTTACTGTCATTCGTAGATGATACCGTATTTTTCGTGGAAGTAGCATCATGGCAAGAGGTGGAAGACAAGGTAAAGATGGGGCTTCAGATAATAGTGCAATGGTTTGATAAATATCTCTTAACGATCAACTTCCAAAAAACTGTTCATGATCCCTTTACCAATAGTGTAGCTACGCAAACCGAAACAAATAAGATCACCATTAATCTAATGCAGAGAGAGGCGAGTTTTGATGTGAGCAGGGCTGATCATGTTAAGTATCTCGGTATTCATTTTAAATCAAAACTTTCAAGTTGGTTGAGGGGTCAAAACATTGAGTTTATGAGTTGAAGCTGCTTCTGTGTCTGTTTCCCTGTATCATCATTATACAGTTTGGTTACTTTATTTTGTTTTAAAATTTATTGCTTATCTTTGAATAGGAATTTTCGTTACAATTATAATTTAAGTTTTTGTTACTAATTTTGAAAATATTAAGTTGAAGTAACTAAAAAGGGCGTGCAGAGTTTTTAGAGTGTCTGTAGGAGGTGGACAAACTCCCTCCCTATTATTTATTTATTTATACATCATTAGAGTAAGTTAATGAGTTTGTTATATTATGTAATTTATGGAAATAAATAAATAAAATTAAATAAATAAAAATAAATTAAAATATGACCAGCACAACCTTGATTTGGGGCACGGGTTAACGATAACACCGCACCCCAACATAAAACCAGAGTTTTTGAAAGGGGGTTTTCATTCATCGTGGCGCGATTGTACAACAAAATACCAGATGACCTGAAACTTGGCACAGGAAACAAATTTCGAAATTTTGTAAGGGCCAATATACCAAATCTTAGGTAGTGTTTGTGACATTCATTTTATTCATTCCGCTTATTTGTTTATCTACTTATTTCTTTCATTTATGTTATTTTTTCTTATTATTATTGTTTAATAAGTGTCACTAGAGAATTCATCTTTCCACCCTTTGTTTATTTTTCTTCAATTAAACTTGTTATATTGGGTAGTGTTTAGTGTTTACATTTAAGTTTAAATTTGTTGTTTATTAAATAAATATAGGTTAAGATAGGAGGCTTAAGTCTCAACTTCGCCTTTTGTACAATAAAGTCAATTTAATATTATTATTTGCGATTGTTCACACCCAATTTGTGAATTTTCTTGGCATTTTCTGGAATAACAACCTCATTGGGGCGTCCACTGCACTCTGCATCATTTGCGCTGGTACGACCACGTTTATAATCAACTACTTTAGTTTTTTCTTAAAAAAAACTACATTTTGAACAGCTTTTGACAATAAATTTATTATTATTATTATAATTGAAAGAACGTTCAACATAGTGGTGCTATGACGAGGAACAGTAATAGTAATGTTATATTGTCACAATATGAAGATTTATTAAATATTTTATAAATTAATTTACTTATTAATAAAGATATACATTCATTTTTCCATTAGAGAAGATACTTCCTGTTACATCACCTTACGTTTTTTTATTTCCAACGAGAGTAATTTTAGACAAAACTTCCTTTTGGAATACATAATTTACATTTTACAAAATTTACTGACAGTCGCTATTTTCACTCGAGGTGCTTGGACTTTGTTTTTGCGGTCTAAACAAAATAGGAGAAGCATCGGTCATTAGGTAGGAAAAAAGTAAATAGCGTAGACCAATAAAAAAGTAGAAAAATATAAAACAAATTAATGAAAGGGGGAAAAGGATTAAATGAAAAATTGACAGAAACAAAAAAGAGGGGAGTTCGGACGGGACAGTCGAAGGAAACGGACGTCCTGATACGCGCGAGGTTCGGGATGTTTTTCTTAAGTAAGAGTTAGACGTTAGGAAAACGGATTCTCGACCGTGCATCGAATAGTAAAGAAATAAGAGTTTTTGATCGCGCGCATAACATAACTTATACTCCTTTGAAGACGATCCAGGTGATTGAGTGCAAAATGTTAAAATTTTTAATGTAAGTACCAACAAAATTTTATTGTGTAGAGTGTATGTAAATTCCTCTTTTGTATCTTTTGTATTTTTTGTATCTTTTGTATCTTTTGTTATTTTTAAAAAAAAATGTCATTGATTGATTTGCATTTTTAATTATTTAAAGTTTGTACATTTTTATAATAAATAGTAATTAAGTTTTATTTGATTCACTTCGTTTCATTTCTATTTAGCTTTTAAACTGTTGTGTTTCTTAAATAAACCCAGCCACTTGTTAGTAGGATTGTAGCCTTTTGAATGGCTTCCATCTGAAAACATGATACTAGGAGGGACCCAGGGACGTATCGAGAACTAGCCAAGCGAGTCCTGTTAGATTAAAGATCGTAGAAAACATTTTTTTAATAAAATTAGAATACATCTAGCCCCTTTAAAAGCACCAAAGATGTGACAATATTTCGATTGTGGTTATCAGAACCCCTAGGCAGCTTATGAAACAGATATTCTGGCTGATTGTATAAATTTAGTTTACAAACCAATGTTGATAAATGACAAAAATATGGTTCATCTAATCGTAACCGATTAGTATCTTGAAGATGACTCGAAACATGGTCAAACTGCTAAATCGCAAACAAGAATTCTGGAACCTCCTGGTTAAACAAGACCAATAGAAAATGTCACAGTACGATAATATAGATAATACCAAAGTGTCACAAAGTGATAATTTAATCAAGTCAACAAATTTTTATTGAAATAGAGCATTATGAGTTTATAGTATCAATCTTGCCACCTAGGATCAAATCGAAGTTTCAAATCAACGAGCACTCCCAAGATTTTAGAAGTATCGGCTGAACCCTACTGTACACTATTCAGTCGACCATAATGATCAGCTCCAATACGCAATTGCTCCGCACACCAAACGAAATTCTTTGAGTGTTGTTAGGATTCAGTATCAATCAATGAGACAAAAACATTCTGAACATAGAAGCCAGATCCCTATTTATCTTCCGCACCCAAAGCGACGCCGATTACCACTGAGCTACGGTTGACGGTGAAAGAAATAAAACCAAATTAAGTAGATTAAAGATACAAATATGTAGTACGACACCCCAAGTTTGTAACTTTTATACACAATTTTGTCGAGAAGTATGCAAAGGCAAATATCAAAAGTAACCTATCGTTGTAAAGCAGATAAAAAATGTTTTTAAATTATGCATTACTCAACGCCTACTGCTATTTGAAAATTTCGGGATGTGTTCATCCTAGGACTCCCCCAAACTCACGACTCACATACCAAAATTTACCTCAATTGGTTGAAACGTTCAGGTGCTGTCGTGGAAGAATACATACAGACTGCGAGTGTAAAACGTCGATCCCCAAGCTGCGAAGGAGCGAATGGATTATTTCCCCGCCCTGTACGAAAATTAAGCACCTGATAAAATTTTTTATCGCACGTTGTTAGTTTTATCGTCTGGTTCGCGATATAAAGAGTATCAATAAACACAAATTGTATGATTACACAAAACTTAAACGTTTGCATTAGTTTCTTTCAGCATTTTTTAGTCTTATCGACCTCATGCCCGAGAATGTCAGCTTCCGCAACAAAGCTGATTTTAAGAGAAAACTCAAAACCATTGTGCTGGAGATAATGTCCTCTAACGATCAACCGATTGAACTTAAATGTACATTACTACAAGGTGATTTGTGGTCCAACAATTTCTTCTTTAAGTACGACGAACAACATCAGCCCACTACGGCAAAACTAATCGACTACCAGACCCTAACATAAGGGGCCTCCTGCGCTCGATTCTTTTCTTTTTATTTTTACAAACACTAGAAAAACGTTTAGAGACGTTCAGCAGTCGAGATTGTTAAACTATTACTACACAGTATTCTCGGAACGGTTGGCAGCATTTAACATTGACGGAGGTAAAGTTCTTTTAAAAAAGGAATTTGAAATATCGTGCGAGTTAATGTCAGTGCCAGCAAATATAGGAGCAATTGTCGATCGATGTCTTTCTTACTTGTACAAATAAGGAACTTTATGCTGAAGTAGGAAAATCACCAGAAGTGTTTTCTAATTTTCTGTATGAGAGACGTAGCGACTGCATTAAAAAGAACTTTTGTGAAAACAATAAAGCGTTCAAGGAGCTAGTTTTAGAAGATTTAGATGAAATATATTCAATGATAAGTTAAGGACGATCCTAAAGGAATACTTTTACACTAAAACGTATGTTGTATTCAGTATTTTGTTAATTATTTTTACTAAATGGTAGTTAGAATATTAGTCAATTATTTATTGGGAATAAAAGTCAATCCTCCCCGAAATAAATTCAATATATTACTCTACCAAACATGTTTCGAGGTTTCAAGCTCCATCATCAGTGGCTATGAATTAGTAACAAAAAGCTACACTGCAATGCCCACAAAAACCTAGAATAAATAGACTCAGGCTACTTTGCGAAAATGTATGTATAGTTATTTACCTAACAAGTGCGAAAGTAGTACTTTTCCGTACGCGATGTTGGTCGGCTCGTTTCGTATCCCGATTAATGCTCGTGTTCACTACATGTTGCATAATATACTATTTTGTCACCATTACTATAAATATGATATTCTCACCTACATTTCATTATATTGTGTTACTCCCGCGATAATATAACGTTACTCCGATTATACCATATCGTTACCTTAACAATTTAGAACTGTTAATTAAACTAGCCATATTGTAATGTCATGTTATCCATTGTGTACATATAATTGGCGTTATTTATACATCTTGAATGACGAGTGCGACGCCAAGATGACCTATGAAATGACGCAACTATATCCCCTATATTAAAGGCACGTATAACGTTACAACCTCAGCCAGAATAACGTTATTGCGAACGTCCAAAATATGTTGATAGAAATAAATAATTATAACGTCATAAAGATGTCGCTTTGTGGTGTAATTTAACAATATTCATTCAGGTTATTAGGAATAAAATTTATATCCCTTGGTCGTCTTAACTATTATGATCGATCGTCACCTATGTGAACCTGCCGTTTTATTTTTCATTGCACCTTTTTAATTTAAAAACATGTCAAGTTTAGATAGGATTCTTTAGTTCTTAGTTGTGACACAGGCGTTTTGATTACACCATGTGTGTATGTGTGAATTATGTGGTAGAAATCTAGTTTCTTATTTCTCAAAAAATGTAAAATTCCCTCAATTTAAATTTTCTGCCAAACTGAAATGAGCTAGTAGCACTGAGTAGCACATCATTATTATTCTGGAAATAATCTATTTAAAAGCCGTTATGATCTCTTACAGCTACTTCGAGTTGTATTCGACTCTGTTCTCCTGGTATACAGACAAATATACTTGGAATTTGTAATTAGTTTAGTGGTGCATAATGCTATACTAATTAGAGCATTAAATGATTATGGTAATTGTAATTATAGTACAACAATAATAATATCTCTAAGCGCTTTACTAGCCATTCTGGTCGCACGCACGCATTTTACTAATAGCTTATTAACAGGTTGTGGCATTCTCGTCAATTATTTAAAGATACCAATAATATACAAGATGGGCTACTGATCTGCAAAGTAATTGTTGTGGGTTTAGACCGCAAAAAGTATTTACGAAGAACCTGATATTCAGTCAATATAGTTGTTCTTAAATTATATAAGATATTCTTCATCTAGCGTCAAAATATCCAGAGTCTGTCTATTCAGGTGACCAAATAGATAGGTATAGGGATGTGTTAAAAGAAAATACTCCAAAACAGATAAGGAATTAAAAATATAATTATATACAGGGTGCTCCATATGATATAAGAAAGTTTGTAGCAACTTCCGTAATAACCGGAAGTGGCACAATTACCAAAATATTTTGGAAGTATAGGCTAGATTGACCTACTAAGGTAACCAAAATTATCCATTGTTTAGTTCTCCATAAACGTCTAATACGCCATCCACCGTGAGATGTAACGAATGGGCAAATTTGAGGGTAGGAAGTAAATTGGCTAAAAATCACATTTTTTTGACAAATTCAGTTTTATGGACACCAATATAAAGTAAGAATATGGGAATAAATTATGGAATATGATGTCGGACAAATGTCCACCTCTAGAACGAATTTTGAACCACATTTTGCAACAAAGCTTCGCTTATCTCGTCAATGCAGCGTCGAACTTCATCTTTCAGAGCGTCAGTTGTTTGTGGTGTGTTCACGTAAACCCCGGCTTTCAAATGGCCCCAGAGAAAATAATCCAGTGGCGTTAAATCACAAGAACGAGGCGGCAAAATGACTTCGACAAATCGAGAAATTATGCGACCGGCAAATTTCTCATGCAATAACAACTGAATTGTTAGGCCGGCTGTGTGGTTTGTGGGGCCGTCTTGCTGAAACCAAAGGTCACTGATGTCAACATTAGCGAATTGTGGCAACAAAAAATCGGTTATCATGGTTGGGTAGGGCAGACAATTCACGGTGACGGCGTCTCCTTACTCATTTTCGAAAAAATACCCCGGCCGATGATGCCGCCTAACCACAAATAGCACCATATGGTCACTTTCTTTGAATGTAATGGTTTGTCGACGACTAAGTATTTGTGGATTTTGTGAGCATCATCTGCGACAATTTTGTTTGTTTACATAACATTCCTGAACGCGTTGACCTTTATAAGTATGAAGATGCAGATCTTTATGCAAAATGTTGAGCAAGGTGCCTCTGGTGCCCCGCGCTATTGTTGCGAACGTCAACGATTGTTCCAGGATCATTCTCAACACTTTGTTGTACACGGCTATGTTTGTATCACGACGGCCACTACGAGCGTATTGTTTTGGTCTATTGTCATTATTGTCAGCAACAGTACCGTGACCCTCGAATTTAGCAAATAAATTAGGCACAGCGGTCTCAGAAGGAGCCTGATTACGAGGAAAAGCTGTTCGAATTCTAAGTGACACAGTAAAATTTTCACCATTTTGATAGTAAATTTTTACAATTAAAATTGTTTGTTCATGAGAGTAGCGTTCCATGGTTAAAATTTCCAAACTTTTTACTAAATAAATGTCAAAGGATGACAGCTCAATTCTTTACATTTCATCATTTGACAGCCAATTTACTTCCTAACCTCAAATTTGCCCACCCCTTATTTAGCCTTTAAAGTAGTTGAATTCATGTTCTGACAAAAAATAGTTGTACCATAGACGTCCGTGAAAATTCTGTATCCGCGATAACTCAAAGATATATTATTAACAAATTTGGTAGAATAATACTACGGGATATTTCTAGGTGCTCATTAACTTTTATAACACATTCAGCGTAGGCAAGAGGTTTAAACAAGGGTACCACAATTAAAAAAAATATAGTTCTTAAATGTATATTTCAATATTTCGGAAATATGATTGAATTGAAATATAACCTAATAAATTTAAGATAAAAATTAAATCACCTTTGAAAAGAAGGTTAAAATTTAAAAAATATTAAACATAGCAAGAATATTGACTAGTTATTCAAAGCTTTGATATAATATAACCTACGAAATGTATCATAAGAAACTTGTTTACATTGGCGTTCGTAAAAAGTGAAAAGAGGTCAAACTATAAGAAATCGAAATCCAGTTCGAAATATGGAATAATTTAAATAAAAAATAGCTATGTGTCTACAATAAAAATAATTTTTATTCGGAAATATAGCTTGTCACCAAGACAAAGGTAAATGGCAAACATATTATGTACTTTTACATTTAAATATGGAGAGCTATTTGCGCCTTGAGGACAACAGTTTATTTTAACCTCCGTCCAGTTTTAAGCTTAAGAAACAAATCAGTCGTTAAGAGATGAACCTTGTGAATATGCTGGATGTAGGAACAATTCAAATTTCAATTTGTTAGCCTTATTCGTCAATACTTTTTTTTTTTTTACTTCTTTATAGGGTTAGTTTACGTAGTCCAATATATTATTTAATTATTGCTATTTTCAGGAGTGCAATTATTGTGAACCCAAGGTTCTTTCAGAATTTAAATCCTAAAAAAATGGCTTCTGTGTCAAATTTATGGTTAGAACAGTTTTTTATAAACGAGCGTTAGCTAACGCAACATCTTTAATTCATTACTGCCTGCTTCTGTGACTATTATTTTTCCCTTTTCAAGGTATGGATGATGATCCTACTTGAACATGATATCAAACGTATACTAACAAAAATTTATAACTATAGGGGAAGAAAGCCTCATAGCAGTCCCTTAAAAATGGAACCTGTTGCCGCCATCTCTGTTTCATGCTGGAAACTTTTCATCCCATCCCTTCATCACTAAAAATAGAGAAAAGTTCCTAATAACTCTTTTTATATATATAACACATATTATAGTAGTCATTCCTTTCAACTCAGTACGTCCTTTTTAAGTAACCGACCTAATTATTAAATATGAATTAGAAAGATTTGAACTAAATAAGTTTTCCTAAAAGAGAACAAAAGGCCTGTCAGCAAAATCACAATATTTTCTTTTAGTGCCTGTTCTAGGCTAATTGGAGAGTTGATAGATCCTCAACCGAGGCAGATAAAGCTAACAATAAGCTTAACATGGTTTCGTAATTCGAGAGATTGGTGGACTGAATCATGATAGCTTGGTATGTTATTTTCAGATAAACTTTCCCTTTTTATAGATTCTTTACATGTGAATGCGCATATCATTGTGCTAATAGCCGAGACTAAACCTGATGCATTGATTCCATCGGTTAAATGAGGCCGGGCAAACTTCGAGATCTCGGACCACGGCGATGTGGCACTAGTATTCGATTGATTAGCCGCAAGCATCTGACTTGATCCTGCGAACCGTTACTGTTCTAGGTTGGTATTAGGTCAATTAGTTAAGAACTAGCCTAACAACAGGATTGAGGGCGAGAGGGAGCCCCGCTAGGTAGTGTTACTAGCGCCATCTCACTTGGTATTTGCCTCGCAGTGGCAAACGGTTGTGTATAGAAGGCGACCCATGGGGGGCTGCGGGAGTTGCGGAAAAGCTGTCACGTGTACACCCCTTGAGATCGTGAATGAATCGTAGGAAGTCGCTTGCTTTCTACACGTACCTATATCTTTTAGCAATTTAAATACTAAATTTATGTAAAGTCCTTTTAAATTAAGTTATCTTCTTTTCTACTAAATTAATTATTCTTATATTATTTTGTGCTCGTAATAAACTAATTTATCTCTCCCTAATATTTCAAATGTAGTACAGGTATTTACGGTACAAATATAAATTCACCCCCACAATAAAAACTGTTCATTTTAGTAGATTAAATTGCAAGTGAATGGAAAATTAAAAGGGATATTTCTCGTAAAATTTAGCTAGATAGTGAAATAATTTTTACATATTTAATATAGGAAAAATGAACACTCGCTGGAAAGGAGTAAAAACGTTATCTTAAAAATGCAGCTTTACCGTTTTCTCAATTAACTTTTTATGTGTTGAGTCCGATCGATATAAGTATTAATTCATCTTTTTTCTTTTAGTAGAAAATTTATTATTATACTTCCCGCATCTATGGACGTCTAAAAAATTAATACATACCAATGGATCAAAGCAAATATGTTTTTTAGACTACTAAATATCTGAAAAGTATCGGCGCATCTATGTGTTGGTAGTCGTGCTTTATGGAGTCAGTGACCTCCCAGGCAGTCGATATAGTGAATTGTTGTTCGCTCGGCGTACTACCAATGAAAACTAGATGTCGCCAAACACATTCTTTTACTAAAGAGCTACCTATCTAAAAAAATTCCGTTGCGCCAATGTTCGCCAATCGTAAATGATGATGATGATAAATTCATTCTGTTACTCCAGGTAAGGGCTTTTATTCCACCTTTCAACAAAATATCTGACTTTCTTTAAATTCGGAAAACCGCAAAATTGCTCCAGAATTGTCTTTTTTTTTTTTGGAACAAAAAAAAAATGTAGGCAAAATCGAAAAACTGCGAATGATTAGTTTTAGTTTTCAGTATTTTCTTCTAAAAGTGCAATTTTATAATTTGATCGTTTGCCAGGAATATAGTGACTTGATCACTTTTTTTACTATTTTTACTTCAGTTCTTACACCATGAAAATAGAGGAACACTTAAGCTTCTCGAACCATGGCGCAATATTGCCAATATACATAACACACGTAGTCACTAGTCACTCTCAAAGAGTCCACAATTACTCGTAAGCACAATGAAAAGCAGCATTCTACCAGCAAGTCTAAAAGAAAGCTCATCCAGACTTCATTAAGAAGATTGAGCACCTGGGTGAAATATGAATAGATATGAGCCACATAGACCCTCGGTAATCGCAGTGGAGGGTCCGGTGCATATCCACTCATTTTGAACCTACCTACCTCTTCAAGAAAACATGCTGTCACGGTGTACGCTACGCGTTCTCAATTTCGTCCTCAATTACCTGGTAAAGAGTTTAGAAATAAAATGTAATTTGAGGCGAAATAAAATTCTCAAATCTTTTCAGCAGATTCAGTGCACATTGTATGGAAACCTTAGGCATGAAAGTCTTCAAATGACAAACTGTATAGTATTTACCTTGGGTGTATTGATTTGCAGAGGCAGTTCAATATCTTATTATAACTTGTAAATAATTTAATTTCAGTATATCCAATACTGTGGGAAAACATTGACATTTACGTCCTAAATAAATATGAATCATACCCATGCCTTTTAATATTACCTATATTTCCAATAAATATAAGAAAGTTTGTGGTATAAACGTTATTCAAGTTTTATTTAGAAAGTTTTCTGCCGGGTACGTATAATGTTCGCAAAACGTCTGGATGTATTTCTTTTATTAGACAGAGATAAAATTACTCAACACTGTTAGTTTATTATCCTTTACTTTTCCTGTCAGATTAGAAATTTCCTCTAAAATAGTAATTTACGTAACAAGTGCGGAAAATAGTTTTCTTTTGGACGAATAGAGAAAATTCTAGGACGAGGCTAGGAAATCTGTGAGCCCAAAAAAACTATTTTCGGGCGTGTTGCGTACAATATTTTTTCGGCAACCGTGTAGAATAATACATCAATGAGACGACACATCTCTTTATTATACATTTTAATTCTTATTTGAATTAAACAGAACAGAAAATACTACATATTAATGGAAACATTTTAATTCTTATTTATATTAAAATTCAAGCAATTGCTAATATTGAAGGGATTCAATTTGTTTGAAATGACAACAACGACGTGATTCTTCCCGGACTAGGCCGGGAAATGTTACTTTCTCAAAAAAAAAGCATCTGTTAAAGTTTTGGTTAAGTCAAGGTTCACCGGAATCGATAACCAGCCTGATAGGTAAATGCGGAGCCGGCCGCCAGTTTAGCAGTGGAGTGAGGGCGGCGTTTTACTTTATTATAACTGGGCGCCACATAGTTTTCGACACCGCATTGACGTCAGACCGATCCCAATGAAAAACCATGAAATCACCTGGACTCCGGTCACCCTTGACTCGAAAATCTAACGCTACCAGAAATAACTAAAACGCAGTGCTTAAAAGGAATTACTTACAAGATGTGGTTTCGAATAAAATGAAAAAATATATATATATACTGTGCACAGAAATTATTTTCTTATGCAAAAAAAAAAAATAAAAGTTCAAATATTAATGATTGAATTTGTGAATAAAAAAAAAATAACTAAGATAAGTTCACTTACAAAAATTTACTCGAACTATTATTTAAAATATTTTACTAATTACTATTACTATTGAAGTAATTTTATTGTGCAATCGTGTACACGAGTGGCTCACAAATTTGGATACAATTTATATGCAAGCCTATTACTTGATTAACATCTACTTTGACAGGTTGTTCCTTAAAAAAAATTGAAAAGGCACAGAGAAAATATTTACTATTTGACAGGTCTTTACTACACACACTTCGTCGCAGAAAACGTCAGATTCTTGAAATTTGCATAAAACCGGCGAGTAACCAATGATAGGATTTGCACTTACCGATCGGCCCTGGTAAATATTGTCAAGCTTACCAAACCCGGTGTGTAGATAACGCCTCGACTAAGATTAACTGGAAGACTGAACTGAAATAATTCTTAGGTAGATTGTGTTACACACCACCTCTAATAAAAACCCTAAAATAATCGTTTATTTTAACTTTTGAGAAGATTACCAACGGAAAATAGAACCACAAACCTCTAAAGAGGGTCTTTTCAGATTTATTTCTCTTCCTTATTTGGAGTAGAAACTATCCCGGTAGAACTGATTGGATTCAATGAAAATTGTAGTGTGTTTGGTGCTGAAATTTAACGCAATGTAGCGACAGCACGCAAAGAACATAGTTGTACTTACATTATGGCGTCTATATCCTGCTGCGCAGAAATTAAATTTTCAAAGAAAAATAACGCCCTAGATCAGTAGAATTCTTCACACAATATATCTACGTATATCTTGAACTCAAACAAATAGAAAATTTCAACATGTCACTATTGACGACTGAATTCCAAAATCGGAAAATTCTTATTCAAAATAATTTTTACTATACTTTATTCGACAAATTTCACACCAATAATGGAGACTGATAACGCATATCGCACTCACACCCAATTTTTTTCCAGTAACATCCGGATATTCTATATTTCTGTCTCTTTCCAATGCATTCAGTTCCCATAGAAAATACGTTGGAAAGTCTAGGAGAAGAAACGGCAGCATCTTACCAATTGAGAACCCGCGAAAATATCAACACCCATCAAATACAGCTGACATCAGTGCCTTAACCTTGAAACCTTGATAGACAGTGTTAACAGGACTAACACAACACATTCGTAAAACCGGGAATAAGATATATAATTGGAACTATTTAAACTGAATAATAGTTGCTTGAAATCCTGTAAATCATCTATTTGCCACTGTATTGCTTCTCGCAGTCACTACTCTCGTAGCATTCGACCCGCTGGATCATCTAGTTTCAATGGCTCCAATGCAACAAACTAAATGGCATTGTCAATAAAAAACAAGAAATGACATGCACCAACCTCAACATAACCCCACTTTATATACATGTATATCAGCATACAATATGGGTTTGTTTACTTCTGAACAAGTGTTAGGCGGATTTCAAGTCGTAATCAGCGGAAGGATAGCTAGGAACGATAATACTTTCGAAGAAAATCCTTAAGAAACAAAGCGAAGTAACTATGTGGACCGCAGGAAAGTATAAGTGATGTCTCAATTTCAGGTTGAAATTGTGGCAATATGAAAGCGGACTTCTATAAGCAACTTAACTGAACAAAGGTAAGAATATTTATTAGAATTGTTCATATTTTGTCAATAAAAATAAATAATCAAATACATGGGAAATAGTACTTATGTTTAAATTATTACACCCAGCAACAAACTAACCCTTAATAACCATTATGTGCATTAACTACCCCTATATACATCAAAAACAAATGTTTTGAAATAAACAGTACACCTTCCGGTCAATTGAATCGAAAAATGTATTTATGTTCAGTTTTATCTAACTTACAAAACCTAAAACCTCTATACATGGCATCCTATCGTGAGGAACTATTGGAATATTTCAGAGACTAGCCTCAATTAAAATTCGAAAATGTCGATATTTGTATTGTCGAATACGGCCGACTCAAATAACAGAATAGCAACCGCATACACATCCGGTTATATCGGAAGTTGAAGGCGACTTTGTCATGTTAAATGGAACACCCTATATGTTATTACATGTTTGGATTCTACGTAAGAGGTCAGCCGTTTTTTAACATCAAAACTGGCATTTTAGGGTTAAATAATAATCACATTTTTTTCCTTATAAGGATGTCTTTGTTAAATATTTTGCACGGGTTTTCCTATAAAGAAGGTATCTTTTTTTCTATTCCATAAGATATTTTCAGATTTATTCATACCGGGTGGTCAAAAAGTATACTGAAAACGATGTTAAAAAAACAGTTGAAAGTCAATTTTTTCAACTAAAACAGATATATTTTTATAATATTATCTTACTTACCATTAAAAATGAGAGCAAGTTTGTAATAGGTTGTCGATTCCAAAAATGCATAGTTTTCGAAATATCCGCAATGTAAGAATTGTCTGCAGTACGGTTGACTATTCTCGTATATTACCTTGGCATAACAAAAAGGTGCCATCAACTTTCGTTATGACCGGATGTGTTATGCGATTGCTATTATGTTATTTGAGTAGGCCGTATTCGACAATACGCAGATACCGAAATTTTCGAAATTCAATTCAGGTCGTCTCTGAATAATCTAATGGGTCGTCACCATAGGACACCCTGTATATATATGTATATTTTTTAAAGGTCTAATCTTTGACAACAGTATCTTTCGAAATGAGAGATAATTAATGTCTATTTTTGCGCGTAGCGCCCTGTCATTTCAGCAGCAGAGGTGAAGCCATCTAAAGGTTATAAAGAAGTACCACTTCAAAATAAAGTGAACATATTGGTGTCAGCATAATGGCGCACCACCACATTGACTTGACCAAAATTTCGTCGTTTAGTGAAGCACTTTTGTGCAAAATTCCAAACATTTTGAATATTTGTAGATGGCTCTCAGACAAAGCGAAGGTCGCAAGTCCAGCCAAATTTCGTCTGTTATAGCTGAGTACTTTCTGCAAGAACTGCTGTCTCTTTCACTTTTGTCAAAAGACTTTTGTCATCCGTGAAAAGCAAGAAGTTTGGGTTTTGTCAACAAAGACTTTTGTCACTTGTAAAACACAGAGGTCTGACTTTTGTGAAAACAACATATATCCAAACACCATGCTATATGGCTACTTTGTCATACTGATGAGAACAAGAAGTTTGAAAGGAGGGAAATCGCAATGTCCAACTGTTCCTAAGGTACAATGTTTCAGATCAATTCCGAATCGTTTTCCTATTAATTCTTCCTTGAGGACCCAAGTCATTAGAGCGGACAATTTTGCATTTCTTTCTTATTCATTTCACCTCTTCAGTTGTGGAGATGCCACAAGACTGCTTGTATTACTTTTATTCGGAAGGAAAATTGCTATTCGACAAGGTCGAAAGTCGTGAAACTTGACCAAAATTTTGTCGTTTAGTGAAGCACTTTTGTGCAAAATTCGAAACATTTTGAATAATAATTGTAATTACTTTAATATTAATAAGATATAAGTAATACATACTCTTACAATCGTTTATTTAATAAAAGTTGTTTATTTTTGTACCAGTGTGTTTTTTGGGTTGAATTTTTGTAGACATAAATGGCTAAATTTATTTACCATTCACTGAATGCTAAGTTATTATTTACTTACCGACGTTAGTAATCAGTAAATAAAATCTACCGACGTTAAAACAGATTTGGTAAACAAGGAAAAACATCAAGTCGTACAAAACATATTTTGAAAGACAATTCAATATTATACATATGATAGAAAAACTGGATGGTCTATTTGAAACAAGGACGATAATCGCGGTTTTAATAAATACATATTAGAACAAACAAATAGGAAAACACAATATTTTGTCCATTATTTGAAACATAAAGCAGTTTTGATATTTTAAGCATGTCATTAAAATAGATGGAAAACTAGGATCTCCTCTTTTTCGAAGAACCCTGTATATTTGAATATATTTTTAAAACATGGCTTTAATGCACTTGTACTCGTATAATGTGTGTATTCAGCCACAAACGGAAAACTAGCTGCATAAAAATAAAATATAACAAGCCTGTTAATTTGATTGCCTAAACATAATAGAATAAGAAATACCTACTTCACGAATATGAAAACAACTTTCTCTAAATTATAAATAAACAAAAACTTCAAAAAAGTACGCATGTGTGCATGCGCTTAAGTTGATCAAATGTTCCCGGAACCGCTCTTTCGGCCTCTTATTTTGTCCGGATAATCAGTGACGCTTTGGATTTTCCATGTGAGACCGTTCCTACGTTTAGAGTTCCCGTGAAATGCGCACAATTACGTAAGTTAATTGAAAAACTTTAGAAACTCAAAAAATATAAAAAGAAACTTTACGGATAATATTATCCCCTAAAAGAGTACTTAATAATTAACTTAACGTAAGTTAGAGTAAAATATGGTGTTTTGTGTATAGCCGTTAAATAATTAAAGTTCAAAATAAGTGTAAAGTTTTGAAGTCCTAGAAAATAATATGTGGTTGTAGAAGAATGGATAAGCTATTGCAACACTAGAAAGGTAAGCTTTTAGCTATAGTTACTCTAGGCCTTTTTATTTTAAATGACGTGTTTTAGTCCCATTAGCGAGAAAAATTTAAGAACTTTAACAATATTCGACGATAGGACTTAGCATGTATGTATAAAATAAGTCTCTCAATAAAAATATACAGTGTGAACTGAGCAATCACGTATAGATTATTTAAGTCTAATAAATCAAAAATCTCAATAGTTTTCGATAAATCAATCTTCAACTACAATTGCGGTTGTGCATGACAGCAATGAGGTAGAAGTACATAAAAACTATTGAGAAATAAATGTTGTACAGGGTGAAAAAAAACAAAAATAATAAATACCTATCGAAATATTACAGTGGTCACAATTTAGAACTCAGACTTGATATATATACAGGGTTCCTCATAATAGACTGCCCATTTTAATATTCGAATAAAAATTTTTTTAGTTAACAAAACAAACTTTTTATTTTACTAAATTACATCTAACTCTTTGGGATTTATAACAACTTATAAATATTTGCCTCATTTAATTCTAGCTTCTAAAAATCACGTCTTCTAAATGACCACCACCAACTTCAACACATTTTTCAATATTAGATAAAAAGTGGTTCATTACACGGCGTCTATTTCTTCAACTTCTTCACGAATTTTGACTTTCAGTTCCTTGATTGTACCTTGACGACTCAACGCAAACACATTAGCTTTTAAATATCCTTACAGGAAAAAATCGGGTGCCTGCTACGCTACTGCGAACCTTTTGTAATTTGGGTGCGCAGCAGCAAGCAAAACAAAAATTCACGGGTGGCAAAACTAAAAGAAAATTTATTTCCTGATCCTTCCTAAATCAGAGATGGCATTATCTCCTTATATTATCATCGATCCTTTTACTTAATGGCCTAGCTCAATCAGAGATTGGGAGTGGAACAAAACTGCCTGGACGCCAC
This sequence comes from Apoderus coryli, assembly GCA_911728435.2. Lineage (NCBI taxonomy): Eukaryota > Metazoa > Arthropoda > Insecta > Coleoptera > Attelabidae > Apoderus > Apoderus coryli. Next base: position 7,097,848 of record OU452206.1, on the reverse strand, counting down.
CCGTTTCAAAAATGCCCCTGTATAAAAGGATCGATCGATAGTACTATAAAGAAAACGGGAACTCACTAAGAGGGAAAGTAAATAACACCGTATCCAAAATGATCCCGAATCAGAAATTTATTAATAGAAATTTTAAAGTAATTAAATTGAACAATGTGTAAATATAACCTATAAACAATGTGTAAATAAATATAACCTATAATTTTTAGTAGTAAATATAAACCCTATAATAAATCTTTGTAAATATATAACCTATGATAATGCTTCTGTAAATATATAATCTATAATAATAATTCTTTGTAAATAAATATATAACCTATAATATTGCCTTGTAAATATATAAATCTATAATAATAATTTGTAAATATATTATAAACCTTATAGCCGACAAACTCAATTGTACTCTACAATTAATTAAACATAATATCAACAATACACTTTCAAATTTTTAAATTCTTATACTTGGATATGTGTGCGCATGCGTCGTAATCTCTAGCGGAGCTTATGCACTCCCTACTATGTGGGCCATCAATTAAGAAGTGCCGATAAATATTAAACTGACAGTTAATCGATTGGTGAGATTAAAAGTGAGGTTATGAAATTATAAAACCAAATTTGGTAATTAAAAAAAAAACTAATATTGAGTCCAAGAGAGGATGGCGGATTTATTGGAAATGGTTATCTGTATCTGTGCCGCCTTAAACATGCGCACAGTACTATTTAAATGTATAAAAATCGTGACGCAATTAATCCATATAGTTAGCGCGTATTTTAAACAATTAACATTTACTCAACGTGGTACTGTTACCTAGGTATGATCATACAAGGCTCACATCAATATACACAACATAACATATAAACAAATTCCTGAAAGGTAAGTAATACTCCTCTACTAAAAGAAATACCCAATATATAATAATAATATTAAAACAATAAATCAAAGCTTATCCACCGTACAGCGGTTCTAGTGATACGCTTGTGTGTTCACAAACAAAGAGAAAATAATATGAAAAGCCACCACGGCCAAGTTTAAAGTTATCTCACTAAGTGAACTATTTCAGGTCACTGACAAAAAAAAACAACTGTGAAGTTACAGGATAAAGTACTAACGTTACTGGTAATATATATGCATTGATTCATAAACAATTACAGCAAAGTGACACTGCATGATGAATGCTGTACCTACTTCACTAAAATACCTGGTTTAAGTTTGATGAAGTTCTACTCGAGTTGGGTACTCACACGCCGCTTGGACGAAGATCGTGTCCAGTCTGTCTTGCACGACACCAACCTTGGATGACCTAACAATGCCAGGACCCGGCTCCGATGAATTTGACTGCCTGCACTGTATCAGACACGTGCTGAAATTCGCTTCTACCGACAGTAGCAACTGGGTAATCCTTCGCACAACTCGTGCCCCTGACTCAGGGTCTGACAAACGCTTCAGCCGCTCCGCGGTGATGCTGAGGGTGGCTTTTGAGGCCTAATCGAAAACACTATTATAATAGCCTCATCCGAAATGGTAAGTAATTGAAATTGTTGCACAGAAAATATACTTATTTTGCCTGATTATAGTAAGTGACACTCACCTAAGATGGTAGATGGCCTCGTGGTGTTTAGGTTAGGAGGGTATATTTGTAAAGCACGTAATTAATATAAATTCAACTTTCAATCCAGCGCTCCGCTGAGGCAAACAACTCTCTTGAGTTACAAAACTACAATTTGCTGCCCTTATTTGTTGAAAATATTATACTTCACGAAAATTGGGTGGATTATTACTTCATACACCTTTCAGGTAGGACCCTCCGAAACCAAAATGAACGAGTACCGTCTTAAGTGTCAAAATCTTGCACCGTCAGCCTGCCCCCACGTCAGATTAGGGCTGGGTGATAATGAACGTCTTCCGTGTTCCTTTTCCCATAAACACAATCACAACATCCCCGTGTCTGCGAACCATAATTATTCCTCCGAACCGGTAATTACACCGCTCATCGAACGATCTCAAAATGAGTAATTGAATAAATCGGACACGAATCTACGACCAGCCGAAGACCAAAACAACAACAGTAGGCCCCAAAATCAGAAACGGAATAGTCCAAATGTTCCAATACATCCCTCAATTGTCAGCTGTCTTTCAACATATCAGATTATTTATTGCAACTAACCCCAATTAATAACAACAATTATTATTATTGTAAACAAAGCAGAAATTTTAATATTTAATGGTATTTTAAAGAAATAGGTAATGAAAATATATTTATATTTCAGTGAATGCATTGGATGAGCAAATTCATAGTCCAGGCCAGCTATTATACAGGCACTATGTAACGATGTAAACAGTGGTCAACCGTAAGAAGGTACGCTCCATCAATTTCACAACCAAGTTTCACCCTGAATGAAATGTTCGTGCTATTAACCGATTCTTTTTTTCCATTTCTTTTAGGTGCCAACTTGTTGGATCCATGATCATCCCCAAAGCTGTAACGCTCAGAGCTTGTTTGGTACTGTTGTGAGACAGCGGTTGGTATTGCGTGTCATCGCATTTATCTGGATGCTTTTTAAATAAAATTAAGTAGTACAATAGTAGCGAAATTATTCGTTCATGATTACTTTAAGGTATGTTACGATTTTATAAATAAATATTCATCATATGCATTGAAGATCTCTCATTCCGCCAGTTTAAACAGTTATATTCTGTGGATGCCTTTAGCCCGTAACAACTCCCCTCTACCCTCAACAGAAAAGTTTCTTAGAAACTTTTTTTCTCTATGTATCTTCTAAGCGCTTAATCATCCTGTTCGGGTTCGTCATCCGGAGGATGAGCCTTCAAATCCTTCGCATGCCATGAACCGATACTATTTCCCCTAGAATCGACGAGTTCATAAGTCCACGGTGATAACACCTTATGTACCAAGTAGGGACCAACGAACTTATTTGCAAGTTTGGCGGTAAATTTCTTTGCCGCGTCCGAGAGAACATAATTTTTCTTCCACACTTGTTGTCCTCTATTGAATCTCTCATCTCTATGACGAAGATTATAATTCTTTTTACTTCTGTCATAAGCATGTTTAAGACGTTTCTGTATGTCAACATATATTTTTCTCAACTCAGTGGATCTTACTTCCGGTTCGACATCATCGCCAATTCCATCCAAGGCATTTTCTCCTTTTCCAGAGATCCGAACTTCACGACCAAAATTTAAGAGATTCGGTGTACAACCCGTGACCTCATGTTTAGCTGATCTTATTGCGAATGCAACCTTTGCTAGGTACTTTTCCCAATCTCTATGATTTTCCGACACGTATGCAGATAGCATAGTTTTTACTACACGATGTACTCGTTCTACAGGGTTAGCACGAGGGTTATAAGCTGCTGAATATTTAATCTCGACGTCATACTGCTTCATGGTGTTTTTAAACAAATGACAAGTAAACTGTGGGCCGTTATCCGCTATCAATCTTTCAGGCGCTCCGTAAACCAAAAACACATGATCCTCTAACCATTTTACAACCCCAGGAGCAGTTGCTTTTCTCAAAGGAAACAGTAACACAAATTTCGTGAAACAGTCACAAACCGATAAAATATATGAAAATCCAGACCTTGAGCGAGGTAGCGGTCCAACTAAATCCACACTAATCAATTGCCAAGGCCTAGAGGCTGTTGGTTGACTACTCAACATAAATCCTATGGGTTTCTTTTGCTCGGGTTTCGTGCGAAGACAAGTTACACATCTTGCAATATATCTTGCTACGTCGCATCTAAGTTTCGGCCAATAGTACGTCCTGAGGATTCGGTCCACCGTTTTCGCCACACCAGCATGTCCACAAGTTGGCGGATCATGACTCTGTCTTATTATCTCCGTCCTCTTCCTTCGAGGCACGACCATAAGCCATTCCGTTCGCGCTCCTAACAATTCTCCGTGCGAAAATCTACTCCGCTTATAAAGGTGGTTCTGATGTACTCGCCAAAGTGGATAATTTTGGGGTTTCCGTAAAACCTTCTGACACATCTCACTATACCATCGGTCTCCGTCCCCGGCATCCTGAACATCCGCTTCTTGATCTCCATCTTCATCATTGGTAACGGCATCCACCGCAGGAACTGCGCGCGATAACGCATCCGGTACCACATGTTCTGTGCCTTTCCTATGTATAATGTCGAAATTATACTGGCTCAACCGCAACGTCCATCTAGATATTCGCCCGACAGGATCCTTTATATTATATAACCATTTTAAGCTATAGTGATCTGTAATGACAGTAAATTTTGTTCCTTCCAAATAGGGTCTCAACTTTTCTATGGCAAAAAGGACCGCAAGACATTCCTTCTCGGTCGTACTATATTTCCGTTCATTTTTAGTCAGAGATCTACTCAAATAACAGATAACGCGCTCTTCCTCATCTTGAACTTGAGTCAACACCGCTCCCAAACCGTAATCCGATGCGTCCGTTTGCACTACAAATGGCAACTCAAAATTGGGACAACTTAGCACTGGTGCGCTTATTAAATGTTCTTTGATGGTATTAAATGCAGTTTCACAACTTTCGCTCCATTCAAATTTCTGATTTTTACGTGTTAGTGCCGTTAGAGGCGATACTACCGTAGAGAAGTTTGGTATAAAACGTCTATACCAGGAAGCTAATCCAACTAATCGTCGAATCTCCTGAACTTTCTTGGGTACTGGGAATCTGACAATAGACTCGACTTTCCCTGGGTCAACCATCAATCCCGCAGCATTCACCACATAACCTAAATACTTTAATTCGTTCTTACAAAATATGCATTTCTCTCTATTCAGTGTTAGGCCAGCATTCTTGATTCGCTGTGTTACCTTGCGAAGAGTGTCCAAATGTTGCTGAAAGGTTGGGGTACAAATAATAACGTCGTCCAAATACACAAAGACGTACTTGTTAAGATCCTCACCTATAACTCTGTCTATCAATCTTTGCCATACCGCAGGAGCACTATGTAGGCCAAAAGGCATACGTTTAAATTGATATAAGCCTCTGTTAGGGACGGTGAAGGCCGTTAAATGTCGACTTTCCTTGCTGACCGGTATCTGATGATAAGCACTCTTCAAATCGAGGGTAGTCAAAAATTTACCATCTCTCAGCTTATCCAGGATTGCACTCACATACGGAATCGGGTAAGCGTCCGGCTCACTCACTGCATTTAGCTTCTTGTAATTAACACAAAATCTCCAGCTTGTGTCATTCTTTTTCACCATTACTATAGGCGATGACCAGGCGGAAGTAGACGGTTCCACAATATCATTCTTCAGCATCTTATCGAGTTCCTCATTTACATGTTTTTGCAGGGCAGGTGAAATCGGGTAATACCGCTGTTTAATTGGAGGCGAGTCTGTTTTAATAGTTAGCTCGACTAGGTTAGTGCAACCCAATCGGTCTCCCATATCCCTAAAAGTGTCTTCGATAACGCCATCCAGCTCTTTACGCTGTGCTTCCGATAACGATTCATATGAGTTTACTGCGCAAATCTCCATATCTGTATCATCCTGCCTAAACTTCCATTCGCCAGCATACAAATCCGGAATAATGTCCATTTGTCTCCAGAAATCTATACCCAAAATTAGCTTATGTTTCAAAGATGGCACCACCAAAACACGAATTACCCTCAGTTTACCCTGTAGGAGAATTGGCAGGTAACACACTCCCAGAGCCTGACAGGTCTCTCCATTGGCTACTGTGCAAACCTGACGTTCGCCCTTATTCAAGTGACACAATCCGCTCAGCATTTCCCAACCGGGTCCTCCCAAAACGGTTCGAGACGCTCCACTATCCAACAAAGCCAAAAATTTTCTATTGTAGATAGATACTTCTAAATAGGGTCTGGTGTCGTTCTTCGCATGCGCCAAAATATATTCCAGAATCGGTCGTCCGTCATAATCAGGGTTATCAGTGATCGCCACGGAATTTCCACGCGGAGTCACAGGACGATCTACTGCGAGTCCGCTGGTCCTTTTTTTGAGCAGCCTGGACAGGCACCAACCGTTACACCTGGCCTTCCACATCCAAAACAAAACAGTTTTCTTCTCTCGCGACATTGTCTATATCTATGGCCATCTCTACCACAATTCCAACATTTCCTTGTTCCAGACTCGGCGTGAAAGGAACCCGAATCGTTATTCATCGATACGCTGGCTACTTCTTGACGTGGTCTTCGAAAATTCTGATTAGTGCTCGCTCTGTAAGCTAGGTCTGGCTCAACCAGATACCGAGGATTCGTCGGCGGCGGACAAAACGTCTGGGTATGCAGCTCCGTAGCTTCTATGGCTCTGCTCAGCGTTAAAAGACGATCAATGCTCTCTATGAACAGATGAACTGCCAGCTGCTTCTGTATGTAGGGCAATAAATTTCCTCGTATTATATCCACTCGTTCCTTTTCCAGTGGTTTCTGTGTAAGGCGTGAAAACATATTCTCCATCGTTGCAACATATGTCAGTACTCTCTCCTGAGCCCCCTGTGTTCGACGCAAAATCTCCTGACGAAGTGTATGCTCATAATTATACGGCTGAAAATCCAACCTCAGTTTTTCCAAAAGTCGATCCCAAGTCTCAAATCTGTGCATCCGAAACCAACACAACGCTTCACCCTCAAATAATTCTGGAGCAGAACGCAGTAACTGCTGTTTAGAAGCTCCTCTTGACACTCTGAGTTCTTCCAATCGTTCCATGAATGCGCTCACGCTACTGTTACCATCAAATCTAAAATTCCATCGAGCCACATCTATATTGTTCCGACTTCGTTCTTCCATGACGTAAGTAGGGTTCATCTGTCGGACCGGTGAATCATCCACATCCGGTATACGCCGATCAACATCGTTATAAGTTGAGTAAACAAGGTCACCCCTTGGCCCCCCTGATGGTGTGGTGTGATATCGCACTGACTGCCCATAATCTCTTGTATCAACTCGCGGCGCCCCGGGACACTCAAGATAAACTTGGCGCATCCGATCCATATGTCTCGTACTCGTTGGATTTATCTGCTCCCCAAACCTTAATGAGTATGCCTGAAGACTATCGAGGGGTGGCAATTGGACATTGCTCACTCCAACGTTCAGAGGTACACCGGAAACCCGTTCCTGATCAAAAACTGGCAACGCAGATGGCAAAGACGCCGTACGTCTGGGCTGTGAAGCCTCCACATTATCAAGCCGCAGCAAAGGAACACTCCTCACGCCTTCATTTCTTCGGTCACTACCCCGGGTAGTTCCATAAGCTCCGTTATCATCCTCTAACGTTATCAAATTGGGGACCGGTTCATCCAAAATTGAAACTTCAGCCTCCCGTTCTGTTCTCTGCTCCCACCGGACTGTCAGCCGTTGCTTCAACGCAATCACCCGCGCAGAGGACGTAAATTTCTCCCGCAGCTGAACGTCAGTTACCGCATGAATCCTGCTAATCCGCAATTCCACATGCAAAAGTCGACTCAGTATTCTCCTGTACTCGTTCTCCCTGTTCTCCTGATTAAATCCCTCTATCTCCAAGTTCAAACTAATCAATTTATCCGAACAAACAGTTAGCTCCTGATCTGCATCCAACTCCACTCCAACCGGTGCCAGCGTCTCTCCCTCTCTCTCCATACGAAATGCCTCCCTTAAAGCCGTGCGCTTCTCCTCCACTGTTCTCCCGACTGGTAATCCTCTTATACAAAGCTCATAATTCAGCTCATCACTCAAAAGTCTATTAATATCCATAATGGTGTTGGAAGTTAATTCCGCAAGAAACGATTAAAGTAAATTTTTAAATCAAAATAAATCAAATAACAACGTAAGTAATTCGAAATATATTTTATTTTATTCAATAAAACAATTTGTGTGCTTGCGCACACACCCCACCCCACGCAAGGGAAAAAAAATAATACCCACCACAACCAAGCTAAAGCTCGCACGCAAAACAATCGGGCTCTGGAACAACCACTCTATGAACAAGAAAATCCCACACAGGACCCCCAAACTGACAGACCTATATAAAGAAATATGTAACTCGTGTTACCAGGGAAGTGTGAGTCACCAAACACGGAATCAGAGTAATAATGTAGGTACTTTAAAAAAACTATTCGGTAAGTAAATGTTTCTATACAATCAATAACACTTATTATAATAATTCGAAAGAAAAAAAAATCAGGTAAGTACGCTTTCAATAATCGCCTCACTTATCCAAATACAGCACAAAAGCAACAGTTGAGTTTGTCAATCCAATTGTCTTTTAAGAAAAAAAAAAAATAAGAATAATAAAAAAAAATTCAGGGCTTTACTATAAATCAAGTGTATCTAACAAAACAGAAACTATAAAGTTCTCTGAAAATCGGCAAAAATACTACCTATACCACGATGGGCGCCAAAAACTTGCTACGCTACTGCGAACCTTTTGTAATTTGGGTGCGCAGCAGCAAGCAAAACAAAAATTCACGGGTGGCAAAACTAAAAGAAAATTTATTTCCTGATCCTTCCTAAATCAGAGATGGCATTATCTCCTTATATTATCATCGATCCTTTTACTTAATGGCCTAGCTCAATCAGAGATTGGGAGTGGAACAAAACTGCCTGGACGCCACCCGTTTCAAAAATGCCCCTGTATAAAAGGATCGATCGATAGTACTATAAAGAAAACGGGAACTCACTAAGAGGGAAAGTAAATAACACCGTATCCAAAATGATCCCGAATCAGAAATTTATTAATAGAAATTTTAAAGTAATTAAATTGAACAATGTGTAAATATAACCTATAAACAATGTGTAAATAAATATAACCTATAATTTTTAGTAGTAAATATAAACCCTATAATAAATCTTTGTAAATATATAACCTATGATAATGCTTCTGTAAATATATAATCTATAATAATAATTCTTTGTAAATAAATATATAACCTATAATATTGCCTTGTAAATATATAAATCTATAATAATAATTTGTAAATATATTATAAACCTTATAGCCGACAAACTCAATTGTACTCTACAATTAATTAAACATAATATCAACAATACACTTTCAAATTTTTAAATTCTTATACTTGGATATGTGTGCGCATGCGTCGTAATCTCTAGCGGAGCTTATGCACTCCCTACTATGTGGGCCATCAATTAAGAAGTGCCGATAAATATTAAACTGACAGTTAATCGATTGGTGAGATTAAAAGTGAGGTTATGAAATTATAAAACCAAATTTGGTAATTAAAAAAAAAACTAATATTGAGTCCAAGAGAGGATGGCGGATTTATTGGAAATGGTTATCTGTATCTGTGCCGCCTTAAACATGCGCACAGTACTATTTAAATGTATAAAAATCGTGACGCAATTAATCCATATAGTTAGCGCGTATTTTAAACAATTAACATTTACTCAACGTGGTACTGTTACCTAGGTATGATCATACAAGGCTCACATCAATATACACAACATAACATATAAACAAATTCCTGAAAGGTAAGTAATACTCCTCTACTAAAAGAAATACCCAATATATAATAATAATATTAAAACAATAAATCAAAGCTTATCCACCGTACAGCGGTTCTAGTGATACGCTTGTGTGTTCACAAACAAAGAGAAAATAATATGAAAAGCCACCACGGCCAAGTTTAAAGTTATCTCACTAAGTGAACTATTTCAGGTCACTGACAAAAAAAAACAACTGTGAAGTTACAGGATAAAGTACTAACGTTACTGGTAATATATATGCATTGATTCATAAACAATTACAGCAAAGTGACACTGCATGATGAATGCTGTACCTACTTCACTAAAATACCTGGTTTAAGTTTGATGAAGTTCTACTCGAGTTGGGTACTCACACGCCGCTTGGACGAAGATCGTGTCCAGTCTGTCTTGCACGACACCAACCTTGGATGACCTAACAATGCCAGGACCCGGCTCCGATGAATTTGACTGCCTGCACTGTATCAGACACGTGCTGAAATTCGCTTCTACCGACAGTAGCAACTGGGTAATCCTTCGCACAACTCGTGCCCCTGACTCAGGGTCTGACAAACGCTTCAGCCGCTCCGCGGTGATGCTGAGGGTGGCTTTTGAGGCCTAATCGAAAACACTATTATAATAGCCTCATCCGAAATGGTAAGTAATTGAAATTGTTGCACAGAAAATATACTTATTTTGCCTGATTATAGTAAGTGACACTCACCTAAGATGGTAGATGGCCTCGTGGTGTTTAGGTTAGGAGGGTATATTTGTAAAGCACGTAATTAATATAAATTCAACTTTCAATCCAGCGCTCCGCTGAGGCAAACAACTCTCTTGAGTTACAAAACTACAATTTGCTGCCCTTATTTGTTGAAAATATTATACTTCACGAAAATTGGGTGGATTATTACTTCATACACCTTTCAGGTAGGACCCTCCGAAACCAAAATGAACGAGTACCGTCTTAAGTGTCAAAATCTTGCACCGTCAGCCTGCCCCCACGTCAGATTAGGGCTGGGTGATAATGAACGTCTTCCGTGTTCCTTTTCCCATAAACACAATCACAACATCCCCGTGTCTGCGAACCATAATTATTCCTCCGAACCGGTAATTACACCGCTCATCGAACGATCTCAAAATGAGTAATTGAATAAATCGGACACGAATCTACGACCAGCCGAAGACCAAAACAACAACAGTAGGCCCCAAAATCAGAAACGGAATAGTCCAAATGTTCCAATACATCCCTCAATTGTCAGCTGTCTTTCAACATATCAGATTCTGGAATGAGAAATGTTTCTAGCATATTAACGTAGCGCAATAATACCAAATATCCTACTCCACACCACACAACAACTTTTGGATTATAGAGGTTCTGTGTAAAAATTTCACGAAGATTTTCATTTGACCAGTATCTAAAATTCTGTTTATTGGCCATGCCATTCAAATAAAAATTTGCTTCGTCGGTCATTAGGAGACTGTGAATTGCTGTTTGATGTGAATCCAAAAATGCTAACCTTGCTTCTTTATCTTGATTGTTAAGGTGCTGTGCCATTTGGTATTTATAGGGAAGAAATTTTAAATCCCTTTGAAGAATTCGATCTAAGATTTCCTTCGATATTCCTAGGATAAGGGTTTGTCGATTAGCCGACCTTTTAGGACTTCTCGGAAACGCAATTCTCGTTCAATATTTTCTGGTGTACGAACTGTTCTTCGACATACAGGGTTCTTCAAATTTTTTACAGAACCATTTTCAGGCCAATGACGAACCGATAACTTAAAACAGTTTTAGGATTTGGCGCGTGACCCCTATTGTTGTTATTAAACTGACGCTGGAATGCACGCCTAACTTCTTCTATCGAATTGCTTCTTATGTAATTTTCTACACAAAACACACGTTGTTGGCCTGAGTAATCCATGAAAGTTCAAACGGATGTTGAAATAATGTCTCTGAAAACTCTGAAACCGGTGGAGATATGCAAATGAAATTTAATGGGTTTTAAGAGGTAGTTATTGCGCATTTTTTGACTTGCAATTAAGAATTTTATGTTCATCAGTGGCGCGCAGACGGGCAATGATCTCAATTTTTTTAAAGAAAAAAAAAAGGTACGCCATTGGAATTTTTCAAATTAAAAATCATTTTGGAATTCTTCGTTCAATTTGTGATAAAAAATCTCTCTTGCTTTTTTATCGTAGGGGGCATTTGGGCAAAAAAATAAAACATCTCGCGGCGCCGCTAGTAGGCTACTGTCAACATTCGGTTCAATACGAATATTTCAACAAAATGTCAAATTAGCGTTTCTTTATTATTAGTGTTATTTTCTGTTATTGTTTTGGTTTAATGTTTATATTATTAGATAGTTCTTGATAATCTATTAAAGAAATGAAAAATACAAAGACCATGCCCTCTACGATAAAAAAGCAAGAGAGATTGTTTATCACAAATTGAACGAGGAAATGCAAAATGATTTTTTATTTGAAAAATTCCAATGGCGTACCATTTTTTTCTTTCAAAATATTGAGATCATTACCCGTATGCGCGCCACTGATGAACATAAAATTCTTAATTGCTTGCCACAAAATGCGCAATAACTACCTCTTCAAACTCACGAAATTTCATTTGCATATCTCCACCGGTTTCAGAGCATTCAATAAATCTTCAGTTTTTAAGAAAAACTTTAACACCTCTCAGAAAACGAAGCATTTGCGGACATATGTTTATATAGCAAACTGTCATTATTTTTTCATGCAGAAATACTCCCTGAAGTTTGTCGCACATATTTACTAACACCCTGTACATATTTTTAGAAAATTTTTCAATTTTTTGGTATGCCCAAACACATCTATAGGTGAGTTCTTTAGAAACATCTTCTATATGATTTTTTTTAATTGTTCGTGTTCGATTAATATATTATAGAGTTTGAGAGAAATAATACGCAGAGTGCATTTAAATTAAACAAGGTATAATCGATGAGTAGAACTTCTGGCGGAGAGTAATATTGCCACGTTTTACCACTTCACCAAAACAGTTTTTTAAATCTCGACCCACGTTTCTTTAACACTGATTTTAGTTATCTTCTGAGGATGCTAACAGGGTTAAGAAAACGCGCTTCGAGGTAAAAAAAAGCGTTTTGGTAAAGCGGTAAAACGTAGCATTCAATATTAAACCTTTATTCTTCTTTTGACCTACTTGGTCAATTTCGATATTTGATTTAAAACGTGATTTTTATGTAATAATACATCCAGTTTTAAATTGGTTCTTATGTTTTTACAAAATAATAAAAACATATTGGTTTTAAGTGAAGAATATACTGTATAAAGGATACTTTTAAAATTTACCGCTTTGACAGTCGAAGAAGTGTTACCTATTTAGTTAATTAAAATTGATATTTGAGCAAATATTGCAAACCAGGTATTGTACGGCTGCTTTACTTACAATAAATACTCAAAAAACATCGACAAAAATGTAACTTTGTATTCGCATCCGATGTAAGTCTTTCTAATTTTAGTTTAAAATGATATCAAAAACCTTGTAATGTCAATACCGACGGTAGCCGTCCATAGGCGCACCCTTTTAACTTTTCATAACAATACATGTCCTACGGTTTTTTAAAAATCCTTTATGTATTAACAATTGTATGTTCATTTGTCCGCTCCAACAGGGCGACATATAAACCTACGCTTTAGAAGTTTAGACATAGATGCAAGATATTATAAACTAACAACAAATTTTACTCACTTAGTCAGTGACATTTTCTATCGAACGTAAACATTTTGTAATATGTATATTCGTCACTTCATTATGTCCAGAGCTTAAGTGATGATAAATATTTAAAAGAAGACGCTGGTTTTGCACATATAAATATTGATGCTTAAACTTCCAACGTGTTCTGCTCGTGTCGTAGACTTGCCGTGTCTGATATATCAGACACGGCCAGTATACACTGTCACTGTATACAGTGACTGCAAAAAGTTTCATCCAGTTGAGATTTTATTAAAAATTATTATCTAATTTTATAGATCTTCTTTCATTTTATTAATCTAAGAAAAACTATTGAAGAGATCATGGTTGCAATATTCTGCTACCGTGTTTTACTGTCGGACACAAATTTTCTTGTTTAAATTCCACATTAAGTCTTCGCCATACTATATGATGTCTATCCGATTATATTTAGATTACTCTGAGAAAATATCACATTGCCAAAAATTATTTGTTTCATTCATATATTTATTTGGAAACTCTTTTTTTTTCGATTAATCATTAACCCAATACATTTTCTAGTCACTGTAGTTATTTTTATTACTGTCGGTATCATTTGGCAGGCATGATTTATTAGACGTCTTATATACGAGGGAAAAATATATCAAAAAACGCTGCATTCGATGCCCTTTTATAATGTAAAGAGGCATGGGAACGGATAGCCCCGGTAGAACCGTTAAATTTAGATATTTTAAATTAACTTTGGATAAACTTTACGATGACCTAATTTTTTTGTGTTCAGCAATAAATAACACACTTATTTGATGGAATATTGATAATAAGAAAGCGTCATGTTTTTAAACTTTCAGGCAGCGATAATCACAGTCGTTTAAAGAATCTTCCTAATTTAATAAAACAATATTAATTACCCCCAAAATACATATTTTTCCAACAACGCAAGTACCAAAAAATTTTATTTTGTTATATTTCTTCAAACATTTCTAGAATAGAATAGAAGTTTGTTTTTGTTTATTTATTAACTCTGCCGTTAGAAACTATTACACAGGCCAACACACATTTTGGTGCCTGCGATTTTTTAACTGTTCCTGAGTAATTTTTGGATGCAGAATGTAAAAAGGTTCTCAGATTTTGTCTATCAGATCTAGTTTTTGAGATTTTTTAAAAAATTGTGTATATAATTTACGTTATAACTGTTATAATATATAATATTACTATTGACAGTTAAAAAAAACAAAGACACATGGATTTAAGTATTTATTGCAAAAACTTAATTTACATAATTACATTAGTCACTAATCACATAAAAATTTTCTTTTATACGATTTTCTAGAATGGAGTTTACTAGGGCAGTCTCGCTGAAGGCTCCAGCAGTAGTCCGCCATCATGTGGCTATCCCATCGTCCTTGATAACGATCTTCCATAGTTTTAATATCCTGGTGGAATCTTTCCCCCTGTTCTTCACTACAATCACCTAAGTTTTCTGGAAAACGATCTAGGTGGCTGTGGAGGTAGTGAACTTTTATACTCATGTTACAGCCGAGAATATTAAAATTTGAAAGCATAGTTTCCACTAATTCTACGTAATTGTCTGCTTTATGATTGCCAAGAAAATTTTGTACTACTTGAACAAATGAACTCCAAGCGTTAGATTCAGTCTCGTTCATTGATGTGGTGAATTGTGGATCTTTAACAAGTTGCCTTATTTGAGGACCATCAAATATACCAGCTTTGAGTTTTTCCGTGCTAATGCCAGGAAATTTACGTGACAAATACCCAAAACAATTTCCATCTCGATTTAAGGCCTTCACAAATTGCTTCATTAGGCCTAGCTTGATATGCAAGGGCGGAAGTAAGATTTTTTCTCTTGAAACCAAAGGTTCGTTGATCACGTTTTGTATTCCTTGAATCATGACATCTCTTGAAGGCCAATTTTTGTTAACCCAGTGCTCATTTTTAGCTCTGCTGTCCCAAAGGCACAAAAAACAAGGATATTTTGTATAACCACTCTGCTGTCCAAGGAGGAAGTTAATCATTTTTAAATCAACACAAATTGACCACTGATGTTCTTCGTATTTAATTTTTCTCAAAACTAATGCTATTGTTTCATATTCTTCCTTCATGGTAGTAGAATGACCAATAGGAATTGAGCCATATTTGTTACCGTTATGTAAAAGAACACATTTTAAACTACGTTTTGAACTGTCAATAAAAAGGCGCCAATCATCTGGAGTGTATTCAGGCAAACCCATTTTTTCTAAGAGCCCTTTTATATTGTTACAGAATACCAAGTCATTTTCCTGAGTGAAAAAAGGCAGCAGATCCTTATCTCTTTTACGATAAAATGTAATATTAGTACCTCGACAAAGTAGATTTTTTTCTTTTAATCTGGATGCAAGTAATTCAGCGGATTCCTTTGAGAGATTCAGGTCTCTTATAAGATCGTTTAGTTCTTCTTGATTGAAACACTGCGGAGTTGCTAAATCTGCTTCAAAATCGCTGTCGTTTTCTGATTGAATTCTTTTAACTTCGTCAGACGTTGATGTTTCTGTATCATCTTCTGTCAGTTTGGGTAGACTGCTGAATGATGGAACGGGTATTTCTTCCGAATGCACTACAGGCCTTCTTGCAGAATCTAGATCAGGATATGTCCATTTGTGTCTATTGTTTCTATTTATGCCTTTAATATTAACGAGACAAAAATAGCAGTCGTCATGATGGTTCCGCGGTTCTCTCCAAACCATTGGTACACCAAACTTTAGGCACTTCCTCTTTCCAGTTGTCCACTGTCGCAAATGTTCAACACATGTTTTACATATGAAATGTGGGGCCCAAGATTTATCTTGATCTCCTAAATGAACGCCAAAATAGGCAAGATAAGCTCTTTTCACAAAGTCAGAAATCCTTTTTCTGCTCTCTTTCAAAGTGTATTCACCACACACATAACAAAAAACATCGGGATGATTTACACAGGTACGTCTGCCTGTGGATGCCATTGTTTCAGTTTAGTGTCTTGATACTACAAAACGACCAAAATTTACACAAAATGATAGCACAACTTTACTTGGGAAAACTCAGTAATATACTAAATCAAGTACAGCCAAGCAGGTATAGAAGGATTGGGTCATAGGCAATTACAGGTATAAAAGTAAGTAAGAGCATTGTATTGAGTAGTTCCTAGTATAGGAACATTGGGTCAGGGACAATTCCAGGTATCCATTTGGCTAATTAGATTCTGGGAAATTCCTATTTTGACGATTAAGTACATATTTATCTCTTTATTTGTTGTCCTTTATCAGAAAAAAATATATCATTTAACCTGTAACGTGTATCTCAAAAACTAGAGCTGATAGAAAAAATCTGGTGGCATTTTTGGAATCAGCACATTAAAAACATCTAAAATCAGATGTTAGATTTCTGGCACCAAATTTTTTTTTTCATTTTGTTGGCCTGTGTTATCCTTACTTAATCATTTCAAAGAGTCTGCAAAGATTCTTAGATGGCTTTAAAGGACTAGGCTGAAATCAACGCATGTGAATATTCTTTAGAGCGTATACAATAGATATTTTTTCATTGCATTTAGAGAGAATATACAAAATGTTTCAGCAAAATGCTATTCAGAACAAACACACTTTATTGGGACACATCTTGTATAACTTTAGTAAACATATTTGCTCTAACTAAATGTATTTTATTTGTTGTATTTTTCACAATAAAAAATGCGATCAATTCTAAAGAAATCGCTTGAACATTTGCGACATCGCCTTCATGTAAAATTGTCTATTGAAAAATAATTTAGAACAAGTTTTCAACTTGAACGCATTTGAAGTGGATATAGGTATATATAGTTGACATTATTTGAACGAAGGTGTTTCAGTCAGTTTACAAGCAAGCTGCGATATAAAACAAAATCAATGTTTGGAAAAATATACGAGTATACATGGTACGGAATAACAATGAAAACCCTGAACAATATTTTCTGAGCTTCAACTTCAACAACAACCTAGTTTAGAAGCTGAAAATAAACACCCTTTAGTTGCAATATTTATAGTAGTGTTGCATTATATACTCATATTTTGTGTGGTTATCTTAACCCATTAAAGCCCATTGGCACATAAATGTGCCAGCGTTATTTTCTTTTATTTTTTCAAAACTCCCCAAACTGAGCTGTTCTAGATACATACTGAACTGTTCCTTGCGTTGTTATTTACAGGTCATAATTTTTTTTTAGATTTTACAGTGCTTGATTTTTGAGAAATTAATGAAAACCTAACCCACTCTGAAGCATCTTACTACACCTGTCTGCACTGATGTAAATATACATATTTTTCTACTTTTAATTACTTTACTAGTTGTTACATTTTTCATTTTTTTATTGATAAATATTCATTGTAACGATATTCAACAAAACCATAATTTTTTTTATAACATAAATTTTATTATGAAGGAAAAAAAACCATTGGCACATAAACGTGCCAGTGGGCAGACATGATGTCAATTTCAAAGATATGCATACGCAGTTGGCCTTGTTCTATTTTTAGTATTTGAACTGTCAAACACGCACCAATAGGTATTTATTACGTTCAGTACGCAATTTAGAAATTATTACTGGTACTTTACGGAAAAATAGAGTTTCAAAAGAATCAAATATGTCTGAGTATAATTTGTTGCTAAAACAAGGCGAGGAACAATGGAACTCAAAACCGGTGGAAAGTTAGTACTTGTGCGGGGGTATGATAATTCCATTGTATCTGTATTATCAAACTGCTGTAATCATATGCTTCCTTTGAAAAATGTAGAGATATTCTATAACTAAAAAAAGTAAAATTCATATTCAAATGCCGCTTATAACAGAAATATGGGAGGCGTCGATTTTGAATGATCAGGTCTGTCTAGCTATGGAATTTCAATAAGGACTAAACAGTAGTGGTGGTCTTTCTTCAGTTGTTCAATTGATCAACCTAATCTACAAGTTTGGCTATTATGGAGAAGGTGTGAAAACAATAATATGCCGCTACTCGAATTCAGACGGCAACTTATTGCTTTATATTTATGGGCACCCTTCAATGAAACCAGGGCCATCATCAAGCGCATTATCACCAATTGTCAATTAGTTACGTTTGAATGAACAAAATCACTTGATAGTCCAAAGTAGTGAAAAAGGTCTGTCTAAGCCTAGACATTATTTAAAATAAATAATATTTTAATTTATAATTAGCTAAAAATTATGCTACGACGCCTATGATTAAATATTCATAAACTTCCTGCATTCATGATAATAGTTTGTATCTTACATTCCCGCACAGGGAAATTATAGTGAACGCGCTAAAAAAAATTTTCAGATAAAGACGGATATAACCATTTTGAAGTTCCCTGAGTCGATTAAGACCATTTCCAGATGGAAGTCTGTCTGTCTGTGTGAATGTGTGTCTGTATGTATTCTACCACGATAGCGTCCAAACGCTTTAACCAATTGAGCTAAATTTTGGTATAAGAGTTTGGAGCAGTCCTATGAAGCCATTAGATTTTGGTTGAAATCCCTTTAAGCCCTGTGATAGACGTGGACACAACCGCTAAAGTTTCATATATCAGTAGGGGTCGATGATATATCATTTTAAATTATTTTTTGTCTGCCCTTATAATTCTCGAGAAAATAGCGTTTAAAATGTCACCAGTCAGTTAGTTGGAACGTATAACATATAAAATACAATATTTATTACCAGGTTGTTGTTGGGTCATTGGTAGGACGTTCGCTTCGCATGTGGAAGCGTTCGAGTCCTAGCTCTGGCAATACTTTTTTTTTCTAATTTTTCAATCAAGTAGTTAGTTTGTTACATTAGTTTATTGGAAATAATGAAAATAATACAATTATTAGAACAATAATAATTTTTAAAATTCTGTTTCGTTACGCAGGATATATATTTTTGATTATATTATAACTTGCTGCGAAAGTTTTGGGGTGACACAACCGATTTTTTTTACTTAAATAGCATTTTTTAAACGTTCTGGAGTTTTACCTTCGTTCACACTTTTCCTTAGGTTTTATTTTTAAACATATTAATTTCTATTGGATATTTATACCTACATAATAACGTAAATTAAATCAATAGTAATTTTAGCTGTTTTCAGCATTATTTTGTATATAAATAGTTGAAATTTTTTTAATTAAATCAGATTCTATCAAACATTGTATCTCAATTTAAATCGTCGTAAAAACCACCACTCTTGCACAAGTCACCTTTATGCCTAGTAGGGGAGTGCGACTGCTCTTCCTAACAATGGTTCCTAACTAAAAAACAACCACTGTTGTACAAGTCACTTTTATGCCTAGTAGGGGCGTGAGACTGCTCTTCCTAACAATGGTTCCTAACTAAAAAAACAACACTGTTGCACAAGTAACCTTTATGCCTAGTAGGGGAGCGAGACTTCTCTTCCTAACAGTGTTTCTTAACCAAGAATAGTACCAGTGATGTGTATTAATAATATTGTCGCAGATACTGTCGCACTGTAGAAACTATTCCCGCTGCTCTCAGCCATCCAAGCGAGAGCAAAGTAATCTTCGGAGAGCATAAAACTAATCACCCTTCGAACATTGGTCCTTCGAGCCAGAATTAATTTCTCGGAACATACAATTCCTTGATAGTTGGATCTCGACACACATCCTTCGGTCCACCAGCGTCCAAGGAGCCACTAGCAAACAGCCTTCGGTCCACCAGCGTCCAAGGAGCCACTAACAAACAACCTTCGGTTCACCAGCGTCCAGAAGCAGATACTGTCGCACTGTACTTACTATCCTGACAAATCATTCCCGCTGCTCTCAGCCATGCAAGCGAGAGCAAAGTAATCTTCGGAGGGCATAAAATTAATGACCCTTCGAACACACTCACTCCATACCGCCGTATGGTTAGTGAATGAGAACACCCAGACCCCAGTAGACACAAATACATGATGATCACTTTCTTCTGCATCCTGCTTGCTAAGTTTTCTGCAATATAATGGCATGCACGCGCGCGTTAGGACAACAGAGTATCGTGGGCACATCCTACGAAGGTCATAGGGGAGATCCTGATACTTTGTCAGACTTTAGATCTCGTTAACAATAACTCAATGGCAATTTTAGAAGCGTCTCTGGCGCGGAATAGCAAAACCTACATTGAATCGTAGGAGTTCAAGATCCATAATGCGCGGCATGGTAAGGCATTAAGTACTCTATCCTTACAAGCACTAATGAAATCATCTGTCTCTAACTTTAGCCCTGTCTCCTTATTTTGGATATGTTTTATATTATAACAGCTGCTTCAAAGTTTCTCATAATCGTCTGTATCTCAATTGTTTTTCCGGAATAGTATTTTACCTTTCCCTTTTAAATTTTTTTAATTCTATAATTTGTCAATCCCAATACACAAAAAAATTCTTTCTATTCATGCTGCACTTGGATGATCAAATATAAATTTTGATGGAAGTTGCGGTAGACTATCGCGCTCGCTAGATTCGCCAAACCTTTCAATTTTGCTGACTCCACAGCTACACGACGCGTAGCTAATACCGTTGATTGAATTCAGTCACCGATAATACCTCGTACATTAGATGCTTTATGATGTTCCACAATTTTGGATCACTTTGCCTCGTTTCAAATGAGTTTACATTTCAAAGCACTCAACGTGTAAACTTCTATCGCTACACGACGAGATTGTAATTTTCACTACCAAAACCAGAATTTATTTATTTAATTGTAACAATGAAAAGCCATAGAAAAACTTTGTTACACATGTTATCCCAGAATATGTAAGCAATCTCTCAGATTCAAATAGACTTCCAAAAAATAATAACTTTTAAATAGCAAGAAGTCCGAAGTTGCTCATTTTTAGTTTATTTTAAGTAATAAGTTTTTAATTAAGTTAAGGTTTATACCAGGTGATTCAGGAGGAAATGTCAATATTTTACATTATATGGAAAAATTTGGAAGATCAGAACTAAAAAGTTTTTAACAAAATAAAACTAACGTCAAATTATCATAGTTTGTTACAAAATGTTGACTTGCCGTACAAGCATTTCTTGTTATTTACAATGATTTAATATTTAAAGAACGATTGTTAAGTCAATTGAAACTTATAACAGATCTCATTTATACATAAAACAACAAAACTCCTCACCATTCATTAAGTATACGTAATAATACCAAATCATGAACATTGATGATTGATCTTCAATTGAATTTTGTTTAACCCCGTATTTCTGTAGCGGCTGAGAATAAACCCATGTTTATAGGAATTTTTATGTATGTTTTGGGTCCCTGAATGCGTACCTAAAATATTGAAATATCCTCCTGAATCACCCTGTATAATAATCAACAATATCATCCATCTTAAAAACACGGAATATGCTTACACGGTCGTCCGAAATCAAGACTCTGGGACAACATGAGATGCTGGCTGAGAATCGGCGGTATTTACAAAGGGTTTTGGTAAAAGACAGCATTTCATCTAAAATCTCATGAAGCGCATTTCTATCTCTGTAGCTATGCGTAATAAGCAGAATTATCGCTTCTGAGGCACCGAAAAGCCGCGTACAACCGACGAACACCCATAACACCCACTCAAAATTACGGCATGGTGTGCTGTTTACGCTGGAGGCGTGATCGCTCCTTACATTTTCTAAAACGCCGAGATCCAAACGACTACTGTGGACGGCGATCGCTACAGAGTCATGGTCAACGACTTTGTCCTTCTTCAGTTGGATGAATTGGAATTAGACAACATGTGTTGCTCGACCCATAAAATTGCCCTATATGAAACAATTGTCTCGAGTCTATTTCAACAAGCTTCAGATTCTTGCTGGGCTCAAAGAGAATATAATTCAAAAATGTGCGAACCTATCGCCGGAAGTTCAAAATCGAATGGTCATTAATTCTGACGGCGACGCGGCGGCCACTTGGCCAATAGCATTTTCTCGAATTATACGAATACACACAATTATTCAAAAGCAAAGTTTTTGATTCATAAAAAAATTGATTTTGAACGTGTGTCTGAGTTCACCGTTTTGAACATAATTAAAAATGTTAAAACAAAAGCTGTGGGTGCTGATGGCATAAACATAGATACAATAAGATTATGTGTTCCTTTTCTACTGCCATTTATAACCCATATAATGAATTATAGTCAAATAAAATTACAGTTTCCAAAGTGTTGAAAACTGGCTAAAGCCCTTCCATTTTCGAAAACTTCATATCCCACAAACTTTAAAAGTATAAGGCCAATTAGTATTCTCCCAACATTCTCCAAAATATTGGAGAAAGTAATTGGGACACAACTTAGGAAATATATTGATAATAACTCCATACTACCTCTAACACAGTCTGGATTTAGGCCGGGATATGATTGTGTCTCTGCTCTTACAAATATAACTGATGATATCTTCAAGGCAATAGATAACAAAAAGTTCACTGTACTAGCGCTTTTGGATTTCTCCAAAGCGTTTGATACCCTGAGTCATGAGCTTCTTACATCTATACTGCATTATATTGGGCTAACCACAAGTACAACTAAATTGTTTGTGAATTATCTTGCAGACCGAGAACAAGCTGTTGCTTACAAGGGGGCACATTCTTGTTTTCTTGTTCTAAAGAGGGGGGTTCCTCAGGGATCAATCCTTGGGCCGTTACTATTCAGCATATATACATCCAACGCACCCAGTGTAATTTCTCATTGCCAACAGCACTACTTTGCCGACGATGCTCCACTCTATTTGTCGTTTCCCTTGAAAAATGCACCTAATGCTATAACACAAATCAACAACGATTTAGAGTCATTTAGAGTTTTTGCGGAGAGCCATTGTCTGAGACTGAATGCGGAGAAAACTGTAGCAATTGTCTTCGGTCGAAGAGCTGAAAGACAGATATTCTTAAATACGTTTGGCAATACGCTTAAAATATCTGACACTATTGTGGAATTCCGCAAAAAAGATAACAATCTTGGACTTGTGCTTGACGAGGAATTACGATTTTCGGAACACATTTAAAAGTCTCTCCAGAAAGCCTATCTAAATCTTACAACAATATTTCATAATAGGGAAGTTCTAACCAGAAACCTGAAAATTTCGCTGTGTGACACGCTCGTATTATCACATTTTAACTAATGCGATATCATTTATAATGCCAGCTTGATGGTGGTCGATAAAAACCGGATACAAAAACTCCAGAATTTATGTTTGAGACTGATATTTGGAGTTCGCAGATTCCAGAGAGTCAGCCACACTTTGTGTAAGGCCAACTGGATTAATATGCACGACAGACGACAACTGCATACCTCAGTTAGATATTTTTCTATTTTAAAAAATAAAACACCACCTTATTTGTACAATAAAATCCAGTTTAGGACAGATATTAACAATATTAATATACGCTTCCCTAATACACTTAATATACCCATCCATTCCACGGAATTGTACAAACCTTCTCATATACAGTGGCTAAATGCATAAACTTATTATTATTATTAGTTCAGACAGTAAGCGGTGAAACCGATGAGACTGTCGCCCGATTTGTAAAAGATAAAACTCGGCTCAGTGTACAAAAACACGACGATTCACTATAACGATTAGTGGATCATGCAGCTGCCCTGAACTTTAAGCGTAATGTCCAGTCTGTTCTTAAAACTATTCACTGTTGGCGCTGATACAACCTCCTCCGACATATCATTCCACGCATATACCACTCTATTTGATAGAAAGTTTCTTTGAGCGAGCTTGGCGCATCTTTCTTTGCACAATTTCTTGCTGTTACCACGTAGGCTCGGATTTCTATTAAGATGAAAGAGATCCAAGTTTACTGCGTAATGTTCGCTAAGAACTTTATACGTCTGAATCAAGTCGCCACGACGACGCCTTTCTTGAAGCGTTGTTAAGTTCAAAGCTCTTAGCCGATCTTCATATGGCAGGTAGCACAGCGCTTGTGGAAGCTTGGTAAATCTTCTCTGAACTCTCTCCAAAGCCTCAATATCCTTAACAAAATAAGGAGACCATACACTATTGGCATATTCCAGGCTCGGCCTGACAAACGACTTGTACAGCTTCAGAACCATGTCATTGTACCTTGATCTAAATGCTTTCTGGATCAAATACCACAATTTGTTGGCCTTCTTCACTACCACCGAGACATGTATTTTCCATTTTAAATCATTGGTAATAATCACGCGGAGATCCTTTTGCTGGAGAGTTGGTCTTAATTCTTGTCCACCCAGGGTGTAGGATATTTCGGGGTTATTTGGTCCCAAATGGAGGACTGTACATTTGTCCAAATTCAAACTCATCAGCCAAGTTGATGACCAAGTCATCACTCTGTCGAGATCGGTCTGGAACACCTCAGCACTCTGCAGCGGATCACAAAACAACTTAGAGTCGTCAGCAAAGAAACTTGTATTTGCATTTATATTTCCCGTCAGATCCGATGTGTAAACCAGGAACAACAGCGGGCCCAACACTGAACCCTGAGGCACCCCGCTGTGAACCGGCAGGCTACGGGAAATCGAACCATTCGCCCTAACCCGGAAACAAACTTCTTCCTCTAAGGAAACCCTCAATCCATCGCAGGAGTTCTCCGCGAATACCATAATGTTCCAGCTTCAATAGCAGACGAGCGAATGGCACATTATCAAATGCCTTCTCAAAGTACAGGTACACCACATCAGTAGGCAGACCATCATCGTTCAGTTTGGTCCACAAGTTAAGACATTCCAGCAGATTTGACTCCACTGATCTTCCCGGCATAAATCCATGTTGTTGGTTAGGAATAACGTTTGACTGCAGTAAAAATGGAGTCATTGCCTTCGTAATAATTTTCTCCATGCATTTGCACAGGGCACAAGTCAAACTAATTGGTCTATAATTTTCAGCATTGTATTTGTTCCCCTTCTTATAAATTGGTATGACTATTGCATTCGACCACCCATCTGGCAGGATTCCGGTGTTAAAACAATTCTGCATTGCTCTTGTTAAAGGTTGCAACAGTGGTTCAATGCATCTCTGGAGGAAAAGCGGTGGGATCTCGTCCGGACCTGGGCTGGAGTCAGACTTCAGTGCTGTGATAGCCTCCCTCACGTCGTTGTTTGTAAAATTGACAGTTGTCATTGATTGTGGGTTCCGGGTGTTTTGCGGTAGTGTGGGCATGTTACCGGTCGCTTCCCTGGTGAAAACACTGCTAAACTGATCAGCGAACGTATCAGCGATTTCCATTGAACTTGTTATCATTTCGTTGGTGACGCTTCTTCTCAGTGAAAAGGTTGCAACATTTGAGTTCAACGATCTTCGTATGAAAGCATACAATTTTTTGTCCGAACCACTTGCCATCCCATTTTCATATTTAGTTCTGGCATCTGCTATCATTGTTTTGTGTTCTATGCAGCACGTAGTTTTCCTTAGTTCTCAAGTTTGAGTACTTTTCCCACAAATTTCTCTTCCTTCGTATTTCCCTAAAAATACCACTGGAGATGGCTTCTGTGTGACTTTTCGACGACAAATTGGTATATATTTTTGAGTTGCGTCGCTAATTATTAGGCGGCATGCTTCAATGTCGTGAACACCACACAAATTGTCCGACAAGAAAGAATTTATAGGTGTGTAGTCAGCCACCCAGAAGTTTCTCTTTACTACAGATTTAGTTACCTCAATCGCTGTTGTCAGTTGAGCGTGAGTATGGATAAACTTCTGGTCTAAAGAATTCAGGGAACCTAAAACTAAACGCTCATTTAGGCGAAGACATATGAAGCGCAATGACTGACTTGGGATTGACGATAGTGATAGATGGTTGAGCGATGTGGGGATGGACAGACTTGCCTATTGTTGTTTGTTACTATTTTGGGGTTAATGTGAATAATTGATATTGTTATTCTATATTTAATCTTTTCCATGTATTGTTATATTTATAAATGTTATTCCTGTATATTATTTTATTGCCTATAGGTTAGCTGAACAGACGGTTATATGTACTTTACATAGAACCGTACTGAATCTCGCCCAATTGCATTAGGTAGGTATGTTATAACTGTAATTGTTTACTACTGATGCAATAAAAGAACTTTATTATTATTATAAAAAAATTATAGCCAATGAACTCGGGTGACAACTTTTGCGCCACATGATATTTAACTCTGTTACAAATGCAGCAATGTGTGTTTTGACAGATGTAAACCCAGATAAAATATTAGAAGAGATTAGGTTACAAGTTGCTAGAAGTTCGTCTCCATTGTAAAAGCATAGTGAAGCGAGTCCAAGCAACATATTTCAAATTTGAGGCGTTAATTCAAATTTGTTTCGTTTGGTAACTGCCTTTATTTTGTATTCCTCACCAGTAGCGGCTCGTGATCACTGAAAAAACTGCCTAAAAAATTACTTTTATAGGGTTTCAAAACAATAACAAAAGTCAATATTTAACAGTGAGATATTTGTAAGATATTGCCACAAAAAGTATATGAAAATTAAGGTAAGCGGACTCCTCTGTGTTAAAATAAATATATAATATAGAAAAAAGTTTGATATTTATCGATTCTATTACTTTGGTTTTAATAATTTATATATAATTTATTATAATAGGAAATAATTCCTATTACAATACATTCACTCCACTTCAGAATGGACTACTTCTTTAAAATATATAATTTATTAGATTTAGAGGACTATTTTAAAATAAAAAAAGGAAAGTCAATTATATTTTACCTACTAACTATTATTTATTTAATTAATTATTTAAAAATAAGAAAAATTAATTTAACGGAAAAGGACAATTATTAAATACAATACATAATAATTTGCACTTCATCAAAATCATCATAAACGACACAGCTAATCTGTCTTTCACTTTCAGAAAATATTTAAAATTTATAATTAATATTAAAACTGTATACGCGTTCAATAAACCGTAAAGCATAAAAGACACTACACAACGGGGAGATTCGCCGAAGTTGGAGAGAAGACCCTAAAAAAGGGAGTTTTGTGGTAAGAGAACCTGGCGGAACCTTCGGAAACATGTCCATCATGTCGAGGGAGACTTCATGCTCCCAGCTGCCAAGTCTCCAACCACTCTCTTCAAACTTTACTATACAGAAGTGCAAATAAAAATCCCCGGTAACTTCCCGTTACACCAATATTTATAACTTTACTTTTTTCCACTCTTTCGAATATCGACCAATCAAATTGTCTATTCTTGGCGTCGGTCGTACCGTTTTTGTCGAAAAATGTCAATCAGCAAATTTTGTCTATCTAGTAGATACAATACCGAATGTTAGAGTGATGAACTTTTGTGAACTTTTATAAATTATTAATCAGCGATAAATACTTAGTTCGACCGGATGCAATATCTTTGTTAGTCTTTTAGTTCATCAGAATTGTTAAAATAAAAATAACAAAGAACTAACAAACAAGTCACTAATTGAACGCACCACCAAATAGTCATGAATCATAAACTACCTACCTAAATGTGTGCGCCTATACCATAGAATAATAACTATAGATAAGAAGTGTCAGTAGACGCTAAAAACGGCATCGACTTGTCGCAATCCCAGCCACATTTCTGGCCCGCTACTATATATACTATATCTATATATACTATAAGCTACTATACTATAACTATAAGCGGCGGCGAATTGGTTTTAAGACAGAGGTAACAAAGGTGCCGAAACGAGGTAAAGTAACTGTATATAAACTGTGCCTATACCGCTTAATCAACGCATGTGCGACTGCTGTCATCAAGAGTACGAATAATACGGTGCTATGATGCACGTTAGTTTGACTGTGTAAGGCGTGAGGAGAGATTTGTTACTGAGCTAGAAAATTCGGCTTGTAACAATAGTTAATATTTTTATTATTATATAAGTTAAACATTTATTATTACTTTTTTTTTATCTTTTTAATTCTATGGCTGTGAACTGTTGAATTGTATGAGGGTGCACGTGCTTATGTGCTCCCATGGAGAAACTGCCACTGTTCCTCACCAATTCAATGTAATATATAATAATAAATAATAGTAATAATAATAATAATAGTCTTTATTGACAACCAACAAATTAAATTACAACAAAAATAAATAAAAAAAAATTCTTATTTCTCTGTATACAAACAGAAATTCAAAAACTGGTGTCAAAAGGCGAGGTTTGGATTCAATTTCATAGGTAATAAAACCTGTGAAAAAGTTCCATTCTCGAGTGAGAATTCACTCTATACACCTAACCCTAACTAAAAAAAAAATATTCTTGAATAACAAAAACCGTTAAATTATTATCAGACTATAAATATAATGATAATCCATATTTGCAATAATAAAATTAACTACCACAAACATCAACAACTATCCACTAATTATAATTTTAATTAAATCGGTAATTTAACTTACTCTAAGGTATTTAAACATACATACATACATTACATACACAAACATACATCAACATTTAAGAATAAAAAAAAAATAAAATTTGAAAACCTGACAAACGGGTATGGCTCAGCGGTAAGATGGAGGCAGTACCCAGGTATGATGGCATTGATAGCAAAATTACAGCCCGAGAGGCTACTGAAATATATAGTTACCCTCCATCAGCATATTGCGTAATTTCTTGCTAAAACTTTTTTTATTCAGGGATTTTAATTCAACTGGAAGTGAATTGTACAATTTAAACACAGAATATGAAAACGATCTTTTGAAGAATGTCGTCCTATGTTGCGGCGCTGAAATGTAAGAGCGGAAACGGGTATTTCTACCATGAATGTCACGATTGAATTTGATTTTACTAAACAAATATTCCGGCTTCTTTGTTACTATGACAGAGTGGAATAATGTGCAACTATGAAATAATCTTCTATCTCTCATAGAATATAGCGGGAATTTTTTATTACATATATTTGAGGCTTAATATTTAATTTACGTGTTTCCAGAAACATCCAACCGACTTGGAACTGTCTCAATATCCTGGTCTTCCATTTATTAAATCATCTTTTTACACTTTGCTGTTTAATCTACTGCAACACACCGTATAACCACAAACCATAGCAATTAAAACATTTTTGGTACATTAATCATTACAGACCGTATACAGCGGCTTTCTACACTCCGTATTCGCATCTCTACCACCTACTTGGTAACAATATTATTAATTAAAACTGCTTGAACTAGCTTTAACAACTAAAAAAAACATTTGATTAATTTTGCTATTATTATAACAACTAGGTATTTTGAACATGAGACTGGTGCGATCAGACTTTTTGTGTATGTGAGCTGTTAATGGTCAAAGTTGGTCTTTAGAATTTGTATTACTCGTATATGAGTTCAGTTAAACAGGCCATATAAGTTACCGAAATTAAGGTCCTATTCCGTTTGCTGTGGTAACTCGATTATTAGTAACATAGCAAAGAATTTTTTTTTCGTTTGAATAATAATAAAATCAACAGAGCATCATCGTTGCACAAGTGCATCAAAATTCAGAATGCATGCAAAATCTGGTTAATTTTGATGCAGGAATGTGGTTTATTTGAATATTTTCCAAATCAGAGAAACAAGAACCAAAATAATAATAATATACTGTTGCCGTCGAGGCACGAACAGCTCTTCATATTTAAGCGTAAAAATAATATTTGTATGAGCATTTTGACATTTATCTTTCTCGTAACACTCTTGGTCATAAAGCTATATTTCCGAATATTTTCTATTTAAATGATTCCATATTTCGAATAACATGTTTTTATTTGAACTCTTTTCCACTATTTACGAACGCCTATCTAACTTTTTTACTGGTGCCTATTGTAGGTCGTATAAATTTCTTGTCGTGTATTTTTAACACCAATTACTACATACAGAATTTTAACAGTCTCATTTTTTGACCCTTTTTCTATTATCTATGAACGCCTATGTAAACAAAACTTTTTATGCTGCATTTTGTAGGTTATCTTACATCAAAACTACAAGTATCTAATTAGCCAATTTTTCTGGTATGTTTGGAGGATATTTTTTTTTAAATTTCGACCATTTTTGCACTATTTGTGAACGCCTATGTGAACCAATTATTCTATGTGACATGTTTTAAGTTATATTCTATCACAATTATGGAAAATTATTGCATATTTCGAATAAGTTTATATAGGAAACTTTTGTTATTTTGACCCTTTTCCCGCTCTTTAAGAACGCCTATGTAAGCAAAAAATTTTGTGATATATTTCATAGGTTATATTCTATCAAAGCTATAAAAAAACTAGTCAATATTTCTGCTATGTTTAGGAAATATGATTTTTTAAGTTTTAACCCCTTTTTACACTCTTTTCGAACGCCAACGTGATTTATTTTTTATGGTTAATGCTTTGGGTTATACTATATTAAACCAATAAAAAGGTTTTCAATAATTTGGAAGAGTCTAAGTCTATTATAACTATTAAGACCATTTCCAGATGGAAGTCTGTCTGTTTGTATGTATTCTTCCATGATAGCGCCTAAACGGTTTAACCTTTAATTAAGCAAAATTTTGGTCTATGAGTTTGGGGGAGTCCTAGGATGAACCCATTAGTTTTTGGTTGAAATCGCTTAAGCCCTGTAGTAGGGGTGAACACAAACGCTAAATTTTCAAATAGCGGTAGGAGTCGAGTGATACATCAATTTCAAGCATTTTTTATCTGCTTCGCAGCGACAGCTCACTTTTGATATTTGCCTCCATAATTCTCGAGGAAATTGCGTTTAAAATGTCACCAGTTAGGTAGTTGGAATATATCTTCTTAGAATTATTAAATAATTTCAAAGAGGGTTTTGTGGCGTCATTGATAGAGCGTGTGCTTCGCATGCGGAAGGTTCTGAGTTCGAGTGCCAATACTTTTTTTATATTTTTTGAATAAAGCAGTTTATTGGAAATAATGAAAATAATACAATTAGAATAATTATTATTATTAAAAGTCTGTTTCGTTACGCAGGTCATATATTTTAGGTTAAATTATACCTTGTCGGGAAAATTTTGGGGCGACACAACCGATTTTTTTATTACTGGTACCTTATTGAAAATAACACATCAAAATAATCATAATGTGAACTTGACGTTAATTGTCAGGTGACATGTTTGACGTCTGGAACCCAGAGGAACCTGCGGTGCAACTTTCGATTGTTCATTTCCATTTTCTACAATGCAATTGCCGCTGTAATTCTTCGCAAATTGCACACCTTTTATGGTTTTAACACATGAGAGAAATATTTGAAAATATCAAATATTTTCTACAATTAAAATTAGGCCGTAAAACCCCTAATAAGAAGGTAAATCGAGCCAGCACATTATCTACATCTTAACTACACTAAGTTGAATCTTTTATGCCCGTTTGCACCACATACAGTTTAAGTAGAGAATAGTTAAGAGTCACCTAAATTTTAAGTATTCCTTAGAACGGAATTGATTGCACCGAATCATGAGTAGGTAGCACTTAGTTAAGTATCGGGTAAATTTGTCAACATAGCAAATTTAAGGTAGCCGACAATGAAGAAGAGTTTTTTGGTCGGGCAGTAGGTAATATTTTAACTTTTAACCTCTTCAGTTTTGTTTTCATAATAATTCATAATGTAAACATTAGTTTTGATTGTGAATGTGAACGAAAATTATTAAATACTAGAGTGAAATTGTGTCCGTAAATATAATAGAAACAAAATAATTTTGTGGCATAGCGGACAAAATGACTGGTTTTACCTACACAAGGGACTTTGTTTAGACTGAGGCCCTGCTAAATTACATTACCCAAAGTCCCTTCTGTAGGAAAATACAGTCATTTTGTCCGCTATACCACAAAATTATTTTCTTTTTATTATTAAATACATTTTTAATATAATACGATGGAAGTTAGTGATACATAAAGAAAGAGAAGACCTCCAAACTACACTTCCAACGAGAAAGAAGTTCCTCATCGATATTGTTGGATCATAATTGTGGCATCATTCAAATTAATAAAATTAACTTTTTGTTATTATTTTCCATTGTTAAATTTATCTATTGTTATTATTATATATTTGAAATGTATTTATTACATGTACCTATATTGGTCTGTTTCTATTATAAGATTTAACTAGATGAGTGCTACTACTAACATATTTTGTGATTTATATTCAAAAATAGTTTTAGGTTATTATTTACCTGGGAACATAAGTAGAGTTGTTAGCTTATTTATTCTTTTGTGGATTAATAATTAAATAAACTGTAAACGTGAAGTTGTTATGGTTTTAATACATAGGTATATACCTCTATTATTATTTTTTAATATCGACTATTTCCTCAGTACCTCTATATATATATATAATAGGTATGTTAAGCATAAAGACGCTTTTCGGTCTTTCCTACTAAAATAT
This sequence comes from Apoderus coryli, assembly GCA_911728435.2. NCBI lineage: Eukaryota > Metazoa > Arthropoda > Insecta > Coleoptera > Attelabidae > Apoderus > Apoderus coryli. The sequence goes on along the minus strand of OU452206.1, from coordinate 7,065,344 downwards.
CTTCTATTGAAAGCTGTCAGCTCATCAAATTCTAGTAAAAATGCTCAATTTGGTCTAGGATAGACCGAATCGTAGTCTTCGTCAGTCGAAATCTTTGAAAAAAATTTAAATTGTCCGTATCTAAAAATAATTCGGCCTTTCATAAACCCTCCTTGGAAATCCATGTTCAATTAATTCGAAAACATCAAGATCCTCGTCAAATAATTCCATATTTTTAATTTTTTAATCGCCACACACAGTAAACAACCCAATAATGAAAAATATAAAAGCAATATTGAGGTTAGAATTCCATTTAAGAAAAGATTTCTCGAGTCAACTTATGCCCGTTGGCACCACATACAGTTTAAGTAGAGAATAGTTAAGGGTCACCTAAATTTTAAGAACGGAATTGATTGCACCGAATCATGCGTAGATAGCACTTAGTTAAGTATCGGGTAAATTTGTCAACATAGCAAATTTAAGGTAGCCGACAATGAAGAAGAGTTTTTTGGTCGGGCAGTAGGTAAGCATACGTTAATTTCCTTTTATACCGAGCCAATGGGAACGTTCGCCCTTGGGTCGTGTTTCCGTGGGTGGCCGTCGCGGATCGGTGGCGTGCATTTCGCTTTGTTTTTGCTGTTTGAATATTTTGGCGCCATAAGCTAGTGCTCTGAATAGTATAAACAACTGAATCTGTTACTAGATAAAAAGCAAAAACAAACTCGTTTATAACAGCAATAATTTTTATTGCTACATATAAAATAATAATTTATAAGTATAGTTGCGAATAGTTGTTATGGTTTTAATTTATTGTTGTTGATACCCTAGCTCAATAATTTATACCTCTATATAATAGTAATAGGTATGTTAAGCACAAAGACCCTTTCTAGTCTTTATCTTCTAATGAAAGCTGTCATATCTCATCAAATTCTAGTAAAAATGCTCAATTTGGTATAGGATAGGCCGAATCGTAGGCTTCGTCAGTCGAAATCTTTGAAAAAAACTTAAATTTTCCATATCTTAAAAATAATTCGGCCTTTCATACACCCTCCTTGGAAATCCATGTTCAATTAATTCGAAAACATCAAGATCATCATCCAATAATCCCATATTTTTAATCGCCACACAATGTAAACAACCCAATAATGAAAAATATAAAAGCAATATTGAGGTTAGAATTCCATTTAAGAAGAGAATTTTCGAGTCTTAACTTAAGGAACACTTAGGCAAATTTAAAGTGACGTTTTAACGTGGTGCAATAAAAAATAGATGCTAAGCGACTCTTAGAACAAATCGTGACTTAAAATATTCTTCAACACTTCACTTAAGTGACACTTCGGCAAATTTAAAGTGACGTTTTAACGCGGTGCAATAAAAAATAGATGCTAAGCGCCTCTTAGAACAAATCGTGACTTAAACGGTATGTGGTGCAAACGGGCATTAAAGAACCAGGCTTTGATGTTTTTAGTCAACAGTAAAAACACAAGAGCTTTTTTTTTATCGGATAAATTTCTTTTTGTTTCGAAATAATTTTGCGAGCAAACTGATGGAGAAATTTTGAGTTAAAAAGAAATGTATCCTTAAAAGAAAAGCTCGAGTGTTTTTTGGCAAGATAAATTAACGACCGAATACATTAATGAACAACAACAATAATTATCTTTATTGATACAATTAAATTATTTAAATGAACAGTTAATAAATACACAATTGTAATAAATTGTTTGGTTTGGTGTTGTATGTTGTAATGTTTCAGTATCAATTATAAACAATATACTTAAAGAACTGACAGGGCAGACGTAAGCATACTAGATGTAGACGCTTAAGAGGAACAGGCGTTTTTATCGGTGATAAAAAACGAACTTTTTTATCGCTGTCAAAATGACAAAACAGTCAACTTTAAATGACACATTTTATACAGGAGTTAATTTATCAAAAAAAGATCTCTATAGCCACTGTACTGAGCTGAATATTGTTTGTTGAGCGTCTCATTGATTTTTGCGTTACTGAATTTTATACCTATCTTGTTATTTTTTTAAACACTGACGATACTGCATAACATTTTAAATTATTTATTAAAATAAAATAAGATTTTCGTTTACTTACATAAGACTAGCCGTTCGCTACGGTCACATGAAAATTAAGTAAAAAGCGCCTAAAAACAAAATACTCGTACTTCTATTTCACCACTACCTTTCTCAAGTGCGTTTATGAGTAAGAAATCTCTGTATGACTTAAAACGTGTTTTAGTGGAAAATAATGTATCATTTTAAATTTGTATTTTCTAATCTTTGTAACGACAATATCTACGATTTGTTTTTGTTTATTTTTGAATTCAAAAATGTTCTGGCGTTCTTTTTGATTCCTAATCAGAAATTTCATTCGCTGGAGTTTGTTAGGAATTGTGTTGAACCCTTTCGACTCTGATGGCTAAATTTTGGTGTATGAGTTTGGGAGTGTCCTAGGATGGATCCATTAGTTTTTGTTTCAAATGGCTCTAGCCCTGTGATCTATCACACAACCGCTAAATTTCCAAATAGCAGTAGAGGTCGAGTGATACATCATTTTAAAGCATTTTTCATCTGCTTTACAGAGATAGGTTACTTTTGATATTTGCCCCTCAAAATTCTCGAGAAAATTGCGTTTAAAATTTTACCAGTTAGGTAATTGGAACCTATAATTCTTTTTAGAATATAATAATAATATAATACAGTAATTAGGTATGTGTATGTGCTTCGCATGCGGAAGGTTATGGGCTCGATTCCCAGGGCGGGCAATATTTTTTTTTCTAATTTTTGAATAAAGTAGTTAGTTTCTTACGTTAGTTTATTGGAACTAATGAAAATAATAATAATTATTAAAATTCTGTTTCGTGAAGCAGGTCATATATTTTTGATTATATTATATCTTGTCGGGAAAGTTTTGGGTCGAGACAACCGATTTTTTTAATATTTAAAGCGAATATAGTTTCAGATAAATAAATTTAAAGTGAATACAAATTTTATGACAGAAGGTAAAATATTATATCACAAAATAAAGACAATTATGATCCAATTTATATGATTCGGTGTAGTTTATAATAAAAAATTAAAAAAATCAATATTCTGTTGGACGTGAGTAACCCTGTATATTCAAACAATTGAGCTGCAGCCAATGAAATTCTAGTGTTTGACTCGTTACAAGTAGTTGCATTTTACAAGCTATTTCCTTGCCAAAATGAAATTGCCCGATATGAAATATTTTGGAGGGTTTACTCTATATGCAAAATTAAACTTGAATAGTCTTGACACATTTATTTTCCACAAGCAGTACTTTACTACAATATTTATATACACATACGCCGTCATTGCGGAGAAAAGTGCACGTAAAATAACATAAATAATAAGTAGAATATGTTTTATTATCATACAAAATGTATTTTCTTCTTTTTATTAGGGAAGAATTGGAATTTAAAATCTTCGCCAAAACAGTTTTTTTAAACGGTCATCTCGGCATTATAGTGATTCATGTTCAACAAATTTAAATTCAAAATGATTGGCGCAATCAACGTTACTGATTTTTAGTCGAATTATTCGCAAATATTATTGGTATGTTGAAAAACTTTTAAATTTTTATCTCGTAGACGAAGCAACATATAAAAAAATAAAAGAGATAACAAACTTGTAGTTTTAGTTGCTATATCTCAAGACAATATCGAAATTAAATTCAGTGGCGTACATTTTTTTTTAATTAAAAAAACCGTTATTTACAGAAAAACTATAACACCTTGTATCTTGGAAACCATGCATTGCTGCTTTTTGAACCACCCTTTATACATAAGGACAATACACATGTATTATTCACTATTCATATTTGATCAATAAGTGGTATGGTATAATGCTACCATAGATAAACAAACATAGATGAGATAATGAGAAAGTTCTTTTCATTAATACCTACATTTTACACATATAATAAAAAAAAAAATAAAATTAATTTTAGTTATTCAACATTTAAATTTGTCTGAAAATTATCAAAATATTTTGGACGTACCTGGTAGGTATATAAGCATTCAACACACAACGTTTGTTACGAACGAGAAATACACTTTGCTGTGGTATAAACATATTCAAGTGCCAGTAGATACAATACAATTTTTTTTTTTTGCTGTTCTAGCGTATAGTGGCAACATCTATTGGTTGTTAGAGAACTAGCGGTTCCTCTGTCTGTGTAGAGATACCACTGCTGTTTTTGAGTATTAATATTGCCATAAGCGTTGACCATCTATATTTGTTTATCTACGGTGCTACTAATGAATCGATCTGATTCTTTATTTAAAATTCTAAAATTATTTTGGGCACAAAATTTTCATAAATATTCAAATCTCTTATTAACAGATTTTCAGTTATCAGACCTCATAACTTCATCAATTATTATTTTACTCTATTTTCTTTTTTTACAAAATTTGTCTAGGTTTTTTTACCTAATTGGACTCTCTCATAGGTCCCAAATTCAATCTTCCTTAAACTGCGAGTTTGTTGGTTTTGACAACTATGTTATTAAAATAAATTTAATCCCATTTTATTTATATATATTTTTTTTTGTTTACGTTGAAGTGGCCTTTTATAAAAAAATGTACAAGATAATTCGGACGACTTGCGGTGAACACATGTGTAAATTACACTACATTCTACAAAAAAAAAACCTAATAATACCTACACATAATAATTATGATATATCAAATTAATATACGGGACTGGGTTGACAACCAAAGACAGCATATATTCCATGGATCATTTCATGGCAATTCGCCATAAATCATCTTATCTAAAAGTGCTTTTCAATGTAGCTACACTTTCATTGAGGGGGTCCAGTAATTTTTCTACCGATTTTTTTTTCACCTTCGACTCTTTATTCTTTGTAGTAGGTACCTACCTATGAGAATCTAAAAGTTCAGACTATTCTAGGCTAAAAATGTATCTTGGTCATTACGACTAGGACGTATCGTGTGAGACAAAAATCTATTTGACATTTTTGGGATTTTCATTTTCTTACAGGTATGTTTTGTGTTACTGAATCTATAAATCCACCTTTACTTGGTTTTACTTAATAAATAGATACTAAATAGAAATTATTAATTAGCATTATGGGGCTCTGATAGTTGAATCTCAAGGGCATCAGTTAATTTTTGTATTAATTTTATTATTTTGTGTTTATGGTTTCTAAAAGGTAGTCAGCATAATAATAAGTATCATACCATAGAAAATTTCATAGTTTTTTTACAGCAAAATATATTTTACGGCTAGTTATTTCAACACGTAAATTTTCAGGCAGGCATATAATTTTATGGTCTAATAAAACATGGTGATATTTTTGAATTTAGTTGCTCCACGGGAGAACGTTATATAGAGTATAGTAGTAAAGGTATCTGAACATCCAATTTCATAGAAGCGTTTTTTTTTGTGGCTAAATATGAATGAAATTATTATATAAACGTGACCTGTGAGATATTGGTGAGTAGCTACATCGCTGAATAAATGATTAGTTGATGCAAAGACGGTTATGTTATGGTAAAGAATTCCACATTAAATTTTTGAGATTTCCAGTTGGATACAATAAAAAAACATATTTAGTCTTTTATACTGTTCCTCTACTTGTCACCCCCTGTTATGGAGAATTCTTTCTCCAGGTTAACCAACTTCTAAATATGAACATCTGTAAAACGTCTAATTTAGTTTGCTCACTTTTATTGCTCTGCAATCTATCTATTTATCTTCCCTGAGATTTCGTCTCCTGTATACAGTAGACGACACCATCCATGCTGTCGACATCAACGTAATTTAATGTTGCTATTCTCTCCAGGCTGCCAGAGTTGGCCGTATTAGAGGTAACTCCAGGAAACTATCAATTGCAGCGCATAGCTGTTCTATAGCCCTAATTATTCCAAATCATTTTGCTATTTACAATAACTTTCAAGGCTCTAGTTTCTATCAGATGTATCAATTTTTTCATGAAGGGGTTTACCTGAGTGTTTGCAGTAGAAATCAGTAAGTCATTTGCGCTAAATGTAATCAGAGGATAAATAGTTAAGAGCAATTATCATACAATGGAAGACTCGCGTGAGTCAAATAGATAGTTCCATAAATTGTGTTCGGGCCTCACAGAGGAACAGTACAAATTATTTTAAAAAACTAAAAATCAGAATTGGCTCTGTCTCGTGTGGGTTGTATCTTTCGATGACGTGGAAGAACTGATGAAATCTGGGACGCCTATACCTCGAGCTGGATACAGTATAGTTTCCCAGAATTTTAAACATATCTTCACTCTAAAACGTCCGAAAAATGAGTTTGTCATCAATAAAAAAAAATTTTGAAGAGGTAAAGCAACCAATACCTTTTACGGGAGCTATGGTTGAAAGTTTCTATAGGTTGTTAAAGAAAATAAAAATAAAGAACAGCTCTCATTAGATGCTAAAGTGCAAATCTACTCAAGGAGCACGAAATTTTGAGTGTTCGATTATTAGGGTTTAGGTAAAATTACAGCTGTTTTACTGCATTATTAAATGTTACATAATCTTTGCGATAACAGATCATGGACACTTGACAGTTTCGTGCTTCTTAGCTACTAGGATTTCGATCAGTTTAACCATGAACTTCTATTATAGAGATTATAGCTATTCTGAGATACCTGGGTTTTGGTAATGCATCGTTACAAGTTTTTAAAACACATACTTGATTGGAAGATAAGAAATGATTAAGTTAGATGGTAAAATATTAAGCCAAAAGAAAGAACAGGGTCCCACAAGGCTCTGTTTTGGGTCTTTTAATGTTCTGTGAAATAATAAATAGCAGCCATTATTGCAAGGTTCATGCTTATACGCTGACGACTGTCACAGCATAAATGGTTATTATGAAAATTCCTTATTGCATTGCATTGCCACAAATGGTCCTTAAGAATGCGCCAAACAGTACCATTACTTACATTCAAATCCTCAGCGAATTTTGGAGTAGAAGTACCTGGATTTTCTTCAACCATGTTCAGCACATCCTCTTCCAGGTCTACGGTTCTTGCTGTCTTTGGCCTTCCTATTCCCCCACTGTGTTTTAGTGTGCCTTTTTCATGAAGGCGTCGATGAATGCTTTCGCAAATTTTTCTATCAGGAGCCGTACTTACGCTGAGGAAATCTTTCAGTGTACGACCGCCCAGATTCTAATGCATTGCAATCAGCGATTCCATAAATGAAGTGTCGGGACTTCAACAAATTTAACAGATTCAAAATGATTAGCCAGTCAAATGACATAAACGTTACATACTAATTTTTAGTCGAATTATTCGCAAATATTCTTGGTATATTTTAAAATTTTATCTTGTAAACGAAGCAAGATATGAAAAAACAAGGGATAAAATCTAGTTGCGGCAATATAAGCTCCCTATTTCTAGTAACAACTCTGCCAATTTCAGAGAAATCTGTAAGGAGATATTTGACTGAAATAAAAAAGACCATTATTTCCTAAAAAAAAAAAATTAACACCTTGTATCTTGGAAACAATGCATTTCCGTACGTATGTTTATAAGAACTTTTTTCATAAATTGACCTGAGAAATCACCCCCTTAAATATTGCCCAGTCTTTAAAACAACATGTAGAACAACTGTAAGGACAGTTACAGAAATCTCTATTTACTTAACATTTTTTGACAGATCTAACAACCAATGAAATTTTGTCATTTTGTGGCATATGAAACAATTTCACCCAATCATGTCAACATTACACTGATAATTGCATTCAGTGCAATTATCAATCACTATGACAACACTATTAAGTTTGACAACTTCATTCCAAATAAATTTCAAAATGTCACGTTTCGGCAATGCGAATGTTGAAAGTATAAATGCGCTAATCAAAGAAAAAGTCCCCAGAAATACAACCTACAGTCACAAATATATTTGGGGAGTATTTATGGAATTTTGCTGCGAACGAGAATATGAATTGAATTATAATTTTTTGTGCCAAAAATTTTTCCACCGAATATCCCTCGAACATTGACAAATGCCTCATAATTTTATGACGAGTTTCTCAAGCTCGTCATAAAATTATCTCGTCTATTATCAACATCCTAGGGATATTACTAATAATGCTGATAATATAATGTATATATTTTAATAATCATTTAGGTATATGGTAGGTATTTAGGGTTTATTGTATTTTGAGCTCTATGCTTGTTTATTTTGTATTGTCATTGTTAAATAGTTCAGTTGAGAAAATGTTAGTTAAGTGAGACAATTTCTAGCATCGACTTCCCATTTTGTAAATTTTATTTACAATTTATAATGTATTATTGTTAACCATCTGTTTAAATATCTAATTCGATTTGAGTGCCAAATCTTCTGTCTGTCTTGAAGTAAGCTGTCCACACCTCACAAACGGGTTTAGAAATAAATACAATATCAAAAAAATATTCTGTTGCTGTGAATCTTAAAAATAGCATGGAAGTGATTCAATTAGATATTATTGTAAGAAAAATATTATAGCTTTGGTATAACTAACTATAAACCACTAATTCAAAGTCTAGAGGTTCACAAGATACCCTTATAATCCAGTCGACACGCTAACGAAGAGTAGAATTTGTAATCCACACCAATAAATTGACAAATTCGATTTGCAATTTCCAATAGTCAAACCAGTAGCTTTGGCGAGTAAAGTTACGACACATAAACAAAAGACGAAATTATCCACACTAAAGCGCAGTCTATTGTAGAAAACAGAACCCCTGTAAATGATATCGAATAGATACAACTTGCGCTATTTCCACTGTAAAATGTATTCCGATCTAATACCTTGGAGAAATACTTGATATAGTGTTAGTTGTGGTTTTAGTGTTTCTTGGAATGATACTATGCGAGAGTTGTGGCGTGGCTTCTGTGCAAGACCTTTTAAATTATCTCTTTCACGCTGACTTAACATTTTGTATATAGATACAAACATAAACTATTGTAACTTACACTTATTTATTTACTTTGTATAGTGAGTTGTACAAAACACAATGCACATATATTAAAATAGTTAATTTTTGTCTAATCCATCAGAGTGCAGAGGAACCAATAATTTAAATAAACTAGCTTAATATTTTTCTCAATACATTATTTAACCTGCCGATCTGATTTCGAATTATGCAATCCATCGTTTTTAAAACCCTTCAACAAAAAAGGGTGTTATAAAAGTGCGTCACAAAACTTCAAGGGGTGATTCCTTAAGTTATTCTAAGAAATAAAGTTTATATGTCCGAAAATGCTGCTTTTTTAAAGGTTGAAATGATTTTGTTACATAATGTGGCAGTGTTACGTAAGGGCTAATTTCAACAAATTGGTACTCATTTTGTTACACTAGTTGCTGAAAACCTGCTTCTTTAACTTAAATGCAACCATTAGCTTGTCTTCACGTTACCATCGATTGCCGTATTACGACGGATATGTTTTATCTGAGCACAAGAATCCCGTATCAGTACTGGAGTTGTATAAATGACAGACTGACTTTTATATGCACCTAAAGAAAATAATCTAAGTGGACCTGCACGACTGAATCATTTTTTTTTCATAATTTGCATTCAGAAATTAATGTGGTTCTATTCTAAATGGATGTGGTACCTACCATATCACATTTGCTCCCATTTCTACTATTTGGACATTTTTTAATAGTTGATCTACCACAAATTCGTAAAAATGACGATTTAACCTCATTAGGTTCAATGAAATGAAATCATAATAATTCTTCCTTGTCTATGGCATTTTCAATTTTATTATTTAACAATAAAACCAAAAAACAAAGGGTAGTATCTAAAATATATCATTTTAATATGGCATTTTGAATTTTATTATTTAACAATAAAACCAAAAAAACAAAGGGTAGTATCTGAAATATATCATTTTAATATCTGAATCCAACAATTTCCAATATACAGAGTGTTTCATAATATGTGAGACGCATTTACAGAGGTGGGCATGAAAATAAGCAGTCTCTCTTCCCATTCATTTTATAAAACAATAAGGGGACATCGAGGGGGACATGTTTCGAACATATAAAATTTTCATTTTCAGCCCAATAAGAACAATTTAAATATTTTTATAAAATGTCATGACAAATCAACAAAGTCAAGCATAATTTGAAAAATAGTCCATTCTTAAGTGTAGTTGTATATTTTCAATGACAACATAAAAGTCGGACTTAAACCAGTTCCATCATCAGTGACAAAAAGGAAAACTTACAATTTTAAGGTTCCAAAAAAAAATTCTATTCAGGTACTTTTTAAGGAAAACATTTTCTGTTGTTTGATTTAACAAAAATTGAATAAAATCAGTAATAAACTAATATTATTATGCTTACTTTTCTTTTTATATAACATGATGGTTCTTCGATTTTTTTATTAAACTAACTTCGACAGAAATCGAAAAATGATCGAAGAGATTAAACAATAATAAATTAGTTTAATAAAAAAATCGATTAACCATCATGATATATAAAAAGAATATTTGGATGCTTCGAAAAAATACGGGCCGATGATGCCGCCTAACCACAAACCGCACCAAATGGTCAGTTTCTTTGGATGTAATGGTTTTTCGAGGACACTTGTGCATTTTGTGAGCCCCCTATGCGACAAATTTGTTTGTTTACATAACCGCTTAATTGAAAATGAGCCTCATCACTAAAGATGATTGTGTTCAGACAGCCTATTCAACCTATTCAAACGTTCGACACGAACAATGATCAGTCAGTTGAAGATCTTTTTGCAAAATGTTGCGCAAAGTGCCCCTGGTGACGCCCAATTGTTACGAACGTCGACGAGTTAATTATTCCAGGATTTTTTTTGGAAAAATTAGATGGCCTTATGATATATATATATATATATATATATATGATGAAAAAAATAGATATTAGATGTTTTCAATGTGTGCTCGCTAACGAAACTGTTATGTATGAATTTAGAGAACAAAGCAAAAAAAATACACCACTGGCTAATGCCATGGCTGACACTGGACAAGGAGCACAAATCTTCCAAATAAATATGACTAATAAATATTTTATTTATCTTTATCGCATCAGATTAACTGAGTAAATCATTGATTTATTTGTGCCAGTCTTTGTATTATCACAGAACAGTGATGCAATGGAGTAGCTGTTGTTTTGCCTTGTTCTCTAGATTAATGCTTAACAGTTTCGATACCGGGGACAGATTGAGGACATATTGTTCTCACATCGAAAAAATGTAAATTCGCATTCGGGCGTAGCGGGTGATGCTGTCTATTATGTTGCTTGTTTATCATTTCTAGACCTTTTTTATCAGGACCGACCTTAGTATAGTTTGTCTATTTTGTATATGTATATGGGAAATAAGAACAAATAATTTATTTTCATAATTTATTTACCGAATGGAAAAAAAAATATATATTAAAACCATGTACAAATAGGAAAAATCAAAAGACTACAGATTTTGCCCTAACTTAACAGATGAGCAGACTTATCCCAAAAGTTTTAGAAAAATGAGGGTTAAATATGCTTCTCAAGTATACTTAGTTTAGTTGGTTCGTAGACTTTAAATTATTACTTTCGGATACAAGGGTCACTGCAAATTTTATTGACAAAATGAATACTTTTAGATATTTTAAATTCCAGTCACTTAAATAAATTCGAAGTTGTCAAAGGAAATCAAAAACAAAAAATTATTTTTTTACATGAGATCATAACATTATTAAAAAAAGAAAATAATTTTGAGACATATAGCGGACAAGATTGCTGGTTCTAGCTACACAAGTGATTTCGCTTAATTTAGCAAGGCCTCAGTCTAATTCAGATACAGATACTGACGAATTCGTTTCGCTCTTATTATGAGCTCACCAGAGTACAATAGTCGTTGCCCATCCACAATATCGGCCTGCATTTAAGCAAAGGGTTAATCTATGCCCCGCGTATAAGATATTTTTGATGATACTTTTAAATCCGGACTCCAGAACGTCTTCAAACTGTCTGATTTCCATATTCAGGCGTAAATACACTCATAATTAAATATCTAGACGCATGAAACAAAAACATCGTCAAATTCATGTTGCTGTTGTTTTCACTTAACATTTTCTTATACCCTATGATAATTGAAACAAAGTTGGGACATAAAAAATTCACAAAGAGATTTATTTACGGTTATACCTATGATGATAATTTCCTTTTGTTTTTGCTATTTCCCGCGAGACCAGGAATCAAGTCACATCTCTATCATAAGTTACATCAACTGCCGCGTGCAGGAGAGTTTAAATTACTACATCTAGAATAATAGAGATGCTATACCATCTTAAACTTTGTACCTATCACTCCATGCACAATGGGTTCATTTAAGAAATCACAGGCGGAAAGTAAAATTCACTGTTTCATTTAAACACACTGAAAGTCGTAGTTACAGAGATAGTAGAAGATGATTTCGAAAATTCTTGTGAAGTTTCTTTAGTTAAATGTTTCTTAATGGGGTGCCTTTAGCTTTAAATATAGTTGGAACTGTACGTGTTAATTGTTTTTGTTTATTTAAGTTTTCATATCAAATGAACGTTTTATTTAAGTAAATAATATATCAAAGTTATATGAAGTTGTCTTATTTTGATAACATTCTCTTATGATCGCGAATGCGCTCAATACTCCCGCATATTAACGGAGATGTTTGCTTAGCAGATTCGGATAAATATATGGGGAACGGTCATCGGGGCAAAAGTAATTATTCTTGCTTACCAACCTGGGGCACACTGTTAGCGATTTGCTAAATCAAACTCTTAATTATCCACTAGTCTCTGTATGGTGAGTAGTGTATCGCAGTAGTAGGTAGTTAAAAGAATAAATTAAGAAGTTTAAGTGTTTTTTGTTAAGTGCTTATTTTAATGTTAGTTCTATAAATAAGAATAATATGTTAAATAATAAGTCCTTTATTGAAATAGATGATAACCTAATTCACAATAATTATGACAAAATAAGTAATGCTACTTTTACATTACAAAATTGCACCTAATATCTACGATTTAATTTTATGTATTATATTTTTCTGTATATTAAAAATTAAAAGTTCTTTTAATATCAACTGGCAATTTCCTAAACTCAGCTTTGAAAAATAGTGAAATTGTATGATTTTCTATAATTATTGACCCTGTTAATATTGAAGTTGCTAGCTGTCCGAGTAGAGTTATTTTGTATCTGGTTGTTATATATGTTATAAATTGTTCAAAATATGATGGAGTATGCTCCCGTGCAAAACAAAAACCTAGTAAGTCGACTTACTGTCAAAACGAGTTCTCCACACCATTGGACTCAGATCGAAGAGATTTATCTGCTGGTATCTTTAAAGTTGTATTATTCGAAAAACTAAAGAAAGTAAGCCAACTTACTGCATTAAAAATTTTTTAATTCTAAATATACCTTATATACAAATCAAAATTCTAGTATATCGCTTTTGCCATACAAGAAATAATTAAGTTGACATACTATTTCAAAAAAATTTATTTTCCAAACGTAAAACCAAGTATGTTTACTTACTAGTAAGTAAATTTGCGCAAGCACCACCAATTATATTGTATGTATCCCAGTAAAAGAGTCACGTGTGATAAAATCTTCGACTTCGAATGGAGTGGGCAAGGGGCAAAGTGATGAAAGAGTTGTCTGAACAAAACTATTCCTTGATTAAAGCCCACATCGATTATTTTCACCCTGCAGTTTCTCACTATAATTTATCTCATGCACCTCTACGAAGATATTTGCCGTGTGATCTTAGTATTTACCAGCGTTGGGATGATTAGAGAAAAACATGAAATAAATTGGTAATTTATGAGACATACAGGAAGGTTTTCCAAAAAGAAAATATAGGTTTTTCGAAACAATCGCAGGATGAATGCCCGAGTTGTAGTTTATACGCTAAACATATTCAAGTAAAGGACAGTCATGGGGAATCAAGTTAAGAAACGATGGTAAAGAGACAGAAAATACTAGCAATCAAGAAAATGAAAAGAACGAATTCGAACACATTGCCAGGCAAGACAAGAAAAATAGGGAAGCAGAGAATCCTTCTCAACAGGACTCACATCCCGAAAATTGTGAGATTCGTGATAAACACAAAGATCACAAAAGAAAATACACTGCCGCTCGTAGATTATACGATCATAACGTTACTAATAAATGTGAAGATAAAAAATTATTTTTTTTGTAAGTAGATTAATTTGCTTTAATGAGACTTTCGCAAATTTAAGGAACAATGGAACCCACTTGTGTATTTTATGGCATAAAGACACTAACGGCCGCACAGGGCCCGATGTATTCTCGACGTTTTCTAACGTTCTGAAAATACTTGACGATAAAAAACACAATATTTTGGGCAGATAATTGCGCTGTCCAAAACAAAAATTGAACCCTTTTCAGTTCTTGCATCATATTCGTAAATCACTGGGGTTCTGAAACCATAACATTTCTGTTTTTCGAATCTGGACATTCGTTTATGAAAGCTGATGCAATACACGGCGCTATTGGAAGAACTTGGAACAAGACCCAGGAGGTTCTTGATTTTGACGACCTGCTTCTATTAATTAAAAAATCTTACAGAAATGTAAAAGTAATTGAACTACATGCAGCTGACTTCTTAAACTTTGAAAATGGGTGCAAAATCCGAAAGGGGTTAATAACATTCCGTTATTAAACGATATGAGACAATGTCAGTTTAGAAAAGGAAGTAGATCTTTATTTTTTACATCTGAACTTGAAGATCCTGATTTTAAATAAGCCGAAGTTTAAATACACTGCGTTACCTTCGGTGGAACAAGTTTCCACGGCCAGAGGAATAACCGCAGAAAAAAAGACAAGATAATAAAAGAATTGCTCGCACATATGCCTCCTAAGAAACCACGTTTTTGAAGGGAACTTCCAGTATCAAACAGCGCAAGTGACCCAGGCAAATCTGAGACTGTATTTTGCTCTAAGAAGTGAAGTTGGAATTTTTTCAACTTTTGGTTTTAGCCAGCGTTTGTTTTTCCCTATATTACGTATCAAAATGTTTTGTAAAATGTAATGCTTTTTAATATGTAGGTTCTAAGCAAGTTTTTTAAGATATAATACTTTTTTATGCGTGTTGCTTTAGCTTAACATATTTTATATTTAAAATTGTTTGTACTTATGTCAAGAATGTGAATTATTTATTCGGCAAATATTTCTATTATTGATTTTCCAGAACCTTTTAAACTCACTTTGTGCTATTCCAAAGTCAGTAACTCAACTTACTAGTTTTTGGAATTGGAAAAATAACTTACTAGATTTTTATATTGTAAAACTTTCCAAAATTTCAAAAATATGTAGTTTTAGTGTGTCGTTCATGGTAGTTTTTAAGCATCCTTTTAGGAATATAATTTGTTTTCTTACAAGATTATGTTACTTTAGTCTTACTTACTATGTGTTTTAACTTTCATGTAATCACGTTAAGACATAAAAAAGTTATGCAATAATTTATTTAAATTTTTTTATTTTATTGATTTTCCAAAACATACCTTTTTCGACTTACTAGGCTTTTGCTTTGCACGGGAGTATGGGCCTTTAAATACATAATACACAAAAATTATGGAATTATGGTAATACGCTTTTCCACAGAAAGCCAACCTAGAGAATCCAACATTAAATAATCTTATCGGGGTATAGGTAGGTACTTATGACATTTTAGAATTACGCGCCTACCTCTATTTTGAAGTTTTTATAAAGATGATAGCATATTTGAATTCAATAAATACGTTAGAACAATATCGAAATGAGGCTGAAACTAGTGATTTGAATAAAATAATTCAAGTAATAAAATTTAGATTGCTTCTTTTTTTATTATTTTTTAAAATAATCTTTATATAAGTAAATCAAACGACATCAGCTCCACAAAATTCTTTACATATATATGATAAATTTCAGGTGGTGGAGATTTTGCCAAATATGTTTCGGAATTTTAAAATTCCATCTTCAGTGGCATCATACGTAAGATTAGGTCATCAGATTATTGAAATTAAACATTTATATATTATTTTGTCAAAAAATATTTGAACACAAATCAAAAAATAAAATTCTTATTAAAATTCCAAGTCATTAATACATTGATTTTCAACATACACAGTTTTATGTTGCTTATGTAAAAGAAAAAACTGGGTATGTTGACTTCAGTTAGTGACTTGGAATTTTAATATGAATTTTATTTTTTGATTTGTGTTCAAATATTTATTCACAAAATGTATATGTGAATGTTTAATTTCAATAATCTGAGGACATACTCTTAGGTATGATGCCACTGAAGATGGAATTTTAAAAATCCAGAAAAAGTCTAAAATCGTTTTCGCATTAACGTTCCAATCCAACCATCATTGTAGGATCATTTTGTACCCTTTGAACCCACTTTCAATTACTATTTTTCGGGGGATGGTAATCCCCTGCTGTTTGGAAAATGTACCTAAAATTTATCTGAACGTTTGTGCTTTAAATATTAAGAAATCAGGAACGCTAAGATATGCTGCATGCATACTTATCGTTAGACTACCCTGTATGTAAATAATGAGTTGGAACTTAATGTCAACATCTCAATGTTTATGGGGGTTTATATTACAGTTGAATTTGTATCTGCATTAAACTTAAAATGTATCGCAACATCGTGCTAAGGTTGTAAACTTGCTTCCATCATCCGTTACAGGAAATTGATTTCCCCAACTCTTGTATAAGTTATTACTGAACTTCCATCCCTCGTCAGTCATATAATATTATTAGCAATCCGATATAACAGCCTAGAGAAATAACCCGAACAAAAAAGTAATCTAAGTTATAGATGCCTGCATTATCATATGGCTGTGGTCTAACCCCAATAATCTGAAACTGAGCTTGTAAAGCAAAAACGGTAACAAATATTTCATACTAGGAGTTACGGAAATACACAGCAACGCATGAGTTGCATATTAGCGTGCTCTTGTTACTTAGAGTCATAGTAGGTATTTGAATTTAATAATTCCATATAACTTTTTATATTCTGTAACAATAGTTTTCATTCCCTCCTAAGGAACCTAACAGCAGCAAAGTATATTGGGTTGGTAAAACGTGTCTTTTAATATGCTGTGCCTATTTTATTTTTTTATTGTGAGTTTAGGCTGTTCTAGAATGACCATTCAGCAACAAATTGTGCGGAATTGGTTTGCGCCTCTTTTGAATGTTTGCGAAAATTTTGATCAATTTCGCCGCGCATTTGTTTTTCGACAATGGCTTGAGTGAATCGATGTGGAGGTTATCGTGAAAATGAAGAAAGGCAAATACCGAGTAGTCTTCAAATATTATGTGGTTTTTTAAATGCATTACACGCGATAGAGGTCTATGAATCTTTCACCCCCTTTCGCATCGAGTAATGAAAGTAAATGTTGCTCCACCTATTTTCGTAATATTATTCAAGGTTGGATTGGCTGGTTAGGACAAGTGAGGTGTCCGCTTACGTTGTCAGATCAAAATCGTTTAGATTTCTATGGTGTAGTAACGGACAAGGGCTATTATAAAACAACTGTAAGAACACACGATGAATAAGACAGGTATAATATTTAAATTATTATTTTTTATAAACTAATAACAATATTCTGCATTTAGCCCGTTGGTAAAAATATGCGGGCCACAAAAATAATGACTGAAATGACCGTGGGCGAATTTTGTGGTGATTCTGGTGATTTCAGACGTGTAGATGGCCATAGTTTACTATATCATTTCTTGTAAAGGTAGCCTCATCGGTCCATAATATTTTCCTAACAAAAACATACTTATTGTCAACTAGTGCTGAGGGCTAGTTGCAAACTGCTAGTAGTCTTCTAACTGTTAGGGTACGTCCAAGATGCACGCTGGTTTTCTGAGTCAGATAGTCGGCGCCAAGTCGGCGTGAGAAAAATCCTTTGTTGCTGAACGAGACTGGCCATAATGTACCGGCGCGTAGACTGTCTGCGTACTGGCAGTCTGACGCAGATTTTTTCAATCTTTTTTCAGACGACCTGCATGTCTGGCTGTTGATTTTCGTTCGTGTTTTGAGTGTTTTCCATTTTCTATAAGTTCTATTTGATCCGCTGATATGGGAAAAGCGCATTTTATTCAAAACATCGGCTTTTGTTGCCAAGTAATTGCGGAAAAAATCTTAATTTATTAATTGGATGTATTTCACTTGCCATTGTTCTAACTGGGTAACATTGTCACCAAGCAGCAGCCTGTTGCCTTGTAACTTGTAAGTTGAAAGCTATACTGCTCTGTTTGGTGAACGCTCTATATGCGCCGACCACCTGTTTTCTTCATGGCCTCAATAACTGTGCAGTGCAGAGTCAGACAGTCGGCACCGAGAATTCTGAATCAGACTACCTGCTATTACCAGCGTGAATCTTGGACGTAACCTAAGTCTTGGACTGGTTGTAAATGATGCGCGTTTTCTGTCTGCTTTTAACGTACGCCATACTTTAGTTTGTGGGTTGGTAAGTTCTTGGGCGGCTCTGCGTGTGCTAGGCTGCCGGTTAATATCGAATAATTATTGGAAAACAGGCCTATTCTTCCCGGACATTATTATTTCCATCATTATCATTACGCAATCCAAATTCGCAAAACGTGTGTGCGTATTAATAAAAATCTGAGAGTCAAGACGCCTTTCATTTTGGAAACGCAATGCATATTCACGAACGGCTTTTTAAGAATTCGCATAATGATGATAAATTCGCTTTTAAAATTCTGAAAGAAAAATTATTAAATGGCACAGCTGTCCCAAGTATTTTTGATAGCTCTCATAATTGTTTTTGATAGAAGATGCCTTCTTGATTTCAACTAATCTAATCTGCTAGATCATTTTACACTGATTTCAATGACTATATGTTATGTCTTTTGAATTTTAAATCGGTTTTACTCGAAAATGGTAATTGTTAGATATTAAAAAATACAAGGGACGTTTTTTGTTAAAGAATATCACTGTTTCCCAATGGTTCAGCTTAAATTTAGAAATAAATAATATGAAAAAAATTACAGCAGCATTTCAGCTCCTGCGTGTAACTCGCTCCTGAGAGAAATTATTTTACAGCACAGTAGAGGGTGCTAAATTTGATCTCTCTATGTTATCTCTGAACATTATATTATACAGGGTGTTTAATAATATGTGGGACGCATTAACAGAGGTGATAGGGCATCTGAAATAAATGAACAAAGTTCCTATTAACATTATGTCCAAAGCTCCTTTGTGTCTGAGATACAGGGTTTTTACTTTTTTTCCAAAAACTCAATATTAAGAGCAATTTAATGTTAATTAATACCTGCACGGTGACACATTTTCGGCGGTTGAATACTCTTTATTTTCCAAACTTTTCCATGGATTTTTAATAATAAGAAATTTGTATTTCCCATTCAATTTAAAAACTTTCTTGTTTCCTATGACAGTAGTCAGGCTACTAATATTATAATTTTCCATAATATGCACAAATCATAAGTAGAGAACAAAAACAAATTATTCAGTATACGATAGAAAATTCTAAAAGCCCTACAACTAGGTATAGGTTTAGCTTTTGAGGCTCTCAAATCTCAATGATACAATCCTTCACGGACCACATTAAAGATACCGCGGACCGCCTGTTGGATAGCCCTGCTTTAGATTAATAATTGGTTACAACACAGCATCCTATGCTAGTCAAGTCGTTAGAACATTCCACTTTTATCAGGCTACAAAGATTATAATTTTCTATATGCACAAATCACAAGTTGAGAGCATATAAACAAAAGATTTACTATATGATGCAAAACTCTAAAAGGAAGTACATACCTACAACTTTGAGTAGGAATAGGTTTAACTTTTGAAGCTCTCAAAATTCAACGATGTTTTAACAAAAACTTTTCAATTTACCCTGCCGTAATTAAAAGTTTTCGATAGTGCATTTCCACACAGCGAGTTAATTACTGTACAGCCTGCTTTTCACTTTATATAATTTTGAGAATATTTTAAGTTTAAATGGTAATTATAACAGGGTGTGAGTTTACGGCATTCATTCATTTTTAATAACCACCCAACGCAGCACCTAATAACCAAATAGCTTTAATTATGTTGGGAAAGTTGGGGTATTAACAGTCCACATAGAATATGATCGTTAGATATTTTGCATGTAGTTGCTTGGCGTTTGTGCACATATTATAGAGAAATATTAATTTGCTGTCGAGTTATAGTATACAGGGTGTATTCCCTGTGTCAAAATAATGGTCTCGCTGGACGCCACGGAGTTTTATGAGAAAACTAGATATACAGTGTTTTCGTTTTAAACAGTGGCGGCTAGTGGATACGGCAGAGCTGCAGTAAATGCTCGTGATAATAACATATTTTCGTTTTTTGGGAAGTAGTTATCTTATAATTATTTTTTTCTGAAGTGAATACGTCTTTGGCCGCATGAGAGTGATTTTTCAAGGTCGCGTCACGACACAATTTATAAAATTTTCGTCCCGCAAAAGAGATGAAGCATATAACAAATATGAGGGAGAGAGAGACAGAGATATTTGTGGTGTATACTACACAAACGAGTGCATGCATAGGCACAGCTACACTTAGAGTGTTATTTTACAAGACAAAGATTGTATATTATACGAGATACTGTCGATACAACCGGTGTAGGTATTGAATTCAATTTTTTATGGAGGTGGACGTAAACAGTAATCATATATAATAACGAAATATTAGAGAGGGTCAGCCATAAGGAAGAAGATTGTGCTTGGGCTTCGTGATGCTTGGATTTGTTTGAAAATTATGAGTCAATTAAAAATATTAATAATACATACTTTACCCAAGAGAAATAAATATGCTGTAGTTTGAAATTCTCGTGAAAGAAGTATTCACTTCTATCACGTGTACTGTGCTGCACGCCAATTATTTTTAAATTTTGTTATATTATATCGCTATAATTTTTAAGCCAGGTTCGACACCGGTCGCAGATATTAAAACACTGAGAATTTGGATATTATTTTATTCCTATTAACATAATTTTTATCCATGTTGTTTGTTAGCTCCCAGTGGTGGTTATGTTCCGGGCAATTCATTATGATCGCAGCAAACTAAAACTGGAGATTCCTGAGGTAATTTTTTGCCATTGAACCCATGTCCGCAAATGCTTTGTTATCGAGATACATGGTGTCCAAATTTAGTGGTCAAATTAACTTTTTTGTTCATTTCTCAAGATAACCGATTTTTACAAAATTTTACATGCATTTAGGAACCGATAACCTTAAATAATCTGCATTATCTTGGCGTTCATTAGCTGTTCATTGGCGTAGATATAAGGAGCATTTGGGTGAATTTTACACATAAATTAATTAAAGACAGCTTTCACAAGCTTCATTATTTTAAATTATTACTTTAGCAACCTATAAGTACAAAAAAGTTGATTACGTCGATGTTGGGATTTCTACCATGTTTATGGAAACCGAGAAATTGCAAGTTAATGGTAGATTTAAATGACAACGTTTACCAAAAAAATAAAATAAAAAATCAAATTTGCCGCGGAAAATAATTTAATAATAACAAGTTACTTAACAACAAATTTTAATGCCTATCAATACAATTAAAAATTTAACAATAAAAAATCTAAACTCGAAATTAAAATAAGAAAATTCATAACAACTGTTCAAATTGCCCTCCATTGACAGTAATGCACATTCTACATCTTTCCACTAATGAATTTGTAGCACACTAACTGTATTTCATATAATTAGATCGTCAAAAAAAAAAAAGAACACAGACGGACAAATTTCCATCTGGAATGATCTTAATGGTTTCAGGGGACTTCAAAATGGTTATATCCGTCTTGTTCTCAATGTTTTTTAGCGTGTTCACAATAATTTCTCTGGATGGAAAAGTAAACGGAATAAAATATACAAATACATGAGTGGTTCCAAAATGTGAAAAATATTTTAAAAAATCTGCAAAATTATTTTGAAAACTAATAAAACGCTAAGTGCTCAAAATACCCTACCAAAATTGAATAAACTTGATGATTTTACTTTTCTTTTACTCTTTACTTTTCATGCTCTGTTAAAAATTAAGTGATGTCTGACATACTACAATAATTATTGTAATTTGGATTTTAATTTTGAAACCAAGTACCTAATCTAAATTAAATATTTAAAAAATCCACGACCTAATACCCCTGGGCGAAAGACTGCCAAGCCCTCGTTTTGCTTCCTTAATTTAAACTTAAATTTACATCTTCTTTTACGCCACAAAACAGCTAAACGTGCTTTTGTAACAGGTACATACGAGGGTTGCCTTTTATATTCCGGGATTTGGCAACTCTGGTGTTGCAATCTGGCAACTGACCGCTCTATCGTAAAGTTGGACGTTTTTGAGGTTATACGTACTCAGAACGTTTTGACATACGAGCGCTATTTGCGTTGTTTACAGTAACTTAAAAGATCTCGGCCCAAAAATGGAATTAAATCGTGAACATTTTCGTGCGATTATTTTTTACAACTTGCGACGTGGATTAACTCAGCAACAGTGCATGGATGAACTTAATTCAATTTTTGGCGATGAAGCTCCATCAAGGACCAGTGTTTATCGATGGTATGGTGAATCCAATCGTTGTCGTAGTTCACTCCAAGACGAATTTCGTGAAAGTCATCCAAAATCAGTTGTTGTTCCGAAAACCATTGATGCTGTGCGCGAACTAATATTGCAAGATAGTCTTGTGACCTATCAAGAGATTGAGACAACCTTGGGCATTAGTGGGACCAGCATACATTCGATATTGCATAAACATTTGACTGTCAAAAAAATTTGTTCCGATCCCACACAATTTGTCACTCGCTCAAAAAAGGCTCGTGTCGATTGGTCGAAAGAAATGCTCAAAAAATACGATCGCGGTGCTTCGAAACAAGTCTATGACATCGTGACAGGTGGATTTACGCGTATGAGCCCGAAAGTAAACAGCAGTCGCTGTATGGATGTTTCAAGATGAGCCAAATCCAACAAAAGTTGTTCGCGCACGAAGCACTTCCAAGCAAATGGTCGCCTGTTTTTTCGGAAGAACTGGACATGTCGCAACCGTGCCACTAGCACAACGCAGAACAGTCAATTCTGAGTGATACACAACCATTTGTTTGCCAGTTGTCTTCAAAGAAATCAGGAAAACCAACCGCCGAGGATGGATGACTCTTCACCACAACAATGCGAGCTCTCACACATCGGGACAAACAACTGCATTTTTGAGCACCCAAAACATCGATTTGATGAGGCATCCGCCGTATAGTCCTGACTGGGCGCCTAATGACTTCTTTTCATTCCAGTACGTAAAAAACAAACTGAGAGGTCAACGTTTTTCGACACCTGAAGAAGCGGTTGCTTCATTCAGAAAGCATGTTTTGGAGATACCTCAATCAAAGTGACAAAAGTGCTTCGACAATTGGTTTAAACGCATGCAAAAGCATCTTCATGGGGAATATTTTGAAAAACAATAAAGTGATTTTCGATGATTAATATTTGTTTTTGTTCTCTAATCCCGAAATATAAAAGGAAACCCTCGTACACACAGATACAGATATACACAAATACACACACAGTGCTGCACATGAAATTTTCAAAAACGTATAGTCGGAATTGTACATCAGCTTTAAAATAGATAATTTTTCAGATTCATCATGATATAATGTTGACATATATTACTGTGGTAATATAAACAAAAACTGTATTAGTTCTACATGAAAACATACTTTTGCTCAACACCTATATTCGCATGCTTGTCACCAATATTATGACGGATGAACCATGAAAATATTGTTATACCAAAATGTGGGTTCTCAATTTCCAACCGATCAGTCATTTTCTCAACCTTACTGCTTTGAGATAAGATAAAATCCTTTTAGCAATATCCACCATAGAAAAAGCTAATAAATATAAGAGCAATTGAAAAATAGTAAATAGGTACTACTGTTTGAACGAAAAAGGTATAGGGATACAATCTATATACAAGGTGCCCGCGCGAAAACTAACACCCCCTTATCTTTGTATATTTAATGTTATAAAATTGGATTGAAGGAGGTTCAATGGATAAACGAACGTAATAATCCATAATTATTTTAGAATTGTCCAATCATAACATAAATATATTATTGAACAAAAATGAAATTCTTACATTTACCAAACATGTTTGAAAACATCAGGGTTCAACATCAGTGGTACATTTTCGTGCTTTTCGATATTGCAATCTCACTTGTAAGTAAGTTATTTTCACTTATGTCAAAAGCTATATTATTACGGATTTGTCGCCAGTCTTTTTCAACAGCGGCACATAGTAAGGTTTTTCAATCTGTTTTCATAAATTAATTGCGAACCCCGTGCTTAAAAATGTTGTAAAATATTCCGACTTTATGGCCAGTCATTTAAAAGAAAATTGTGCAAAATCTGCAAAAAAGATTGCAAGTCAGTTAAAAACTTGAGGAACGCAAAGCAAAACATGAAGATAACTTGACCATAAAATAATATATTAAGGGGATACCAAAAATTACCCAAATCAGGGAGCAGGCCAAAAGAGAACGTGAAGATCGGGACTCCCCTCAACGTGAGGCAAAGAAACCGAATACATCCAGAATTCAACAATAGCAATCATTAAATATAAATTCTGGAACATCCATGGATTTCATAATATTAGCGAAATGATGCAGTCCGGTACTACTGCTGACATATTGTGCCTGTCGGAAACTTGGCAAGACTGAACTGTCTAAAAGTAATACTAAGTCAATGAAGACGATATGTTATCACATTGAAAATGTATTGAAGTTACGCTCCTTTATTAATGAATAGTGGTTAATTATTATGATATTAAGTATCTTGGATAGGGCCTAGTAGTATGCATTTTTTTGTTTTTTTTTTTCATTGTTATTTTCTTTCTCGTATTTGATATAAAACAATTCACTATTAATTTTCAGGGTAATAGCACGGTATGTAATAGTATAATATATGAATCGCATAACACCTATTTTATATGCATTGGTTAGTGTTTGGTGGTTATGGTTGTTGGTTGTATTTATAATAGATATTTTTGTTTTTGTTCTTATAAATTTTACATTGTACACAAACATTTTGCTGTAAATTTGTAAAAAATTTTATAAGCAAATAAATTGAATTGAAATTGAATTGAAAAACTATTTTTGTAAAAAAACCAATTTTTGAATCCGACACGTCGTACTGGATGTAAAAATGTTTTTTTTTTTTGACAGCATAATAAACATGCGTAATTAGAATTCGTGTTTTGGAGAACCTAAAACCCCAAGAATCAAAAATTCTTAAATAGGTATTAATAATACGGTTCAAGAATAAGGAAACGAAAATTAAAATCAATAGTTTGTAACTGATTTGCAAACTTTTTTGCAGATTTTGCACAATTATCTTTTAAATGACTGATATAAAGTCAGAATAATTTATAACATTTTTAAGCACGGGGTTTGCAATTAACTTATGAAAATAGATTGAGAAACCTTACCATATACAGCTATTGAGAAAAACTGGCGGGAAAACCCGTCATTTTTGAGAAACTAAAACCACAAGAATCAAAAATTCTTAAATTATTTTTAATAATTTGCTTGCACAAATGTCATATGACGCTAAATTTTATCAATATTTATTACACTTTAAAGAGATATTTTAAATGAATTATTTGATATATTCCTACTGAGTTTTAAATTAATTAATAATTAGAAGGGTCTGATAATTATTATTGATGATCCATGAAAGGATATGGTACTTATCTTAAAAAAAAAATACTCTAGTCTGAATCCCGTATTTGGTTTCAATCGTTTAATAAGGCATTATGAAACGCACCTATTACAAAATAAGACATGCAAATACATTCAATAAAATAGTTTTAAAAACCTATACACGTTGTTTAGATATACAGGGTGTCCGTAAAGTAACGGAACGGGCGATTATTTTCAAAATAGCACATATTTAAAAGAAAAGCTGAGATACTTATAATGACATTTATACAACAATATTTATTACCTAATTATTTACCAGACAAATCTCACGTCACAGTGGTCCATTTTTCGTAATATAAACAAATAAATTTTAAGAAAACAAGTCGGCACTATCGGAAAACAGTGTTTACTGCAAACTCATGGGCTTCCTCACAGCTGATTTTTATGTTGTGTCGCTACCTGTACACACTAATAAATTTTTGGAGGGTAGTTTAAACCACCCACCTACATATAGGACGACAGGCATATCTGCGGGTTTAAAATTATTACAAATTAAAAAAATATTTTAAGCAATTATCGTATTTAAATACATTTTTGATAGTTGATACTCATTCCAAAATATCGATACCTACTCTCTAAAACACACAACATCAACGGGAAAAAAAGGGTGAAACTGCCAGAGGGACATGAAATGCATAATGTGCACTCCATTGAACAAACCAAGCCAATGTCACAATATTTAAAGTAAATGGCTTGTTTCTGCATGCTGAATATATTTTGATGGTAATTTACTTATATGGGTTAACCGACAACCAAAACTGCGAAACAGTAAACAAACAAAGAATAAAGAAAAAAGGAAGAATAATACAATCAGATTACTCTGCTTTGTGAGTTAAAAGTTACGACAATGAAAACAATATTTACTGTATTTTCCTTTTCTGAATACAACAGTAGGTACAGTTTTAAATTTTTGTTTTATAGTTTTAACATAGATATTCTGTTCTGAATGATGATTTTAGGGGTGTTTTTTTTTTGTAATATAATCATGTTATCTTTATCACGATATCGATATTTTCCTAGTAATAGGGTGGACTAAGGCGGTGACGAATACCCTTAAGGTTAACAACTTTTAACAAATTTTACAGATTCAAAATGATTGGCGCAGTCAATTTCGATCTTGAATGCAGCCAAGAAATGGTTTGGTGCGAACGGGTTAAGGCTTAACGAGGACAAGTGCAATGTTCTGAAGCTGTCTTCTAATTTCTCCCATATCAGTGGTGACACTGTCAAAGTGCTTGGAGTCTATTTGGATGACAATCTTAACTGGTACTCTCACATCGAACACCTATGTCGCAAGTTGTCCAGTGCTCTATTTTTGCTTAGACAGCTTGCGTGTTACTTAAATTTTCATGTCCTTAGAACGGCTTACTTTGGAGTTTTCCATTCACACTTGACTTACGCCATCGTGCTTTGGGGTGGTTCTTCGCACACCTTGAGAATTTTCAGATTGCAAAAGAGGGCGGTCAGAATACTGGTTGGCGTTGGGCCACTTGACCATTGCAAGCCGCATTTTGTAAATCACGGTATAATGTCATTGCCGTGTGTTTTTATCTATCATACCTTATTGGAGATCCATTCAATTCGGGATTCACTGCGGCCTCACTCTAGTAATCATACCTACAGTACTCGGTCGGCTGATTTGTTGATCATTCCAAAATATAGACTAACAAAATCTAAAAATAACTCTCTTAATTACAAATTTTATAATAAGGTACCGAAGCAGATTCGGTCGTTTAACTACAAATTATTTAAAACTAAAATAAAGACATATTTGTTAAAGCATTGTTTTTACTCTGTCGAGGAATTTCTTGAGAGTGATTGGTTGTAGAGTTCTTGTTGGCAATATGGCGTTGTTTTGTTGTGCAGTATTGTCCTAATTGTTGTAGTATATATTTTTATGTGATTTGTATTTGTGTTGTATTTATATTGACAAACTGTATTTTTCGAATATTGTAATAAACTATCTATCTATCTATCTATCTATCTATCTTTCTAAAATAATGTCAACGTTACTGATTTTTAGTCGAATTATTCGCAAATATTCTTGGTATGTTAAAAACTGCTTAAAATTTTTATCTCGTAAAAGATGCAACATATGAAAAAAATACAAGAGATAAAAAAGTTGTATTTTTAGTTGCATACTTTTTTTTGTCAATAATTTTTATTAAGTTGCCCACTGGACTTAATAATTTTGTTCTAGTTAGGGCCATATAGACTCCCTATTTCTAGCAACAACGCCATAGAATAATAACTAAAGTTAAGAAGGGTCAGTAGACGTTAAACACGGCATCGACTCGTCACAATCCCAGCCACATTCTGGCCCGCTACTATGTTATACTATATCTATATATACTATAAGATACTATACTATAACTATAGGTTCAATATTGTGTGGTAAGGAATTTTAAATACGACACTAAGATACTTTTGATTTTATCAATAAAATATCGTAATATAAATACATAAATTAAAATAATATACACTGCATTTATATTTGTTAAAAATATCAAGGGATATGCCTCTATTCCAATGGAGACAATGGCCGTACCGGTGTACCTTGTAAAAGAACTACAAGAGTTTTCCGATTAAGTTTGTCATTTAAATTTTATTACACTTAAGTAGTCAACGACTTATTGTGGAGCCGACAAAAATTAAAGGGCACCTCTACCATTTATATATAGCCCACTAGTTAATGTAGTTAAATTCATAAATGCAATCGTTTGAATTCAATATGTGAATTCAATACCAAATTTTCCAAAAGTGCTCGGTTTAAGTGGTCGTATACAAATTTACCTGTTCTGTATGCCTTTGCTGTTGAAAAATTCGTTTAAATGGAAACTGCCAACCACTGTCAAACAAACAATGCATTTTACGCAACAATTGCAACAAAAATGCTGCTAGCACATGCTTTTATTTGTATAGCTTTTTGAAACTAAAAATGCGAAAAACTGTGTATTGTCATATAATGCTGTCGATCGAAACATTGAATGATTTCAAGTTTAATTAGTTGTCTCAGTGTTTCATTATTGTGAGTATTCAAACGTAAACGATATACATAATGAAAAAAAAAAACATTCATATTTAAAAACAAATGATTTTGCAAATAAATTAAATAATTTTATCGATATGTAGACAATATGTTTGGCCTAGGGACTGGTACCTTGATAGAACTTGATAGGTTTTTAATTTATCTGACGAGTTGCCATGAGAAACTTAATTTTACCATGGAAGTTCAAAGTGATTCAAAAGAAATTAATTTAATTAATAATTAATTAAGATACTAACACTATTCTCAATTATTTATTGTAATACATAAATGAAAGTGAAGCGTTTGTCAAAATATCTGTTACTTGCTATTTCGACAATGTTTTAACCATTTTTATAGAAATATACAAATCACAAAGCCCACCCCAACTCCAAATTGTTCGTTCCATTTATTATTAGCGCAGGGTTTTTAACATCACAACCAATTTAGGTATTTGGAAAAGCTTTTATATTTTAAAATATGCGTGTGGAGCTTAATTATTATTCAGTGGTTTATTTATTAGTTCAAACTATTGAACTCTATTCCATTATCATAACAAAAAGTTACATGTTGTTCAAGCTTTTTCATAAAAACGTATATATATTTCTTTATTCACATGCAAATTATATACGTTTATTACTGCAAATAATAATATACCATTATAGATGGTTAGCTGAAAATTACATTGAGTTAGTTACTCCATTAAGTAATATTGATTTAAATGAAACATTTAGACAACAAAGCACGCTATATAGTCTGTTTAATGCTGTGAAATGATATATTCAAACTTTAGTTAATTTAATCTGGCACATCCACCTTACTAGAAATTGGATTGGGTAGTTTGACATTTAGCGTGGATACACATTGGCACCTTTTTTTATGAAATATTATTTTCTATATGTCATTGACATTTCTGCAAATGTTAAATAAATAAATAAACATATTTGTCGAAAAATTAAAAATAATTTGTAGACATAGGTATCAACAAACAAAACATATAATGATGATGATAGCAATTTCATTTCCATTAGCAGATGGTTGTGCATTTTTTTGCATTATATGTAATCGAACTTTTGATTAATTGATGTTCGGCGTTGCAAAGCAGATAGTCATGGAATGGTCTTTCAGAGACATCTGACAGGTGTTTGTGGATTAAGCAGACCGATTCCAATATGAATAAGGAAGGTAGTGTTAGTATTTTAAATTTTCTAAAGAAGTCTTGGCAATGTGCTCTATGGTACAATCTCAGAGAGTATCGAATAGCTCTTTTTTGTAATCTAAAAATACGCCCAAATTGCGTTGCACAGCATGTACCCCAGAATGGGAGGGCGTATCGAAGATGGGATTGGAAGAGTGAAAAGTAGACTGTTTTGGAAGTTGACAAGTTAAGTTCCTTTGGAAACTGATCTTAACGCAAAACAGGATGTAAACAGCCTTGGAATAGTAACTCTTTACTATGATGCAATATTATGTATGCATTCCAGCACAGTAAAGAATGCCAATACGGCTTGCTTGCTTGCTATGTTCATCTACGAAAGTCTTGTTACTTTGTGTAACAGGCAACTGGTAAAATAAAGCTCCCTTGAAGATAGTTCGGATTAAATGGAGTTTTACTTCGTCTGCCGTCGTTCTACATATTTTCTGGGCGTAGACTATAAAAACAAACTGCGAACAATACACTCTGTCCAAGATAAAAATGGGATAACACTGGAATCCTGGCAACGGTAGGTGTTACAATGGCGGTTAAATTAGAGAAAAAATGTACAACTTAAACACCTCTTGAACGGCGTCTTCAAAAGTTAACTAGCTTTAGCCGTTGCCGAGTTTTTATTTATTTCTGTCATTATTTTTACAGATATAAAAAAATTAAAATCACTTCCTCATTGTTACTTTTTGAGAAGAAAAAGCTTTTACAAATTTTCACTACTACGTTTCGTTTTTGAAAAACCATCATCAACTTTGTTTTCTTAAATACAGCCCTGGATTTTTTATTGTTAAATTTAGAGCTATTTTCAATTCAAAAATAGGTCCAAATGTGTCAATTCGTCGTCGTGATTAACACTTAAACTTGTGGCCATCCACTGCATGGAAAATGTTGGGTAAAGATTGGTTTATGTGCTTACAAGATTTAACTTCTGCAGCCGTCCATTTGGTGAATGGGCCGAAGAAAACAATGGCATTGATCCATAATTTCAACGGTAAATTTTGTTCAGTGATGAAGCAAACTTTTGTTAAATGTTTATGTCAATAAACAAAATTGGAGCGATGATAATGCACAAGCCATTGTTGAAACACCATTACATCCAGAAAAAGTCACCGTTTGGGCGCTTTATGGGCCGGTGGAATTACTGGTCTTTATGTCTTCAAAAATGCTGATGGTCATAACGTTACAATCAAGGGTAAGCAGTACAGAGACATGATTACTAAATTTTTCGTGCCTCAATTGGCAAGCATTAATGTTGCAAACATATGTGGTTCCAGCAATTCAATTAATTTGTTGTAAGAAACATTTGATCAACCTGTTAACTGACCACCTCGTTTATGCGATTTGACGACATTAGATTATTTTCTTTGGGGATATCTAAAGCGCATGTCTACTTCGCTAAGCCAGAAACAATTGAGAACTTGAAAGCCAACATTGCGTTACTGCCGACATACAGCTTGATTTACTGCAAAGAGTGTGTGAAAATTGGACGTCCAGATTACGCCATGTACGCGTCAGCCACATGGCCAAAATTATTTTCAAACATTAATGCCAAAAAATTATCTTTCAAATAAAGACAATTTCATGTCTTTGTGTTTTATTTCAATTTAAAGTTCCACCTCTAGAACATATAGTTTTACATTTCCTTATAAGGCATAATATTATTACATTATATCTAGTTGTAATCATATTTTTATACATATTTTGCTTTTATTCATATTATAAACGTAGGCAACTGTCAAACTTGTTCGTAAATTCGATAAGAGTGATAAATAGGATATTTTTAAAAACGCACAAGGACATTTTATTGTAACAATAAGTAAAAAAATAAATAAAATACAAGCAAGCCTGGTCCAATCTTTGCTATCCTGTCACGTACCTACTGTCCAGTTTGATTTACACAACTTTTTATATTAATCTGTTTGCCATTTCTCGAAAGTTCTATTTTTCATAAAGATTTTAAACTAAACCATGATATACAAAAAGAAACTATAAAAATGACTAAATTTTATATACTATGACAACACAATTATTTTGAGTTTCTTTTTTCAATAAGAAAATGTTTTATATTTTAATTTTATAAGATTTTATTCCAATAATTTCCACTAATTGTTTGTATACGTTTATATAATCCATGCCATACTGTTTGACTTTAACTAAAATGACTGCGTGACTGTTTATTTTGAGCCACTGATGATGGAAACTTAGTTTTCCGAAACATGTCTGGCGCTGCATGCTGATTGCACAATAATATATGAATAGTTTGGTGGAGTAGACGTTGTTTTATTTGTGTCTTACACATTCAACTCCTCTCGAAGATGGATTACTTCAGAAAATACTTCAGAAAAAAAAAAATAAATAATAATTTACGTAACAAGCCCGGAAAATAGTTTTTTTTTTTTTGGACGAATAGACAAAATCCTAGTGGAAGTCTGTGAGTCCAAAAAAACTATTTTCGGGCGTGTTGCGTACAATATTTTTTCGGCAACCGTGTAGAATAATAAATCAGTGAGACGACACATTTCTTTATTATACATTTTAATTCGTATTTGAATTAAACAGAACAGAACATACTATATATTAACGGAAACATTTTAATTCTTATTTATATTAAAATTCGAGCAATTGCTAATATTGAAGAGATTCAATTTGTTTGAAATGACAACAAAGACGTGATTCATCCCGGCCTAGTCCTAGGCCTACTTTCTCAAAGAAAAAGCGTTTGGGAAGTGGATACATCCCGGACGGTTGTCAAAAAATAATATTTGTTACAGAAACAAGTCAGATTCTTATATATAAAAAGTGCAATTAAAAAGTTTTTTCGGGGACAAGTTATCTAGAAAAACAGAAAAGTTAAGTATAGACCGAAAAGGAATTTGATCAAAATCAAGAAACGCCCCCTAGCGGCAAAACGGTTCAACAGTTGGAGACACCCTGTATATAATAATATATTAGACTGCCTTATTTATGGATTTAATAACAACGAATGTTTTTGTGACTGAAATAACAATTTTTGAAATTTTTTTAAAAATTTAAAAATCCATTCACAATAATCAATTTGATAGGAATTTTTAATCAATATTGATAATTTTAATGTATAGAAATGACTAAAAATGAATGTTTTAATGAGAAAATTAATTAACAATGTTAGGGGGTTAATGATTGTTAATAGTTATTCTCATTAAAATTTACTATAAATTGAACCTAACAAGGCAAGGGTAAAGCCATTCTAAAGCAAATTTTATTTATTTAGTTAAAAATGATTCATATTGTCTAGAAAAATAAAATAAACTTTTAGTGAATAATATCGGTTAGTGCTGAAGAATTAACGGGGTTAGTTGATATGGCATGTGGCAATTTTGTTGTTCGATAGTTTTAGACATGAGTGGTGTTGCTTGATATGGGTAATGTTGTTGTCACATTGTTATGAACGTTACCATAATCCACACCTTTACGTCAACAAGTAACGCAATCGCTCAAATTTCGTATTTAGTTATACTCTGACTGCCAATTTCATTAACGCGTAGTAATCTAAACACTTTCTTGAATATACTTTTGGATTGATAACCTCAACGTCTTTAGAACTTTAAATATTGTAAACCAATGCCAGCTTGGTTAATTCTAGTAAGTTGGGTAGCAAAATACATGCTCTGTTTTCGCTAAAGTCACCATTTTCTGCTTTAGTAATACATTTATCATGTTTCGACTCTCATCATCAGCCTTAATAAAAAAAAAGTCAATAAAAACAAGAGAATAACAATAACATTGCACTACTACATATTTCTATTTAGGAGATATTTTGAAATGAATTTTTACTGAACTAATTCTTGCTGTGGACACTATGATTATATTACGAGCTCTATATAAGACCGCAACCAATCCAACTATTTATTTAAGAAGTCATTACTGATTCTATAGATTCATGCAGTGCATAATTGAAAGCCGCTTCAATATCGAGAAATACAGTTTTTATAGTTTCCTTATTCACGACTGGAAGGTTAAATGCAACATGTTGACTTCCTGCTTTACTCTATTTGATATTTTAATAAATACGAAATAACTCTTACGTGCGCGATGAAAGTTTAAATGTAATTTGGTTGTAAAAGTTGTAATTTCCATTAAACTTGCGAACATACACATCAGAATTGTTAAAGTCTAAATATGCCAGCTAAAATGAGTTTGTAATTTTGGCCCAAGATGATTAAATCATAAACTATTATATATAATTTTCCTTGTTCAAAATTGTTGCATAACAAATAGGAAATGGATCTATGAATCCTATTGTGTAAGATACAAATACAGTATGTCCACAGGAAAAGTGTCCAAGGGGAAAAACTTTCTTATTTTTCATATTATCGAAAAAATTACTGTTGATAAAAGGTTTTGCTGATTCTTATAGAGATTGGAATAGAAAAATTTAACATTTCTTATACAGGGTGGTTAGAAAAATGACAAAACTTTCAATGTTACAAGAATAAAGTGCACTTATTCGAGAAAATATGAAAATAAATTAGTATAGGAAAAGTTGGTCAAAAGTAAAAGACAGTCTCTAATACCCATTTTCGAAGAAATCGGCCTAATTTTATTTATTTGTAATCATTAAATTTATTTTACATCAATTAATTCCAAATTAACAATGCACAAGTTGTAAAAGTTTATTTACTCAAATATCCTGTTGATAACATGACTTTAAACGAACAATTTATCAAAACTCTTTCTAACCTCACGTAAAGATTTTGAATCGCATCCTTTAAGTTATCAATAGTGGCATTTATTAGAGTTGTGCGATGAACAATTTGTTTTAATCGGCCCCATAGGAAAAAATCCATTACTGTTAAATCTGGACTCCTAGGAGGCCACTGAACTGGACCTTGTCCCCTAATCCAGCAGTCTGGAAACGTATGATTTAATCTTTGCTGCATAATGTGCTGGCAATCCATCCATCTTGTTGAAGATAAATGTACAAAAGTGGAGGATTGTCTAATTCACCGTCGAGGAAATTGATTCACATAGCTAAATATCTACTCGCATTACAAGAAGTGTCGAAGAAGTATGGCTCTATTATTCCGTAATAAGAAATGGCGCACAATACATTTATTTGAGCAAAGTACTGACGTGGTAATCGAAAATGCGGATTAGGGTCAATACAATACACCATTGGTCGAAAAAATGGATTCATCAAAAAACATTATTTTCTTATGAAATCCTCTTTCCATACTGCCAACTAACAAACAAAAATCCAAACGTTTTTCTACAACGCCGACCTTCAAAACATAACACTAAAAAATGGATGGATCTTGTTGTGTTGTAATATCTTCTGATTTTGCGACAAGCCTAAGCCGTTTAAGTGATATGTCCCTATATCAAAATACATGAATTAGGGAGCGCGGAGCATATTCTTAATGGTGACATTTTGTTTTAAATACAAATTAATTTCTCTTGTACATTTAATGTATTTTTAAAATTTTACTTAGTTTTACGTAACTGAAATATATGGTCCAATATAGGAACCCACTGGTTCAATTTTGGCAACCACTTTCTTATAATGGACCAGCTTTAAGGGTTTCGGATTATATTTTTCTATGAAAAATTCTTGAACAAAAAATTCTGAGAAAATAATTAGAAGTGGACAACATATTAAAGTATTTTGTGTATAAATTTGTTTTCCTAAAGTTAGAGCGCTAAAACCGAAAACTTCCCCTATATTGCTATAAGACCGATATAAGATCAGCAGAGTAAGTTCAGAGACGCTTTCTGAAGTCCTAGCTTGTAGAAATGACAATGGTTATCCTTCTCGGAGGATAGACCATGCGTCTTTACCACAGATACAGATTTAATTGACCAAATGCGTAAGTAAACGCTAAAAAGTGAATCAAACTCGATTCGACAGACTAATGTTACCCACACCAATGCATTTACAAATTTGGGTTGTGTTGTAAAAAAGATTGTCCGCACCAATAGATTTTTTTTTTTTTTGTAAATATTGATGATGTAATACAAAACAGTGGAAGCTTAAAATTAATATGTTATTATTTTTTTTTACTGTTAGTAAAAAATATATTTGTATAGAAATTAAGAACGTGAATGAATCTGTCCTCGCTATCGAAAATGATGTGTATAATATTAGAGAACAAGGCAAAACAACTACTACACTGGCTAATAGCACGACTGAACTTGAATTACAAGCACCAGTTTTCTAAATAAATAGCGGGGACAAAATCTAAATTCACTTTCTTAATTAATATTTTTAGTAACAAAAAAATATCTATACCTACACATCAAACAAAAATAGCATATCACATTCAAGATATGTTTTTGGCTTACTACACAATAACAGAGAATATTGGCTTCAAAATTATTTTTGAACTGTATACTTTATGATTAAATTATATTGAGACAAATATTAGTGACCCATCTAGATTATTATTATTATTATTATTTGTTATAGTATAATTCTCGTTTTCTTTAGATTTACAATTTATATTATTTCCTATAGAAATGTATTTATTTATTTTAAATAGGTCTAAATCTTTTTTAAAATAAGAATATAAATAATAAATAATAATCCGCACTACAGATTCCTCTGCACGTACTATAATCAACCGCTTTATACCTAGCATGAACCAAACTATCGGAGCTGGCACTTTCTCGGTAGGCGTGGTTTCAAAAAGAATTGAGACAGGCGCGCTCGCTTGCTTACGCACAGATTTAATAGACCAGATTATTAAATCTGTGCCACAGATTCACACAGTCTATTAAATCTGTGTCTTTACCTACAGCTTTTGGCGAAAGTTATCTTGAAACCAGAAGCAATCTTTGCAAAGGTAGGTTCTCATATAAGATAGGGTGTCTCTCGTTTGGTTGCCAGGCATACCCTTCCATTCATTGTCGGACCAGCTATAATCATTGTTTTAGAGTCCTATTTATTTCATGTGTGATTTTTAATCGTGCACGTCGGGAAATCGGAGTTCATGTATCGTCTTTGTGGGAGATTACAGACATAATAATTGTATTTCTCTAGTGCCTATATGTTCGTGCTCTTATTAATTGTTAGGTATTTATTATTTTTTATACTTGTTAATTATATTCAAGCATTTAATTTTTTCCATATAATTATTGTATATTAGTTTTTTTGTAGTCAATTATTTTAGATTAATTGATGGACTAATTATTTACACAGCCGTTTATATAGATTTTCCTGTAAATGGATATTGCCCTTTGGCAATAATTATCATTAGTAAAACCAAAAATATATGTCCCATCACTGACACTCACAAACGAATAACAATAATAATTATTATGTCTGGAATTAATATAATATAACATTAATTTGTTCGTATTCATTTTAATGAGTCAAAACGAACTAATTTTAATAATATGCAACATTATGTTTATTATTGATATTATTTTAAATGTGAACCCTGTGAAAGGAAAACATAATTCAATTCTTTAAATCGGTAACACAGACCTCCATAGGAACATATTATATTAGTCATCCTATAATTATTTAGTAATAACTTTGATAATTAGTAGGTAATAATTGGTTTATTTCACATTATCCCAAATGATAATTACATATTCAGCTAACATTCCAGCTATTATTAAATTTGTGGTACCTACTACAGCTGTATAATTTTAATTAGGAATTAGCATAAATCGCCTAAATAGCCTTCATTACTTGTTCAACGGTATGCATTAGATAACAGTACAATTATCTATTGTCAGTCAAATTACAAAGGTGTCAAAAGTCGAGATTTAGCGGAACTATTTCAATATACAGGGTAAACCGTGACCCGATGGCCATAGCATAGGAAGGTCATATTTAATGAACAATTTTAAGTACAGTTACTTACTTACATACTTGGGACCTTTTGCAACCTTGACTTTAAAAAACCGAAAGTCTATTTATGGCACCGAATTCATATCTGGTCCATTTTAACGGTAAGGTTTAAAGGAACATATTTATTGTGCAACTTTGGAAACGCCACGCCAGTAGGAACATATTTTTTTTTTCGTGGTGTTCCAAGTTAGGCCATGGGATCCCTAACTTGGAACTCAATATGTTTTTAAAAATAAAAGTCACATAGAAAGTAGACGGTCTGACTTAGGAATTTCTAGTCATTACTTTGGAATAGTTCGTCCGGAAAAGCATTGTTTTCAAGATACAGGGTGTTTTTTTTTTGTAAATAACGGTTTTTCCATATTTAAGTCAAATATCTCTTTACCGATTTCTATGAAATTTGGAAGCATGTTCCTAGAAATATGGAGGGGAATCATTCTATTTGAATACGTATTACTATAATAGAAAATAATAGTTAACGAAAATTTTCCTAAATAATAAATTGTTATTTATGTACACGCCGACAATGAACTCTATACTGAACACAGAAGTGAACGGTATCCACCTACGTCTATTATTGACACATTCTCTCCTATAATGACGGCATGCGCGACGAAATGCGCATGACGCTTCGCAACCGGAGACATGGAATACTGTTTTATTTATTATACTATGGAAGGACCTTGTCAAAGGATTTCCCAATGTTGTTAAAAATATCCTATTTCTATGAACACGTTATTTGACTACAATCAATTTTTGTCTAACGTAGCTATTTGATCAACTGCCGTTCATGTTTCATTCCGGATGCATAAATTTGTTCATTGTGGTCATATTGTGATTGCCTAGAGAACATGCCTTCTATTTCACCGTAAATTATGTTTGAACACCAAACAACATACATATATATATGGCATTTTAGAGAAAATTTATTAAATTATGCATAAGCACACTATGTTTTAACCATACATATGATATTATTCTAAACTAAATGGACATAGAAAATATTAATTAAATGCAAATTAAAATTAACATAATATGAGACTGAAATACTTAAACTTATACAGGCATATACATATAATAATAATAATAATAAATCGTTTTTATTTGGAAGAAATTTACAAACAAGGCGAAGTTTAGCAATATGCTACTCCAAGCACTTAACCTAATTTGCAAATTACACGTGACAATTCACTTCTACACTACTTAGGGACTTTAATTTGTTTCGTTTAACAAGAATACGACAACGAGACAATAAACAATAATAACAATATGCTGCAAAGGAAAAAAAAAAGATGTAAATTAACATGATTATGCTTATAAAGGAGAAAATATATAAATATGATAAAAATCATCATTATTAACATTAATAATGTATAAATACATATAGCCAATCTTAGGATATAAGAGAAAACACACACATAAATGAAATATTAAATATTATTTAATAGCCTGAAAGGCTACTGACGTTTGCTCAACAACATACGAGTATTTCTTATTTTTATTCTGAATTAGTTTAAACTGGATTGTACATGTTGGGAAATACAAGAGTTATACAACTTTACCGCGTTATAAGTGAAACATTTCTTAAACATGGTTGTTCTATGCCTAGGTATATGTCGCAGATTTCTTGATCTTACATTAACGCTGTGAATGGATGAACGCGGGCTCAGCTTATCAAACAGAACTTTCGGTATTTTTGTTTTAATAATAAAGAGCAAAAACTGAGTTCCCGTCTTTCAGATATCTTTAGCCAATTAAATTCTTTAATCTTATGTGATATATGATCATATTTTCTCAAGCAATAAACAAACCGGCAGCAGAAGTTCTGTACCCTCTGTAATCTGGCTTGATTTTGTTTATCGAGGTAAGGTCCGTAAACAGAGTATCGGCGTAACTAAACTTCGAGAGAATCAACGAGTCGGACAGCATTTTTTTTAGAGAAGGCGTGAAATCATGTCTGTATGAAAACAACAACTTTAACGTTTCTTTAATAAATAATTAACATGTTGGTTAAATTTCAAATCGGGATCACGCACCACACCCAAATTTTTCACATTGGAAACCAGATTCAATGGGACATCACCTATCTTAATACACCCATCTGGTATTAGAGCACGCAAGTTTTTATTACCAAAAAGCATAACATGACACTTCTCTGGATTAAGTTTTAAATTATGTTTTGCTGATAGGCTTTGTAAGGATTGAAGATCCATATTTATATTTTTAATAGTTTCATTAGTATTGGTTTTAATAAAGGATAAATAAACCTGCGTGTCATCTGCAAAGGCATTGACTTTCCAAAATTTTGTAGATGTAAGAATATCTGCCGTGTACAATATGAAAAGAAGCGGCCCCAAAATTGATCCCTGAGGAACTCCAGAACTCACAGTTTTTAAGGATGACCGATTACCATTTACGTATACACGTTGAGTTCGATTGGATAGATAAAATTGAATAAACTGCATAGCACCAACAGAAAACCATAAAACTTCAATTTGGCAGACAACAAAGTATGACTTATAGTATCAAAAGCCTTCGAGAAATCTAAAGTTACAAGATACGTCAATAGTTTATCATCAATTCCTCTAACAATGTCATCCGTCAGTTGGTTACGAGCCGTAGAAGTACTGAATTCTGAGCGAAACCCAGCTTGACAATCCGGAAGAATTTTGTGTGAATCCACATACCGAACAATCTGCCGGTAAACTGCTGTTTCCAAAATCTTTGACAACACTGGAAGTATGCATATAGGTCTTAAGTCTGAAAAGGCTTCTGGCGTCGTAACCTTCGACAATGGATTAACAACGGCCTCCTTCCACGCATCAGGAAGAATAGCGTTCTGGCCGCTTCAGCACACCAACAACAACGTAAACAATGTGAAAGTTCGTCGAATAATATAACTAGTGAAGGCATCATATTTATGAACTGTCTGATGGGTTGAATTTTTTTCGCATGTTAATTGTGTTGTGCTGTATCGTCATTGATTTTACATGAATCAATAGAACTTTAAAATTTTAATATTAATTTCAGGCAATTTAAATTCCGGTTATAAAATATAAATTTGAGAGAAAGATGATCTTAATATAAATTTATTATCACCTAATTAAACTATAACATGAATAGTCATTAATAATTAAGTATAAATTATTGTGTTCATAAATATTTTACCCAGTAATTAATAACATATAAAATCCAACAAAAAATCTAAAATCCATAAACCTCAATCATTACTCTAGGATCGGAACGGGATGCAACACGCAAAAATGTTTGAACATCTGTTCCAGCTACATCAATGCGAAGAGCGTAGGCTCGCTCACGACCAAAATTTAGAACACGCACCTGTAACAAAAAGAATAGTCATTTTTCAAGTAATGTGTTAGACTTCAAAATAATTAATACATATACAGGGTGTCCCACCGGGAACCAATTCGATCTGTACATAAAAAACTATAGGTACGTAGGAGAATTTTGATGGGGGCAGACGAGGTAAAATAGTTATAAGTTATTGACACTTCCGGTTATACCGGAAGCAGGTGTCAACTTGCTTATTTCAAATAAAACATCGTATATATAATACAGTGTTGGATTCTACGTAAAATTTGCGGGCTCTAAAATCATTATAAAATTTTCATATTACAAGGAAACCTTCATTAACTGATATCAAAAATAGTTATTTTATAAGAACTTTGAACTGTTTTGGTAAATATTAATACAGGATGTGCAAAATATCACTTCAAACATGAAAATGAGAAAAAACGGTCGAAAGTCAATATTTTTAAATAAAAACCCCAATGGGCTGATTTAAATCAATTGATCAAAATCAATATTTAAATCAACTGATTTTTTTAATAAAAATCATATTTAAAATCAAACCATAAATTTGATAAATCTTCCGCGTTTAATTCACACAAGCTGTCTTATTGTTATAATATTATTTATATTTTATAATATACCTAATATACCTAAGAAATATACAAAACGCTCAAAACAGTTGAAAAAACAACAGAAAAACAAATTATTTTTAATTTTCATTGAAGATCTTATATCAAAATACTAATTTGGACGCTTTTCAATTCCTAGTTTTGTTTAGACAAATTATAGTAATCATAAAGTCAGAAATAATAAATTAAGTGCTGATGAATAAAAATGTCATCATTTTGAACAAAGCATTACATTTTAATAATATAAATTGAAAAAAAAAATCAAATAAATCATGATGTTTTTCGATTTTTATGTAAAAATAATTGATTTTTAATATTTCTTTAAATTAGAATTTGTCGAACCCTGCCCAATAGCTTATAGTGGTATCTTATTAAGCAATACAAATTAGGGTAAATTAAATGAAAAGAGCTAAAGTTGCCATAAAGTTGCAACAAAAACTGTATTCCAAAATGAAAAATATTAGTGCAAAGCGTAAAAGTATTTTTTTTTTGTTTTTGTTAATATTTTCGGAATCTGTGTTGTTCGGATCATAAAAGTCTGTCCAAAAATTATGAAGTATAGAACAATATTGACAAAAAAATATTCAATCCTATGTACTTATTTCTGTATGTGGAACACTGCCATGTTCATTTTGCGATTTTTAGGAAGTCAAACGGGGGGTCAACAAATTGTGAAAAAAAAATTATTGTGTTCATACCTAGAAACAAAATAAAAACTGTAAACACGAGACAAGTGGAGCTGTGTTTATATTTTATATCACTTCTCTTTTGCCTTAGAATTAGTAATAAACTTAAAAACAAACAAAGTTACTGGATAGTAATAATTGTACTACTAATTATAAATTATTATAGTTACTTAGATTAGGGCTGCTGAAAATGAGTAGGAAGTTTGACACGACGACGTTTTTACAATGCCAATACTTTCTTATGACAAAACAAAAAAATTTGTCTTGAATTCTCCTTTATATTGCGTATTCCTATTAGAATCGTAATGTTTACTGTCTTTTAAAATTGCCTAGGATTGACCATAGACAGTATTTTGTCGTGTCTACTTTACAGAGAGAAAATTGAGAATAGAAACTGCTTAGACGGTTTAACAAAAGTTCTATAAAAGTCAGGTTTCACTGAATTATTTTAATTTTCTGGAACTGACAAGAAAGAAAACTCTGTAGTTTGTGAGGCGAATCGAATTTCAATCAATGTCCTTTAAAATTTTATTGAGTCCCTATGTAAAGAATATAGTGGGTAAACTTTAAGTAGTTGTCATTTTAGAGAACGTAGTAGGTAGATATTGGCATAGGAGGACGTAAGACTGCCACTATATGGGTCAATTTATTGTAACTCAAAGGTATACAAATA
Source organism: Apoderus coryli (assembly GCA_911728435.2). Classification (NCBI taxonomy): domain Eukaryota; kingdom Metazoa; phylum Arthropoda; class Insecta; order Coleoptera; family Attelabidae; genus Apoderus; species Apoderus coryli. The sequence goes on along the minus strand of OU452206.1, from coordinate 7,022,212 downwards.
TTTTATTGAGATATTCAATTCATTTTAGTCATAGATATAATATTGTAATGAAATTCTTCTAGGTACATGTGAAGACCTAATAGCCATAAAAATCAGTAGCTGGAAGACACATCACTACTTTTTTAAATGTCAACAGGCCTGTCGTTATTAATATTGGCATCCTCAGGAGATAATTAAAACTCAATCAAACTTTAATCCACACGTGACTGTGCGAAATCAAACTAGGGAGGTTGTCCAGAACCACATCGGTTGGTTTTGAGAAGGCCTTGGACTATATCCTGAATGTCTATCTTTCATCTGCGCTCTCTCTTCGTGTGTGCAGTTTTTCCTCTTTGCTAAATAGTCTTGGAATTTCTTTCGTTTTGTTTAGGAATAGTAGTAAACCGATGCCCACTGAAGTGGGTTTTCATGACACTGTTTTTATTCTACGAGCTGTTGATCAAGGAATTGAGACCAAAATCCTGTCGAATGTTGCCGTTCCTCACGTACGATGTTGCCATTCTGATAACCTATTGCTTCCAGTTTCCTTTGATAGGTCCTCACGTCTGTGCCCTATTTTACAGTGGAAGTCTACTTTTATGGTAGAGCGACGGCAGTAGTGCATCGATAGCCGCCTTTCTAGTTCTTCTATCAATGTATTTTTGGAATGTCAAGCCTCTGTTGAAAGTCACGCCTAGTCAGTGGCTGCATCCTTCCATTTAGCATCTTATAAATCGATTTTCACATATCCCCGTGGTGGTGGTATTGTAATAACATTGCTTTGAATTTGAGACCCAAGGGCTTAATTTATCCGCCAGCTCATCACACTACACTTTTTCGTCAAGGCTTTACATATAACGTTTACTGGCATTTAAATAAACTTCCTGATTACCTCAAATCATTTCATCCAATCAAATTCAGAAAAGGATAGAAAAACCTCATGCTTCGGAATAATTACCTCCCATAAACCTGATCAATTGTTCTATGTTGATAAATTCATGTGTGAGAGAGAAAGGGAATTTCATTAGCACCTACTTAATTCAATACTAATTAATTTTTATGTTATTAAGATTTTTTATTATTAAGATTTATAATGTAAATGGATATATAAGTCTATTTCTGCCAGGCTTAGGACTTCATCTTTTTTAAATTGTGTTCCTAGGTCTCTTTTTAGTTCTTTTATTATTAGTCTTATTACTATTATTTTTGTTTCGGGAATTATTTCCGATTTATTATGTCATTTTATTTCGAACTACAATAAATAAATAAATAAATTTCTCTCAAGAACAGCGAACACTTCGACCACATACCGAATTCAAATTTTTGGAAAATATGGAAAATGAGTTACACTTATTGAATTTAAAAATTGAACCCAGAAAAAAAAGTTAATAAAAGAAACCTCAAATTACTTACTGAAGTAATTCTTGATGCACGTGTAGACGCGTACCACTTGACATCCTGTTCCACAGATGCTAAAGCTGGAAGCACTAACACCTCACGTAAAATCAATGCATCGTCATCCTCTCTCGATCTAGAAATTGAATTATGGAATATACAGCTTAATTATGTGCCACTAGTATTTCAACATGTCAATGTTTAGACAACTAATATGGCAATGTTCCCTGACCTATTTTGGGTAAACACTTAGATTTAAGGGACTAGATGTGGGATATTAAGCAAATCAATGTCAGCTTAAAACAACAGATATATACGTACAGTGTGGGCATTTTCTCAGAAACGACAGACATTAGAAACAAAAAATGGATAATATAAGAAATTCTTTGTTTTAACTACATTTTTCAATTATTTAAGACAAGGTGTCTGAAAAATTCTGTACCGACATTAGGCAAACAAGATTTTTAAATGGAACGCCATATATTATTTTATTAAACAATTTTTTATCTCAGCAAAAATTGTTGTGCGGTCGATAGTTAAGATTATATTTATAACCTAAATTCGCCGATAACTTAAAACTACCTTCTAATCTGTGACAGCTAGCTGTTGTTATTATTTCAAATATTCAAAAATTTGCATCAGGGCAGAAAATATCAGTAATATAAATGATAGATGCTGTACATATTTCCCGTGATATAGAGATTTTTATTTAAGATATACACTTCTCAAACAGATAAATAAGTAAATAAAGGGCAGGAAAGATATTCTTAATATCTAACACGAAATTTATTTACGAATTGCTTGATACATAAAGCAACAAGACTTTCAGTTATGTTGGAAATTTGTTTCACACTACCATGCTTTCACCAGACGGCCGTTTCGTCGATCCACGACTCATCAGTGGTGATCGGCAGGCAGTATGACCCAAATTTCCAACATTTACGAAGAGCTTATACTAGCACGAGAAATGATTGAGAGAGAGAGAGAGATGTTTTTGGCGACATCTAGTGTTGGCAATAGGATATAATGGAGTTATTAATACTTGTCCGGCCATCGTTTGTGAACTGTGTTTCACCGAGCATATTGCCTGCTCACGCTAGATGTCGCCAAAAACATCTCTCTCTCTCTCAACTAAATTTATTTTCTAAGAAATATATTCATTATACAGGACGAAGTTCCATGAAAAATATCAATTTGCTCGGATACAGATTTACAAGAAGTATTGCACATATAATAGAAAGGGGAATGCAAGAACAAATTAGTACGCGGGAAAGGAAAATACGATTCCGTTATTACGTGTCCGTAAATTTGGGACACAAAAAGGAATCAGTGTTAAATACTCTGGACAGTAAAGAAATCCACTCATAATTTTAAAAAGTAAAACTAGAGCGGAATATTCTCTAAGAGTAATTAATGATACTAGAATAAATCGGTTTAGCAGAATATCATAAGGAAACCCAATGGTTGGATAAACCTCATCTACCCCAAACCACAGCAACTTGGCAAAACGACGCTGGATGCGTTCAGTATTAGTTATATGTCTGGCAGAGAATTTCATACAACAGATGTATATTCCAGTTTAGATCTGAGAAATGCGTTGAAAAGAACACTGAGTGCTGAGGTATCATAAACTCTCTGGTATTACGTATTATATAAACCAGAAATCTATAGGACGCTGAAATTATATTATCGTAATGATTAGTAAAGCTCAGTTTACCATCAAACCAAACCCCTAAATCTTTAAACTCATCACAAGTTGTTAGCGGACTATTATTTATAGAATATTATGACAATTTTACAGGGTTAATTTTCCGTATATAAGAATCTCTAAAACATCTATCAATATTCAGATAAACATTATTACAGGCACACCACTCATAGACAACATTTAAATCGTCCTGAAGATGAGAACAATCTTCAGTACTATTCAAGACAGAATAAACTTTGAAATCGTAAGCATATAATAACAAACTATTTGTAAAGCCACCAGATATAGCATCAATAAAACACAGGAACAACAATGGTCCAAGGACAGAGCCCTGGGGAACACCAGATGAGACTAAAATTTGCAGATATAAATACTCAACATTCCACAAACTGAAATCTATTCTTCAGATACGACTTCAAAAGCAGCAATTTACGCATGATCAAGTCTATCAAAGAGGCATTAGAAAAATCAGTGTAGATTACATCTACCTGACCCCCATTATCAAGTCGCTCAGCTAAAAACTGTGTTAAAACTAATAAATTGGTTGACCCAAAACAACCGGGAAATTTGCCATGTTGTACCGATGAAACTTGACGCCTAATATGGTTCATAATAATATCAAGGAGCACAAATTCAAAATCTTTTGAAAAACACGACTCTATATGGAAATTGGTCTATAATTTGATATATCATGTTTATCTCCCTTCTTATGAGCCTTCTATAAGCCTTCCAATCAGAGGCGAAACTACACGATCGCAAAGAAACATTGTACACAATAGTTTAGCAAACACAGTGGCACAATCCCTAATTACAAAAGATGGTATACCATCACGACCCGATGTAAATTTAGCTTTCAACCTTCTCAAAGCTTCGTAGACCTCTGTCTCAGTAATCCCGCGATCCGATAAATGTTTGATATGCAAGATGTGATGTGCTAAAAATTTCGCAAATTTATTCACATAAGTCATACTACCAGGCAATCGCCCAGAATTGCTTCTGGAATTGATAAAAGACAAAAATTTGTTAGAGTCACTACTCAATATACGCTCAGCATCACGCAAGTACACCCTGTAAGAGGACCTCTTGTCAGTTTTTATATTGGGACGCACAACTGTAAAATGATTCAAAAATTGAGGATCTTCGGATGTCTTATATTTTTTCAAAAGTTTAGACTTCAATTTGATGCTGCGAATAGTATCGCCCGAAATCCATGGAGAATGCTTACGAATTTTTTACAAAGAATTACCCTCGGATTTATCCATCCAAGTCTTTGTAAGATATCCTACTTTCAACTAGTGCAACTTTTAATCAGATTTATTCTGCATTACTCTTCGTTATACATCCTCAAGCCTATGTATTTGGTACACCCTTTAAAGGTTTCTCATTATACCAAAATGGTCTTCAGAGCCCTTAAAGCGCTGGAATTCAAATAACGAGGTAAATAGCCTCTTTTGCACGACATTTTCCAGAGGCCTTTGCCTATTCTACAAATAAAATGCTAACAACTAACGTTTGAAATTTGAAAAGTACTATCAAACATTTTTTTTTTATATTCATTTGAATTAATATAAATATAATAACTGCAGTGCACCACTTTTAAAATGAAGCCTTATATCCCTCTGAACTTTTTGGCATTGCAGTTCTTAATCAAAGAAAACATCCCTCGCTCATCCTTCATTTAGAAAAATGAAATAATGAGAGTTTGAAAATGAAAACTCGGATAATGGAAAAGAACACTTGAGCTGCATTCTAAAAATGACTTTAATAAACTTAAATGAGATTGTTGGAGTTCGTAAAAGGAATTAAGACAAAAACAAATGAACATTTAATTTTTTTAAATTAAAGGAATTAGCTGGGTTGGTAATATAGAGTATTTTTACGTACTTTAAATATTTCTGCATGGAAGTTCATAACTCTTATACAGGTTGTCTCATCTGACTTAAAGGCAGCTTATGTACATTACAATAATTATTGCAACGTAAAATGTTTGCAAAATCAGTGGTTAAAATTCTCACTAAAGAACAAAACGAAAATTGAGAAATGAAACGCTGTCCCATCCACTAAATTATTTTAATAGGTTACAAAAAATTTAACATGAAATGCTTGCAAAATCAGTCGCCGTACTATACATATTTGTAACTTTTAAACGAAATTTTCTTGTGAATGATGGAGGAAAATATCAAAAGTAACCTATTGCTGTAAAGCAGATAAAAGATGCTTTCAAACGATGTTTCACTTGCATCTACTGCTATTTAAGAATATGAGGGTTGTGTCCACCCCTATCACAGAGCTAAAGTCATTTCAATTAAAAACGCATGGGTTCAACTTAGCACTCTCCCAAACACAAATAGATTAGATTATATTACTCTTTATTGTCTCAACTCGCTATATACATAGCACAGACAATTGTCAAAATCAAGTAGGTAAGTAAATAACACAACAGTATAAATCTAGAATAAATCACGTTCCTATACAATAAAATAAATGATAAAGAGACACACAGAGTACAAGAAACACTTAGGTTAAGGACAATATATAGCTTTTATATTCTCCGACCGTGTAGAACACTCCTGAGAAGAGCAACTTCCTAATAGACCTCTTAAACTTATTCAAGCTCTGTATGCTCTTAATATTGTCAGGTAAACTGTTATATAATCAACCACCCATATAAATTGAAGATCGCTTATACAGTAAGATAAGATATTATTGCCACTTCTTGTATTGTAACCATGCTGATCCCCATTCCTGGGCAACTTCCCCTTGATCGTAAATATGAATAACAAAATTCTGTATAGCTACTTATGACTAACGAGGTAACCGTTAGAATACATTTCTAGATTCATTTGAATTATTTGATGACTGCATTTCGACATAAGCAACCGACTGAACCGTCTATTTTAATGAACCATAAAACTTATACTAAATAGGTATTCGATATGAAAGATTTCGCATCAACTCTATATTAGGCGGGAAACTTCATCCCATCCTCGCATAATATCTTGAACCTTAAATATCTCAGCAGTGTTAGACAATAACTCTTTTGCTATGTGGAACTATACCTTTTCAAGTCCAAACTGGCGCTAATCAGAGTCAAAATGCATTAGTCAAAATCAAATTAACAACTTGAATTTCAAAAGCAAATTAACAATAATCAAAACGATATGAACAAATTCAAATTGGCACTTGTAACATACAATTAGCGAAAACAATTAAATTATTGAAACAATTAACGAATTTTAAATAACAAATTTTCTTAAAAAATTATATCTTGCATATCCAATGCACCAGCAATAAATCTCTTTTTTTTTTGTTTATTTTTCTTGGGATAAAGGTTCTGTTTTAAAACGGGAAAATTTTCTTTGATATTTTTTTTTAAATCATGTCTGTAGGTACTACGTTTCGGCTAGTATGCCTACTTCAGGTACATTTCTTTTTAAAACATAACAGAAAAATGAAACATAAATAAGAATATCTGTAATTTGTATGTTGTTATGTTTAAGATCACCTATTTACACTGAATGTTCTAGTGATGTCTTGTAAATGTACCAATAACTTGTTTTATTTTAAATCTAGTTTTAAAATTTTAGAAAATGAAATGTACCTGAAGAAGGCATACTAGCCGAAACATAGTACCTACAGACATTAAATAAACAAAAATTTAAAGAAAATTTTCCCGTTTTAAAACAGAACCTTTAGCACAAGAAAAAGAAACAAAAAAAATTGTAACAAGGTTCAAGAAAGAATACAAGATTAAATCTCTGTATATGTGAAATAAATTTGGTACAATTAGCAATAGTAGTTATCTTGCCAATATTGCCACGAACGTTGTTCTCTAAAATTTACTAGTGCCAATTTGATTTTGTTTATTGTCAATTTGAAAGTGATTAGTGCCATTATGGTTTTGATTAATGCCAATTTGAAATTATTGTTGTCAATTTGATTTTGACTAATGTCATTTTGATTCTGATTAGTGCCAATTTGAACTTGAAAAAATATAAATTTGTGGCAAACAATAATGAGAAGAAGTTTTCTCCTAGAATTTCCTATACCCCAACTAAGTGCTTCGCGAAGCAATTTAAATAATTAGGTATACATGTATGCAGTTAACATTACGACTTTTACAAAACAATTTAGCGCAAATTTAACTAAAATTACCACCAACCTATATATCAAATCTCCATAATTCCCGTAGCCGTTGTCGGGTGGAACGGCGCGCGTATGTTCCGCTAACTTTGATCCCTCGTTCGCTCCTCTTTGGGTTTGATTTCGTAGCACCATCTTTGTGGATTCGTCATGCGATAAAATTTTTACGTAAGAAGTAAAGTTCTGCTCCACAGCGATGCAACCATGCATTAACGGGCAAATTATAATATAGAAAAGAGCTAGTACAGTATGCACATTACTTAACTCTTTCATGTTGGAGTAGGTGATTACTAAAAAATATTAAGGAATCGTTATATTGAAATGTATTTAATAAAAATGAATTGCTTTAGTTATTAGAAGGACGATAGATGATGATTGATGTTATTGGGCTACAGAGCATCTTGTGCCTTCAATTCGCTTTATATCAATGGCGTATACAAGGATGTAGTCGAAGGGTCACGACCAAATAAAAAGAAATTTGCAGAGTTCTAGTCCAAACTACAATTTGTGAGACACATTTCGCCAAAAAAAAGACACAATATTCCCCTCTTTGGAATGGATTACTTTATTATTAATTAATTAAATAATGTCAACTGTCACGAAGTGTATTATCTAGGACACGTATAAATAAATCGGTAATGTGCGACGTTATTAGGCAAATTATGGCCAATTGTACCGACTCTAACTATAAGTAAGCTTAACTAAGGCCGACTTATATTTTAAGTCTGTCTTTAATTTTGTAGTATTGCACCGCACTCCACTTAGTGTTTGAAATAATCTGGGCAGCATTACAATTTCTAACCTCCTTTCAGTTAAATTGTTTTAAACAAAAACAAAGTAGAAATAAAAGTACCTAGGTATCGTTTTTGTAAATTGAAATATAGAAACATGGACATAAACCAAAATACCTAATATAATTAAAAGACACCGAAGTTCAAACTTTACAGAACGGGAAAAAATTTAATTTTTAGTCTAGTTTTAAATATAAAATTCTTATTGAAAATAAGACGACCGATGGTACTACCATACATGATAAACGAGAGACTTGGGAGAAAATTCGAGGACAATTTAATAGTGCATCTCCGAGAGGGATTCCTCGGTCATCCGATTCTCTGAAAAAATTCTATGATAACAGAAAAAAGGAGCTTCGGAAAGATACTGCAAAAGACATGTGAAATATACAAAATAGGAGGGCCGCATCATCTATCAAAAAACCAATTGATGACTTTTTGATAACCATTGTTAACGAAAAAACTGTTTTTGGTTTTGAAAATTCTTTTGATGGATATTCCTTAAATTTAGAACCGAAAATAATTCAGATAACTTAATTACATTTTTATTTGTTAATATTTTAATGTAATCCTATTAATATATTTTCTACCAAATAAAAAAAACATCCATTATTTTTTGTAAATTTTACGAGCTTTATAGTGGACTAAAAATATAATGCACTCTATAGAAAACAAAGTTCCAAAAAAAAAACTGTTTCAAAAACACAGGAAACGTTAGAAACGCTTCCTTAAATATTTAAGCCTGGAAAAACCGTGGCTTAATTTAAGTCTCACTTAAATACATTTCGACGTACCGTGCAACGAGAGAAGCCTAATCATTGAAAAGGTCGGTGCAATTGGCCATTAGTAAAGAAAGTACTTCTTATTTTTAGTTCGAATATCATGATTTCAATATATGAAGTTTTTATTTTCTTTTAATTCAAAAATTCTTTTAATTTTTTTCTGACGTTTTTCTGACAATCGTAATTCTATTTCTAGCAATAAGTACATTCAAACTTGATTTATGTAATTTATACCGAGTGTAAACATTAACATTACGACTAAGTCTTCTTAAATTATTTTTATTTTTTATTGAATTTCTAAAATACGCTTATGATTTAAAGCAAATGTTCTATTTATTTATTTTTTTGATGTGGAAGTCCTTTCTATCTTCAAAGGACCTATAACCGATTAGTAGAACCTTTAGCGTAGAGTAATATTGAAAAAGTTGTTTTTCCACTTCGCGAAAACACGTTTTTAAATCTCGCCGCGCACACAACCGCTTCAGGTCTCTCCTATGGATGCTAACATTGTTAGCGAAACGCGCGAGAATTAAAAAAAGTGTTTTGGTGAAGTGGTACACACGTTTGTCAATATTTTAAATACATCTCATGTATTGTTCACTGCATTTTATAACAATTGTTTAAACAATTTGTAGAAAGTCTCAATTATATTTTCCAAGATATAGTAGCATATCTAACCATATTTTTTGTCAAATTAGATAAATTTACAAAATTTGAAATAAATAATCGTTTGTCACACTTCACACAACTTTCAAAAAATTGACATACAAAAACAAACTTAAGTTTACTATTATTGTATAGAAGTCCAAAATGAAATAATTTATAAAGAATAAATAATGTAAAATCCTTACCGGTTAAACAAAAAAATTCTATTTTCCACTAGTATAGGCTCTAGCTCTATAACACTCACAATTCAATTTTAAGGTTGACTGCCTCAGAAAATATGTTTTATATAGCAAATATCTTTTACAACGTATTTAACAGACATGGGGGTTTTATCAATGCTTTTGGAGTGTCTCACAGTAGGTGTCAGAGTAATTGTATGGATAAAACTAAATTTGTACACAGAATGGGCTTATGTATAGAATTTAATTAAAACGAATTTAATGAGGTTGTAGCTGAGGTACATACGAATGACTTAATTATGACAATGCGTGTAAAACTCTCTTACAAACACAAACAAAAATGTATTTATTACCGTTATACGACAAGTGCGTCACAACTTTAATAATTTATTCTGCTTTTGTGGTTGATATTTTTGACTTAAATATTTTAAAGGTACTTTTAAAACATGATACAAGTAATTGAATACCAAGTTTTACTTATACTATACCTGATAAAACATTGACATTATGGAAAACAACCAATTTAAATCGAAAACGGTTCTAACTCGCGAAAATCTTCTGTTTCTGCTGGTGGACAGACTTGTCGCCTTTAGCAGTTTAGGGTCTTTGTTGAACTTAATTGCTAGCTATCAGTCTGAGCAAGCACAAATCGTACGCATAGGCAATTTGAAAGCTTCTGTTATTTATATTTCGTCAGGTGTACCTCGGGGATCACATCTGGGACCTCTGTTGTTCAACATTTTGGTGAATGACTACCCAAGTTCTATTGAAACAACAACTTTAAGTTTCTTGCTGATGATCTGAAAATTTATATGAGGGTTTATCCCTTGCTAGATGCTGTATTTTTGCAGTGTGAGAGAGACGGTATTATTTTAAATAAATCCAAATAATTTTAAATCAATTTTAGTTCTGTTAAACCGTGAGTGATGCTTATAGATCTTTTTCGATATTTTCCCATATTGCAGACATCACTAACAATGCTTGCAGAATTACTAGACTACAATAATCAATCAGAGTTTGTGTTTTATCGAAACCAACAGGATATTATAATTTTCTTTAAATATCGGAATACGACATAATATTATGTCTGTCATTTAAATTTATTTTATAGTTCGGCATATTCCACACTATTGCCATGTCAGGTTATTCAAATAAACTGGACAATTATATTTGTCACAAATCTTAGAATGGTTTAATAATTGCAATTGCTCAGACCGTTGTTGCCCGTTCCTTCTCGATAACGTCTGCCGTCGACCACTGTCTCTAAATCAGTGAGGAGAATCTCCTCAACCACGCGCCTAAAGCCTTACGATTCAGCATAGTTTCACAATTGCGCTGTTTTTGTTTAATGTTTGAATCAAATGCTGTTTCAGTCAGATATCTATTTAGCTGTAAAAATATTTTTCAAATTATATAGCAATGTATTGACAGTGCCGAAACGTTAATAAATTCTGTCGCTGTTATTGTTAAATATCTCTTAAAAAATAACGAGCCTTTTGTCCTTGCGCGGCATCATCTGAAGAAGAACTATGCAGTTAGGCCTATTTCAGACAGAACTCCTCAAACTTTTGAAATTGCTCAAGCTGTATTTTTAAGAATTTCAAAGCGATCTGCAAACAGAAAGCCCAAAAACTAGGCAGCAACGAATATCACATAAATGGTTATGCTTGCTACAGTATAAAGTTCAACTTATGCATAAAACAAGAAACACGTTTATGTTGGACGAAGCATTTTCATTTGTAATGGTCTCAAAAAAACTTGAGAGAAAACTAACTACTCTTCATACTTCCCTTGCCTCTCTGTCAGGGATAAATATTCCTTGCAGAAAATACAGAATGCCTGTATCAGATTTGCTTACGATTTAAGGAAGTTTGATCGTAAATCTGCACACTTCAGGTTATCGAATTGGTTAAATATGGAGGACAGATTCACATTGCATATGGCTTGCCTAATTTGCAAGGTCGACAGAACCGGGTTTCCGAGATATCTTTATAGAAAACTCAACCGTGGTGTAACCATACATAATCGCACCACGCGGTTTTCGAGGCTGTATTGCATACCGAGACACAGAACCACTCAGTTTAAAAAGTTTAATATAATGCCCCAAAAATCTTCAATAAGTTACCAAAAATAGTGTCAATTGAGTTTGAGTTTTGATTTATTTAGAGAAGTGATAATACTTAAATCTTTTTCTATTTCTTTCTTCCTGGACATTTGGATGTACTTCCGATATGGTTAAGTCATGTTGTGTTTTGGGATTTTTAAAGAATCATTATTTATGTTATTTATAATTTTTTCTAATAATTTCTACGTATTATTACTATTATATCTAAAAGAGTATGAATGTTTATTGTATGTTCTAATTTATGTGATGTGATGTCTTGCTGGTTACACATAAGATTTTGTGAGTGTCGCCAGCATTAAAAATAAACTTTATTATTATTATTAGATGCGGCGTTTTCCTTAAAACATATTATAAGAAATTTTTCCATCGTGCCTGATTTCAAGGCTTGACTTGAACAGAAATCCAGGATATTTCTCTTTTAATGCTGCATAGGGCTATGCGAAATATTGTGTCTAAAATAGAAGAATGTTCAAAAAGAAAAGTTCATCATCGTTCAGACACAATTTTGTGTGAGAATGTTTTATCAGATGTGTTTGTTCCTAAATTTTTGAATATTAATTAAACTCGTCTTTTTGGGCATACCCGACAGTTTTGCAATAAAACATAATATGTGGAGTTTTTCTATCTAACAACTTACCTATAGCATTTTCAGAGGAAATGTGTCACTCATAGACGAGACCAGGAGGTTTTGCCAATAATAATTATTGTTAAAATATACTCAGTTTTGAGAGCCTAAAAACGCATTTGAGGCAATCTCGATCTCTCTCATCGGGGTAGTATGGCGACTAGTCGTAATCCCCCCAACGGTACATCCTGGTTACGCCTATGGTTTTAGTACATTATGTGCTAACCTATATTAAAAATTATCAATAGTATATGGGAACAAATTTATTGAATGGGGAACTGTTGCCTTCGAGGCACGAACAGCTCTCCATGATTAAATGTAATAGTAATATATATTTCTGTGACCTTTTTGTCGTTTACCTTTTTCGTAAGGCTCTTATTTTTTAATTAAATTATTACATATTTCGAAAAAGTTTTTTATGATACATTTCATACGTTATATTCTATCAAAGCTATAAATAACTAGTCAATATTTCTGCTATTGTTAGGAAATATGTTTACATTTTTAAGCCCTTTTATGTTAGATCCTATTAAATCAATGAAAAATTATTCAATAATTCGGATACGTTTAAGAACTATAAAATTTAAACCTCTTGCCTATGTTCAAAGTGAGTTTTCAGTTATAGTGGATATAGATTTTTCTGACCTTTTTGAGACTTCTAACGGACGCCTATATGCTGCATTTTGTAAGTTATCTTATATCAAAACTATATTGTTAGAAATCAGCCGATAGGCAATTATTTATTATTTTGTTATGTTCATACGAAAGCCGCTGCCGGTCTAAGGGATGTTCAGTGACGACGTACAGACAAGAAATGCTGATAACTGGTTTTATCTTTTTGCATGTGGTTGTCTAGTAAGAAACCGATAACAATGGAATAGGAAAAATGCGTCGGCACTCTAATATTCTCTGTGCTCGGGTTAACAGGCCGCTTTTATTTGTATTTTCGTTACATGTGAATATTAAGATATTATGATTAAATGTTAATGGTTGTATAAGTGTGTTGTTGTATTATTAATTTCAAATAGTTTCTAACAATATCTATATAATTAGACAATTTTTCTGGTATGTTTGCGGAATATTTTGTATTCACTTTTGACCCTTATTTACACTATTTGTGAACGCCTGTATGAATCAATTCTTCTATGTGACATTTTTTGGGTTATAATATTGTATCACAACTATGAAAAATTATTCCATATTTTGAATAAATTTATATAGGAAATATATTTTTTTTATTTTGACCCCTTTTCCACTATTTACGAACGCCCATGTATGCAAGTTTTTTATCTCACATTCTATAGCTTATATTCTATCAAAGCTGTAAATAACTTGTCTGGATTTGACAGGATTTTTTTTTTAATTTTTTACACTCTTTTCGAACGCCAATGTGATATATTTTTTGTACAGTGAATGTGTTAGGTTATGCTCTATTAAACCAATGAAAAATTATTGAATTTTTCGGATACGTTTAAGAAGTATGAATTTTTTAATGTTTAAAGAGTTTTTAAACCCCTTGCCTATCCTAATGTTTTCTAAAAGTTAATCAGCACCTAGACATATCCTGTAGTATTTGTGTACCAAATTTAGTTGAAATATGTTAAGTTATTTTTGAGTTATCGTGGATACAGACAGACAGACAAACACACAGACAATATATATACATACATTGTCACACCCGGCATATTGTAATAAAAATGTTGCATCCCATCGAACTAAGTATTTTTCGCTGATTAATAATTTATAAAAGTTCTTTAAATTTCATGTCTCTAACATCGGTATTGTATCTACGCAACAGACAGAAAATATTGGTGTAACAGGAAGTTACAGAGATTTTTTTTTTGCACTTCTGTATAGTAAAGTTTGAAGAGAGTGGAGTTGGAGACTTGGCAGCTCAGAGCATGAAGTCTCCCTCGAGTTGGAGCACATGTCTCCAAAACTCCGCCAGGTTCTCATATCACAAAACTCTCTTTATTAGGTCTAATCTCCAACTTCGACGAAGTGCACTCAGAGTTTTAAAAGCAACGAAAAGCACTAATCTCCCCGTTGAGTAGTGTCTTTAAGTTTTACGGTTTATCAACAGGAGTTTATAGTATTAGTATTGATAGTTATAATTTTGAAACTGAAAATTAACGAAAAATATCAGTGTCGATGATGATGATTATTATGGAGTACAAATATTTAAATGTTATAATTGTCCTTTTTATTAAATTGATTTTTGTATATTGGTTAAATAATTAAATAAATAATAGTTGGTAAAATATGTTTGACTTTCGATTTTATTTTAATATAAATTTCTAAATCTAATCAAGTAACTATTAACTGAGAGAAGCAGTTCAAATACAGACCGTCACTCGTTTACGAGGGAGAATCAATAAGATCCTCTTTTGTGAGCGTGATATACGTGGGCGATTCTCGAGTAGCTCTGCAAGCCAAGCGCGTAATTTATTAAAACCAAAAGAATATAATCAATAAAATATCAACCCCTTCTCGATATTCCATATTTATTTTTAAGTCAGTGGATCCCGCTTGCCTGAATCTTCGAGTACTTTTATCACATAGCGGAGGCTCAATCTAATTATATTTGTGACATGATGCAGGCGCCGCGCCGGGTAGAATTAGATTGAGCCTCCGCTATATGATAAAAGTATTCGAAGATTCAGGCAAGCGGGATCCACTGAGTTAAGAATAAATATAGAATATAGAGAAGGGGTTGATATTTTATTGATTATATTCTTTTGATTTTAATAAATTACTCGCTTAATAATTTGGGATTACTTGTTTTATCCATTAAACTGATATTCTTATATTTGATATCTTATTGTGACAATATAATGATCAAAAAATCCTGGAACTAATAGCCTCCATATACATACAATATTACCTACATCATAATGGAGAGATCAGAATTTTTTCATGAAACTAATAGCATCGAATATATAGTAGGACTAGAAGGGTCACTATGAGTCCCCGCCTATTTGTTGCCCTTATTGCCTCTCTACCGATCTCAGTCAACGAGGTCTCTTTTGTTGTACACTTTTCAGTGTTATACCGATTCGATATTTTGTTGTTGTATTAAATAATAATTTATTAATTTTTGAAAATAAAAAAAACTAAGTTTCATGAAACTAATAGCCTGAATGTACATATTATATTACATAGTATATGATATAGAGAGCTAAAAATCATAGACAAAATCTGTGCTTAATGCGTATAAACGAATGCGATCAACTTTTATTAGGCAACTCCGCTTCGCTACTAATTCGTTTGCTTTTTTCGAAACAAACAAGCACGAGCTCGTGCATAGCTGTAATAATATTTAAACAGTCGTCGGTATTTCTCTATTTCCCAGGTCCCATTCTTATATAAATCGCTGAGCAGAGTTCATAATGCATTAGAAAACGGGATTGTAAAATATCAAAAGAAAGAACGGGTTTTGTTTATTTTTGTTTTTCTAGCGTTTGTTGTACTGTACCTGGCTGTTCTGCTGCCAAGGAAAAGAGGTTTTTCATATTATTAATTTCAAATACGAGTACGAAAACAAGCTAGCGAGCAGTTGCATAATATAGTAAAATAAATTTGTAGGTCAACTTTTGTTAAACAGCACATTGTACAATAATTAACCTTTGGTTTAACGAAACATTAGAAATTTGGTTTTCATATTTTAAATTTAAAATGATTAAGCTCTCTGTCAGAATATTAAACAAGGTGTTTATTGGCAAAAAATTATGAATATAATGATGGACAAACTAGGAAAATTTAACGTTGATAGTAAGAAAATTTAATTTTTTTTAAAAAGGTTTGTATTAAGATTTATAAAAAAAGCTTCTAAGGGCTTATTGTGAAATATGTCATAATATAATTACTAGGTAATCAGCAAAAATGTTTCCATTTACTTTGCTATACAGACTCTGTTAATAAACGGTTACATAGGTACATTGCGTAATACCAGTAATTACTCATGTCAGTTTTCTTCCAATTCAATATGCTTGTACGAAAAAATAAAGTAAATTGGATTGGACCTTTTAATCTGAAAATCTTATAAATGAAAGTGACTTATACCTGATACTCATTTTCCAATATTTAACTTCCTAGATGCCATTACCATAACCAAGCTTGCCATATAGTTCCAAGTGTCAAATTGTTCAATATTTTATCACAACATATTTCGATTTAAAAAGTGAGTAGCTCGACAATATTAGAAACTATATTATCGATTTTTTAATACACTCATTACTATTACGTAACGCGCCCGGTGATTACAGAAACAAAATCTGCATTTGAGATTTGGGTGTATCGCAGAATATCACCAATCAAGAGGTCTTACATCGGATGAACAAGGATCGAACAATTCTCCAGACCATAAAAAGCGAAAGACTGGTTACCTTGGCCATGTCATGATACAGGACAAGTACAGATTTCTGCAACTCATTATGAAGGGCAATATTGAGGGAAAACGTGGTCCTGGACGTAGACAGTGCTCTTGCCTGAAAAACATAAGGGATTGGACAGGCTTAGATTCAAATTCCCTGCTAAGACGAGCCCAAGACAGACGAATTTGCCAAAATTGTTGCCGGTCTTCATTGAATGGAGAAGGCACTTCAAGTAGAAGAATGTTGTAATGTAATGTACTACAGGGTCCGCAAATATTATTTAGGAAAGCATCACGTATCGATGCGCTTTTCGTTAAATAATATTAGTGTATTCTGCAGATGATCAAAATGGATGGCTAAACTGCGGGAATAAAAAAAAAGTGTATGACGAAGTTTATTCTAAATATATATTTACTATAAATGCTTTGATTTTTTTGATATAATGTTATTGCGAATATTTTCAATCATTACAGTTTAAATTGTTAATTTTAACTTTAATTGTTATCGAAATACCCAAGTAATAAGCCGCAATTTCCAGTTCCATTTTGTTTGTTTTTTTAAATATTAGGTACGTCATCAAAAACAAAGTTTGGAAATACATATTATATTTATTTAATAAAATTTTTAATTTCTAAGATTCCTAAAATCCGTTGGTTCTAAAATCATAATCTAGATAAATAAATGTGAACTGCTAAACAAATAATATACTTGTTTAAAAAGAAAATCGTATTTATCTGTTATAAATACAAACTACTTACCTAAATTACTTCACAAAGAACAAAAATTAAATTCAAAATAACAAATAACAAATAATACTTTGTTATTATGGTCCAAAGATAAACTTCTAACTACCGATATAAAAAAAAACGAAATTTTAATAATTATTTTACAACAAAATATCCAAACGATATAACATCAAAACGTGTATAACAAAGGACTGGCTGTATATATTGTGACGAATATTAAAATGTCCCCTATGATCAGATGTAAATAAATACATCCGGCAACACCGCGTTGGCTATACAATTGTAATTAGGTGACTCTGTACAGATTTGGTCTGCTGTGCCTCGTCCGAGGCAGCGCTGTGTTGATTTGGTAGAATGTGCCTCGCTTACAGTATGAGGTATGGAATCGACGTACGCGCGCCAGAATATTGTAGAACAAACGAGTATCTTTGCTTATCATTGTCACTTAAATATTTAACACATTTGTATTTAGATACATGGATTTTATTTTTCTTATGCGTTTTTTTTTAATTTGTATATATACATATATACAGGGTGTTTCATGATATATACGCAGGACTTTAGGATGTGAGAGCTCGTCCAAAAGTATGGAAAAAAGTTTCTATTAACTTACCCTCTAAAATGCATCATTTTCGAGATAGGGTGACATAAGTGATTTTTCTCTTATTCTTGGTCGTAGATTCTACCCCCAAAGGGTGAAGAATTTTTTTGGGGCACCCTGTATATGCGATGTACCTACATATAAAATAATTTGCTTAAAATTCGCGTGGCGTTCGGGCAAGACAAACTATACTAACTTTGATCCTGATAAAAAGGATGAGAAAGGGCAAATGAGCAACAGAATGGACAGCATCATCCGCTACATCCGATCCCACATTTCAGCCTGAGCAGTGTAGGGTAAATAATACACTCTTAAGTTCCAAATATACAATTTATAAACAAACGACTTGTCCCTAAATTTTGAATGAGAGGTTTCCTGGGCGGCATCTAAAAGTTAACGGCGCACTGTATTTACTAGTTGAAGATTCATCAACTATATAAAATTATACATGTGTTTGGGATAGACACAACCTCTATATTGATAAAAGTTCAGTCTAAAAAAATCGGTTGTGTCACCCCAAAACTTTGCCGACAAGTTATAATATAGTCAAAAATATATGACCTGCGTAACGAAACAGAATTTTAAATTATTATTATTATTATTGTATTATTTTCATTATTACCAAGAAACTAACGTAACAAACTAACTACATTATTCAAAAATCAGAAAAAAAAGTATTGCCAGAGCTGAGATTCCAACCCATGACCTTCCACATGCGAAGCGAACGCCCTACCAACGATGCCACAGAAACCTGGATAGATATATTGTATTTTAATTATAATAATATAGGTTCCAACTACTAATTGGTGAAATTTTAAATGCAATTTTCTCGAGAATTATGAGGGCAAATATCAAAATAAACCTATCGCTGTAAAGCAGATACAAACCCAGTAAACACACATACGTTTATTTAACGTTTATCATTACAAAACACCTTTCCAGAAAAAGGTACATTAGATACGTACATTTGACTTTGATATGTCGCAGTTTTTCACGTTACAGAACACGAATAACGAAACGTTGGTTAAATGCTTTAAAAAACGTGTATTGAACGTATTTATGTATATATATTCAACTGTGAAATCAAACGTTATTTATACGTTTCTAAAATACGTTAATAATACGATTACACAAACGTTAATTATTAGCTTTAAAAAAACGTTTGTGTAATCGTATTAATTACGCATTTTAGAGACATTTAAATAACGATTGATTTCAGGTTATTTAAAGTTGCTTTTATATATTTTTGTAACGTGAAATATACGTTGTTAAAATGTATGGAATAAATCAATAAAACTACCAGATTTCCATTGTTGAGTTGATACAGAAGTTTGATGAACAAATAATGCCCTTTTTGTTAAATAGTTAAACCAAAAAATATAAACATTTGGGTGTTTTTTAATATTAAATATTGTGGTCAAATATAACTTACAAAATTATACGACACAATAATGCAAGTTTCGACGAACTATGCCGCTTTCTGTCGCCGAAACTTACGTTGTATCGTATAATTTTTGTAATTTCTTTTTGACAATATTTTATATAAAAATATTGAATAACACAAAAAAAAAACAAACGGCTTTTTGGTTTATTTTACACGTTACCTTGACTGTAATTTTCGGATTATTATAAAATACTTAAAAAACGTCATTTTAACGTTTTTATTGTCGCCTCTAAAAATTATGCATTTCTAATGAATATTTTCTAACGTTATTTTAGCTATATATACCGGTTTATTATAAATTAAATAAAGAACGTTTTACAAACGTTTTTAATTTTGACAATGTTTGACACGCGTTTAAAAAACACCTAAAACATAAGTTTTTATTTTATGGTTTATTTGTAATACATATACAACGTTAATTAAACATAATTAATGCACGTAGTTGTATTTAGATAATAAAAACACATGTCTATAACGTTTAAACTGAACGGTGTAAAATTAAACTTAAAATAAACCGTCACTTTTCTAACTTAAGACCAATTATCAACGACTGACACGTTGAATCAACGTTTAATTTACCTATATGTGTTTATTGGGAAGTGCTTTAAAATGATATATCACTCAATTTCAACCAAAAACTAATGGTTTCATACGTGTGTATGTATCTGTGGGGATAGACAGACTTCCATCTGAAAATGCTCTTAATCGTCTCAGGGAACTTCAAAATGGTTATATCCGTCTTTTTATCTCAATTTTTTTTCCGCGTGCAAAATACATTCCCTGTTCGGGAAAGTAAAACAAAGTAAATTATCCATATGGTATTACATATTGGATAATTCACATTTATATAACTTAACGCCTCTGTAAAATGCAAATATTTATGGCCGCTAAGCCAGACAGATTTTTATGATTTATTTTTGTCAACACTTTTTTGTACCAAAAACACGGCATATTACTCCAATTTTTTTAGAAAACATTTACACAAAATTTGAATACGTATTGCATGCATGCCGCTTCTATACCATTAGCAGATCTGTTACCAAAAGAGCAGGTTTGTTAAAAATGTTAATTATCACCTCTGCGTTCCAGTATTTCCCTGTCTGCTATCATAAAAAGTTTTATATATATGAATGTAGTTTATAACACACAGTGTGTATCATCCAAATGGATAAATTAAATAATAATAAAATTGGGACGTGATTGAAGAAACGCTTGGAGATTGAATAGTATTATTGATAGTTGCGCATTTTGGTAAAACCAGGATTATCTCGGCTGTCTTTTAAGCCGAGATATTGCTATTCCGTCTGTTGTCCTGTAAGCGGAGAAGCTAACTTAGAAAATCTACATAGTTTTGATGGTCACAGACATAATATAGGAATTGGTTGGCGCTGCAGTTGATGCATGACTCAGCTGGCAAATAACTAGCTTAGTTTTAATTGTTTTTCTCTCGGATAATAATACAATTTTTAAATTTTAATTAATAAAATTGAGGTACAATAAATTGCTTGTATGCATTCAAAATTTTTGCGCTTTATTTGTTAATGCCAAATTTGGCAAATATATTATATACTCGTAGTTACTAACTTAAATGCAGCCTAATATATCCAAATTGGACATTTGATTCCAGATTCTGTTATTTTAGATAACAATTCTTTTTGGTATTTTCATATCAAAAAACTCTACCTTTATCGTAGAATTTATTATTTTGTTGAGCTTCCTCAGCATTTTCGAGTATGTTGTCTAAAACAATAGGTATTTTATTCCAAAAGAAATCAATATACTTACAAGGTGTTTCTAAAATAGGTGATTAAAATTTGTGAGCGAATTGGGGACGTCTAATCATGAAAAAAACCTAAACTGTAATTTTTTGAAAAGTTCTTATTTACAAAGATACAGGGTGTTAAAAATGACTGCCTGAGGACGATTTTCTTGAAATATTTTCGAAACGAATAAAGACGAATTAATCAAATAGCATATTTATTCACCTAGATAAATGTCGTAAACTGACATGAAATTGAATAAAAAAGGATGACCATAGCCGGGTAAACGGGAGGGACCCTTGCCTTAATTATAACCTAACTTTTTTTTTCTTGTGACTTTTAGTCCATTTGTGTCAAAAATGTGGCGAATTTTGACCACCTATTTCAGACACACCTTGTATACATACACATATTTTTGGTTTGACTTTGAGTTCAAAATGTTTCCTTCAACTTCAACATCCCTAAAATAATATTTCTAAAACTCCAAAGAAGAACAAATTTATTAAAATAAAAATAAAACATCAAAAAAATAATACTGAGAAATTAGTCCATATTGCTATGAATGTCAGTATAAACGCAGCTTACAAGAAACGTTGTAGCCTTATTTCTACTGAGGTAAGATAATAAGGCTACAGCTTTTCTCGTGAGCTGCGTTTATACTGGTGTTTCTTTATTTTAGTTATATTATGTAATTGTAATTCAACTGAACATGACCCTTGCTAGGACTGAAACATGTTGCTAGTAGAAAATGAGATTAAAAATATAAATTAGTGGATGCGACAGAGTTTAATTTTCCTAAAAAATAATAATAATATATTTACGATGCATTATTATTAAGGTTCGTTTCTTTGTTCAGGAAATAAGTTTTTGTCAATTTAACATTATTTATTTGTTACAAGTAATTCGTCTACACCAACGATCACAACAAAACAAAATATGGAACAAATATTCTCTATTTTCCCAAAAATGATTTCCTCGTAATAATGGCACCCCAAAACGTATATTTTCATCTTCTTCTTCGTTGGGTGTCATGTGCTATGCCGCACGTCGGCGATCATTATTTGTCCATTTCATGGTCACAGAATAGCCAGAGTGCCCTCATCAGCCTCTCTAAAAATGGTTGCGGCCGGCGTCTAGTATACCACACCAGTGTCTTATATAAGCTAAGAGTGCTATTTTCGACCTGGTCCCCTTCTACCCTCGATTTTTCCTTGCAGTACTAGCTTTGGTATGCAGTAGCGGGGTCCTCTCAGTATATCCCCCAGATATGACACTTTACGTTTTTTTACAGTGTCCATTAGATGTCTTTCTATATCAGCTCTTCGTCGAACTTCATTATTAGTTGTGTGGGTTGTCCAGGGAATACGCAGCAACCGGCGGAGTGTCCACAACTCAAAAGCTTCGATCCGATTTAGCGTTCTGGCTTTATTTGCCCAGGAATTATATTCTTAAGTTTAATGGAGGTTGTTTTCGCGAGGCCAATTCTTCCATGCACTTAATAATAATAATAATACATTTATTTGCATTCAAATCATAACAACGTACAGATTAAGTCAGAATATCATAAATACATAACATAATACTGAATTGATATGCACAATGGAGCTGAAAACAATTTTTCTTCATCACATTCCCACTTTTCATTTAGAGACGCTCCAAGATAGGTAAATTTGGCGACGACACGTTCAATATTTTCTCCGTTGATCTTGATATGACTATTATCATTTTTGTTTTGGTAATATTTATATGTAGTCCGAACTTTTCACCGCATTTTATTTAGTATTGATTTTATTTAGTATTGACTGGAGGTGTTCAAGTAAGCCAGGATCGCGGTATTATCTGCGTAGCGGATATTAATAACTGGGACGCCATTGACTTCGATACCTCGAGTTTTATTTTCTAATGCCAGTTGAAAGATTTTTTCCACACAAACAGAATAGATGACAGTACACATCCCTGACGGACTCCTTTTCAAATTGCAACAGTCTCCCTTGATAGCTCGCCATTAATACGGACTTCGGCCATTTGTTTTCAATACAATACATTTATTACTGTAACATCCTTATCATCTAAACCGATCTCCTATAATCTTTCCAGCAGTGGCACGTGCTTTACATTATCAAAAGCTTTTTGATAGTCGATAAAGCAGACAAATACCTTTGGTCATAGCATTTCTAAACCAGCAATTTCATTGAGAAGAGAGCTTCTCTAGTGCCAAGTCCCTTGATAAATCCAAAAAGCGTGTCACCACTCCAGGCCTTGGGGATTTGTCGAGAATCATATATTATGTTGAAGAGATATGTAAGATGTTTGACATTTACTTGTTTCAAAACTTCTGCTTCGTGATGACCCGGACTTCTACCATTCTCCATATAATTTATTGCGTATTTGACTTCAGATTCAAGACAAGAATTTCGGGACCGCTCATATTTTCGAAGTGATTGTGGGGTTATTTGTACGAAGATTCTTGATTAGTGCCTCCGCGTAATTCCTCCAAGCTATTTCCATTCAAAATAATCATTTTTTTTTTACCTGAGCGCAATGCGCAAATGCGTTTATCATCATTTTCCGTAGATCATTTGAAACATACCAATTCTTACGACACAATCTTTCGTATCAACAATAATTGCTAAATTAGTTATGACGTATTTTAACATGAAAGAGCAGCAAACAACCCGAAATATAAATTTTAGCTATGAGGAATGGTTTTAGCGGTAACTTTATTCTTTTCAATATTTGAATGCAAATATGTACACCTGCTTATTAATAAATATGTAAAAATATTCAAAAAAGTTTTTAGAACGTCAAGTTTCATTAAAAGCTTAATCCCGTTGCTAAATATTCTGCTCTAGTGAAAAGCTTATTTACCAGCCGTTTTTTAAAATATTATGACCGCTTCTAGATGTTGTAAGCATGTTTCCCGTTTGCAGACAGAATTAAAAAATGACATGCTGATGGAGATTAATTTTGTTAGAAATCAATTTTCGAAGCCGGCCAAAAAGAAGCAGTAAAAGTACTCAATTTTTTGTAATAAAAGATTTGATGCTTTTATGTGTCAGAGTTTAATAGCAACTTTGGTGTACATTATAATGTGAGTGTTAAAATAAAGTAGTCCTTTTATTTAAACATTTATAGCTTTGTATCTGTTGGACAAATTCTATTTACTATTAACTCTTATATATTTATTTTTATTATATTATATTTATTATGTTATGTTGGCCGTTTTTGATGTAAAGAAACGTATACAGGGTCGATGGTGTAGTCATAAACGTAATTACATAATTATGTGTTTCATATGAAACACCCTTAAATTATCCATGTTGTTTCGACAAGTTTAACTCTTACGACAAACAAGGCAATCGATCTGAAAACAAAGGAAACTTTCAGCTATAATATCCCCATGGCGTTGATAATAAACGAGATAATTTTATGACAATGGAAATATCAAGAGTCGGTCAAAGTTTTTTTTAACAATCAGGGTGTCATAGTGATGGAAAACTACCCTAGAGTAGTTTTCAGTTAAATATAGAAATGATTGGATGAATTCCGTCACATGACAATAAATAACAAAATGTAATTGGTTGATAGAACGGTTACAAATTTTTCAATTCAATATTTTTTTAGGAGTGCGGTTTGTTCTTCTCAACCGTAAATATTTCGACAACCCTTGACTTTATTTAGGTGAATTTGCAAAAATTAAATATTGTAAAATTACTCTGCGTAAATAAATTAAAGCATATGCATAAATGTCCGAACTAAATGTGTTAAATATTTGGCACCCTTCCAGTGGCGAAGCATCCATGTAACCACTGTTACCATTGGTAACCGTTAAAAATCTTGAAAATAAATATTTTATGACTACTAACTGTAAAATAATTTTATTTATTTTTTTACCAACAGTAATTCAGTAATTAATCAATGAAATTAACCAAATCCCCGGATATAGTTCGCTCTATATTGTCTGGATTATGCATTTCGTAGTTGAGATATTTATCTATAACTAACTGTCTATTTTTTGCTTTTTTAATTAATTGTGAACGACCAGAGCACTTTATTTTTTGTTACTTTGTAAAAATTTTTGCTTATAGGTATATAATAATAATAATAATAAATGTCTTTATTCATGGGCGAGTTCAGGTCAAATGTACAATTAATTCCAATGTATTGCCGCAGGTAAAATAATTAGGTTAAGATAGGAAGCTAAACTTCAACTTCGCCTGTTGTAATATGATATATATATATATATATATTCCAATAAAGTCATTATTATGATTATTATAAACAAAATGCGTATATATATTGGAAATGGAAGACCAACTAACACCTAGGTATTTTAAATAATTTAAAAATCAAAAAAGTAGTTCGATATTTTAAATTTATTTGACATAGGTAGTGAAAACCCTGGGTTATGTGGTTGCAAGAAAAATACACTGTATTGTTGGCCGTGTCGTCTGTTTTCTATAGAAAAAATGCGTGGACCAGTAGCGGAGTCAACGATTTAAATAGTTTTAGAGTTCTAAAGAGGAGACATGAAATTTCTCCGTTTTATGTTAGATGTGTAGCCAATTTGATTCAGTTTCTCAAAACAATAATCGAAAGTTGTCTTAACCAAGCTTATAAGTTTAAATAAAATACCTAAAATAAGCAAAAAATTGTATTTGAAAGGTTCAAAATAATCTTTTTTTTAAAGGTAAGCTTTTTCACATCTGGTTTTAGTAACACTTTAGAAAGTCACGCGTCGCCACTGCACCCTTCATTATCGGTTGCTATCCCTACTTGCTACTCAATGTGTAAAAAATTCCATAAATGCCTTGGCATTAGAACCTGTGGAAAACATGGGGCACGAACACTTGGATATGCAAAAACCTGTCAGCCTACGTACCACGTTTACTGACTGTGGACACTTATTCATATGCTGTACGCACCTAATTGTGGACGAAAGATGGGTTCACTACTTTTTCCCTTCAAAAAAGCCCCAAAGAGGGCCAAAACGGTCCTACCGGCGGGGTTGTCACAGTGACCGGTTTTTGGGATTCGCAAGTGTGATCCACATTAACTATTTGGCGAACGAAAGAACGTTCGTGGGGACTAAAATAGCAAAGATTAATTGTACATTAATCTTTGACAATAGTGATATATTAACCAGATTTAACAAAGAATTGAAGGAAAAGTTTTTTTCTTACAAAAAAGCGCTAGCTGATTCCTCTCAAATAGCTATGGCTTATTTGTTTGAATTGAACTACGAGGTACGGCCACAAAACAATACAACAACAAAAACAATTTTGTCGGCGAATAAGGTTATGACAATAATTGTTTTGTGTAGCGTTATTCATTATTTTCAAAAGGACACAAGCTTCACTGGTCAATATTACGCAGAGGTATTGCAACGTTTTAAAAAGGAATATATAAAAACTACGTCATTTAACTTACTCGTAATGGCCATATACGCCGGTACTTGAAATGGCTAAAATCAACGAATTGAAGTTCAATTTACCCAACCTTTTTAGAACAGTCACTATCATTTGTAACCCCATAAAAATGGTCGGAGATACAAAGTTTCAGGACAACGGGAACGTCATCCATATCTTGTAAATGCGTAATTGGAAAAGCCTGGTAAATCGTACTTTAATAATGGATTAAAGCACCGTTATAAAAATAGTGTTTCTCTTGGGCAGGAATATATTGAAAAACAAAATGGAATCATTCACGGAAACTTTTCATGCCGCCCACGTATACGTTTTCAGTCACCTACTATTAAACAGACTTTTGGTAGTTAACGCTAAATTTATCTATGAACTTCGTTTAAAATGTGTACTTACTCCACTGATAAGCTCTCATTGAGAGAACACGTATGTGATCCCATACCAAATTTTTATTTTTTATTTTCCAATTTAGTACGTTGGTCCACAATGCAAACAGTAAAAGCTTCACCAATTACTGAACCACTCCCATATTAAAGAAAATTTACAGCCAAGTTAAAGTAGGTCACTGCCTGATGATACTAAATCTTCGACACGGGGGATGGTTTTTATCCTACACGTTAGTAAGCACAATGCAAATAAAAACATTGTTTTGCTCAAGTGCATTCTGAAGATTTATTTATGCCGAAAACTTACGGTAGGAAGTGAATTATAAGGATATTTTCATTTAATGATCAATGATTTAATTCTTTCTCCAATTTAAGGTGTTTTTAATGTAACGATTTTATGTTTAAAACAAATTAGAAAATGAATGTGATACAAGATTCGGTATTTTTTTTATACCGAGGTTCGGTAGGTTTTATATATGCCACATAAACACGTTGTACCTGAAATCTCCATGACTTTTTTTTTTGTTAGGTTTTCAACGTATCAGTTACAGCATGGCATGAGTGAGATCACTTAGAGTTAACCTTTCTGTGACTGGGAACAAAAACACGTTCTTTTGACGGCGTGGGTACCCGTGCACCTATATTGATATGGATGTTTGTTTTATGTTTGTTGGAGTGGTAACACCTCAGCAGCTTCTTGTGGCTTATAGCGATGCTGACTACAAGTGATTTGTATGCTTTACGTCGCATCAGTTCCTAATATGCATGCATCTAAAGAGAGACCAATATACTCAACCATTTTTACATTCAACGAAGATGCAACAATATGTTCCCAAGAAGAACAAGTATGTCATCCTATTATAAACGATGCACACAACATGTCAAGTAGACGGTACTACAGCTGCGAAGCCTGAAATTATAAATTATTTCAATAAAAACGAGGCA
This sequence comes from Apoderus coryli, assembly GCA_911728435.2. Classification (NCBI taxonomy): domain Eukaryota; kingdom Metazoa; phylum Arthropoda; class Insecta; order Coleoptera; family Attelabidae; genus Apoderus; species Apoderus coryli. Next base: position 6,994,141 of record OU452206.1, on the reverse strand, counting down.
TTGACACCATGAATAAGATGTTATGGTAGTACACAGTAAAACGTAAAACAAATCATGGATCATTAGCATTTTCGTCAACATGATTGATGTCTGTGGCCTCGTATTTACAAAGAACATACAATCCACATTTCAAAGCAACTGATCAACGTTGGAGATTTCTAAAAGATCTTGCTAATGACCTTTGCTTGTCCTCTGTACAATTGTGAGCTTTCTTTCCAAAAACAACTATCTCCAAAAAATCATAACACGAGTTAAAGGTGGAGTCAAATAGGAGTTTTTCTCAGCACTCTGGTAAACTTACTGTTTTTTATAAATACAAAATACAACTAATTCCTCTTATTTCACATTGTCGAAACTTAGGCTTTCTTCCAAAAATAAATTGTTAACATACATTGACATTGATGTCTACTGATTGTTCTAAACGATGAACATTTATTTTACAATATTATGTGTAAATATATCTTATGTTTTCGTCCTGTATTTTTTGTAATTTAAGATGATAGTATGTTTGTAAATTGTATATACCTGAAGAAGGCAAAAACATTGCTGAAACGTTGTATTTAAGTAGAAAGTAAGAATGAACATAATGTTGTTTTAAAACATATAATAATAAAAAAAAGTTTTTAATTGTAAACGAACCGAAACCCAAAGAATATACATAAATTAACATAATAAAAGGTTCAATAAAAACAAATACAAAATTAAATTGTAGGGTTTTACATAATTGACTCAAGGATGGTGTGAATACATTAGAGCTCTGGGATGAACTCCTTTCTATAGTTTCATTTAATGGAGAGAATTTAAGAATCACTGAGGCAATTCTTAATTTTTTAATCCAAAATGAACTTGAGGCTACTTTTCCAAATGAATGGATTACATTAAAAATTCTGGTTACCTTGCCAGTATCAGTTGCACCGGGCGAAACATCATTCTCGAAGCTGAAAATAATTGAGGCCAACAAGCGTTGTAGTATGGAACAAGAACGCTTAAATTCCCTGGCTAAATATATAAGGTCATTAATTTTGACAAAACTCGATTTTAGTATTTAACATGCCTTCGAGGGCAATACAACGAGTGTAGCGATTTTCCAACTTTTCGATACCACTTTTATAGTACGATTTCTTTTTCTCATCAAAATAGGCCTCAGTTTCAGCGATTACTTCAGCATTGGACTTAAATTTCTTTCCAGCAAGCATTCTCTTGAGATTTGAAAACCGGAAAAAGTCGCTGGGGGCTAAATCTGGAGAATACGGTCGGTCGGTAAGCAATTCAAAGCCTAAGTCATTCAACGTTGCCATAGTTTGCATCGATGTATGACATGGTGCATTGTTTTCGAGAAACAACACTTTTTTCTTTTGCAAATGTGGCCGTTTCTTTGCGATTTCACCCTTCAATCGATCCAAAAGTGCACAGTAATATTCGCTGTTGATGGTGGTTCCTTTTTGGAGGTAGTCAATGAATATTATTCCGTTCGCATCCCAAAATACAGCCGCCATCACCTTTCCGGCCGACTGTTGAGTCTTTGCTCGGATTCAGTTCGTCGATTGCTGTGCACTCAGCTGATTGTCTTTTGGATTATGGTGTGTAATAGTGAAGCCATGTTTCATCCATTGTCACATATCGGTGATAGAATTATATTTTAATGCGGTTTAACAGCGCCAAACACTCCTATGAAGCATCAATTCGTTGTTTTTGGTCGACTGTGAGCTCACGCGGCACCCACTTTGCACAGAGCTTTCGCATACCCAAATGTTCGTGTAAAATGGTAAAAACACTACCATCTGATATCTTTAAAATGTCAGCTAGCTCGTGCACCTTCAATTTGCGATCGTTCATAATCAATTTGTGATTTTTTTTTTACTTTTTATGGAATAACACCCTCATTTGCACGTCCACTGCGCTCTGCATCATTTGTGCTGGTACGACCACGTTTAAATTCTATTCAGCAATCCACTTCTCTACCATTTGCCTCGATGGAGCAGAGCTCGCATAATGTTTATCAAGCCATTGTTTGGTTTCCACTGTATTTTTTTCATCAAAAATCAATGCTTGATCAAAACTCGAAATTAACTTTTTTCCATTTTTTTTTTCAATAACAAAAGTTGCTTCACACAAAATGCTATAACTCCCGAATCAATGGTCAGAATACTGTCATATTTATACAAATATCGCATGAATAAAACTAAATAAAAATCATATGGAAAAAATTCTAGTAATGCCATCTATGTGTCATACTACGGACTTGAATATATATGTACCTCCGGGAGCGCGGCGCACAGTATTGCAAGTTAGCGGCTTTGTCAAAACTAGTAATAACTGGCAGAAAACGACCGGCTATATAAATGATACGCACTTACTTTAGATAGCAGTAACATTTTCTCTATCAGAAATCATGACAAGCCGGAGCAGAAAGGAATTTAGTATTTGGCAGCATTTTATAAAAAAGAAAGTTGTGGGCAAACTAGATTGTAGAGCAGTATGTAAAAAATGTGGTAAAGAATTGCAAGCTCTAGTGGACAGAATAAAAAGCCTTTGGGAAACCTACAAAAGTAAAACTAATTATATCAGCACCAGCAGTGGTCTTGAACTCTTCATGGTGATTGTCAGTCACAGCCTGGAACTAGCTAGAGTAAAATTATTTATTGGCAAAGAAACAGAAAAGCGAGAAACGTGAAAAGGAAAGTGTAAGTGGGCATGAAAATAGTGGAGGTAGCGGTCATTTGGAGTCTTTTGTTGTGCGAACTGGACAAGATAAGAACCAAGAATTGGACAGGCAAATAGCCAAAGCCGTATAGAAAATAAGGAGGTTCGAAAAGCCATTTTCTTTTGAATATTATTCAAAACTCACAATTTTCTTTACACCTAAGAATTTTTATTTATTTTTTCCAAAACTTACTAAATGCTGTTTTACTGTGGTGAAAAGAGACCCTAGGTGTATCACAGGCTTACTCTGCAGGACCCATGAGGGTAACTGTATCAAATATGTTTCCGATAATTTAATCATTGTCACACACAGTGACGGTTGGTCCATAAGGGCACGTGGGCACGTGTCCTACCTAAAAAATGAAGTAGACAAAATAATTTCAGATTTTATACTTCGCACCAGACCAGTGTGATTTCGTTAGAATTCCATATAAAATTTTGCTATTATGCTATTATCACTCTCAATCGCATTGTATTTCACAAAAACATTTGAAAAATGAGCTAGAACTTAACATGTTGGGGAAGGCAGACATTCGTTCTCAATTAACTATAGACAAGAAGCGTCACTAAACGCGCTGCAAGAGTGATAATAGCATAGACAGGGCCGTCTGTCTATGCTATTATCACTCTTGCAGCGCGTCTATTCACGGTAATGAAACAGAACGTAGGTACATATTACGATGCTCTAGGCACAACATTTTTGTGCCTCTATTGTTTTCTTTACCATCGCGTGCGGAAAACAGATACAGCAATGGATCGCTACGCTAGTAAGAGTAGGAATTAAACGCATTTGTGACGTCATATCTGGGGTGCTGCCCTACTTATCAGTCGTGTGGTGTTGTTTTTGTTTTCGCGAGCGCTTTTTGAGTATTATAAAGTGAATGTTTTGATTTGAACAATAGTAAAGATGAATTCAGTGTTATATATGAATGAAAATAATGTTAAATTAACATTTGAGGATCGAGCAAGTTAATGTTACACAAAAACGGACATACAAGCGTACCTTTAACAAAACTGTTTATGAGAAGTGTTCGTGGTTATGTGGATGCGGGGCGACAAATAAATTGTAAATTTTAGCACAAGTCGGGAAACCAGCGAGTGCGGGCGATCTTTGCTGGATTAAACAGGGTGTTAACGATTTGAAACATTTGGACGAAAGGTAAAATCGCATTGTATTTCACAAAAACATTTGAAAAATGAGCTAGAACTTAACATGTTGGGGAAGGCAGACATTCGTTCTCAACTCAGTAGTGCACATCGAGATTCTATTAAAAACAACAAAACAATCGAATATTAACTATAGACAAGAAGCGTCACTAGACGCTGAAAGCGGCATCGACTCGTCGCATTCCCAGCTACTACTATTATACTCGTACTATATCTATACCTATATACGAGTACTATAAGATACTATACTATAACTATAAGCGCGGGAATTGCTTTGAACCCACGTACATCAGACGTGCCGACGCGAGGTGAAGTAACTGTCTATTATTTTAACTGTGACAAAACTGTTGATAGCAATCGTTACATACTGTCTAAGTTGACTGCATAAAATTCTGTGGGGCATTTGAACTAGTAGTATTATACGTACGGGACGATTTTCTGAAACACAGTGGGACTGTGCCTCTGTTACAAATATTTATCCAAAATAATTTAACATCAACATTTAGTGAACCTGTGGAAATGCTGACTGTTTTGTGTATTGTCCCTATGACGACTGTAGAAAGCGAGAGATGTTTCTCTACCCTCAAACAGATCAAAACATTTTTTAGAAACACTATGGGCCACGAAAGGTTGTGCGCATTAGCAAAGGTATCTACTGAAAAAAACTTGTGAAGTCCCTTTCACATTTTATTGATCAAGTCATCAACCACTTTGCTGTTGAGAAATCTAAGAGGACGGATTTCAATTACAAACAGTTTTAATGGTCATGGTGAGTTTAGCAAAATGTTATTATCTAGCTAATCTAACTACTTAAAAAAACCTATCATTTTAATTCTTTATTTTGAAAAATTTTGGGAGTTATTGTCTTATTTCCACCTTGTTGTACCCCACCTCTTTCAGACCTCACGAGCCGCCACTGGTCACACAACCCAAAACTAGTCATGTAATAGAAGTTAAAATGCAGAATGTGCAAAATTTGATGAAATTCATTACAATACCTGAAAATGCCATGCTATGATGATATCACCGCTGCCAGAACAGGAAATGCAAAAGAAGAAGCCCGTATGGTGTATGATGAAGATGAGGATATTTTAATTTAGAGATTATAATACAATGTAAGAATCTAAGCAATAAAAACTAAAAGTTTGTGAAAGTTTAATCTGGGGCTACTTACTAAACTAGCAGCTATAATAATTTTTACAAAGTGAACTATATCCATATGTAGGTATTTTTATCAAAACTTGACTAAATCCCGAAAATAATTAGACGCAAACGCATTGTTTTAGATTTTAAAACTTAATATCATCCAAAGGGACTTATATAGTAATTTTAAGAAATGAAAGAAAAACATCTTTAAATATATAGGATAATCAAAAAATTGCTTCCTTTGGTCCGCTAGCATTTTTTCGAGATTTTCCACAATTTTGGAAAGAAAGCTCATAATTACGATCTCGTATTCCAAAAGCTGTTGCTAATTATTTCACACGACAATATCTAGAAACGGTTCTAGGGCGACAAGTTATCGAACACATTGTTTGTAACCACCACTCTGTAGATCAAACTATTTGTCAAAAATGAAACCAATCAACAAATTTATTAGCCCTAAATTTTCATCATTTTTTATTACTTTTATACAAATATATATGCACGCAATGAATGACTTTCCATTTTTCCCGGGTATCAATGCCGTCATTTTTAGGTAAACAAATTTTGGATCTCATTTATTTCAAAAGTAGGATAAAAATATAATTCAGCTAACAGCAATTATAAAAATAATTTTATTTCGCAAATAATAGAGATAAATTTGACCCTCTCATAGCTCTCAACTTTAGGTCAGCAGTGACCTTATTTTTTAAGATTTTTTCTTACACACCAACACAGTTGTTTCACAACTTTTATTTTATTGTGTGTTTTGCTATTCTCAAACTAGATAAAACCGCTAGTAATGCATTACTGAGTTTCAACACGTTACTCTGCGGGCGATTGCAATCGACATATCTATAGGTTTTATTGGATACATTTTGTATTGCCATGTCTGCCAACTTCATTTGGTGATGTGGCTGTCATTGCCGTTTCGATTTCGAAGTGTACGTGACTAAAATATCGATTATATATTCGCTAAAAGGTTTCATTTTTATTGAATAGTAGAGATGAACGTTGTGTTTAATAAAAGAACTTTAAAAATGTGTTTAAAGAATTCTGAATTGCATTGTACACGCTATAGCATGTCAAAAATTTTACAATAGGTACTTACTTCAAACTGAAAATTGATATTGTCAAAATTTTTTAATACGAGAGATATTTGAGTAAGAATTATTTTAATACTAATACTATTCGTTGAGTATAATGAAATCAGATAGAGAGGGTTTTCTGCGACTAGTGGGGCAGCTCAGGGTAGCAATCTGGCTTCCTTGATTATAACGAGTAAGCTTATGCTATTTGCAGACGATTTTAAATTATGCAGGTTAACAGAAAATAATGCTGTCTGCAACTGCAAGCTGACCTAGCAATGGTTGAGAGATGGTGCATAACCAACAAATTATCACTAAATTTGTCTGAATAGGTTGATGACATTTTGGAAAAGTCAGTTTCCTATTCGTTTTAACTACATTATTAATAGCTCTGTGCTAGAATTATCTCCTACCATTTGATGTGCTGTTTGATAGTAAGCTAACTTTCAATCAGCATATAGATGCCCTGATTAGAAGTTCATTTCATTCTCTGGGCTTTGTTATGAGAACAACAACAAATTTTCACAAAATTAGTTGGTTAGAGATGTATTTCTCTCTAATCAGGTCCAAATTGGAATATGCGTCTATCATATGGTCACCAATATACCGAATTCATGAGGACAGGATCGAACGTGTCCAAAGAAAAAATTTTTAAGTAGGTATATTTCAAGGATCATGGAGATAATGCACTATTGTTAGTCGGTTACGGCGTCCAATCACTTATCTGTGCGCAGGAACTGCGCCTATTAATATTTGGTTTTTAAATTATGAAGTTTTTGACTCTCTCGAGCTCTGGAATCAAATACAATTTCATATTTCGCAATACTATGCCCGCAACAATGATATATTTGAAGTCTTGTATCTTCGACCGAACTATGAGCGACGTGCGCCATTAACTAGAGCTTGTAAGTTGACAAATAAATTTAATTTACATGGAGAACTAGATTGTTTCGATGGCAACACTGGAAGATTTCTGACTGATCTGCGGAGATGCAAGGGAAATTTATATTAAACTTCTGTATTGTTTTTTTTTTCGAAAAATAATCCATTGTGACGAGGAGTGCTAATGTTACGAAACAAAATAAAAGTCGTCTACTCCACAATATAACTCTGTATAATTACACTAGATCATCATTGGTACAACCAAACCATACATGTTTCGAAAGTTCAAAATTTTTTCATCAGTGGCGAAATAAGGCAGTGTGAGAAAGCGAAAATTGAATAATAGTTACTCATAATTATAAGAATCTAAAAGTAATAGAATACAATAGGAAATTATACTTTAAAGCTGGAATATGTTCACACAACTTACCACATTGTAAAAAAATTTGATTAACAATTAAAATAAGTTGAATTAATAAAACATTGATTGTTCAATTGATGAGCGGTAAAATGGGATGATTTTTTCTTTTTCTTTCTTCGCATTATTCAAATTGATTGATAATTTAATTCAATATTCGTCAAATTTTCATTATTTTGCACAAAATGGCGAACTGAGAGACTAATCAACAAGTATACATCGAAAAGATGTGATGAGAATGACAAATGAATTTGACATAAAGTAAAGTGGTGTGTCAGAGAAATGTAAGAAATCTAAACTGACACAAATCGCATACTAGAACTGAGGTGAGAACTATGATCAACCAACTGATGTGATTCGATTAGTGAAAGCCAGAAACATAGTCAATTATAAATATTTTTTTCTACGACTGTCTTTAAATGCCTTTATTATATGTGCAGTCATGATTTGACAATGTAGTACATTGTAATGCTGTTTATCATTTACACGTGCGTAATAATATTTCCCACTTGGGAAATATTATTACGCACGGATAAAATTTCCTGGTAATGACAAAAGTAGCGGCGGGCATGAAAAATCACCATAGCAACGCCGAAAATACAAACACCAAATTGACAGTTTTGGTATTTATAATTAATAATTTTTTGTGATTGAACGTCAAAGCGAATATATCGTGTAGAATTCTCTCCGCAATAAATCGTGGATTTTTTGTGAATATACGTTGAGTTAAATCGCGATTTTTTCAAAGTATATGCATTGAAGTATTTTGTATAACAATTTGTAAATGGAATTGTGTAAATATTGTTTTTTAACTGTGAATTGTTCATAATAAAGTTTAAATTCGGATTGGGAAAGATAAATAAAATAGCAAAAAAAAAACAACAACATTGGATACCTATACACTATCAGTTAGTGATAAACAAATAGAATAAATACAATATAGCAAGGTGGACAGTGCCGTGTCTGCTCTTATTTTGTCTTGTAGATTTAGTTGAAACGCACATTCTTGTTTCATTATGGAATCTCTTTGTGGCATTTGTGATTTGGTTGTTAAACCTACGGCACGATCAGTTGAGTGTAGTGAATGCCGTACATGGTATCATAAGGGTTGTTCCACCCTTACTAACGCTGAGTTTGCCGAACTTTACAACAAGGTGAAGAAGAATAAGAAGCATGACTGGGCATGTAAGAGCTGTCACCAGGCAAGGTCGAGTGGAAGGCAGAGTCTGGGTTTCACACCTCGTTCATCTGTGCAGCAGGACCGGGTCATTGACGTCGATGATCCGGTCGCCGTGCAGATCAATAGCGTATTATCCAAGAAGAATGCCGACATGAATGATGTAGTACAAGTTATGACACTTTTCTATAAAATACTTTTGGAGCAGAAGAACGATATACAAAACTTCATAACTGAGGCGAGACTCAGCCGTGATAATACAAGAGAACAAATTGCTGAAATGAGGGAAAAGGTAGATAGTCTTGAAGATAGGTTGAATTTGATGATGAACAGCATCGACAATCCTAAGTTGAGAAACGCTGATGTGCATACTTCTGAAAGGGAATCAGTGATCAACGAAATTAATGAGCGAATGAAACGTGAAAGAAACATAATAATATATAATATGCCTAATGCTACTGATCAGCATGCTGGGGATGTGAGTTCTGTTGATGAGATTCTGAGTGTAGTATGTCCTGCCATATCATCCGACAACTTGAATATTAGGAGGATCGGTATTGGTAAAAATGGGAAACCAGCACCAATCAGGGTGATCTTGCCTGCTAAAGCTGAGGTTTTCGAGGTTCTGAAAAACAAAAGGAAGCTTCCCGCAAATTACAAGGGAGTATTTATTTCGACGGATCAGACAAAGTTACAGCGAGACTATTATATAAAGGTACGTGGCGAGCTTGAAGAGCGAAGAGCAAAGGGTGAGCTGAATATTTACATTAAGTATGTGAGTGGCGTGCCTACTATTGTAAAATCAAAAAACTAAATATCAAAGTTGGACATATTAATATTCGATCTTTGGTAAATAATTTTTCCGTCATAAAAAATTTTTTGTTGTCTGAAAGTTATGATATTTTAGCGCTATCCGAGACGTGGCTGAGTAGTCAATATCCTGATAAATATTTATCTATCAAAAATTATAATTTACACAGAGCTGACCGACCTACAAGGGGCGGCGGCCTTGCCGTCTATGTTAAATCAAACATAAAGGTGAAACCTGTATTTTCTAATACTGCTGAGGGTCATCTTGAACAACTCTGGCTAATACTAAGTATTCAGCACAATAAATTAGGCATAGGAATAATATATAGACCACCTAGCTTAAGCATAAATTCTGTGTATGAGTTGTATGATCCATTGGAGAACGTGTTTTTGGAAACTCATACATTGCTTGTTATGGGCGATTTTAATATTAATTATTTAACTGCCATATCGCCTGAAGTCACAAAATTGAACTCAGTTCTTAATAATTACAACCTTAGTCAGATCATCGATGAACCTACAAGGGTTACCGAAAGCACGGAATCATTAATTGACCTTATTTTTCTTAGTAGTAGTTTGAATTTCTCCTCTTCGGGTGTCTGTGATCTGTATTGCAACACGGACCATTTGCTAATATTTTGTAACATACTACTGCAAGTCGATAAAGCATCGCCTAAAGTTCTAATATATCGCGATTTCTCGAATTTTGATGCCGATAGTTTTCACGAGGCTGCAAACCTCATTGCATGGAATGATCTTAATGCCTTGGATGATCTAAACGTGAGAACCCAGCAACTAAATGACCGTATTCTGAACTTATTTGACAGGTTTGCGCCAATTAAGACATATATCACTAAACGCCCCTTACAGCCGTATATTACATATACAATCAGAGAGATGATTAAATTGAAACATAAAGCTTATAAAAGGTACCTAAACCTGAAAACTCCCGCCACAAGGCAATATTATGTTGAATTACGAAACTATATTAAAAATGCTATAAAAGCAGAGAAAAATGCATATATCCAACATACATTAAACCATAGAACTGATCCAAAAAAGTTGTGGCGCGATATCTCACAATGGGGTGTCAATACCAAACGTAACCAGACATCACATCTACCAGAATCTCTTCAAAACGCTAATGATATAAACAACCATTTTCTAAATGTTGCGGGCTCGTCTGATGTACCGAATAACTTTATAGATTTTTTCAAGAATAACTTATATAATGATAATATCTCTTTTAAGTTTCATGATATAACATCAGACGATGTTATGAATAATATTCGATGCATTAAGTCTGAAGCATACGGTGTGGATAATATTAACGTCAAAATGCTTAAAATAATAATTGGCCACTGTTGTGAGGTGTTGAAAGCAATTTTTAACGATTCTATTAATTCCGGCGTGTTTCCACAAATTTGGAAATCCGCTAATGTAATCCCAATTCCAAAAATTCAGTCACCCACTTCATACAATGATCTTAGGCCTATAAGCATATTGCCAACGATGTCGAAGATATTTGAACGTATTGTTAGCGCACAGATACAAGAATATTTAAACTTAAACAGCATTCTACCGCCATTTCAATCCGGGTTCCGCAAGAGGCACAATACTGCGACGACCCTCTTGAAAGTTACTGATGACCTGGCTCGAGCGCTTGACATATCTGAATGTGTAGCATTTATTCTTCTTGACCAGAGTAAAGCGTTCGACCTGGTAAATTTCCATCTGCTTCTCTCCAAACTGAAATATTTGGGCTTTGATCCGGTTTCGTTGAACTGGCTGAAGGGGTATTTATTTGATCGCCATCAAAGGGTGAAACTTAGTTCAACACGGTGGTCTGACGTGGGAGTGATGAAGCGCGGCGTTCCTCAGGGCAGCATCTTGGGCCCGCTCTTGTTTTCCGTGTACTGTTTTGACGTTGCCTCAAATTTAAAACATTTAAATATGCACATGTATGCGGATGACGTTCAGTTCTATATACCTTTCCATGTCATGAATGCACCCGATGCGATTGCTAAATGTAACGAAGACTTATTTAATTTTTCCGTCTGGTGTGAGAGTAATGGTCTTCGAATAAACCCTTCTAAAACGGTTGCTATGTGTGTGGGGAGTGATCGTCATGAGGACCTAATTACTCAAAATTATACTATTATAATCAATGACACTGTTATAGAGTGGGCGCAGAAAGCGAAAAACCTCGGTGTAATGTTTGATTCAAGACTAAGCTTTAACGAACACTGCCTCACAGTTTACAAAAGGGCAATGTATAGACTCAGATCAATATATTCATTGAAGCACTCCCTCAGTGAAACAACAAAGTTAAGACTAGTTAAGGCACTTGTATATCCACACGTTGACTACTGTTCTCAGGTTTACTATCATTTTTTAACTGACTATAACAAAAATAGGATCCAGCGAGTTCAGAATGCGTGCATAAGATATGCAAGTGCGGTACCTTACAGATCTCACATCACTCCATTTTTACATCGGCTTAACGAGCCCAAATTTTACTTAAGATTTGATTGCATTTTCTTGTTGTTGCTTCATAAGATTTATCATACTCAGACACCCGCTTACTTGTACGAATTAATTAATAGAAGATCTTCTGTACATAATGTAAACATAAGGCATAATACTTTTACAATTCCACAACATGTAACATCGAAATTTGAAGGCTGCTTCTCATATATGGCACCTCAACTTCTCAATAGAATAATTGATTTATTGGACTTACCTTTGGAAACTTTCAAAACTCAAATTAAGTCACGATTAGCAATGTAATTTTATAGTGAATTAATTTACTGTATCGACGATTATTTACATTTAAAATTGTTAGTAATAGGTAGAGTGGAAGAATGGCTTAAAGCCAAATCTCTTACCTTTTGTGTGAGCTGTGTAGTTTTAAGATAACCAAAAATGTAATTGAACTTGTAATTCTACAGTATTGCTCAATAAATTATTTTATTATTATTATTATTATAATAATAATTATAATTAAGTATTTCGCTAATTTCAAAACACATAAACAGTGATAGTGAATATATTTTAACGCCACCTAGTCAATTTAATACTCCTAATTTATCGTATTTAGGCTTATACGCTAACAAGGGTAAGTTTCGAAAAACAAATATTTTCCTAAAAATTATGTTAACTTTATTCAAAAGCATTAAAACAGTCGTAGAAAAAGTATAGTGTGAAACTCACATGAAATGTCCATTTCCTACTCGTATGATTTGCAGCACTTGCCTGCGGCTCATGCTGCAAACGATCATACTCGTAGAAAATATATGTCATTTCATGTTCGTTGCACAATATACTATTTTCTACGACTGTCTTTAAATGCCTTTATTATATGTTCAATCATGATTTGAAAATGTAGTACATTGTAATGCTGTTTTTCATTTACCCGTGCGTAATAATATTTCCCACTAGTTGTTGAGACTTGTAGTGTTGTTATATAGCCCATGGATACTCGTTCATCTAGGTATTTATTTTCTGAAATAAGCATTCTGGTATTTTTCTAGTTTGTTAGGATTATTTATTATTAGTTGAAACTATGTAATTTTTGTCTTGTAATTCGGCCAGACCTGCCATTTATTGCCTAACATGTTAGGCAATAAATGATTATTAGATACTCTGCGTGCTTTTCTATAAAGACATCACTGTGCTGTTTATAATATTACTCAGTTGCAGAGTTAATTTATTTGTAAGTTGTTAGTTCTAGATGTACATAAAAGATTACAACAACTAATAATTATTCTACGAATTGCTTGTTATATAATGTAACATGACCTTTTGTCGCCCCGTAAGCTACCCTTTTCATACAGGATACGCGAAAATATCATTAAAAAACGTTGTTCAGAATGAAATGTTGAGTTGGGGTGTAAAATTTCAAACTACTAGACCTACTTTGATCTACGACCCTTTTTATTTCGGGAAAAAGTGCCAAAAGTACCCTTTCAGTGTAAAACTGCTTAGCTTTTAATGCATTGCCATCAGCGAGTCCATAAATGAAGTGTCTATCGGTCATCTCAATATTTGTATGGTGATTCATGTTAAGGGACTTCAACAAATTTGACAGATTCAAAATGATTGGCCCAGTCAAATAACATCAACGTTACTGATTTTTAGTCGAATTATTCGATAATAGATAGGTATTCTTGGTATGTTGAAAAATGTTTTAAATTTGTATCTCGTAAACGAAGCAACATATGCAAAGCAAAGCAAAGAGATAAAAAAGTTGTAGTTTGCGTTGTAATCTAAATTACAGTCAGTGGCGTACATTTTTTGTCAACAGTTTTTATTAAGTTGTAATTAATTAATTAAATTATATAATGTTGATCTAGTTTGGGCCATATACGGAGCAAAAGCATGGCAAAAATATGGCCCAAATTAGATCAACATTATTAAGTCCAGTGGTAAGGAGGGTAACTTAATAAAAACTATTGATAAAAAAATGTACATAAATCTCTAGCAACAAAACATTAACACCTTGTATCTTGGAAACAATGCATATCCAGACGTATGTTTATAAGAAATTTTTTCCATAAAATGACCTGAAAAATCACCCCTTAAATATTTCCGCGTTTTTTTTAAACACCTTGTTTATTAAAATTTCGTAGTGACGATAGTATATATCATCAGGTATATGCAATTATGTTTATCTACTACACCTCCACCCTGTAAACTTTTCTGTTAAAGAGCATTTCTTTCAAATTTATCGAATTTGCGCGTGATATTGGGTTGTTACTGTATATTCGAAATAATAGTTATTTATTATACAAGGGAAAAAAGTACTAGATTTTAGCTCGAGGTCGTGTTGTTGCTGCGCGTCGGGACACAAAAAACCGAGAGCTAAAATCTAACATTTTTCCCGTGTATAATACACTATTTTTTTCTGTGACGGGAAAAACATCGATTTAATATTGAAAAAATATTACAAGCCAGAAAATTCTCTAGTGAAATTTGAAATTTTAAAAATCTTTCAGTAATCAAATATCTGTCAATTTCATTCTTTATTTGATTTAAAAATTGCGAACACTCCACCGGAGTCAGTAGAAGCAGCTTTATATATCACACGTAATGGTTTAAACTAGTTTTCAGTGTTTTTAGCTGTTATGTAAAATTATTCAGGAAAAATCGCCATAGTTTGTCACTTATTTTGCGTAAAACCTGCATCTGAGAAAGGAGTTTTTTAATAATTTCACAAAGCACAAAAATGCCAACAAAATTTAAAAAACCGCGTACAGATTAAAATGTTGTACTGAGATAATAAATAATTGTTAGTAGCGACTAAAGAATCTTCGCTAAACCTGCATTCATTCAGTAAAGTGCCAAATTATAGCGATTTTTCTTGAAGAAGTTTAAATAACAGCTAAAAATACTGAAACCCTATTTGCACCATTACGTGTAATATACCACCTATTTTTGAATTGAAAATTGAAAAAATCCAGGGACCCATTTAAAAAAACGAAGTGGATGATGCGTTTTTCAAAAACGAAACGTCGTAGTGAAAATTTGTAAACGCTATCTGATTCTCCTCAAATAGTAACAATGAGAAAGTGCTTTTCATTTTTTCTTATGTGTAAAAATAATGTCAGAAATAAATTGAAGCTAAAATCGCAAAATGATAAATCAATGAGACGACACATATCTTTATTATACATTTTAAGTCTATAAACTTTTATTTATATTAATATTTATATTAATATTTATATTAAAATTCGATTCGATTTTTCGAAAAATTCTCGAAAACGGTTAAAGTTGGTTTACTTTTGAAAACACCATTTAAAAGGTGTTTAAATTGCTGAACTTTTCTCTAATTTAACCGACATTGTTACTCCTACTGTTTCCAAGATTCCAATGCTATCCCATTCTTATCTTGGAACAGTGTATAGTAAAATATAATCTTTATAATAGGTTTCGTATAAAACGGATTTTGCAAAACTTATTCATCGACACCATAGCCAAATAATTAAAATAGTCCATGTTAATGCAACTTATTCAGTTGATCCTTTTTGTACCATCCAAATAGGTAACGCACGCAAATGAGAACATTATCTACGGAAATAACACTTTGCTCAAAGTTGCACCTTGTATAAAATAATTTCAAGTTAGTGTGAAGTTATGCTAATTGCAAAGTTGAATACCTGAAAAAGACATTATCGAAATTAGGACACAACTGCATAGAATTCTACGAAAGTTCCGGCTATTCCAATAAAATTCTAATTAAAGTTTCATTTCATTTTGTTTCAGGATGCTCTTATACTGCAGGCGTCTGCACCTACCGATGCTGATGTTACTGTTGTGGTTGGCGACAACTAACACCGGCGGTAATGCCTTGTGTCCCGCATCCTGCACTTGCCGCCAAACGGACAAAGGCAATAAACGGAAGGTTGCCTGCATCAAAGGGGGCATGTCGGATCCAATACCAACGGCGCAAATGGACGCCAACATTGAAGTGTTGGAAATTACCGCGCCCGACGATAGAAGGAATTGGTTGTCGATAACGCCCATTTTCCAGGTAATTAGAGCGCTCAGATTGTATTAGGTCCATGTTAACGTAACATATCTGATTTATTGACATACCAGATTGAATTATATGTAAGCGAAAATGGAAGAGAAAATGGAAAAACGAGGTATAGTTAGTTGTTTATTTTTGATTGCTTATAACTTTTGTTTTATATCAATTGACAATAAAGATAAAATTATAGGGTTAGTACAGGGTCAACCTAAAAGAAAGACCTATTTATAGAACAGATAAAATGAAATCCAGAATCAAACAAAGAATGGTGGTTTGGTTACTAATAATATTTGTTCACATACCTATATGCGATAAGTGTTTTAAAAGACTCTTTGGTCTTACCAAAAACACTATTAAGTTTATTAGGGTAAAATTGCCTATTATATTGGTCCAGCTTTCGGTTCTAGCGCTCTAGCTTTAAGAAAACAAATCAAAACACTTTCAAATTTAAACACAAAATTCCTCAGAGTTTTTCGAAGAAAAATATAATCCGAAATCCTTGGAGGTGGTCCATTATTATAGGAAACTGGTAGTCCAAATTGAACCAGGGCTGCTATATTGGACCATCTATTTCACTTACATAAAGCTACGTAAAATTTTAAAAATACATTAAATCAACAAGAGAAAATAATTTTTATTTAAAACCAAATGTGAAGGTTAAAGATACGCTAACTACATTTACCATATTTTATGCCTTTTCTATTATTGGAAGACTTTCTGGAACAAAGTACAAAAATGGTAGCCTATATTGGACCACACATTTGACACTCACTGTTTGTATAATGTTAAAAACATATTTTGATTCAAAGAGGATGTCTCTACCATGGCGATTATTCATTCAAATATGGTGGTGGTCCAATTTAGGAACGGGTCAATATAGGCAAACTTCTCCTATAGGCAAGGCTCAGTTCCTCATTGTTTTTGTTAAACAAAATAAGCTGGCATGTATTTATTTGTAGCTTATTTTACTTACTTTAATTTATAATTTTGTTAACTAAACGTTTTATTTCTGTTTATGGAGCGTTTAAGCATAACCCCAGGGCATTTTTTTTTAATTCATATCCGCCAACATTTATTTAATTCTACTCCTGATATTTTCCAGTAGATGCATTTATAATGAGATCAGAAGTATTCTGTAGATAAACTGTCACACGAGTTGTTGAATAGCCAATTCAATGTCCCATAAACTAGAGAGGAGTGCATTTAGTATGGAACTGTTCTACTCATCTTGTGTAAAATACGACTGTTAAATGGCTCTCCCGACTTTTGCCATAGAGGTTTATGTAGGTCATATTCTGTGGTGAGAGATGATAAAATGGTTGTCTCTGTATCCTGCTAGCAATAGAAAGGACTGCTCAGACATCGCTAAACTCTTGTTTTTAAAAAGCGTCACACAATTTTTTTATACCATTGTACAGGGTGTTTCAGAAAAACGCAGCAATGTCTGAGGGGATCGTTTTATGAAAAAAGTTCCCATAAACATACGTCTGGAAATGTATGGTTTCCAAGATACAAGGTGTTAAGGATTTTTTGTAAATATCGGTTTTCTAAATTAAGTCAGATATCTTCTTACCAATTTCTTTCAAATTTGGCAGAGTTGTTGCTAGAAATATATGGAGCTTATATTATGGCCCTAACTAGATTAAAATTATTTACTCCAGTGGCGTTATCTCGTAAACGAAACAACATACAAGACAATATCGAAATTTAATTACAGTCAGTGGCGTACATTTGTTTGTCAATAATTTTTATTAAGTTGTCCCCCTAACTCCACTGGACTTAATATATAATTTTGTTCTAGTTAGGGCAATATAAGCTCCGTATTTCTACCAACACTTTGGATAAACTTTAAAGAAATCGATACCTAAGGAGATATTTGACTTAATTAAAGAAAACTTTATTTACGAAAAATCACTTTCGAAGGATTGCAGATTGCATAATATTTTATTATCTTTTAGAGATATCATGTTCGATATTCTTTAATTTTGATTAACGTTTTAGGTGATTTGAGTATTGTCTGCGCTTGATAACGAACAACTCACGTTTTCATGTATTGTATAGAGATGAATGCCTTCAACCTATTTCTTCTTACTATTTCTGTTGGTGCTAGCACATTTCTGCGTTTGCGTATTATTTGTTGCATACCCTGAAGATTTATTTATTTATTTATTTAAGATACCATAGAATGATATTATTTTAGATTTTCATATTACACAATATGTGGAATATATTTTTTATTAGTGGATTGAGATGCACTGTGAATTATTAAAACTAAACATCCGGTAGCATCCAACACATGCCCTTGAGGACAATCTCTCTCCGGTTACAGTTAGATTTGACCAATGCTACGTGTGTGTTTGATCAGCTGACTAACGGGTTGCCAGTTGTGTGAACTTATATCCTGTTCAGGGAAGAGATATATGACGATTATGTTTGCATTCCCTATTCTCCATCTGAACGATTTTCAATATTGATTGTATGTTGATTTTCTCGATTTGATCGATATAGATATCATAACCTTGTTCATCTTGCTCCCTCGGGATGCGCACAGGTTTTAGTTTACTTTTTTGAAAATGTCGTCCGTTGTGAATTTCGCAATTAGTATTCATAGTTTTCCGAGTGATTTGTGAGTAATCCATGAATGTTTTGATGAATTTTGATACCCCTATGTATATTCCTATGGTGGGTGTTATTATCTTTGTGTTTCTGGCTAATATCGAAAAGCTGTTTCATTTCTGCATTGCTGTTTAAGTACGCACATATATCTTGGTGGTTGTGCTGTTGTATGGTGTTTTTCATTTGACATGAGACTTGCGTTCCACATGTGAAAGAGAATACAACTGGTTGGATTATGCTCTTCTCGACCACAACTATCTTTCTCATCGTTTGTGCCCTTATAATAAGGTAATTATTATGCAATTCTATTATTATCCAGAGAATACTATGTTGAGTGTAGTTGTTATTTTATATCGAGAGTTGCAACGTTACCGTTGAAAACTGCATTATTTGGCGTGACCGCACTGGTTACCGTAATACATTCCCTAGCTGGGGTATTCAATCATTTGGAAGTTTCCAAGTTGGGACTGTATAGTCAATATCAATTCAAGTACCTTCAGAAGCCGTTGGGTAATATTCCTTTTATTCTCATGTTGCCATTTGCTGAAGCTGCGAGGCCGTTTTCGCTACAAGAAGCATCAGGAAGTGTGGTAACAACCTAAAGTGGGTTTCACCCTTGATTCCTTTTTATTTTATTTTCCTGTTAAGATAGAAATCAAAGCAAATTATTTTTTTGACAAGTTTTACCTTTGAATTGTTCTGTTTCATGGACTTTTGAATGAAATACCTAACCTGAGCTAAAAATATATTATAAATAAATATAATAACACTTAATACTTGAAAATGGTATAATTTGGGTATTGTTAGTTGTTTGTAAGCTAAAGTTAACTTAAGCGCTTATCCCAAATTTGAATTTGATTTCTAAGGTATTCTATTGAATTAATTCATATTCATTCATATTGTGTGATCATCTATAATTGATTTTTTTGAAGCATCAGTATTTTTTTTTTAATTGATTTTAAAGCAAATGTTTGTTATATAAGCGTTGGCAATTTTAACCATTTATTATCATAATATGACTAAATATTCACTGTTACATACAGTGCGTGTCTTTATTTTGACGTTCTACATAACAAAACGCCTCCATACTTGTTCGCAAACATCAAGTTTCGCACTGATGTGCACAATATTAACATTAGATTTAAGCGAACTCTGACTCCACTAACTCAGTCCAAAGAATTGTTTAGGAGGTTATATTCCTATAACGTCACTCGCATTGTAAATGATTTGCCAATTGATATCTGGAAATCTAAAAGTATTGGGCACTTCAAGAAGAATTTATTCAATATCCAAAGAAGTGTGTGATCGCTCTAACTTAATGTGGCTCAATTATTATTGTATAATGTGGAAGTACATGTTTAAAATTCTAGATTAAGTTAGGATTTGTCCTATGTTAAATTCTAGGTTAAGTTAGGTTAGGATTATTTGGGTTAGCTGAACAGGCGGCTACCTAGTAGTCAGCACTGAATCTCGCCCTTTGGGGATATAAACTTGGAAAAATGTATAAAAAATCGCCCTAGTTTTATTATATTATATTTATAATTGTTTTTTTGTATTTTGTATCTTCAATAAAGGCCCTTATTATTATTATTATTACATGAAATACCTACGAGAATATCATTTTTGGTTGTTTTGGGCAAAACACTAGTATTTTAATTCAAGTTCTTTACCGTTAATTTTGGAAACTGGTAGGTTAGATTGAGACATGCGCACTAGAGTTTTACTAGCTAATTTTTAATACATTTGGTTTTCTTGACTTGGCTCAGTAGAACTAGTAAACGTACATCGTCAAGTGGCGCCCAAACATAAATAAAAATAGAAGTACCTACCCATTTCGTCCCTGGTGACATACGCATAATAGCCCATTGGCCAGCTCTCCGACTACCTACTGAGTGTCGCGCTTTCTATTAAACCACCTCTATAAACCTACCCGTCGTATAAATATTTAACTGAGCAATTCAACCGATACCAGAGTTGCAAAACGTTACAATTTTTCGTAACATGCCCTGAGAAATCACCCTCTTAAATATTGCCGTGTCTTTTTGAAACACCCTGTATAATACTACAACTCTTCAAAACTCGATTTTACAGCTAGATTCTAGTTCCCTATTTTCCTCAAATTTTATAACCCAGAGAAATTTTTGAGGCGAATGTTTTGACCGAAGTATGGTTTTTGTATTTCCTCCTTCCGTCCCGTCCTTCAAACACTAGCATAATTCTGCGTAGTATATAACCAATGATGATTTTATTCTTTTGAATGTAACTACCTAAATAGAATAAATTTTTCCGCGTCCCAAAAAAAAACAGTCGCCATAAACTTATTCGACGATAAAATTGGTTTTATTCACCTGGTCCAATCCATAGTTTTGAATGTTGTCTAATGATAACCATACTTTTACTCACAATAATTGTGTGTAAATTTTCCTGGCATTTAGCTTAGAGTGAGAGTGCCAAATTCGAAATTGAAATAGTTTTCTGTTGCAATATTTCATTGAAAGTTGGGGAACGTGCGATCCACTTCACTCATAACTTCTACATATATACAAACGCTTATGTAGAATAATACTGCTTACACGTTCGCTGAATATTCCAGTAGTCCCAACAGATCCACTAACTTTCAATATGCGGTTTTGTATCACGATTTTATGACATTTTTCGATTTCTTTTGTGAAGCCATTGTGGCACCAGATAGATTCTTTATTGACTACGTATTCAAATATACATAATTATTGTAGTAGGCAAGTCAGTAATTATTATAAAACAAAACAATACAA
The DNA here is from genome assembly GCA_911728435.2 of Apoderus coryli. NCBI lineage: Eukaryota > Metazoa > Arthropoda > Insecta > Coleoptera > Attelabidae > Apoderus > Apoderus coryli. The sequence continues at coordinate 6,972,831 of OU452206.1, read as the reverse complement.
AGCTATAAAATAAAATTATACAGACATGTAAATCAAGACAAATAAAATGATAAAACTAACATTAAAAATGTACAATATCACAAACATGGGCGATAGAATAGATACTTTTCTTAGGATGTATGATGATAGTTAACCTTTTACTACTCTTATACTCATAGATACTCAGCTGTGAGCGTATGATACAACCAAATCTGTGATGAATTGTTTTCAGATTTTGTTAATCTGTATCCAGATTTGCTAGTGGATAACTATCATTTCATGCATGGCATTTCCTAATTTATGAATTTTGAGGTGATATACAGTGAACGGGTTGGATATATTCATTTAAAATTCAGGGAATATTTTTCTAGTATTGACCACAGATTTTCTGTTGTGAATTCATGAATACAGGGTTGTCCAAAAATATGTGACGACCAGCAGACGTATTTCTAGGTCTCCATATCATATTTAATATGTAATATGAACATGTTTTTAAAGTAAGTATCATTTTGGAATTAAAGCAAAAACACAGGCGACTTTTAGTACCAAAATTATATATAATATGTGAAAGCATATACCTTAAACTATTTTTCAACATAATTTCTGTCAATATTGCGACACTTGTCAAACGAGTCTGACCGGACAACCAGCACTGTCGTTTTGTCAGCCTTCGCTTCGTCGTGGCGTTGTCCTCCCAGATGCTCCTTCAAATTTAAGAATAAATGAAAATCACTGAGAGCAAGATCAAAGCTGTATGGTGGATGATCAACTTGTTCCCAGCCAATTGATTGGATCACTGTTTGGTTTGTCGTGTGAGGCTGGCATTTTTGGAATGCTCGTCGCAAGTTTCTTAAAGTCTCACAATAAGATAGCGCACTTATTGTTTGAACTTGAGGCAAAAACGCTACAAGCAAAACACCTTTCCTGTCCCAGAAAACGGTACGCATTATTTTTCAGACAGAGATTGTTTGCTTAAACTTCACTTTTGAAGGTCATATTGAATGACGCCATTCCATAGATTGTTGTTTGGATTCTGGCGTAACGTAAGCCATCCAAGTCTCGTCGCCAGTGACAATTCGGCCTAACATCTCGTCACCTTCCCGGCTTTGGTTTTACCGCTCTAAGATTGTGAGAGAACTGGCTAAACGTTCTAAAATTTTAGTAATAAATGCAAAGAGAGTGAACAAAAATAATAAAACGCGAAGCGCTCCATAAATTGTCAAATATAGTATACATTCTTAAGGTTCATATTATGCATTTTCCATAAAGTAACCACACGAGTTTTTATTAAACATGTAAGAAACTTTCGTTTGTCTTAAATAAAGTAAGTAAAGTATTTACTTGTTAACACCATTTATTTCCCTTCAAAGTAGTTCTCTTTACATAAAAAACACGTGAACCAGCGCTGTTTCCAGTCTTGCAAAGACTTCTTCACCGTTAGAGCGTGTTCTTATTTCATCAATAGTGGCAAAACGTCAATTCCTCCTTTCCCCACAAATGGAAAGAAGCCGCCACAAAAGGGCATGACTATTTTTGCTAGAGCTAGATAAATGCGTTTTCGTTTGTCACATAATGGTCATTTTAATCAGATTGCTTCCTACAAAAGCGACATAACTTTCAAATAGTTTTAGCAACGATACAAATTTTCAAAACTTTCAATCTACAATCATAAGACAGCACTTGTTGGGTGCCATTATGGGACACTATGTAACATTGCAACCAAAGTACATGACTCAACTTTGATTTGAAATTGAGACTAGTTTAAACATTAGGGGACTCCAAAGGCAACAACATAATAGAGTTGTTCCTCAAATGCATATTTATGCAATTGAATAGAACTATTTTCTTTTGTGTCAATATTTCTTATTCCTCCAGAGTAACAGCAAAATCATGCCTCAAAGATATTGCAATTTCTCCTATTTATTATTCTACTGCGAAAGTTAATATTAACTGAGCGAGAGTCAAATTATGTTTTCTATTTTCCATGGTGAAATTTTAAACGACTTTATAATTATTTCTTTAAAACATGGCATCTAAGGGTTCTTTTATACAAAAAAAAAATCATATTGAGTAACTGTAGGTTTTAATGTTATGTGGAATAATACTATAATTCTTTAGTGTTGGTGGCCACAAAAGCGTTTCAAAACCTACTTTACAAAATTGATACAGGTTGTCACACCCGGAAGTACATAGCTCTAAAGGGTATTTTTATTGGAGACAACAAAGAACAATAAATTGGAAAGAGTTTCCGGTAGCAGTTTTTAATTATTTTGGAGTTCGTTTATCAATAATTCATTGTTGAATGAATACACGCTGGAGCAACGTCTGCAAATTGTTCAAATTGATTTTGCAAAACATGATTCAATTCGAGAAACTTATAGTGCAGTGATTTTTTGGTGTGCGATTAATTCAGAAAACTGTTAGTTTCGCAAATGAATCCATTCGCCATCGCATAGAACAATTAAAATTAAACTTCCAACCACTTTATCCAAAATTTTACGTAAATATATTGGTTTACGTGCTAACAAGATTGAACTTGTACGGCAGATATAGTTCGATCCGTTGAATTTGTGAATGAGCTGAAGAAAATATTGCTATTGATCCACCATTTCAATTAAATTCAATAATTTTGTTTAGTGATCAAACACAGTTGTGGATAAATGGCTATGTCAATAATCTCTATAAGCAGAATTCACGCATTTAAAGTGATGATAATCCACACGAGCCATTCTTGAAATACCTTTCAATCCACAAAAAATAACGATCTGGTGCCGTTTATAGACCGTTCGAATCACTTGTCACAATGTTTGAAAACATATTCATATTGTAACAAAATCGACTACGCCACTTTTAGATTTCATAATCATATTATGTAGGGTAGATTTATATTTATTTTTCTTAATAGTTTAGAATAGCGAAAATACCTAAATGATTTCTAATTACCTACATTTTTATATTGATTACAGGATTGCCTTCCTTAACATTGTCGATACACTTATAAATTGTTTAAATTAAGGAATTAGTTGCAATATTTGACGAAGTGCGATATTAACTACAAGCCTTTTTTTGCCTCCCTATTTTTGATTCATAGTGGCGTTTTTTTTTGTCACATAATGGTCATTTTAATCAGATTGCTTCCTACAAAAGCGACATAACTTTCAAATAGTTTTAGCAATGATACAAATTTTCAAAACTTCCAATCTACAATCATAAGACAGCACTTGTTGGGTGCCATTATGGGACACTATGTAACATTGCAACCAAAGTACATGACTCAACTTTGATTTGAAATTGAGACTAGTTTAAACATTAGGGGACTCCAAAGGCAACAACATAATAGAGTTGTTCCTCAAATGCATATTTATGCAATTGAATAGAACTATTTTCTTTTGTGTCAATATTTCTTATTCCTCCAGAGTAACAGCAAAATCATGCCTCAAAGATATTGCAATTTCTCCTATTTATTATTCTACTGCGAAAGTTAATATTAACTGAGCGAGAGTCAAATTATGTTTTCTATTTTCCATGGTGAAATTTTAAACGACTTTATAATTATTTCTTTAAAACATGGCATCTAAGGGTTCTTTTATACAAAAAAAAAATCATATTGAGTAACTGTAGGTTTTAATGTTATGTGGAATAATACTATAATTCTTTAGTGTTGGCGGCCACAAAAGCGTTTCAAAACCTACTTTACAAAATTGATACAGGTTGTCACACCCGGAAGTACATAGCTCTAAAGGGTATTTTTATTGGAGACAACAAAGAACAATAAATTGGAAAGAGTTTCCGGTAGCAGTTTTTAATTATTTTGGAGTTCGTTTATCAATTCATTGTTGAATGAATACACGCCGGAGCAACGTCTGCAAATTGTTCAAATTGATTTTGCAAAACATGAGTCCATACGAGAAACTTATCGGGCAGTGATTTTTTGGTGTGCGAATAATTCAGAAAACTGTTAGTTTCGCAAATGAATCCATTCGCCATCGCATAGAACAATTAAAATTAAACTTCCAACCACTTTATCCAAAATTTTACGTAAATATATTGGTTTACGTGCTAACAAGATTGAACTTGTACGGCAGATATAGTTCGATCCGTTGAATTTGTGAATGAGCTGAAGAAAATATTGCTATTGATCTACCATTTCAATTCAATTCAATAATTTTGTTTAGTGATCAAAGACAGTTGTGGATAAATGGCTATGTCAATAATCTCTATAAGCAGAATTCACGCATTTAAAGTGATGATAATCCACACGAGCCATTCTTGAAATACCTTTCAGCCACAAAAAATAACTATCTGTTGCCGTTTATAGACCGTTGTAATCACTTGTCACAATGTTCGAAAACATATTCATATTGTAACAAAATAGAAAACCAGACTACGCCACTATTAGATTTCGTAATCATATTATGTAGGGTATAGATTTATATTTTTATTTTTCTTAATACTTTAGGATAGCGAAAATAAATGGCCTTCCTTAACATTGTCGATACACTTATAAATTGTTTAAATTAAGGAATTAGTTGCAATATTCGACGAAGTGCGATATTAACTACAAGGCCTTTTTTGCCTCCCAATTTTTGATTCATAGTGGGGCTATGAATTTTGGGCGGTTTTTTTTTTCTAGCTGAGTGAAGGTCTTTCGTTGAATTTACGAAATCATTTTAATTTTCTACATAAATATTTTTTACCTATAAATAAAATAGGTATCTATACCCATCTAACAAAAATAACATCCCATTCTAAATTACGAATTCATATTTAACCTTATTGCACAGTTTTACTCCATGGGGGTGGAATGTATTCGAATCTAGAGCGAAGGAAGTATCTACCTTAAGTTGAAATATAATTAGTATCACAGACAAAGTAAATAAATTAGATTATATTATAATTTTTGATTCCAAATGAAACAGCTAACGACATCTAGTCAACAAGATGACAGTTACATTTAGTGGTGTATTTTTGTTTTAAATGAAATGATTATATAAAGTTTAAGAATTATTTTCTAGTTTTTTTTAAAGTATTGAGATATTATTTTAGTTTATAAAGTCCAGTTCTATTCAGTTCTGAATTAGTAAGTCTTCTAAAGTTTCTTAATAGTCGGTTAACGTAAAGTTTTGATCAGTAAGTTCTTTTGCCTATTCTTTTTAATGTCTCTAAAGTTAAAGACCTTTTTGTTTCTAAATGTTTTAGTAAAGTTGAAGTTGTTTCTTTACTAATTGTTTAATATTTCGAATAGTCGAATTTATAGTCTGTTATAATTGTCAGATTAGAAATTAATATAATTATTCGTAATTATATTAATTTATCTGTACAGTTTTCTTCATTAGTTTTTCATTTTCTTTTAATGTTTTATACTTTTTATTTATACATATTTATTTCTTTTATTGTTATTCATTTTTATTATTTATAATTAAATTAATTGTTTTTATAGCTCCAAATCTTGTGTTTTTATTTGAAGTAAATCATCGAATTGGGGGAAAGATTTAGATCTATCTTAGTAAACAAAAGGGTCAAAGAGTGTTTTCTTTCAATAAATAAAGTGTGTTAAGTTACCGGTGACATCTATAAAGTGATACAGCATTCCACAGTCATAAAAGTCAGTTAATTTTATTTTGATACAGAATAGTAAAGTTTGATATTCTTCGTTTGTATTTTCATCAATTAAAACTTAAAAGTACAAGCCGCTCGTCAAGCTTATTATCGAACCAGTGTACAATTTAAATAGCAATCGGGGTTCACTTGGACTGAGGATTTTGATCAGATTTCTTTCTGAGTGTACAAAACACCCGCATATTTTATTACATTTCGATTCCACGCAAAATTCTAGGCAGATTATGTGCGTGTCTGAATTTTTTATATATTTAAGTTTTATGTCAAAATTGATGACATTGATTACATTTTCATATGATGAAGACTTCATTAATTATTTTAAGTAATTGGTAAGGACCTATTTAAAAGGAACTACTGATTTTCATTGCCGTCATAGCTACATACCTAGATGTATTTAAACTTAAAACTTGTAATAAAATTAGTGTAGGTATGCAATTTACTCATTTAACAATAATAATAATAATAATAATAAAGGTCTTTTATTGCATATTTAACAAACAAGTAAATTATTTGTTTTTTTTTTTATATATATACGCAATTGGGCGAGATTCAGTACGGTGCTATGCACATTTATGCATATAACCGTCTGTTCAGCTAACCCATTGTTAATAAATACAAACAAATACAAAAGAAAAATCACACTCACTAAACATTACAGTAAAATAAAGTAAATATTTTTAGCATACAATCTATATAAGATATCTTCAAAAATGATACTTATTAATTAAGCTTGATATGTCATTCCACCTCATTATGAAAAAAAAAGAAATCAAGATCGTAAGATTGTATTAAATTTTCTTTTAAAAGCACATTTTGAAAAAGTATTCCTTAAATCATTGGTCCAAGAATTCACGCATTTAGAGACGGTATAAGAATAAGACCTCTTGAATATTTCTGTTTTGTGAATAGGTATATTTAGTGAATTAGGAAAACGAATGTTGATATTATGGATGTCTGTTCGAAATTTTATTTTATTGTAAAGGTATGGAGGCGTTTTATTCAGAAGAATAGAGAAATATCTCACCGATATGTGAAGATTTCGCCTTCCTTGCATATTTATCCAATTAGCTTGGGTCAATGTGTGGCTGATTCGATCAAACTTTCGTATTCCGAAGATGAGCCTCAGGCAAGAGTTCTGCAATTTCTGGATGCGGCCCTTGTCAGCTACTGTCAAGCATGGATCGTATATTGTATCACAAAAATTTAAATGGGATAGTACTAGAGTTTCACATAACAATATTTTAAGTTTTGAAGGTAGACAATGCCTATTTTGAAATAAAAGCCTCAAATTTAAGTAAGCTTTTTGTAAAGAGTTACTTACGTGCGCTGTGAAACGTAATTCATCATCCAGTATTAGACCAAGATTTCTCACCTTCTTCCGAAATTCTACAACAGAACCATCCACGTTCAGAACATTGGTGTAGGTGTTAAAAAATAGGGCTCTTTCGTTCTTCCGACCAAATAGCATTGCAACGGTTTTCTCGGTATTTAGTTTCAAGCAGTGATCCTCGGCATACCTTCTAAATGATTCAAGGTCGTTATTGATTAAATTAATAGCCACGGGAGCTTCTTCCAGAGTAAAAGATAGATATAGTTGGGCATCATCTGCAAAGTAATGCTGCTGGCAGTTTGAAATACTCGTTGGTGCATTGGAGGTATATATACAAAACAAAAGGGGTCCTAGGATTGACCCTTGAGGCACACCCTGACGAAGCGCAAGAAAATTGGAAATTTCGCCGTTATATGAAACTGCCTGCTCCCTTCCACACAGATAATTTTTGAGTAGCGCGGATGCATTCGATGTCAGCCCAACATACTTTAGAATTGAAGAAAGAAGTTTGTGACTTAAAGTATCAAATGCCTTTGAAAAGTCCAGGAGAGTCAAAACGGTCAACTTCTTATCATCTATAGATCGGAGGATATCATCTGTGATGTTAGTGAGAGCTGAAACACAGTCATGACCAGGTCTAAATCCGGACTGCATCTGCGGTAGTATGGAGTTGTTACTAATGTGAGCTCTAAGCTGTTTGTCAATAATTTTTTCCAGTATTTTAGAAAAAGTAGGAAGTATACTTATGGGTCTAATATCTTTAAACTCTTTAGGATTTTGGACTTTTGGAAGGGGTATCACTTTTGCCAATTTCCAACTTCTGGGAAAAACTGAATTCTGTAAGCAAAAATTAATTATATGGGTAATATACGGAAGGAGATATGGAACACAAAGCCGAATTGTATCTATATTAATGCCATCGATACCAACCGCCTTGGTTTTAATACCATTTATAGTATTCAAAACTGTAATTTCAGAAACTTGTGAGAACTCAAAATAAGGCGTGTTTAGTTGTCTAACATTATTTGTATAATAATCAAGTACCTCATTGTTTGGTTCAAGGTCGGGAATCGATGTCAAAAAATAATGATTGATGTCATTTACATTACAGAGCTCTTTAGGTAATGTTCGTGTTGATCTTCCGCTTATGTTAAGTACCCTGAGCGCTTTCCATGTTTGTTTTTGGTCTTTATTACGTAGTTGTTCTGTAAAATAGTTTTTCTTTTCTCTTTTGACTGCAACAGTAAACATATTTCTAAGTGTCTTATAATTTTGCCGATTTGTTTCTGTTCTTGATTTTTTATATTTACTGAGAGCCTTGTCCCTATCCCCTTTCATAGCGCATAATGTATTGGTAAACCATGGCGCATAAGGCTTAGATATTCTAATTTCACGATATGGAGCATGAATATCCAATAAACCATTTATCCCATCATTGAGTAGATTTACTTTATCGTTTATATTGTTATAGTCATAAATATTTTTCCAGGGAATTAATTTTAGTTGTTCATAGAATTTGTCATATCTGAAATTTTTGAAGTCCCTTACTCTTTTATAAGTTTGTGCAGGTTTTTGACCAGAAATTTTGATATTACATGATATTAATTCATGGTCGCTAATTTCAGAAATCGGCTCTACAATCACTCGGGTTATGATATCTTCAGACGAAGATACTATGTAATCTAGAAGCGTCCTACTACCACTAGTGATACGCGTAGGCTGATTTATCATCTGCGTTAATCCCAATCCGTCAAACATGTCATTAATCAGAATGTTCATTCGACAGTTAGGATTCAGCATGTCAATATTAAAATCCCCAAAGCAGACAATATAATCAGCTGTACCCACAATCGAACTTACCACACTCTCCAGCCCACTCACAAAATCTACATAGTTAAAGTTCGGTTGGCGATAAACTACCCCTATTATAATAGATGTTTTTGTTAAATTGAGCTTCACCCATAACTGTTCATTACGTGTAAACGTTCTTATAATTGAAAAATTTATGTGTGATTTTAAGTACAATATAATTCAAAAACTAAACATTTTACAGATATACAACCTTATAGAAATTTATCCTTATTTTTATTGCTTAATAACATAAAACTATAAAATATTGGGGTTTCTATTTAAAAATATTTACTTTTGACAGTTTTCTAATTTTCATGTTTGATGTGATATTTTGCACACACTGTATTAATACTTACCAAAATATGTATTATTTTTGACATAAAACCTAAAATAAGTCAGAAACATGATACACAAAGTCCAGTTGAAATTTTACAGTGTTCCATTTGAAATAAGCAAGTTGACACCTACTTATGGTAGAACCGGAAGTGTCCATAACTATTTTAGCTCATCTGCCCTTTTCGACATAGTTATACTGCCAAATTTTCAAAATTCTTGAATGTACAGTTTTCTATATACACATCACTTTAGTTCCTGGTGGGACACCCTGTATATGGAATATACTTCCCGGTTGGAGACCCATATTTTTCAGGATCATAAGCACCTGTTTCAGGCCCGCTGAGCCCCCTAGTTTTTATTTAAGGAATATATAGTGAGGACCAAAAGTCACGCATAAATTCGATATAATTTGAAGGAGAAAATTTTGGAACAACAACGCTCACACATAATATTATGTCATTTTGGGTTTTAAGTTGCCCGTTTTTTTGACGTGCCTAATTGCATATTATTTACCTCCTGTATACTATTTTTGATTCTCCATAAAATTGTAACAATATTTGATATATTATTATAAAATTCAACTAAAGGCAACGGTTATCGAGATACATATTTACGATTAAATATTGCGAAACGCGCTCATAAAAAAATCTTTATTTCCTAGGCTTTTACTTTCTTGTCAGTTTTGTTATTATAAGAAATGCTTATTATTGTTTTCTAAAAGCAAATGGAAAATGTTATATTATGTGAACGTAATTTCGTATATTAATAATCTTATAAAACAAAGAAAGTTTAATTCATTGTACCTATTTATCTAATTATTTCGTTTCCACAATTTGGGCAACTGCTATAAAATAATTAATTTATACAATATAATAAATCAAAAATGACGCTAATGGGAGTTGGAATATTTTATTCACAAAGCAAATAGTTTGGCGACGAAAGACGCCTTGAAAATTGCTATTTCTATGAATAATTTATAAGAAGGAAAATTAAGGAAAACATGTTCCTTGCATTGTTAATAATTATTACATGGTCCAATTTTAATAGCCCTTAAAACAAAACTGAAACAATTATTTTATGTTTAAGTATATCGCAGAAAATAAATATAATTAGTAAGAAAATAATATAAAAATCGTTTTTAGCTGTTAATTTGTCTTTTTCCCTAATGCATGGTGCTCCAGTTTTATATTACTGAATTTTTAAAACAAGACGTTAACTGATGGCTTACTCCAAAACTAAATCTTTAATGGTCTTATTTTGCAGTAGAAAAAGAATCGAAAACATTAAATTACACACTTTGATTTATCTATTGAAACGACCATTATTTAAGTGCGATTTAATGTTTTAAAAAGAAACAATAAATTTTTGCCCCGACCTATTTCAGTTTTGTTCAAGTATGCGGAAAATACAAATTGGAAAATTTACTTCCTGTTTTCACACCACAATGACGGTTAATATAATAGGTATGTGAAAGAGTAATTTATAATAGTTAAACGTTCACAATTTTATTTAAGCTTTGGGCTTTATTATATGACTGTGAACAAGCTACAGAAATTATTGCTAATAGAATACAGTTGCATGTAATTTTCGTATTACTTTTCCGCACAGGGAAAGTATGCAAATTCTTTATTTGCCGTAGAATGTAATACATTACATTGTCGGCTCGTCAAAATAACAATAAAAATCAAACATAATAACAGTTACATATTACAAGTATCACAGCGACAAAACAAACAATTAATAATTTAAAAATTCGTCAACTGAATAAAAACATTCACGCATAAAAAAAGTCTTTCAGTTCCAGCTTGAATTTATGTATTTTCATGTCCGCGAACCTCCCAATTCTCAGAATTTTGTTAAAACATTTGATGCCTGTATAGTGCGGGTTTTTCTGACCCTTCGCTAGTGTAGAGAATGGCAATTTTTTAAATTTAGGATCCATGTACACAAATTCCGGAATTGATTTTTTATAGAATTTAGAAGGGGGGACTTTTGGTCCACACTGTTTGACTGCATCTACAGTAATCATGTGTATGAACTAGACAAATATTGCCGACACACACGTAAAGTTCATTGGGAACTAGCAACAACGGTCTCCTTTGAACTTGTCTACGAATATAATCACTTGAGTCAACCAACATAATATAGCAAGGGTATTTAAAATTTGCATATAGATGGTAAATCACTTCAAATAAAAATGGTATCAACATTTGATTCGTATATAATTTTTAACAATTTTTAAAAATTCAGTAGAAAAGGTTGTTGGTAATAATTTCTGCAGACGAATAATTGTATTTTGTACATAATAAAAATACTAGTTTTTTTTCTTTCAGCATTTTAAGCATCTGGAAGAACTCCGCATAACTAAATCCAACATCAGCCAAATTGGTATGCACTCATTTTGGGGTGTTCCAAGCCTAAGGATTGTAGATCTAAGCCTCAACAACATAAGTACAGTGTTAGACCATAATTTTCGCGGCCTAGTTAATTTAATCGAATTAAATTTAGATAATAATCGAATAAAATCTTTGCAAAGTGGCGTATTTAAACACCTAACTGAATTGAGATTCTTAGGTTTGCAGCGAAATTTACTGCAAGAGCTCGTACCTAAGACATTTTTAAAATTAGCGAAATTACACGTGTTAAAATTAAATGGTAACAAATTTGACGAACTGGATCCAGAAGCGTTTAAGGAAATACCAGTAAGTAATTTGTTATTATTTTTTATTTATTAAAAACTGTGTTTTGTGTCTGTCGCCTGCGGTAAAGGGCAATCACACAGCAAATTGTAGAAAGCATAGCTTAGGAGATAACCTTTAATTTTTTTTTAAACAAAAACTCAATCATACTTAGATACTCAGCTGGTAGCGAGTTATAAAACCGAATCTGTAATTAATTTTGTTTGCAGACTTTGTTAATCTGCATTTATCGCTTCGTATACAGGGTGGCCCATTAGTGTGTGGGTGGAAGATATCTCAAGATCTATAAGCGATAAACGAGGTACTGAAGAGTTGTGCAACATAAACATTTATTCAATTATACACGGTAGGTCATAAACTCTCAGCAGACCAAACATGCTTTTTCTTAACGCGACACCCTGTATATTCTAACATAAATAAATGCCGCTCTAAAAGACAAGAATAATGGCATTAGGGTTATTAAGCCTAGATCCCGTAGTTTTTGAAATATTTGTTAATAAGTGTGAATTTGGCATAAATTTAAGGAGTACTAGAGTTGATTGAACACTGATTTGTAATTTTTCAAGGAGGTAATTTTTTGGGAAAATGTTAAATGGGGCACCCTGTGAATCTGCTTAAATTCGAGAAGTCCTTTTCCTATACTTTTTATTCATGTCATAGTTCATGAGCTTAAGGCCAACCGTTTGGTCATAAAAAATTATAAAAAAAAGAAAAAATTGCCAACAAAGTTAAATTACAGCTTCACTTTAATAATTTACCAATAATAGACGCTCTTAAAAAAAGGAAAAGCATTTCGCATTTAATTATTTACTTTAAGCTTAGATTTTATTCTATTTAAACTATAATTGTCGAAAAATGTTTGTTTAACCAATTATTTTTTATTTTTCAAGAGCGTTTATTTGTAAATTATTGAAATACAGCTGCAGTCTAACTTCGTTTGTTTTTAAATAGAAAAAAAAAAGTAAAATAACAAAAAATTGCGACTTCTGTTAGCATATTTTCTTTTTTTTTATGAAAAAATGGTTAGCCTTAAGCTTATGAAATATGATATTGTCCCATCCGGTATATTGTAATAAAAATATTGCATCCGGTGGAACTAAGTATTTTTCGCTGATTAATAATTTATTAAAGTTCATCACTCTAACATTCGTATTTTATTTAATAGATAGACAAAAGTTGCTGATTGACACTTTTCCACACATGCGGTACGACGTCAGGAATAGACTATTTGATTGGTCCATATTCACAAGAGTGGAAAAAAGCAAAAGTTGTATCTGATGATTTTTTAATTAAACTTGTCCTTTTTCATTCAAATGATTTTGTCATATTTTTAAATAATTAATTTAATAAATAATAGTTAGTGAGCTATAGGTTTGACTTTCTTTTTGTTTATTTTAAAATAGTTTTCTAAATCTAATAAAGTAACTATTAACTGGGAGATACGGTTCATATACAGACCATCACTCGTTTATGAGGCAGACCATTGAGATCCTCTTTATGTGAGCTTGATGTATGTGGGCGATTCTCGAGTAGCTCTACAAGCCAAGCGAGTAGTAAATTATTAAAACCAAAAGAATATAATCAATAAATATCAACCCCTTTTCTATATACTATCTTTGGTTTAAGATGGTAGTGCCTGCTTACCTTAATTTTCGAATAATTTTGTGACATAGTAGAGGCTCAATCTAATTTTCATAAACTTATTGTGACAATATCAATAAAAAGTATAGGGAAGAGAATTCTCGAATTTAAGCATGCAGCTGGAGGTTTACAGGGTATCCTATTTAACATTTTCCCCAAAAAATACAATTTAGAAAATGCGACCAGCCTGAAAAATAATAAATCAGAGGTCAGTGAAATCCAGTTAAACGGAGAAAAGAAGGGAATCCAAAAGGGCCTGACGCGAGAACTTGGTTTGATTATATTTTCTGTAGCAACCACAACGCCTCAAATGTATGTCAAAATTCACCCTTATTTAGAAATATTTCAAGAACTACTGAACCTAGGCATATCAACACTTATGTCATTTTTCGTGTCTATTAGAATGGAATTTATTTATGTTAGAATATACAGGGTGTCGCGTTAGGAAAAGCATTTTATGGTTGTACATCTCTTCAGTGTCTAAAAGTTTTGTGAAGGATTTTTTTGTTTATCGATATAGATCTTGAGATATCTTGCGCCCACACACTAATGAGCCACCCTATATATCCAGATTTGCTATTGGATAACTAGGGAAATCACCTATTGTAGCCATGCCGTTTCGTGATTTTTACTAAGACACACGAAGAGCAGCCTAGGAAAACATCGAAAAGAAACTTAGGTTAAATGTGGATTTCATTTAAAATAACGCTAAGTTGTTTGCCCTGTTTTTCTGTCCTTATTAATAAAACTTGTTTTAAAAAAACTCGCATATTTTTAAACGCTATATGAAAGTGAGACGACTGACAAGCATTTCACATATTATAATATTATGGACTTGGAATTTTACAAGACATGTATGGATTTACATTGAAATATTTGCATACAGTAAAGTTGTGATAAAAATCTTCTAGAATATGTGTTCTGTATATGCATGAAACACGCATATAGAATTAAAATTGAGAAGATGCAGGAAGGCAAATAAATGACAGTAAGATATAGCAGTTGAAGAAAATGGTGGTACAGAACGTGTTAGGGGAAAATATAGACAACTCTCCTCACACTGGTATCACATAAAATACATTTATGCTGATTTACATTTACGTATTGCAGTCTGTCAATAGCTTTTGCACACATCATTTTCCAACTACCAACGATGATTCTATGTATGAAGTGAATTTATCAAAAATGCAACAAGAAATTTTTAAAATAACCATATGTGGCCTGCAGAAAATCCATTTGATGATCGTTTTCAACATCAGTTCTTGTTGCACTGTCATCAAGAATTGCTGTACACTTAGTTTATGCACGATGTTTAGAGGATGACACTAATTTGTCGACTTCCCTTGAATATTTCTTTGCGGCTGTTGATTCGTTTTCTCTCCAGTCGTATTGTTGATGTCAAGGAAAATGTTTGGATAGTTAGTTGTTGTTGTGGTTATCTAGACAGATAATAAAGGAATTTTTCCACGGTCAAAGAACAGCCTCACTCCCCATAAAAGTTTTTATTGATTCTCATTACCAGGGAGTGAGGCGGCTCCCTGACAGTGGAACAATTTCTGTTTCATCTTGTACAAGTGATCCGTCAGGTTTCAAGATAATACCTTCCTTTACCAACGATATTACCTATCTAAATCTGCTGACTGGTGCCCGGATTTATCCTCCCATTCATAGACTATATCAACAACTATCCAAACTTTTTCCCTCACATCATACAAAAACGAGTAGAGAGAAAATGAATCAACACCCTCCGTTCTCAAACATCCATCTTGAGGACAAAGTAATATTTAAGCGAAGTGTACAAACTAGTGTCACTCTCTGAACATTGGTCCTTCGAGCCGGTCATATCAAAAACCTTATTCTCAACCAAGCCTTGTTGATAGCAAAACAACAATCTCTGTTCTCAACCAAACCGTGTTGAGAGCAAAGTAATAACCACTCTTCTCAAGAAAAATATTGAGACTATCAAAAACTGTTGCCATTTAATCTTAGAAGTTTGTCGACAGTTTGCATGAAAATTTCACATTTTACCCGTACAATCCATAAATCAAACTTAAACTAAAGCTCTTTGGTTTTAATATATAATACAAAATAAACGCCATTAGCTATAGAACAAGAAATAGGTATAACAATGCTCTAAGACAGCTAATCCCAAGATATTGGAAAACTTTCGACATCTCATATTTGAGTTTTCCCTATCTTTAATGTCAGGTATATATAATAATACATAGCTGATGCTCGTCCGGGAGTTATCAATGTTTGCTTTTCTTACACTGCAATAGTCAATTTCAATTTGATTGAATATGGAAATTACATTCAAATAAAGCATATACTCGTATGCAGTCATGTGGCGTATTTATTTATTTTATTTAAAGTTTAGTTAGAGTTAAGAGAAATCAAAAACCTTCATAAAGGACCAGCTGTACCTTAAATACTAGTTGAGAAATACCAGAGAGGTAACCTGATGATGGCCGGCAACTAAACAGCGGAGACGGGCAATGGGATAAATGATATTAAACTGGGCACCACATAATTTTTGTTTTACATCATTGGGTCACCAAAAGATATCTTCAATACAAAATCATGAAATTATTGAAGACTCACAATCTCATAAACAAGTACTAACTGTGTCCTTCCATATACCTGATAAGTACTGAGTCAATATACCAAACAGTATAAAATAAAACACTGACGTTTAAATCAATCAATTTAATAAAAATAAATTCGTTGGCTACCAGACCGTGTCAAGAGAGAAATTAGAAATTAGTAATTAAGAGTCACGTTAGAATACAGCTTGTATGATTATAACTTAGTGTAAATAATTACAAGTCACCAAATTATACTATTAAATCATCGGCGAAATAAGAAAAATTGCCTACAATTCAATCATTAAGAGTCACGTTAAAATACAATATGAATGATTATATCTTCAGTGTAAATAGTTACAATTCACCAAATTGGCAAACTATATTGAATCATCAGCGAAATAGGAACAACTGCCTAAATTCAACAAGCTACCGTGATATAATCACACATTACGGACGGCCCCCTTATACCCGACGTGCGCACGTTAAGTTCACAATGGAGTTACACGCGCCGTTTAAATTCAAATACCTAAAGAGGTAGCACGCAAGTGCAGCAGTAACCTAATCGTGACTGAAGGTCGTTACTTTATATATATATATACATGTACAAAATATATCACTGCTATAACATCATAGGACTAAGCCTAGAACTATTCAGGAAAAAGTTAAATGAGGTGGCTGAAGGCCAAAATAATTATGAAAATTAAACTTACAGTTTGGTAGCACTCTACTTAACCTACGCTACTGTGTGGCATGACATCCTCAGCACCAACACGACCTCGGGTCATTCGGCATTACCGCGAATTCTACAAAAGTCCACGATCCATTACGTTTAGGTTCGGAATTGCATGAGGGTTCAACCAAGTTAGGCATCCCAAGGTGTAACCAGAGGTAGCTCCTCATGAGTGGGTGGTTCAAAAACGATCCCATGGACGGGAATAAATTAGCCAGAAAGTAGAACTGATCTACTCCTGAACCAGAAGTAGACTTTGACCTCACACTAAAACCCTAAAAGTACCAATACTTTTAGTATTTGAATACTCCCGTACCTTATTTATTACACTGACCTCTCGTCGGAGGGGTTCCTGGGTCAATTTGAAGTTTTAAATATCCTCGGTGGTGATTGAGGAGTTTTTAGAATGGACTAAAATATAAATTCACCAGTTAATATCAACCATTTAGCTGTAGAGAAGAATAGGCTACTCACGTGGTTTTAAGACAATCGTACTCCTGCTTTCCAAGCAGACGGGAGGTTCCAAAATATATTCCAAACAAATTCCAATATATTCTTACAATTTTCCCAATGCCAAAACGGCCCCAAATATTCCCCGTACGGGTTGAAAACTATTACCTCGAACAATTTTCTAATTTGGTCAAAGATGGCCGCCTAGCTGTTGTCTCAACCAACACCCACATGAAAAATGGCCAAAATCCAACAAGAAGGGCGGTGAATAGCCGGTATATCAGGTGATACCAAAACGGTCAATCAGAAATCCCTAAATGTCAATAATAGGGAGGTACCATTGTAGCAAAACAATCGATAGCCTCACGACAAAGTCGAAACTCAAATAAAAAGTCAAAACGCAATCGTTACCAAACGTTACGCCACTGGAACAAGTCCCAGCATTCCACTCCGCAATACAACACGCGTAATCACGAGTTATGTAACGTAAAAACAAGCTAACATATAGTCGTTCGCAATAGAATTGCATTACGTGGCAACACCGAATTCGACAAGCACGCATAATCAAACCGGCAACAGGACAATATGAAAATCACTAGCGTTGACACATATCAATGACAGTTTATGTTTATCGTGGTTAGGTATATTTACTAGAAGAAATAAATAATTAAAACATTAATTATTTAACAAATATGTATGCAGTAATCAGCCTAAAGTAATGTGGAATTATTAACCAAGTGGACAGAAATAAGGTAAGTATACGATCACATCATATTTACTCATATTTTCAACATATATCGTATGTCAACAAACAAGTACCGGTTAGGCTTGTTTATATCGCGAATAAAGGCAGAATTTTAATATAATTAAACTTATTTCCAGGGCAATATCGAAAGAGAACAGTAGATAAAAGTACAGCAATGTACCACCAGCATGATCAAACCGATCTATCAATAAATTAAGCCGACAATCGGACTTAAACAGTGATGGCACAGCGAAGCACTAAGGCGAACAAAATACTCGCAGATAAAATGCAGGTAAGGCGTTAAAACAGGTAAAAATGAGTTAATCAAGTAGTAAACTATTTGTAGAAGTGCAATCGAGATGATCTGTTCAGAGATGGCTGTATAACATAGGCGAAAACACCAAACACAGGCATAGACAGTTAAATAGGACTCTAATGACACAATCCTCACAGCACCGACCACGAACATTGCTAAAACTACCCCCAGAGTGTTACCACAAACGTATCCAAACGGTATGTACCATATAACTATTTACAAATATTACAAAATACCCTAAAGTTGCTTAACATGTTTCAGATATCCGCTGTTCTAGGTTGTAGGAGAGAATGCTAAGTGCCGCAGCGACAACACAAAATAAAGTGTAATAATCTATATCCGTCTGAAAGTACTGAATAAGTAAGATCAAATTAAACTGTAAAAGTATTTTATTTTTAACAAAAATAAATGGTGAACAAAATTTATAACCGGTGAGTATTTAATTACTTATTTGCGAGTGTTTTATCTGAGTACTAGTAGTATAAGAATACGAATATATTTATTTTCATTACTAAATCATTTAAGGTTAGAATTTTAACGTTACAGTCAGTCACTAAAAATATTCATTTGCTACACGTGCATAGAGATACAATCAATTCGTTCATCAATATTAAATTTAATTTTTGGATAAAATAAATTGGTGATTTATAGTAATAGATTTTTAATACTAATAATACGTTTTTCTGAGTTCGTTGTGTGAAATAATAACGAGATTTGAATTAAAACTAATATTTATTTATTTTATGTACCTTGTCTTTATGTGTTCATATTATATGGTATTGTAATTTGATTGCGAATAAAAAGATTATTATTATTATTTACACTTAATTAATAAACACTTAAATATAATAATAATTTAAAAGAACTATATTTAATTACACTGTATTTATTTCTACTATTTATATTTCACAACACTGTTCTCAATATTCACTACATTACTGACTGCCTGTCCTTCTTACACGCTGTCTTTATATATGATATGGTTCTTTCTCGAAAATAGTGGTTTGTTCTACAACATTCTGGCGCGCGTACGTTTATTCCATATCTGTACGGTGAGCGAGGCACATTCTACCAAATTAACACAGCGCTGCCCCGGACGAGGTACAGCATACTAAAGAGTCGCCTCTCGATTGTTTGAGTCGCAAGCACCTAATGACTATTGTATAGCAAACGCGGTGTTGCCGGATGTATTTATTTATTTCTAAGCGTAGGGGACATTTGAATATTCGTCACAATACTTATTGATGCCATGGTGCCACGGTCGCCGAGTTATTAGGCTTGTATTCATAAAATTCCAAAAGGTATTTGTGTCAGTAAACTTAATGAACCAGCAGATAGATGTTTTTTTAAACAATCTTTATTCTAAAATATCTTTGACATTACAAAACAATACACACTTTTGAATTCCTAAGCAGTGCATTTATATTTATTATTATTTTTTTCACAAATTAATCTAGACTATGACACTCTGTACTATTACCCGGTAAGGCATTAAATATAGCACAGGCCCTAGACAATTATTTTAAAAATTATCTTACATTGTCCTAAACATGTATGGTTGTTTGACTGTTGACTCCTAGAGGGATTTATTAAATTTATTTCGTGGAGATTAGACTTTTATTTCCCACATAGAATATCTCACTCCCTTAAATATGGACTACTTCTTTAAATTGAAAGAAAAAAAGTTGGTTTCTTCAATATCATAACGTTTAACTTCTCAAATTTGATTTAATAATAGCTTTGTTCATTCTGTTATAATAATAATAATAATACTCGTCTTTATTGATTGAAAAAACTTATACAACCCACAATTAATAATAAGTGATAAACTATCAAAATTAACAATACGTAAACAACATAAACAATAGGCACATTTTACAATAATAATAATAATAAAAAGTTTTAAATCAAAGGGCGAAGTCTAGCTATGATGCTATTAGATACTTAACCCAAAAGGAAAACATATTCTATAGACAAATTTACCTACTAATAATTTACATAAGAAACACCACAAGAACCAAGAAAATCAAATGAAAGAATTACTAATTTACTACAATTTAGTACTTTAATTGCCATAAACTGTTTGAGAATTTTGTACTGCAAGCAAATTGTCTTTTATTTTGGCCTTAAACGTTTTATAACCAAATATTTTTAATGAAGCTTCTAAATTATTATATAGCTTCACAGCATTGTAAGTGAAGGTGCTGCGAAACAACGCAGTGGTATATGCTGGGCGATGTAGTGACTCGTCAGATCTCAGGCTACGCTGTCTTACCTGGTGCCTGTATCAGTTTCCTTATTAGGTATTCCGGTATTTTTTAGCAAGTACAAAAGATAGCAAAACGCTTGTATACGTGTTCTCTACATTAAGCCATCTGAGTGCCATATATTTTGCAGATAGTTGCTCAAATTTCCTAATACCATAGATGAATCTACAAGATGTATTTAATATTTTTTGTAGTTTCTGCCTATGTAAAAAGTCCAGGGGTAATAAACTATTAAGCCGTATGTAATTATTGTCTACAAGAACTTTTGTGATTCTTTTATGACAATAAAGTTAAAGATAATAATAATTATAGATAATGACACTCTCGCAGAGGTTTTTCCTAACTTTGAAGTTTAAGATCTGTCGATTTGCAAATAGTGTCTTGAAGCAGACAAATGCTCTTTGTACTAAACTGTTTACGTGATCATGGAATCTCATTTCGCCGTCGAACAAAACACCCAAATTCCTGGCAATTGTGGAAACGGGTACAACAACATTGTTCAGCTCTATATCAATGTTGTTTTTCAGCTCCTCATGAACAAGTTTCAACGCATACAGTAGGGCTTTGTTTTAGTTGCATTTATTGTCATATTATGTCTCGTGCAATATGTATGGATTTATTGTAGATCCTCATTTATTTTTCCATTAGCCTCATCATAACCATCAGGTTCAAAATGCGTCATTATCTGTAGGTCATCTGCGTATGAATATAGTGTAGAAAATTTGACACATTTGTGGATATCTGAGGTGTAGATTAAAAATAAAATGGGCACTAAAATAGACCTTGTGGAACTCCTGATTTAACTAGGGCCATTTCGGATACACGGCAACTTGTTCGCACTAGCTGTTGTCGATTTTGAAGGTACGACATAAAAAATTTCAAACTGGAATTTTCAATTCCAAAGTATTGTAAGTTGGCCAATAGTAGTTTGTAGTTAACTTTGTCGAAA
This sequence comes from Apoderus coryli, assembly GCA_911728435.2. Lineage (NCBI taxonomy): Eukaryota > Metazoa > Arthropoda > Insecta > Coleoptera > Attelabidae > Apoderus > Apoderus coryli. The sequence continues at coordinate 6,951,334 of OU452206.1, read as the reverse complement.
GCTTTGGACAAATCTATTAGGGTCAAGACAGCCGCTCGTTTTTGGTCCAGTTGTCTCAAGATATCGTCAGATACATTTAAAAGGGCCGATGTTGTGCTATATCCCGATCGAAAACCTGACTGATTTTTTCGAAATATACGGATATTTGCAATATATTGTGTCATCTGAACTTCTACAGCTTCATCCAAAATTTTGCCAAAAATTGGGAAAAGACTGATAGGTCTGAGCTCGCAGTAAATTTGGGGGTTGGATATTTTTGGAACGGGGTTTATAACTGAAATCTTCCATTGATTTGGAAAGTATGTTTGCTCTATACAAGAGTTTATAATATTTAAAATAAATCTAAACATGGTAACTCAGTTTTATCATTAACAGTGAAATGTTATCAATGCCACTTGCATTCGATTTAATTTTTTTTATGATTTCTTTCATTTCTTTCCCTGAAAGCATTCTGATGTTAAACTATTTGAGTCATTATATCTTGGTGTTAATATGTTCTTGAAATAAAAGTCGACCTCCACGAAACAAATTTAATAGATTTCTCTAAAAATGTTCATATATTATATTGCTGAAAGATAATCGAATCCATTGCAACATCAAAAAAGTTTTTCGCTTTTGCTTAATGATTTATAAAAAGAAAAGGTGCAATACGGCTCAAATAATGAGTGGTCAAAGTTTATGACAAAACAGTTTTTTTTATGTATTAACAAGACTTTTAGTTACGTTGGAAATTTGTTTCACACTACCGTGCTTTCACCAGACGGGCCGTTCCGTTGATCTACAACTCATCAGTGGTGATCGGTAGGTAGGGTGACTCAAATTTCCAACATTTACGAAAGGCTTATACTAGCACGAGAGATGACTGACAACAAGATGTTGTTCGGGACATCTAGTGTGAGCAGGCAATATTTCCGGTGAAACATAGTTCACAAACGATGTCCGGACAAGAAGTAAAAACTCCATTAAATCCACCAACACTAGATACGCCCGAATTTCCTATCGGGAGGCCTTCTTGTCCGGCCATCGTTTCTGAACTGTATTTCACCGGGCATATTGCCTGCTTAAACTAGATGTCGCCAAAAGCATCTTGGTATACCTATATGGTTTAGTAACATACAAAACATTTTTTTCACGTAATGAATTAATGCATTTCTCCTAACAAAACATAAATTATAACAATGATGAAACAGATTTTTGTAATTTTTACTAACCACTGATGATGGAGCCTGGTGCTCCGAAACATGTTTGGTTGACAGAAAATTTTTAGAAAAATCTATTAAATTTGTTTCGTGGAGGTCGACTTTTATTTCAAGAACATATAAATTTACTGCAGCATAAATATTTAGCACGAACGCAACTTTTAATATATCGGAACACAATATTATTATGTGTAACATACGTAGCTTATTAGCTGCGTCTGTTTTAAAAAATTTACAATGGATTCCTTAAATACCTGATAAAAATACAATGCCTTGAAGACTGTATACTAAAATGCTTATTATATGATAAAATTTTTCTTTGTTACTACCTGGTAGCGAAATTACATAATATATTAAATAAAAACAACCTTTTTTTAAAAAATAGTAACATTTATACAACCCGCTCAACTCTCTTGTATCTACCTCTCATATAAAACGATATACATTAATACATATTTAATTCTGTGTCTTTAGGAACTGAGGACCCTCGAATGCCGTCACTGTGGTCTTCGTCGGATCAACACTCAAATATACCATCTGTTGCCTTACCTCACACATCTAGATCTAGGATACAACGATATTCAATTCCTAGCCAACGACGAATTCCAAGACTTACATCGCCTGCACACCCTTAAGCTGGATGGCAACATGTTACCGGTCATCTTGGAAAATACATTTGTGAATCAACAACAGTTGCGGTATTTGTGTTTGGCGCGAAATCGTATTGCCAAGGTACCCGACACTGCCTTCAAAAACCTTACGAACCTTACGGATTTAGATATCGGTTATAATAAATTACATACGATCGAAAGTGTGGCACTAACGTATATAGCAAATAGTCTTCAAAAATTAGTGATTAGTGGTAATAACTTTAATATCGATTTAATCAAATTAATTTTAAACGAGTTGCATAAAGTGTGGCACCTGGAAATTGCTCAAATGAAACTGGATTCGTTACCAGCGTATTTACTGCCGAACGGAATTAAAAGTTTAAATGTGTCCTATAATAATATAACCAATATTACAAGAGATGCTCTTCCTCGGCATTTAGTCGCATTAGATATTTCCTACAATAAACTGAGAGGTTTCAGTGAAAATGTTTTAATTAAATTAGACACTTTAAAATATGTGAATTTAAATAACAACATGTGGACGTGTACTTTGTGTCATATCACGCACATATTTTTTCGTGTTAACAAAACCAAAACATTTAAAAATTTAACTTGTGCCTTCCCTAGTGTACTTCAAGGTAAAAAGCTTATTAGTTTATCATTAGAAGAGATACTGCCGTGTTCTAGTTCACAGGAGGATAACGAGTCCTCAGGTGTAGTTAACCAAGGTCTAATAATTGGATTAATAGTCATAGTGGTTTTTGCAATGTTGTCCATAATATTTGTTGTGTGCTCGTGTGTGAGGAGACATGCTCGAACTAAAGCATTACGTGAAAAACGTATGGCTGAATTGCGAATAGAAAATAATGTAGCTGATGCCACAGCAGTATTCTCCAAGGATGAGATTAGTTTTAAATTTCCCTTGGATCTAACGGAAAGACGGATGTCAGTGTCAACTATAGACGAAATTAAAAAAGACCATAGTGAACATAGTAGGACATTACCGAATGGGACGATTCCCTGAGGTATACTAAAAAATTCAAAGCCTATTGTGATATAAACAATGTGTTGTTTGTTGGTCATATTTGGAAATCATTAATTTAATAAAATATACGTTTGCTTATCTTTAGCTTGCAATTTAGATATAGGCAAAACATTTTTATTATAAAATTGAACGCTAACTCTATTCGACACCCCGAGACTGTGATTTAATTCAGTCATACATACTCAAAGAGAGGGTTTCTAATACCTTGTACTGCCCGTTATTGTTGCCAAAAGGTCAATATTGACATAGAAATATATTATTTCAAACAGTCGATTGGTGTCGTTATAATTTTGTATTTTTATAACGTTCTTTGTTATTTGTTGATGTTTTAAGCAATTCGTTTACATTTTCACGTTTACGTGAGTACCTATGTTTGTCCGCTGTGTATCTTGTAATACCAAATCCAAACAAACAAAATTCTTACTTTTCCGATCAAGGATTAACTGGTAAATTAATCTGTATAGAACCCAAAGTAAATATAAAAGTTCCTATAACCATGGGTCATATTCTTAGCCGTTACAGAAATACAGGGTTAAACTATATTTAGCTTAAGATTTTTATTAAATTACGAAAGAAAACACAATCGTCGTCTTCACTATATTATTTATTTACTCTTTTAGTAAATATTCAAAAAATCTAACTAATCAGATCAACACATTCTAAATTTTGAAAAATTTTTATGTAGTCATAACCCCTGAACCCTAAAAATGACCTCAGTTCAAAAGTTTATATATTATCTATTCATTCGTATTCATCAACCCCTGATACATTTTTATCAGGCTGTTAAAGCAGTTAGCAGTTTGCTAAGGTTAACAAATGAACTACCAAGTTATCCAGTCGAAATCAGCTAGTTAAATTTTATCAAGCTGATAATTATTTGAATGTTAGGTTGGGGTTTCGTATAAAATAACAAATCAAAAGGAGTGTTTGCTTTCGGATATACTTAAGCGGGTATAATAGTTATCCAAATAAACTCGAATAAAATATCTACAGATTGGATGTTGCATATATTTAGTCGGACTCCTGTAGTCCATCATCAAAGTAGTGATGACGATAGGATAGGAGCGTAATAATTTAATGTGGGAATTGGATAATGTAGATTATAAAAGAAGGTTTCGGATATACCTAAATTGAGAATACTCGTATTAAAATCAAACAACCCCTTAAATACTGGCAATGTATATATTTTCCTATACCCTATACCTACGTTCTCTTCAGCTCTGTGCTTTTTAGCTAATTTCTTCATTTTCTCGTAAGTAGTTTTCAATTGATTGGCTGTCTTAAATCCTGTTGTTTGCACAGTGTTAAATTCTTTAATTCTTTCCCCTAACCTAACCTTCAAATAAGTTGCACAGGTTTTATTGATTATCTCAAAATTTGCTTTTCATGTTAGGTACATTTTCGAGGTGTGTCATTCATTTCGCAGCAGTAAAATTTATAAATTTTGCATCCAAGATAACTTCAATTGATTAGATATACATAATATATGTTCGATCCTTGCAAATTAACAGGCGAAAGAAGGCCATCTATTCAAGGTCAACATTAATACGCTTTGTAAATAAATACACACAGATACACTTTAATATTAATAATCCATGGCATTTCGCTGTTTAGCAATAATCACTTCACAAATCGTTCGACGTACCAAATGATATACAAAATGAATACGATACTTTCGATTCTCTAGCTAGCTAATCTGATACTTGTTCTGATTATGAGCTGTAAAATCACATCGCAGATCAGGTTATGGGAGTTGCCTACTAAAAAGGTCAACTACGTATACCTGAAGAATTAATATTCGTCCCATATCTATAAGTACATTGAAATAACAAACTCTATTCAATATTAAAATATAGACACAAATGTGTGCAAAAAAATCATTGCAAATGCTACATCTTTCATAATTTTTTTGGCGGAATAAACCTATACCTAATCTCGTATACCCAAGCCATTTTCGACACATTTTTGATGAACAGGTAGGTACAAACAGGGTTACATAAATGTTACATGACATTATTTATGCAAATAAAATAAATGATGCATTTCTCTTACTAAAAATCGTCTAATATTATTTTATATTTATTTTATTTGCATAAATAATGTCACTCGTTTTGTACCTACCTGTGCATGTGTAAATTGTTTTTATTTTCAGTATTATATGTATTACCTGAAGAAGGCAACAGTTTTACGTTGCCGAAACGTTGTTTAAGAGGAAAAAAACTGTTTTGACATTAAATAACACTTTGTTTAGTCTGTGTTGTTATTGGTCAGCCCAATCTAAATATATGAGAAATGACTTTTGCATGACAATAACATTTTACTTTTTTCCTATATAATTCCCAACGGTTTAATCATAATCAATACTTAAATATGCGGCGCAGGCTGATTGAATTAGGTTCTATGAATTTGCTTTTGTTGTTAAAACTGAATCAGTCATATCCTTTTTTATTGTGACAAATAGGTAGTTTTCAATAGTGGATTAGTGTAAATGTTTGCCACTCAGATTTTTTTGAGGTAATGAGCTTTTATTTATTTAAATAAATATATTTATACTCCTTATTTTTATACTAAATCTATTTTTTAGTGCCGCTTAATCTGTGAAGTTCAACTTTTACTTTCAGTTGCAAGTCGCTTTCATAGAGATAATTAGTAAAGTTCTCCTAATTGAGCCACGCTTAATACTAAACGATAGAAAAGAAATACAGAATTCTGTTATATCCAAAGTATCTAAAAATGCAGCTCGTTATGATGTTTTTAATGACTTGCACATTTTAGAGATTTAATACTTAATTTTTTAGGATTAAGTGGGTAGTTTTGTTTTTGATATTAAAAGTCGTAGACCTACCACATGTTAAAACAAATTAAAATTATGAAAACAAAGACAATAATATTATTTATCAAGAACGATCTTCTTTCATTATTGAAATTATAACTGTAACAAGTTACCAGTTCTAGAAGAAAATCCGATTTTCCTTACTTTTGTCTCATTCTATCTGATCAATTATTTATGATCATAACATGACCTGTCTCATTTTCTTCATATTAAATGCTACTTACCTATATAGTGTGTCTACTTAAGTTGGAACCATATGGAAAACTTTTTTGTTATTGGTTTTGCAACTATCAGATATCAATTTTTTTTAAGCCGTATACGAGGTTCCTCAAAAAATATGAATTTTGATACAAGAGTAAAGGAGCTTTATTTTTTTACTATGCAGAAGAATGTTATGAAGTAAAGTTATTTTGAATTAAAAGTTTTATTCAAATATGCAATTACCGCCATTTCGCATGAAAATTCAGGTTTGGTGATTATTTATTTTCAAAATTATTTACTATACTTCCACTGGTCTTGAATTTATTTAACATTTTTGTAACTGTTGAATGCCCAGTGTTTCTATGCGGATGGTTATTATTATAAATATTTGCTGCAAGTCTGTCTGTTTTCTGCCACAATTAACACAATTTCTATATTTTCTTCATTATTTCGTAAATTTTCCATTTTTCTGTAAGTACTTTTACTAAAACCATTTGACTCTGACATTCACTGTAAAAAAATTTTCGATCAGTGCATCCATATCACAATTCTATCAAGCCACAATAATTAATACGGAATCATTAATAAATAATCACCAAACATAAATTTGTATGCTAAATGGCTGTAATTGCATATTTCACTATAAATTTTAATTCAAAATTACTTTACTTTATTACATTCTTCTGTATTGTGAACCATAAAGGTATTTTACTCTTGAGTAACATTCATATTTTTTGACATACCTCGTATACGGCTTAAAAAATTGATATCTGAAGGATGCGTTTTAAATTTTGGATCATGCAGAACTTTTTATCAAGAATAAATTTTTTCACAAAACTAATAATAAAAAAGTTTGTGTTCGAACCTCATCCCAAGACAATATTCGTTAAAATAATTAATAAAAACGTTTTCCATATGGTTTCAACTTAAGTATATACACTGTATATAATCGCAATGTAATCCACCTAGCTCCCTTCTCTAACATTGTATAAACAATTATTATTCAATTCAGCAGTACTTCAACAGCTGCTGAATTTGTATCAGTATAATATTCTGGAAAAATGATAAATTTGCTTGGATCGGTTGTTGAATTTTTTTTATTCACCATACAATGTTAATTGTAATCATCGTAGATAAAGAGACTGGATTTATTTAATGGTTTTATTCCCCAAAAACTCTTCGGGCCTTTTAATTGATCAACAACTTACCAGGTGATAGTGCTGGCAATAGGATTTAATAGCGTTGTCACTTCTTGTCTGGCCATCGATTGTGAACTTTGTTTTACCAGGCATATTGCCAACTTACTCTAGATGTCGCAACATACATCTTGCTGTAAATGTTTTATATGGTACTAAAGCGTAGATATTTTTCTTCTAGCTCATATAGTAGTCCAAAAAAAAATATATATATTGTTTTAATCCATTTTCGACTGAAAGGTGTATTTGTTGTTTTCTTAAGTTTCGTTGCAGAATCAATTCTCTTCGAACTAGATAATATTGACGAGATCATCAGCGAATGTTTGGACTTTCACAACTCTCTCATGGAACAATTGAAGCCGTTTATAGTAACGTTACTTTCTATCTCAACCATGACTGAAACACTGACGCAATGCAATTAATAACATGCCAAGTACTATTAAAGCCATTCTATTCTATTTTAACCTTTCAAATTACCATATTCATAATGTCTACGCCTATGAGTACATATTTACTCTTCCAATGCAATTGCGTTCTTTCACTTCAATGAAAAAAATCTAGTTTCAAAAACTGTGTTACGAATCGAGCGCGCTATTCATTAAATACTTCCATTTTCATTGCAATATATACCTAGTGCTAGTAGTAGTGGTATATATTTGAAATATTATCCTGGCTCTGGGGATATAAAGTTGATGCAGTTTCCTTTTAGGAAATTAATAATTCGGATGTAGTATTTTCACCAACGGCATGATGGAATTTGTTCAGAATGCAAGGATATGTGGCGTGCTGGGTACTGAATTCAAGGAATCTATTATAGTTTTTATTGTGTCGAATTTTGATTGGATTTTCCAATATGTTTTACTTTTTCTCTTACCTATTTACTTTTCTAAATGGGAATTGGAAAGTTAATAAGATTTATAATAATAACTGGGATTTTGTCTGCAGAATGGCGAACAATTGAAACTTGTGTTCCCAGTTTTATTACAGCAGATAAATGATTGGACATTGTTTCCTTTTATATTTTGTACTAACTTAATTTTAATATATAACTAGTAGTCGACCTTGAAACAAAATTCAATAGGTAATATTCTAGTATCTAATGTTATTTATTGTTAATACATTTCTGTTCTGTGCATTTCGCGGAAGATCGAAGCCTTTGTCTTTGCTTTTCTCGTAATTTTACATGTAGTTAGGTACAAACACTATGCATGCAAAGATGATGCTGTTTGTACCAGCTAATAATATTGTACATCCTACTACCACCTAAAAATTTGCAAGGATCAGGTTTGGTGAACTATGGCCTTCATTAGTCGAATCTATTTTCTGGCTATGACAAATTGAATTTCAAATGTTCTGGTGCGTTTCGTTTGATAACTTGCCTAATGCGTGGTATTCTGGAGAGCATGACTGTCCTCAGCGCCGCATATAATTCGAAATACCCTCAAATCATCTGCAAACAGAAGAGAATTACTCGCAATGTCTGAGACAATGTCATTCACAAATATAGCAAAAATTAACGGAGCAAGATTGCACCACTTGTAGCAGAGAACTGGCGAGATCTAAAACCGTTATGTTGGAGGAACTCGCTCCTGTCGGAGAGATAGGAATCAAAAAAAACTACCAATCCATCATCAAAATCAATCGTTTAAAAAAATATTTTATGATCCAAACAACATTCAACTATCAAACTTAATATTTGATTTTATTGCATTTCCGGTTATACGGGAAGTTAGTATCGATTTACTTAGTTCTCTGTATATAATTATATGTTTGTATTCCTAGTCTGTTTAAGAGTATTAACACTTCCCTATCCAATCTTGGACTGATTTTGAATAAATAATTTGTGCTGATTTTTTTTGGCTCAAAATAAGTCTTCAAAGAATATTCGTTTTTTCTTGACATGAACAGACAGACTCTTGAAATTTGAATGGTAGTTGAAGCATATTCTAGGAAAATCAGGGAATCTAACGGATTGATCGGTAAGGTTACAGGGTGGTATCAAACTACTGTAGTGTGATCTATTATTAGTTAAAATATGCACAAGTCTCATGTTGGACACTCTATATCTCCAAACGATATGCCATATTTCTATCCCTAAGTAGGTATTAACGTTTCCGACATAAGAGCGAATTATTTCTTTCTTTTAATAATTTTGTCATTTTGGCAATGTATCGTAAATATGTTCTTTTCAGTTTACTTTTTTCTTGGGGTGTTTGTTTGTTTTTATAAAAATTCTCCTTTACAAAACTTTTTTACATAAAAATATTCATCTTTATTTTCGTCACTAGATACAATTATGTTCGTATATGACTACTAGTTTCAACACAACATATCAGGCAATAGATTCATCTTTTAAATAAAAATGTATTTTATTATATTTGAATGTTTTAAATGTTGTGTTTGTTAATTTTGTGTTAGAAAGGAAAGGAAAAAAATGTTGTTTCAACCTGAGGAAGTTACTAATTAGTAACGAAACGTCGTTGTTATCATTTTAGTTTTTTATCTAGTGACGAAAATAAAGATGAATATTTTTATGCAAGAAAGTTTTGTAAAGAAGAATTTTTATAAGAACCGAGCACCCGAAGAAAAAAGTAAACTGAAAAAAATTAGAATCACGGTTCAAGAATAATTAAAAAATAAATGTAAATATGTTCAGTAAAACTTCATTTTAATAGTTTGTGGATTACCGTCAAAATTTTAAGAGTTTCTCTGTTTAGGTAACGAAATGACGAATATTTTCCAAAGACCGGTTTTGAACTAAAAAAAATCATTTATTTAAAATCAATTCAAAGTTAAAATTAGGTACAGGAAAATGATAAAACAAAATATTCTAAAATAGATAAGGAATCCAAAAATATTTTCGAAATAATCGCTTAGTTTTCCCACAACTTCTAATGTACCTACCATCGCCCAACAATCGCTTATACAAGATACATTAGGTTTAAAGATTAAATTGTAAACTTGATTCAAAAAGAAACGTTTTACCATCTATTTTTTCTCTGTACTCTGTACAGGCACCTATTGCTACCGAGCTGGACTAATCCTAGTAACTTTGTCACTAATCTTAACAATCAAAAATCACCTACTTTAAAATTTGTACATTTATTATGAATGTGTTAAAAGCGCATTTCTTGTGAATCAGTAATGCTGATTTATATTTCATTGTACAAGCAAAGACAAACATCTATTTGTCTTTGGTACCAGATATTAAATTGTGAAGTAGATAGTTGCCGTGTAAAAGATATTTGGTTTTCGTTTTTTGTTTTTTTTTTAATTGTACCTATACGGTGTATCGAAATTGATAAATTACCTAAGTTTAAATCTAGATTTTTAAGAACTCAATTGTTATAAAAACAATGTACCTATTTATTGAATTGAATGGAATTTCTAAAATGATTCCAAAAATATGACCTACAGATAACTAAATTCAGAATTATTTTCTGTATTTCCAAAAATAAACATATCATGTTACTGTATAAAAATAATATAAAGAATACTTACTGTGCCTAAAAATTTCACAAACATTTGTATTAGAATTTCCATAAATCTAGTAAGAATAATAATAATAATTGTAAATTAGATTAAGTTTTATTATTTAAATTTTAGACAATATAAGATATTTGGATAACCACAAGAGCAGGAGTTTTTAGGTTATATTCTAAATCAACAAAACTTGTATTATTATCAGAGCTGTCGCAAGCACTCATACTTCGGTATCAAGTAACAATTACCGCTATTATGAGCCGGAAGTACAAGTACCAAGTAACATTAAATTTAAAAAGTACTTCAAGTTTCAAGGACTTCAATTTATTACCTGTTTCCTGTTCAAGTAAATCACTTAAGTACTACAGAACTTGAAGTATTTATGCAGTTCTGAAGTCGAAATATGATATTTCAAGTTCCTAGACAGTACTTGAAGTAGATACTTATGCAGCATTTGAAGTACATTTTTGCAATTATTCTAAGCAAATATGTATTGTATCTGAAGTTTATTATTAAAATGATTAAGTAGTTAAAAAAAAATACACATCAAAATAATAATAATTTTAAATATAGCTTTCTTCACAGCAATCTTTTGTCGTTCGATTTTAAATCACAAATAATTGTTCGAAGTGAACATCCGAAAGCTCATGTGTTTTAGGGGCATTAACTTTTTCAGCAAAACTACACAGCCTGGTGCTGATGAAGGAAGGCAAGTATTTAATTTTATAAATACTTCTTTTAAACCGGCAAACTTATTTAGTGAGTTCAAATATGAACTAGCATCCCCCGAAGGTCAAATTTTCTTTTATTATTATTTTTAGTTCTTTCCAGAGAATGGATACCGTCGAGTTCGAAAAATTCATCTGATATTACATGTGTTGCAGATATAATACTATAATCGAGATCCGGTACTGATAACCTGCTACTAGGTATCCTAATTTGTTCTGCTGCCTGCACTACAAATGAATTGATGTCGCCGATTTAAGTGTCTTTGTGTCAAATTTTTCTATCAAACGCAATTTGACTTTTGGTAAGGCAAATGATGCCTCAATTGCTTCCTTCGCTTCTTTTTAAAAAAAATAAAAAAAATGATCATATCGCTTGAGTAATTCTTCTTGGCACGCTTTAAGAATTTTAAATACAAGATTGAGACTTCCATTGTAGATATCCAAAAAAAGTGTTCGTTTCGCCTAGCAAGATATCAATCGAGTTAGCCAGAGGTTTTAGGATTTGACAGTAAAAAAATTTATTTGGGGCTCTCTGAGCATTTGATTTTAATGCCTAATTTATCGAAACACACCTGCAGATGATTTTTTTCACGAATAATTTGTGTTAAAGCGTCATGTAATAAGTTCCATAGAGTCGGTCCTGGATAACTAAGAGTGTGTCCTAAAGTTTCATGAATAATTTCCACACTTTTTGGTCGACTTGCCATTTTTCAAAGTGATTTGCATTTTGCCAAGACTATGACGGGTTCTTAAAGGTACCTATATCCTTTTGTATTTAATTTTTCATGTCGCTTGTGGCAATCAAATTCAGTGTATGAGATGCATATCGCACGTGTTTAGGTAACGATATTATCGTCTTCATTTACTTCAGTTGGGCTACATTTCAAGCCGAATTCCTTAAAAACCCTTACGAAATTTGACCATTTGACCCATTATCTGATATGGTAGTCACTAGTTTTGCGGGCTCTAAATCAAATTTAGAATGATGTTCGTCGAAAATTTCAGCGATTTTGTCAAACGTGTGACTCCGTCTCCCATTTGCTTATGCCTGTTACGAAATGTCGGAAATATATTGCGTTTATAAGTTTGAGGTGTTGGAAGTACTTGAAGTGCTTTGAGAGTAATTGAATTACTTTCTGTGGTATTTTTATAGTACTTCCGGTATTCAAGTAAATATACATGGTATTTCAAGTATTTTTTGAAAATTCAAGTAGGTACCTAGTTTATACAAAATGTCACAAGTCTCTCGAACAAGTACTTAATAACAGAAGTATTTGAACTAACGGGTTTTCAAGTACCTACTAAAAGTAATTAAAGTACTTTTTCAAGTATTTTACTACAAGTACAGACAGCTCTGATTTTTATATCGATATTCTTTTTCGTTTCTTAATATCGGTCGAGTAGAATAATTTTATGTTCGCAGTTGACATATTTCACTATGAAAATTAATTTTCCGGCTCCTATTGTATTGGATTGATCAGAAACAATGCACTGAGAGATCCCGAACTGCAGTTGGTGATAAAGCCTTATCTTTCAGTCCATTTCTGGCTTGTCTGTTTAATCTAAAATTCAAAGAATTTATCACTATGGGAAACTCTTTCAAATTGCATTATATGCTGTTTGAGAACAAGGAAATCTTTTACCACTGCTTCCAATCCTTAAACCCACCACCGAGCACAGCATTTAATATATTCGATGCCTCTTGCCTGACAGCATATTGGGCTGCTCTCTCACAAACTGGGCAAGAAGGCTTTTTGCTCCGCATTTGCCTTTGCAGAGCGCTTTTTTTTATTCTCCCGGCAATTCATATTTTTATGCTTTACACAACAACACAATAAATTCACAGATTAGGGATAATTAAATAAATTACTAATAAAAACAATCAGGAAAAACTAAGAACAATTTAAAAAATTCTAACCTCAAAACATCAAACCAATAATAAATATACGTCGACGACAATATTACCGAGTTTTAGATCGCACTTTCAATAGCAATAATCTCCAATGATCACATTTTTTGATAGCATATATTATTGTAAAATCAAGAGACTGCTACAATTTTATAAATATATTATTTTGAAATGGATGGGTTTGGTTCATTTATTTTAGCATTTTCAAAAACATCCACCTTTATGTCCAGAAAGAAGTATTTTGCTATTTCTATTCTATAAAAAACAGGACATTAGGCACATTATTCGAGGAAAAACTGCTTGGAACTCTTGACATGTTCTTGTTTTAATTTATTTTTTCCTAAAGCATTCTAGAATATTTCTTCTCGGTAAATAGAGGTAGATGTAAACCTGAAAAAGCTTCAGAAAACATGCGAATTCCTAAAATTTGATATTTTATTGACCATCAATCCATCAATTTTGTAATACAAGTCAAAAAGCTTACATCATAATGTATGTGCTCTAGAACTTATATAGAACTTTTATTAGAATTCACAAAATCTTTGGTCATACTTATCAATATACCTAATTTTGACCCTTGGTTTCATTTCTTTTTACCGATGGTGTTATGATATTTCAGACTAAAAAATTCAAAGACATTATGTCGTTGCTGTCGGACGTATTTGGGAAAAGTAATTGTAGGTAGTAATTGGAGATCCAAACAATAACAAATTACTTTGACGAAAAATGTAATTAATTAAAAATTACAATTATATTAATTAGCAAACAATTATTGTAATTAATTACTTTGTCACCAATTATTTACTCAGCTCTGATAAATGATGATTAAATTTGGATATATTATGCTAAACGTCAATCGACTTAATATGTATTTCCAAACCTATTCGTTTATTCGGCTTAAATCGATATCCATTAGACCTTTTAACTTCCAAAGTTGAAAGATATAGGTAGATGACCAGTGTATATTCTTATCAGATGTCGCAGATTATAAGTAGGTACTTAGTATGCCTTATACCCAACGTCTGTCTGGATCTTGATATCGATGCATTTGATAATAAACTCATTCTAATGAATTTACAACATTTCTAACATTTTGTTATCATCCAGGAATTAACTATAGTAGTATACCTATGCTAATTACAGCTTTCGTTCCTATGAGTTCCCCTTTTTCTCCGTCCATTTCCAGAGTCCACAAATTAATATTTGCGCTTAAATGCCGCATGACCATTTTAAAAAGTTACGTTGAGTTCCTGGGTTCCAATCCCGGTCGGTGTAATTTTTTCATCTTTTCTTTTAGTATTTTTGTTTCTTTTTTAAGAAACACTATCTATCTTTTTTGCGTTTGGTTGCGATTGGCGTATGGACATATTTTTTATATCATCAAGAAGTAGGTATTGATGTTAGTCCGCAAAATAACTTTTTACAGTACTGTGAACTGTAAATTATTTTTTATTAAAAATTATAAACATTTTAAGTATTAGGCAATATATTCCGCTATTTCTTTTAAGCAGTGCATCCGCCAGTATGCAGTATGTAGACGTTCTTCGACAACATTGCCATGAGTAACATGAGAATCGTTGCTATCTTTGGGAACATCCACATCCGATTCAATATAGTCCTACTCTTTGCGTATTACAATTGACAATATCCCAGAAAAAGAGACTGATAACCTAATGCAATACAAAGTACGTTCTGTATAACTCTGAGAAACGTTTACTTTACTTATTTATTACAGTAATTACCAGCTGCGTCTCAGCATCCTTAATATTTAAGAATCGTTGAGTGATTTTTCTCTGGACAACACCCACCAGCTGTTCCATGTTAAGGTATTGTAGAAAAACACACAATATTATAATTTAGAATTTATTTCCTACATTGTGATTAATCAGGTGGTTCTCCCATGAATCGACTCGCTTTCTCTCCTCCTCTTGCGTCAACATTTCCGCCTGATATCCAACATCCAACTGTCTCTTTCCTAAGAAAAATAGCTATAGGCTTGCATTCAGTTCCAAAAGCGCTGATAAAATATAATTATTCTTTATAATAAATACTCACATTTCTTATGTTTGTAAAAAACATTAAATAAAATGTTGTAATTTGTTATTGTAAAAATGTATTTATCGGACTCGTAGCTATATTTTTGAGATTTAAAATTAAAAAAAAAACAATAGCTTTTTTTTCAAAAAGTTTCAAAACTTACGAACGCAAATGTGTATATTAGAACAAACATATTCCACAACTTCCAGCTCTTGTGGATGAAATTAGTAACTTGTGAATATCTATGTTAACTATATTCTATTTTGTTTACATTTCTGCAAAACATAGTTTGTGTTTGTTTGTTATTTCATTCGAATACAATATTTATATTGTAAATAAGTAAAACAAATTATGATATTATACTATAATAGGTACATTTGAAATAATTATTGTTTTCAAGGATCAACATAATATATTAGTAATAAAATAATAATATTGATATATAAAATAAATAAAAAAAACAGGACAGTTATGTACATATATATGCATGTGGTCACACAAAATTTATTAATAAATTAATGCCTAAATAATATGAGTTTTGCTAATTTGATTATTTCCTATATGTGCTTGAAACGTTTAATCCAAACACAAATTGATAATTGTATTTATTTAGCATATCATATCGCTTATTGAGTAGGTACCACGTATATTAAGTATATTATTTTTATAAAATGAAACATAAACTTGATTAATAATATTTTAATTATTAATTATGAAATTAGTAGACTCTATATTCCACTCTATACCAAATAATTAATACCAAATAATTAGTGCTCATTATTTGGGTAGTAATGAATATTTGAACTATAATTATTATAATATTCCCCTTTTGGATTATTATTGTTATGAAAGCTGTTGCTTTTATGAGAGAAATAATCTCAATTTGTCACTTTATGTTAAAGCATACACTAAAATTGGATAGAACATACAAATATTAATTTATCTCTTTATTGATTCCTGATGTTTCGGGTACCGATCTCCCCCCGCCATCCAAGGTTAAATTAATATTTAACAAATAGTAATTTTGTCTTGTAGTTTTTGCAAATATCAATACAAACATATACCTATACGCCGTCCAACTACGCAGGGGCAGTTAGTTCCAAACTGCCCGATAAATGGAAATAAATAAGTATGTCAACGATAAATAAATGAGACACCACTGGATTCCTCTCCAAAAAGTGCCTTGGGAATGTTTTCACAGAAACCAAAAATAATCATAAATAAATAACTTGCAAGGGTAGGTTAAAAATGCACAAATGTCAAAACCACCCGGTATCTTTTAAACGGTTCAAGATATCGAGATGCGGTTTTCGGCATTTGATTTCGTTTGAAAATCGAACTCGTGACATGTAGGTTAGTTTTCTTCTAATTCCTCTAGAAATCGGTGTTTCCTATCAACTTGTACATAACGGAGAAGTCAAAGAAATTAGTAATTATCGACACATTTCTGTAATATCATTTATTGCTAAAATTTTAGAGACATAATAAAAACGAGTATGGAGTGGGAATGGTTCTTGGACCTATTCACTTTTGTATATATACAAATGATATTTATTTTCTCAAATCGGCAGGAAAAATAACTAGTTTTGCAGACGACATGGCCATACTTTACAAGGCTGAGGATTGGAACAGAGTTGAATATTGTACAGCTCGAGTGGTTCAATAGTAGATTTTTGACAGTGAGTTTAAATAAAACATTCTGTGTCCTGTTCTCGGCTTCCTTGTTAGGTAGGTCAACTTACAATTTACTGCAAACTTATGGAAAGGATTTATAAGAATAAATATAAGTTGGTTAATATTGACCATGGTTATGATACTAGATTTGGAACGGCGTCCGTTATTGATCACCAACAGGCCCTCACCATTACTCAAAGATCATTTGTTTATTTATGTCCGAAACTCTATCTCTGTGCGCCGGAAAATCTTAAAGACATTAATTATCTGTCCTTATTCAACGACATAGTGAAAAAGTGGATTTTAAAAACTTTTTAAAAACTCCTAGGCTGGGTATTAAACAGATAATTGACGCGAAAAATGTTCATTGTATTAATTAGTTTCTAGGGCTTATAGAATTGTAAATAATTATAATTATTTTCATGATAGTTGGTTGTTATTGTTCTTCTTTTTCTTGCTTTTGTTTGGGAGGGGTATTAGTATTGTTCATAAGTTATTTATTTATTTTTTCTATGTAAACCTAAGTGTGACGTTAGGGTTGGAGGTTTAAGGGATGTTGTTTACCGACCCAATCCTCAAGTTCTTTACCTTTTATTTGGGTCATGGTTGGATTCGTTTCCTTGAATTTCGTGCCTTTTCTTTGTGGCCGTCCAATATGGAATTGTCTCCCGCTAACAGATGAATAATACTATTGTTATTATGGCATGTTTTTTTTTTTATTTTACCACTATAATACCACACGGAAAAAAATACTGTTGCAGTTTCAAATATTAGTTAGTATTTGGTCGCGATTCATTGTTTCGAATACATTTATTATGGCTTCAAGTCCATGTAATTCCAACAATATAATACTTCGTTTTGAGGTAATTGCTGGTAAGTTATTAATATATTTTATATTTCCGCTAAAAAATTTTTAAGATTAAAATATAATACACTGTAACCACTTTATTGGTTTAATATATTATATGTTTCATTTAAACAAGACGTACAGCTCATTTAATGCATAAAACAATTCCGCCAAAACCATTTAATAATCAAGATTTAATCAACTTTCATATTGTCTAAATCACAATTATTATGGAAACAATAATCATGTTTTTAATACAATTTTTATATGCCATGGTGTCAAATACAGATTATATTAAATTCAATGATTCTTCTCGTTAACCCAACAACATTTTTACTCGGTTTTACAGATCTGGCAGTCTGGCAACACTCATTTAATTATTGGCCTAATTGCACATGTGTGGTTCGTTTTTCGGTATTTCCCATTTTTGTATTGATAAAGCTAGCTAGCAGTAGCTGCCAGTTATAGGTATATTGTTATGGACAATATTGTAGAATTGTTTACAGGTAAGTAGGTACTAAGACTCACTACATAGTTGATTAAGTGATTTATGATTCATGTTCGCATTTCTTAATACATAATACAGTAGGTAACTTTGTGTAAAAATTTGACTCCATTTAACACGTTAATTTTGTTATTATACCTACATAGGTAAAATTATTGTATAACTAAACCAAATTGTTTTTTTTACCAATTTTGGTATGATAGATACCTTGGTTCTTGGTATTAGTTATGTGTAATTCATTTATTAATTTTTAGGCAATAAAATTACATTGGAAGATGTACAAGAACTATCTCATGAAAATATTAGAGTTCCAAATAGGAACTCGAATTCGGTTTCTTAAATCGTTAGAGATATACCTACACGAAAAAGCTGATGGATATCCACAATATGCCTGTTCTGGTAACTTATTTTGAACTTGGATGTTATTGACTACATACTTATTGTAATAATTTCTATCTATAGATAAATGATAACTATGAACGTCTTTGACACGTAGCCTTTGCGGAGTGAATGATTTTGAACAATTTGATTTAAAAAAAGGATGTATCTAATATCATTTAACTTTTGCTTATTTTTCGTTAGTTTTTATGAAACTATGGTCAGAGAATTTGTTAATTTTTTTACTTTTAAGAAAATATGTTTTTTTTTTCTGTCAAACTGCTGTTATTATTGATTTTATTGCACAGCGAACACAAGTTCTATCTTTTCAATATTACCAGTTGTACTATTGGCATTTGGCTCAGCATTTGCTTATATAGTATACAATGAGTTGATATATTAGTACAATTACAAATCCATTCAAACCCGTTAACAGTTTGAAGTTTGTTGAAATAAATTTCTGTTGAATGCAACTACAAGAGACAGCCAAAGAACTTTGTGTCGTTTTGGTAAAAGAATGTTCAAGGAAAAACTAGTACATTTGAATCAATGCTAAAACATACGGTTGATTCAATGAAATGTTGTATTTAAACCATTCGTTGAAATTCAATAATACCTTGTCATTGAGTAGATAATACAATACTATTAGTTACCAAATATAGGCTTATACTTGAATGAAACGTTGTTGCATTCGAGGAAAACTGAATGTAATATGTCATTGAATCAACGGGTGTGTTTTTAGCAAAACTACAGATTTTGGTCTGTGCATGTATATTAGATTACAAAATAGAATTGTTGTATTCTGAATATTATCAATAAACTTATTATATTATTATTATTATGATATTCATATACATATCAAAAACAATCCGTTAATAAATCTTAATGAAAATTACAATTATACCTCTTATCATCTATACGAAACCATGTTTAATTGATTTCTAATTATTTATCTAAAGGAAAGTTGTCTTTTGAAAATTCAAACAGCGTCCGCTGCTTGATCTATCAATTCAACATGCTCCTCTTCGTTAGGGATTACTTCAAGACAAAGTTATCTTTATCTACATTATCATTTAAGCCACACTTTTTGAATCACCCTCTATATTTGTAAATCAGGTATTACAAACAAAATACCAAAAAGTAATTTCTTTGCTACCAAACCACATGGCTACATTCACCTTACATATTTTTTTTATTATACCGCACAAGCAATAGTGACTCTATAAAGCCCTTCTTCTCTCAAGGCTTTACGCAAACAAAATCTAATAACAAAATTTTCTTTATGTCGCTTCGTTCAACCGAAAATTCAAATCAAAGCACCGATTCAATTTTTATTCGGGCAATGGCGTTTTCCTCACAGAGAAACCCTTATTTATAACAATTTATGTCTTTGCCAGCGTTCTCTCTAGGCAATTATGTTGATAATATTTTTTCATTTCCTTGTTTATTCTTTGAATTAGTATAGCTCTAAGTGTAAAAGAAAAGAGTATTTCTCTTTTTATTTTATTATACTTCGTCAGTGATTTATTGTTAGTAGATTTCGTTCCGTAACAACGATATACAGTATCGACTTGGATCAAATAAATACAAATCTAAGCTAATATAATAGGGAAGGCTTGTTGAGAATAAGTTAACACACTGTTTTAATTTAAGGGTCTGTATCTAGATACAAGAATATTGTTCTATATTATAATTTCATCACACTTTAGCACTGATTAACTAATCAACAATTGATTGGAGAGACGATGATAGAAATGATAATGAATTGAAAATAATCAAAAAATAAATACTGTCACACCCGGTAGGTATTTTACGCTGATTTAATAATTTTTAAAAGTTCATTAAAGTTTATACAAGTTCATGACTCTAACATCGGTATTATACTACTACTACTACTACCACTAGACAAATTGCTGATTCAACAAAAACGGTATTCGAAAGACAGGAGAAAATCAAGGGTTATACATTTTTACGCAACAGGAAAAAACAGAGTCTTCTCTCCAACTTTGGGGAAGGGAACGTCGAGTCTTAGAAGCGACAAAAAGCACTAATCCCCCCCGTTAAGTAGTGTCTTAAGCTTTACAGTTTATTTAACGCGTTTACAGTTTTAATCTTAGTAATTATAAATTTTAGATATTTTATTCTTTAACGGAAAGATCAGCTGTGTCCAAAATGATGATTGTAATGTAAGTACCAATTTTTAATTATTATAATTGTTGATTTTTGAGACTTGTCCTTTTTTATTAAATTGATTTTTTGTATATTCTTTAAATAAATAATAGTTAGTAAAATTCATCTGACTTTCCGTTTAATTTTAAATAGTTTTCTAAATCAAATCAAGTAACTATTAACTGAGAGACGCCGGCCGTTCAAATACAGACCGTCACTCGTTTACGAGGGGATTTTTCATCTTCATCTTGCGTAAGCTGGAATCGTTGACTGTAACGACCATTTTGCAAATTTAAAGAAAGGCAGACAATACTAAATCTAAGTTCAACTAATTAATAATAGTAAGTATATTATCAAGAATATTAAGGACAATTTATCGAACCGCGACATGTTAGCCTCTCACATTTTCTAATATTGCAGCAGATCGATAAAATCCTACCTAGTCAGGATATGTTTGTAGTTGAATTTTTAAATTGGGTCTTGCAAATAGGATGCTATTTAGCAAATCCAGAAAAATCCAAAAAACTACTACAAAAGGACGTACCTTAATTTTTTTCAAAGACTGGTTTAATGGGTGGTAATATGCATCAGATAGGAGTTGCTAAACCTAAAGCTCCTTCAAAATAGCAAATTTGACCGTCAAACGTAGTGGTCTTAAGGAGGACTGGAGGTCATATATAAGCATAAATATGCAGACTTTTACTGGAGTATGAGGGGTAGCCCTGGTTTTCGCGAAGGGCGAGTGTAACCATTTTGAATTAGCGGGTATTATTTACATTCAGAAAGAATACTCATTTTATAGCTCAATCCAAATGAATCCCAATATGCGATTCAAATTTTTACGGGTTCGATTCAAGTTTTACGAGCGGTTTCAATTAAAGAAGAACAACCAAAGAATATCAACTTTATTAATCTGTATTAAAGTAATGTAAAATTAGTCACCTTTGATTATTCTGGATCTCTGTCGGTCACCCACTTTGTATTTAAAAGGAAAACAATAATTAAATGACCCTTCTGTCAACAACATAACGAAAAATTTATTTGAAATAAAACGCAAAGGTTTTTGGGCTCAAAACAACTAATTTAATAATTAAAATTAATAAAGAAAATGAATAACAACAAAGAAATAAATATGTATAAATAAAAAAAAGGATAAAACAATTAAACGATAATGAAAAATTAGAAGAAAATCTTAGTCATTAATGTACAACTTAAAAATAGGAAAATTAATATAATTATTCGTAATTACGAAACTTTAATTACAATTGAAACTGAATTTATTTCAATTACTAAAAGAAACAACTTAATCTTAAAAAAAACACTGATTGGAAACAAAAAGGCCTTCAATTAAAAGAATAACAAAACTTACAGAAACATTAACTTTAGAAAAATTCACTATTTCAGAATAAGATAGAAATGGACTTAGTCTTTATACAAGTGTACTTTAAAACAAAAAACTAGAAAATAATTCTTAACTGACAAATCTACTAAATCGAAAAACAAATTAAAATATTTAATTTAACTTTATACAATTAGAAATCACATCTAAACTCTACCAAGGCTAAAACGAATCTAATCTGAAAGTCCTATCGCCTTTCCGAAATTGCATCATAAAAATGACAAGTAAGTACTACAGAATGAAAAATGGCCAATAAGAAAAGAGCATTTTTAAAATATATTCCTATACAAATACAGTAGTAGTTAACGTCTTAGAAATAAAATACATTTTTATGTAGACTGTAATAATCATTTTTTGATACTTAGGTATCTTATGTTGGAGTTCGTTCAAAAGATTAACCGGTCACTACCATTTGTAAAGCAAGAAACAATACGATTTTATAATGACTTCTCAATCTCCCGAATCAGCGACTGGACAAAAATCCATTGTTTTTTTATTCGCCCTTTATATATATTATTCGATATGGGAAACCGTGACACCCTCCAACTACTAGCTTCTGTATATAATAATAAAAGTCCGACATTTAATCTACATGAAGGCATTTCGATGTTCAAGAGTGAGTCCACACTGTATTTAAAACATGTCATTCTTCGAACAAGAAAACACGGTCCATCTATTTCTAAAAGTTGAACAAAGAAAAGAGACAAAAATTATATATTTTTGAGAGAGATGTTTTTGGCGACATCTAGCGTGAACAGGCAATATGCCGGCTGAAACACAGTTCACAAACGATGGCCGGACAAGAAGTAACAACTCCATTATATCCTATTGCCAACACTAGATGCGCCCGAATCCCCTAGCAGGGAGGCTTTATTTAAGAATAATAATAGTGTGAAACAAATTTCCAACATAACTTAAGTCTTGTTGCTTTATGTAACAAGCAATTCTTATATATTTGTGTTATTCATGTACCTACTCGTAGACGTATTTATTGCTTTGGTAAAACCTATATAAATAAACGATAAGATAGATAGAAAACAGACCCTTAAATTTTATGACTAAAAGGAGAGTTTAGGAACATTTGTTAACAATCTACTTAAAACAATATTCACAAAAATATTATATTTCCCAAACTAATAGAAAATATCTATAAAATCACCCAACTGGTATATATAATACCAGTGGCGTGGTGTCTTATTACACGAGAAACAGGGTTATTAATACAATACTCGGGAGATTAGGAAGAAAATGGACCAGGGTAGATTTCAATAATGTTAACAATAACCAGGACCTTTTAGTTCCTACCTTTTGCGTAGTCACGTAGCTGGCCATCTTCTTGGTCTGCAAATCTTTCACACACAGACACGAATATACAACATATAAAGCGAGCGGTGTTTATTATTATTATAATATATATTATAGCGGGTTAACTTCGAAAGCGATGAACCAATCTCAATAGCCGAAAATTGAATGTCTATTTACACTTCCACGTAGGGAGTGTAGCGGCGGCAGTACATAAACTAAAAGGTCATACAGCCGCGAAGATTTGTCTGATGCAAATAAGAATAAAAAGGGAAAAGGACAAATCTTGTAGATTTTCATTATTTTTATTAAGATTATTAGATTAAGTACGAATTAAGAATTAACTGAATTAAATAAAGAATAAAATAAAGATTATAACTATATAAAATGCTGTGGACGCAACATTTACTCTATACATGATCAGCCGTAAAAAAAGGAAATATCTTGCATCAGGAATTGTCTAACATCAACAACCCCCGCAGAATTTCGTCTGCTTTGAGGGAATTTAGCATAAGATCTGCTAAGAATGCAAATATTTCTGCTATTCTTTCTGACCCTGATTCATTACTACTTTGTCAATATTTTCAGACTGAAAACTGTGATGAAAAAATTCATCATTTTGACTGTTCGCTGCCCCTGTCAGAAACGGAAGCTGAACAGCTATCACACACTGCCGGTTTGCTACTAGGAGCGTCCAGATCACACAATCCTGTTTCCATCGCTCCGATCACCGCAAGGCTTTGGTGACATTTGGTCTACTCCTTTATTGGAATACGCCCGTGCGTTAGATTTTTTAACGTGGTAATGCTGCTGCACATCAGCAATCACACGGTCCCTGTCAAAAACTGAAGTCCGACCCAATCTATCTACGACGATTGGAGACTCCAGAACTGCTGCAATCTGTTGCTGGGGTGTCAATGGATGCTTGGGTATGATGGTGGCTTCAAATCTTAGACGACGCTCAAGGCATGGGATGGAACCTCTGGTGCGACGTATAACGAGATCAAAGTCGTCCATTTAGTAGTCACACTGTTGCGGCTACAGGCAGTACAGCTCGCCAAGAGTGCCGTAGCAGACAAGTGATTCTCTGGCCTGACTTGCATTTTTGAAGCACTCTATAATAGAAAATATCGACACTACTATTGGAACGGTTTCTAACAAATACTCGCGTATTAAATATTTCTTGACATGTTATATTATATTGGCGCTCATTATTGGATTTCCAGTTACGACTGAGAATTTATTTTTATCTTAACTATCAGAAAAGCAAACTAATGAAGGTTGGTGAAGGCTAGTTACTGTGTTGTTTGTTATATAAACTTGAGTTTACTTGCTTTTACAAAGAAAAATCTAATTACATCTGCTGTTTTATTACAAACGACACTGTCGGGCGCCAATTAAATATCTTGCTCAAATTGTATATTTTCAGACTCCTACAGCAACAAAGATAGTTATTTGTATAGTAAGAAAACATTGTACGTAGAGAAGAAAAAGCGTCAGAATTAAAAGAAATAATTGTAAACAGTTTGCTTCTGAAGTGTAAGAGAGGATATTAATGGACGCTGGGTTGACAGTTGTTGTAAATAGACTCTAGTCACATGGGCTCGAGATCCTTTGAACATATTTTATCTCTGTAACGTTGAGAATAATCTTCTCTAATGTTTTTTGATTACGTTTTGAAAAAATTGCAAGAAAAAATATAAACAAAAATTCAAATTATCTGTTGGTTTTGTATTTCGTATATGGTTGTCCCAAATTAAGCTACTTTGGGAGATTTAGACTCTCTCTCTTAGCTTTAACTGTTGAAATTTAAGAGAATATAAATCACAGTGTATGTCTATCTCATTCCAGTTAAATTAACAGATGAAATTTCATATCCAAACTAGTTACGATATGAAATCAACGATTCGAAATCGTGGTTGCATGCATCCTGTTATTTTAGTGAAAGAGTAAATAACAGTGAAATTGCTTATTAGAAATTAGTAAACGCTCTGAAGGTAAAGGTAAATTATTAATGAGAGTGGATGGCAACAAATTTTTGAACAATCTATAGTGGCACTTACCATGCCACAAACAACATGATTTGCAGTTTTTTTTCTATAATACTGGAAATAGGACGCAACTCACTTGACAGATTTGTGTATTATTAAATTCTTATCCCTTTGCACAGCGAGATATACACACGAGACAAATTACAGAAACATTCATCCTAGTTACACTGTGATAAAAATGGCAATACGGATAAAAAGATTGTACAGTATACAGGGTATGCCAAATTAGGGCCTATTAGAAGTATCTAAAGGACGGAAAGAAATATATTTCTGAAACATTGAGTACTGCTATTTGATAATAATAATAATAGCCTTTATTTGCCCAACAATATAAAACCCATTACAGGACAAATACAATCTAAACTTCCAAATAAAATAATAATTCAATTACATTAACTTAAATGAATAAACAATACATATTCAGAAATAAATAATAATTCAATAACTCAAACCACAATTCAAATGAAATAAACAATTGCAAAAGAAAAAACATAAAGCTACAGTGCCTTATTTCAACTACTTAAGTGCCTGTCGACAACCCCCAGAATCTCTATAATTTCACACGCAAATATGTCACAGTCCGCGCAAACTCAGTTATAATAACTGCACATTATGTTCACAGGAGAACGTTGCAGTACATTCGTCCTGGCTCTTACAATTTGTAAAGTTGAGTTGTACCTAGCTTCTGTTCTTGTCGAACGTTAATATTTAGTTTCATACACAGAAAAAAAAACCTTGGTTCAGATAGATAAAAAACGTAAGCACCACAGGGACAGTCAAAACCTTGTCTACCCCTTCTAGAAAAATTTACTGGATAGACATTATGTCATTTAGATAATATTCTTGAATAGTTTACATATGCTTCTTGTCTAAAAGAGACAAACACTTTTTGTCATTTAAATAAAAATATATTGTATGCCAGCAAAGTTTATTAGTAATTTTAGTAATGTAGAAAAATTTACTGGATAGACATTATGTCATTTAGATAATATTCTTGAATAGTTTACATATGCTCCTTGTCTGGGAGAGACAAACACTATTTGTCATTTAAATAAAAGTATATTGTATGCTAGCAAAGTTTACTAGTTATTTTAGTGATGATACTCGTTTAATGTCTATCCAGTAAATTTTTCTACATTACTAAAATAACTAATAAACTTTGCTAACATACAATATATTTTTATTTAAATGACAAATAGTGTTTGGCTCTCTCTTCTACTAATTTTTTCTAGAAGGGGTAGACAAGATTTGGGGGTCCCTGTGGTGCTTACGTTTTTTTTATCTGAACCACCATCAGGTTTTTAGTGCGACTCTTATTTATTTATTTTTTTAAAATAAACTTAAGCCTACTGAAAATCTTGTATTAGGTATAATATAAGCTAGGTATATATAGTCACACTTCAATCTACACATGTTAAAGTGGGTAGGTATAATGCGGCTGAATCCTATGCCGGAATTCCTGAGAATATTGCTCAGCACATAAACAACTAGGGTTGGTTGATCTTGGAAACGGTCGGAGTGACAATGTCGGTTAACTTAGAGGAAAGTTCTACAATTTAAACACCTTTTAAATGGTGTTTTCAAAAGTAAAGTAAATTTAGCAGTTTTCGAGAATTTCTTAAAAATTTTTGCTATATTAGTTTTTATTGATTTCAGACATTATTTTTACAGATATATAAAAAAATGAAAAGCACTTTCTCATTGTTGCTTTTTGAGGAGACTCGACGTTTCGTTTTCGAAAAACCATCAACTTCGATTTTTTAAATACGGCCCTTGATTTTCTATTGTTAAATTTAAAGCCATTTTCAATTCAAAAATAGGTGGTTTAAACAACTTTTCAATATTTTTAGTTGATATTTAAACTTATTCAAGAAAAATCGCCATAGTTTGGGACTTAACTGACTGAATGCAGAGTATATACCTACCTAATTAGTAATTTTTGCAATAAAATTCTTTCGACGTTAATCAAAATTATTTATTATTATTTGCCAATTTATTTCTGTCAGCACATTTTATTCTGTACGCAGTTTTTTAAATTTAGTTAAAATTTTTGTGCTTTTTGAAATTATTAAAGAAACGCCTTTCTTTCTTTTTCGCAAAATAAGTGCCAAACATTTCAAGATCTACTAACTAGGTACTAGGTAGTTATCTAATTTGGGGACAAATAAACCTAAAATGTATTGGCTATTTAAAAAAAAATCGAGTTTTTCCGAAAAACAATGACGCTGAAACAAAAAAAAATTATCAAAGAAACTTTAGATTCCTTATGAGGAAACTAAGTAAAATAACAGATTCTACCGGTACGTACGAGGAATGATAAGACAATTCCAATCCACAACTCCTAATTCACAGACATTGGTAAAATGGTAAACAAATAAATACATACCTACCTTTACAAAAGAAAGAAAAAAGTCATACCTAGCTAAAATATTTATGTAACTTCTTTTGAAAAACTGCATTAATTTGCTAAAAATTAATCCGTCCCTGGCAAATTAAATATATTATCGTGAACCCATCTAAACTATTGTTTAGTTGCTGTAAATGATAAGGAATTTTGCCTCCACCATATTAAAAATGATTAAATTAGAAAAAGTATTTTAAATTATGATTAAGTAACCACTAAATAATACGTCTGTAGATAGGTATCTATTGCCAAAAGTTATAATATTTGCTATTGCCATGAAATAACATTGTTTGCATTGGTCGTAAAATTATAAAAATAAATAATTAAACAATAATAATTTACTTACCGAGAAAAGTGTCAACGAGCTCCCCCAGATTCCAGCTAAATATTATTAAAACCCCTAGATTTCTCATAATGAACAAATACGATTTATTCGCTTGTGCTGTTTTGATTAATATGTGCTCTGAAAAAAAAAGCTTTGAGGCGAAGACATTTCCCAGGTCAGTCACAGGGCTGGAAAACTCTATGGCCCTGTAACCGATCCTGTAACTATACCGAACATACTGCCTTTTCTTTGTATATGTCAGGACCTTGCATTTTTCTGGATTCAAAAATAAACGATTTGTTTGACACCATTTAAACACATCGATGCCGGGATCTAGCTTTTGAACATATTTTTACCAGTACGCTGTTGCCAGATCGTGTTATACTGAACCTAACTTTGAAATTTCAAATAAAATACCCTATTTATTATTGAATTTGCGGATTCTACGTGTGATTCTGAGCATATTTGCTTTTACTTACCCTATAGCTATCTCGTATTGTTTTTGACATATGACTTAATTTGCAATTTTGTCGCACAAAACAGCATTTTCAAGAAATGCGATATAGTTCTTCGCCAGTGCCGACAGAAAGCTACCATTTTTACATTCGCTTAATAAGTCAAACATAATTCTGCAAAGAGGTAATTATGAACCTATTATGCGCAGGTATAGTATTTTGTCATTGGAAAACAGAAGAAAGGTGTCCGATCTGATATTTGTGCTTAAAATTCTGAATGGATTTTTGGATTCTCCATCAATATATAATGACATTGAATTGAATGAATCTTTGCAATTCCTTTTAGAAGAACAAACTCGGGAAAGAATTCGCCTATCTGTCGCATTTTGCGAACATGTAATTTGTATCGTGCTGACATAGACTTGTTTGACATATCCTTGGCTCGCTTTAAGTCGTTTGTGAGGGGTCTGTTCATGAAGGTGGTTTTTTGTTTTGTTTTTCTCTTTATTGGGTAGTATTGTGTTTATAATTTTCAATTTTTACGACCTCTATTATTGTTATAGTGAGAAAATAATGGGTTTTAGGTCTTTTGTAAAAGAAACTAATGTATTTTAAGCCAACGTTTCGACAATCTTTATTGTCATCCTCAGGGCACAACTGAAAAGAACAAAGTTCCCAAGTATAATAATGGAATGTTACATATAAAATACAGATACACATATACAATCTCATATCAACTAATATTTCTCTTCTTTTGTTTGTTAAATTGTAATATAGATTTTAAAAAATATAATAGGGTAGAATAACTCGAAAATAAAAGTTAAAAAACAATTAAAAACATTAAAAAAATTAATCAAATAATTTTGATAGCACATAAAACTTTAAATTATGCTATCATAAATAAAAAAACCAAAAAACACAATAATAAGATCAGTGTAACAAACGAAACCAAGTCAGAAATTTGTCGTGTTGAAAACCGTATATAATACATATAAAAATCCATATCTTTACACATCTTTATGTGCAAATAAAATTATAAAAACTTACATCATTGTTTCTTTTTGTCGGTAAGAATTTTTGATATAAACGAGACACGCACAAACAGAACACATGTATGTATACTTATGTATAAATAAAACAAAATAAAAGTATAACAACAATACAATATCACTAGTCGTCTAATCTGGATGGTATTTTATTTAGTGAAAAATGTAAATGTACCTATTAACCATCAAACAATTTAAAAATTCCAGTTTAACCAAAAAATAAAACAAAAAACCTGCCATAGGTACAGACATCGAGAAACAGTATCATTATAATTGTGAATTTGGTATACAAGGGATGTTTCTATAGAATGTTAAAATATGCCCAATTTAAATTTTCAATATCACTTCTGACGTTAATAGAGTTTTTCTCTTTTTTAATACAAATCCTTTCGTCCATTAAACGTTTTTTCAATATTTTTTGTTGGCCAACAATTTTAGTATTGTCAAAATCAAAACGATGTAAGTGGTCAAGCGTATGTTTGGCAAGTGCTGTAGGATTAGGTTTTCTTTTTAAAGGGTTTAAAATGTTAGTGGAGTCTCTTTTGTGTTCGCTGATTCTAGTTTTCAAGTATCTATTCGTCTGACCTATGTACACTTTGTTACAGTTTAAACAAGGTATTTCGTACACTACCCCAGATTTGAATTCATTCGGGGTTCTAGATTTTAATTGAGAGAAAAACTTTTTATTAGTGTTTTCGCACTTTAAACAAACCTTGACATTATTCTTATTTAAAATCCTCGTTAGTTTCAGATAAGTTTTTGGCATAAGGGATTTTAAAATATTTAATATTAATGGTGGTAGGTATATCATCTGGAGGTTGTGTTTGGTGATCATTATAGTATTGTGTTTATTTAATGTAATACCTATTTAGGCTTAAGTAAATAAATTCTTCATTTTATGTATATTTTAAATTATTATTATTTTTTGATAAATACATTCGTCAGAAGCTTGTATTATATTGTGAATACTGCTGTAGATTCTTTTGTAATCTGTTTGTATTCCTAATGGTAAATAAATAAATAAAACACAATTGTTGTACAAATTTTGACGCACATTGATCCAATTTTATACAGGTCTACGACGTAGAAAAAATACACAAATCATTTTTTTTATATTTAAACAATTAATTCCGCGTTAAACATATAACTTATTAATTTACCTATCTTCAACGGTTTTTTATTTAAACAATATTTTAGATGAAAATTGGGAAAAATCCATTAATATAATGGGCCATGAATCAAATCTATCAAACATTAATAACTGGACCAAAAACCTTGCAAATTATTAGTATTTGACACAAATGACAGATAATCGTGGCTCATTATAATTAAAAATATTGACGTAGGTAATTTTAATTTCACCTAAAATATCGTATAATGCCAAGTCATTGAAGATAGGTATACAAATTTGCTATCTCATTTGACCCGCAATCGAAAATACAGGGTGTCCCATTTAAAAAAAAACAACTTTTGCATTTTTTATGTCGGAATTTAACTTGCTATTGTCACACCCTGTAAAAAGAGTCTGAAAATCCAATAATAGTACACACAAACAACAAAATTTTTGTCGTTAAACAACATCTCGCGCCTATCCCCCATCAGTTACACTGTTCGTTAAACAAATAACGGTACATACCTACATGCTTATATTTTGAAACTCCAAGTGTCATTATTTCAGTTAATAAAGTATATTTATAGAGATAGAGTAACTAAGTTTCTCCTGAAAATAGCTGACCGATGTATGGCAGGAGTCAATAGACCCTTACAATGGTTCTTTTAACACATTTAAATAGGCACTTTCAACCCAATTTGTTGAACTTGACAATACTTAAAATAGATGTCACCCTATAAAATAATTAATTTATGGTTAATTACAAGGTAAGTTCCTTTTTTTTACTCTTTTGCCACTGTCTTTAGTGTTGTAAAGTTTAAAATATTTTCCATGGATCGACAAATTGATTTTCGGCATGCTCGGGACATCCTACAATATCTATTCACGTCTGAGTTAAGATTTTTATATTCCCACAAAATCTTAAGCTTACCTATAAGTGCTAAAGAAAAGCTGAGTGACAAAATGACTAGAACCTACATAATTATTATACTAAAATATTTTTTTATACGTAAAATTTTCCAATATCCCTCATGCTAAAACCCTATAAGTTCCTGCAATGATTAATTATTTTTGATTTAAAAGACTGATCTTTCTAACAATCCAAAAACCTTAGTTGGAACAAAAAATAAATTATTCAAATGTGTGGAAAATTTGAAAAAAATCCATAGAGCCAGTTTCAACTTATGATATTGCAAATATCAAAAAAAAACTTTAAACTCGATTTTCTCAAAAAGTTAGTTTTGGCGTTACACCGTCGACATCTAATATGTTGTGCGATAACCTCAAATATGTGTTTTACAAGGAAAGTAGGCAAATATGTTCCTTTTCCTTTTTTCAAGGGCCTTACCTTGCACGAACTGTTGCAATCAACGAGGTTGATGATGATATTCTCGTTAAAAGCTGCACTATGTGACCAGGTTACAGATGAAGACTCAGCATCTTCCTGAATCACAACTTTGCGCACTAGCGGAATTTTTTCATACAGAAAAAATACACTTAGATATTTTGAAACACCTAAGGAAACAAATACAACGGACAGTGATGATGATTCATCGCTAGCGGAGGTAAGGAATGGATGAAGAAGCATATAGGAATCTATGAGTCAAAGATGTTTAGTAACAATTATAATTGGAATACAGAGGACTTGATTAGCACAAACGAACAATCTTTTCCGTTTCAACCAACTGTCCGAAATAATTATTGACCAAGTGAATTATTTTCAATCTTTTGCAGTAATGAGATTGATTGTTCGTTACCTTTTCCAATTTCTATGCCAATGACTGCTCAAGTGGTTGAAATTAAAATGCTAATATTATTTCAGGTAACTTTATACAAAAATAGAAATAACCATTATGCACTTTAGACACCGTCGAAACCATCTTAATAGTGGCTATTTTTCAACCTAAATTAATCTTTTCCTAAGCAAATTTTAAAATGACACATTTTCTCTCGTCGACGTTTTCGCATCTTTCTATATTATCCAATAATTTAAAGTTGTGACCCCGTGCAACTTCACAGCGAAAACTTTTAATTGCATAATTAACATTTTATGAAAATATTGGCAAAATTTATGTGACAGAAGTTTAAAGAATTTATGTGGTTGAACATTTTCTGAAATAGGAGGCATATCTTTTCTCAGCTCGCCTTATTTCTGTCGAATGAGTTGATTAAAAGTGAATTTACATATAAAAATCCCTTACGTAACATTCTGTAAAATGAAAATCTCTTTGGAAAAATGTAAAAAAATATACATGGTGCTAGATGAAGAAAAAAAATTTTTACTAATTTTTCAATTATTATATAGGGTGATTCATCCTGAGTTGCCTATTCAAAGTTCTCGGGAACTACAAAAGATATGTTGCTGAAACTTTGGGACTCGGTAACATCGGAAAGGTTCTATATTCATGTACTATTTCCGGGTTGTTATTTTAAATGGAAGGATCACATTTTTAATTTATTTTTCATATTCCCTATAAAATTTAATGGCCACTTTGTTAAGCATTCCCTATACCACAACCGAACAGATTTTTTCCTACAATTTTTTTTTGCGAAAAAGTTGACGCTTTTCGACTCTACAAAAAAATCAATATTTTTATGATTATTTCATTCAAGCAAGCAAAATTTTAGAATACATTAGAGGGAATACTGAGGATACAAATGATATAGTCCAAGGTCGTCAGGCGGTTGCATAACAAGATTTAATGGAATTTAAACTTGAACCACGTGTTTACTAAGAAAAGTCATTTTTTTAAATAGAATGGTATCAATTCGACCATGCCGTTCGACAAAAAAATAACCTTTTTAATGATATATTACTTTTCTATACCTAAAATATTCCATTTCTTCAATATTTTGAATTTTGTACATTTTTGTCATAATACAATTTG
Organism: Apoderus coryli; assembly: GCA_911728435.2. Classification (NCBI taxonomy): domain Eukaryota; kingdom Metazoa; phylum Arthropoda; class Insecta; order Coleoptera; family Attelabidae; genus Apoderus; species Apoderus coryli. Next base: position 6,917,538 of record OU452206.1, on the reverse strand, counting down.
CAATTTGCAGAAACCATCTAGTAGGCAACTGCCATAATCAACGTTACGATATTACGTTGCGAGAGTTTGTTGGTTCATATACAGGAGGATCCAGAACTCACAAAAAAAAATCATTTGGACTGATGAAGCAAAATTTACTAGGGAATAATTCGACTAAAAATTAGTAACGTTGTTGTTATTTGACTGCGAAAATAATTTTTAATTTGTCAAATTTGTTGAAGTCCCTTAACACTATACAAATGCTGAGATGAGCGACGTGCACTTCATTCGTTCATTTATGGACTTGCTGATGGCAATGCATTAGAAGCTAGGCGGTTGTACCTTGAAAGATTTTCTCAGCGCAATTTTCGAAAGCATTCATCGACGGCCTCATGAAACAAAGTGGAGAGTCTATAGCTAATAAAAATTTCTCATGCTAAACAGTTTCGTCAAATGACGAGGCCATAATACCTGTAGTGTGTTATTTGGCTTTACTCCTGTCATGATATTTTAATGATTCGGTAGAATTATTAGTAACCGTGAACCATGTATTACTGTTTTTGGAGATGTTTGAAATAAAATGCTTTTAAAATAAGCAATGAAAAACTTTGCAATATGGTTTTTATTTCCATTTGTAATACTGTTCAGACTACCCCCGTACTAAAGTTTTGATGTAGCAGAGAAAAGCAACTATGCTTAGATATGGAATTTCATCAAAGTAAAATTAATGTACAAGACGAATTTCTATGCGAGGGTAACTATTTATATGTTATAGAATATTTATATTTTGAGCCTTGGCAACACTTATTGTTGTTTGGTGCCACCTGTTGCTTGTTGTCTTTAACCTACATCGAATACAGAGCAATATTTGAAAATTGTGTGTCAGCGAAAATTTTAAATAACTCGAGAACATTTTCGTGCGATGATCTCTTGAGGTGTCTGAAGCATATGGGAAAAAATGTTATAATAACCCACAGTTCGAACGCATGCAAAAGTGTATAGTGGCCCTCGTAGTATGGAGTTCACTGTGTAATTTTAAGAAAAGGGAGTAAACGAAAGTTTCAAAATTAATTTAGCAATCCAATGTACTTTAATCCTAGTTAAATTAAATAAGCTGGAATTCCTAATAATCCTGTGAATTCAATTTTCGTTCTCTTTTATTATTCTTCTTTTAAATAAATTTCAACCTACTACCCCCATCAAAGAATTGTATAATATTCGTTTGTATGCAAATTACAGTGAACTTACTGAATTTGACGTTTTAGTTTCCAGTGGGTATAATTTATTTAAATTTGTGTTACTAGACTATAAATACATTTAAAAAAAAATGTATTCCTTAGTCAAAATAAATAGATTAAGTACTTTGTACAAGATTTTATTTGGAAGTAGCCGAAAATTGTTTTCTACTCTACTAATGGACTGCATTCGATTAGTATAAAATTCGTAGTGTTTTCGGAGTTTATAGTATTTTTGTTACCAAAAATAAATCGTTTGCGATTCGACGACAAAAAATAATATTATCAATGAGTAAATTTCTTTGTAAAAGTTTGCCAAATATCGTATAAAATCAAAATGATTTTGGAAGTGTTAGTAAAGAATTCGTCGCTTACCCACATTCTAATATCTGGGCAACTGCGCAACCTCAAAATCTTAAGAGTTTCCAATCGTTCTGAGTTAGTTGACATGAAAGGTGACTGAAATTTATTATTTTTGACGATTTTTGCGTAAAGTCCGCGAACGTAAATTTAAATAAATTGATGCCTCTGAAGTACTAATAGCTCTGAATGCAGTAATTTAGCTTTATATAGGTATTATATTTTTGTGAAAAATAACCTGTAGTTCACTGGTAGTTAAACAAAACACAAATATGCAATTTTTTTCTCTTTCCATGATTATAATTTTTGGGGTGTTGAATTTAAACTTTGGTACCTCAAAAAAGTGATGTGTTGCTAGAGAACTAGGAAAAAAAACAACTTTTTCGGTTTTTTAATCGAAAATATACCTGTAATATACCTTCTAAAAATAGGCTTTATTCAACTAATTAGAACTATAACTGTGACAATGACATATCAATATAACAGGTTTTAAAAATACAAACAATTAATATATATAACACAGTATGATTAAAATACTTAAATATACAACATTCTTCCCTCCTAATCTGTTGAATAATCGTCTAGATACTTCGGCCGTTTTCTAGTTCGCTTGGAGGATAGAATATTTTCAACTGCCGATTCGCTATTAACAACTGGAAGATTTTCAGTTGAAGATTCACTAGTTTCATTTATTGTTGAAGATTCAACTGCCAATTTTTCATCCACAGAAACTTTCAGACTCATGGATGAATCGTCAACCGCGTCGTCTACACAATGTTCGTCCTCAGTTGTGGAATTAATTTTATCTTCAATTAAAATAGAACCTCTTGGAGCCAAATGTCTAACTGATACCGTAGTTTCATTTCCATTATTCAATCTTATGTGTGCATACTCCGAATTTGCTTCAATTAGTTCGACTTCTTCGACAACTGATTCATACTTGCTGGCACGAACACATTTCTTTAAATAAACAGGTCCTGGTTGACTTAACCAAGTAGGAATAGAAGACCCATTGTAAGATCTTCGAGAATGATTAAACATGCGCTCATGAGGAGTGGTATTAGTGGCTGTACATAAAAGAGAGCGGATTGCATGTAAAGAATCTTGTAATACAAGTTCCCACTGATTGACTTGCAGATTTTGAGTTTTGAGGGCAAGTTGAATAGTTTTCCAAATAATTCCATTATATCTTTCACACTGACCATTTCCTTGAGGATTGTATGGAGTAGTGCGACTCGAAGCGATGCCGTGAGATTCTAAAAACGTTTTTAGCTCGTGGGACATAAAGCATGATCCTCGGTCAGAGTGTATATATGAAGGAATACCAAAAATAGTGAATAGTTGACGAAGACATTCTATAACGGTAGACGAATTAATATTTGAACAAGCAAAAGCGAATGGAAATCTAGAATATTCGTCAATGACCGTCAGGATGTATTTATTGTTAGTAGATGAAGGTACTGGACCTTTAAAATCAATATTGAGCCGCTCAAAAGGACTAGTAGCTGTAATTAATTTTCCTTGATGTTTATGAAAACGAGGTTTAATTTCAGCACAAACAGGACAAGCTGAAGTAATTTTTCGAATATGGAAGATTTTTGCATCGCACCCAGTGGTAAAGACGCGTAATACCAGGATGACACAATGAATTATGAATATCGATCAACTTTTGATCATTACAGATAGATGCCGTTATGCGAGAAAATGCATCAGCTACTGTATTTTGATCACCAGGGCGATATACTATATCGTATGAATAGCTCGAAAGTTCAAGCCGCCAACGTAATATCTTTTCGTTTTTGATTTTTGAAGAAATCTTATTATCAAACATGAAAGATACTGAACGTTGGTCAGTAACCAACTTAAAAACTCTTCCAATAAGAAAATGCCTCCATTTTCTTAAAGCTTCGACGATAGCGTATGCTTCTTTTTCAACTGAAGAATGACGTTGTTCGGATTTAGACAAAGTTCTTGAAAAAAACGCTACTGGTTTTCCAAGCTGAGAGAGTTGAGCAGCAATAGCGTGTTCTGATGCATCTGTCTCTACTGTAAATGGAACTTCATCATCAATAGATGTAACAACTGATTCAGCAATATCTTCTTTTAGCAATTTAAAAGCAGATATGGCATCTTGACACATAGGAAATTTCTTGCACTGGACAAGTGGATGAACTTTCTCTGAAAACTTGTTTACCCATTTTGAATAATGAGCGAACATGCCCACAATTCGTCTTAGCGACGCAATATTTGTCGGTACAGGCAATTCCAATAATGGTCGAAGTCGATCTGGATCTGGTTTAATAGATTTTCCTGTTATTGTATAACCCAAAATATTAATTGTCGTTAGAGAAAATTTAGATTTATCCTTATTTAGTGTTAAATTGTATTTCTTTGCAATTTCCATAAACTGTTCTAAATTTTTGTCGTGTTGAGTTTTGTCGATTCCGCAAATCGTTACGTCGTCCAAATAAGCAAAAGTATCTTGAAGATTTTCATTTTTGATTATACTATCAATAGTTCTTTGAAAACATGCGACTCCATTAGTAACACCGAATGGAATCCTAGTAAACTGATAAAGATTGCCTGCCGCTTCGAAAGCTGTATACACTTTCTCTGATTCCTTTATGGGTATTTGATGATAAGCACTACGCAAGTCGATAGTACTATACACTCCGTATTTTGAAATACGTCCAACCAGATCTTCAATTCTTGGCAAAGGGTACGCATCCAGTAAAGTGTATTTGTTTATTGTTTGAGAGTAGTCAATTACCATACGCTTCTTATGATTTTCATTTGAAGTGACTAAAGCTTGTGCTCTCCATGGAGAATTACTAGGTTCGATTATGTGTTCATCTAAAAGTTTCAGAACTTCATTTTCAATAAACTTGGCATCGTCGGCTGTATAACGCCTAGATTTGACAGCGATTGGACTACAATTTGGAAGAAGATTTGCAAATAAAGGGAAAGGTTCAATATTTGCAACAGCCAAATTACATATTGAAATTGGTGACTTTTCTCCACCAAAGAAAACTTCTACACCGGAATGATGTTTTAGTATGTCGTGACCAATAATAACATCCGCACATAATTGATCCATGATTAAAAGTTTGACATTTTTGTACCAGTGATTCTGAATTCTTAAACAAACTGAACACGATCCTGTGACTTGCGAACTGAATGAAGTTGATGCCATTGTTACATTGACTTTTGCTGGAAAAACTTTGATTTTTCTATTTTTGACAATGGTGCTTGAGATGTAACTATCAGAACTGCCGGTATCCACTAAAGCCGTAGTTCGAAGTCCATTGACTTCTATTTCTATAGTAGCCTTTGATAAACACCCAGGAGATGCAGCAGATATTGTAGATAGAAGAGCAGCCGATGCCTTTGATTTAATCTTGATACCAGAACGACATACTTTAGCAAAATGTCCTTTCTTGCTACATATATGACATATAGAATTCTTGGCAGGACATTTCTCACGAGGATGTATATTATTTCCACAAAAGTAACATTTTGGTAACAAAGCAGCAGTCGTAGAATTTTCCGTCTCAGCTCTCGTTTGAGTAGCTTGCATGGACTCTACATTTTGCGTTATAGCTGAAGCAGTAAATCCCAATGGAGGTCCATATAATTCTGATTGATATTGAGCAGACTCTATTGCTCTAGCCTTATCAAACGCTTCTTCTAAACTTAATGAATTGGATTCAAGCAAACGTTGCCTAATATGCGATGAACTTAAACCATTGATAAATGAATCACGTACAAATTCGTCTCTGTATTTTTCTGCACTAACAGCTTTAAATTGACAATTTTTACTCATGGTTTTCAGGACTTGCAAATATTGATCAACTGACTCACCGGATTGTTGACGTCTTGTAGCTAACGAGTACCGGGCAAAAATTTCATTTTTCGGCTTGATATAAACGTTCTTCAATATTTCTATAGCTTCGTCGTATGTTGTGCATTCATTGATTATTTCAAAAACTGTGGGACTTACATAGTTGATGAGTAGATTCAATTTGATTTTATTTTCATTCACGTCAGCAACATCAATAAAGTTTTGGAACGAACGATACCAATGTGACCACTGTTGTGCTGCATTAGTGGAATTGAAATCTACATCTAGCCTCTCGGGACGTAATAATTTGTCCATACTTATATTTGCATTTAATTAGTTGAATAAATTGTAATATACCTTCTAAAAATAGGCTTTATTCAACTAATTAGAACTATAACTGTGACAATGACATATCAATATAACAGGTTTTAAAAATACAAACAATTAATATATATAACACAGTATGATTAAAATACTTAAATATACAACAATACCGTTTTGAAAAAAAGTGATAGAATGCAAAAATAAAGCACAATATATTTGTTCTACTTTAAATGCCTTTATTATATGTTCAATCATAATTTGAAAATGTAGTACATCGTAATGCGGTTTTTCCTCGTGTGCGCATAACTTTCGGTCCTTTAAACGTTCTGACACAATTTCGTAAATTACACTTCTTGAAACTTTAGGAAAATCACAAGCTAACGCTGATATCGTAAATCGTCTGTTCTTTTTCACTTTTTCATCAATTTTATGCACCAAGTTGTAGTAATGAGTGATGGTCGTCTCCTTGGTTCCTCGCCATGCACATTCGTACGGCCATCTTTAAAAGCTCTCACCCATTTCCTTACCGTCCCAACACTCATAATGTTTTCTCCGTAAACTTGATAGATCTGACGATGATTCTCAGCGGCTTTCACGCCATTAGCATTAAGAAAACGTATCACACCGCGTATTTCACAGTGTGGGCGGCAATTTCGATCGAAGGAGGCGTTTTAAACACTCGTAAACAACCTTTAAGAATGGGTCCTTAATGGCGGCTGTGGCTTGCCAACAGATACTGGTACACAGCGCGCATGCGCCGATTGCCGACGGCGGAATTCCAAAACTGTAATTAATTTTAAAACATGCCTCGTATATTAAATAATGTTATTAGGATATTTCGATTTTAACACTTTTTTTTCATGTTAGTACATGTTTCGAAACCATTTTGGACACTATTTTATTTTTATGCACCAAGTTAGGTTTAACTACTACTTCGAACTTCCCATATTTTATCTTTTTATTCCCATATTTTATCATCAGAATGGACAACCTTTGCATATTAATATTATATCGGACATCTTTGGAGCCAAATTCTATACGCTATAAATTTACATATTGAAAGATTTCGGTCTCTTTTTCAAATTAATTACGGACGCCCCTGTATACATCAATTGTACATCGCTGTCTTTTTTTGGCCTGGGTTTTTGGGACAAAGAAAATTACGAAATCTAACTCGCCGTGTCTAATACTTAGTACGTACACTGAACCGAAAAGGTACGTGATATTAATAAAAAAGTGCTTCAAATCAATGAACGTCAACATTAAATTTGAGCCGATGATGGGTGACATTAATACAATGAACGTTCGTACATAAATTCGGTAGCGAATTCTGTACGTTGAATTAATAAATAAAGAACATAAATTTATGCTCGCCGGTTATTGATCTTACGAATGATGGACATTACTTTATAACTCCTGTACGTTAAAACGATGTTACCAGGTTGTTAATGTTACGAACGATGAAGATTAGTTTATGTCTCCAATACGTAAAACCGATGTTAGCTGGTTATTAATGTTACGAACGATGAACATTAATCTATGACTTTTGTACATTAAACCGATGTCTGAAGGTTATTAATGTTACGAACGAGAAACATGAATCTATGACTTTTGTACGATAAACCAATGTTAGCTGATAAGTACGGTTGAATTGCAGATTTTCTTCCTTTAAGTGTATTATATGTTCTTCTATTTCTTGAACTGTTTTAGCACAAAATAAAAAAGATTGTTGAGAGTCTTTTATTGTGTACTTTAAATGGCTTATCTTTCCACTGGCACCTTTGGAACATAGCTTAGCGGATAGCACTAAATATCCATGAAGAGTCCATAAAATTTCTCCCCTCGTATCGGCGGGTTTTCAACATTACAAAGGAATACCGCACTGTGTTTTTTTTTCGTTTTAAACTGACTTTAGTTTTGTACTTTACTAAATGGTACTTATATAAAAGGATTACTACTTACCTTATATTTTTACATTTGTTGTATTATTTGGGAACAAATTTTAAAAATAGATTTAGGAACACACTTCACTTTTCAACTGTATACATTTAACTAAACAAAACAAAAAGGACGCGTAAACAAAAAATCTATGAGAATGTCATAATGTCAATGTTTTGAGTATTCAGTCTATGGTCCGGGTGCATTGATTTGCGCGCGTTATTCAGAATTTAATGGTTAGGTTCGTAAAATTAATGCTTAGCATCCATTGAATCAACGATGATCGTTTATTAGTTTTTATGTTCGCTGTTCATAGGTGTATGATTTACAAATTATTGTGTTAAAGGCGAACAGCATAAATTAATAAATTTAAAACATTGAAACAATAAATAGTGACATTATATTGATGAAAAAAACCATAAATTTTCGATGTCTTGCATTTATTGATTAATGTTTCATCGTACATTGTTTCTATGTATGAAATTATTAATTTATGATCAAAATTCATTGTAACAGTGCCCAATTCATAATATTAATGTTCAAAATATTGATGACAACCATTCATTGGTTTTACGTACAATATTTTTTTCAGTGTACCAAATTTGGATAAATCAGTTCCGCCCTGTATTAGTTAGAGTGAGTGGCAGAATGACAGATATTTTTGAACATTGGTTAATAACCTCTAAAATAAGAGAGAACACGTTTTTCTAGTGAAAATAAAAATAATTTCAATAAACTAATAACTTCTCCATAATATACATAAATATACTGTATCCATATATCATATTATGCAATATGTGTGTATGGAGAGCTAAAACTATGGAAGCGTGAAATCATCATTCCTGGAGATATACGTCGTATATTTTGTGGAGTAGAAGCAGGTCTTTATTTTCGTGTTATGTAGCACCTCTGCTTTATTTGATTCTACATAAAAATGAAAGATGACAGAAATCTTCCGCTCCCTAATTGAATAAGAAACTCCCCCTCACATCACTCTTTATTTTAAAACTTTGGTTGAAAAACGCCATTAAGTAATTTTAATATGTTTAAGTTGTCTCAAAAATGCCAATATTCCTACACTGTATAATCTGATGTATAGTAAAAAAAATAAACTGATGCCCTCGAATTCCAAATAGTCTGCCATATTTTAGTGCAAAAGTAATATTTCTGTAACCTTTTCGTCCTTTAGATGTATCTTAATGAAAGTTAGCACATTATCGTGTCAAATTTTGATGATTTTTTGAAATGTTCATAACTATTTTATTCATTTACCCTATTAGTTTTATGTGGGTGTATTTTTTTTTCTAATAGATGTATCAAAAATCTAAAGGCTTGATTTATCTTACGAAAAAACGGTATTCTAGTTAAAACGTTTTAAAGTGTATGGTTTTCGAGCAATTGGCAATTAAATGTTGACGTGTTTATCAACCTTTGGAAATTACTTGTTCAAAATACCTTTGAAAGTATTTTAATTAATAACTGAACGGCCCGTCTGGTCAGTGCATTGTGGTGTGAGCCAAATTTCCGGCATAACTAAAAGTCTTGTTACTTTATTTAACAAGCAATTCACAAATAAAACCTCCAGCTAGGGAATTCGGGCGCACCTAGTGTTGGCAATAGGGTATGATGGAGTAGTTGCTTATCGTCCGTTGTGTTAGTTTTTATGTTATATTCGAGATTTTATTTGAAATTTGAACATAATTTCGTTATTTTTGGATTAAATAATTGTCTGGTCTAAATATGAATTCCTGCCATTGTAGATTGTATGGATTCGATTATTTTATTAATTCAAAAAAAGCATTTATGAAGGAATAATCTATTCCCAAAGTGGACTGCAAATCAATCAAAATTAATACAATTCGTCACTTCCACAAAGTTAATTTATTGAAATAGTTACATAGTCACAAAAATTTGGTTTTAATTTTAGTTTTGTGACTGATGATGGATAGAACCTCGAAACATGTATCAACGTCTGTAACTATTTCAATAAAATATTTTTGTAGTGGTGACGAATTGTGATTCTTTTCAAAGACACTTGCGCTATTGCGAGGACTGTCTACACAGTTTCCACAAATCGAAGGTATAAAAGACATGGTTCGCTCTTATCGTAACTCGTATAGATCTCATATTAAAATGGCAAAAAAAAAATGCGAACGATACGTATATTGCAGATGGTTCTAATATTGCAAGGGCTACATGGGATATTATCAACAATAAAAGGAATAGTTCTGCTACCCAACAATCCTTAACAAATCTTACTGCTGATGATTTCAATACATATTTTACCAGTATTGCGGAAACTTTAACCCATGACTTATTCTCAAATATCAGTCCACTGGATTTGTTGTCTATTGAGATTCCTGGCAATTTTGAGTTTAATGAAATAAATTTTATTGATATGAGAGATATAATAAACTCTTTTAACAATAAAAGCTCGATAGACATTTTTGATTTGAATATCGTAATCATTAAATATATTAAGGATATAATAATTATACCATTGACAATATTGATAAATTTGGCGATCTCATCCGGTATGTTTCCGAGTTGTCTGAAATTTAGCAAAATTATACCGTTATTCAAAAAAGGATCTCCAGATGAATTGAACAACTATCGCCCTATTTCTATAGTGCCTGTTCAAGGCAAAATTTTTGAAAAGATACTCTTTAAACAATTAGCCAACTATTTTGAAAGAAATAATTTAATTTTTCCGAAACAATTTGGATTTAGACCGCAACTTAACACCGTTTCAGCTATAGAAAATTTTATAAATAGCGTTATAACCGCTTTTGAGAGTAGAAGGCTTGTGGGGGCTTCTTTTCTTGATTTAACAAAGGCGTGTTTGATTGCGTCTCACACGATGTCTTGTTGGGTAAACTGGAGCGATACGGTATGAGTGCGAATTCGATTCGTTTGCTGAGTTCCTATCTCACTGGTAGGAATGTTGTAACGATGTTTGAGTCAAAGTCTTCTCAGCCCTTGTTGAGCTCTTGTGGAGTCCCACAGGGCTCAGTGCTCGGACCTCTATTGTTTTTTATTTTCATTAATGATTTACCGCTACATCTGCCATGCTCTGACCTGACATTGTTTGCAGACGATTCAACTATTGTCGATGTTGAACTGTCGAGTGATGTTCTGGCCTCAAGTTTGATTAATTCACAGTCTAGGGCTGCTGACTCGTTTGCAGCTAACAAACTCTGTATGAATGCCAATAAAACAGCTACTTAAATATTTACATTACGTGAGACGGATGTTGCTGTTTCTGATGGTCTGGTAAAGTTTTTGGGTGCCACTTTGGACCAAAAGCGAACCTGGGCGGGTCATGTCGAGGCTACCATTGCCAAGTTGTCTAAGGTTGTGTTCATGTTGCGAAGCTTGAAGGGTGAAGTCTCTTTTAATGTTTTGAAATTAGCATATTATGGCCTTTTTCACAGTGTGGCTTCATATGCTTTGTCAATTTGGGGACACTCTTGTCATGCTAGTCGGGTATTCGCAATCCAAAGACGAGTGGTTCGAATAATGAGAGATTTAAAGTTTAGAGAGGATGTCAGACCTAAATTTAAAGAATGTAAAATAATTACACTCCCGTGTCTCTATATCTAATAATTACAATCTGTACATAAGGCATGATGAATTTCACAACCACAATACCAGAAACAAAAATGACATTCTTCCTGAATATATGAGGTTGGGTAGAAGCAGAAACTCTGTAAATTATTATGGTCCCACATGCTATAATCATTTGCCAGATAGTTTGAAAACACTGAGCCTTGCAATGTTCAAAAATAGATCAAAGAACTACTTAATTGACTAGGCTTTTTACTTTATGTAATATTTTAGTATTTAATACGACTTGTGTAAACCTTTTTTGGTAGTGACATGTAATGACAATAAATAAATAAATAAATAAAAAGCTTATTTTGTTAATTAATAACTATCATTCTATGGATGTTAGGAATATCTCTCTTTCAATTGACATTCCATTGAAGCAAATGTTTCCAAAACTTGTAGTGGAGGTCAATATTATGTCTATTCATACACGATAATATGATAAAGTCCGCGTATGTTATGTAAATGTTGCCTTATCTTGAAAAGAATACGGTACACACTGTTTCTGTCTGCATAAGATAATAATAATAATAATAAGCATTTTATTTTCAACAGGCAGAGCCCAATTACAGAAAACAATATACAATACACAAATATCAAAAATAATTCAAATTTACGACTAAAAACCAGCTTTAAGCTAGGTATACATAGAAAAGTATGTGTTGATGATTACATTTAGTTTTGTGAAATGTATGTCACATAAGTGGGATATTCGGTTGAAATTTTGGCACATAAAGTTAATAGGTGATTGGATTCCAATATTAGTTCTGCATGAGTTTGCATAGATTAGTAACGTGGATCTTGTTGCTTGACGTGGCACAAGAAAGTTTATTTTGGACAGTAAATAACTACTGTCGATGTCATTGTTTAACAGATTGATCAAAAATTTTATGGATAAGACTTCCCTTCTGCAACTCAATGAGTGTTCGTGGAATCTATTTAAAAGTATACCAATATCCGAGCCTCTAATGCTCTAAGTCGTAAAAAAATTAAGTCAATGTTTTATGAATATTCATGGTTGTTTCACTCTAGCTAATACTTGTTAATATGCGACAGTTTTGGTCAAAACTTCACAATTAACAATTTCAACGGTAAGCTGAAATTATTATAAAACAATTATCAACACATTTCATTATGTTTTTCATGAGTTTAAAGTTGGTTGTATACGAGAACTGAGTTAGTGGCTAATGCTAATGCTAATTGAAACATGTCGTGTAATTTTGAAATATAAATTTGTAGATTATAAAAGTTTGGAAATATTTAAAACTAAAGTTGTTTTATTTTACGCAGTTCTAATGCTAATTGTCATAGAAGTAAGTATAGCAATGAAAATTAAATGAAAAACAAAGTTACATACTCTAATATTATATTTTACATTTCTATATGTAGCTACCAATTTAAGCATATTACAATAAAATTAAATTTTGAAACCTTTGTTATTTCGAGGGAATAAACTTTATCTATTGAGATGAGTTTTTCCTAATTAATTTCATTATTTTTAAATTACGTTTTTTACTATTATTGATCAAGCAACTGAATCGGAAAGAAAAGTAAAGACATGATTTTTAGGTAACATTAAAAAAATAATACTTTATAAGACTAAAATAGAGAATTTGATTTAAGAACAAAAAGAAATTCTGTTTAAATATTTTCCTCAGGAAAAACAATGAATGAAGCTTTTCTTATAGGAAAATTCTATAATGATCTTAGAGTTCGCAAACGTCATTTTTGACAGGAAACTATGGCAAGACCTAGGTATAGGACATGTTATACAAAGTCTAGTTGAAATTTTACGTAGAATCCAAAACTAATAATAATGAGTGGTCTATTCAAAGTTCCCGGGAACTATAACAGCATCGAACATATAATTATATCTACGGTGATAAAAGGCCACTCAGGATGAATCACCCTACATATAAAGTTCTTCTTCAGGGAGTAAGTGATGCATTATTTGCGTTGCTATATGTAGCGACAGTTTGTTTATGTGACAACAGTCACATAAATTATTAAGAGCTCGCTCAGTAACGCCAAACAATCCACCATGGCTGCAAGAGGTTTAACAATTTTAAGATCAACAGCAAATAGAAGCTTGTCTGGAAGAGTAGATTCGACTAGGTCATTGATAAATAAAAGTAATAGCAGCAGAATGTTGTTAATGTCTCTGGTCATCTGAAGAAACCTTAATTTCATTCCATTGTATGAATTTTTTGCAATATCGCTTTTGTACTGAATCATTATTCCCTTCATTTGATATTCTCATGTGGGTCCGTAAATTTAGTAATAAGACTAGGTTAATTAGTACAAATATTTGGTTTTTGTAATCATGTAAAAACAGCCGGTCTTTCACAAAGTTAGAAATATGGTAGAGAAGTCTGGTATAGCTGAACATACGCGAGGGGGTGTTTTTATATTCGCGGAATAGTGGATAAAGTTAGAAAATAAAAAAATACTATTTATAATAATGAATATCATTATAATATTATAAATAGTATTTTTTTCATTTTGGAACCTTGATGTTTTTATTTATTTTATTAACTCTACAATACTTAAAATTCGGAACTTTAGTTATTGTAGCAATTGTTCTGTAAAGGAATTTTATAAAGCTGTTGGACAATAAAGCTTTTATTATTCTTATAACTATAATTCAACTAATTAATTTATTTTTAAAAATCGAAATGGTTAAAAAAATCACAAACATAGATACCGACATAAAGTCATTTTTAAATAATTTCCTAGGTAATTAAAGTATTTTCTAGAAGGGCTGACAAATTCTGTAAAATATGAAATATTCACGCTTCTACCACTGGGCTGCTTCTCCTAGTTTTAGATAAGTGGCAAAAAAGGTAAAAGAGATCATTAATTGCAAAGCGTATTTCGTTTTGACAATATGCACTTTATAAAATTAAAAGCTTTTGTTGTAGACAAAATAATCTGCAGCATTTTGTATCATTACACATGGACAAAAAAAAATACTGCTCAGCATGTAAGTAGGTACTTTTATGGTTTTATTAAAGCATGCAATAATAATTAGTTTATTATTATTGATGACTTTCATTAGTAGATATAAATATAAATTAATAACTTATGGTAATATTATCAGAACCAAATAGATCGATGTGTGAAAGAACCTACCCCATACGATTATTAATATTATGGTTGGTGCATAGACACATCAGCTTAGACTACCTACTGAATATCGATATCCTAGAGTACGATACATTTAAAATTGATGAAGAGGGGTCAGAGTTCTGATAGGTACCGGGTAAAAATCAAAAATATTATGTGTTCAAAATAGAGCAAGATTGAGGAAACAATGAAATGATCGACAAAACCGCTTATAAATGCTTTTCCCAATAAGCACAAAATAAATGCTGGGACATTCTGGAAATACAAAGAAATGAGGATTGTTTAACCAACGAGTAAAATCGATATAGTTTGTTTTAACAGGCAGATTTTAAATGCAACATGGTTTAATAATCTAGTTTAATTGACATGCCGTTGAGTATTTACTGAAAAATCAAAGTGACTTTGAATTTAATGAATAGGTATAATAATATCAATCTCACATTTATATTATGTTTTTCTACAACTGTCAAAAAAGAGTGACATTTTTTCATCACTTTTAATGTGACAAATGATATTTCGCAAACGCCGGTGTGCGAAGAAAATACTTCGCGAAATACTGCCTGCACTAACTTTAATACTAATATATGCTAACGGAACATTTCCAGTCACTTGTTCAAGTTTTACACCACTGCACTGTTTGAATTGACGGTAAATCCTTTCATACTGCCTCTTTGACTTATCTGGTATTAGTGTGCAAATCGCTGTACTAGCAGGTTCAGCAACATCAGTACACTGCTTAGCTCTATTTTTTTATAATTTACGTACTCAATTATTGAAAATTACAATAAAAACTAGCTTTTTGTAAAATTAAATAGTATATTGTGCAACGATCATGAAATGATGAATAATGGTCATTTCATGTGAGTTTCACATTATACTTTTTCTACGACTGTTTTAATGCTTTTGAATAAATTTAACATAATTTTTAGATAAATATTTGTTTTTCGAAACTTACCCCTGTTACCGTAATACGATAAATTAGAAGTATCAAATTGACTAGGTGGTGTTAAACTATATTCACTATCACTGTTTATGAGTTTTGAAATGAGCGAAATACTTAATAATAACTATTATTAATTATAAATACCAAAACTGTCAATTTGGCGTTTGTATTTTCGGCGTTGCTATGGCGCTTTTTCATGCCCGCCGCTACTTTTGTCATTACCAGGAAATTTTATTTATTTCCCACTAGTTGCTAGGCAACTAATGGGAATTATTATTACGCACGGGTAAATGAAAAACAGCATTACAATGTACTACATTTTCAAATCATGATTGAACATATAATAAAGGCATTTAAAGACAGTTGTTGAAAAAATAACTTATAATATCTAGGTATTTTCTACTTTCCATAGTAAGGAAATGTACAAGGTATATTTATAATTATTATAAAAATGTAAATGATATGACTATTACTATAAGAATAATAATTATTGATGAAACGAAATAATATCTGCAGCTGTAGAAAAAATGTTGTATATTTGCGAAGAAATTTTGCGTATTCAATTTCTGTCTCAATGCGCGAAATTATACTTCGCACACTTATTACATAAATAACTATTTTCTTATTTGCCATGTTGAATTGGTGTTATTTGTTGTGCGTCGTATTTGAAATTTTAGCTGGTACATTTTCCAAATTCTCATCCATCCGACGAAGATAACATTATAACAAGATTAAGGATCAGTATTTAGGTATTCAAGGCTATGAGAAAATCTGATATAAGCTTCAAATTGTGCTGTTTAAAAAATTATATCTTAAGAAGCGAATATAACAATATTTTTGACAAGTGGTTATAGTTCATTTACCATCCAATCAGATTAAGAGTAGGTGATAATTTTTTCCACTAGTGCTATTTTTACTTTATTGATTTTTTAAAATATCTTTTTCACCAACCTAACGGTTTCAACCTTTTGTAACTCTTCAAAGTTATTTATGGGTTTTCAAATAAATATTTACCGATCTCCTATTTATGAATGTGTAAAGATATTATAAAAATATGTTTTTACAAAATGGTGTTTGAATATTAGAAAATAACTTTTTATTCACATAAATATGTAAATTCTAGATGTTTTTGAGGTAGCAGTAATTTCCAAGTTGCAAACTCTGTGGCATATTTGCCTTATAATAATATTTCCCAGGAATATCCGATGGCTGCTTTTATAAATATTTTTATCGAAAACGTAAGAGGGATTGTTTATAGAATACAGACTGCGTTTTTACGATAAGCAGTTTACAATTTTCTATTTTTACAAAAACTTATTCTCTTCGTTTATTTATATTCTATGAACGATTTGTAAAATTTGCAGCTTTCCATATCATATAACATTTGATATTTTATAAACCGGGTGTAGAAGTAAGAAAGGTCGTCCGCTCTATTTCGAAATCTAATCATGTTACGGTTTTTAAGAAAAACATTTTTTTTTTAGTTCAAGCTGGCGCCTTACTTCCGAACACACGGTCCCTTATTTTGGGATCTTCTGTACATTTGTACATAACTTCTAGACTCAACTTCTTGAAGATCCGCCTTATGATCGGTATCAACCTTACCAGTTCTAGTCAAACCGCTACCTTGGACGATAGGGGTGTGCGTAGTGTCGGATAGTCGTCGCGGAGATTCACCCTAATTCCCTCCAATTGTAATATGCCTTCTTCAAAACTTATCGTTGGAATAAACGCTTCCAAAACAAAAAAACCAATTCCATAATTCTATCCGTGGGAAACTTCAAATTATCTTCGCATATTGCTGATTAACTTTTGGTAAACATTGAGCGTAAGCAAGGAGTTATAAAAAGGAGTTTAAAAAAAAAAATCCTAAATTTATCATCATCAAAGCTGATGTCTAAAATAAAATGTTTTATTTGAAAATATTTTCTTGGTGACAAGCTATAGCTTGCATGGAGTCACAATGTTCTGACTCTTTAGTACGTGCTGGCTCTCTACCAGGTTATCTTGTCGAAATTATATGAAATATATTTTCAAATATTTATTTTTTAAACTACCCTGTTTCCACAACATCATCTTCTATCAATGATGTGATGTAATCATCAATATATTAATCTTATAAAGATTTTTGCTATACATCACTTTATCTACAAAAAATATGATTGATGGAGTTTTTTTCCCTTATATTGATGTTCAGTCCCTTTTAAGGTAACAATTTATCTGATTAAAAAGCGGCAAATAATAATATACCCGTGGCTATAACAGATGTCATTTTTTATGGATTTTCCACAGATAATTTACAGATAATATTAGCCATGTTGTAACAGGTTGCTGTACATTCATTTTATAGGTAGAATTTATATGGTGACTATATGATTAATTAATTATATTTACATGCGTTATATCACCCTATACTGCTGAGTCCATAATAATAGTAAACTCATTCCAAGAAGCTGTACACATGGAAGGGGCTGCTTGAGTACCCAATGTTACATTTTATATTTAGTCTGTATGAAGCTCTCTAGTAATTAAGTTGTAATAATAATAATTGTATTTCTAATGTTCTTTTGTAATTGTTCAAATAATTAAAAGTTTATATTTTTAAAAAGGTGTTTAACTTATTAAGAAAGTTAACTGGCGCAGTCGGTAGGATAATTCGGGATCAAAACGTATCGAACGGATTGATTTTTGCTCTGCAATTAACCGAATTTTCGAACAGTTGTTTCGTTTGGACAAAGTGTTGTGAAAGTGGACTTTCATATCTTTGAAGTCGCGTCTATCGTAGACACACTACAAAACTTGTACTAACGGGCATCGAAATTTGGAACCGCATCGTCCAAATTTGCGTGGCAACGATTTTCTGCGTAAGACAAAAATCGCTGAAACAGAAACGTTACACATAGGATACAGGAATGTTTATAGCCGTCGCTATACTAGTAATGTAAGTGCAATTTAGCGTTAATGTTTAGTGATAGTGAAAATTCAGATTCGCCTTCAACAGACTCACCACCTATCCTTAATCAACACACTCCTTTAAACCTTAGTAGACCATTAGTAAGACCTCCTATTTTAAATCTAGAAATAAGAACTCCTAACTTAAGTTTAGGTAATAATCAAACAATGGCTTTTAAACCTGAATATCTTAATTGCATCCCAGATTTTGACGGAAATCCTAACGATTTAAATAGATTTATTTCTGTAAGTGAATCAATTATCGCACAATTTTATGACATAACTAATGTTAATAATTTTCAAAATGTTTATCTGTTAAATTCAATCATAAATAAATTAAAAGGGTCAGCAAGAGTTGTAGCTAACATTCAAAACGTTAAGAGTTGGAACGATCTAAAAACATTATTAACGAATCATTTCTCAGATCAAAGAGACGAATCATGTTTAAACAGATATTTAGTTATGCTTAAACAACAAAATAACGAATCTCCTCAAAATTTTTATGATAGATGTTTACACATTTTGAATTTACTTTGTAGTTATATAAATATTCATGAAACTACACAACACGCCAAATTATTAAAATTAAAATTATATCAAGATTTAACCTTAAGAACCTTTCTATGTGGTTTAAAAGAACCACTAGGGACCACTATTCGCTGTATGAAACCTATTAATTTAGCTCAAGCTTTACAATTTGTGAATCAGGAAGATAACATTCATTATTTTCAAAATTTTAATAAACCAATATTTAAAACACAAGGACCATCTATAAAACAAACTTTTCAACCAACCCCAATTGATGCACATTTTAATAATTTTAGACCACAAAATCAACTTTCTCTAAGACCTAATTTTCAATTTACTCAACCAAGACCGAATGTTCAACCTATACAACCAAGACCTTATTTCCAAAATAATCAATCGCATAGATTTAATTATAACCAACAACCCTTCGGACAAAATAATACAAATACCAATGTATTTAAGCAAAACGCTAACGAACAATTTCCTAAACCCACACCGATGAGTATATCAACAACTTGTACAAACCAAAAACCTTCTACTTCATTTCAAACAAAAGACTTCTTTAAATCCAACCAACCCCCACCAAAACATTATACTGTAGAAGAACTGTACAATATCGAGACTAACACAGATTTTTATAACGACCATCAATTACAAGAACAGGAAGCACATCGATATCAAAACGAAGATTTTATTTCAAATACTGACAATAATTATTTTGAGACCTATTACGATTATTCACATAACAGCGATCATGAAACTGTCGAAAACACTGAACGAGATTCAATAACTAACCCTGAAGAATATACACAGGATTTTCAGGAAAACTCATCTGAAACTAAACCAGATATAGCAATAGACAAAATTTGTTTTAACATGACCAAAGATTAATCTACACAATAGATAGTCAGCGTATATGGGAAAGAAAACAAAAATTGAAACTGTCTCGACACGAGCTACATCTATTAGAAAAACATGTAACCATGGAAATTATGGAAATTGTAGATGGTGTTATATGTATTGTGTTGAAATAAAATAATCATATGGGCAATGTTAGACAAGGACGAGTATACTTTCCCCTACGAGGTGGGAGTTTGTTTTTATATTATAGGTATCATATATGTACTACTGTGCAGCAGTGTTTTTTGTCGGTTAATATAAAATTATATGGTATACGTACACCTATCTACGCAAAGATTAATGTGTATGGACGAAAATAAAAGAAATTACTATAATAGTATAAATATACAGGGCTGGTTCATTAAATGTTTTAGACAATAATTTTAAATGACTAAAATAATATTATTTTAGTCATTTAATTTTAAATTTCGGATATAAGGATGCATCAAAAAGTTATATTTAAATTAACGAAATTTGGCGTTATAGATAGGACTTCCGCTTATTATCTGATTCAGTTTTAAGGATCAAACTCAAACAGCAGATTCAACTTGTTAACATTATGAAAAAATAAATCTCAGACTCATACAGGCGTGAAATGCTACCCTAACTTTTTTATGCACATTTTTTGCGTGTGTTTCAATTCGGAGATGTAAAATCTAACAAATTATATACGTAATAAATGTATCCTTCTGTGATATTGATAGAAAGTCATCGTTATCGCGTATTATCGATTTTAAGAAATGTTAATATTAAAAAGGCTGTGCTTTTTACAAGTTGCTGAAGTAAATAAGGTTTGAAATTTCCAGCATGACAATAATTATTTAAAAAAATACGGTTTCGAAATGCAGGATGTAAAAAATTAGAATTTTTAATCTGTTTTTAATGAAAATTTAAATCTATTGAGAAACATGGTTCAGGGTTTTTGTGAAATGTATTTTACTCCAAAGATTCTACTCATCGATTATAACCGAATTAATTTACTCAAAAATATCTATACTAGTAAAATAACACAATTATCACAATTAGGTTCAAATTCTGCAACGCCGAATTGAAAAAAAACTTACAGTCTCCCTAATATTGGTTTTTGTGCAATGATCATAAAACTTTAAAAAAATAACGATTTATGTAGATTGTATTGTTAACACGTTTCGTAAAAAGCTTTAAAAACCCACCAACAGGGTGTTAAAAGTATCACGACAATAACTTTTTTCATGTT
Source organism: Apoderus coryli (assembly GCA_911728435.2). Lineage (NCBI taxonomy): Eukaryota > Metazoa > Arthropoda > Insecta > Coleoptera > Attelabidae > Apoderus > Apoderus coryli. The sequence continues at coordinate 6,896,587 of OU452206.1, read as the reverse complement.
TTAACAAGTACAATCGTCTGCTTCAGATTGATCCTTAAAAACTGAATAACAGTTTCTCTATATAAAAAAATAAAACTCGTAAATATCATCCCCAAACATTTAATTTGAATACAATTACATAACACCATATTTGAAAGTAAATAAAAAAAAACAGCATTACCTAGTTTAACAGATTTGCAAATTGCAAATCAAAGTATCTATGTATACAGGGTGTTGCATAAGTACTTGTACAAACTTTAAAGGGTGATTCTTTGACTAATTTTAAGATACAAATTTCATATGTACATTCAAAGTTCAAAAATAATATTATATTTAGGATTATATGCTTGTTCAATAGCATCGCAATTTGGTGCAATTCGGGATACAGGTGTATTGATGACACCAGAGCTGTCAAAAGAACTAATAAAAAATACGAAAAATAACAAAATACAAATATCATTCAAAAGACAACAATGCACATAATAGTCGGTACCAAGCCAAATAGGTAGTAGGTAAATATAGATTTATTTTGTTTCGAGCTTGGGCTTGGCACCGACTTTTGTAATCAAAACTACCCACCAAACGGATACATTTAATTTTACGCAGACATCTGTGTGAGCAGGCAATATGCCCGGTGAGAGAAAGTTGATAGACGATGGCCGGACGAGAAGTAACAACTGATTATATCCTATTGCCAACACAAGATATTCCCTGACGGGAAGCTTTATTAATGAATGGCTTGTTACATACATACATGACTTTTTAAGTTATGTTGGAAATTTGTTTCACACTACCACACTTTCATCAGGCGGGCAGTTTCGTTGATCCACAACCCAGTGTGACCGAAATTTCCAACATTTACAAAGAGCTTACACTACCTGTAATTATGATATGTCATTCATCTCTCATGCTAGTATAAGCTCTTCGTAAATGTTGAATATTTGGGTCACACTGCCTGCCGATCACCACTGAGTTTTGTAGCTGGTAACCGTATGGTATCCCGAAAAAATGAGTATGCCGAAAAATCGCTTTAGGCTTGTTTTATCAATATCAAATGAATGCCTATTATTGTCGTGAGCATATTTTCTTCTACGAGTATAATATATTATTTTTTCCCAAACTTCGTCACTGAAGTACAAGGAAAAAACTTCAAAAGGGCTTTTTCCACAAACTCTGTTTTCAATTTGTTCCAAGATATTATTTTCTTCATTATGTGGTCCTGTTGTATATATTGGGGTCTCTTTTCTCCACTTCGGTAGAGTTTTCTTCGACTTCATTTTTATATTTTTTGCACATAGTTTTGCTTTTTTTGAATTTGACGGTAAAGATTCATCATCTAAGGCTTCAGAAGTATCAGGCAAATTTGCGTGTATTTCGTAGGTCCCCGCAACATCTGATAAATCTTCAACGTTTTCACATATATTTTCGTCAAGCTCCTCTTCGTCTGTAAGTGCATCTACGGGTGGCGGAATATATACTGCATCCACGGTATCAGTCTGCAGTAAATCCTCATCCTCCTCCAATATAGCTAAAAGCTCAGCAGATAACTAAGGCATTCTGTTTTTCCAAGACATCATTATAACCAAACAAATTATTTAAAAAAAAATTAACAAACAGAACCATAATTATCACTTACTTCAAGTCAATATTTTCCAGAGCTTCACTTTATATTTTATATATAATATAATTTTAAATCACAATAATTATAACTTAGTATCTTTGTTGACACTCACTAAGAAGAATCACACACAAATTATATAAGAAACAAAATAAATGCTACCTAATTGTGGGTCAGCGAAGGGCGCGACATTATGGCGCCTTCTTACCGGAATTCCCAACGTTGTGTATACGCAACATTAGGAAAAATGATCCGATATGCAAAAACTATACATGTTTTGTAAAATATCATATAACGCCCTTTTTACTAAAGATCATGGGAATCTAAATCCATAATTTGAAATATCTCATCCGTTTCTGTGTCAGACAAATAGATTGACGAATATATGAAATGATAAATCTCAAAATGTTGCGAGTTCATAAATTCGCACAAAATAAATATCTTAACTCTGTCGACATATTTCTTAAAACGTAAAGTCTTTGTTGTATTTTGAAAAAATTGTAGCAACAAAAAAGTATTTTTTTTACTGGCACATTGGAAAAAAAAATTTAAAAAATGTTTCGTTTACGCAACGTTGGGGATTAATGGGTTAAGTACTAAGTGTCAGTTATCAGTTATAATTTTTTATTTTCCAAGAAAGCGAAACGAGATATTTAAAACGGCATTGCGCCGCCCTCATGTATACCTCCGGGGGCGGCATCGAAAATCGCTACACGTCACAAACTTGTAAATGCTTAGAACTACCCCTATGTCAATTTTCTATTTTCTATCTTTTTTGTTTGATACCCAAAGCCCTATTCCTACCGAACTTATTATTTACCCGAAGAAACATTAAAAAGAAGTAAAATTTAAGTACCTAAACCTATAAAGTGGAACTTATACCTGAATTTATAACCCATTTTCTGCATCGATCTTCTTCTTTAGGAAATCGAAAGAAATGTACCTCTCGATTGTTTCTGTAACTGTTGTTACAATTTCGAAAAGCACATTGGTTACGACTTAATTTCGAATTGTTTCTTTCCATTTTCACAAAACACAAAAATTATTTAGTCACTAACTAGGAAGTTTCTCAAATAAAAAAAAAACACAACACAAAATAATATAATTAGTCTAAAATTAGAAAAACACAAAATAAGTTAAAAAATATTCACAAAAAAAATAACTACGCAGCCAAAGATTAAATTTAATTTAATATATTAGGTAATTCTCTTCAAAACAAAATCAGTAGGTATGAAAACAACCATAATATGTATACCTAATATAATATAGGTAGCACTGATAATTTTTTTATTATAGGTATTATAAGATCTACAACAATCTTGTTACATCTTTGCCACATTGTCTACGTGAAATATTTAAAATATATGTAATAAATTGAAAAAGTATCTAGTCAATTCTTAAGTGGAGTTATAATTTTGACAAAGAATAATGTACATTAATACCTACTTGATTTCGGTATTGGTATAAAAGTCTAATATCCACGAAATAAATTTAATATACCTAATAATCATTAATCCATGCCATACAACATGTTTCAAGACTAGACCAGTCCCATAAACAGTGGCGAGCAATAATTAAATCAAAAGCTTTTAGCTTTTAGATATTTAGATTTTTTTATATACATCAACAAATTATTACAATGGAGCCAGAAGTATGTTTCTATCTAAAAGCTTTTCATTTAATGATTGTTCGCCACTGATCATGGGACTGGTCTAGTCTTGAAACATGTATGACATGGATTAAATATTATTATATTAAATTTAATTCATAGAGATAAGGCTTTTATTTCAATACTGTACTTGTAATAAATCACCCTGTGTGTTTCTTTTACCGACGAATCGGCAACAGCACGACACACACCACATTCGCTTGTTTTTTTTTCTACCCTCCCTACGTATCCCCTCCAGATTAATACAGAATTTCATCAATCTCTCTCTCTGACAATACAGCATTGTCGGTGCATAACTGTTGCAAATGATGTAAATAATTGTTATACGTTGCGTTTTGTTTCTGATATTAATAAACTACAAAACGGTTTCTGGCTGTGACAATACTGCTCTATGCTTTACACGCTAGTCTACGCCACGTAGTGGCTGGCATACTTAGAGATGTTCTCATTTTAATGCATTGGGCTGACTATCTATTGTGTAGATTAATCTTTGACATGACAAATCTAAGTGAACTCCCATACATTATTTTTCCCGAACAAAATATAAAAATTTTAATAGATTCCGGATCAACCAAATCTTTTATTAATCCTAACATTGCTGAAAAATATTTCCAGAATTCAATTAAATATGATCCATTCTTAGTGTCAACCGTTGTCCAAGAATCAGCACACAAGTACAGTGCATCCATGCCAGTACCAAATATTTTTAAAATACCGCACAAATTAGATTTACAATTTTATTTATTTAAATGTCACAGTTATTTTGATGGCTTATTGGGCTTAGACAATTTGAAGTTGTTACAAGTTCAGCTAGATTTTAAAAACGATTTTATTATAACACCTTTTACGAAAATTAAACTAAATTATCATTCTACTAAAAATCAAATTAATTTAATCACAATATCACCTATATGTGAACAAGTTATTCAAGTTAAAACACCAATTAAAAATGGTGACATAATTATACCATATCAACCGTTTCAAAATTGTGAAATCCCAGAAACATTAACTACAGCTAAAAACGGATTAGCTCTCACTACTATAGTTAACAATACGGCAAAACCAATAATATTTGACTTTTCTGATCCAATACACGTTGAGAAACCTGACATAACTAACCAAACATTGAATTACATAACCTTGAAACAGACTTACAGCACGAATTAGACTTTTCCGAAATACATACAAAGGACTTTTGGAACCAAATTGACGAAAGTATAAGAGAATCATCAGATAATGGATTCCAATCAGAAAGTTTTGATAAACCAGGAAATTCCAGCCTGAATAAACCCCCAAATTCAACCATATATAGAGATGATAAAATGTCGCTACAAGTAAATGTAGACGAAGACATAAACCCTGACCTACCCCAATTCCTAGACGAAAATATACAACCAAATAAAAACGAAAATTTACATAAAAGTGACGATAGACATACTGTACATTCTAATAACAATCAAAATCCTATATTTGAAATTTAGTAGACTATTCCATAAACCATGGTCAAAACCAAATATTCATAGATACTGTTTTACATTCTCTATCTCCACCTAAAAGACTACTCTTATATGAAACTAAGCAACGAATTAAAGTTCAACTCTCTGAAAATAATTTCGAACAAGGCACTATTAATTTTGTGAAATATCAAGTATATTTTGAAAAACGTGATACTTCTAAAAAATTCTCTGTTATCTTGCAACGTGTGTTTTCCTCTAATGCATTGAAATTAAGAAACTGTAATGCGAAGCTCATTGATGTAACAAATAAACATAATATACAAGATATTATTCATATGAGTAATTTAAAACGTCCCTTGAGGAACGTTTATTCATTTGATGTTAACTAAAAAATATTTAAATACACAGTTTAATATAGGCACTTACTTAAGTTACATAAACTAGTTGTTTACACATTTTTCTTACTTACTTTACAGACTTCCAGGAGTTCACGCACTCTCAGAAACCATTACGCAGCGAAACCTTAACAACAACCTTGGTATAATTCCAATGAAGATAGGCAGTGGGAAAATTACAAAATTCTCACATTCTATTATATTTAATTATGATCTTAATTCTATTTTGAACGAAGTTGAAAATTTAAACATAAAATCAAAATTTCTTACTAGTAAGGATTAATAAAAACACCCAATACCAGAATGATAGTTCAAATTATTTAAAAATTTTAAATTTTATCAAAGAGAGGGTACAAGACAAATTAAATGAAATAGTGCCCCAAAGAATCAGAAACAAAAGAGGTCTAATAAACGGTTTAGGCTCTGTATTTAAATCAATCTCTGGCAACTTAGATGCGTATGATGGTGAAAGATATGATTCATTAATAAAAGAACTTCAGAAGAATCAAAACGAACTCTCTTTAGCTGTTAAAACACAAAATACACTCTCTACTGAAACTATGAACAAATTTAACAACGCAATTCAACGGATAAACCATAATGAAAAATTGTTAGAATCAAGAATAAATCAAATTTCTCTAATAGTAAAAGGAAGTGTTTATAGGGAGAATAGCTTTTATATAAAAGATGTTATAACTCAAATAATAAATATGTTTGAGATAATTGAATCAATTTTACAGGATATTGAAAACTCTATAGCTTTTGCAAAACTTGGATCAATGCATCCTAGCATTATTAAAACAAAAGAATTATTTAATGTACTTAAACAAATAGAATCAAAACTTAGCTCCGATACAGTACCAATAAATCTCACACTTGAAAACATCCCAATAATAGAAAAGATAATTAAAATAAATTGTTTTATATTCAATAATAAAATTACCTATATTCTTCATCTTCCTATAACCTATTCTGAAACCTTTAATCTATACCACGTTTATTCTATTCCTACACCTTTTGAAGGTCAGTTTAAGGCGATTGTTTTAACAAATAAATTTCTCGCGAAAACTAAATTGCACTACGCATTTTCTGGTACACCCTGTATGGAAATGGTTCCACAAACGTTGTATTTATGTGAAATGGAAATACAAGACCACGCAGAAATCAAAGACAATCCTTGTGAAGTTCAATTACTAGAATATAAAACTGCTTCTTCATGTAAACAAACTCAAGTCACCATACCGAAGCCTACATTTAAAAGGCTTAGTGTATCAAATCAAAATCAGTGGTTAGCCTTCCTACCAGTAACAGAATTGGCTACCCTAAAATGTCCACGTCAAGAAGAAACAATCGAAATCAAAGGAACGCACCTATTCAGCATACCTCCAAAGTGCACGTTGCAAATTGCAACAGAGATATTAAAGAACGATGATGAAACGTTAATTAACATACCTCCAACATTATTTCCACAACTAGACTACTCAACTCCAAACACAGAAATTAAACTTCCATTAGAAAAATTAAATCTAGATGAAATTCCGTACGATCCAAAACTTCACTTTCTGCCAGTGACGAGAAACTTGAATATTTGGACAATCACTGCGTTTTTTATAATTGTGCTAATGTTCAGTTCGTTTATCAAAAATATAAACCGTGGTGTTGTAAAAGACATTCAACAAATCAAGAAGAATCTGGAATCAACCTAGCTAATGTTCGACTCCCTCAGTAACCCTTATGAGTCGAAACTACGAGGGGAGGCGTTATATCACCCTATACTGCTGAGTCCATAATAATAGTAAACTCATTCCAAGAAGCTGTACACATGGAAGGGGCTGCTTGAGTACCCAATGTTACATTTTATATTTAGTCTGTATGAAGCTCTCTAGTAATTAAGTTGTAATAATAATAATTGTATTTCTAATGTTCTTTCGTAATTGTTCAAATAATTAAAAGTTTGTATTTTTAAAAAGGTGTTTAACTTATTAAGAGGGGAATCTGAAATGGTTACTTACAAAAATGTCCGATGGTGGCGCTAGTGAATCTCATTGAATATCAAATTATTCATTTCTTAACTTAGAGTAATTTTCTAGAATATTTTAATACATTCTTCTCCTCAATAGGTGTCGCCAAAAATTAATACATAGTGGCACAAAATATCATATTTCTATTTTGCGTAAATTATTTTCACATTCTTTTTTGTGCTAGCATTCTTATACGTTCGATGCTTATCTTCGCTTAGACCAGTTATAGTTATATACTATTATACATAAAAAGGATGAATGTAAAAAAACTGGTTTTATTTACGATAAATAGTCAAGATTTTTAAATATTTTCAACATATTATTTTTTTGCCAAGCCTCTAAATTTTCACAAATTGATGATTTGTGTGAAAACCGTAAAACATAGGTATATGACACCTTAAACTGAATCCCAGTTATTTTTGAGGGACTATTAAATACTCCAATACAGGGTGTTCTATTTAAAAAACCAGAACTATGATAATACATGCTTATCTCTTCTTTGGACCGACCTGTATGCTTGCAGTGTTTTTCAAAATGTATTAGGTTAGCCCTGTTGTTTTAGTTTGTCAGTTTCAAAACCATGAGATGTTTTTTTCATGCATCAAAGAGTGTCTTTCCTAACTATGATAATACATACTTATCTATTCTTTGGACCGCCCTGTATGCTTGCAGTGTTTTTCAAAATGTATTAGGTTAGCCCTGTTGTTTTAGTTTGTCAGTTTCAAAACCATGAGGCGTTTATTTCATGCATCAAAGAGTGTCTTTCCTAATAGTATACAATGTGTCCAGAAACTAATGGACCAAGCGAAAGCCACAAATTGTAGAGCAGATTTCATGGCAAACTTCTAATGCGAAATTGCTTCCGAAAGCAGTTATAGTTTTTAAAAGAAAGCGAAAGCGCCTTTAGCCATTGGAGTGAAAGGTGACAAAGATATTTCCCTAAATAGAAGGATTCGTTAGCCATACACTGCTGAATTAAATATGCGAACATAGGCGTCCAAACGGGTATCAACGGACATTTCTAATAAAAACTTCTTTGTCACTAACTTTTCGAGAATTCTGAGATCATTCTTAGGAAATATGAGGTATTCTTATCTCAAGATGATAGAATGCTGCATTTTCGAGAAAAATTAAGTTTTAGTTTAATATGCGGTTTAACATAGTACCTATCTATTTGATTTACGATTGGTACATTACTTATTTTAACAGTAAAAATTTAAAAAATTAAGTAGGGTATTAGGTATTGTGAGTATTTACAGGGTGTCACAAATATAAGAAATGAATCATAGTTGTGTTTTTTTAAATGGAATGTCCTGTATATGAATATAATTTTAGATTCCCCGTTCAAAATAAACCTAACTTTCATTAAAGTACATCTCACCTAAACCTGACAGTTTTTTAAATATTTAAATTTTTATAAAAATATAGACATAATATGAATGAAAAAATTCACACCTAATTGTTTGTTCTTTTTAAGCCAGTCTGGGCTGATAAATATACCCACTCATCACTTGTTACGCTAAATATAAAAAGCCCCCAATACTAAATACAGGGTGTCCAATAATATAACTTATATGAACGTAAAGTTAAATTCTAAATAACTTGTTTATTTCAAATGGAACACCCAGTATAAGAGGTCAAAATTAGATGCATAAAGTAATTATCTGTCAAATATTATAATACTTTCCTATGAATAACTTTTGACGTTTTTGTGGAAAATGCACATATTCATGATATTAGGCGATTTTGAAATTGAATCTCTTAGTTTCATGTAGACCACCCTGTATTTAATGATGCAAAAATTAAAGTTTTCTTATAGATATGTATACTTATCTTTAATTTTGCATGGAAGAGGCACACATATTGGCAATAAGAGGAAGAATTTTCAAAATTATAATATTTATCAAGTCAGCCATGAGAATTTGAGAAGAAGAGAATACATTTTTGTAATTTAATATTTACTGTCAAATAGTCGGTTGAAAATTCTTACCTAAGAGTTGAGAATTTTTCATAAAACAGTTTTTTATCTGTGACATTTGATTTAATTCACTTCAATTCAAAAATGCGAACCTATTCCAAAGGAGAAAGCATACACATGATTTTTATTCTGGGAGAATGGTCCAAAAACGCTTTACTGGAATCGCGAGTTTACGCTCAAAGGTTCCTGGCGCAAAATCACCCCAAAAAAGCGGTCTTCGAGAGGCTGTTAAGGCAGTTTAACGAAAGATACCACCCAAATACAGTGCAACTGCATCAAGAACTTTTCAATATTGATTTTAAATCGTGTTGAATTTTGTAAATGGGCCAGGAACAAAATCATCGCAAATGAAAACTTTTTTAATTTTGAAGGAGCAAATAAATGAAGCGTTTAGAAGCGTTACACCAGATTAAAGTTGTTGAAGGATTAAGAAAAGGATTGAAATGTGCCTAGAGTCCAATCATTTTGAACATTTATTATAAAATTTATCAGTTTTTATGTAGGTATATCTTGTTATTTAATTTAAGTTAAAAATGTATTTATTTATTATGTTATTGTTTAAATTATGGTTTGTCAAATTCTCATGGCTGACTTGACGAATATAATTTTGAAAAAGTCTTCCTATACCAATATGTGCTTTTTCCATACATTAAAAAAATATACATATCTATAAGAAAACCTCATAGTGATTAATAGATAATTAATTTCATCACCATCAAATACAGGGTGGTCTACATGAAATTAACAGGTTCAATTAAAAATTCGCATAATATTATGAATATGTGCATTTTCCACGAAAACGTCAAGAGTTATCCATAGGAAAGTATTATAATATTTGACAGAGAATTACTTTGTGCATCTAATTTTTACCTCATATACAGGGTGTTCCATTTGAAATAAACAAGTTATTTAGAATTAAACTTTACGTTCATATAAGTTATATTATTGGACACCCTGTATTTAGTATTGGGGATTTTTTATATTTGGCGTAACAAGTGATGAGATATTCATCAGCCTAGACTGGCTTAAAAAGAACAAACAAATAGGTGTGAATTTTTTCATTCAAATTATGTCTATATTTTTATTAAAACATAAATATTTAAAAAACTGTCAGGTTTAGGTGAGATGGGCTTTAATGAAATTTAGGTTTATTTTGAACGGGAAATTGATTCATATACAGGGCATTCCATTTAAAAAAACACAACTATGGTTAATTTCTCATATTTGGGACACCCTGTATAGACTCACAATATTTTTAAAATGTAGCCATAAATCATTTTTATCGAACCCATCAATAAAACTTCAAGGAAATTAAATAGTTTAACCACAGTATTCCGTGTCGTATGGCGTGAATAACCCTGTATATACGTTCCAACTACCTAACTGGTGAAATTTTAAACACTATTTAAACCCCTACCAAGGGTATCTTATAATTTTATAATAACTACCAGTCGGGAGTTCTTGTATTCTCTCTATAGATCATAAAAAATCGGTTGTGTCACCCTAAAACTTTCCCGACTAGTTATAATATAATCAAAAATATATGACCTGCGTAACGAAACAGAATTTTAATAATTATTATAATTGTATTATTTCCAATAAACTAACGTAACAAACTACTACTACTTTATCCCTTCTTGTATTTATCCTCTAACAGTAGGTATACCTACATAATATTACCATAGATGTTTATGTATTCTCTGATATTACTGTACCTGGCTAACGTTAATAATCCCTACTCCTAGTACATACGCATATACATAATATACTATACCACATACAACTAAATATTAATAATATAAGTACGACAAAACCATTAGATTTTTGTGTCACTGTGTATAAACAGCGCCATCTCTTCAATGTTGTCCCAACTACTAATTACTTGTTTGTTGGCTACAGTTATAAAAAAAATATAAGAAAATGGCGGATATTTGAAGAGAAATATGAGGGTTTTTTTTATATATGGATATTGTCTAATACAGAAAGTTTTCACGAACAATTTTAATTACAAGTGATTGTTAAATATATAAATTAGGTAATAAAGTAATATTATCATTATTAAATATTAGAATCATAGCACAAAATGAGGAAAAAGTTGCTGACTTTGAACTCAATTTATTAAGTAATTATTTATTGTTGTAGCCTCAAAATACCTTATTACCTAATCCAAACCTTAATCTTTAAGACCCTATTAAAATTTTTGCTACCAGATACGTATTAGTGGAGATTTCCATCCACAAAAATATATCTGTAAATTTGAAAAAATTACCCATGTTTGAACTCAATTTATGAGTTAACTATTTAATCTTTCCGCTTGAAAATACTTCATTACCTAATCCCATCTTTGGTCTTTAAAACCCTATGAAAATTTTTGCTAGCAGATACGTCTTAGTGGCGTCTACCATGCGCAAAATTATGCCTGCAAAGCGAAATATGATGATTTTCTAACTCTGTTTTTGAACTAACTATCCAATATTTCAACTTCAAAATACTTCAATACCTAATCCCATCTTTACTCTTTAACTCCCTATCAAAATTTTTGCTATCAGATACGTATTAGTGGAGTCTACCATGCGCAAAAATAGGTCTGCAAACGATTTTATTCAAACGCCCCTCTTAAGAAAGTTAACTCATGTTCAGCAGTTCGTAGTACAGAAAAATTATGTCTTCAAAACTTTCAATTTGCAGTACTGATTAAAACCACCAGTGATTTCGAACTAAATCTACTTCTCACTTTAATTTATTTAAAATAAAATAAATAGAGCTCAATTTTGTGCTACGTGCATAGTCGTACGTTGGTATTTATTAGGTGATTTCGTAATACAAGTAGTATACAGTCATTGTTTTCATATGGAATAGTAGGTTCGGGTGGAGCATATATAGATGTAATCTAGAATCTTTAATTATTCTTCAGAAAAGGATATTAAAGATTAATTATTCTTCATTTCGATGTAAAAAAAACAATTGGGCAGAGTTCTTTTATTTATTGTAGTCATAAAATTTTTAATTGAGTGACAAAGGAATTAAAACGAAATGTATCATAAAAATCTTAAATTGAAACTTGAAGTTCTAAAATAATGCTGCTGGTTTTGTGTCTGTTTCTGGTTTACAGATTCTGTAGTTACATCGTTTATATTGTTTTTGAGCTATTTTTGTTTGGGGTTGTATTTTGTTTGTGTACATTTTGAATTTTGGGATTGATTCATTGTTTATTATATTCATTTCTTACCTCTGCAAAAATTTACAAATTTAGCTTTAAGAAGAAGAAGAGAAATAATAATAATTTCAGAGCACGTGGTGGACCACTGAAGCTATGGGGACTGTTTGGAAGATGCGGACAAACTTACTTAAGTTTTTGCACAATCCAGATTCTGCAATTTTGTCGAGAACTATTGAACTAATTATCAAAAGTAACCTATCGCTGTAAAGCAGATAAAAAATGCTTTAAAATGATGTGAATGGTTCGTAATTCTTTGCTAAACCATCAGTTAGTTTCTTCCTCATCTGTCCGTTTTCGATCATAGATGAATTTTTGTGAATAATTTAGTATATTTAATTAGGAATTGTTTATCTTTCTCTGTTTTGTTTTTCTTCCTCCTCTGTAAGAAATTCATAGACAATTGTTGTTTTCTTTTTGTTAACGATTAGTTTTAGTATATTTCCATTTTATTGTATTTACCTAATAATGGTTGTTCATAGTATTAGTAATTAAGGTTAATGCTTGAGTAGGAAGCAGTTTCAATTCTTGAAATAATATGCTAGACTTCGCCTTTTAAGAATGTAACGCAAATGTACTGTTGCTTCTTAATAAAGACTATTAGTATTATGTATCACTCGATCCCTACTACTATTTGAAAATTTGGCGGTTGTGTCCACTCCTATCACAGAGCTAAAGCGATTTCAACCAAAAACTAATGGGTTCATCCTAGGACTCTCCCAAACTCATACACTGAATAGCTGAATTGGTTAAAGCGTTTGGGCGCTATCGTGGAAGAACCATACAGACACATACATATCTTGAATTTACTATGGGTACATGTGCAAAATTGTACTTTGTGGAGTCATTGAAGTTGCTGCAGCAGTGTTATCCGGCGGAGAGCAGCGATACTGGGAATATGATTCGTTTAGCTATGCACTCACTATTAACGAAGAACACACATATATAGGACTGTGCCCACAACGTATGCACGCTCTTACTGTGTGTGTAAGTCCCCATAAAATAATTGCAAATGTGTGTAGGTCCCCATAAGTAGGTAATTAATAATTTGTATTGTGTAAGCTTTCACAAGAAAAAAAAAAGAAAGGGGAACTTTAAAGGAATTTACTCAAACTGAACGTTTATAAAAATACATTTTCAAGTTCTCTATATTATTGTTTCATTTTCTTTGTACGAATAATGTGATTTTTAAACATAATATGTATTTTATATCTTTCTTTGCATTCATCGCATCTTATTTTCCCTGTGGGGGAAAGTAAAATATATTACAAATATTTTGTTATTGTTTCCTACCTAAGACAACAAAATAACTATTTATTTTGTTCCATATTTTCTTACAATTTTGTAATATTTTTGTTTCATTTAGTAACAAAAAATCTGTACTCTACACTGTACATAAATGACCAAGCAGTTATCAATTTTTTTAACTCCCATATCAGTCATATTCCAACTTTACATACTAAATGAAAACACAACTTAAAATTACGATACAGCAAGAAATTTCCTATGTTGGCAATGTAAATAATATCAAAGATGGTGGAAAACTAGCAGCGCATGATAATGGACAATAAATGATATCTGCGTAATATCTTACCTCTATCCTAGTATCATGGTTGCTATCACTTTAATAATAGAACGCAACCCATCAAAGCACATTTTGTTACCAGCATAACATAACAATACATTTTATTATTTCTTTTAGCATAGACAGTTTGTTTATCTATGCTGTTAGTATAGAACTGAAACAGGTCTTTCTAATTTTAGTTTAAAATTATATAAAAAACCACAACTCGATATCCTAGCTGTCCATAGGCGCCCCATTTAACTTTTCATAACAGTACATGTCCTACGATAATTTAAAAATGCTTTATGTATTAACAATTGTATGTTCATTTGTATAAAAGTATACTATATTTTTCCTTGCCGCTCCAACACGCCAATATAGAAACCTACGCCGAAAAGAAAGTTTAGACATAGATGCACACGTACCTAGTCCGTGTTCCAACAGCAAAGAACATACCTTCATTATAATTAATACTATTGTTAATACTTGTTATGCATATAAGTAGATACATTTATAATAATATGCTTCTGATATTATAAACTACCAACAAATTTTACTCACTTAGTCAGTGACATTTTCTATAGAACGTACAAATTTCATAATATGTGTATTCGTCACTTCATTATTTTCAGACCATAATTGATGATAATCAATCAGACACGGCCAGTCACTGTATACAGACACTGCAAAAAGGTTCATCCACTTGAGGTTTTATTAAAAATTATTATCTAATTTGATAGATCTTCTTTCATTTTATTAATCATGGTTACAATATTCTGCCACCGTGTTTTACTGTCGGACACAAATTTTCTTGTTTACATTCCACATTAAGACTTCGCCATACCCTATGATTTCCATCCGATTATATTTAGATTAATCTGAGAAAATATCATGTTGCCAAAAATTATTTGTTTCATTTATATATTGATTTGCAAACTCTTTTTTTTTTCGATTAATCGTTAACCCAATACTTTTTCCAGTCACTGTATTTATGTTTATACTGTCGGTATCCTTTGGCAGGCACGATTTATTATACGTTTTCTATACGAGGGAGAAATGTATCAAAAACGCTGCATTCGATGCCCTTTTACAACGTAAAAAGGCATGGGAACCAATAGCCCCGGTAGAATCGTTAAATTTATATATTTTAAATTAGCTTTGGATAAACTATACAGGTATTATGTAAAAATGTATAATAATATATTACAGCGGACATCCAGGCTAAAATTTTTGTTTTCATTTAGTCCATTTTAAAAGACCCTCTTTTTACATTTTGTCAGTATGATGAAACAATTTTTTTCTATGACTGTCTTTAAATGCCTTTATTATATGTTCAATCATGATTTGAAAATGTAGTACATTGTAATGCTGTTTATCATTTACCCGTGCGTAATAATATTTCCCACTAGTTACCTAGCAACTAGTGGGAAATATTATTACACACGGATAAAATTTCCTGGTAATGACAAAAGTAGCGGCGGGCATGAAAAATCACCATAGCAACGCCGAAAATACAAACACCAAATTGACAGTTTTGGTATTTATAATTAATAATAATTATAATTAAGTATTTCGCTAATTTCAAAACACATAAACAGTGATAGTGAATATAGTTTAACACCACCCAGTCAATTTAATACTTCTAATTTATCGTATTTAGGCTTATACGCTAACAATGGTAAGTTTCGAAAAACAAATATTTTCCTAAAAATTATGTTAAATTTATTCAAAAGCATTAAAGTAGTCGTAGAAAAAGTATAGAGTGAAACTCACATGAAATGACCATTTCCTACTCGAATGATTTGCAGTACTCGCCTGCGGCTCATGCTGCAAACGATCATACTCGTAGGAAATATATGTCATTTCATGTTCGTTGCACAATATACTATTATATGTTAAACATATTAAGATTTTTAATTCGAGAAATAGTCTGTCGAACCCCATAAGACCTCACAGGCAGCGGATGCTTCGACCTGAGACTCATCTGTCCTCCTGGGTGATTGTGGGAGGCCAAATTCTCAATTACTACTGCTGAACATCTAACATATTATATGAAATGGGTATAGTGGCTTAACAATTTCATTCGTGTTTATCTAAAATTAAAATTATCGCATCGAATAGGAATACGCTCAATAAAACATGAAAACAACTTTCTAATATTATATACCTACTTTGCAAAAATAATTTAGAACATACTATTTCAAACCGGGATTTACTTTTTATTTGCATTTCAAAATTTTCTATATCACTCAAAATATACATAAAAGTGATATAAAATTCACACAAGATGCATACTCTATTCAGACATTTTCTCTTCAATAATAATTTGCCTGAAGTTGTGCAAAAAATTTATAATTTACGTAGCATGATAAAAATGCAGCAGCATGTTTGCTTTTCTTACGAAAGTAGGGTAATAACGGAAACATTAAAATGTAAGCTATGGTTCCATATATGAAATTGGATAACATTTTACCATCATGAAGTTGTTTTAGGTGGAACTTTGTTTTATGATCGTATCCAATTATTATAACAGGTAAACATATTTTCTATGTATTTTAATTAATTATCCAAATACAATTATGGATCACTTAATAAATCACTTAAATAAAGCATAACCACAAAAAAGTCAACATTTTTCATTTCAACCTACGGTGACGGATGGCGTACTCCACCATTCGCAAAGTGATTTTGCAATTTCATGACCATACTGCATTCACTATTTAATATTAACTTTAAAATTTGTTTGGAGTGTCTGATACACAGCGACCTGATGGTCTATTGTCTCCCCCTGTCTTGAATTACTTGAACTGCCTCAAGTTCCAACTCTCCACGAAGTTATAGAGCTCTTATGAATTCCAGTATCTTGGCTGGTTTCAAGAAGAACACGTGTCTATCTTGCACGATTGCCTGCCCCAAGTTGCGCATTCTGTTACTAGGTAATCAGGAGTTTCAAATTCACTTTATTTCTCACATCACAAATATACACTATTTGTATAAGAAATTGTCACTAATTATATTATACGAGGGTTTCCTTTTATATTTCGGGATTTGGCAACCCTGGTGTTGCAATCTGGCAACTGACAGCTCTATCGTAAAGTTGGACATTTTTGAGGTTATACGTACTCAGAACGTATTGACATTCGAGTGCTATTTGTGTTGTTTACAGTAACTTCTCGGCCCAAAAATGGAATAAAATCGTGAACATTTTCGTGTGATTATTTTACAACTTACGACGTAGATTAACTCAGCAACAGTCAGTGCATGGATGAACTTATTTCAATTTTTGGCGATGAAGCTACATCAAGGACCAGTGTTTATCGATGGTATGGTGAATTCAATCGTGGTCGTAGTTCACTCCAAGAAAAACTGTACATGTCGCAACTGTACCACTAGAACAACGCAGAACAGTTAATTCTAAGTGGTACACAACCATTTGTTTGCCAGTTGTCTTCCAAGAAATCAGGAAAACCAACCGCCGAAGATGGATCACTTTTCACCACGACAATTCGAGCTCTCATACATCGGCTCAAACAACTGCATTTTTGAGCACCCAAAACATCGATTTGATGAGTCATCCGCCGTATAGTCCTGACTTGGCACCGAATGACTTCTTGTTATTCCCGTACGTAAAAAACAAACTGAGAGGTCAACGTTTTTCGACACCTGAAGAAGCGGTTGCTGCATTCAGAATGCATGTTTTGGAGATACCTCAATCAAAGTGGCAAAAGTGCTTCGACAATTGGTTCAAAGGCATGCAAAAGTGTATAGATCTTCATAAAGAATATTTTGAAAAACAATAAAGTGAAGTTCGATTATTAATATTTGTTTTTGTTCTCTAATCCCGAAATATAAAAGGCAAACCTCGTATATATATACCTACATACAAAATAGTCCTGTCAGAGTAACATTTCTCAAAAGAAAACAGACATACACATAATTACATACAACTCATATAAAAAATTCTTGCACAGAATAAATGCATTTCTCTATCAGAAGCTTCCTTACTTAATTCTCAAAAAAAAATTCACGAATAATTACTAATGCTTACATCATTAGGTGATTTACATCGATCATATATTATCTATTATAAGGTACATACATATCGTTTTTATTGCTGGTATTCAAATTATGTATGTTAGGAATCATCCCCTGTAAAGTACATTCCGACGTGGTTCGCCTACGTCACACCAGACAAACAGGTTTTGGTTTTCGATACAATAAGGATAGCCGAACCAGTGATGAGAATAGCATAAGATAAGAAAATGTAATAGAAGACAGATGTTAATAAGAGCTGTTAGAAATACGTTGTTTTATGTGATGACAAATAATAAATGATTTTGGGTGTGGTTTTGAGAGTTTTATTAAATAAATTAAAAATAATTAACATCAGAACTGAGATATTGAACTACGTGCTATAATAAAAAATTATAAAATTTAGATACTGTACTACGTGCTACAATAAACAATTATAGAATCTGAATATTGTGCTACGTGCTATAATAAACAATTATAAAATTTAAATATTGTGCTACATGCTACAATAAACAATTATAAACAATAAAATTGTACTACGAGTGTTGTCAATAAACAATGAATTTATTTTTAGAATAAAATAATTGTTAGTTAACCAATAACTAAAAATGTCGGAAGAAATTCGGGATAGTGAATTGTCGGAAGTTGATGAGGCTGATCGGGAGGCCGAGATGACTTCACGTAGTGTTAAAAAACGTAAACTAGAGTGGCAAGAAACGCTTATTAATCTTGTTGCCACCCAACAGCAACAACTTGCAGAGTTAACGCGACAGTCGCGAATTGCTGCATGTTCTACTCCGACAACGAGTTTTACGGGGGCGCATATCTCCAATACCCAAGCTTTCTTATCGGCATCCGCGCAAATGTCATCATTTAAGTTATCTAGTTATGATCCTGATAAGACTGCCTATTCTATAGAAGAATAGTTGGACGACGCAAACAAACTTAAAGCAGAATTGAATTTAAATGATTATTTAATGATAGCAAAAGCTAGTGAGGCGTTAAAAAATCATCGTGAAACACCAGGTATGCGAGCGTTTAAAGCTGCTACAGTACGTAGTCGCCATTGAAGATAGTCAGTTGGCCGGTGGAGGAAAACTGAAGCCAAAATATAAAGGACCGTACACCGTTCGAAGCATACTTCCAAACAAAAGGTATGCTCTACATAAACGAGGAGGGCGAACAACAGTGGCAGCTCATCAGCAACTTCGGCACTGGTCTTGCAAAAAGTAAAAAAAAAATGTAAGTAAATTGATTTATGTCCTTTTTGTTATAAATAAATAAAAAAAAAAAAGAGAGTTTGTATAGTGGCGATCCCACTGATACGTAAAGGCGAGATGGCGATCCCATCTGCATAAAAAAATAAAAAAGAGAGTTTGTATAGTGACGATCTCACTGATACGTAAAGGCGAGGTGGCAATCCCACCTGCATAAAAAAGAGAGTTTGTATAGTGGCAATCCCACTAATACGTAAAGGCGAGGTGGCAACCATCTGCATAAAAAAAAGTTTGTACAGTGACGATCTCACTGGTACGTAAAGATTAGGTGGCGATCCCACCAAAGTAAAATGATTGAAGAGTGGCAGTACCACTCCATGAAAACCAAAATTAAAAGTTTAAAGGCAGTTTGCCTTGTGTAATGTAAAACCAGATTTTGTTCGCTTTGTTTTTTTGTTTAAGGATGAATGAGGTGCGAGGACGCCCCAGTTGCAGGACGGCCGTGTTAGCCATCATCCCCTGTAAAGTACATTCCGACGTGGTTCGCCTACGTCACACCAGACAAACAGGTTTTGGTTTTCGATACAATAAGGATAGCCGAACCAGTGATGAGAATAGCATAAGATAAGAAAATGTAATAGAAGACAGATGTTAATAAGAGCTGTTAGAAATACGTTGTTTTATGTGATGACAAATAATAAATGATTTTGGGTGTGGTTTTGAGAGTTTTATTAAATAAATTAAAAATAATTAACATCAGAACTGAGATATTGAACTACGTGCTATAATAAAAAATTATAAAATTTAGATACTGTACTACGTGCTATAATAAACAATTATAAAATTTAAATATTGTGCTACATGCTACAATAAACAATTATAAACAATAAAATTGTACTACGAGTGTTGTCAATAAACAATGAATTTATTTTTAGAATAAAATAATTGTTAGTTAACCAATAACTAAAAATGTCGGAAGAAATTCGGGATAGTGAATTGTCGGAAGTTGATGAGGCTGATCGGGAGGCCGAGATGACTTCACGTAGTGTTAAAAAACGTAAACTAGAGTGGCAAGAAACGCTTATTAATCTTGTTGCCACCCAACAGCAACAACTTGCAGAGTTAACGCGACAGTCGCGAATTGCTGCATGTTCTACTCCGACAACGAGTTTTACGGGGGCGCATATCTCCAATACCCAAGCTTTCTTATCGGCATCCGCGCAAATGTCATCATTTAAGTTATCTAGTTATGATCCTGATAAGACTGCCTATTCTATAGAAGAATAGTTGGACGACGCAAACAAACTTAAAGCAGAATTGAATTTAAATGATTATTTAATGATAGCAAAAGCTAGTGAGGCGTTAAAAAATCATCGTGAAACACCAGGTATGCGAGCGTTTAAAGCTGCTACAGTACGTAGTCGCCATTGAAGATAGTCAGTTGGCCGGTGGAGGAAAACTGAAGCCAAAATATAAAGGACCGTACACCGTTCGAAGCATACTTCCAAACAAAAGGTATGCTCTACATAAACGAGGAGGGCGAACAACAGTGGCAGCTCATCAGCAACTTCGGCACTGGTCTTGCAAAAAGTAAAAAAAAAATGTAAGTAAATTGATTTATGTCCTTTTTGTTATAAATAAATAAAAAAAAAAAAGAGAGTTTGTATAGTGGCGATCCCACTGATACGTAAAGGCGAGATGGCGATCCCATCTGCATAAAAAAATAAAAAAGAGAGTTTGTATAGTGACGATCTCACTGATACGTAAAGGCGAGGTGGCAATCCCACCTGCATAAAAAAGAGAGTTTGTATAGTGGCAATCCCACTAATACGTAAAGGCGAGGTGGCAACCATCTGCATAAAAAAAAGTTTGTACAGTGACGATCTCACTGGTACGTAAAGATTAGGTGGCGATCCCACCAAAGTAAAATGATTGAAGAGTGGCAGTACCACTCCATGAAAACCAAAATTAAAAGTTTAAAGGCAGTTTGCCTTGTGTAATGTAAAACCAGATTTTGTTCGCTTTGTTTTTTTGTTTAAGGATGAATGAGGTGCGAGGACGCCCCAGTTGCAGG
The DNA here is from genome assembly GCA_911728435.2 of Apoderus coryli. Taxonomy (NCBI): domain Eukaryota; kingdom Metazoa; phylum Arthropoda; class Insecta; order Coleoptera; family Attelabidae; genus Apoderus; species Apoderus coryli. The sequence continues at coordinate 6,875,366 of OU452206.1, read as the reverse complement.
ACGGCCGTGTTAGCCATCATCCCCTGTAAAGTACATTCCGACGTGGTTCGCCTACGTCACACCAGACAAACAGGTTTTGGTTTTCGATACAATAAGGATAGCCGAACCAGTGATGAGAATAGCATAAGATAAGAAAATGTAATAGAAGACAGATGTTAATAAGAGCTGTTAGAAATACGTTGTTTTATGTGATGACAAATAATAAATGATTTTGGGTGTGGTTTTGAGAGTTTTATTAAATAAATTAAAAATAACGTTTAATAAGAACAATACTTTTTACATGTATATCATGGACACATCTAAAATTTTCCTTATTTAAAAATGCATAAACACATAGCTCGTATATATGTACAATCCCGGCAAAGCTAAAATTTTAAATTTTCTAAAAATACTTTTACATGATAGTGTAGAAGGTACACCTTCCCAACATCTTAAAATAGGCTTCTGTGCAATAAAAACATCACGTGACAGGGTGGTCCTCCCCCAAAAATAAACTCCATACCGCAATCTACTTTCCACTTGTGCAAAATACAATGATCTCATCTGAGACACTGTTAAAACAGTTTTTAAATGTGTAAACATAATTGCAATGATTACTCCATTTCAAAAAAGGGTCAATGTACAATGTACATCCCTAGATATTTAATACAATCGGCATCATCAGATATTGTATCATTAGCTATTTTAATTTGTAGCGCATTGTATATTTTTTGGACATTTCGAAATCTCAAACAAACGTCTTATCCGTATTTAAATAAAGATTACTTTTGTTAAACCATTCAAATACAGAACTCATGACAATATCGCACTTTGACTGCAAAGAGTCCTTATCAGAAATAATTATAGAGACATCATCCGCATATAGAAAAAAATCTGCTTCTGATTTAACGCTCTCCAATTCATTCATATACAAAATAAACAAGACCGGACCCAAAACGGATCCTTGGGGTACGCCTACATTAATTGTCAGTAAATCTGATGCAAATGTTTTCCTGATTCAATTTTTCGACTGCAGTATGTATCTGTAATACTGAACACGTTCTTCAAGAAATGACCTTATCCAATCAAGAGGTAGGTACATCAGCAATACCTAATTTTTGTAATGCAGTCCAACGCTTTACTCAGGTCACAAAAGACAGCCGTGGAACATTTCGCCGCCTCCATAAGTCGAACAATCCTATCATACAAGGAATGCAGTGCAGTAATAGTGGATCTGCCTTCGCAGAAATCATGCTGTATTTTCGATATCAACGAGTTACCCTTCAAGAATCTCAATAGTCTATTAAAGGTCTATGCTCATTTAGAAACATAGGTTGTTGAAAAACCTTTAGCTCTTAAATTTGGATTTGATATAAGGTTTTTGATATTATTTAATCCTTGTGAAATGTTTTTTAGATTTTTTATCCTTGAAAAGTTTGGACGTCATTATTATAAAGATTGAATTGTAAGGTGAATATAATAGAGTTAAATTTTCAGGTACATATATATGATCGAATTTGATGCTCCAGAGCAAGAAATAATATGTGCAACGAGACTATATAAATTGAATTATGTACATTGCAAGTTAAAATTTATTTTTGAAATAAGCTGAAAACGTATATTTGATTTATGTACCATTTTACGAAGAAACGAAATATATGATCGATTATATAATGAATTTACTGATATATCCAGCACGTTGCACTACCGCATAATAATTAAGACAATCCCGCAAATTCCCCGGAGATTTCACATATAGGTCGCTAATACCTTCTACCTACCAATTCACTTAATCTATATTCCGTATGATAGGTAAGTTTACGAATTCCCATGAGGCAGCGGACGTATTTTGCCGGTGTGATTTTTTATCATTTACTTGTATATTTTAATTTATAGATGTTTATTTTTTATCAAAAAAACTAACAGTTTGAGTCCTGAAGAGCTGGCAATAAACTAAATTAGTTTTTGCACTTTTCAAATTAACTTTAAGCATCCGTTTCCACACATTAATAAATTTAGTCGAGCGAGAGTATTTCAGAATTTAAGTAAAAATTTAGTCTACGCAACGATCGCCAATCTCTAAAGCTGTCATACTAATTCATTTGTCATCGGTTGGATCCTGGAGCTATTTTGATAATCGATGAACTTCCATGGATGATGTTGGTCTAATCACGTTTGCATCTTCGGTTCATCTGAATCTGCACACAATCGTTTTATCTGGTCTTAATCGGGATGGGTGTTTTCCCTACAGTTCATTTTTTAAGCAATCAGCAAATTCCTCAACTTTTCCTCTTATATATAGACCAAGCCTCCCCTCCATGAAGGGAATCACCTGTTGTGAAGCGCCGATTGCCGTATTTACAGTTCCTCCGCAAAGAGACTCCATTGTCTTTCGCGATGGTCTCCCAACTCGTCTTGGCTGACACGGTTGAATAATCTTCTGTGTTCGGGTGCAGATGCCTTTTCTGAGCCGATGTTTCTGCCAAATTAATTTCTACTCCTTCTTTCATTCCTTGGACGCTTTTGATCCTCATCACATATTCCATGTTTGGAGCAAGCGCGCTGCAAAGAGTACCCACTGGATCTGCCAAATGCGCTGAAGCCTATTCTCCCGTTTTATAGGCACTTTATAACATATATACAGGTATACATATAGACAGAATGTTATAAAAACTCTCAGGTAAGTAACTGAGTAATCTGCTCGCATTATTTTGTTGTGCATATGCGTTTAAAAAGACTCAGGCTTCTTCGACGAGCAGGCACTGTTTACCCTATTTTTTTAGCTTAAAAACTCTATCATAAAATTTGTCCCAATATTATCTATAGCTTGCAGAATATTTTATTAAAATTCCCAAAGGTCCCACTGACATAAAATTCTCGAGAACCAAACAACGATCACGGTGTTTTTATCCAGCCATAATACATATTTATACGTATAACCCAGTTTGGCAAAATATGATCCCTACCTATTTTACGTACGGATAATTCCTTCGACTAAGACGGAATATAAAAATGTGTCAGGACAAGACATTGAAAAGGTTTCTTGCTAAGATATTTTCATATTGTTGTGTATAATTATAAGAAGCGTCTATTTAGCGCTTTTTACGATTTATCATTTATTTGTAACGACAATGGCAAAAAATTAACAATAAGATAGTTATTGATATTGATGCCATCGTGGAACACAAGATGAAAAATAATCAGACACATTGATTTTTTAATATATCCTTGTTCGACCTCTAATGTAAGATGATTTAGTGGATGAAAGGTCAATATAAAGTCAATTTTTATGAGTTAGACAACGTTTCACTCATTTATTTGTGCATCCTCAGTTTTTTAACTGATAAATCAGAAAATAATTTTTCCATAAAAGTCCATGCCATAAATAATTTAATAGATCGGTGGTCTATCAGATTATCAGATCCACAATTTTATATTGCTAACTTAAATCAAGGGAAAACACTTCTCAGACGTCATGGGTATAAGTCTAACTAATAATACAACATCAACTTGAAACAGACACAAAGAAAACCTTAAAAAACATCTCTGAAAATTAAAAAAAAAAATTTGATTCTGATTCTTATTCAGTAGTAGACAAACTATGTAGTTTTTTACCAAATTAAAATTAATGTCCAAGTTGAAATGAAGTTAAATGTCACATACCTTGTAAAAATTGTCCATCGTTTGTGAACTGTGTTTCACAGGGCATATTGCCTGCTCACACTAGATGTCGCCAAAAACATCTCTTTGTCTACTATTTATTTCATCTAGATTTTTTTTGTATTGCTCTTTCAATGATCTTAGTGTGTTCCTTGATGCGAGTTTCAAAGTTTCGACCAGTTTGACCTATATACATACGACGTAAGATTTTTACGGATGTATATTATTATTATAGTTTCTTGTAAAACATCACTCATTAACAACACACTGTATTCATTCATGTTGTGTGTGTGTCTTCATTAGTTAATATTAAAAACAAATCCATCGAATTACTCAGATATAAACAAACCCAACTAATTGCATCAAATATGCCAGGCAAACATAATATTATGTATATGAAGGTGGTATAGGGAATATCTTATTGTATTTTGACGTAAACTATAATATGCAAATTACTCCAAGGTACCTAGAACTTAATCCGGTGCAACAGTGTTTGTTTTGCATCGACATATCAGATTATCTACACAAATGTAGTGTAGGTATTCAATTTCCTACAATATTAATGAAGTTAACCGAATTCTTCAGGATTTTCACAAAGAAATTATAATAAAAGAACATGTTTGAAAAAATAGTTATTGAGAAAAAAATTCAATTTCAATCAAGAATAACATCTGGAATCTCAATTATTGGGCTCATCATAGAAAATAACTAAAAGCAAGCCTTTCAAGGATTATGTAACCATATTATTAGGGGTCTACTTCACAATCCTTCAAAGATTTGAATACTCTGAAGCCCCTTTTAATATTTCTGATTCAGCTTAAGGATCATCTTTTTTTTATAGCAACAGGATTCCACGGACTTCATGTTATAATTGGAACCATATCTTTATTAATTAACCTAATATGGTTATCATTTAATCATATGTCATCTAGCCACCATTTTGGTTTTGAAGTTGCAGCCTGATATTGGCACTTTGTTGATGACTATTTCCTTACATATCTGTATATTGATGTGGGAGATAGCTATTTATGTAATATAACTATTATATTAAATTTTACTTCCAATCAGAAAATCTACGCAAATAGCAAAAATATTGAAAATAATTCTATGTATAATTATTATAAGTAGTGTGTATTTTATTCACTATAATTTTAAATCTAATTTCAAAGAAAAGGTTTTATGACCGTGAAAGAGGAGGCCTTTTGAGTGTGGATTTGACCCGAAAGGATCTGGGTGATTTACTCTTTTCATCACAATTCTTTTTAATTGCACTAATCTTCCTAATTTTTGATATTGAAATTGCTCTCCTACTCCCTATTATTATGTCAATAAAAACCACAAATATTTTACATATCACAGTATGCACAACTTTCTTCCTAATTATTCTAATTGTAGGAATCTTTCATGAATGAAAGCAATGCGCATTAGAGTGAAAATTAGAGGATAATAGTTAATAATAACATTTAATTTGCACTCAAAAATTGTTAAGCATCCTTAACTTATCTTAGTATGAAGCAAATTGAAACCAAAACAACGGTTTATCACAGTTAATGATCAAAATGAATTCAATTCCAATTAAGGAGATTCGAGACCAAAAAATAATATGCTGACTTAAATTTTAAGCAGTGAAACTCTGTTTCTATAGTTTAACCAAAACCCTACATGAAAATTATTTCATATCTTATAAATACTTAAAAATAATAAATAGTACCTCGATATCTTCAATATCGTGCTCTTCAATTTTTAGCTATTTAAGTAAAGTACTTTATAAGTTGGATCAAAACAATCGATATACCATAAAAATTAAATATCTCTAAAAGAGTGATATATGAGGCAGTTGGAAACTGTTGCAATATCGCACACCGTCAACAAGGCATGGTGTGCATACTCATAAGGTAACAACTATGCCTCCAGCCTTTCTTTCAATAATACTTCGATATCCTTAGAGAGCCGACGGTAATCTGCAAAGTTTCTACTTACTCTAAAATTATCTGAAAAATAGCATGATAAAGCTCAAATTTACCAAATGAATCATAATTGGAATAATAGTGTCAACAAAATATTTGTCTGATACATAATTCAATTCATAGGTACCTATCATTTGCCGTGGAAGACCTGAGATTTTATCCATAACTGTAAGATATACGAGTAAACTACCTCGATGAAATTATTTTCTTGCATTAAATGTATAAACCGGTAAATTATTATATTAGGCGTCATGTCATATTATAATCATCATCATAAAATCGACGAATTACTACCAGATCGTTTGTTTCGACACTAACCATTTTGTATTGAAAGAAACGTTTTACCGCTTCACCGAAACACTTTCATCTCCTGAGAATGCTAACAATATTAGCGAAAAGGACTTCGAAGTTTAAAACGTGTCTCTAAGCCAAAAGTTCTATTCATCGATGGACGAATTGGAATAAAGTAATAAGACATTATTGTGTAGTCATATTATTTCAATTGCTTAACAAGTACCTACCTAATTAGAGAATCTTTCCTCAGTAATTCCCAAATTAACGCTAATTTAAATTTTTTGAAGATAATTTATATCGAAGGGAATATATTTCGAACGTATATAACTATGTCTAATAGAAAGTTTTTCCACTAGTTTCCCCAAAGATATACTTATAAAAAATATATTTTGCTGATAATTCCATTTCCTGGGGCTTCCGACTGGATACCGTTTTCTCTATTATATCACATTTCTAAAGAAACTCTGCCGTATTTTCAGAGATGTAATATTTCTTTTCTGGGATTGTGACAGAACATCATATAAAAAAACGATGGACACAATTTGTTATAATCACGTCTGCTAAATTTACTCTTCTGGGTAAAAATGTCCTCTTGGGTTGGATGCTCTGTTAGCATTATAGCCCTCAGTTCGTTTAGGTGATACTCTGTTTGAGAATAATTGATGTTGCCGCATTATTTGAAATAAAGCATGGCGTTTTTAAAAAATGATTTGGAAACATTTTATATTACTGCACCAGAGAGACAGTGTGAACAAGAAACAATTGATAAAGATTAAAAATTAACCCAAACTTATGGAGTTAGAGGTTGTATCGTTTATGAAACACTTCGCACTCAGTAAGTTGCATACAAAGTGTTGTAATCCGTCAGAAGAAGCAATTTTTGAGGGTTTTGACCTTAGACTAAGAAAAGACAAAATTGTTTACATTTATAAGCAATCCATTATTAAAATAATGTTTGGTTCGTTCCTAATATAAAGTGTTGAGCAGCTCAAGATAAAAATCCAAACAGTGCATTCATTTCAAAACCAGATATTTGTAATTTGAACATTAATGGAAAAACAGTAATAGTTGAAACAAGAATTAAAAACGGTGGATTGTTTAAACTTGCTGCAGAAAATGTTTGTCAACAAGACGAAGTTGAAGCCAATATCGTCGTTCCCGTTACCAGTGGGCGTATCTGAAAAAGTTAAAAGTTTGAGGAGAAGCAAATAAAGATTTTAAGGTACAATAAAACGTTTGCCTACTTTAAAAGACAACGAATATAAAATTATTGTTTCAGTTTTTAAATTTGTCTGGGTGTTAAAAATATATTCTTATGAATTTTTTTTTTTTTAATTTACAATATGGCCGCTATTTTGAAAAAAAACGGACAGATACGCCTTTTGGTGACGATAATAATTTTTCTTTTTCCACATAAGCCTTATAACTTTTACAATATAAAAACAAAAAACCACACATTTTTAAAGAATTTATTTATTGAAAAAAGTAAAAAAGTGATAAAAATTAAATATAGATTACAAAAGACAAAACAACGGGAAAACACTTCTTGTTTTGTACTAATAACAATTTCAAAAAATATAAACGATGTGAAGCTATGATTTAAATACAAACGAAAACAGGAAAACCCACTTTCTGTTTTATTATAATAAACTGAAATACAAGATGATAAAAAATGTGAACTAAAGATTAAACTATAAAGGATATACGTCCCTATTTTATTATTTTGAACTAAACTAACAAAAAATATGAAATAAACATTAATTTCCAATAAAAATGTAGTTATTATATTCAACATCTAATGTAATATTTTAATGAGCTAAGCTCCTATAAAATGCAACATGTTCAGGTAAACGGATCAAGGGTGTAGAACCGGTACATAAAGACATCAAATCTTCATATTTTCCAGACATTACTGAAGGGGGAATATTGTAAAGCTTTAAAACATTACCTAAAGTTAATACAGACTGCGCTTGACGTGTCAAAGTAAGTGTACGATATTCCGACTCCAGGTGGCTAGTTTTAAAAAATAATTTGGTGGGCTGATCCTTCTTGACCGCAAATTCTACCATTTCAGTCCACTTGAATTCTTTAGCTGAATCATCGTTGCGAATATTTAAAATTTTTAGATTTTTGGAGAATATTTTAAAGTCTAAAAAATCTGAATGTTGTAGATCATGAATTTTGTAAGGTTGTTGCCTTCTAGCAAGTCTGAACACAGCTGACTTGGTACCATGATATCACCAGCTTTTTTTATTGCACGAGAAATAACACTATGGGCTGAATCTCCCTCGTTTTGTCCATGGTTAGGAGTAAAAAAACGCAGAGAAATCTCCTTTAAATTCTTGCTATTTTGTAGTGTGTATAATAAACTTGAGGCCACTACGGAGTTTTTATTTTGCCCACTACAGCTGTCAGCAAATAGATAAGCTTTTTCTTTTCCTTGCTCATCGTAAATTTTTAAAAATGAATGTAGTGATGTGGCTATTTCAGATGAGCCCCGTTTGCCCTGACCTTCATGCCAGGTGAAGCAACTGCACTCTTTTGATGCAATGATGTACATAGTCAGATTAAAAACACCCAATCTTCTTTTATAGAATACAGCATTGTCATTAGAAATTGGCACGTGAATGACTTGCTGAAGGTCAAAGGAAGCACAAAGTAGTGAAGCATTGTCGATGGCATCTTGTTTACATATTTTTTTCAGAAGTCTCACAGCTTTCTTTTCTTTTATATGCATGTCATACCTGTCAGCTAGTTCCAGCTTCTGCTGATCAGAACCGCTCAAAAAACTATTGCATAGGCTACATTGGTCTTTCTTAGGTCTATGAAAGGATAACTTCATTTCATTAAATACTTGACTGTAGAGTGTATAGCAAGCAACTTCTTGGTTATTTTGGAGACACTCATCTTTATACATTAGGTAAATTTTGGATAAAGATAAATCACTGTGAAGGTATTCTCTGCTGGTGCTTTCGCGGCAGTAATGCGATTCTGCTCGGGGAAACCGGTTAATATGTTCTTGTACTTGTTGTCTTAGTATTAAGTCGCGTATTTTAAGGCTTTCCTTTCTTCCACCTCTAAAATCTTTAGAAATAGTGCCAGTTGGATTTATTTTGGTTACTGCCGTTCTCATTCCTTTTTCGCTAACTCCCAGGGTGTTAAGAAAAAAAATCTTGCATACAACTTCTTTTTTGCCATTTAAAAAAAGATAATAAGTTTTTGTTTTAGTTCTTTTCGAAACATTTTGAGTTGTCTTTCGCTTTTTATCATTTTCTTCAACGCACCTAGCAATAAATTCTCTTTTTAATTGAATATTGCCCAATTCCTGAAAATCTGTAAAAATGTTTCTTCGAAGCTCTTCTGTAAACATTTGACACTTTTTTCCAGACTTCTTGCAAAAGTCGGAGTTACATCCTGGTTTTAGTTCTTTCGCCGCAACAAACTTTTTTGTCGAGTAGGATTGATAGGCTTGACCCAAGTTTCGTTTAATGCTGGCTTCTTTTTTTCTATTTATTTTTGGTCTCTTTGAATTTTCAATTTTCTTTTCTCCCTCAACGGTAAAATCTTCAGGTCTTCTCAGTGTTTTATGTTTGTTGGAATTTTCAATTATCTCTTTTCCTTCAATAGTAAAATTTTCATCTGTTTGCGGCGTTTCTTGTTTTTTCGAATTTTCAGTTTCCTTTTTTCCCTCAACGCTTGAATCTTCAGGGGTTTCGAGACTTTGCCCTGCACATACCCGTTTGGAGAACGACTTTCCATGCATTTCACAGGGCAACGTATTTATAAAATGATCCCAGCATAACAAAATCAAACAATTATGACAGGAACTCCAAACCTCCTTTTTGCAATGCGGAACTTCACAGGTTTGGACATAATCAGGATCGTCATGGTCTGATATTTCAACTTGGCTGTAGGGATCGTCTTCTGAAGAACTTTCTTCAAAAGGTAACGACGAAAAATTGTTATTAGGCTGTTCTTTTGTTAAAAGTTTTTCTCGTAGTACAGAAAGTGGTATTTCATATTCACTGTCTGACGAATAAACTGAGGTATTAATTTCAAGTACATCAACATTGTTAACGCTGGAATTCGAGTTCTGGTCGATATTTTCTTCAGTCATAACAACTTCTCCATAATACCATTTTTTTCGATACAACATTTTTACAGAAGTACCCAATTTGACTGCATCATTTTTCTTTATAGTCACTAACTCACTTGTCGAGACGCAGTTTTTACTACCATCCTTCCACTTAACAATAACATCCATCGCGTCTGTATTAAAAAAGAACCTGTATATATGTTAATAATTTAATAACATACTTTAAAGTAAAACTTACCAAGTTTCCGGGATTTAGACTAAAAGTATACAACATACACGGAATAATGCACACATAAATCTACGAAAAACACCTGCTAACTGCAAGACATAGGCCTATTTCTTATTATTCTATCGTTTACACGTGGTTTACCGCTTTGATGATCGTCTGATATCACAACCGCGCGTCAGCCGGACGACTATTGGCTCTCTTTGATCACGTTATTAAAATAATAATTATGATTGGAGAAATAAATTGGGATTACTAATAGGCTTAAATTAATTTACGCCTTTTAGTTCTAACAAAATAAACAAATAGGTCCTACTTAATTTTTGACCAATGGGCTTATCTTAACTTAAGCCCCTTGGCTCTAATGAAATATTTTCATAATGTAGATAAGCCGAAGTGAAATTTATATTTACAATCGTAAACATTGTAAATACAGATAAGCCCATTGGTGACAAGGTGAAGACAAAAAAAACAGATTAAATTGCGGACTTAACTCATTTTTGCCTATTTTGTCAGTTACGCCTATTGGTAACGGGAACGACGATATAATCTATAGCGGTAATTTGTTACAATTATATCATGCAGGTCCATCAAACCAAAAGCTATGTGAAACAAATATTGTCTCTTGAGTTTGATATAACTGTAAACCTGGATTCAGAGTTTTGTGAGAGCTGTGTATTCGAAAGTCACATGTATTGAGTTTTGGAGCAAGAGAGAGAGACCAAAGGCCCAATGTCAACTAATACATGCTGTGTATGTGGTCCATTTGAAGAAACTTCACACAATATTTTGTTTTATTTATAGACGATTTTAGTAGATTTCGCTATGTATATTTTATTAAAGAAAAATCAGAAGTAGCTGAAAAATAAAGAATTGTTTTAAATGAAATCAGAGTAGCTGGATAAATTGTTAAGGAATTTTGAACTGCCAATGGAGATGAATTTGTTTGTAATGTAACAACATAGAACCCGCCACTGGCAAGCTTACAGATTACTCAATTCTAGAATACATGGGTGGCAGATCACTTCTTTCTGAGAATTTCCAATATCTAACAAGTCTTTTTTTCTAATATATATATTTACGATAACACGAAATATTCCCATAGATTTGTTGACATATGCTTCTTATTTTTTCTAAACATAAATACGAAACGTACCCTAATATTATGTGATACGACAAACATGGGGGGTCTAAAAGTTATCTGCGTCATAAAAATTGTGCAAGGCTTTTAAAAATATTTTGTTCTTAAGATGTCTTTTTTCTGATTGGCTTATTTTCATTTTGTATTACCTACTATGTAACTTTTATGAGGCAATTCTGGAAAGGCAAAAGGACTTTAAGATTAGAATCGTTCTAGCGTTGGTTCAGTCAAGACGTGTTTTCTCTAATTATAAAATGTTAAATTAAATATTTTAATTTGTTTTTGGACTTGGTATAATTTTCAGTCAAGAATTATTTTCTAGTTTTTTTTTATGTTTTAAAGTATCTGTATAAAGACTGAGTCCATTTCTTTCTCATTCTGAAGTAGTGAATTGTATTAAGTTCCGTAAGTTTTGATATTCTTTTAATTTAAGGCATTTTCGTTTAATCAGTTTTTTTTTATATATAAAGTTTAAAGTTATTTCTTTTAGTAATTGAAATAAATTCCGTTTTCAATAGTAATTAAAGTTTTATACAGGAATTAATATAATTATTCGAATTATATTAATTTTCCTATTTTTAAGTAGTACAAGTAATGATTAAGATTTCTTTTAAATTCTCATTATCGCTTAATTGTTTTTTCTCTTTCTTTTATTTATACATATTTATTTGTGTTGTTATTCATTTTCTTTAATTAGTTTTAATTATTAAATTAGTTGATTTTAGCTCACATTTTAATGCGTTTTATTTCTAATAAAGTTTTCGATAAATTATTGACAAAAGGGTCAACCAATTAAATATTTCTTTTTAATTAAAGTCGGTGACCGGAAGTGATACAAGATTATAATGGTAAGTAATTTTGCATTACTTCAATACAGATTAATAAAGCTTATTTTAGTTGTTTGTTTGTTTCATATAATAATTTGATTCTGTTATTATTCAAGATGATATTATTTGTTTGTTCTTCTTTATTTGAAACCGCTCGTAAAACTTGAATCGAACCCGTAACAATTTGAATAGCATATTGGGGTTCATTCGGATATAACACCCGCTAATTTCAAAATGGTTACAGTAATAATGTAGATAACAAGAGAACAAAACTCTTATTCATTCTGGTGAAGGTCTTCCTTAAAACATCTAAGAATTATTGGTTCAACATGTTATGCTCATATTCCTAAACAAAACAAAAATAAAATGGAAACAGCAGCTGTAAAAGGTGTGTAATTGGTTATGACAATGACAATTAGGTCTCTTGCACACGGACGGCAAATTTGCCGGCCGGCTATGTTGCCAGTCGGCGAAAAAACCGGTGACAATTATTTAACATTAGAATAAATGGAACCTTGCACACGGATCTAATTCAGGGACGGTTGCGGGTCGGCTGCCGTCCATGTTATATTTTGACCGGCAAACACACGGCACCCGGTCGGTTTTTATGCCGGAGTATTGTTTTATTACAGACAAATCTATACACTCTTGCACACGAACGGCTGTTTAAGAAAAGTATTTAATAGGAAAGTCGCAGTATCGTATTTAGTGTTCAAAGTAGCTGGTATGATGGAATATTGAAGGTAAACATTTTGATTTTAAATTTTATTAAATTGCCAAGGTACAGACCCTTCGTTACTCATAAAACATTCTGTAAAATACTCTCGCAATGCCAGTTCTCGTTCCTCTTAGTTTAGTTTGTCTGGGAACATCCTCAAGACTTTCTACTTCAGTATGATATCCATCTTTTACCCCCACAAAATGATGCAAAATGCAACATGCTTAGATAATGTCGACAGCAAAGTTGTCAGAAACATTTAAAGGGCTAATCTTAAGACGATACTGGATTTTTAAATACGTTTGGCAGCCGAGCGCCGCGCCGGCATCGTGTGAAAAGGTTTCTCGGTTATTTCGCCGGTCGGCGAAATAACCGACCGGCAAAGTGCCGTCCGTGTGCAAGAGACCTAACGTTCACGTAATATAAAGTTTACTTGGCGAGTATTGTAACGAAATAAATTTAGGTCATACTGGACTGGAGTTGGTATGTAAGCTGACCGAGATCTCGAGAGGCGAATACTTTTGTGTGCGTATGTACCTATTATTTTGTGAATTGTTTTAAATTTGTTTTGTAGTGCCATATCTATATCTATACATTGAAATTTATGCTAGGTTACCGGGGACATTCAATGCGTTTTAGATTAGTAATTCTATAAATTATTTTTAAATCAATCATTAATATAGCAGAACAACTGATTGCGTAGATAGGTTGGGCGTTTTGTATGTAACATGTTTTGTATGCAACATTGTATTTCGAGATTTTTAGTATACAGGGTTATTCACGCCATACAACACGGAATATTATGGCTAAACTATTTAATTTCCTTAAAGTTTTATCCATGGGTTCGATAAAAATGATTTATGGTTACATTTTAAAAATATTTTGAATCTATACAATGTGTCCCAAATATAAGAAATAAACCATAGTTTTTGTTTTATTTTTAATAGAATGCCCTGTATTTGAATATATTTTTAGATCCCCGTTCAAAATAAACCTAACTTTTATTAAAGTACCTACATCTCACCTAAACCTGACAGTTTTTTAAATATTTTAATTTTTATAAAAATATAGATGAATATGTGCATTTTCCACGAAAACGTTAAGAGTTATCCATAGGTAAGTATTATAATATTTGACAGATAATTACTTTGTGTTTCTAATTTTGACCTCATATACCGGGTGTTCCATTTGAAATAAACAAGTTATTTAGAATTAAACTTTACGTTCATTTAACTTATATTATTGCACACCCTGTATTTAGTATTGGGGTTTTTTTTATATTTGGCGTAACAAGTGATGAGTGTGTATATTTATCAGCCCAGATTGGCTTAAATAGAACTAACGAATAGGTGCTAATTTTTTCATTGAAATTATGTCTATATTTTTCTAAAAATTAAAATATTTAAAAAACTGTCAGGTTTAGGTGAGATGTACTTTAATGAAAGTTAGGTTTATTTTGAGCGGGGAATCTAAAAATATATTCATATGCACGGCATTTCAACACAACTATGGTTAATTTATTATATTTGGGACAACCTGTATAGATTCACAATATTTTTAAAATGTAGCCATAAATCATTTTTATCGAATCCATGGATAAAACTTTACGGAAATCAAATAGTTTAGCCACAATATTCCGTGTCGTATGGCGTGAATAACCCTGTAGTAGTGTAGTATATATTGTAGCGGGCCAGAAATGTGGCTGGGAATGGGACGAGTCGATGCCATTTTCAGCGTCTAGTGAACCTTCTTGTCTATAAAGAATATTTAATGACTATACCTACCTTATACCCGGTCTTGTACCAGTCATAAGGTACATTAACGCACCTACATCTTGTCTATACGGAAAATACTCGTTTTTGATTTATTTCCTTGATTCAACACTTTCTGTAATAATTGATGTTGACACTAGACGCTAATCACTCATCCCAAATCTTTCTAGTATTCTTCTTGCATAAGCTTCTTGAGTTATACGAATATCTCCATTATTAAAATACTCAATTTGTAATGCCAAGAAATAGTCTGCTGATTTTACTTTTATATCGAATTCCTTTTTTTAAATTTTGAATGAAACTTTCATGTTCTCATTATTACAGGCAGTAATACTGTCACAAATGTATTCGAAAATTAAGGTAAGGGGGCTTCACCATGTTAAAATAAATATAGTATATATGGAAAAGGGGATTTATTGATTATATTCTTTTGGTTTTAATAAATTACTGTGACGTCTATTTATTTTAATACAAAAAAAGAAAATAAAGAACCAAGGTTCACTGGAATCCACTTATCGGCCTTATGAATCAACACAGCGGCGGCCGCCAGCTTTTAAACAGTAGAGAGAGGGCGGGGTTTTGATATATTAATTAGGGCGCCACATAGTTTACGTCGCTGCATTGATAATGGACCGGACCCAGCGAAAACTATGAAATCACCTGTGGCTTCCAGATGCCTATGACTCAAAAAAAAAGAATCTCGATATCAATACTAAATTAATAAAAGAAAAAAAACGCGGTAGAAGAATAAAAAAAATGATATCTATTTTTAAATATTATATAACTAAGATTTTTTAAAAAAAATTAAACAATTAGCTATAGTCAGCAATACTAATTTTTCTTTTCTCCTTATAACAATAACTGAAATTAAATTTAATTTTCAATTCAATTCTATCCAATTAAACTGATGTATTATATAAATACATCAATATCCAATTCGTGTACACGAGTGGCTTACATTTACAGGTAAGTATAGGTAATATTTTTTTTTAAATTTTAACTTAAGGTAAGTAAGAATTTTATTATTTTTATTTTTTTTTTATCCTAATAAATTTTGAAAACACTATTGTATTTATTTATTTTAAATCACTAAATTTTTGACAGGTCTAAATTTTTGACAGGTCTATGATAGTTACGGAATCCCTCGACGCGACGGTTCTAATTCCACCAAACACAACTCAAAACAAATTGGAAAGAACTTACCGATCCGCCCTGGTAGTACGTATGCAGCTTACCAAATCGTACAGAATAGCTAAGGGGGTTGATCTAAGCAAGTCTTCTATGATCATAAATACACCACCGTAAATAAAAACCCTAAAATAATTAATTTTAGCTTATCAGGAAAAAAATGTGAATTCGCAACAAAACCACATACCTCCTAGAGGGTTTTCTCCTTTGTAGAGTCAAGACCGATGAGATAGGCCTGGATTAAGTGATAAAAGTGCTGGTGTGAGGTGCTAGAATTGGAAGCAACGTAATGTAGGAAAAAACATCACTAGAAACTACATTTTACTCACTATGATGGCGACAATCTCCTGCACAGCAGATATGAAATTTTCAATTACGTTCACAAAATACGTAGAAATACTCAGGCCAATAATTTCTACTCCTTATTAGAACACCATATAATGAAAATTTCAACTTAAAAGAATTGACGACTGAACTTCTCCCAAAAAATTGGCAAATTATGAGTATAATTTATTTTACGAATATTAGTCGTCAATGTTCACGCCAATAATGGCGACCAATTCTTTTTCTCATTCCAAAAACTACCCAAAATTAGAACAAACTATCAAGGTCCCTGTATAAAAAACGTTACAAGGTTGCGGAAAAGAGGGCAGCACCTTACGGCATACCGACTGTGGAACCGGCAAAACTCATGCACCGGCAGAGGACGCTACTGGATAAATATATTTTACTTTCATATTATGAAGTTAGGAGCAACCTTTACATTTGTATAAAAGAAACAATATTGCACAAAAGAATAACAAGAATCATTGCTAGTAATGCCACGCAAAACATACAAGTGAATTGTACGTTAATTGATAGTAAACTTCAACCAACCTAAAACAGTCAAAAAATGGAAATTAGTAGCGAAAATGATTTGTCGAAGTGCGATGTATTGGAGCGAACTCTCCATCAAAAGTAAAGAATCTACTCATTTAAACCGATACAAATCATCCTTCTCCGACTCACTTGCCACTTGGCCAACTAACAAACTTGTGACACCTGGAACCAGAGTATTCTCCAAATAGTTCAAATAATACACTTCAAAAGTCAACCAAAACTAGAAATGAAAAACAGATAATATACAACATCTGTATGATAAAAGAAAACAAGCATAAAAATTTTACACAATGTCCAACATGAGTAATGTAAGTACTGTTACCTAATAACAAGTAAAAATAGTGCACGTAAAGCTTCCTTACATAATAACAACTATCGATCGGTATAATATACCGGCATCAACTTAACCTCACTTTCAATGCAATTTGTGTACGAATAAATATGATCTGTTTGTTTACGTCTAACCATCGTTCATTGTTTTAGTTATTTTCTAAAACAGATCCAGAAAAATAATAAGAAAACGATGGTAGATCAAAATAGAAACATTTAAAGACAATGTGAAGTAATGTTGGACCCGGAAAAAGTGCAAACAAGGTCGCTACCTTAAATGAAAACAAATGGGACCTAAATGGTAACTTCGTACGGCTACAAAACTGAACTAAGGTAAGGAAATATTTCAGTATTACAATTTTAAAATAAGTAATGATTAATAATGCAATTTATATTTTAGGGCTGAAGATAAAATCCACCCCATTTCCTAATATGGCACCAGAGACCAAAAGATACGACCAAGAAACTATGAGATAATAAAATCCTCCTGAAATGAACCAACACAAGAAAGTTTCACAGTGGTACCAAGTTTTAATGTGGGTTAAATCAATATACGAATATAATACCATCATTTTACAGTGTCACAAGTTCATATTTTTCAATAAACAAATACGCAAGTAAGTTAATAAAAATTTCACTAAGTTGTTTCCTACAATTTTACAAATAAATATACATTTTAAAGTATTCACGACAAATTTAAATGTTTTGCTAAATTTATATGTAACATTACTCGCTTGGCTTGTAGAGCTACTCGACAACCGCCCACGTATTGCTTGGCAAATGAATCTGTGACAATGAAAGGAATGCGGACAAAGAAATCCTATATTGCCAAATTTAACTACAAAAAATCACTAGTTCTAGAAAAGAAATAGTATTAATTTGAAAATAGATTTTTGACAATTACAAATTATAATAATTAAAAAAGCTCAGCATTTTTAAGTGGTTGTTTGTTTTATTTTTATTTAATACTAAAAATTTTTACCACTGAATATTAAAATAGGGAAAAGAAATTACGATCTTCTGTAAAATCGGCAATACCAGGCAAAATAGGTGGTTAGACGCCGCCTGAATGATCCTAATTGGTGCGTAGACCCTCGCACGTTTTGTCGCCATGCGGGTGTTCAAGACGCAATTGGTGGAAACTGAGTTCTTCCCCGCAATTGTTGCCGCCCCTCGTAGTAATATTGAATCAGCCAGTGGCAGAGTGGTGTTATTTATACTTTTGTTGTCGTGTAAGTATGAGTTGCAATATTATCAAATAGTATATCAAATTATTATTGTATATTTAGTGTTTTAGGTTCAGAACAATTTTTTTTTGTTCTTGTAGAAATATAGGCTTAGTCAAAAACAGTCATCAGTTACAATTAATATCAACCACTGAAGCCGAAGTTTTGGCTGCCAGTGAGGCTGCAAAAGAGTTGATTTGGTTACGAAGACTATATGGAGAAATTGTTATGTTAGAGCCCGTTCCAAATTCTCATGTTGATAACGAGGCGGCTCTAAGAATAGCACAAAATCCAGAACATATAAGACGTACAAAACATATACGATTAAGACATTTCTTTGCACGTGAACTTGTTCTTGCAGAAGTAATTGACATAAAGAAAATTGCTACTTCGTTAGAAGTTGCTGATCTTTTAACAAAACCTTTCTTCAAACCATGATCATTATTTACTCGTTAATTTAAAAATAAACTATTGCCCTTGAGGCACGAATAGCTCTCCATATTTAAGTGTAGCACTGCTGGCACTCCCATAACCGGAACCGGAAATTAGCCGCTACACGTCTCTGAAAGTGGCGGCAATTTCGATGCGGATGTTGTGCTTGAATTGCAGTGAGTTCGTGGTTTGTTTGTATACACTTTCTGTTTAAGATATCCCCATAAGAAATAATCAAGGGGTGTAAGATCGGGGCTTCTAGGAGACCAGTTGATGGTGCCTCGACGAGAGATGACGTATTTTTGGGAAAAGTAGATTCACAACTGCAAGCGATTGGTTGGAGGTGTGGAAAGTATACCCCTCTTGTTAAAACCATGTTTTCACATTAAAACCCTTATACTTCTGCAGTTGTGGATCCAAAAAGTTTCTTAATATATCGCAATACCGTTTGCTGTAAGTGCTCGCTCTCGCCGCTCTTCAAAAAATAAGGCCCAATGATGCCTTCACCTATGTAGTGTTCGTTCATCCTTCTCTTTCGAATTAGAGTAGCGGCAGTTCTTTTAATGTTAAGTCCTTGACTGCGTTTGCGAACTGATTGAAGCGGGTTTTGACGCACTGAAACTCTTACTTCTTCAGTCATTTGCTGAGTTCGACCAGAGCGCGGGCGACCTTAATTGTGAAATTTTACACTCGAACTGGTATTCTCAAATATTCGAATCCATTGTCTAAAGGTATCGTGCTTCGGTGCATTCCGTACATTCTTTGCATGATACGAGTATAAACGTTGAGCTGCCACTATCGAATCACAACTGCGGTAAGCGAGTATGCAAAAAGCCCGATGGTCTTCTGGGTTACTAAATCTCCAAGGAGCAGCGCAACAGATCATCCTTACCTGCTCCGTCCTAATCCGCCATTACATGGACAACGCAGATACAAATACCACCACACCTTACATATTATATTATTTGGAGAGCTTATAATTTTAATTTAAACTTAACAGTCACATCGCGTAGAATGCCAAATCTCAAAAATAATAAAACTAAGGGTATTTGTATTATCTTAACATCTATTATGCTTTGGAAAAATGTAAACCACTTGTTCAGCTCTTTATTTAACCGCAATTTTTTTTGCTGTATATTATTATCTTATGTTCGCTCCCTCTTATTCTTCTTTATTTAGGTTATATTCCAGAATTTCAATTTTATTTCCTACCTGGAAGTTTGCGAGAGAGCGCAAATTTTTTTTATCATGAATAAAGCCAGACGTAAAATTTTATTACGTTAATGTCGGAACGGAACGGCCATGTATGTGCAGAAAAATAACGTGGATCATATATTTTCTGGTAAAGTAGATTTGGCCATCGGAAATATAACACACAGAAATTCGTAAATTTTACCAGGGATTTTGATTATAGCCACTGGATGTGATGTTATAAAAATGTATGTGGGCTCTCCGTTATAGTTTTAAAATTTAAACTTGAGTTATCTGCTTAGCGAAGATTAGAATTTGACCTACTCTCTCAGAGATATAAAGTTTACATAGTCTTTAACAATAACTTTTATTTTAATCATCTAATCTTGCTTATATTTATTCGTTGTCGTATATCTTATAACCGTCAATGCTTTACATGGAAGTTTAATATACTTTTTACGGTCAATGATAAACATTTTTATTTTTATAGGCCCTTAGCGTAGGAAATAAAGTTCCTACTCGTTGCTCTGTCAACAGTATAGAAAAAGTAGAGGTAGAAACGTAAAATATTGAGCCAGGGTTGACCTAATGTACAGGCTGATCACGTTTATTATTTTGCTCAATAGCTATCTCCGATAATTTTGACTACACAGTATCACAGCCTTCTTTAGACCAGCTATGAATAGACAATGGCAACACACCGTTAGTAAGCCAGTCTACTGTTCATTCTCGGCCGGTGTCGCAACGAAAATATTTAGAAACTATTTTGTAATCGTACTTTGCAATTCTAAATTTTAATTTGTTTTAATGCGCTACTATTATTGGATTTACATCCAGGTATACAGCACGCTGAAGGTATATTATTAAAATCGACTAAGACCCAAGAATTAGAAATAAAAAAATCAGGTACTTATCTAAAAAATCCAGATGATATAAATAATTCTTAAATATACATATACCCTCGTACCGCTTAGTTATACGACACACACTATGCCGTGCCGGTACAAGAGTAATAAAGAACGTACTCTATTTTATTAACAAACTGTTTATCCGGTATTGTAACTTACACAAAATTTAGACGATATATTTATATCTACACACGGATCACTACTATAGTATTATAAAAAACTGACTGACTTAAGCTCAATAAGTACTGATTTAATTAGACAAATGTTCCAATGTAAAAACTAACAATCAACTTGGATTCGACCGTGACAAATTTTCTTGTTCATCCCTTGTCTAAAGAAAGCTGTGACAGTATAGTTTACATTAGACTAGTTAGCGTTAACCTGGCCCCCGAATTCAACATAATTTTGGTTCTAATCTGTTGGTGTGCTAGATCTAAAATTTGGTGTGGTAGGTATCTATTATTTGTGCTAGCATTTTGGCGAAAAAAATCCGAAGCTGTGTTGGACTATATCGATCAGCTCATGCGTAGCTTCATCAGTACAGTGAGCTGGTCCTAAGTCCAATTGGTACCAATATGAACGGTAGTCTTCTAATGACATATTTTCTAAAAATTCTTTTAAATCTCCTGAATATTTCTAGCTATTCGTTGCTAGTTGGAGACCCATCGTAAATTAAAAATTGTTTTTGAATGTCTTTTAAAAGGCAAGAAGTATTTACACTAAACTTCTCTTGAAATCCTATTACCTAACTGCACGCAGATTTTGATCGGCCCAAACATGTTCATTTCTTCTATTAAAAATACCTTCTCGAGAAAGGGTCTTCTACCGAACTATAAAGGAGAGAAGAAAATGACAAAAAATGAAAATTGCCCTGCATAAAGAAAACTAATCAAGTTAGACGCGGTCCGATTGCGGCATTAAAATAAACTCAAAAAAATCGAACGTGACGTGTCACTTAGTTTCGCTCTATCTATTACGGTTTAGGCTGTACTGTATAAAAACAACGAAATTTGTCCACCCTGTACATCCAACAAAATGTCTAAAAATAGGTTTGGGTGGATAAATATTTACAAGAATTTTTATTAGTTCTGATTTTAGAAATTTTTCATTTCACAGACGACAGAAACATATAATTTAATCCACATTTTGCGATTTAATTAAATTAATTTAAATGGTTGGAATTACTAAACGCTACAATATAACAGTATGTAACTAAACACTTGCATCACGTGTAACTTTTAGATTAAAAGAGCACCAACAAGCTGTACGCGACTTGAATTAATCTTTGGAATATGTTATTTGATGCCTCTATACCTTGTCCTACTCTACTGTAGCTAAAATTGTGAGAAAAAGAGTTTAAAATTAGCTGTTTAGTATGTAGTCAGCGATCTTCTCTAAACTGTTAAATAATACTCGTAGTTGGCGTGAAGTGTCTCTAAAGTGTTTAAAGTCATGTACGAAGTAGCAGAAACTTTAGCTAGAATAGTTTAAATTTAAATATCGTTTTTAAAATGTGAATAAATGGGTCAGGTTTGGTAGTTTGGAAACGTATTAGATGTAGATAAAGAAAAGAGTTAATAGCAACACCGCAGCCAAGTCCTGAATATTTTTTAATTAGTAAATGGTTTTCAATGAGAAATCCAAGCAAACTGCTTTCCTCAAAACCATTTGTTCAAAGTTTATTTTATAATACTAGTTTGAGAACTCTTGCAAAAGTTGCGTAAAATTCATACAATATGTTTTCGTGCAATTTCGGAAATATATAGTAAAATCTTTTAAAATATCAGCTTACTAAATATTATGGATGTAAGGTATAAAAAACTCAATTCCTAAATGAATTACCGCCACGTTGTTGAAGAACCTCTAATTCCCTCCAATCGTAACTTATAAAGTGGGTAATGTCCCATGGAAAACGTTTGAAGAAATAGTTGGTTAAAGCATTAAAATTATGCCATTTGAATGAATAAATTAAAAATGTTCTTAAATATAGCCCCAGGGTATTTAAATTATGGCGTTCCACAGGGCACTATACCTGGACCAATTTTGTATTCCCTGTATATTAACGGGCTATACGATTTGAGGACTCAGGGAACTATATCGCCCTTTGCTGACGATACTGTCATTCAGTATAAAGGTAACATGGAATGAAGTCAAGCAAAGAGCTCAAAAAGATCTACCGCAAATAAAATCAGGGTTTACTTAATGAAATGTTTTTGACAATAATCTTTGATAAAACTAAATATATTCTTTTTTCTTCTAATAAAGCAAATATTCCAAGATTTCATGAACTCAAAATAGTCTCGAAAGTCTATAGGCCGCTTGTATGGTATAAATAAGGTTGTAACAAGACAGCACGCCACGGGTATAATGGATACTAGTTGGGTTTTTTTATATAGATATTTTCTCTTAGTTTGGGAGATATAAATTTTGTAAATATCATACAACATCTGTAAGTAATAAACGTAATATCTTGGGTGCCTGTGTTAAAGAAGTTATACCTAGAAAAAGATCTTTTTCTTGTCGAAAATATTATATTTGTTTATGAGTTAGTCCAAAGATAAAAGCATGTATTAGATAAGATAACCAGATGTTTCAGTTATAGGATGGTCAAAACATTCAACATTCTCAAAACGCCTTCATGTAAATTAAATGTCGGACTTTTATTATTATATACAGAAGCTAGTAGTTGGGGAGTTAACAAGGTTTCCGATAACAAAGAATAAATATAAGGGGCGCAGAAAATATGAACATGGGTTTTCATCCAGTTAGGTTTTCCGGAGATTAAAGAGGAATTTAGATTCGTTTTAGCCTTGGTAGAGTCTAGATGTGATTTCTAATTGTATAAAGTTTCTTAATAATAATCGAAGTTCAAGTTCAGTAAGTTCTTTGTTAATTCTTTTAATTGAAGACCTTTTTGTTTCCAATCAATTGTTATAAAGATTAAAGTTGTTTATTTTAGTAATTGAAATAAATTCAGTTTTCAATTGTAATTAAAGTTTCGTATAAGAATTAATATAATTATTCGTAATTATAATAATTTACCGATTTTAAGTTGTACATTAATGAATAACATTTTCTTCTAAATTTTCATTCTCGTTTAATTGTTTTATTCTTTTTTTTTATTTATACATATTTATTCCTTTGTTGTTTCCTTTATTAATTTTAATTATTAAATTAGTTGTGTTGAGCCCAAAACCCTTTGCGTTTTATTTCGAATAAAGTTTTCATTATGTTGGTGAACAGATAGGTCATTTAATTAACAATTTTTCTTTTAAATAATAAGTGGGTGACCGACAGAGGTCCAGAATTATAAAAGGTGAGTAATTTTACATTACTTTAATACAGATTAATAAAGTTGATATTCTTTGTTTGTTCTTCTTTAATTAAACCGCTCGTAAAGCTTAAATCGAACCCGTAACAATTTGAATAGCATATTGGGATTCATTCTGGACTCAGCTATAAAATTTAATTTTCTTTCTGAATGCAAATAATACCCGCTAATTCAAAATAGTTACAAGGTCTTGTTTCATTCAATCATTGTTAAACTATATTTAGATTTATTATACTCTCCTCTCTATATATCAGTCCGAAAATTTAACTGTCGTCCAATACAATAGAACACTTTTCTTTCTTGAGTAATGTAATTATTGCGCAATTAAAGCTATAGTATACCTCCTAAAATATGAAACTTTGCTAGTATTTTCTTATTAATTTTAATTGTTTTTAATAAACTTCTTTTCTTCAAAAATATTGCTTATCTGACTTTACCAATCATCCACAATGTATCAAACCAAATGTTTCTAGACACAGCTCTAAACCATTGATCCAATCTTATTAAGTACATAATACAAAACAACAAGTTAAATGATGAAACTCATATTCCATAACTTGTATTTAGATATAAATTCAAACTCATATAGCGATTACAGTACATTATGGATACTGCATCCAAAAACAATACTGCATAATAGCACAATAGCTAATATTTTATAACAAAATGAAAATTCACAAATATTTGTTTAATATTGGGCTGAAACTAAACATTTTATACATTACCATTATATTCAAGGTAATGCCTGTTTAACATAGCATCGTTTTAATATAGCTTTGGGATTATTTATTTATACCAATTTCATATTTTATAGCTCGAACCAAAACACAAAAGTTTGAAGCATTTTTAATTAAATGAACTCGTTGACAAAGTTTTCAGTCCCAGTTGAAATAATTTTCATACTCGTTGTCACACTGGCTGAATTTTTCAAATCGGTAAATAATTAAAGTGAAATGGAACGTAATAGAATTATTTCACGCTTTTTTTTTTAATTTCACTAAAAGTACCTACTTAATCTACTGAAAACATACACAATCATTTAAACATTATCAATGTCTCATTTTTATATACAGGGTGTTTCTGTGACCTACTGGACGAGCCATCTCTGATGAGTCGTGGATGGACGCATCGGCAGTCTGATGAATGTCTATTAATTGTTTGACTGAAATGCCTAGATTTTTGTTTTTTTTTTTGGCTTTGTATTTATACAAGGTGACATCTGTGTGAGGTATGTGAACATTTTAAAGAATTATGTTCTTGTTGTCCAACTGCACGCATGATGTTCATGACCGGTATTTTATCACTGTATCGCTAAATGGCAACACGCGATATATTTTTCAAAACAATGTGTTGATAATTTGTTTATCGCCGCCGTAATGGTTTATAATAAATAAGAATAAATTTTTATTTTTCTTTCCCGAGCATATATAATATGTACAAGGTGGCCCAAACTAGAGGATTTCTTATAAGAACTCATGTTTCTATCACAGATACCGAAAAAGTAACATGCACCCTCAAATTTCATAAAAAAATGTGGCAACAGATGTTGGGCACGTGAATCGCAGGAACGGTGAGCAATCTGTTATTTTTAAAGGCCTCACGACATGTTGTAACCATTTTGAATTAGCGGGTATTATTTACATTCAGAAAGAATACTAATTTTATAGCTCCGTCCAGAATATGCTATTCAAATTGTTGCGGGTTCGAATCAAGCTTTACGAGCGGTTTCAATTAAAGAAGAACAACCAAAGAATATCAACTTTATTAATCTGTATTAAAGTAATGTAAAATTACTCACGTTTTATAATTCTGGATCTCTGCCGGTCACCCACTTTGTATTTAAAAGGAAAACAATAATTAAATGATCCTTCTGTCAACAACATAACTAAACTTTATCGGAAATAAAACGTTTAGGACTCAAAACAACTAATTTAATAATTAATATTAATAAAGAAAATGAATAACAACAAAGAAATAAATATGTATAAATAAAAAAAGAATAAAACAATTAAACGAGAATGAAAATTTACTAGAAAATCTTATTCATTAATGAACAACTTAAAATAGGAAAATTAATATAATTACGAATAATTATATTAATTCCCATACGAAACTTTAATTACAATTGAAAACTGAATTTATTTCAATTAATAATAATAATAATAATAAACTTTATTTGGGCAAGCAAAAATACATACAATATAAGATTGCCCCCCAAAAAGGCAAGAGTGCAGCTAACATAGTTAGCCGATTTTACACTTATCCTCGTACTACATTCATGTACTTGTCAAAACTTATTTAAATAAGTATTATTATTGAAAATGAGTGACTTTGAATGTGAATCTCTTGATGAAGCATGGAATGTTGGAATAGCCGCTATAATTCCAGAGAACGGTATGAAAATGCTTATCAAAGTTCATACCTAATGCCGTTTAATATACAATTTAAAAATCAAAATAATGACGTCAGCATAAATGCGCAATGATATACCGTCGTGAATTTACTTACCGTGTTTGGGTTGTCAGCCAGTAAATGTCACTTACTGTTATAAAGACAGACACGGTAAACAATCAAAAAAGGTCGGTCGTACAAAAATTAATTTAGATACTATTTCTGTCTCAAAAATAGACATTTTATGAAAACTTTGAACTTTGGTAAATATTAATACAGGGTGTGCAAAATATCGCATCAAACATGATCATGAAAAAACTGTCAAAAGTCAATATTTTTAAATAAAAACTCCAATAATTTATGGGATTATCTTATTAAGCAATCAAAATAAGGGTAAATTTGTATAAGGTTGTATATCTCTAAAATGTTTATTTTTTGAAATATTGACAAATGCGTAAATTGCATACGGTAATTTAATACAAATTTTAAGTTTAAATACATCTAAGTAACTATGACGGCCATGAAAATCAAAAACTTTGATTATAGTGCTGCCATTTACCATTTTAAAATTATTAATAACAATTCCGGGGCGTTTAAAGTATACACATGAAGATTATTTATATTTATTTATTATTTATGGACGATGTGATAAAGTAATATCAAAAACATGTTACACATTTGCCAATCACTTTTCTCAGAAACGGAATCCATCATAATATGCTGTTAAAAAAATTATTGAAAACTTAAAGAACTTTGGATGATGATACCAATGTACCTAAAATTTAACTTAAGAAAAGCAAAACACTAATTGTAGAATAATTTGATGAGTCATTATTTTAAAAGGTAAATGTTCGAAATGACCATCTTGAACTTCGAGACATATTATGCATCTGAGCAACAATTGTTCATGAAGCGCTCTTCTTATTGACTCAAGTCTTAAATTTACAAATTCATTTCGCACTCGCTGCATACAATCTTCCATAGTAGTAGTTAATAAAATTTCCGTATGCAATTTACTCATTTAGCAATATTTCAAAAACTGAACATTTTTGAGATATACAACCTTATCAAAATTTACCCTTCTTTTTATGGCTTAATAAGGTAAAACTACCGGGTGATTTTTTAGCAACTTTCTTTTTGGCAACACTGTTTTTGGCAGCTCAACTGTGTTCGTGTAACATGTGTAACTGTTAAACATGTTCAGTTACACAGCGCTTGCAGATTATTGAATTTTATTATCAAAATTCATGCTCCGTTAAGAAAGTGCATCGTGCACTTCTTCCATTTTATGGTCAGTTTGGGCGACATTCTGAGGCAGCTATTCGGAATCTTCTGACTACATTTCGCACCAAATTTACATTATTGCACAAGTTCGGTGAACAGTTTATTTCCCGTTTGGGGCCGGTTTATTAGCCGCCTAGATCGTGCGATTTAACGCCGTTAGACTATTTTTTGAGGGGCTATGTTACTATATAGGGACAAGACCGCAACGGTTGACGCACTGCAAGCCAATATTGAAGAATTTATGCGTGAGATACCGGCCGATATGCTGGAGAGAGTATGCCAAAAGTGCACGCAGCGTATGAACCATTTGAGGCGTAACCGCGGTCAACATTTACATGAAATTATTTTTAAACATTGAATTATATATATCGTTCTATCCACTCAAATATAGATTTCATACATTTCTTTAAATTTTGTTTTTTAATCAAATCCGAAAGTTCCTAAAAAATTACCTTCTATAAAATATGAGGGTTTCTATTTAAAAATATTGACATTTGACAGTTTTCTCCTGTATTATTATTTACCAAAACAGTTCAAAGTTCTTATGAGAACTTTGTCAATAGTACCTAAATCAATTAATGAACGTTTCCTTATAGGAAAATTTTATAATCATTTAGAACCCGCAAACGTAATTTTTGTCATAAAACCTTAAATAAGTCAGACACGGTAAGACATGTTACACAAAGTCTTGTTGAAATTTTACGTAGAACAGACAACTGTAATAATATATACGGTGTGAAATAAGAAATTTGACACCTACTTGGGCATAACCGGAACTTATAACTATTTTACGTCATCTGCCCCAGTGGACATAGTTACACTGACAAATTTTCAAAATTCTCCTATGTATAGTTTTCTAAATACAGATCGACTTGTTTCCCGGTGGGACACACTGTATATGTTCATTTACCTAGGTACAACAAATTTAATTTTTTTTTTAATTTTATGCAATGAAGAATAAGTCTATATGAATAATAACTCAAGTTTCATGACTGTATCATTTTTACAACTTACTGTAGTAAAAACACAACTTGGTATTATGGAAAGCAGCCCGCCTGGCTTATGTCATTTAGAATCGAGGAAATCCTCTTGTGACTGTACCAATTTTGTTGTTAAAACTCCCAGCACATTGAGTTACATGCTTTCGTCTTATAATGTCGACCTTTTTGGTGAGAAATCAAATGTTTTTCCACTGCTAAAAGCTAAAAGCACTTGCCCACCGTAAGTCAACACTTACAAATAAAATTTCACGTAGTCCACCTAAATCTCTATGGCAATATAAGTGCATGTTTTACGCATACTTTACTAGATGTCAACAAAACTGTCGACTGTTCATTTTGAGCCTATTTAGATCCTCACTGTAAAAGCTATAGATTTTTGTCGTGCTATTGAAGCTAGTAGAGAACATGCCCGAGAGTTACAAAATGATCTGGATTAATAAACAAAATATAACAGAATGAATCAAGCGTAAGATTGATTGATGTGTGTCAGTATTGCGGTGACAAGCATTTAACGTGGAAATGAAGATCAAGATTACTTTGTAGGCAGTGGGATGAAAGATGTATATTCACTTAAGAAAAGCAACACAAAAGAAATAAAAATATTAATGATATTGGCACCTTTGCAAAGATATCTTTGAATATTTAATGCATATAGAAATTCACTTCTTAACTATTTAAGTTATTCACTTTCGCAGTTCTTGATGAGTAGAATATTATGTAAGACAAAGACAAAGGTGTCAATAGCGTCTCAGTTGTTAAAACCAGCATTGTGTGAAAGTATTGAAGATAGACTTGCTCAGAGACAATCTCAAATATGAATATTATAATAAGCAGACTCAAGACTTGAAACCTAACGAAAATGCTACTATTTGAATAAATGTTGGGAACCAGGTAAAGTTATTGACAAACATTCTCTCGAGCTAGATATAAAAAAATTCAAGTCTTATTTTATGCCTAAAATAATCCAGATTATTACACTACGCTAATTTAAAATGTTATTTTGCAATTTACCGCCATTTTGGATTTTCGATGTCATAAATCAAGAAAAATTTTAGTTTATGAGACATGCACAATGCACAAACGATCACATCCGTTTGTATAGGGTGTCTGTAAAAATTAAAAAAAATAGTAGTGTACTGTTTCGAAAGATTTACGCACACAAAAAACATCTGATTGATGCGATATGTGCGTGATAGCGAATGGCTGTTCATGGTCGTCATTTTTTTGAAAACTTTTCACAAACAAATGGTAGCATACCATTAAGATTGGGAAGTTCTACATTGCTCTAATGGTATCATGACGATATGTCCGGGCCTGTTAAATAAACAGGCTACTATTTCCCTCGAGGTACGACGGCGTAGAAAGGCCATCAAGGTAATTTTCTTCTTATTTCCACTTTAAAACTGGAAATTCCACTTTTTAACTGGAAATCCATTTTAAAACTGGAAATTTAGATTTTATAGTTTACTTACTCCGAATGGAAAGTATCAGTTGAGCTGTTGAGCTAGCGATGACGTTTAGTTTGGTAACTAACATTTATATCTCTATTAGTGCAAGTGCAGAAAAATAATAAACCCAATGACCAAACTTTAATCTAACAACTTAATACTTTTCTACTAAGAACTGTGTTGGGAGTGCTGCATAACATTTTTATAAGCGACCGCCACCTTCGAAGGATTTTAAACAAATATCGCCTCTACAGGAGAAAGCATACTTCTGACATCCAGCAAGTTGTACTGTTTCTGGAACATAAAATTCAAATCTCTGGGCAACTGCATGGATATAAAATGGATGCATCTGAGATGTTTGCAAAATAATTTCGTAGTTTCTCAAGAAGTCGTGCGAATATTATTGCAAATATGAGATCCTCGTGGGGTACCAGTTAGAAGCAGAAGACGTTTGCGCCGCAGAAGATACAGTATTAACGGACCAAATTACTTGTGATTGTATGAAAATGGCCCATTGTCTTAAATAAAGAAAATTAAACCAAATTTATTTTTATATTAAGTTTATTTATTATAAAATTAGTACCTATTAAAATTAAATGCTTTTACTTGAAAAAAATAATAAATTCTTATAAAAAAATCACAGTAGTTTTGTTTTAAACAAAGTCCATTATCAACCAAACATTTGAATCAAGAATTCCATTTAATTCAGATCTAAACTCAGAAAAGTATGATGTTGATATGTACTGGAAATCTCTAAAATTTGTCCACAAGTGCGAGCTGTTGGAATTCTTAAAAATCCTTCAGCGTTGCTAAAGGTTACTGAGATCGGTGTGCCTATTAATATATCTGCTCCACTACAAAATCTCAAAAAGAGCTTAAGTTTTTCAGAAGAGCTTTCTCGGACAAATTTTTTTAAATAATATGCGAATACCCTTTTGCAATCCGAAGTCTCATTTAAATATATCAAAGAAGATACAATATTTTTGGTGCACGGATCCCATCGAACCCATACTAATTTTAATTCTTCCTCTGTCATCAGTCCTTTTAGGATTGGTATCCAACAGTTAGTAATAAACATTTGTGTTTGCACTAGTTCTTTGTGTACAATATCAGATATAACGTTTTTCCACGTTCAAGCTAGTTACAATCGTTTTACAATCAAGGTTTTCCATTATTTCTAAAAATTCATCCTTGTCTATTTTTTCAAAATCGGTTAAAACTAGTTCTAACGTACTCCTCTCGTGATCGCTAATGCATTTTAGAAAATATTCCTTTAATTTCCCGGAAAATTCACTAAAATGCAATGCTCCAATACCAATTGAGAAATATTGCTGTTATTTCCAACCAACAAATATTATTTTAGCAACTGATTGCCATCTTTTTGCATCAAAATCATGTCAAATTACTGGAATTTTACCCACAGTACAACGCAGTTGAAAATGAAGTCCAAAATTCGCTAATAGGCAATCCCGGAATACACCACCAAAATCTTCAGCACCCTCATGCTGGCCATTTGATTCATTCATTGTAATTTGTTTTCGACCGCAATTCATGTTCAACGTGGAGAATGCTGTTATCATTTCATCCACAACATGTCCTCGGTGAAATGTGAGTAATTGAATACGTTCCTGAAGGATGCGAGTTCGCCTTCGGCACCATTATCTCCGAAATAAACAGAAGACTGGGGAGGTGGTGTTAAAATATTACAATCATCTAAATTTATAATTTCTTGAGGGTTGGCAATATTGAAAGGAAGAGTTTCTGCGAGCGTTTAAATATGGACTCTCCAGATTAAAGCGGAATTTCCGATTTAAAGTAAAAATTCCAGTTTAAATGGGAATTTCCAGTTTATAAAAGGAATTTCCAGTTCATAAAAGGAATATCCAGTTTAAAGTGGAATTTCCCGTTTAAAGTAGAATTTTCAATTTAAAATGGAATATCCAGTTTAAAGTGGAATTTCCAATAAAAAAGTGGAATTTCCAGTTAAAAAGTGGAATTTCCAGTTTTAAAGTGGAATTTCCAGTTTTAAAGTGGAAATAAGAAGAAAATTACCATGATGGCCTCTTTCTACGCCGTCGTATCGAGGTGTTACGTGCGACGTCTTTTAAAACACCGTGATTGAATGGGAATCATAATAAATGAAGTTTTTATTACTGTCCAGTCATCGTAACGTTTTTTTTTTACTTGCTTAAATACAAGATTCTCTATCTTTTGAAACTTTTTTTCAATCACCAATGTGCTTGTTATTTAAGTACAAATCACCAATGACGTGTCATAATGTATGAATGCACCTGTCAAATTCCAAATACAGGTATAGTCTTGATGTATTATGTAACAAGCAACCCTTATCATACTCATAAACCCTTGATTCGTCACCTCTCACGATACAAGAGCCGTATTTTAAAGCAGGGCGATTAAATTTATTCCTACGAGCGTGCGGTAAAGTGCACTTTTCCGCACTCATTGCTGTAAACGTACTTTTCCGCACTGATTTTGATATTGCTATAACTAATATAAAATCAGATAGAACTATCTGTTGTTATAAATCCTAAATAATAATAACTGTTTATCTACTTTAAAAGAAGAAGTATATTATATAGCTTACTTCTGTTTATCCGCAGCAAACAATAATAACCGGAGATTTTATCATTTCTGTCTTATGAATGCATTAATAACTGATATTATGACAAAAGGCATATTTGACACTTCAATTGTTGTTACCTGAATTGTCTGTTTACCAATTCAGGTTAATACACAATACGCGATTGTGAAATGCCGTATGTTATTGCGAAATTTGAGGTGCTCGTAAGAAAAAAAGTGTCGTTTTCGCACTTGGCGAATAACCGAACTCCCCTGTGCGTAATTCGGTCAACTATCGTCGCGTGCGGAAAAGTACTACTTTCCGCACTTGTTAGGTAAATAACTATTGCAACAATATCTATGATCAATAATAAGCCTTTTTGAGCGATTAACAAATGAGGCAAGATTGAACAAAAACAAATCATTTTAAAGAAGTAGTCTATATTGAAGTGGAGTAGAATAATATATTCTTGAAATATTACGTGGAGGTTGACTTTTATTTCAAGAATAAAACAAATCAGTTTGTCCGTGAAATGTTTATGCAATATTCTTTATATATTCCTATATCTCAGAAGTTATAATATCTTTCTATATTAGGTCACGCTCAAGATTGATAGAAAATTCCGCTCTCTATTGTTTTAGGTGGTTAAAAAATAATAAGTTGTACGAATGTTTTGGATATCTCGCATAGGACATATTTTTTCTTAGACAATATTTAAAATATATATAAGTATATTCATTTACTTCGACATTTTCAAGAGGTACCTACGTAACTAGATAAAGAACGTATTTTTTCAATTTGCACTATTCAATTCGAAACATCTAAAGCAACCCAGAAAATGATTTAATACGCGGTAAACATAAATAGTGATAATTTTGATGGAATAACATTTATTCTTCTTTTGCACACGGTATATAGCTTCTGATGGCTTGCAAATCATTCTGCAGTAAATTATTGTCTTTCATAGAGAATTTAATAATTTCCGGTCGCAAACAGATACCAAATTGTTGCGGTTGTAGATTTATTGGAAATATTTAGAAATAACGGAATATAAATGACCGTATAATGTGAACGTTAATATTGAAACTTTATCATTATTCTGTCCAATGTGTATATTATTAAACAATATGTTTGCTGTTATTGGGCAATAATTTCGTAAAATTAAAAGTCAGTCATTGGAAAGCATAAAAAATATGGGTCTGCATCTACATAACCAATTTTAAACGCTTTTTCTAAGGCTATTCTTTAAATGTTTCATTAATTATTTGTTACCTGTACTTCCGATATAAAATCAGTCAGATATAAACTTTGACGAAGATAAAAATTTATACACGTAATGTCAAAACTAAAACATTTTATTTGGATGATTAAATTAGGAGATTCAGGCATAATAAAATTATTAGAATGCCAAAATGTGTGTTGAGCAAAAAGAATCTCCCGAAAAATTGTGATATTTGGATAGTATCCAATCTTGAAAAGAGTTTCATTTCACCGAGCGATAAAATTGAGACGCACAAAAATTTGAATGCATCCATGTGTCGACAATCGAGGCATTGACTTAAAGATTATTATCGATGTTACAAATAATAATAAATAATAAATACATCGACGAATAGCATGGATGTACATTAAATGAAATTCAGCGATATTTTATTCTATACAAAACAATACAAAAAATTACAAAATATTATTTCTAAATTAAATAAATTGTTGCCTTCGAGGCTCGAATAGCTCTCCATATTTAAGTGTAAAAGTAATATTTCTGTGACCTTTTTGTCATTTGCCTTTTTCGTAAGACTCTTAGTGAAAAGCAATATTTCCAAATTCGAAAAAGATTACAATTTTTTTTATGTTGACTCGTTTTCCACTATTTACGAACGCATTTGTAAGGAATTTTTTTATGATACATTTCATAGGTTATATTCTATCAAAGCTATAAATAACTAGTCAATATGGGAGATGCCCACATGTGCAAGCGCGCATGGATGTGATTATGGTATTAAAGTACCTGGTCGCGTGGATGGTGGTTGGATGGGTGGCCGATGATTCCGGCCGAGTCGGTAGACTTGCCTATGCCAAGTAATTATTGACTATATTATAGTCATGGGTGCCGGCATCTAGCGGTCGAGGACCGTGGTTCGGATTCCATGCTGAACTGTAGGTTCAAGAGTCACTAAGATGGCTGGCTGTATTACCTAGTGTAGAGGCCAAAAAAAAAAAGAACTAGTCAATGGGTTTTTAGTAATATTTCCGAAACGCGTCTCGACATCAAAATGAAATTTGGACCACTTACGTATCTTTTTAGGATTATTAAAAAATTTGATATTCCATGGTTAGGAAAATGTCAGGGGTGGGTTAGGTTGGTGGGGAGGTCAGAAAAAATTTTGTCCCAACTTTTTTTTGTGCGCTTTTTTTACTTTTTCTAAAAAGAATAATAAATTTCATGTACAATTTTGTACATAAAAAATGTTCACTTGTTTCATAACGCTAGACGAAGCCGTTTGCAAGATAAATGAAAATTTCTATGCGACGTCTCCAATATTATTATACGGCTACGATAATACAAGAATCAGGGTGGAAATACGTATTAAGGGCTGACAGAATAACTTCTCCCTTTCCTACAAAGATACGTATGCCAAATGCCATTTTGATATCGAGATGCGTTTCGGAAATATTACTAAAAAACCAACGTCAGGAATTTACAAATAATACCCTGTATCTGAAAAACGAAGCATTTTTCGCTATATGTTCATATGAAAAAAAATATAGAACGAATGTAGTACGTCCCCTTAAATTATTTTAAGTTAATTTCGGGACACCCTGTATATAAATACCAAAGTAAACTGAGATTAAAAACAATGTGAACATATTATTGGATACACGCACGCATGTTCGAAGTTCTTATGATTTTCACATCACAAGACCGTCCTACACCAATGCTATATGGCTTCCTAGCCATACTGATGAGAACTGTCGGAGTTCGAAAGCAGATAGAATTTCCAATCCAAACACAACAGAAAATTGTCTTGGACATAGTCCAATTCGTTTTCTAATACACCAACTGTTAATATCCAGTCAGTCAAAGTTTTGCACTTTCTGTTGGAGAAGACCCAATTCTACTATTTCGACTTCGATTCGTCTCTTCAGTTGCGGAATACCGCAAGACAGCGTTTTTGGTTTAAATTATGTATGAAATTTTAACGTACAATCGTAACTAGCGACAAACATTTTGGTTGAGGTCAGCAATTTGTTAAATAAAATATAAAAGAATCTTAATTTCTGTCGGTGCAGCATTTTTCGGACGCTCTGTATTGACACTCAAATAATACAAAAATGTCTATAAACTTTTGGTTTCTAAAGTCAGTAGCCTAATAAAATGCTCACGCTGTATAAAAAAGTTACTAAACTATAAAAACGATTTAAATATCTCGTGACACAGAATACTGTGATACTCACAATCTACTTAAAATAAATGATCACATCAGTAAAATTGAGTTTGATTTCTAATTCCGCTTTTATTCCGTAAATACATTGTTCTGCACATAAAATGCAAAAAGTATCAAAGCTATGAATAATTTAACAAAGGCAATTTAGTTTTGTAATAACATTATGGAAAATTTTACAAGCAGATTAATCTCAGTATTTTTTCTCGCATAACAAATACTACTCTTTTTCTAGTTTCCATCATGCAATTGACCAATTTATCATACCCACTAGGAAAAACATCCGCTTGACGGCTAGTAATAAAGCAAATAAATGGTTTACATTTAACAAATATTTGCACACTTTCAACAGCTATACTGCGCTTAGCTATTTATCTCTGAAGATTTAATAATTTACTTCAAATAAACATTTGCGTAACAACCTGTCAGACATTCCTCTCCTACTCACGAAGCACTTCAAACTAATTCATATAATAATTTAAAGAATATTTTTAGCGATTTACTAGCTATACAATAGAGCAGTTTAAAGCTGTAAAAAATCATAACTTTTGCACAAATGTATCGAAACGAAAACAAAATCACTAGATACCTAACAAAAAACTAGTCAACTTTGGTAAAAAAATGTGGGTTATTGCTTTTCAACTTAGAAATCAGACTCTATTTATTATATTTTTTAACGTGATATAAATAATATTCAATACTTTTTTTCTTAAAAAAATATTTTTCTTCATCATGATATTAAGATCAAGATGTTCTATATTATCTTCATATATTTCAGGGGCCTCCACCTGAACATCTTCTACGTCTGACTTGTAACGAAGTTACTTTATTTTTCCGGTTTACAGTGGTAAATATTTTTCCGTTTTATATTTTCCTTTTCAATATATTGGCGTAATTCCGTCCACCCACTACCATATTACCGTTTGTACCCCCCGATCTATACCGATGTGGCCACCGTGTGTGTGCCCGATGCGCTGCCCGCGATTACTGAGGTAGGCAAACCCAAAGTCGACTAAGTGAGGACCGCTCCGGGCTGTATAAATACGAGCCGTGAACACACAAATAGGCAGCGCACATCGAGAAGAGCATCGCGAACGCCAAAGGCGTCATTTCGAAGCTCTACCCGATGATCTGCAGAAGGAGCAAGATGCCCTTGCAGGTCAAGCTCCAAATGGTTAAGGCAGTCGTGCGACCTGCCTTGACCTATGCCAGTTCAGCATGGGGATACGCGGCACCATCGTACCTGAAACGATTGGAGGCCACGGAGAACAAGGCAAGAAGGATGGCAGTGGGTGCACCCTGGTTTGTGTCAAACGCACAGATCCGAAGGGATCTCAAACTCGACGCCCTCAGGGACGTCATGAGGTTGAGAGCCCAGAAGGTCTTTGCAATGGCAGAGACCCATGCAAACCCACTGATTCGCGAAGCAGTCAACTTCAACGTAGAAGATGGTGGCAGGCGGTACCGGAGACCGAGGAGTCAACTCTGACGAAGGAACCCACAGGATTAGGACACCAATTAATATTGTTTCTTTCAGGTCAGGTATACTCATCTAAAGGTATGCTTCAGAGTGTTTTCTAGGCATCACCAACAGAGGACAACAGCAACAGACGACAATCAACATCAGAAGACAACAGCAACAGAGGACAATCAAGCGAGGACATGGAAAAGGGAGGGTTCCCGAGCCATACTACAAAGATAAGGCAGAGTTTTAGTTTGGGTTAGAGTCCCACACTACCTAGGGAAGTGGTAAGGAACTCCCTAGGTGTCATGATGATTTCTCTGCCTTGGCCTAATAAAAAAAAACAGCAGTGGTGCAGCAGTGCAGTTGTAGTGAATCAAGAATAAAGTAAGAGAGCAACCGTCCAGCAGCAACTAGGGTAGAAACGACCGAGGTGGTGAACCAGAAAGTCAGTGTATTATAATATGCGAACCAGTACAGGATAAGGATGACGTGGTGAGTGGAAACGAGTAAGTACTATCTGTTAGAGCGAGAGCCCTGACAGTGCCGTTAAAGAGGGTTGAGGTTGTCTGGACGTCCTGAGTGTCGGCTTGGACCTTCCCTAGGAAGCCGCATGTGTCTGTCACAGCTACGGCGACATTCATAAGGGCCTTGCCTGTTGTGTCCTACTTACCCTTCTCAGGGCTACGTCAGGCATCCCAACTATACTGTGCGGGGTTGTCATGTGCAGTCGGCGCGGACCCTGCTAATGGCTTGCTGGTTCTGCCTACGCTACGGCGGCGGATTCACGTAACCTTCTGGCGTGTACACCTTACCCTAATCAGGACTGACTCGAGGCACTGCGCATCAGCTGGTCGGACGGACTATGCTACAGGCGGCGGATTCAAACAGCTTTCTGGCGTGTCCTACTTACCCTAAACCGCTGATTCGAGGCCTGCGAGACCGCAGACCGGTGGTACTCTCCGAGGTGACCCGTTCTCATTTCAAGAACACCTTAACCTCGCTTACGTGGGGAAACACACTCGATAATATCCGAACAGACGTCCCGCATACTCCGCTATCCAGTCAACGTTTAGATTTACGGAATTCTAATTTATAGAGTTCTTGCGTTTATGTTTAACTGTGATCTGGATATATATTTATTGTAAATAAGTTATTAAAGTTTGTAATCTGTGTTTGTTAGATACCAAGACTAAGTCCTTTAGGCCCTATTTTGGTCGGAGTAAAGAGCCGACCCCTGAATTTACGATCTTCACTTTAGTTACCCGATGTCCGTGGAGCATACCACGTAAAAACACTGGCCCCCGAGGAACAAACCGCCGTAGAACCAGTTGAGTTCAACTGGTGTTCCAGCCAGTAACGACCCTACCCGAAGCAATCGTTACAAATTTTGCATAAAAGCCATTAGGTATAAATAGGGGGAAAAAGTTAGTAATTCCTTAAGGTATTTCAGTTTTTTTGGATTTATTTGGACAAATGCAGAATATTTAAGAGACAGGTCTCAAAATGTTGGACAATTCGCTAGTTGCAGACCCATTTTTCCAATAATAATAATAATAATAATAATCTTTATTTCAAAAATTATGTACAAAACATAAAATGAAACATGTCAATCTAACAATGTAGAAATCAAAATGAAAAGGAAAATTACACTTAATTATCTACTTAATACTATAAGCATCGGTCTCCTTATTGGCTACTATACAAAAAATCATTTATACAATAAGGTTCTAAATCTGTTAATAATTGTTTGATCTTTTTTTTGAATCTTGAGAAATTATCAGTCTGTTTTATAGCAGTAGGAAGTTTATTGAATAACTTAATACACATATAGTGAGGACTGTTCTCGGAAATAGATAGTCTGTGACGCGGATAACTCATATCCAATCTTCGGGTACTATACAAGTGACCAGCACCAGTGTCAAACAGGAATTTATTCTTAAAATAAAATACTAGACATTCATATATGTATAGTCCGAATACTGTCAAAATCCCTTCCTTCTGAAACTGACTTCTGCAGGTATCCAAATGTCCTAGTCCTTTTATCACTCGCAATACCCTCTTTTGAGCAACAAAAACACATTGGCTTTCGGTATCTTTCCCCCAAAATAGAATTCCGTATCTCATTATTGATTCAAAATTGGAAAAGTACAACATTTTTAGCGTTTTCTTATTCATATATCTCGAAATCACTCTGATTGCATAACAAACTGAGTTCAGCTTCTTTACTAAAATATGTATATGCACGGACCATGTAAGGAACTGATCTATGTGTAATCCCAACATCTTAGCGTTACTGTCAACCACAACATCCTCATTAGTCAAATTCACGCTCCTCGGAATTTCCCACTTTGAGTTTCGCGTTCTAAACATAACAATTTGGGTTTTTCCTTTATTTAAGACAAGTTTGTTTTGTGTAAACCAATCCACTGTTTTCTTATATAGACTTTCACTATTATAAGTTAAATTCTGTAACGTGTTGCTATTGACCAATAAGTTTGTGTCGTCAACATAGTTTATGAGACTAGAATTTGGTTCTCGAGATATGTTATGCAAATCATTCAAGAATATTATGAAGAGAATGGGGCCTAATATACTTCCCTGTGCAATTCCGGTGTTAGTTTTCCCCGTACTCGACAAGAGTTTACGCCCGTTACTACTGATTTCTACTTGTTGTACTCTACCAACCAAGTATGACTTCATCCAGGCCAATGCATTACCGCGTATTCCATACTTGCTTAATTTTTCTAGAAGTAGTTCTACATTAATGCAGTCATAAGCTTTGGACAGATCAATAAAAATGCCCATTGACAAATTTCCGTTTTCCATATTTTCTAATAAAGATTTGATGTAGTGAAAGACCGCAGTGTACACGGATTTACCCTTAATATAACCATGTTGATTTTCATCGAGTAAACTATATTTATTAAAAAAGGAAACTATTCTCGTGCACATCATCATCTCAAAAATTTTTGAAAATGCAGGTAAAATACTAATTGGCCTGTAATTAGAAAGACATTCTCTATCACCAGACTTAAAAATTGGTTTAATGACTGAGTGTTTTAGTTGATCAGGGAATACGCCGTACTTAAAAGAATTATTTATTACGTGACACAATACGTCAACAACTTCCGGAATCGACAGTTTCATAATGCTAGTTGGGATCCCATCACATCCACTTGTGTGTTTATTTTTTATCCTATTGACAGTACTGCTGATCTCTGTCGGTGTCACTGGATATAAAAAGAAAGATTTATCATGCTCTTCGATAGAAGAAATATAATCCTGATGCTGCATTTTTTTAAGTATTTCTGGAGCCACAGAAAGCAGGTATTCGTTATACTTATTTGCAACATCTAAACCTCCTTCAAGGCTCAAATCTTTACGTTCACCAGACCTACCAATAATATCATTGCAAACAGTCCACATACACTTCATCTTGTTATCAGATGCATTTATTTTAGTTTCATATGCCTGTGCCTTAGTATTTTGAAGTAGCAAATCATATTCTTTTTTAATATTAACATATGACTCTTTGTAGTTTTTGTTAGATTGATACATTGCGTAGATTATATCTAATCGGTTCTTACAATTTTTTATTTCAGGTGTTATTATTTTTTTACGTTTGTGAGAAAATTTGCATTGCCTGAGAGGGAATACACGATCAAATATCTCACTAAAATCGTTTAAAAATGTATTCCATTGTTTATCAATTAGACTATTATTAATACTATATACCTTTAGCCATGTTTTCTCCCTCAATTCGCCCAAAAATTTCCGTTTATTTTCCGGATTAAAAGATCTTATATATTTAACGCTAGACATCAGAGTTTTATTGACAAGAAATGATATTTTTTGTGCGGTATGATCCGAAACATAATTCTCAATTATGTCAACCTGTACAAAATCGATGTTTGTAAAAATGTTATCTATACAGGTTGAACATGTGTTTGTTATTCTTGTGTATGATTTTATAGCTAATGTTAAATTAAAAGATTGAGTTAATGAGATAATCCGATGTTTAGATTTATAGTCCGTTATAAAATTAATATTAAAATCTCCCGCTATGCACACTATATTGTTTTTTTGAAATATCATACTTAACATTTTCTCAAACAAATTC
Organism: Apoderus coryli; assembly: GCA_911728435.2. Taxonomy (NCBI): domain Eukaryota; kingdom Metazoa; phylum Arthropoda; class Insecta; order Coleoptera; family Attelabidae; genus Apoderus; species Apoderus coryli. The sequence continues at coordinate 6,833,468 of OU452206.1, read as the reverse complement.
ATAAAAAGACCAACATCCGCTAAAGGGGGTCTATATACAGAAACAATCAAACATTCACCAATACCTAAATAACACTTCGCTGCTGATACCTCCATGACTCCGCTTATTGAAAGTTTGTTAACTTGATTTTGTGACTTGGCTTTAACCTGATTTCGCACATAGATTGCTGTACCTCCATGTCTCCCTTCGTCTCTGCAGAACCATGACACCAACTTGAAGTTACACAATGCTAGCTGTTTCAACTGGTTTTCGCTTTTCCAATGTTCTGTTACACAAAATACCTGACAGTCAGTTTGTTCCAGCATCATTTGGTCGATTTTATCGATAGAGTTTCCCATTGATTGTACATTTTGGTGGATTAAAGAGACCTTGGGCATTTCGCTAGTAGAAAACGGTCTGGTAAGATTTGTTTCATTTGCACTGTTGTTTATAAAAAAGACTGTTCATTATATTTGGTGTGTGCCTTGTATTTTTCTATTTTCATTTGGAAAACAGGACAAAGAAAGCTTCGGGCTGAGTGTTTGATATCACTATACCGCATTTTTACACAATTTGGACATTTATAGTATTCCACATTATCCACTTGACAGTCTTTGGCTGGATGTTGGCTAGCACATTTGTGACAGCATTCTTGTTCTTTGCAATATTTTGCCACATGTCCAAACATGCTACATTTGAAACAGATTGCAACATTAAAATGTTCTCTAACATACACCTTAAGCAGATCAAAATTGACCAGTCCCTTTTTGAGAAAGTATTTGGCAACCTCCGGTTTTGCTTGCAAGATCCAGTTTTCTTTTTGTATATTACGACAAGTCTTTTTTACTACAACCTTCATTTTATCCTTGATTTGGTAACCCAGATCATCTTCTATTTCAGGATTCAGTCTGATTAGTTCATTAATAAAGAACTCATCTGAAAACCCTTTTTCGATTCCACTAAGCATAAACATTGGTTCGTTAGTTACTAGATCCACTACTTTAACTTCTGTTTTACTCTTCAAAATATTTGTTAATTTATCATGTTGGCTTTTGTTATGACTTTCTACAACTAAAGCCCCGCTTTTCAATTCTCGGATGCTTTTTAATCCACCGCCAATATCGTTAGGATTAATCTCTTCCCTGATTTTCTTTTTTATCGCCTTAGGATCTGTAACATTGTCGATTTTGATCATGGTTTCAAACTTTTCATTTTTTTCTGGAGTTTTCCATAAGGGCTGCTGTTGAGATTTTACTTTTGTGGTTGGCTGCGTTACGGCTTTTGCAAATGTCTTCTTTGGGTCTACGTTATTGGGATCATTGAGTGAAGTTTTGTCCTTATTTATTCCATATTTCAAAGTAATGTTTTCTTTTTCTGATTCGTTCATTTGATTTATTAAAAGCGTAAAAGTTTTCTGAATGCTGATTAATGATTTTGCAGCATGCAATTTTTTATCGATGTTAGTTACTTCATCTACTATTCCCTGGATATTCTGAATGTGCTCATAAAATTCGACAATTAAGCTTTCAACTTTTATTCCTGGCCTTCTGTCTCTGTTTATTTCCAAAGGATTAATATGCTGTTGGTCCAAAGATGGATTAGTTTGCAGTTGCTGTGGCTTTTTTGCTTGCGGAAGTTCCAGTGTTTCAGGGCTAGGTATCGTTCTTTTAATTCCACCGCTTCTTTCTTGATGCACCATTGAAGTCTCTTGTTTTGAACTGCTGGGTGGCGTTCTTGTAATTGACAATTTCGGCTTGAAAAATATATCATAAAATTCCCTTTGTGTTGTTTCACCCTGTTTAGAAGGCTCTCCAATCAAATTGGTTTTCGGATTTTTATTTTTTGCTTGTTCATTGTTCGATGTTAATGAAATACTTCTTACTCTTTGTTGCGTTATCTTTTTAACTGTCTTATCACTCTTATCAGTACCTTCTTTTTCACTATCATCGTTCATGATTTATTCACTATTTAATATCATATACAGCAACTTATACTTAAGTTATTTTAAAAATATAAAATTCAAACGGAACAATCAAACTTGTAAATATACGTCCGATCGCTACGGTTACTCAAATAAACTAATCAATCAATATTTACTGGCTTGAATGATTCATTCAGGTAATGTTTCATAAACATTGTATAGGGATGCTATACGTCAAATCAAAAGCTTCGTACTTTTCTGAAATTTACGTTTTCTTTTGAGTCTGTTGTATGTTTTTTGTTGATATTTCTTAGAATATCTCCAGAGGCATAAAAATCTGCTTGTGTCATTGGCAGTACTTCAAGAGGATTGTTTAGTTTTGCATTTTGCCACAGTCCTCGTGAGTATACCTGTTTTAGATATTTAGAAATATATGCGTCGATACTCCCTTAGCGGGACGCTTATATTAGAAACTGGCTTGTTGAACAAGTCAATTAAGTCTTGTTTTGTCTCACAGAATCGTAATCCATTTGATGCAATTTTTTGCGGACGTTGTATAGAACAAAACTGCATAGGGAATCTGTATTTTACTAAGTTTGAAGAGACTATGGATTTTCTTTTAAATGGCGAACTAGGGCTTAAAATTTATATAGGTAAGTGTACTCTACTAAAAGATCTGCATATTGCATTTAGTTAATTAGCGTATTTCTATTTATATGAGCACCAGCAACGTACCAGTTAAAATTGGAAACTCTTGTGTTTACCTGTAATTATTTAAACAAATATTAAGTGAAAATAATATAGGGTTTATATTATGATAATTAGCAATAGTTTTTTGTGGCGCGAAATTATTATTAGGGCTTTATATTTTGGTATTTCGCGACTAGTTATATTTAGATTAGTAATAAAAGCCAACACGTTATTGAGAAAAAGCTTTAGCTAATGGCCAAATATTCAAATAGAGCGTTTTGTATCTTGGCATTGGACCCACTCGTTCTATCCGCTGGTAAACTCTCTATTATACTTAAATCCTTTCACCAACATTCATTAAAACTCTTAAATTGGATAAATTTCATTGTGCAATTTGTATCTTAATCTTGCGGTTGGCGTTCGATTTTGTTTACGACTTTAAGCCCGGGGAAATTTGCATTATCTGCTTTTCAATATTAGTTTTTGAATTTTCTCCAATAAACTTTTCTGTCGTTCGTGTTGTACGGATAAGAATATTGTTTGCCAAAAGTTTTGAAGCAGTGGCAGTAAGAAATGTATGGTTTTTGATATGTAAATGAGACTAAAACAGACGGCATACAGATGTCTCTGTAAGTAAACTACAGCATTGAAAGGTATTAGGGAGGTTATAGCAAGCTGTGACTTGTTTCACGAAAGTTACAAGTTACAGATTCACCTGTAAATTTTTACAAACTCGTAAGAAAATAAAGTTATTGGTGTTTCAGTAGACATGTAGTAACCACCTTCTTTAGACAAGCCATGAACAGATAATGGCAACACCGCAATACGAATACTAAACCAGTACTGTACATACTCGGCCGGTGAGCGGTCGCAACGAAAATATTTGTAAACTATTTTGTAATCGTATTTTGTAACATAGAATTATAATTTGTTTTAATATTCCAGTTATTAAAAATACTATTTTTACCTATATTTAAAAGAAGTTCCTCTAAAATTACAATTAAATCGGACTTTATGAATATCTACTTATTTTTTTTTCTTTGGACTAATTTTCTAAGGGTTGGGACGCTTTTTGACAAATATTTAGGCAAATTCGGAAAAAAAACATTACAATTAAAGTTCCCACCATATAATTAGGATCTATGGAAAGTGTTTACAACAAACTACCGCGGTCTTTGACTGGTTAAATTAGATGTAGGAATAGCCTGTAACCATTTGTGTTTTAAATTATCATCTTTGGGACATAGAGAAACTGTTATTAGTTTGCTATTTTGCTCCTGTTTTAAGGCGCTATTATAATTGGATTTACATCCAGGGGTCTATTCTCGACTTGAGAGCAAGATCATTTCATGAGAACGGGTGATGTATTTGGAGAGAACAACGCAATTTACCTATTCTTGAAATGTTCACTTTATCAACTATTATAGGAGAACGCTTTGTCTTGGGTCCATAGTGCGAGAAGCGATATCATATCGAGAGAAACATGCGCAGATGACAGTATTTGGGGATTATGCTTGTTATTTTGAATTATTTATGCTAACATTGCTATATAATTTTGTAGAAATTCAACTAAGATAGATTTTTTCACGTTTTTTGCTGGTGCTTTTCCTATCTACAGTGTCACCAGTGACTACGGTTTCCAATTTTATTATAAGCAATTAAAATTACTAATAATATTACCACTGGGACAAAAAAAAAGATGGTTATTTATTATAATAAATTTGACAATTTTGAAATATCAACAACAACAACTATTGTGCCTAAAATCAGGAAAGTCGCATAAAAAAAGGTTAAATGTGGCAATAGTGCCTAGAATCTTCCACGATCAACTTCTTATCGAGAATACAATAGCAAGTTCTCAAGAGAACAATCATAGGATGTGAACCATCGTATCTCCCTTCTATTGAACTCGAGAATAGAGCTCTAGCTATACAGCACGTTGAAGGCATGTTAAAATCGACTAAGAATGAATAATCAGAAATAAAAAAAAACTACGCGTGCAGCACAGTACACGTGATAGAAGTGAATACTTCTTCCACGAGAGAGGACGGGAATACGAATGACGGTACAAAAGGGACAACCGAAGGATAGGCAACGTTAAGCCGCTATATACATAATAGTGTATGGTCAGAGAGCAACTAAGGGAGAGAATATAAAGTCTGGTGGGCGCGGCTAGTTTGCGCATCTCATTCGCGCAGAGGGATTCGATGACGTACTGAGTTTAGACAGAGGCGCCACACGCGATTTAGTTTATTTTAGCGTTGCGAGCGAACGGATATTCAGTGGCAGCGTTAATCTGAGATTTTTGGTTGCAAGTGAGATATTGTGTGATTGCGAAATTTACATTCTTACCGTTTTTACGTTAACATGAATAAACCTAAGTGTGGAGTAGTGTGTTCAGCGAAAGGCTGTGCGAACAAGAGTTATAACTGTAACTTGTCGTTTTTCACGTTTCCAAAAGATTAAGCAAAATAAGTTTTGTTTCGATTAACTTATTGTATTGTATTTTTATAGTTATGTGGTATATTGTCTTATTTATGAACTAGAGTTCCTCCTGTAATCTTATATTATGCGTAGTTGCATTTTATGGTATAATACCCAGTGTTTTATGTTCTATAGGGCTGAAATTTGAATGGTTGGTTCGGGCCGTGAAGATCTTAGAGCTAGTAAAAATTTGAGTAGCTACAGATTGTGTGCTGCTCATTTTGAAGACAGCATTAAGCAATTTTGGTAGGTTAATGATGCCAGATCCTGATTTTGTTTTATATACATCTTATTTGGAAGTTATATTTGTCTTAGTAAAGATATTGCATATGTACACCCATGTTCAGAATTTCCTACACTTATATCGTAAGTTTGTATTTCAGAATAAGTTTATTTTATACGCTAAAAATTAGTGTCCAACAAAAATAAACTTACTATAATAAAAACGTTATAGAAAAATATAGGTTTTTTAGCTTCTGTTCACCCCTTGATGCACACCTGCATTGCACCTACCTATGTTCCTACTAATGATAAATACAAAAGAGTTCTTACAATAGCAGGTAAAATATCCCGATAATAGCAGTAATTATATACACGCCTAACCCCAATAGTTTAAAATATTTTTTTAATTCGTAGTAGGAGATTTTTTGCTGAAGATTATCATAGTATTAGAAGTAGTAAGTTCTGGCAAACCCACTAGTTAGGAGATTTCTCTATTATAATTACCGTCATAACCTAAAGTATTCCATGCACTCAATCCATACTGTAAGCATCTCAAACACCTTAAGTACCGACCTGCACAATTATTGCAACAAAATTTAAATACGACCCTGTTTTCTACTCTTACAACATGGCGCCACAGGATGAATGAGATCAAAGGCGGCAAGACAGAGATATTATTCTCTCCCTTAGTTGTTCTATGGTATAGGATATAGTCTCTCTCTCTCTCCCCCTCATATTGGTTATATGTGGGACGAAAATTTTATAAATCGTGTCGTGACGCGGCCCTGAAAAAGCACTCTCATGCAGCCAAAGAAGTATTCACTTCAAAAATCAGGTACTTACCTAAAAATCCAGCTGAATTTATTTATTAATAATAATAATTCTTAAATATACATACAAATCGTCGTTAAATGGCAGTTCCACCGCATCACCACCCTATCACTTTATTTTATTAACAAACAGCTTATCCGATGTTGTACCTTACAGAAAATCATCATTAGACGATATATTTATACACACTTATCACTACTAGTTTTATAAAAAAAAGGCTGTTCACGACACAAAAATATACCTAATCAATTAGTATCCCTATATGGATCCCGTATTAATCAAAGAATCCAAACAAATTTCTTTATTTTATCAACTAACATTATATTCGGTATTGTAACTTACACAAAATTAAGACGATATATTTTGTGCCGTAATTGGCGTAAAGTGGACTGTATTATGCAATGAAAGTATAAAATGGAAAGTTTGACTTACCAATTCTCAGGAATTAATGATGCACCATGTAACTCCTGGACGCACTTTTCTTCCACAATCCCATATATTTTATTAGGTATTTTTGTTTTGGGATATATGGAAGCAGGAGTTGCCAAACTTTAGCATATAAAATGAATTAATACTTGTAAATAAACGGCAATTCATTCAAAAAAGTGCTAAAATTAATCCTATAGACCTGCTATTCTGTACAATTCTACCCCAAACACACAATCGACTTGGATTCGACTTTGCCAAATTTACTTCTTCATGGCTTGTCTAAAGAAGGCTGTGGTAGTAATCAGTACAAGGTCACCTATTGACAGACAGACAGACAGACAGACTTCCATCTGGTCGTCTCAAGGGACCTCAAAATGGATATATCCTTCTTTATTTCAAATTTTTAACATTTTAAATAATAATTGTGGACATGACTAAGAGTTTTAGTTAGTTATTTATTTTAAAAATTAAAATATTCACCGAAAAAATGATAATAGTTGTGATACTGACACAATATGAATAGAAATCAAAATTATTTATTAAAATTTATTTCGTGCTTCAAATAATTAAAAATACAATACTGATGTTCCTTAGGAAACTAAAATAGTTGCGATCATTACTGCATAATAATTACACTCTTACACTAAGCGTCAGGTTTATAAAGTTAGGATAAAAACATAACCTATACTTTACATGAATTTTTACACTAAATTATTCCTTATACATACACATGAAAACTTGTCAAACAATTAATAAATTTAAATTAAACATAAAAAACATATTTTTGCTTATACTAGTGACTAAATTCAGTATATAAAAATAATGTTTATATTATAAAAAAGCTTTAAATAATACATCGAATATCTAAGTAAAACCTGAAATATCTTAGCATGTAGGTACAATCCAAATGTCTATGAAAACTACAATACCTTTATCTGTACTATACTAATTTATTCTTTAATTTTTGATTTTAACAATGAGACAGTCATTAAAATTATTTACAAATTCAAAAACGTAATATTTAAAATGTATACAATAAAATTAAGAGACGAAATTACACATTACACATTTAAGTTTGTTACACTTTCATCATCTTTTCCATCAGTCTTCTCCAATCCTTCAGTATTGGACGGATTTTCTGTACCAGAAACCACACGTTCTATATCAGAATCGGAACTATCAACGTAACTGCTTCTATATACGTTTAAAGTATAGTTTAAATCACCATTTGGTTCACAGTAGCTCTCTAAGAGCTGTTTATGTAAAATGAGATAGTTGTGGCCGACGAATTTGTCTGAATCATCTTCGGGCATGACCCCGCATGGTGACTTCCAGATGATATTTCGGGAAATGTCATCGAAATCGTCATCACGTTCTGTTGGAAACTCGAGTTTGTAGGAAAATTTTTTGGCGTCAGCTTTTGAACCCATATAGTAAACAGCCCACCTCGTTAAGTCTGTAAATATATAAATTTAATATAGAAAATTGCGTCTAGCATCTTAAATTATGAAATAATAAACGACGACTAGATAAGTAGAAGCATTTCATTTGCCTAAAACAGTTACAAAACCCTTTAATCCGATTTCCAACACAAAATCCGCTATAAATTCCTGGCAGTGCTAAACACAATAGCACGATATTTTATGTTTGTGATTTGTCTCAAACACAGCACTTTAAACGCAGTTGTTTTCTAAATAGACACAAAGTTGTTAAATGTTTAATGGCAAAAAAAAAGGCAGAACAATAAGCAAAAGTAAGGTCCTAAAGAACAGCTGGAAATACAATGGTTTGTAAAATTAGCGAGCTACCTTGGATTTGTTACCCAGAAAATATCGAGTGCAATATAATATTGACGTTTTTTCCAAAATTTTACATTTTAGTTTAAGACATTAAAGCTTTAAAGTGCACTTTAAGCCATTACTGTCTTAAAAGTAGCATTTTTAACGTTAATGGCGGGGTGTTAAAAATTGTATTTTGTAATACGTTTGTACGAGTAGTGTGTGTGTACAAAAAGGATAAGGGGTCGACAAATTTGAATCAAGACCGTGACCAAATCCGACGAAGGTAATGAAACTCTCGGTCTCTGAAAATATGTTCTAATTTGCTCTTTGTAGAATCCAATTTTAATGAAAAATCTGACAATTCTAATTTTAGCGATTGTTTATTTCTAACGTGAAACTCTGTTTGTTCTACGAGAAATTTTATATCTTACTGTGTGTAACATATCTGGAGGTATTTCAAGCAATAAAGAGATATCGGCATCAGTTTTGTCAGTTTCAATTGACATCAGTTTCCAAAGACTACACACAAAAGTTGTTAGCAAATTTAAATAAAATAATACGCATGATAGGTGTGGGACATGTTGCCTCAAAAAATGTTGCTATATTTCGGAAAAATTAAAAGTAATACTTCGCATGTCTATTAAATAAAGTCGACACCTAAATCTGTTATAACCGGTATTACCAGAGTATTTTGTATGACCCTAGGCGTTCGATGTCGGAAATCTATTTCGATTTATAAGTCTCAAACACATAATGTAATAAATATGATTGGAATCGGATAGTAGGGAAAAATTCTTAATCTCTAAACTAAGATTTCACGGGACTGAGATCAAAACAAGGTACCGCCCGAGATCGAGACCAATGTTCTCCTTTGAAAATGGAGACCGAACTAGTCTGGGTTTCTAGAACCTTTACTAGAGATTCATTCATTCACCGAATCGACGTTCTGTCTTACGAATATCATGTTGCATGCATTTGGCTATTTGGATGATTTTTTCTTAGAACAATTAAGTGTCAGAAATCCCGGTAGATGCCTTTTTTCATCTTTTTCTTATTATTTTTTTCTTAAATGAGGTTTGACGAGGTCCCTTTGGTGTACAGGGTGGCACTAATTCTTGCCTCATCATTGAGATCTTGAAAACCGAAAGAGATACATATGATCGGTTATATTGAGACAAAGTTGCGTATTTATGAGTCGATCAATTTACAGTTTCTAAAGGTGTAAGTTTCCGAGTAGTTCCGGAGAAATTCGGAAAAAACGAAATTTTAGTAAATTTTATTATTTTTTTGCTGGCTCTATTTACGAACAAATTTTAAAATAAATGCACATTCAGGTTGTCACTTTTTCGGATCTATCTAACGACGGCGTTGGTAAAACTTTTGGCATCCGACGTTTCATCTTTGACGAGCCATCATCAACTTTGTTTAATGTTTTATTTATTTAACAATAAATGAGGGAACAAGGAAATAAAGAATATACTTACCCATATTATGCAAAATGAATATCAATCTAAATAACAGAGGCCGCTGCATTGTTTGTTGAACTAGTCTATCATAGGTACAAAATTCATGCTTCCCTTGGATATTTTTTACAAAATTGTTACAAATGCAGGGTCATATCTGAACATTTCCTGCTGTTGGTCATAAAAACCACAAAACGTCGTAATAAACATAATGTGTTTAGATCGCTGGATTCGTAATAAAAAATGGTCTCGAATTCCAATATTTAAAAAACAAAGTTGATGGTGGCTGCTGAAATATGAAACGTCGGATGCCAAAAATTTCAACATACAACTTTAGAAACGACAAACTGTTGGGCTCATAAATGTGCAAGTTCACCTTAATTTAGCCGACCTTTTATATCTTCGGTTTTCGAGATCCCAATGAACAGGCTTGAATTTGAATATTTCTCTAATGCTTTAAAAGTTTAAAAAATATTTAAATACTGTGATTTTTTGAGAATTTTTTTAACATATAAAAAAGATGCGGGGGATTATGTGTATTTATCACATCAAATTTTTTACTAAAATTTACACATTACAGCAAATCTCTGTCGTATGAACAATAAGAATAAATGGAAAATGCAGTTATGCAATCTCCGCAGCATTAAATTCCCGTCTTCCTCTGGTGCAGCAAATTTGCGCAAGGAAAGAATTATAGAGAAATAAATGTAACCCGAGGGAAATAATGTACAAACTCTTGTCTCAGTCATGCCTCCAGGTCCTTATATATGCTTTATATCATAAATGCACGTCCCGTTATCGATATTTTGCCATTAATAAGTTACTCGCATATATTGCACAGTATCGTGAATGTTTGTTTGGCAATGTGCAACTGACAGAATGATGTGTGTATGTGTTCCAATATATTTTCCTATTATTTTGACGATCATGTAATATCGTCTATAGTATAACATATATACCTACGGAAATTTGTCGGTGCGAAATTATTTGATTTACAATAACGAACATCTGACTGAAGTGTAGGTTTTTTTGATTATGTTGATTCTAGAACCCAATCGAAAAATTGCTGAATAATGGTAAGATTTTTTATTCTAAAAAACTAAATATTAAATCGGACGTGCAATAACAGATTAAATGAGTGACATATTCAAAAATATCAGCAACTACCAGATATATACAAGGTTAGCAAAAAGTATGGGTACTCCTCAATATATCACGAACGGTAGTTAAATGAAAAAAAGTTTCATACAAAACTTGTAGGTTTTTTAAGGAGCATGTACTGGCAGTACTTTAAAATATACCGGATGGCCAAACAATGCGCAGTTGATCAAAGTTGGGATTTTTTAAATGGAACACGCTATATTTGAAAAACTTCCTATCTCTAAACTCACTCGCTACCGAGTTATCGACACTTGAAATCAAACAAGGTACCTAATGAGGATGGAAAGAACAAAATATCAAAAAGAATTGTTTTTTCAAAAAACTTTGCAACAGAAATAATTATAAACAAATCAACTTAAAACACACCAACAAAACAGAAACAAAAAGCAAGAATTTTGTCGAATCGATGGTATGCATTTCGAACATTTGCTTTAAATTGATTTTCTTGTTTTTTTGTTTCAGTTTTGTTGGTGTGTTTTAAGTTTTTTTAGTTTATAATTATTCATGTTGCAATGTTTTTTGAATAAACAATTATTTTTGTTATTCTCTAAACAATTCAAAAATGATGTCACTGATAGGGTGTTCCATTTAAAAAATCACAACTGCGCTTTGTTGGGCCACTCGGCATATTTGAAAGTACTACTGCCAGTACATGCTCCTAAAAAAAGTTTTGTATGAAACTTTTTTTTAAATCATTTACCGTTCGTGATGTATGTGGGGGTTTCCATTATTTTTGCTAAGCCGGTATGGTATTAAAATTACGTGGTTTTTAGGGCGGTGAGGATAACAGTAATTGTTTCAATGGGACGGTATTTTCAGTAATAAAACAAACATATGATAAAAACCCCAAAATTCCGAATTTGTGTAAATTTCATAAAATTGTATGTGAACTGCTGTACAAATAGTGAAGACCAATTTTTGCCATCATGTCAAAGTCAAATATTTTAATAACGAGAAGAGATAGAGGCATACATTTTAGTGTTTAGTAAATGATGAAAATGTAGTAAACCAAACTGAAAAGTATGTTACGATTCTAATGAATTCTAACGTTTGTCGTAGAAACTTAAGTGCAATATACACCGCGTCCAATATAAAAATGGGATACCATTGGAATCTTGGAAACAGTAGGAGTTACAATGTCGGTTAAATTAGAGAAAATATGTACAACTCAAACACCTTTTAAATGGTGTTTTCTAAAGTAAAGTAGCTTTAGATATTTTCGAGAATTTCGGAAAAAACTTTTTTTTGCGGTTTTAGTTTTTATTTATTTCTGCCAATATTTTTACAGATATAAAAAAATGAAAAGTACTTCCTCGTTGTTACTTTTTGAGGAAAAAAAGAAAGCGTTTACTAATTGTCACTACGACGTTTCGTTTTTGAAAAACCATCATCAGCTTTGTTTTTTTAAATACGGCCCTATAATGCCACATACCAAAAAAAAAAATACGAAATCTTGATGAAAACTACGAGCAAAAAATCAGTATTTTGTTTACACCTGTAAATTACAGCGGTCATTAACATTAAACAATCTAGCCTTGTGGCCCAAAATAATTTGTATCCAAAAAACGCATGGCTCTATCTCTTCTGGTTATTAAAATATTTGACTTTGACATGTAGCTGACAGCAGTTTTTTGAAAATTATAAAGACCAAATAAAAATAGAAGGTCGACAATATTTGGCAAAATCCATGGCACACTGCTATGAAAACCGTTGAAAATTTGTCGATTAATGACATTTTATAAATTACCGAATACTTGAAGAATTAGATATAGACAAAGTATACATAGTCTGAAAGGTTCACTTATGAGCTTTTCAAATCCGTATTATTATATAAGTTAACGACAAAAATTCAGTTTATGACCACCCTGTATAGTTACACTAATACCAAACGTCTAGAGGCATTAGATAATAAAATTTATTTTAAGCAAAAAAAATTGAAATTAATTTGTTTTTAATAAAAGGCTACAGATAGAGATAGAGAAGTATTAAGAAAAGTTGTTCATAATTGATAATGAATTCGAAAATTGAAAAATATACAAGGTATTCTATATGAACCAGCGCAGCAAGGTCAAAAATTATTTTTAAACTGTACGTCATAGTCCTCTATCACGGTTGCCAAATTTTTCGAAATAATCGGTTATGGGACACCCTGTATATCTATCTAATTCATTTATTGCCACAGATTTATGTCAGTGCCTATATAGTCGGCGATAGAAGATAAATCCGGCACTGAGTTGAATTATTAAAATACACTTATATATTATATAATTGTAGAAGAGCATGTAACTTACCTGATGCGTTATCCATTTCCCAGGTTAAACGAAAAAATTCATCATAGGCACATATCAATACATAAATGTAATGATAAGTTCTTATGTCTTTAAAGTTTTTCGCCAGGAATTTTTGTCTTTCCTTAAGGTAGAAATTGTTCCGATGCTTTTTAACACAATGAGTTTTCAATTTACTTAAGTATCCTTGCCATGTACAGTTATCGTATGTGCGGAACGGGCAACATATTGGAGCAAATTTACAATGTGCTTCATGGCTGGTGATTTCGGGGCCAAGGTTAATAAAACTGCAACCTAATGGTGAATATCTAAAACAACAAATTATTTCATAAATTCAAAAGGTCGTTCCAACCGGTAGTAATTTCCAGTAATGTTACTGACACACATGCGCAGTTGTAAAATATCTAGTTCAGAACCCTGCCATATTTTATCTGTATCCCTAATTTTTTTTGTAAGTCTTTAGTAATAGCATTGATTTATGTTCATTTGTATATCAATCTTTGGTAAATGGTTATGGTCATAGGACAGCATTTTTTTATGCTGTGGTTATAGATTAGTTTCAATGTCTTCCTCTCTACCTTCTCCTTCTGAGAACTGTCATTTCGCAAACCACCCAGTTTCAAGTTTAGACCTAGTAATTTTACTGAGTTCGTTCGCGCAATCGCATTAATGCTTACCAACGATAATATTACCGTAATGTTACTGCCGGTTGGAACGACCCTAATGTAGTTTGTCTCATAAACCTACAGTGTGGAAGTTGCGACGCCAGTCTTGTATATCTCTCCAATAAAATATCCCACTTTTGTCGTAATCATCTCCACATAGATTTGTATTAGTCACAGTGTACCTACAATAAAGGTGCAATTGTTCAAGCCTTCCACAGAGGTGGGAGAAGAAACCACATATCTGCTGTAATTGTACTGGGGAATCAAAAATGTAGTGCCATTTTCCTACGAGTGTGCGGTCGCATTTTTTTCAGTGCGTAAAGTTGCACTTCTCCACACGCAGTCCTGTAAAGTTACTTTTCCGCACTGTTTTTAATATACAAGGAGTTTTTGGAGAAAGGAGAAATTTGTGAGCGGATGGAGGACGCCTAATAATGAAAAAAACCTAATTTGTAGTTTTTCGGAAAGTCCTTATTTACAAAGATATAGGGTGTTAAAAATGACTGCCTGAGGACGATTTTTTTGAAATATTTTCGAAACGAGTAAAGAAGAATTAATAAAATGTAGCATATTTATTCACCCAGTTAAATGTCGTAAATTGACATGAAATTGAATAAAAAAGGATTACCATAGGCGGGTAAACGGCGGGACCTTTGCCTTAATTATAACCTAACTTTTTTTTCTTGTGGCTTTTATTCCATTTTTGTCAAAAATGTGATAAAATAAAGTTTTCTACATAAAACAGACATAATTGTTTTTGTCGAGAAATTCGAGTTTGAAAATTTCAGTATATGCAGTATCCATCTCTTTCTAAAAATATTATTTACTTTTGTAATGATTGTCAAAATGACATTTACTAACTTTGTTAAAATCAGTGTTTTTTCGTATGTAATTCGTAGTTCCCATTTTAAATTGTTTTTGATATTTTTTATATTTAATTTAAGTTTTTTATTTTTACCTATTTAAAATGCAGTATACTAATTCCGCATATGGTGACATGTTGTTGACAGTCGGTGAATATTACGGTAGTGCTCGGGCGGCAATAAGGTACGGAGAGAAGTTTCCTCCAAGACATTGGCGTTTTGTAGTTGGAAACGTTTCTTTCAACTGAACGGCGTTTACGGGAAACTGGAACGCTACAATTTAAGAAATCTGATAGAGGAAGAAATAGAACCGTTAGAAACGTACGAAATGAGGAAGAAATTTTACATCATTTTGAAGAAAATCCTAACATGAGCACAAGACGACCTGCGCAACGAACTCAAATTTCGAATTCAGTTGTATGGCGGATTGCGAAAGAACAACAACTGTACCCTTATCACTACCGCCAAGCCCAAGATTTTTTAGCAACAGGTTTCCCGCAGCGTCTAGAGTTTTCCCAGTGGCTTTTGGATATGAGGGAACTAAACTCATTGTTTTTTTCTAATATTATATTCACAGACAAAGCCACATTTACCAGAAGTGAGGTTTTCAACATGCATAATGAGCATGTTTGGGCTGATGAAAATCCTCATGCAAGAAAAGTAACTCATTATCAACATTCTTTCAAAGTAAATGTTTGGGCTTCAACATCAGAAACTCAACTTCTGGGTTATCACATTTTCCCAGGAAATCTAACTGGAGAAATGTATTTTAATCTTCTGTCGTAAATTCGCCTCCAATTCCTCGAAGATATTCCCTTCGCTCGTCGAACCTCTTTATGGCTTATGCATGATGGCGCCCCTCCACATTATTAGTAGACGGTGTCGTCAGTGGTTTAACGAAAAATTTTGAAGGACGGTGGATAGGGCGCGGAAATGACGCTGAAATGACGCTCCTAAAAATTGGCCGGCTAGGTTTCCTGACTTAAATCCTTTAGATTTTATTGTCTGGGGTCAAGTGAAAGACAAAGTTTATACAGTGCCAGTTGAAACTGTTGAGCAACTGCAGGAAAGAATACGTAATGCGTTTAATGAAATTGTTGCAGAAGAAAAACTAAGGCGCACTGTGAACTCTTTTAGCTCTAGAGTGAATAATTGTATAGCAAAATAATTACTTGTTGTTGATTTTGTTACAATTAGTTATTTTTGTTAAATATTAATTGTGTTAAATTTATTTAATTTTGTTGAGTTTATTTTAATATTGAAATACAGTTTGCTAGCGAAAAGTTTTCCAAAATCTTATTAATGCTGTGTACTAAGGACCAGTTCTTAGGCAGTCATGTTTAACACCCTGTATCTTTGTAAATAAGGACTTTTCGAAAAATTACAATTTAGGTTTTTTTCATGATTAGACGTCCCCAATTGGCTCACAAATTTTGACCATATATATTTTAGAAACACCTTCTAGAATCTGATAGTGCTAGGTTTGTTATAAATCATAAATATTAATATCTTTTAATACACAATACAAGAAGCTAGCTTACTTCTGTCCTCTGTTTATCCAGCAAACAATAATAACCCGTTATAGGTATATCGAAATCCTAAGAACACACATTTTAAGGGCTTCTCCAGGTCTATAAAATGTTTCGGTAATTTCCATAAATAAATAATTATCACGAAATTTCAATCAATTATAACATCATATTTGACAAATGAATGAATAATTTTTCCCATAAATACCTTATGCAAACGTAAAAGCTTTGGAAAATCTTAAAATTGGGTTTTAGTACGTGGTAAGAACAATTAAAATTTAAATAATGTTTCATCGATATTTTTTACCAAGGAGTGATTTAGTTATTCAGGGATTTTCTAAACCATTTCTGTTGTCCTTTATTAATACATTTTTTGTCTAAGGTTCAACATAAAATGATTTTTATCAATCAGGTAATACAGAAAAGAAAAATAGTAGAAGACTGTCTCAATTTTCCGTATTTCCCATATTGAATACAATGAAAGAGTTGTAAGCCACTAGTAGAGGATGTCTATTTTTTGAGATTTGGTGGACTCTTCTTCATAATGAATTAGGAAAATAATATATTGAGGATAATATTGGAAAGTGATTAGCCCGTTATCGCTCACAAAAGAACATAATATTTGGTTTTGGTGAAATGGTAAAACGTGTATTTCGATATTCCGCTACGCCAAAGATTCTACTGATCGATTATTAAGAAATGTGTAAAAAAAAATCCCGATGGCAGCCAGTCGGAAAAGTAGATTTTTGATTTATGTATTTTTTATTTATACTTAGTCTACCACTGACACCCACTATTAATAAACAAATAATGGAATATTCTGACAGTCGCCAAATATAACCAAAGTGTCATATTGACAGTAATTTTAACTGAAATACCCATTATACTATAACACATACGTAAGTACGGTCTTATTGTTATGTCACAGGTGTTTATTTGTCAAAATAATTACAGGTGTAGCGGGTGATGATATTTTTTTTATTTTTTGTTATTTTATATTGACTTACATTTACTTAAATATGCCAGCGATGAAAAAACTCTCCAAAAAAACATTGTAGAGATTTAGGTGCTCTATCATTTGATATGTAACATTGGTATTTTCTATTAGCAATGAAAAAAATATGATTTTTTTAAAACTTTGACAGGCCGCCATTTCGAAATTAGCTCGCCGATTTCAATCGCCAACGAACTCACGCGATTCCATGACCTAGCCGATTTTTTAACCAAGTTTTGTTTCGATTGGTCAAAAAATGCGGCCTAGACCGTGACGCAAAATTTTCTATATCCCATATATATATATATACAGGGTGACATAGAAAAAAGTACATTGCATAGTGCCACACAATAGAACACACTAAAATAAGAAAAAAAGTTCCCATTAACACGGGTCCGCAAGGGCTTCGGTTAAAAGTTACGGAGTGTTGAATTTTTATTTTTTTTTTGGTTTTTTTGAATATCTTTAGGCAGAGACGCAAGAAATGGATAAAATGTGGTATAGAGGGGTTTTTATCATGCTAAATTCAAATATGATCTTAGTTTTGTGATTATTAATAGAGGGCGCTACATACAGGATTCCATCCTTATTGAATCGGTCGTAACTTTTTTGCAATACACTGTATGTCATTTTCGTCTAAAAAAATTTGTTATCCCATTTTTTATACTTAAGAGAGGTATACTTTGTCCAAGTCGCTAGAAGCAATGGTTCGAGTACAAATGCATCTAAAAGCCGACAATGCACGCAAATTATTCAAAAAGCGCCAAAGAAACCTTTGCAAAAACAATGATAAATACTTCAACAATTACATTTTAATGGTATGATGAAATATATGATTAATTAAAACAAAACATTAAGTTTTTAAAAGATGTTCAAATTATTGACCTTGTACTTCAATAAATTTTTCCATTCTCCTTCTTAATGATTGACGGCATCTTTGAAATTACTAATCACAAAACTAAGATCATATTTGAATTTAGCATGATAAAAAACCCCTGTAAATTTTGGATAAATTAACTTTGAAACGATTTTTAAAAAATTATAAAATCTTTATTAACAGTAAAAACTTCAAATCTTTTATTTACAGCTACTAGTTTGAGAATGAATCTATATTTAATTTGCAAAACAGTTTTATATGAATTAAAATACAAACATAAGTGAAATATAATACTAAAGATAACAATAATTCTTAAATACTAAGTAATTTATGGGCTCGTAACTTGTATACCACATTTTATCCATTTCTTGCGTCTCTGGCTAAAGATATTGAAAAAACCCCAAAAAAATTAAAATTCAACACCCCGTATCTTTTAACCGAAGACCTTGCGGACCCGTGTTCATGGGAACTTTTTTTCTTATTTTAGTGTCCTCTATTGTGTGGCACTATGCAATGTACTTTTTTCTATGTCACCCTGTATATATAGATATATAAACTTTTGAACTGAGGTCATTTTTAGGATCCAGGGGTCATAAAATGAAGGACTGCATAAAAATTTTTCAAAATTTCGGTTGTGTCGATCTCCTGAATAGTTAGATTTTTTTTAAAAATCTACTAAAATAATTAATTAATTTACTTTTCCCAATTCACTGTCATGGTTATTTCAAATTTGAATCAGTAAATAAAAAAAAATAAGTTTTAATAGAAAACTAAAATTGTAAATAATATATAAATTATTAAGAAAATCTAGCCTTTAGGCAAAGTGTTTTAATGTCTAGAAGCCATACCACTTAATTCTAGATTATGATACCTAAAAAAACATAATGTAATTATTCTGTAATTTGAGTCTAATTTTTAAATACTTTAAATAGAAAACTTTATTTTGGTAAGAACCAAACGTTTGAGGTTTTTTTTGCAGTGCCATACCTAAATAAATTATTGGTATCATAATAAAAGCGCCTCCTGTCTAGGATACTAAAATGCAGAAACCCCAATAAAACCTGTAACACAAAAAGCTCATCTGGCTTTGTTGTAACGATCACAGACAAGAAAACTGACTGCTATTTTATGTCATTGTCATATAGGTGTAAGAAATTGAACACCTTTTTCATAGGTATCAGGTATGAGTATTATAATACAACTTGGTTTTGATCCAGATCGATTGGACTAAACCAAAATTGTTTTCCTTGGTGACTCTGTTGGCCACGTAGAGTAGGAAAGAAAATTATTTGTATTTGATTCACAAGAAGACATTCTACACGCAGTATTGGTGTTTCTGTCTTTTAATATTGTTTACACTACAGTATTTTAACAAGCGTTAAAATATTCTTATATTTTCGAATTTTTTATTACAAACAAACCTACCTGCAAGGCAGTCTCAGCTTTGATGCTATACTTTCCAGTGTATAACATCGTGCATCTGATTTTGGCGCTCGACATGTGGGACATTTTTTCAATTTGACGAAACATTGATTACAAATGCTGTGTCCATTTTTACACATTGGTATTGTTAAAGACATGTAACAATCACACACTGGGCAACTTAAATATTGTTTGATTACAACAGTGTTTTCTTCATCGCGGGACGACATTATGTAGACTAGATATTGTTACTATAAAAACATCATTAAATTATATATATGTTTTTTTAATTTCAATAAATGTATGAATATTTTGTGGAGCTGACGTTGTTTCATTCAAAACATATAATCACCGCTCCTCTCCGAAATGGATTATTTCAGAAAAAAAGTAAATTATAAATTATGCAAGATATTATGATTTTCGAATTCCGGACGTGCGTGACCAAAAATTTATTAATTAATTTTTGCACAAATTATTCGCTACTGTCGGATATGACATGATTAGATTTTAAGCTTCAGGATATATAAACATCATTATGTGTTTAAAAACACAGTTTTAAACTAATGCAAATAACCTCAAATGCCGGGGCGGGCAGACTGTGCCGGTATATAAAATAGTAAAATTCATTGGATGATGGCTAAATGGCTAAATTTTAATTCATTTTGATTCATTCATTTATACACACGTTGAAGGCCGTCAAAAAGTGTAGGTACCCCTGTATGGAGGAATTTAAATATTGTTCCTTCTGTTTTGGGCTTTTAGGTTCCAAATTAAATATTACCTTTTTGATGACAACGCGACGTTTCGAAAAACTAGATAAATGTAATATTTTAAATGTTTTTAACGTTGTGTTTTTATAATATATTTTATTTTTTTATAATATACAAGGTGTTTCTAAAATAGGTTTTTTATTCTTTTTCTTTCTTGGGTTTTAAGGTTCTTCTAAGCAAAATTTTTTTTCTCTTGAAATATGTCTATTTCAATGTCAAATTACGTACTAAAATAAACATATTTCAAGAGAAAAAAAATTTTGCTTAGAAGAACCTTAAAACCCAAGAAAGAAAAAGAATAAAAAACTGTAACAAGGTTTAAGAAAAAGACATTAATAAAATCTAAAATAGGTGGTCAAAATTTGTGAGCGAATTGGGAACGTCTAATCATGAAAAAAACCTAAAAAAACCTAAATTGTAATTTTTCGAATAGTCCTTATTAATAAAGATACAGGGTGTTAAAGATGACTGTCTGAGGACGATTTTTTTGAAATATTTTCGAGACGAGTAAAGATGAATTAATCAAATGCCGCATATTTATTCACCTAGTTAAATGTCGTAAACTGACATGAAATTGAATTAAAAAGGATGACCATAGGCGGGTAAACGGGGGGATCCTTGCCTTAATTATAACCTAACTTTTTTTTCTAGTGACTTGTATTCCATTTGTGTCAAAAATGTGATAAAATAAAGTTTTCTACATAAAAAGGGCATACTTGTTTTTTCTCTTAACATAAAGGTTTTCAAGAAATGCGAGCTGGAAAATTTTAGGACAAAACTATAGTCCTTAGTACACAGCATTAAAATTTTGGAAAACCTTTCGTTAGCAAACTGTATTTCAATGAAAAACTTTATTTTATCACATTTTTGACACAAATGGAATAAAAGTCACAAGAAAAAAATAGGTAATAATTAAGGCAAGGTTTTTTTCATGATTAGACGTCCCCAATTCATTCGCAAATTTTGACCACCTATTTTAGAAACACCTTTTTCATAGTCACATAATACATTACCGACACTTAACTATATACATATACCTATATAAACAATATGGTACAATGTTAATATAATATATAAGTATGGGAAGCGAACGCTCTATGAATGTGTTAAAGCACTCAAGTACATATAATATTCTTATAAGAGTATAGATTCCAACTACTTAACTGGTGAAATTTTAAACGCTATTTTCTCGAGAATTATGGGGGCAAATATCAAAAGTGACCTATCGCTGTAAGCAGATAAAAATGCTATAAAATGATGTATCACTCGAACCCTATTGCTATTTGAAAATTTCGCGGTTGTGTCCACCCCTATCACACGGCTTTAGCGATTTCAACCGATAACTAATGGGTTCATCCTATGACTCCCCTAAACTCATACACAAAATTTAGCTCAATTGGTTAAAGCGTTTGGGCGCTATCGTGGAAGAATACATCGTCTCAAAATGGTTATATCCGTCTTTATCTCAAATTTTGTTTTAGCGCGTTTACAATACTTTCCCTGTGCGGGAAAGTAAAACTGAGAAAACAGCATTTTTCATTTAACTGCATGGAACAGTTTGGTATTTAAAAATAGCTTCTTGCGCAACCGAGAGTTATTTTTTGACTTCGTAATAATTATAAACAGTTTCGTTTTATGAATTTAACTTTACTTTAATTTTTATTATAATGAAACCTAAAATCCAAAAATAGTGCGTCGACTCCAATTCTTAAAAGAATTAGGTACAAAAAGAAGAATTTACGAAAACAAATTCATCTCGATTTTCCCCTTTTTGACACGTTTTATTTTGTTGTACATTTGCTCTAGGGACTTTCGTTGTCTTAATAAAAATTTGAGAAGTAATTTGTAGATTTTTTTTAACAAGAATTATTAAATGTTCGTTAATTAAACTATGTTTCTTATTGAAAAAAAAAATAAATAAAATATAGAATTGTGTTAATAGTTATTCAAATATTCGTTGGGAAAATTGTCTATTGTAATCTACTCAGAAATAATGGCTACAGTGTTCGGTCGGGTAAGTTATGTCACTACTTCTCTTCGGCTCGTGAAATACAGCTCACCTTAGCTTCTTTTGGCTTGAGCATTTAATTAAATAGCTTGTTTAGGAACTTTTAAAACATAATAGTTCTTTGAAGATCGTATCAACTGTCATTTTCTGAAGTAAAACAACACTACGTTAAAAGGTATTTTCCTAAGATGTCGATAAATTGTCCACCGAATTCTAAATACACTTAAAATTTAAATGTATATCACAAGCAATATAATTATTTAAATCTAAATGTTAGTAGATACTTAGGCTCTAAAGTGTATGTATTTTTACAAGAACTTACCTAATATCTAAAAATATCACTTCAATTTCTTAGAACTTGTTATAAATAGTTACACAAATAGCACATTTATCAAAATTTTATTTAACACAAACTCACAACTACAAAAATAACAACTAATATGTACAATATAAAAGGAAGTTTAACGGAAATTTTAGGTTAGTGATTTTACATTATTTTCTTTATGCTGTACTAAATGTATGTCTATTATTATAGGCATACAGACAAGGAGAACCCTACCTCAGCTTATCTTTGAAATTCTATTGAAGAAATTCCGGATAGTATTAAGGAAGGTCAGGTAGTATTAATTTTTGGGTGTTCTACCAGGACCGTACTTTATTTTAGATTTAGGACTATATAGAAATTTATTTGAAATAAAAAAATGGCAAAACATTTTATTTATTTATTTAAGATACAACTGACGAGACACAAAAAAAATCAACAAAAGGGTATCTAAAATTACAATGCACAATAAAAATAAAAGTAATAAAATATAAACTATTTTTTTTAAATTAAACGTTTGTTCACCAAATCATTGCGCACAATGTTTCAAATATTATAAATTATAACCAAAGAAGAAAACAACAACAAATTAGTGCGCGCCCGTGGCAAGTAAAAAAATCGGTTATGAGGCCACAAAACTTTCCCGACGAGATCTAATATAATCAAAAATATATGACCTGCTTAATATATAAAAAAAAAGTTATTAATAATTATTATTATAATTGGATTAATATAATTAGTTATATTTTATATTACGTTTATCCCAATTTTTAAAAAGCGGTGTCAGCTTTGAACATTTACAACTCGAAGGGAAAATTATTGATTGTAAGGAAAGAATAATAGTAATAGCACATATCGGTCATCCCACACGTCAGCCCAATCTCGAATTAAGAAGGATGGTATCTGGACCTATAGTAAGTTATGTTTTAAGCCTTATCAGCGCTCGGTAAGCCTCAGCTTTAGCAAATCTACGGTCAGATAGAAACCATACATTGATAATTAATTACTCATCCTATTTTCGGTATTACCAGTTTAAGAATCGATGTCGGACGCCCAGAAAAATCCCACAAATTTATTCACAAGTTCTTCAATATAAGCATCATTATAACAGATATTACTAAAGAAGCGTTCAAAAATCTTAACGAGGATTAATAAAAGATCTTGAGGTCACCATTTGCGCTCGTCTCTCAATTACAGCTTGTAAGAAGAGTTCACTTCAGAATCACTAAAATTTTATAATTTTTACAAGGATTAGACAACATTTTAGCGTAATCAACAGATGCGGATATCTACCATGTTTATTTTTTTATAATATTTTTATTTATACATAGATACCTTAGTAAAGCATCTAATTCACGTCATCCAAGAGGATTTACTATAGGGCGTCTGATACTAAGGGTGCGCGTAGCTTTGCGGTGATTTCGGATTCCAAGTTTCACATTAAGTTAAGCATAATATCTAAACTTACCTGAATGACAATATTTTGTTTTTTAATTTCAATTAAACAGCGTATTCGCTTCCACTCAATTCAATGATTTATAATATTGTATTATTTATTTTCTTTTTAGAAGCTCTTCGTTATGTTTCGGAAGTCCTAGATATCAAAATCACAGCAACTACATAACGAAGGTGATTCTTTCTAAAAATATTAAAACTATAGAAGAATGAGTTTAATTTATGTGATATACAGAAGTTGTTATAGGGCTTGCCACTGGTAAAATGGTAAACTTTTTCAATACGAATTACTAGTAAAATAGAGGCAACATAGTTTCAGTGTAATTTACATCGCTCTTCTTCGCAAATCTTTTGTTATATCCAACAGACTATACAAAAAACTTCAATTTATATTTATAACGATAGCATAAACCTCCGAAAACACATATTGAAAATTAAGTATGTTAATTTCAATATCAAATAGTATTAAGTGGTCCTGAAGTAGGTAGATATTAAATTTCCTAAAAGTA
The DNA here is from genome assembly GCA_911728435.2 of Apoderus coryli. Taxonomy (NCBI): domain Eukaryota; kingdom Metazoa; phylum Arthropoda; class Insecta; order Coleoptera; family Attelabidae; genus Apoderus; species Apoderus coryli. The sequence goes on along the minus strand of OU452206.1, from coordinate 6,808,805 downwards.
TTTTTTCTATTCTGAATGATGACAGTTATTGTGGAAAAATGTAATTAGAGCTTGTTTGGAAATTTCCTGCGTTGCGTTGTTTGTTTCTGGGCCAAAGTTAATCACAAAAAGCATTACGCTGATCTGAGTACGGATCTGTGTATGCAAACGTCGTTGACGGTTTTAACACCGTGCTTCTACTGAAACTGCTGGATTAATAACTATTGTCAGAGAACCAGACATGCAAATTTAAAAGTACTATTATTTTATATTATGCATGGGAATTTAGAGCGAGGGGGTTGTGTTAGTTGTGATAGTGAAAAGCCTAATGCTATTCTCTCATAATTTATCTATAGGAACAACGAACGCTTCTGTTATACAGTTTGGTTTTAAAATATTCCAACCAGGTTAAGCATTGAGAGATAAATAATGGAAGCTTCATTTAAAATATGAATTAAAACAGTAGAACAGTGGGATTTTTTATCGTCACAAAACTTGATTTTTAATTGCTGTTTCAACCTCTGATTAAGTTTGCAGATATAATTGAGTTTTATGTTATCCCCATAGTCACACATAAACAGTAAAATATAGAATACATATAGAATACATCACAATGATGGAACTAAAAACAAATATACTATTTATAGATGCCCGACAAGTCGTAAAATAATGGTTTACTATTCTTCATTTATGAACCACCTACGAATATGTTTAATATTTGACTTCGCATTTCTAAAGCTTATACTAAAAATAATAATTAAGAAACTATTTTCGTTTTTTGCCTAGAACACATGTTTCGTTTGTTTTTACATCACACATGATTTCTATAATACTTAATTAATTCTGGCTTAAATGATAGTAAAGGGTAAGAAGCTTTGCAGAGGTCCAATAATAATAAACATAAAAGTTTAGTGCCATGACGGTCCCCAGTGACCGCTAACTATACGGACGTTAGGGCCATAGTAAACAAATGGGCTTGGGTCCTGACGACGTGTTATAATAATATACAGGCTAATATACGTCCGGAAATGCATTATCCAAGATTAAAGATGTTTTTTGTAACTAACGGTTTTCTTTTAATTAAGTGAAATATCTCCTTACCGATTTCTTTTAAATGTTGGCAGCGTTGTTGCTAGAATTAGGGAGCTCATATGACCTTAATTAGATCAAAATCATTAAGTCCAGTGGCGTTAGGGAAAAAACCTAATTAAAATTCTTGAAAAAAAAAACGCCACTGACTGTAATTTAATTTCGAGATTATCTTGAAATAAAGCAACTAAAACTACAACTTTTTTATTTTTTTTTTCTCAAATGTTGCTTCGTTTACGAGATAAAAATTTAACACTTTTTTCAACATACCATGAATGTTATTTGACTGCGCAATTAATTTTGACTCTGTCAAATTTGTTGAAATCCCTTAATATGAATCACTATACAAATGCCGAGATGACCGACATCCACTTCATTTATGGAATCGCTGATGCCAATGCATTAGAAGCTAGGCGGTTTAACACTGAAGATTTCTTCAGCGTATGGCTCCTGATCAAAAAATTTTCGAAAACATTCATCGACGTTTTCATGAAACAGACACTCTAAAATGAAGTGGAGGAACAGGAAGGCCAAAGACTGCAAGAACGGTAGAGCTAGAAGAGAATGTGCTGAACATGGTTGAAGAAAATCCAGGTACTTCTACTCGAAACGTTGTTGAGGTTTTGAATGTAAGTAATAGTACTATTTGGCGCATTCTTAAGGACAATTTGTTATATCCATACCACATCTAACGCGTTCAAGCACTTATTCCTGTTGATTTCCCTCCACGTATGGCATTCTGTCAATGGATGTTCTTGAAATTCCTCCACTACTGATGTTCATTTTGTTTACTGATGAAGCGAGTTTTGCAAGAAATGCAATAAGGAATTTCTAAGAATAACCATTTATTGTGTGATGAAAATCTGCATGCGATAGTTGAATATCATTTAAAACATCAGTTCTCGTTGAACGTTTGGATTGGAATTGTGAGTGACTACTTAATTGGACCCGTATTTCTCTCAGGAAGACTTATCGGAGAGGTATATCGCGACTTTCTGGAACAAACGCTTCCTGTAATTCTGGAAACATACGGACATCACAGGATTGACCGAGGTGGACCTCACTATGGCCTGCACGATCCTCTAATTTAAACCCACTGGATTGACTGAAGTTCTGAGTTTACGCTACTCCTGTGGAAAATGTGGAGGAACGACTTTGGTATTCTTGAGAGAGCTCGCCAGTCAATGAGGAGAAGATTGGATTCATTTATCCGAGCTAGAGGTGGTCACTTTCTACAGTTTTTCTAACAAACTCGATATAAAGCAAAGAAAACGTTTAATAAATGAAAACAAAAAAAATTATTGAATCAAAATCACAACATATAAATAGAAAAATAACAAACTTAAATATGTTAATACAATTTAAATAAATCAAAAAATATTTTTCTATAAAATGACTTCAATGAAATTTTCGACCAGGATATTATTATGTCGTAGCCAAAAGTTTTTCCGATTGTTGACTTGCCACTGATGATTGGACTGGTCTAGTCCCGAAACATGTATGGCTGATACATCCTAAATTCTATTAGACTGATTTTGTGGCGTTTTGACTTTCATTCAAACCGTATAATTTTTTGGCCACTCTATATAAAGCAATTACGAAATATGTAGCAGAGTGAACAATCATTTCCCTTTCCTTATATGAAAATCGGTAAAAATGCTTTACCAAATGCTTCGATATTGAAAAAAATTAGTTTTACTATTGGATTTGAAAACGTCAATATACAGGGTGTTTGAGAAAGTTTTGTCCTAAAATTTTCAAACTCGAATTTCTCGAATATGAATAAATATGCTACAATTGGTAAATGCTTCTTTACTCGTTTCGAAAATATTTCAAAAAAATCGTCCTCGGGCAGTCATCTTTAACACCCTGTATCTTTGTAAATAAGGAAAAATTACAATTTAGGTTTTTTTATGATTAGGTGTCCCCAATTCGCTCACAAATTTTCGCCATGTCTTTCTCAAACACCCTGTATAACTCATAAGTCAAAAACCGTTGAATTTAGCTATATGCCATTACACACAAATTACATTTCTAGAATTTCATGTAGAATTTAAAAATATAAAAATATATAGGATGTTCCATTTAAAATACGCAAGTTGACTCCTCATTCCAGTATTACCAGAAGTGACACCTTCTTAAAAATAGTCTGACCCCCGTGGAACTTAGTATATTGTGGAATTTTCATAGCCTTCCAATTTGTAGATAATGCTTTCAATACTTATCGCGGTCCCAGAAGGACACCATGTATAATAAATCTTCTTCTAGGACACTGTTCATCGCTTTTGTAATAATATAATGCCTAATGTAAGGACAGTTTCGCAATGAATAATTGACACCAGTTTAACAAAACATTAATGCTGGCAAGTAATCTTCAAAGGCTTAATAATTATTATTTTAAGCTTCAACTATCTCCTAAACATAGTGTGCTAATAAAGAACTTGTTAAGGGGAACCCATCCTGAAAGAGAAGTTATTAAAGTCCTGCCTTGTGGAACGACGTTGAAAGATCACAGCTAATTTCACGGCTTGACGTATTCGTGTAATTACACACAAAGCCAGTAAACTTTAACTTTAGTAAACTTTTTTGTGCGTCTGAATGATAATTAGCCAACTTTTGAGGTTGTTGTTCCAATTTAGATAGATATAAGTACAAATATCCTACTGAGTTTACGAAAAAAAAATTATATACATAGCTGGTCGGGTAGTGGTACATTCGCCTCGGTCTCTTATAGCCAAACAAAATTAAAATTGCAAAATTTGTTAGCGGGAGAATATGTCGGTCTACCAGGAGCATCGAAGAAAAATATACCGGCTGTTCCTGAAAAGTATGGCATTTCAAAGTTATATTTTTAAAATGGAACATCCTGTACTTTATGGATGTTTTGTATACTTTGGATCAAATACAGTCGACACTGTTTGTAGTGAAACTTTATATAGAGAAAAACTCTTTATAGTGCAATTTTTTCAAAACCTAGAATATTTTAATGAAATTTAATGTAAAAAGCCCTGCATATTATAGTGAATCCTTAAAATGAGTAGCACTCTACATAATAAAATTTTTACCGGACTTTTATGTATAAATTTGTATGCATTTATTGAGATCTTGGCCTTTTCGGGTTTTCCATTTACATTTTTATATCGCATTCCTTTGAAAATGTTCTTGACGCGTTCATAACGCTTAATGGTAGGCAATAAAACAGGTAGATTTCTGTGAGACACCTGTGACACCCATTTTAGAGTCGAGGCCTAGTAAATAGCAAATTTAGGTTCAGTTGGTTTTTGTTTAAGAATCAAGTAAGAAGTTGATAAAGGCTGCAAGAAAATTGATTACTGTGTTAGGGACCTCATTTACATCCTCGTAAGGACACATCCGTACTCGTTTTCGTCTGCTTGGAACATTAGTTTTCTTGATGATAGTTTCGCGAGGTTTTACTATCAGAGATACACAACTTGGGGAAACACCAAATTTTGCAGCAACATCAATTTTTTCCAAATTGAAGTTGGTTTGTTTTACGTCAATTACAGAAACAAAGTAACTCCTATGTCGACGTTTCGACTTTTATTAAGTTATCCTCAGGACAGTAGAATGCAACAAAAAAGAAAAACATAGAGGGTGACTTGAAATTTACAATTAATTGTAAAATGCACAAATAAAAAAATATAAATAAATAAAAACATAAAGACATGTAAGGTAATTTTTCCCTTTTTTCTTTGTTTAAACACAGATAAAACTACAACGGGTTCTCCATACTCACGTGAACAATTTGTTTCTTTTGTCAATATTCTCAATTATAAAGGACATTTACATATGATGATATCAAGAAGGGGGTTTCTTTTGAACATATATTTTGCGATTTTGATAGTGTAGAAACCAAAACCGAATAGGCACAGATGAACAGAAAATGATACATCTAAATTAATTTAAATAATATTCCATCTTATCATATCCAACAGGTTTATATATATATAATATCACTTTCCAAGGCGTAGGTGGTTATTATACGGGGTTTATTTATACTAAATGGATTATTTTCTTCGTGGGATTCTATTAATTAAATTTACATAAGCTGAGCTCAAATTTTGGGTGTCAACTTGTTTATTTACGTTATTTTGATGTATTTTTGTATCTATCATTTCTTTCAAAAGTTTTTTTTTTGTAGTTTCGCTGTCCACCAAGAATTTCTGTCTTTTCAAAATCAATGTCATGTAACGTGGCATTAACATGCTCAGTTAGACCAGATTTGTTTGGAGCATTAACTAAGTTTGATGTTCACTTGATGCTCTTTTATTATTGTTCCTAAATACCGAGAAGTTTGACCTATATAGACTTTATTACAGTCTTTACAGGGTATTTTATAAATAACGTTGCTCTCAAACTCCTTAGGGATAACTGATTTTTGTTTACTAAAGAATTTTTTAGTCGTGTTTTATATACACGGTGTTAATTAAGTATCTGGCCAAACTTCAGGAGGTGATTTTAAGGTAAAAAGTTCATATAAGCAGGTGTCCGGAAATGCATAGTTTTCAAGATACAGGGTGTCAAAAAAATTTTTTTTTTTACATTTATTTATTAATATCTCAAACACCTGTTGACCGATTTTGTTGTTAAGTTAGCACCAATTGATTGTTGATTATGACTTCCAGTGGCGTCGTAAGGGGCAGTTTCACGAATACAAATATAAAAAAAAAATGTGCGCCACTGACTCTTTTAAAATTAAAAAAATTATTTTTGGATTAAGCCATTAAAAATACAACTTTTTTGTCTCTTGATATTTTGTCGTATCTTGCAGCAATGTGGTTCATCCCCGATGGGGCCCCACCTCACTTTAGCATCGTAGCACGGGAATTTCTGGATCAAACTTATGGAGGGCAGTGGATTGGTCCCGCGGGTCCATAGTCATGGCCACCCAGGTTGTCAGATTTAAATCCTTTGGATTATTTCCTTTGGGGGCATTTAAAGTCGCTGGTTTATAGAACTCCAGTCAATACTGAAGTCGAATTATGTCAGCGCATACGGGATTCATGCAATCAAATAAGACATACTCCTGGAATATTTCAGCGTGTTCGGCAATCGATGATAAGGCGAGCTAATGCTTGCAACGAAGTTGAAGGTGGACATTTTCAACAACTATTATAAATTTATCTTTATTTGTTGTTATGTTGTTAAGTTCTTAAACGTTTTTTATTAAAAAAGTATTTTTTGTCAAAGTTTAATTAATACTCGTAATACGTCTTTGTCTTGTCTTAGGCATTTATTTCCACCACTGAACTTCAATATTAGAAATAGTAAATAAAATTCAATTAGCATTTTACTGTTATCAAAAATACTGCCATATCTCAACGAATTTGGGTAAAACGTAATTCGCAATAATTCTGTAAAAGTGATTTTTAAAATTATTCAGGGACATGCATTTAAGTGGTTTTAATTTTTTTTCTCGAAAACGATGCAAGATACGAAAAAATATCAAGAGACAAAAAAGTTGTATTTTTAATGGCCTAATTGAAAAATAATTTTTTTAATTTTAAATAAGTCAGTGGCGCACATTTTTTTTTGTCATTTTTATTCGTGAAACTGCCCCGTACGACGCCACTGGAAGTCATAATCAGCAATCAATTGGTGCTAACTTAGCGTCTTATCATGGTCCATAATACTGACCAAATTTCAACAAAATCGGTCAACAGGTGTTTGAGATATTAATAAATAAATGTAAAAAAAAAAAATTTTTGACACCCTGTATCTTGAAAACTATGCATTTCCGGACACCTGCTTATATGAACTTTTTACCTTAAAATCACTCAAAGAATCACCCCCTGAAGTTTGGCCAGATACTTAATTAACACCCTGTATATACACCTGTTGTATATGATAAGATGGAATATTATTTTAAAAAAGTTTAGATGTATCATTTTCTCTTCATTTGTGCCTATTCGGTTTTAGTTTATACACTAATAACATCGCAAAATATATGTTTAAAAGAAATCCCCTTTTTGATATCATCATATGTAAATGTCCTTTATAATTGAAAATATTGACAAAAGAAACAAATTGTTCACGTGAGTATGGAGAACTCGTTGTAGTATATTGTTTTATCTGTGTTTAAACAAAGACAAAAGGGAAATATTACATTAAATGTCTTGATGTTTTTATTTATTTATATTTTTTTATTTGTGTATTTAACAATTAATTGTAAATTTCAAGTCACCCTTTATGTTTTTCTTTTTTGTTGCATTCCTAGTGTCCTGAGGATGACTTAATAAAAGTCGAAACGTCGACAGAGGAGTTACTTTGTTTCTGTAATTGACGTAAAACAAACCAACTTCAATTTGGAAAAAATTGATGTTGCTGCAAAATTTGGTGTTTCCCCAAGTTGTGTATCTCTGATAGTAAAACCTCGCGAAACTATCATCAAGAAAACTAATGTTCCAAGCAGACGAAAACGAGTACGGATGTGTCCTTACGAGGATGTAAATGAAGCAGTTTTACGATGGTTTCAAGCGGCACATACGCATCAAAACGTACCAATAAAACGAAAATGAAAAGCCAAAAGCGAAAAAATGTGTTGTTTATAGACAATTGTCCTGCACATCCAGTTAGTGTAAGTAAAAAATTAACGAATATTTAATTGATCTTTTTTCCACCAAACATAACCTCCAAATTGCAACCTATGGATCAAGGTATTATAAAAACATCATTACCGAAACAGAATTGTTCCCAAATTATTAACGCGATTGATAACAAACTTCCAGTCCAAACAAGGGCAAAAAAATGCTTAAAAAATAGTATTAGGAAGTATTCGTTTAAGCCTTTACTATGTGTTACATGGAAGTAGATTTTTAAAGTTTTTGGTTTATTTGCTAAGAAATGTGAAAAGAGCAACTTCATCGCACGTGTCTCAAAGTTGTTTGCCATATTATTTTTGAAAAAAATGTCAATTTTGAGAGATGATAACAGAAATCATTTTAGCGCGCGAGCCTTCATGATTTTATTCCTATTTGAAGCATACCTAAACTAATGCCAAAATTAAATTTTATTTAGTTTACTTGAGTTCTATATAACGCCGTCGAAAAAGCTTGATGATGATGAGGAGTATTATAAGTAACAGGAAGTTAATTAATCCAACCAAATTTGTGTTACCTAATTTACCCATACTCTAATTTATGAAGGAAACACAAATCAGCCATAGCTCACCGATACTCATGCGTCCGCATGATAACCTACGCTCGTATAACTAACCCAATCAGGATCATGATAGTTCTGAGACCAATCAACAACAATGACGCAAAACAATCTTAGAAAATTAAGACAAATATTCGGCGGAATTTCGTTTTTAGAATGCCAAATTCAGACCTCAAACATTTGCCAGGTTCAATTTTCCATTGCATTAGCAAATGCGGCACTCACTTAGCTCCACCTGTGCATGAACAAATGTGGATGCAAAAGATAGCGCACACGTTCAGTTGATATAATAATAAATTGCCTTTATTTAAAAACAAAAATATATACATATTATATGAAAGTTACATAAAACAAAGTTTGGAAAAAAAAATCATAAGTAAAGAAATGCTACAATTCGGCGAAGTCTAGCACAATCGGCTATTCCACTTAACCAAAAAGCAGCTAAAATATATCAAATAAAAAACAATATAAAATCCAGAGAGAATGTCATGAAGTAATTCTATTAAAACATTTGTAACCTGTAATTCAACATTCATAAATACATTAATATTATTCAGAGAGAGATGCATTAAGAAACTATCATTTATCATAATCTCTGTTGCAATTGGACACCTGTGAGCATGACCCTTAAACGTCTCTTCACTTCAAGATTCTCCACCCGCGATAACGTAATAGATAGTGAGTTATTTAAGTTTACAGCATTATGTATGAAAGTTCTGCGAAATATAGCAGTGTGATGATGGGGTCTTGTCAATTTCTCAGGATTTCTAATGTTCAGCTGGAGAATAGTGGTTCTGAAAATCAGTCTTTTTTATAGGTGGGGGGGAACTTTCGCAATGAAGAATATTGCGCACAAATCCACCCAAATGAAGACGCCAACGGTTTTCCATATTTAACCATTTCGAACTAACAAAAGTATGGTCGAATTTTCTAAAGCCATAAATGAACCTAGAATATCTCAGTAGTTTCAGCCTCTCAGTTTAGTCTGCGGTCACATACCACAATATTTCAGAGCGCTGGGACATGTGGCACATTACTCGAAGATATGCAAAATATCATGTACGAAGATTTGGGTATGAACTGTCGTCACAATGAGCATAGCTTTTGCTAAGTGTGCACAACAAGCAGAATCAGCAGACGACGTCCGATAGGTTTTAGCCCTGTTGAAGGTTATAGGAACGCCATCATGCCCTACGTGGACATGGGTCCACCACTACACCCCAAAACAAAAACTGAAGTCAAATCAATAGATGAAGGCAAAACCGGTCCCATTAGTGGAAAAAGTCATGGACACAGTTTTTTTATAGATTCGCTAGGTGGTATCCACATAGGATTATTATTGGTTGAATGTTCAGATTCGACGAAGAATTGAAGACAAAATGACATTGTTTGGCACTGAAAGATGTGCTTTTTTACCAAAGTATCGCAACATGTCAATCAACCCAAATCGCCACGGCCAAATTGGTTGAATTGCTATCTTTTCACCACATATGAAAATTTCGTTCGGGAGTAAGCGTTTCATGTCGAATGAGGAAACTATAACGGTCATGTTAGTAATTTCAATAAAAAACAGTGCTTTCACTGGTAGCCTTATCAATTTATCACTTTCATAAGTGAAAATAAACCTGTTACTAAAATCTGTCGAAAATACAAATGCGGATTTCTTATTAACAATTGAAGTATAATTTACAGGCAAAAACAGAAACGGGAAAGTATTTCCAGTTACGCCATAAAACTCTATAGGGTCTTAGTAACTCTCCTTATATATTTGCTCCTATATTTACCAAATATCCCGAGTTAAGCGATGCAAGTTTACTACTCTCACACTTATGCGTAAATTTAATTTAATTTTAATTCATACGCAGTTAACGGTGAATAATAAATTTATATATACCACTGCGAAAAGGCTCTACCACAAAACTGAAGAAAACAACCATTTCCTCTTTTCCACCTTCGTAAAATTTTCAAACAGACATTTCATGTGGAAAAGTCTCATTATGGCCAACCCGTAACATCCTATCTATAGTTTCTATAATATAAGAGATGAGGTGTACCGTAAAAACTTCTGTCCTATAGTCAATATCCCAGCATTTTTCCACTAGGATATCGAACTGGTCCAGTCGTTTAATATTTTATGTATTTTGTTTTCAATTATAGAGGCCAACTGTATCGTGGGAATTGATCCGCAAGACGGTTTATGAGGATCGTTATGTTACAGTTGGTTTTTCCAAGCAGCATCTTGGTAATTTATAAAAAGTAGGAGTTACTGGGGGTTAAAAAGAATAATATAATCTGCTGGTGTTTTGATGTTTTGCATTATTTTGCTATTTTACTTTACCGCACAGGGAAAGTATTGTGAACGCGCTAAAAAAATTGAGATAAAGACTGATATAACCATTTTGAAGTTCCTTGAGACGATTAACATCATTTCCAGATGGAACTCTGTATGTGTGACTGTATGTATTTTTCCACGATAGCGCCTATTATAAGATTGTATTGAAGAATTCACAAAAATTCCCTAACAGCAGGAAATAAACTGTAGAGTTTATAAGTTTTCATACTAAATCAGATTTATCAAAAAAGTATAAGTTTTAGAGATGTCATGGGTTTTTGTAATAGACAGGTACTTTTATTGTTCCTATACAGGGTGATTCATTATGGTTGCAACAAACAAAAACTGGAGATTCCTGAAAGTAATTTAAGCATTTTTTGCCATTGAACCCACGTCTGCAAATGCTTCGTTATCGAGATACAGGGTGTCCAAATTTAGTGGTCAAATCAACTTTGTTGTTAATTTCTCAAAAACTAGTTAACCGATTTTGACAAAATTTTGCATGCATTTGGGTACCGATAACCTAAAATATTCTGCATTATTTTGCCTTTCATTAACTTTTCATTGGCGAAGATATAGGGGGCATTTGGGTAAATTTTACACATAAATTAATTAAAGACAGCTTTGACAAGCCTCATTATTTTAAATTATTACTTTTTTAAATAGAGCAACTTATAAGCTACAAAAAAGTTAATTACGTCGATGTTGTGGTTTCTACCATTTTTATGAAAATCGATAAATTGCAAGTTAATGGTAGATTTAAATCAAATTTTTTTACCAGAAAACGAAATCAAAATCAAAGTTGCATGGAAAACGAATGTCGCAAGAATAAAAAAACTTTGACAGCAACAAATTTAAATTAGTTAAAATTGTTTTATTATTTCGTAGTTTTTTTTTAACATTGCGAATGTTTTTTTTTCTAAATTAAAATGAGTTTTTGAATTGAAGAATATGCAGATATGGTGTTTTCTTATGGTTTGTGCAACGCAAATGCAAGAGCAGCGGCATGAGAATACCAAATTAGGTATCCTAATAGACGTTATCCATATCACAAAACATTTACGGCTACATTTCACAGGCTTAGAACGACAGGGAGCATTTTACCTAGAGTTAACGAACGACTGCATCCTCTAAATATTCATACTGAAGAAAACATAGTGGATTAGTTTTAGACGATCGGAAAATAAGCACTAGAAAAATATCAACTCAGTTGGCATTACCTCAAACCACTGTTTGGAGAGTATTAAATCGAGAAATGATGTATCGCTATCATCCTCAAGATTACCAGGCCCTACATCCTGGAGACCATGAAAGGCGCCTACTATTTTGTAACTGGGTTCTTGGTAAGCATCAAGAAGATGAAAGATTTTTAGAGAAACTGTTCTGGTCAGATGAAGCAAATTTTACTAGATATAGCATAAATACAAACCATAATGAACATGTATGGTCTTTAAACAACCTCGTGCTATTATGCCGCGAAATTTTCAAGAACGTTTTAGTATCAATGTTTGGGGTGGCATGTTTAACAATCAATTATTGCCGTTGTTCGTAATTAATGGGCATTTAAACTCAAATCAATACAGTCATTTTCTACAAAACTACTTGAATTTATTGAGGATGTACTTCTGAATATTGTTGAAAACATGTGGTATCAACATGACGGAGCCTCTGCGTATTGTGGTAGAGAAGTAACAGAAGTTTTAAATCAACTGTTTGGAAACAATTGGATTGGTTTGGAAGGTCCCATTGAGTGGCCTCCAAGATCACCGGATCTATATCCGCTCGACTGCTTTTTATGGGGGTACATGTAACAATTGGTTTGCAGTGTAGCAATTATAAATTAAAACCAACTACTGAAGAGAGTTCATGAAGCTGCTAGGGCAATAAGAAACGATCATAATATCCTTATTAGAGCTACAAATTCATTAGTTGAAAGATGTAGAATGTGCATTACTGTCAATGGAGGGCAATTTGAACACTTGTTATGAATTTTCTTATTTTAATTTCGAGTTTAGTTTTTTTATTGTTAAATTTTTAAGTGTACTGATAGGTCTTAAAATTTGTTGTTAAGTAATTTGTTATTATTACATCGTTTGCGATGGCAACTTTGCTTTTGCATTTTGTTTTCTGGTAAACATTATTTTTTTTTTAAGGAATAATAATTTAAAATAATGAAGCTTGTCAAAGCTGTCTTAATTAATTTACGTGTAACATTTACCTAAATTCGCTATATCAACGCTAATGAACAGTTAATGAAAGTCAAAATAATGCCGATTATTTTGGGTTATCGGTCCCCAAATGCGTGTAAAATTTTGTCAAAATCGGTTTGCTAGTTTTTGAGAAATGAACCAAAAAGCTAATTTTGCCACTAAATTTGGACACCCTGTATCTCGATAACGAAGTATTTGCGGACACGGGTTCAATTGCAAAAAATGCTTGAATTGTTCTCAGGAATCCCCAGTTGTCGTTTGTTGCAACCATAATGAATCACCCTGTATAGGATAGGTACCTAGACATTTTATTTGCAAATTATCTGATGTTTTACAGTTTTTTGTTCATAATAATTTAGTTATTGCTTTGCCAGAAATTTTTAAGTTATGTAATTTAATACTTTAATAATTCCAGTTGCTTCTGCGTCCGTGGAAGTTTTTCGTGTTTAAAACGATTAAAAACCTTTTTTCGCTAATAAATATAAAATTGAAGAATCGTTTAAGCAACTTGGGTTTAATATAAATCGAAAGCGGCCTTTTGAAAGATTTACAGTTAGCTTCAGAATTTCATGATCAAGTAATAAATCATTTTGCGGGTGGTAAAAATCGACGAATTGAATTGATTTATAAAAACCTTTAATTTCTCTATTGTAGTTAATATACAGGGTGTCCCAAAAAAACATGCCCCACCCTTCAGGAGTAGGATCTACGACCAAAAATAAGACAAAAATCCTTTATATCAAAAGTTCGAAAAATATCTCCTTATGAAATTGTGACCATATGGAATATTAAAATGAAGTACTTTTCGAAAATAAAATCAAATGTTCACATTCAAATTATTTATTAAATAAAGACATAATAAAACAAAAACATTTAAATTTACAAAGGCAAGTATTCGAAATGCTCACCATTTTTTTCAATGCATGCGTGCAAACGGCGAATAAAAATGTTTACTATACGGCTCATTGTTTCGTTTGTAATTTGTGCTAAAGCTCCATAAATGCGAACAATAACATCATCTTCACTCTTGCGTAGAACATGGTAAACCGTATTTTTCAGATAACCCCAAAGCCAAAAGTCTATTGGGTTGAGATCCGGAGACCTAGGAGGCCAAGAAATAGGTCCTCCACGATTGATCCATTGGTTGGGAAAACGTCGATTTAATATCTCTCAAACATTTCGAGAATAACGGGCAGGTGCACCATCATGTTGAAACACATTATTTGGCCGCTGTACTAAAGGAACTTCTTCCAGGACAGTTAGTAATCTGTTATCGCAAAAATTGGCATAGTTTTCGGCGTTTGGTATCCTAGGTAGAAACTGTGGTTCTATTATCCTATTTCTCAACAGACAAATCCACACATTAACTCCAGCGTGCTTGCTTATGTGATTCTCTAATTTGGTGCTGATTTTTGTAATTCCAACAATGCAAGTTGTGCTGATTGAACTAGTTGCTGGTTAAAATTTGCTTCATCACTCCATAGTACTTGTTTAAAACTGTTTGTATTTGCGTCCAGGCAATTTCAAAAAAATCTACAAAAATGATTTTGTAGATTTTTTTGCGCTTATGAGCGCAACTCACTATTTCCAGGATGCAATTCTTGAATCGGCTATAGATGATAAGGATTTTCTCTTTGCATGAATCTGTTTTTATCAAGGATGACCAGATTTAAATTACTAATTCCAAGTGAAACATTTGTCTAATTTCAATATTCAAAATGGGCATAATTTGATAAGGAGACATTTTTCGAAAGTTTGACATAAGTGATTTTCGTCTTATTTTGGGTCGTCGTAGATTCTACCCCTAAAAGGTGGGGAATGTTTTTTGGGACACCCTCTACAAGTATAAGAAAATGTAAAACGCATAGCTTAAGGCGATACATTTTTGAACAAAAAAAAAAAACAAAAAAAATATATACAAAAAAAATAAATAAACATGTACCTTCCGAAATCCGTATTCTAACGTGTTCTTTTTTACCTTGATAATTTCCTACTTTTCATCTAAGGCGCTTGACCTTGACAATCTAAAAAAAATTTCCCTACTGCGCATTTTCCCTCATATATATTTTTATATCAGTGCCTGCCTAATTAAATATCTCACGAGCCACCAAGGGCTTTAACCCAGTGAGCTACAGTTTGGCGCAATCCTGCAAACACTGTACCAAGCAGTTGCTATTATTCAATAGCTCTTATTTGTTTATTATTTTCTCTATGGACAATACGCAAAAGAAAACTGACAGCTGTCATGTCCCAAAGCATTACTCAAGGTAGGGTATTACCACCAACTTGCCAGAATTGTTAGAAGAAATAACTTTGGAAATGCGGCGAAACATTTGGTTTATGCATGATGAAGCCCCGCCCCATTTTACCATAGCAGTGCGAGAATATTTAAATGTGACTTTTGAAAATTGTTGGATTGGAAGAGGAGGACCATTTGCTTGGCCTCCTCGATCACCGTAACTTAGTCCCTTAATTTTGTTGGTTGTTGGGACTTTTGAAGGAGAAAATATTGATTTTCATTGTCCTGAAATACGGAACAATGTTGCAGCACTGTCGATCGTCCAACAATCGTCAACTCACAGAGCTAGGGAATACTTAAGATTATAAGGGGCCATGTTGAACCGAGATACATAATTAATTTATAAAATATAACACTTCATACAATTTAAATAAAAAGTACTTCATCTCGAACCCGGTTTATTTTATCAATCACGAACAGGAGTACCATTTTTCTAGCAACATGTGTAGGCTATTTAAAAACTGTTGCAAAATCTCAGACGCATTAAAAAAAAAGAGGTTACTAATCTCTACGTCAGGACACCCCTGCGAACATTGTTTTAAATAGGGTTACGCTTCGAGTCCCTATCTAACGTAATTTATAGGCACTAAAATTCCACAAAACTTTATAAGTACTAATACCCTTATTTTTCCAACATACCCCAATACGAGAGATTCCTTACATATTCTGGGACATCCTGTAGAAAGGGTATTTCATTTAAAATGGAAGTGTTAGGCAGACGCTATTAACGTTTTATCTGTTGATCAAAAATGCCTGTACCTTAAGTAAGTATAGTTATGTTTTATTTTATTTTAAGGAAAAACAAAGTAAAGTAATTTTACTTTCTCTCAATATGGCAAGGTACCTAAAATAAAGCATACATGTAAGTTCTCTACGATTTAATAATCATTAAACCATTAATATCATCAAAATAAATTTGCTAAACTCCGTACGGTTCAATGAAACGCCTCTAAAAGTACAACGTTAAAAACTTAAACTCCTAATGAATCAATATACCATTAAAATTATTTCTACTAAAAAGGTCGAATACTATTATGAAAACTTTTAATTGCGTAAAACATAAGTTCACTTCACTACCTGAACTATCAAGTACAAATGCAATATGCTCCCATTATGGCGTTCAAGAAACTTTCTCTGGATTGAACATCTTAAAATTTAAAAAAAAATAAAATAAAACGAAAATGGAAAGAAACGTTGAACTTAATGAAGTCTAGTGTGAAACGGAAAAGGTATGTGGAGCATAGTACCTACTGAGTTCAATTTAAACTTTAACGCAAAAACTTTACACAAATTTAGTTTAGAATGAATTCAGATTTCAATCACTTATTGTTTTAGGATTTTTTATAAAATGTAGTTTACTTCTTGTAGATGGCAGGTGGAAATTTAGAACTTTAAATTCTTCGATAAATGGACTTTATTAATATTGTGATAAAAGCGATGAAAACAGTACAAAACGTTTTATTTGAATAATAATTATCAGAAAAATCATCCAACACGATAATCACTGACATTAAATAACCATTAAAAGTGCTTACAATAAACTGGTGCTCTTGAGGCACGAACAGCTCTCCATACTGAAATTTACTTTATTAAGTTAGTCCAGAGCGCCGGTGAATTGTTTTAAAGGGCTTATTATAAGTGTCCTAGGGAGTCATTAGAGATCAAGGAAGCTATGTTCACAAACATGAATAGTTTAACAAAATGCTGCCGTTTTAGATTCTACAGATTACGAAATCTGATGCTAATATAGTAATAAATATAATAAAAGTTTTAAACTTTTGACTGATTTATTTTTTCTCATAAAATATTTCTTTGAGTTTTATTATATTTATTAATTAAAGCATTTTGTTAAATTATTCCTGTTTTTGAACATAGCTTCCTTGATCTCTAATTTCTTCGCACGCCACTTATAATAAGCCCTTTAAAAAAAATTCACAGGCGCTCTATACTCACTTATATTCATTTTTCAATTTATATTATACATACAGTACATTTAATAAAGTAAATTTCAATAAGTAGAGCTGTTCGTGCCTCAAAAGCACCACTTTGTTTTTGCTGTGATAAAGTTATGTATAACTACTACTTCAATTTTAAAAAGTGTGTCACTATTAACACATACCAATTTTACTTTTGCTCAATATGTTAAGGTACCTAAAATAAAGCAAAAGTCTAATTTCTGTACGATTTGATAATAATTAAACCATTTTATAAATTTGCTGAACTACGTACGGTTCACTGAATCGCCATCGTTAAAAACTTAAAACTCAGTTAAAAACTTAAACTCGTAGTGAATCAATATACCATTAAAATTATTTCTACGAAAAAGGTCGAATACTATTTTAAATACTTTTAATTGCGTAAAAGATGAGTTCCCTCGAGTTGGAGCCCAAGTCTCCAAAAGCTCCGCCACGTTCTCTTACCGCAAGACGCTCCTCTTCTTTAAGGTCTTCTCTCCAACTTCGGCAAGTAAGTTCGGAGTTTTAGAAGCGATCCTCCTTCGTTGAGTAGTGTCTTTAAGCTTTACGGTTTATCAACGCGAGCTTATAGTATCAGTATTAATAATTATAATTTTAAACATTTTTGAAACTGAAAATTACCGAAAGAGATGAGCTGTGTCGATGATGATGATTATTATGTAAGTACAAATTTGAAATATTGTAATTGGTGATTTTTTTTAGACCTGTCCTTTTTCATTGAATTGATTTTCTTTTATTTTAAATAATTAATTTAATAAATAATAGTCAGTAAAATATATTTGACTTTTCTTTTTATTTTAATATAGTTTTCTAAGTATAATCAAGTAACTATCAACTGAGAGACGCAGTTCACATACAGACCGTCACTCGTTTACGAGGGAGAATCTTTAAGATCCTCTTTTGTGAGCGTGATGTACGTGGGCGATTCTCGAATAGCTCTAAAGCCAAGCGAGTAATTTATTAAAACCAAAAGAATATAATCAATGAATATCAACCCCTTCTCTATAATCAATATTTATTTTTCCTTTAAATTGATATTCTCATTCTTGTATTATTTGTGACATGGTAGAGGTTATCTACCTATATTTTCAAATTCTTATTGTGACAGTATAAATTAATGGCGGAAAAACTACTTTTTTTAGAATGGTGGAGAACATGATTGTTAAATTAAAATTAATAAATGAAATTTCAAATTGGTTAATTTATCTTTATTGTAAAAAGTAACACAAAACTGCTCAGTATTTTATTAACACAATGTTTTTTGTGATCAAAATAAAATCTATGGCTAATTTTTTTAAAAACTTCACAGTTTTGTTCGTACAATTTTACTGATGATAATAAACAGATGGGATATCCATGCAAGCAAAGTCATTTGCCTGGAAAGGTAAAGTAAAATTTGACATTGCAAGACTTCGGGTATTACGGGAAGTACCCACTAAGTCGCAAATTTTTAACATTTACGAATAGCTTATACTAAGCAGGAGATACGTATGTGGGGACATCTAGTGTGAGCAGGCAATATGCCCAGTGAAACAAATTTCACAATCGATGGCAAGACAAGAAGTAACAATTTCATTACATCCTATGGTCAACACTAAATGCGCCCGAATTCCCTAGCGGGAGGCTGTATTTACGAGTTTACGACACATAATGTGTTACGCGTTGAAAATGCCGCCTAAACTGTTTCGGACCCTATCGAATAAATTTGCAACTCGCCGGTAATATTGAATCACTTAGACTTAACTTACCTTTAGAAAAAAAGCAAAATACTCGCGGTAGCTGACCATATTGTGTTGGTTTACTTGCGATATAGACACCCCACTGTTTCTCATAATGCTTATTTTCGATATACTTCTTATTTCATGCTTGTTAACGCTGGAAGCTTGAGTTTAGCACTAAGCCCTTTGTGGGTATTGGCTTTGTTTACCTAAAAATTATAGGGATTCAGGGTTATATTTTAGATATCAGTAACATCATTTTTAAACGCAAAATACCGGCAATATAAAATTAATGAAACGATTTTCCATCGGAATCTTACCCTTAATACATTTATCTGGTGAGGATTTGGCCAATTTCATCATTTAAACCTCGCTTCATTGTTTACGTTTGTGTTATTATGAGGCCTATCAGTTTGAGTAGGTACCTTCTGTCGGTCTGTCATAACAAACGTCTTCCAAAATCAATTGTACCAACTTCTATTGGTTTTTTAAATATACCGGACTGTACTGTAAAATGCATGTTTTCCATAAGGATGGTAACCCTTCATGCCCGGCCTGTCGTAGGTTTTCAAGAGCCATTTTGTTGCGGGATTTGGATAGGTAAAGAGCGTTATTTGTGAAGTGCTGCAAATATATAGTGGAGGCACTCTTATAGTAGTCTTGTGGGTGCTCCACTCAATTTTTGGATTTAATTTGTAGACAATAACGCCTCTTTACAACAAAAACAGTACCCGGTACTTCTCTGAAAGACCACCCAACATCCAAGGTAGGTCATACTATAGTTTCATTTTGTATTTGTCGTGCTTGGTAATATTTGTAGCTTGCTTTTGCTTACGCCTTGAATTCCGCTTTTTAGGTCTGTTTGTTTATGCTTTATTGCATGTATAACTGTGGATTACACTAAACCATCAGTGGTGTAACGTCCCTTGGCGGAGGGCTTCTTAAGCCAACGTATTTCTACGTGTAGTTGGTGCTGGCCATGTGGTATGGTCTATGGCAATTCCAATAACGACCTAGATTTGCAGATTTAGGGATTACCAACAGGACCCTGGCGGTAGGATTTGGATTGAGCCCACGACTATCCGGGCTCCCAGGTCAATTTTAATAGTTACATTTTAATTCTAAATATATACTATCCCGTATAATTGAACAGTATTTATAGTGTGGTGTGAACTGTTTATTGTGTCAAGGTGTTTCTGTAATAGGTGTATTCTTTATTTTTCTTATATAAGTTCAGGTTAATATTTACATGATTATACGTAATATCACTTGTAACCACCAGATACCAAGTTGTTAGCGGCGAGA
The DNA here is from genome assembly GCA_911728435.2 of Apoderus coryli. Classification (NCBI taxonomy): domain Eukaryota; kingdom Metazoa; phylum Arthropoda; class Insecta; order Coleoptera; family Attelabidae; genus Apoderus; species Apoderus coryli. The sequence continues at coordinate 6,788,718 of OU452206.1, read as the reverse complement.
TAACGTTACCGGTTCGTATTTTGGGTGCTGGGTTTAACCTTTTTATTGAAACAGGGCTTTTCTTTACCTGTAACAGTTATATATACCTATTTATTATTTAAACTTATTGTGAGTTGCGGTATCAAATTACTCACCGTAATATCTTTATATCCTAGTTTAGAGAATTGAAGAGGACAGTTGGTCATTGTTTTTTTGTTGGTTTTCATTTATCTACAGATTTTTATTAAACATTTTATTATAGGTTAGGGTAATCACCTGTTAAACGCTTCTTCTTTTTTTGGTATAATACATATCTACTCGACTGAGAGCCAAGGAGAGCCAGGACTCCTATAGTATATTGTAGCTATTTTGTGGTCACATATTGGCTTGTTAGTTATTAGTGTTTTGAGATTAAGTATTTAGATTATTTCTTTGTGAATAGCTTTATTTGTTTGTTTCGTTACATATATTCACATAGTCACTTAAGTACATATTTATTTACACATCGATTTACATATTTATTTACACATTTATTTACACATTTATTTACATATTAATTTACCAATTTATTTACAAACTTAATTACATATTATATTTACAATTGTTATTACGGAAACAGTGGAGTGTCAATTATCCTTCCCGTAAGATACCCTAGGCAATTTTCCCATTTTTATTATTATATGATCTCGGCTGTTGGGCTTCTCGTTGGGCTCTAAAAATGGGTGGCGACTGTTAAATAGAAGTAGCTCCTCGACCTGCGACCTCTCTCGGCGAGCTAGCGGGGCAGCCCCTTTGAACCAGCAGTTGGCCTTGGAGAGACGTGATTGTACAGTCCGCTGGTTAAGCCGGTATTCTTATTTCATAGTGGCCCCTAAGTCCGGTGGCGACCAAAAAGGGAGGCCACAAATGTAACAAGATTTTAAGTTCTGTTGGAGATTTGCATCACATTACCTTGCTTTTGCCAGACAGGGTTTTCCCAACATTTTCGAAGAGCTTAGCATGTGATATCGAATGACAGCAAGGTGTATGTGGCGACATCTAAAGTGAGCAGGTAATATGCTCGGTGAAACAAAGTTCACAATCGACGGCCAAACAAGTACAAACAACAAGATTTAATATGACGTTGAATATAATAAAGCTTTATTGGGACCAATCTGATTAATCTTGAATGCTTTTGTATGTTGTTGAAATTTGAAACCTTCTAATAGTTCGCTCTGTAATCAAACGAAGAAAAAAAGTTATAAACCTTTAATATTAGCAATTTCTACTTTCTGTTCGAAGGCACGTTTCTTTTATTTGTGTAAACACAAAATTACTGTTTGTGATTCTATATCCCGTTGCTTAATTTCGTTCATTTTACTTTAGTCGACACATGTTGTTGTGTATGGTTAAGTTTTTGGTTAAGGTTAGAATGTGATTGTCAATCCGAATTTTTCAATTTATGGACGGTTTTTTTTAAATATTGCTTAAAAGATGACGATGCATCTTTTAAGCAATATTTAAAAAAAACCGTCCATAAATTGAAAAATTCGGATTGATAATCACATTCTAACCTTAACCAAAAACTTAACCATACACAACAACATGTGTCGACTAAAGTAAAATGAACGAAATTAAGAATCAGCTCCCCATTAAATTTCTCGAAAGTCGGTTTTTGCTTTATTTATGTACATTTTGCTTATCTGTTATAAATACCAAAAGATTACACTTTTGACATCCTTGTACAACAAATTTACAGTCAAGGTAGCCCTCGCATTCTGTATAATCAAACTATAAAATATTATTGTTTAGCTAAACAGTCCTAACAACTCAAACTAGGTAACATTTTGTAAATTCATAAATAAAATGACAATAAATTTTCGACCTCTGTTCATTTTCCACACGTAGCGAACGCAGTATATTGTAGCAAGATATATTTTATTGTCATAACCAACAAAACAATATTATACCGACCTCTGCAAACAGTACTATCGAAATATTTTTATATAATCGACCTAAATTTAACGCCGCCCGATGTGGGACCCCAACCAACTGCTGTTATATTGGTGTCGCTGGCAAAATTCCAGTCACGAAGTAGGCTTGTTGATAGGGACAGTTTGGCACGCTTAGCGACCACAATTTAAGGCGACACAGAGACTTCCCAATAGTCCTAATACCATCACGTGAATTGTACGCTGTCCCAACAGACACTTAAAAACTGCAATTCAAAACTCTTTTACGATCCACCTCGCTTGCAGCGTATAAATTTTGGTCTATACTAGCTTTGTGAAGCTGAATGTGGCATTTTATGAGATAATCTAATTAAAGGAAATTGCAGCACTTTAAAACAAGGTAGGAATACTAAATAAACAGGAGGTGTTGAAGGAATTTACAGTTGTTTTTAAAGCGTAAAATGCTACTTTAGGATGAATGTTGGAGATAAGATATCCACGAGAATATCCAGGTATAAAACTGTATTTTAAAATTTATTGTTGCTTGAAACAGTTTCTGGCATTTATAAACATAAAAATTGACAATAAATCCCATATTAGATTATCGAATTTATACAGGGTTATTCACGCCATACGACACGGAATAGTGAGGCTAAACTATTTAATTTCCTAAAAGTTTTATTCATGGGTTGGATAAAAATGATTTCTGAATACATTTTAAAAATATTGTGAATCTATACAGGGTGTCCCAAATAAAAGAAATTAACTATAGTTGTGTTTTTTTTAAATTGATGCCCTGTACACGAATATATTTTTAGATTCCCCGTTCTAAATAAATCTAACTTTTATTAAAGTACATCTCACCTAAACCTGACAGTTTTTTAAATATTATGTTATTTTTTATAAAAATATAGACATAATTTGAATGAAAAAATTCACACCTATTCGTTTGTTTTTTAAACCAGTCTGGGCTGATAAATATACCCACCCATCACTTTTGTTACGCCAAATAGAAAAACCGCCAATACTAAATACAGGGTGTCCAATAATATAAGTTATATGAACGTAAAGTTTAATTCTAAATAACCTGTTTATTTCAAATGGAACACCCGGTACATGAGGTAAAAATTAGATGCACAAAGTAATTAGCTCTCAAATATTATAATACTTTTCTATGGATAACTCTTGACATATAGATTCACAATATTTTTAAAATGTGGCCATAAATCATTTTTATCGAACCCATGGATAAAACTTTAAGTAAATTAAATAATTTAGCCACAATATTCCGTGTCTTATGGCGTGAATAACCCTGTATACTATGATAAATAAATGAAACAAATTTTTTGTTTTATTTTCTGAAGTAATCCATCTATCGAGGAGTGAATGTTATTATTTGAATAAAAGGCGTCTACTCCACAAAATGATTTATATATATACGTTAAAATTTTGTTTTAGTAAACAAAATTAGTAAAATTTTTTGTTTTAGTTTTTGAAAGCGTAATGAGCTTTTAACAGGAAGCGAGGGGCCAAAAAATAAATCACGAACCGCTAATTTGACTGGGTTCAAATTGTAAAGACTTACTTATCATCGTATTTATAGTTAGTCACTAGATCGTCATCCGCCAAAAATCAAATTAGGCCTAGGATTTTGAAATTTTGTACAGGCATAGGTACTTGATTTCTCAAAACTAGAATTATGCCTCGAATTAGTTTCAAACTAAGCAGGGCTGGACCCCAGAAGATCAAATTTTAAACTCGAACATTGTATGCATTTTACAACAGTCGTTTCACATATCCGGGGACACACTGTATATGAAGGACTAGAAAATGGAACACCCCTACCAAATAGGAACAAAGCTGTGCCGTATTGAGTTGTCGTTGATGATGCATTCGCGATGAACCATATGCATATCATGGTCAGCCTGCAGGAAATTATATTTTCAACTACCGATTATCCAAAGCTTGTATCGTAGAAAACTCGTTTGTGATTATTGCAAATAACTTTAGAGTTCTTCGACTACCCATGTCTCTCACTCCTGATAACGTGAAATATATTGTTTTCGCAATATAGTCCTGCACAATTTTTTAATAGGAAATGGAGGCAATGCATCCAGAGCAAACATTTACATCAAGGACTGATTGATGCACAAAACCGAGACACCCAAGAGGTTACATCGGCCACTTGAAGGGACGATGCGCTCATAAATTCATTGTTTCCCTTACATAGAGGACAGCAACGAAATTATACAATTTCTCAAAAGCAAGCAAGTCCGAGAAGAATTCAATCTATGCTTTATGACTCCCGGGGGTGTTGGCAGTATAGACAGTTGTAATATTGTCACACCCGGTATATTGAAATATAAATATTGCATCCGGTCGAACTAGCTATTTTACGCTGATTTAATAATTTATAAAAGTTCTTCAAAGTTTATGCAAGTACATGCCTCGAACAATCTAATAGACAAATTGCAAATTCAACAAGAAACGGTACGAGCGACGCTAAGAATACACAATTTCATAGGTCGATATTCAAAAGAGTGGAAAAAAGTAAAGTTATAAATATTGTTGTTACAGGGGATTTTTTTTTGCACTTCGGTGTAGTAAAGTTTGAAGAGAGTGGTTGGAGGTTTGGCAGCTCGGACCATGAAGTCTCCCGCGTTGGAGCACATATGGGTCCGAATGCTCCGCCAGGTTCTCTAACCACAAAACTCTCTCGGTTTGTTTGTTTGTCTTCTCTCGAACCTTGGCGAAGTGAACGTCGAGTCGTACTAGCGACAAAACGCACTAATCCCCCCATTGGGAAGTGTCTTAAGCTTTATAGTTTATTTAACGCGAATTAATATTATTAGTATCTATATCAAGTATTTATAATTTTAAACATTTTTTATATTACGTGAAACTAAGATCAGTTGTGTCGGCGATGATTATAATTGTAATGTAAGTACCAAATTTTTAATTATTATAATTGTTGATATTTTGAAACTTGTCCTTTTATATTAAATTGATTTTTTTTGTATATTCTTTAAATACATAATAGTAAATTTCGTTTGACTTTCAATTTTATTTTAAAATAGTTTTCTAAATTCAATTACGTAACTATTAGCTGAGAGACGCCGCTCCGCTCAAATACAGACCGTCACTCGTTTACGAAGGAGAATCAATAAGATCCTCTTTCGTGAGCGTGATGTAAGTGGGCGATCCTCGAGTAGTTAAACAAGCCAACCGAGTAACTTAATAAAACTCAATCCTTACTTTCTAATTCTTGTTGCAACGTGGTGAAGGCACCGTTCCTATTAAATTCATATTCTTATACTCTTCTAATCTTATGGTGACAATATTTATATTATATTTCAAAAATTGATATTACTCAAATATAATTAATATTATTAATAAATATGATAAGTAATTTGTCTTTATTTATTTTTATTGAAGTAATCCGTCTCGGAGAGGAGCGATGATTATTTAGATCAATAAAACGACGTATGCCCACAAAATAAACATAAATATATTATGCAATTCAGGACATTCTGGCATCGTCAGATATGTTTCGAGAAAATACCCTCATCATCAGTGACTATTTCAATTTATTTTCCGTTACAACATAGTATAAATAATATATTATACGTTCTTACAATTTTTGTGAAAAATATTTTATAAACTTTGTTATTATTAAAAGAAATTAACTTTGCAAACTAACAAAAACTTAAGATACTTAGCAATTCAGCCCGATTAGAACATTTTCTTGTTATTAATCATATTTATTACTTAGAGAATTAAATTTCTTGAATTTATATTTGCTTATGATACAACAGTTAAGCGCGTGGTTAATCAAAATTGAGGTTAAAAAAGTGGTTTTACAAAAATAATTGAGGTTGAGTATACAAAAAATCTTCTTAAAATTATGTTGGTAGAATAGTCGAAGATAGATCGCAAAACTCAAGTGGGGGGACTCACTATTTCAATAAATGAAGTTAAAAGGAACAATACTTTAAAGAGCATCCTGTGATGAAGAATGAGACAATTATAATTTAGATTATGATGTCGCTTAAGTGAAAATTCTGTTCTTAACATGGAATAGTAACACCGAAGGGATGAAGGTTTCTGTTCTGCTCAGCTGTTAACATATCCTAATAGTGCTTTTTCACTACTCATGTTTCCAACCTTTTCTCTACACCATTTCTCATAACGATCATAAGAAAGCTGGTATTTTTCTTGTGATTTCTCTGGCACAAGATTTAAACACTTGAAGCTGCATTTTCAATGTCCCAAGGAAGATTGTCTTCGCTTGAACTCATTTTTATAGATGTTTCTTAATTAACCTTTGACAATTTGACAACAGAACTAATTTATTTTATTTACACAGCTTTGTTGCTGTTTTCAGCCAATATTATTAACAATAAGTTGAATTGAAATATTTTTTTATAAATAATAATACTAATAATAAACAGTTGTAGATAAAGTTTTGTACGCAACAGGTGTGATTAACGCACTTATGTCATCGAATATTAACTATATATAAGAAGGTTCAGTAGACGCTGAAAACGGCATCGACTCGTCGCATTCCCAGCCACATTTCTGGCCCGCTACTATATTACACTATATCTATATATATCTACTATAAGATTCTATACTATAACTATAAGCGCCGGCGAATTGCTTTGTAGACATGAATATCAAACGTGCCGACACGAGGTGAAGTAACTGTATATTATTTTAAACTGTGCTTATGTGAACACAAGTCTTGACATAGGGCCTCGTCGTGCAAACTTCACATGCATGCGATAATAATGTCCATATCCCATTAATTACGTAAATAACTAGTATTTCACCCACATGGAGTGTTTCTCCTGTTGATTATGTATAGAATGACGATTCAGACTGATTTGCAGTAGACTTGGTATCCCATAAGATGGAATTTTGCTTTTGCAAATGTTTTATTAAGCAATGGTGCTTTAAATAGGTAAATCCACGCCTATAGAAGTTAGAATATTGTTAAACTATCATATTTTAATTCAATCTTGATGGAAAAACTGACAAAATTACTCTCCCTAAAGTCGACCGTAGCCGTGAGGAATTCCACCTTATATTTCCTGGTATATACGTTTCGAAAGCTGCTGTTCACAAATTGCTGAAAAAATTTCAAAGAACAGGAGCAGTTTTTGATATTAAAAAAGAAAAGAAACAATTTAAGGAGGACGATGCCAGTACAGTTTTCATATTGGAAACTGTAAAAGAAAATCCATGGCTTTCTTTAAGAAACAGGGCTAAGAATTTAGAGGTGGTGGGAAAATCTACCATTCAAAAAGTTTTAAAACAAAATAAAATTTATCCTCATTTCAACCAAACTTTGGAGGCTGGGGATGAAGAAAAAAGTTAGATTTTTGTTTGTGGGTTGGAAATAAGATCTTAAACGGCAATAGAAGTTTTTAAAATCTTATAATATTTTGTGATGAATCAATATTTTCCACCGAGCTCAACATGTCAGATATTGGAGTACAGAGACTCCCGAATTCAGAATTCCCGCAAGACGTCAGTACTGCAAAAAAGTCAATGTGCGTGGTGTGCTATTTCATATTACGGTGCCATTGGGCCTTATTTTTTCGAAGGTAACTTGTAACAAAGCAAGCTATTTGCAACCCCTAGATACATTATTTTGCGATCATCTCAAAGAGCTACCCCTGTATTATAGCAACGCAATGTATTTTCAACATTGCGCTGAAGAGGTTAGAGAATGGCTGAACCAGAAATTTGGTGTCAGATGGATAGACAATTCAAGAGATTCGAGCTAGTTTTGTTCACATTAGGAAGCAGTTGGAAAAGTCTGTTGAATATGGGGGAGTGGTTTTTGAACTATGATTATGATTGCGTTATATTTGTTTCTGTTTATTCATTTTCTTCACACCAGTAGTGATTATTTTTCCGACAAGCAAAATTTTTTATCAACTTACGTTTCAATTTTTGGTCCACTTGTCCCGCATCCGTGGTCATGCTGTATATAAAACCTTCAGAAATCTACTGTTAAATGTTTTACGAGTCTTTGACCATATGAGACTGAAACCTCACCTTCACCTTGTTTGAAAATATATTATGTTTTTGGATGCACTATCAATAAGAGACAAATTCAGTAACCTACTGTATACTATTTTTAGTCCAAACCAAAGCTAGAAGTATATGAAATGAAAAAATATATCTCTCCTTCCGCATCACACGTTTTCTTATAACCTGTCTGTCGGGTATATCCCTTTTCACAGTTGAGAATCTCTCCCAGTGCGTACAGAAAATCAGGTGATGTAAGACAATCGTTTAAGTCCTGGGAGGCTTTCCCGTCTAATGCAAGGGACAGAAAGAAAGAACATTTTAACTGATCCACTGAGACAATATCCACCAACAGCAGTCGCATAGGGTGCTGGAAAGTTTCGTTCCTGTATCGCGCGTCTTTAAATACCACTTTGAGCTACCATAATAGTAAAAATAGAAAGTTTGTAGAGTTGGTATGGTGAATTTTTTAATGCTGAAATATGTAAATTGTATGTGAAATAAAAAGTTTTTTATTACTATGATAAACATGTTACAAAGGCAAACTTGGGGTCCATTATGAAAGTAATGTTGTGCAAGACTGAAATAGAAATTTTGTTTCTTTTATTGTTTTTCTTTTGCAACTTAAAACAGTATAAGAGAGTTTTACATACATTTTGCTCTTTTAAAAGAGCATACTTACATAATATATAGGTTCATGCTTTGTGAATTTCTTTTTCAAGCATTATTATACAGAACTATTTACAAACCAGGATTTCATATAATATGTTTCCATGAACTGAGGATTAAGATTAAAATTAGGGATGTCTGATACACTGCGACCTGATGGTCTATTGTATCCCCCTGTCTTGAGTTACATGAACGCAAGTTACAGCGCTCCATTAAGTTCTAGAGCTCGTATGAACACGTCTCCATCTTGCACGATTTCATGCCCCAAGAGTTCCTTGCGTTGGCTTCTGATAGCAGAATCTGCATTCGTTGCTCTCTTCCAGGCCTAAATCTTGCCATATGCTTCCTAGGTCGACAATGTCCTGCAAGAAATCATGTAAGCATACGTAGCCTGTTCTGACTGAGATCCAAACAGAAGTTGGATCTTTCATGATCGAAGTTTCCAAGGAATTTCTTGGAGTGTATCTGTACTGTCTTTTAATATTATCTCTGTACTTAGAAAGTTTTAGTTGGTAGGTCCCGTGATATTTTGATAGGGACAAATACAGATACCTATCTATTGTATGCGAAAATAGAATCAGTATGATTTGGTTCACGATCTTAAATGGGCATCTTAAATATAATAAACATATTATATATTTAGTTAATAATCCATGTGTGTTATTATATAAACACTATATTGGCGACGAGGATAATGGCGTAATAGTCTAAGAGAGGAAAACGAGATAATAGTGCGGAATGAACAGTTTAGCATTAGTGCATAAGAGGTAAAATATACAGGCTGTCCGGAAATGACGTGTATAACGCATTATCACAAATTCTTTGGCAGAAAATATGATGATTTCGGTCAACTTATATCTATATACAAAATTGCGTGGTATGGGCGCTTTAAAAGTGAATATTTTTTACGTTTTTTCAAGTAAATCGAATACATGGTATATAGAGAGCTGCAAATTTGTAAGCCCTGCCCCATGAAAATGTCTGTAATGAGGTATAGAATGTATTCAGAAATTTCGCCCAATGGGGTAGAGTACGTAGTGATAGTGGCTTTAGTAATTTTTTAAATATTTATGCCAATTTCTGCATTGCATGCTTCTTTCCTGTTCCCAAAATTAAAACCGTCTCTTTTCTGTGCTTTCTTGTTAAAGTTGTTATGCTGACAGACGAAAACTTTGCGCAAAGCCTTTATATTCGAAAACGCTCTCTAACTATCCAGTTTGTACATGTCTCGGCACTAAACTTTTCTATAAAACTCTTAACTTCTTCAAAATCAGTCCCCATCATTTTGTATCTAATTAAGACCTTATTCAGTATATATACTGAACAACTTTTAAATTCCAAACTTGCTATTCCTACCCCAGGTTGTAGATTTTTTAATAAAACCTCTAACGTATTTTTCTCACCCATCGTGAATACTTTTCACTCTGCAACGCTCGGGAAGTAATTGTAGAAAATACTTGTCGGCGTTTGCGCGCTGGCTCACCAAAGATTACAGAAGATTGTTATTCTGTATACTCTTTGGTCTCAGATGAGCAAATGGAACTATTCACCGGAGTGTGTGGTGTCCAGCAATTTGTGCGTGGTATTCCCAACCCCGAAGGCTTAACAAATTTTGTATGGGCAACACCATCTGGGTTGATATTAGATTTTGAAGTATATCAAGATAAAGATACTTTCCTGAATAATCGTGCAAAGGTGGTTCAGCCTTTATCATTATGGATAGAAACTTCACCACAATTCCTCTACTTGAAACCCTATTAGAATAAAAAATCATGGAACCGGTACAATCATGATATCAAGAACTCCGCAAACTCTACACCTATCAAAACAAATAATTTTAAGAAGATTGGGAAGGGGTTCATCTGATCAGACTGAAAAGTAATAATGTTTTCCAATGGTATAGTAAGAAACCAGTTTTTCTTGCATGAACTATTTTGCGAGAATGCAAGCGATGGTCCAAATCTGAGAAAACGTGTACTCAAGTGAGAAGGCTTATCATGGTGTCCAAATAAAATAAATATGCATGGGAGGCACCGATCTTATCGACAGATTGATGCGTATTATAGATCATTTGCCGAATCAATAAATGGACTGTTAAAACTATGTTTCATTGTGTTGATGGCGGAGTTGCCAACTCCTGGATATTGTATCGAAATGATCGTAAAAAGTTAAACGAAAGCACCTGCAGTTCTACTATTTCAAACTTCAAACAGCTGAATGGCTTCTTAGTTCGGAAAATGAGGAGTGGTCTGCTAATGATGTATTAGAAAGAAACTCAATGTATGCATTTGAATACAACAAGAAATCTTATGGGATTTAATACTCTAACAGAAAACTCAAGCTTCTCGTCGCCTTTACCAACCAACAATGCCCGCAGTATTAGAAGTAGACAACACCTTCCATTACTGAAAGGTGAACTAATAAATTCAGTAAGATGCCAATATCATTTTTATTGTATAGCTAATGATCGTAACTGTTTTTATACAATTCGTAAAAAATCTAAATGAATGCTTATAACCCTGGTGTCCAATAAAATCGAATCAAATAATGCCAAAAATAAAATTTTATTTTTACCGAAAAAGTGTGTTTTATTAGTAGTTTAATCAAAATACACAAATATCACTTTCATTTTATACATATTCAGTTCAGGTCTCAGGAGGATACCATATGTTTAAGAATTCTAGGATCCCATCTTCAGTGGCAACACATTACAATCAAATAAGAAAGTCTCATTACATTTATTTTAGAATCTCAAGATGAGATCCTAGTATCCTGATACATGTGTGTATGTGGATGTATCAGATCACGGATCACCTAAAGGGTTTTGATAATTTCTTTCTTTTTTTCCTTACAATAAGACAAGAATTATTTCGTCAAAGGTTTCGTACATTGGACACATTGTTTTTCTTAAAATTGCCATTAAAAAATTGTTTGTTATAGTGTATGACAGTCTTTGCTTATTGATGATAAATGACCACCATGTGTATACAGGAACATTTTGTTTCGATTTACCGTCCCCAATGTTTACACTTTTTTTTTCGTTTGAAATATAGCTTCTGTGAACGAGAATAAATTTACAATGATTTGTGCGATACACAAGCTTTTGTTGGCAGTAAAGTTACAATAGCAACGATTGAAACGATAGTTAGGAAACCGCAGTTGATCCAAGTCAGAAAAAAATAATAAAAATACCGCACTCACGTTAAACTTCTAAACTTTATTTTCGGTTTGCAAAAATAAATAACATTGTATTATGACGTGTGTCTTTGAATTAAAGATAAACACGTAGCACATAAAAAGCAAGGGAAGTACGAATTAAAGAAGTTCCATATATATGCCACGGTAGTTTAATTGGTAAAGCACCTTACCGGCAATCTGGAGATGTGGGTTCAAATCCCACTTGTGTCAGCTAACGAATTGACCTTCCATAACTTTATATTAAGATAAGTGTAATCATCATTATAACTAAATTAAATAATATTATATAATAATAAAACAAAATAAAAATATTGAAAGTTTGTAGAGTTATAAACTTTTAAAATTCTTAGATACAAGACTCCGAAATGGCTTCATTAACGACATAATCTCCATAACCATACAGTATGATATAACAGTCCGCACTTTGGCAATTTAATAATTATTATGGTAAAGTATTAATCACGATGTTAGGCGGAATTACATTCCTACTTGTTATATTACAATTCTCGGAGTTCATCCACCATATTATATTATGCATCTCATATCTGCCAAAAGCGCTATACCATACATATGTATGAGGGTGGCAGTTTTCGCTTGAGCAGCTCGTTTCGTGATTAATTTAAATAGTTAAATCAAAACTTTTCAGTCTTGTATGCATTCCCTAAGTGTTTCTTTGTATAGAAATGAAGTCTTATTTAAAATGTATGTTTCTAAAATAGTTTAAAATGATAAGAACGGATTTGTTCTTGCAGGTTCGGGATAAATATTTATTTATTTATTTGGTTAGTAATTTTATATATATCCGATCTGTTTTAAGAAAAATGCTGTAAAACAGAAATCCGACTTTTTTGAGAAAGGTACGTTCGACAAAATGATTCAGCTAAAATAGACACAAAATGACTCATAATATGCCATTTTCGTATACAATATTTTTATGAGTAACACTTACGAATTTGAAAAACCTATGAAAAAGTCTTACACGGATTTGATGCTAAACTTGGGCATTTGTTCTTAAAATTAGGTGAAATAAAAAGGCGAAAGTATTCATGTACGAAATTAATTACACAAATAGTAGGTAACCTCTGAGTCTATGGATTTACATAATAATGTTTCTCCCATTGACTAATTAATACTTAATATGTTCATTTCTATTTTATTCTTAGCTTAGTTTCGTAGGTAAAGTGATGTTTTATATATTTTAGTTAAATATAGAATAAATTCGATAAGGATCGTACATCTGGCGAATGGCTGTTTCAAGAGCAAATTTTAAAAGATGTCCAGATCATCAAGGTTTTGGACTATCGAGAGAAATACAATAATTGAAACTACCTTGACGAAGTAGTCCATGCTCTCAGTGGCGTGCAATGTATTAAAACAAAGCAAACAAAACGTGACCTCCACAAATGTATTCATCCAAAATTCATTTAATGTGAAACATGTTTCGAAAGTAGCTTTCAGCATCAGTCACAAAACCTTGCCAAAAAAATGTCATAACCATGTCGGAACAAACATTTGATAGACAAATGTGCAAATATTGCAAATCATGGGCGATTGGCCCTTTATATTCGAAATTATGTGACAAAGAAAATCATTTTTTGACTAATTAATGAAATCACAGAGATTTTATTCTTTTAGTTTTCAAAATTTATTTTAGTTTTTAGTTGCGGTCTCTTAGTACACTGAGTCAACAGGTTTTATCTGATATTGTGTTTTGTTCTCTTTTTTATAATATGGACAACAAGTATAATTACGTGTTCCTTCTCACAAAGTAAAATTTAATGTTTGTACTCACAGGGTTATGACATTTTTTCGGTAAGGTTTTGTGACTGATGATGAAAGCTACTGCTATGGAAACATGTTTCGCATTAAATAATTTTTGGATGAATAAATTTGTGGAGGTGACGTTTTTTTTTGCTTTGTTTTAATTGAAACTATGGCTGTGGTGTGAAATTTGAAGAAAATCTTCAAAATACTTGATAAGTACAAGAATGAATTTGCAGCTAATAATCAAAACATTAAATAAAAATAAAAATATCTCAGCAAACCACGTCAAGCGATCTGCAAGGCCACGTAACGTAAAGAATACTATGAATACGCTGCTATAAATAAGAGTAGTAGTTTGGTAATAAGGGACTCTAATTACAAAAATTATTTGTACTCGTAGAACTGAAATAAATAATAGTTTAGTTTTTATATCTAGCGAATTCAGCTCGAGCTACTTGGAGCTCTATTAGACAGTCTGATTCACATCGTTTATGTGAATTATGTCATTTACGTCGTTTATGTCATTTGACACCCCATACCTACAACCCAACATGTCGACCACTTGCAAAGGGGCGATACGGCTGTTCCAAAATTTGCAAAACAAACATTAGCAATTTCCCATGTTATTTTCCATAAGAAATGGTCCAGAAACTCTCATATCCTATCTACTAGCAGTTAATTTTTTATCGTTTAAAAATCAAAAATGATGTATACCACGATTGTTATGTGACTTTACTTGTAAAATGTAAACATTTAGTATTCAAATTGTCAAAAAGTCTCGTTGTTTTTAAAAATTATCGAAAATTACATTTCAAAATACTGTTTTGGTTTTTTAAAAAATAAACCTAGGTAAAATGTACGATCGCCCCCTTCATACGTTTGTTCAGCACAAAAGTTACGTTAGTATAATACACTGTGTCCAAGATAAGAATGGGATAGCATTGGAATATTGAAAACGGTAGGAGTTACGATGTCGGTTAAATTCGAGAAAAGTTGTAACTTTTAAATGCTGTTTTTAAAAGTAAACTAGTTCTAGCCGATTTCGAGAATTTTTGAAAAATCGATTTTTTGCGATTTTAGTTTTTATTTATTTCTCACATTATTTTTACAGATATCAAAAAGCCCTTTTTCATTGCTACTTTTTGAGAAGAATAAGATAGCGTGTACAAATTTTGATTACGACGTTGGGTTTTTGAAATCCCATCATCAACTTAATTTTTTTCAATATGGCTCTGGATTTTTTATTCTTCAATTTAAAGCCATTTTCAATTCAAAAATAGGTGGTATATCACATGTAATAGTTTAAACAACTTTTCAGTATTTTTAGCTGTTATTTAAAATTATACAAGAAAAATCGCCATAGTTTGGCACATCAATGACTGAATGCAAAAACATTCTTTCGTCGATACTCACAATTATTTATTATTATTTGACAATTTATTTCTGTCTCAGTACAACATTTTATTCTGTACCCGGTTTTTCAAACTTAGTTGATATTTTTTTGCTTTTCGAAGTTATTAAAAAAACGTCGTTATCAGATTAACTTTTTACGCAAAATAAGTGCCAAATTATGGCGATTTTTCGTTGCTTCCTACCTTCCTCTTAATCTTGTATTGCCGCGTTTACACATCCCTAATTACATGTAAACTAGTCTCGAAATACTATAGCAGGCATGAAAAGAATGATATTAAAAAGTCATGAATAAATAATGTAGTTTTTTTAGAAAATTGGAAGAGAGCGAAAGGTCAGAATGTGTCACCCATCGTTAGAGTGTATCATATGTTAATTTACACTTTTTTGTTTGGCAGTACTGGGCACGCGAGTTTTGTTATATAAATAGCAATTATAAAACTTTAATGTTTGAACCGAACAATGGTTAGAAATTAGAAATCGCACAGATCTTTTTTTTTTTTTAATTTTTTGGCATTCATGTAATTTTGTAACCAAGATACTCTGATATAACGCCAAACGAAACATAGTATTACGAGAGTAATTTGATTTACGATAATAGAATGAGCTCACTGAAGCTCATAAACCTAAATTAACAATACATTTTTATAATAATTTATCTACATATAACGTAATTTTACGAGAATAACAACCAAAGCAAACCATTAAAACAGAGCTATTATTCCCATAATTTTAGACTTTGTTCAACTCAATAGTCGACTAAAACATAGTGCAATGTAATACAATAATATTATGCGCACATATCATGTTTATACCTCACCATGAATTTATTTTTCTACATACCATTTGTCTATATTTCAACGTTATTCAAAGACGAGTAATAACAGAGCTTATACAGTTATTTATAATATTCAGATAAGTATCTATCTACCTGAGCTACCAATTTCATCATGAAAGCTTTCAAATCCGTATGTATTAGATTTACGCCGATGTGCACTTCCAATTCATGTAGAATTGGCCCTTTAGTGAAATAAAATCTGTAGTTGCAGCCTTGGATTTTATATAAGAAATATATATTGAAATATCTCATTTTGCAAAAAAAGAAAATTTTGTTCATGCATTATTTGTGTTAGAGTGTTGTGTAGAGATCACACTAAGCTGATTGAGAGCTGTTCCCGTATAAGCAAGCGATATAGAATTTTCAGATTATTCAAGCTGTTAATCTATGGTTCAAACTAAAGGAGGTCATAGAGGAGGTCATTATTTAAATATTTATGATGAGTAGGTACTTAATTCGGAATGATGATATCATATGATATTGTAACGTTCGTTGTGTGAAATAATAACACTCTTTAATTAAAACTAATTTATTTACACTTAATAACTAAACAAACAAACTAATAACATGAATGCTATAGGACTGTATTTATTTGTACAATTTATTTCTACTATTTATTTCACTATTATTTATATGTCACAACACTGTTCGCAACTATTGACTGTTCACTTCATAACTGTTGACGGTCCCTCCTATGTGGGTCTCCATCTTTAAATACATATGTCGCATTCCACATCACACGCGAACGTTCTGAACCTTTTCAGTCTCTTCCATTCTATTCTCTGGCCAACCAGCTCGAGTTTAACTAGACGCGTAGCGGTGTTGCCAACAGGTGTACATTTTCATATTGCTGTGTTTCAAAATATTCGTTTCTTGTGATTTTTTTAATTTTTTTTTAATAGTCATATAACAAATAATAGTTAAGAGAGAGATGTTTTTGGCGACATCTAGGGTGAACAGGCAATATGCCGGGTGAATCACAGTTCACAAACGATGGCGGGACAAGAAGTAACAACTCCATTATATCCTATTGCCAACACTAGATGCGCCCGAATCCCCTAGCGGGGAAGCTTTATTTAAGAATTGCTTGTTACATAAAGCAACAAGACTTTCAGTTATGTTGGAAATTTGTTTCACACTACCATGGGTTCATCAGAAGGCCGTTTTGTCGATCCACGACTCATCAGTGGTGATCGGCAGGCAGTGTGACCCAAATTTCCAACATTTACAAAGCAGCTAGCATTTCTCGTGCTAGTATAAGCTTTTTGTAAATGTTGGAAATTTGGGTCACACTGCCTGCCGATCACCACTGATGAGTCGTGGATCGATAATAATCGATAATGATATTCTGGATGACATTGTTGGATACAGTATTGTGAGAGCCAACAGGGTGGACCAAGGTGGAGTGGGTAAAACCAATATGCATTATGTTATGCTAAATAATAATAATGACATTAAACAGATTTGGGTTCGGGTTGGCGTGGGTGCGAAGTCTTTAGCTGTCGGTGTGGCTTATAAACCTCAAAATGCAAGTTATATTGGATTCTTGAACACGCATGAAAACGCAATCTCACAATTTTTGGGAGTTGTTGATCATATACTGTGTATGGGCATAGTCTAATAAATAATATATCAGTCCCTGCACTTTAAGTAAATACTTTGTTTTATTGCGATCTAAAGCGTTCCGCCGATTTTACGCCCTGTTAGTTAGTGTTATAAGCTTGTCTTTGGCAATTTAGCATTCAATATACCAAAAGATTCACCATTATGTAAGGAAGTTAGAGACGTGAAGAACCTAAATTACCCCACGTTTGCATATCATTTAAAATCAATACCCTGGCGTAATGTGTTCGATATTGAGGCCGTTAACGATAAGGTTCAATTTCTTACGCACAGTATTGATCCACTTCTAGATATTCATGGACCTTATAAAACATACAGAATAACAAAGCCATATGCTCCGTGGCGTACCCCGGCTTTGCGTACCATTTAGAAAGACCGGTGTAAAGCTTTCTGTGTGTACAGGAGAACTAAGGCCGAAAATGTCAGACTCAACTCAACATGTTTACGTATAAGACCAAAAAAGCATCTGGAACTCATTAAAGTTTCTGAATTTAAAAGCATAAAAGAATGCCACTCCCCACACTTGAATGACCCTGAAGCCATTAATTATTACTTTATCGACAGCATTCCTATATGGAGCCATGTAGATAAACAATTTGTGTTTACAATAACCAACTCAAAACTGAAAATATAATTGCCTTTAATTTTCGGCCGGTTTCTGAGGGTTACGTCCTGAAAGTCATATCCGGGATCAGGACAAAAGCAATTGGTTCTGATGGCATAAATATAGAGACTATACGTTTGTGTACTCCCTAATGTCTTACCGTATCTAAGAAATATCATCAACGCATGTCTATCAAGATATATTTTTCCAGTTTCCTGGAAAAATGCTTTAGTCATACCATTGTCCAAAGTACATATACTTACCTAAAACTTTCGATAATTTTCGGCCTGTAAGTATTTCATTTTCCAAAATCTTAGAGATTATTATGGAACAACAATCGCGCGCCCATTTTACAAGATACTGTGTTATACCTTCACTTTAGTCTGGTTTCAAACCAAAGTGTGATTTTGTCTCATTACTTTTAAAGATGACATATACTCACCGCTACGGACAAAGGAAATCTGTCAGTGCTCAGTCTGCCAGATTTTTCAAAAGCTTTTGAGACGCTGAACCATGAGATGTTACAGTCTACTATTCCCCCTTCGCGGTAGATCCCAAAGTTCTCTCAATAATATGATATCAAGCTATATTACTAATAGACCTCAGGCGGTGGCATCTCATGGATTCTTAATGCAAGGGGAGTCCCAGAAAGCTCAGGTTTGTCACCTCTTTTATTTACTTTGTACACTTCCAACTTTCCATCAGCATTATTTATCTCTTGTGCCCAGCATTACTATGCTGGCCTGCAGTTGTGTTTACCATTTCATAAGAGCGATGCTGCGCAGGCTGCCTGTTCTATTAATGCTGATCTGTGTTCCATGTGCCAATACTCTAAAAATCACTGGTTAAAGCTTAACCCCGACAAATCAACTCTCTCATCTTTGGTATGAAGAAAGCCAGGGTGAGGTTTCTATAAGGATATCGGGACAGGATTTTGAATGACGGTTCGTCACTAGAATTCAAATCGAGTGTGAAAAAGTTTCACGAGCACGTAAATCGAGGTGTAAGGTTGGGGTTTATGAACTTGAAAGTTATTTTCCAGTATCGACAAATCCTTACACAAAAACTGAAAGCAAACCTCCGGGAAGCAATGGTTCTTTCACATCTGAACTACTGCGATATAATATACCTTTCGTGTTTGACATATATTATGAAAGCACGTATACAGAGATTGCAGAATTCATGTTTGAGACTGATTTTCGGTGTTGGAAAATTTGAACGGGTAAGTCACAAGCTTTTACAAATAAATTGGCTTAATATGGAGAACAGAATGCACTTTCATTCCGTATGCCGATATCACGATATTGTTCTGAATAAAACACCATCTATAACGTCAAAGTGTGACATAAAAATACACGAACCTCTCCGAAATACCCAGTGATCTCAAAGTGTTGTCCAAGCCTCAGTTTAAAAAGCGTTTGCGCTTAATTCTGTTCAATAAACAAAACACTTGATTTGTAATTCTGCAGACTAACGAATAAAGTATTATGTTAGTTTAATTATTTTTAAGATTTATCATTATCATATTATACTATATTCGTGTAATTTATTTGTTTGTGCAACTGATGATAACATAGGATATGTAAGTGGTTCAGTTGTATTAGGATTATAAAAATGAGTATGAGTGTATTTTTATTGTATATTTTGAAATGTGTTCTTTTGTATTGTATGTTTCGTACATTGGGTTGCTGAACAGGCGGATATAGTTTAACTATAGCCTAACTGAAACTCGCCCAATTGAAAATAAAGGTCTTAATTATAATTTGTGACGTAATCGTGCCTCCGTAGCTCAAGCCGGTGGTGGTCTTTAGGTTTCACAACAACCCTCAGACCTGGGCGCCAGCTAAAATTAAAATTTTAACAGAGGATAGGGGAAAGGAGCTGTACAAGACGTGAAACGCTACTACTAAATAAATTTATTTTAAGATTATGTAGCGAACAAAAAAAACAGTGAAATAATATATGTACAATAATAAACTATTTACAAAAAAATGAAATATAGGTAGGTATAATATTTGTCTTGACTTTTTTGACTTAATCGCTAATAAGCATTTATGAAACTGTTGAATTTAAATTTAATAACTAAAAAAGTATAAATAAAAAAACTTACAAAATTTGGTATAATATCAGCTACCAAGATTGATTACTAAATGTGATATCGGCCCTCACGTAATGTGTTTGGGATCCGGCTTCTATTGGTTGGTACTGAACTCAAAATACAATCTTATACTCAACCGAGTAGGAACATATTTGGCCTGTCTTTGCTTGGTTATGCTTTACTATGCAATGTATCGACACACAGGTTCCAAAATTTATACTCTAGCTAAGAAGCCTAATCAGTCATTAGGCTTCGCTAGATTCATTTTTAGCATAGCTTATAAACCAAACAAGAAATAATACGTTTAAATTTTAATGCTTATGTATTTTTATATCTAATGGACAAACGTAATTATAGTGTACAGTTAATACCAATAAAAAAGAATAAAATAAACAGTTCTCAAATGAATAACATGTCTAAAGCACCGTACATGTCTGATCCATCCATAGTACCACGTGTACAGAAGTATCTCGAAAGTAATGAGGATAAGACCTATATTGATATAAATGTTATGGCTGATGAGCTACAAAATAAATATAAAGAATATTCCAGGAGAAAGCGATCTGCCTTTAGAGCTGCAGTAAAGAAAGCTTATTCTGTTGTTTTGCAGAGTTACAACATGAATGATCCGGATTCTGATGATGACGTTATAGGCGATGAGAGCAAACCAGATCAAACCAATAATAAATCGAATGGACCATCAACATCACAAAATGCTATCAAGTCGACGAATTTGAATAATAAAAATGATATCGATAGACTGTATTTACAAAATAGAAAACAACAAAAAATGGAAGCCACGTTATCACCAATAAAAACGGTGGCAAAGAAGAAGAAAAATAGTGTACATATTGAACCAACAAAAGTGACATTCAAAGGTATTGGAGGTTATCAGGACGATTTAGGTGAAATTGGTTTACATGTATGTCGCCTGAAACAACCCGATCTATTCAAAGGTCTCAAACCAGCAACCGGTATTTTGCTGTACGGTCCAACAGGTGTTGGAAAAACTCTGGTTGCGAATGCAATATCAGGGGAGTTTGGTATACCGATGTTGCAAGTTGGGGCCACAGAATTGATTGCTGAGGTTTCTGGTGAAATTGAAGAGAGGATCCGGGAATTGTTTGACCGGGCTGTAAATTTAGCGCCATGTATCCTCTTTATTGATGAAATAGATAATATATCTCAAAATAGAGAAAATGCGCAAAAGGAAATGGAGCGTCGAATTGTTTCACAACTGGGATTATGTTTAGATGAGCTGAGCCGTAGAGAAAACGGTGATTCGGTTATTGTGATTGGAGCAACAAATCGATTAGACGCAGTTGATCTTTCCTTACGAAGGGATGGTCGATTTGTTCAAGAAATTTGTCTTGGTGTACCAAATAAACAAGGGCGTTTAGAAAGTTTAAAAGTTTTGACGTCTAACATTAATTTAAGTGAAAATTTTAATTTTGACCGCATTGCCAAGAATACACCTGGATATGTGGGTGCTGACTTGAAGGCCTTAGTTAGGGAGGCGACTATGATAGCAGCATTAAAGGTAATGAGAAACCTAAAAGACAATCCCAAGCTGTTAAAAGACTTGGAAGAGAAATCAGAGGAATCAGCACATAAAAGACTTCGATTGGATACTGAAAACGACAATAACAAAAGTTACGATGCTGAAATAATTGTTGAGGACGACATAGTGAAATCAGCGGATACACCATCTTCTGATAGTAATAGCAAACAGGGCACGAGTGATAATGTTGTACTTGTTGTTGACTTGGATGACGATACTACTACTAATATTCCTACTACCAGTACTAATGCTCCAGAACCTGTTGACGCACCAATTCAACCAAGTGTTGTTTCCGAAAACGCCTCCGTTCTTGAGAGTGTCTCAGCAGTTGAGACTGCCCCTGTTGTTGAAGATGTACGAGTGGTTGAGAAAGCTGAAGAACAGGTAAACAGTGAAGTCACCACTACAGAACCGGAACCTATGCCAGTCGATGATGTAAAGACCACATCTTTGTATGATTTAATACATTATTGGCTTCACCAACCTAAAATTCCACGTGATGAAGACTTGTGTGTTACTGAGGACGATTTCGTCGAAGCACTGAAAAAGGTTCAACCGACATCCAAAAGGGAGGGCTTTGTAACAGTACCCGATGTAACGTGGGATGATGTTGGATCTTTGAAAGATATTAAGGAAGTGTTGCAATTATCGATTTTGGGTCCAGTGCGATACCCCGAGGAATTTAAAGCAGGACGCATTAGTGTACCATCCGGTGTGTTGCTATGCGGTCCACCAGGTTGTGGCAAAACTTTATTGGCCAAAGCTATAGCCAATGAAGCTGGGATCAACTTTATTTCAGTTAAAGGTCCAGAGCTACTAAATATGTACGTCGGTGAACGTGAAAGAGCTGTTAGGTTATGTTTTGACAGAGCCAGGACTTCAGCGCCGTGTGTTCTATTTTTCGACCAAGTGGATGCGTTGTGTCCGAAAAGATCAGATTCAAGAGAAGCTTCAATGAGAGTAGTAACTCAAATGCTGACAGAGATGGATGGGATGGAAAGTAGGAAAGAAGTGTTTGTAGTTGCTGCAAGTAATACACCAGATATGATTGATCCTGCTATGTTACGACCTGGTAGATTGGATGAAATTTTATATGTCGGTCTTCCCACGCCAGAAGATCGTGTGGATATATTACGAACAATTACAAAGAATGGAACAAAACCAATATTAGCTCCTGACGTAGACCTCAACGCCATCGGTCAATCGGAACGTTGTAATGGTTATACTGGTGCGGATTTAGCGGCTTTAGTACGTAAAGCAAGTCTTTATGCGTTCACAGAATTCATAAAATCTGGCGAGAAACAGATAATAATACGTCTTGATCATTTCGTTAAGGCCTTCTCGAAAATTCGACCATCTGTTCCAGAAAAGGATCTAAAACATTATGAGAAATTGAAGAGATTGTACACCGCTGTGCCAGACGATAATGCCGTAGAAGAGATGGAATATTCATAAATGTTGTTTCTAATTAAGTCGCGCGACGATGGACGACGCACAGTGAAGTTCGATAATTCGTCAAGAGCGGAAATGACACTTTTCGCATGTTTTAGGTGCACATTCTTCCCTAAGAACCTTTTAAATTTCACAGTAACATACGGCATTCTCATTTATTGTTTATTAACCTGAACTCTCAATCTGACCATTCAGGTAACAACAATTGACAAATGTGTGAAATATGTCTTTTTTCATAATATCAGTTATTAATATGTCATAAAGGAAAAATGATATTTATTCTTTTAAAGTGGATAAACAGTTATTAATATTTATAATATATAACAAATCTAGAGCACTAATGACTTTATATTAGTTATAGCAATCGGAAAGTGCAACTTTCCGCACTAAAAAAATGCCGAAAAGTACACTGGTGTGAGTGTATTACATAGCCTGCTCGTAGGAAATGGTGTATTGTGCGACGAGTATGGGGTTACATGTGTTTTCTACAATTGTGATCATATGCATCATGAGCCGCAGGCGAGCGCTGCGAATCATGCGAGTGGGAGGTGGTCATTTCATGTGAGTTTCACACTGTACTTTTTCTGCGACTGTTTCAATCAGTTCTTTTGAATGAATTGAACATCATGGTTTTTGGAGGAATGTTTGATTTTCGAAACTTGTCTATGCTAGCCCTGTTGACGTGGGCCTAGGTGCGATGGGTTGAGGGTAGTGGGTTGACTAGGTTGTGTTGGGCTATGTTCACTGTCACTGTTTTTCATTGTATAAATAGCTTTGAGGCCTTCGAAATTAGCGAAATAATTTAATAATAACAAACTGTCAATTGCCCGACTAGTGGGAGGTGGGGGACAGCATTGCGGTGTGCTGTATTTTCAGGTTATGATTGTCATATAGTGAAGGCTTTTGGAGACGGTCGTAGAAAAAGGTATTTTACCGTTTTTCTCAGTGACTGATTGTGAGATACATGGCAACATGGGTTGTCATCTGTACAGTTGAACTGACAGATGTATATTATAATAAAGACAGTTACCAACCAGACACCGCACAAGTATCATTTCCTAACCTAACACCTAGGTATAACGATATCCCATAGGATTAACATAATATAAAATATATTATATGGCGCAGCCGATGGTCGAATTGATAAATATTTGTAGAATCACGACAGCAGTAAGAACAAAGTATACGTAATCACAAAAATAAACATATTAGTAACAAGTTTGAGAATATATTTTTGTGTAATTGGTCACAATCTTAAATAAAGTAAAAAAAGATTTATGACATATTAATAAATGATATTATGAAAAAAATGAAAATGAGTGGCAACTTATCAGAAAACTGGAAAAACTGGAAACAACGATTTTTAACATACTTGCAAGCTACGGAAATATGTAACAAAAGCCAAAAAACAATGTGCGTAATTATTAACGTTAATTGGTGAAGAAGGCTTCCGAATTTATAATACATTCATATTTACTGAAGAAGAAACAGACAATATAGATGCACTGGTCCAAAAAATTTGAAGAACATTTTAATCCGAAGAAGAATTTGACGTACCAAAGACATCTTTTATTAACATGTAAGCAACGAGAATCTGAATCAACAGAACAATACATAACAGAACTCAAGAACTTGGCACTGTCGTGCGAGTTAGGTGCCCTAAAAGACAGCATTATGAAGGATATTTTGATTTGTGGACTTGAGTGCGAGAACTTACGTGAAAAATTGCTCCAAGAAGATCCACAAACCCTTGAAGATGCTATTAAAATCTGTATAAACGTTGAGAAGACACGTGAAAGAAGCAGAGCGATAACAAATGGTCGTGGTACGATTAAAGTGGACGCCGTCAACACTGTTTCAACATGTCAGAAATGTGGAAAAGTCCATGGGTTTGGGAGATGTCCGGCCTATGGCAAGAAGTGTAGCAGCTGCAATGGATACAATCATTTCGCGGTGGTATGTAGAAAAACTCTTTTAATAATAGATATTCAAAACCTGTTATAGATAATGACGGTAGAATAAATAGATTTGGTAAGAATTATTACGAAAAACGTAAACATTTTAACAAGAATAATAAAAACAAAAGCATTAATGCTATTGTTGAAAGTAAAGACGACGATGCTGCTGATGATTTTCTATTTATAGGTAGCATCGAAAGCCAGGCAGTTGACAGCGTATGTGAGGGATCATGGGTGAAAACACTCAACATAAACGGACATAACGTGCAGTTTAAACTAGACAGTGGAGCGATGGCCAACATCATACCTGTGGAAACACTAAAGGGTATAAATTTTGATTGTAATAAAATAAATAAAACTAAAACAGTTTTAAAGTCATATACACAGGATTCTCTGCCTATAATAGGTAGTATTTATTTGAAATGTATTTGCAATGATAAAGAGGCACGGCTTTTGTTTTATGTGGTCAACCTTCAAAGTAGCGCGATATTGGGCTTGAAGGCTTGTTTAGATTTAAATTTGATAAAGAAAGTAGATTCTGTTAGCTATGATAATCTTAGCAAAACAAACGATGTAGAGCATCTTTTACGGAAATATGATTTTTTGTTTAAAGGAATAGGATCACTTAATAGGCCTTATCACATTGAATTAAAAGAGAATGCAACTCCGGTTGTACACCCTCCTAGAAAAATTCCCTTTGCAATTGTAGATAAACTTAAGAGTTCTCTGGATAACCTAGTTGAAAACAATATTATCGAAAAAACAAATGAAAGTTCAGAGTGGGTAAATGCAATTGTGATAGTAAAGAAAAGTACTGGGGACTTGAGAATTTGCTTGGATCCTCAAGATTTAAACAGGGCAATTAAACGTCACTATTTCCACCTTCCAACGATAGACGAGTTAGCAGTTAAAGTGGGCGGATCAGAGTATTTTACCACCCTTGATGCGACTCAAGGATTTTTAATGATACACTTAGATGAATATAGTTCCAAATTGTGTACTTTTGCGACTCCATTCGGAAGATATAGGTTTTTACGCATTCCCTATGGGATTTCTAGCGCTCCAGAAGTATTTCAGGAAAGGATGAGTGAAATTTTTGGTAATATAGAAGGTTCGGGCGTTTATATTGATGATGTCATAGTATCGGGTACAACTTTAGAAGAACATAAGGAACGGTTAGAGTCAGTATTGAAGGAGGCAGCTAAAAATAATATTAGATTCAATAAAACTAAATGTTAGTTCGCGTTAAATGAAGTAAAGTATATGGGACATAGAATTTCTAACGTAGGTTTGACCCCAGATTATTCGAAGGTTTCGGCTATAAAAAATATGCCGAGACCGGAAAATGTTGCGGATGTTCAAAGATTTTTAGGTCTTGTTACTTATGTGGGAAAATTTGTGGAAAACTTGTCAGAAAAAACTGCCGCATTAAGGTCGTTACTAAAAAAAGATACTATATTTTCTTGGAATGAGATTAACTAAAAAGCATTTAGTACTCTGAAAGAAATTTTGTGTAAAGTTCCATGCTTAAAATTTTTTGATATTAAAAAACATAGTACAATAACTGTAGATGCCTCTAAGGACGGTCTGGGCGCGTCGTTACTTCAGGATTATATGCCGTGTGCTCATGCGTCCAGAGCTCTAACGGAAACTCAAAAGCGGTATGCTCAGATAGAGAAAGAGCTTTTAGCTATTTGGTTCGGTTGTGAAAGATTTAACCAATTCGTTTATGGTAAGCATTTCACGGTGGAGACGGATCATAAACCCTTACTTCAGGTTTTTAAAAAACCATTAAGTTTGTGTCCACCCAGATTGCAAAGAATGTTGATTCAACTTAGAAAGTACGATTTTAACTTAGTATTCAAGCCGGGTAAAAAATTAATCATAGCAGATGTGCTCAGCAGAGCATATGAAGATAAGCATTTTGATGAAAATCTTGATCTGGAAATTGAGGCACAGATTTGCTTAGTTTCCACGAACATTACTGATGACAAAAAAGTCGAGTTAAGAAACGCAACTCTCCGTGACACCGAGTTGCAGACTCTAATACAATTCATAACAAACGGATGGCATAGTTTAATGAAGGCTGTGCCCGAAAACATCAAATTTTACTATAAATTTCGTTATGATTTGACAATCGCTGATAATCTTGTGTATAAAGGTCAAAAATTAGTTGTTCCAAAAGAATGTCGAAAAGAGATATTACAAAAATTACATATTGGTCATTTAGGTATAAAAAAATCTATTCAGAAGGCAAATTTGTCTTTTTATTGGCCTTTTATGAATAAGCATGTCAGCAATTTCAAAATTCTAATAGATCGGAACCCATGATCTCTCATGAGATTGAAAAGCTGCCCTGGTATAAAGTAGGCTGTGATATATTTTCTATTTTTGGAGAATCATTTTTACTTGTAGTTGATTACTATTCTAAGTATATAGAATTGTCAAGCTTGGGTGTGGACCTTTCTTCAGAAAAATGCATACTTTGTCTGAAATCTATTTTTGCGAGGCACGGCATACCTAGAATTGTGATGTCAGATAATGGGCCTCAATTTAGTTGTAAATTATTTTCAAAATTTGCTAAAGACTGGGATTTTCAGCATATCACTTCTTCTCCCTACTATCCACAATCGAACGGACAAGTCGAAAGAAGTATACAAACTATTAAAAAAATGTTAAAAAAATGCAAATCTGAAGGAGAGGATCCATATTTAGCAATTTTATCTTATAGAAATACTCCTGTTTATAATGAGTATTCTCCTGCTAACATTCTAATAAGTAGGAATTTAAGAGAGTTATTGCCTAATGTTGATTCTGCTTTTAATCCTAAAGTATGTATTGAAAAATATAACAAATTTCTTGACGAGGCTCAGAGAAAGCAAAAATTTTATTTTGATAAGCGAGGAACCAGAACCTTGCCAAATCTAGAACCTGGAGATTCCGTACTTGTACAGGAAGTATCAGGGGGTAAGTGGGTTCATGCCACAATACTAAATAAACGAGGACTACGTAGTTATAAGATTAAATTACAAAATGGATCTATAATTGTAAGAAATCGTAAATTCATTAGAATATTATCGAATAATACACATAGTGTTAAAGGGCATTGTTCAAATGACAAATACAAATATGTCTCAAATGAAGAACATTTTCCGTTTTCGGACTATCTTTATTTAGAAGTCAATAATTCTGATACGGGAGGTGAAAATATCAATAACACACCTCCAACACAGAAGAATACAGATTCTTCCCAAAATGATTATAGTTTGTCAAAAAGTTCGTATGAATCTGATATAGATACAGATCCGGTAGAGGTTTGTGTGAGAAATTTCTCTGAGTCTACGTCAAGAACAGGCAAGAGTAATTAAACCTCCTGTAAAACTGGATGAATATTATTTATTAAGATAGATTCTTGTATAATATTTTTAGGAGAATTAAATATGATTACGCTTTGGTATAAGAGAAACATAACTCATTATTTTAAAGTGTGAAATATTGTGATTGTCATTTATTGTTACGGGTAATGTGTTAATGAATGTGTTAGGTATAAGATGGCATTATACTATGTACCTATATGTTGACAAATGAATATTGTATTGTTCATGTATTATTGTATAGATGATGAAATTTGGAATTGTACATTTTGATTTAAAAAGGGGAAGATGTGAGATACATGGCAACATGGGTTGTCATCTGTACAGTTGAACTGACAGATTTATATTATAATAAAGACAGTTACCAACCAGACACCGCACGAGTATCATTTCCTAACCTAACACCTAGGTATAACGATATCCCATAGGATTAACATAATATAAAATATATTATACTGATGTGAGGGTATTCTACAGATCACGCGTTGAGTGGAAACTAAAGCTTGCACCGCACTCGAAACGTAACTTTTACAAATAGCCTTTGGTCGGGTATATTAAAATACCGGTTTTGCTATAGAGAAGTTATTTATCTGTAAAGAAAATAATGTGTTACTAATTTGAATGTATAGACTATAAGATTTTCTGATTTAATAGCAATTGCAAAGAAATAAAAATACTGTTGTCGAGAATATTTTTTTTCTGGTAAATGTTTATGTTTACGCCGTATTTAATTTCAATTTACTTTATTTTATTTTGTCATTAATGTAAATCACTGAGAAAAGTGCTCTAATAAATTTGTAGTTTTTATGTTTAAAAAAAAAACAATAAAAAAATTTAACATGTACTCGTATTTAATTCAAAAGTGAAATATTTATAAGCCTTAAGACAGAGCAGCAATAAAAGAAAAAATCTTTATCAACTTAATGGCTTTATAATTAATTATTTCACCAACAATTCACAACTATCGGTATAAATTACATACTTTATGAACGCACCTCGTATAAACTTACTGTACTAAAGGTACAGTAATAAAATTCGATAAAAGCTAAAAAATATACCTACAAAAATGTAAACGCACAGCACCGCATATACAAAATTATCAATTAGTACTTACAGTATCTATCTATTATCATTTACCATCAAATATTTATAAAAAACAATAGATACCAAATAATCTTTGAAACCAAATACGCACCCAAGCAAATCAGGCAAATAATAACAATATTTATAAAAATTGAAAAATAATTGAAATAGTTATACATACACAATCTTGTACAGGCAAGGAAATGGGAAAGGTAAAGAAATCCGAGGGTTGCTATGAAAAAAAAAATCGAAGCAATCAAAAAATCTTGTTAAATGAAAAATCGGGCCCCACGTTGTTGGTGCCAAAATTATTGTGACGTAATCGTGCCTCCGTAGCTCAAGCCGGTGGTGGTCTTTAGGTTTCACAACAACCCTCAGGCCTGGGCGCCAGCTAAAATTAAAATTTTAACAGAGGATAGGGGAAAGGAGCTGTACAAGACGTGAAACGCTACTACTAAATAAATTTATTTTAAGATTATGTAGCGAACAAAAAAAAACAGTGAAATAATATATGTACAATAATAAACTATTTACAAAAAAATTAAATATAGGTAGGTATAATATTTGTCTTGACTTTTTTGACTTAATCGCTAATAAGCATTTATGAAACTGTTGAATTTAAATTTAATAACTAAAAAAATATAAATAAAAAAACTTACAAAATTTGGTATAATATCAGCTACCAAGATTGATTACTAAATGTGATATCGGCCCTCACGTAATGTGTTTGGGATCCGGCTTCTATTGGTTGGTATTGAACTCAAAATACAATCTTATACTCAACCGAGTAGGTACATATTTGGCCTGTCTTTGCTTGGTTATGCTTTACTATGCAATGTATCGGACACACAGGTTCCAAAATTTATACTCTAGCTAAGAAGCCTAAAATTTGCGAATCTGCCGTTATGAAATGCGTAAAAAAACATTAAAAGCCCTTACCTAATCAGTCATTAGGCTTCGCTAATATAATCAGTCATATTTAAGTTTATTTTCGTATATCTTTACTGTTTCGCTTTTCGTTTGTCAATGCATTTTTTAAAATCGCAAATTTAGACACCCTCTACCTATTTTAATATCGGGCGTAGGTACTCTCTTTGAAAAACTAAGCGGTGACAAAAAACTAATGGAACCATATATGTGGACACATTAAAAATCCAACAAATTGAAATAGTTAGAAAAATTTACCTACATTAAAATGAAAAATACGAGGATAGTTCACAAAGTAATTATTAAATATATCCTCAAAAAACTGACCGTTACAAATTATTACAAGCGGCCAATAGACTCAGTTGCAAGCCTCGAGACAATAGCTCAACCTTAAAAAGAAATTGAGATAGAATGAAATATATCAATACATTTCTTGAATCTCTAATAATGATAGAAAGAATATATCGATACATTTCTTACATCTTTAATAATAAAAGAAAGAATATATTGATACATTTCTTGCATCTCTATGACCCAGTTCATTGAACTTTTTAGCTCTCCATATCATATATGTAATATATGTATATATGGAGACTATTAGTTTCATGAAAAAAAATTTTTTTTTAATTTCACCGGAAATACTTGTTTTTGGTCATTTTATACATAAATAAGTAGTTTTAAAAAAATGTCTGTCTGTCTGTCTGTCTGTATCCACGAAAACGCAAAAACTGCTTAACAGATTTTAACCAAATTTGGTACAAAAATACTATTGGACATGGCAAGGAGCTGATTAGATTTTGGGAAACAATGAGCGTAGGTAAAGGGTTTAAAAGAGAGTTCAAAAATTAAAAAAATTCATAGTTCTTAAATTTATCCGAAATACTGTATAATTTTTTACGCATTTAATTGAATATAACCTAAAATATTTAACATAAAATATTAGACCACATTGGCGTTCGAAAATAGTGTAAAATGGGGTAAAAAATATTTTTAAAAAACGTACTTCTTAAACATAGCAGAAATATTAACTAATTATTATAACTATTCTCAAATATACCAGAAAAATTGGCTAATTATATATAGCTTTGATATAAGATAACCTAAAAAATGCAGCATAAGATTTGTATTTACATAGGCGTTCGTAAATAGTAGAAAAAGGGGTAAAATAAAAAAAAATTAAAATGTAAAAATTTTTATATTTAACTAGATGAATTGGTGTTAAAAATACACGACAAAAATTAATGTACCATAGGCGTGAAAATTCTATAAAAGGGTCAGAAAAAATTTGTATCTGTGATAACTCAAAAACCACTTAACGGATTTTAACCACATTTGGTACGAAAATACTACAGGATATATATATATAGGTGGTGATTAACATTGAGCGTAGGCAAGGGTTCAAAAATTTAAAAAATCATAGTTCTTTAACTTATCCGAAATATTGAATAATTTTTTTATAGTTGTGATAGAATATAACCCAAAAAATGTTACATAAAAGAATTAGTTCACACAGGCGTTCGAAAATAGTCTTAAAAAAGTGTGAAAAACGAAAAAAAAATGTTTTCCAAATATACCAGAAAAATTGGCTAATTATATATAGATTTCATATAAGATAACCTAAAAAATGCAGCATAAAATTTTTATTTACATAGGCGTTCGTAAATAGAAAAAAAAGGGGTAAAATAAAAAAAAATTAAAATGTAAAAAAATTTATATTTAACTAGTTGAATTGGTGTTATAAATACACGACAAAAATTAATGTTCCATAGGCGTCCGTGAAAATTCTATAAAAGGGTGAGAAAAAAAATGTATCCGTGATAACTCAAAAACCACTTAACGGATAACCTACAACATGCAGCATAACAATTTTGTTTACATAGGCGTTCCTAAATAGTAGAAAATGGGGCAAAATAAATTTTATAATAAAACTAAAAAAAATCAATTAATTTGCGTTCAAGAACTTGGCCTAGATCTGAAATATAAAATATCTGCGTATAAATAGTGCCTCCAAAGAGAAGAAAAAGGCACAAAACCCGATACTTAAAAAAAAATAGCTGATGTCTAAAACAAAACAAAAATTTATTAAATTTAGATAAATGACAAAAAGGTCATAAAATTATTACTTTTACACTTAAATATGGAGAGCTATTCGTGCCTCGAGGGCAACAGCTAGTTTTTATTATTATTGAAATTTTATCCCGTTTGCACATATTGTTACTCGAACGGGATCATTGAACTTCTTTGGTAAAAAATCAATATTCGAATGCCAAATGTGTCAACTTGTGTCATTTAGAAACAATTCTGCCAGATTTAGTTCATGTGAATAGTAGTAAAATAAAAATAAGTATAAATTAGTAGTTTTTTAGATAAAATAATGTTTTAATATTTGTTATATTATTGTGGGAGCTGAGTAAATTAAATTTGTTCGAAAATCAAGTATCTAATAATGTTCTATGTGTAAATCTATTGTGTAATGTGTGCATTTATTGAGGAAAATGTGCTGGAATATGTTTATGGTGAAAATCTTCAAATAAAGTGTGGCATCACCGAATTTCGCATCTTTTCTTAATTTTTGCCAGATTTTTGAATGAATTCAATTGAATGAAATAAAAATAATATGGAATTTTTTGAAGAACCACATTATTTTAGCACAAATAACATAAAATAAACTGGGGGAAAAAAAGTTTATGTTTAATGAAGCATCTGCGCGTGTGTCCGCTGTAAATAGATTTCGGATTAATTACGGTATTGCGCGAATAATGAGTACGAGGTGTAGTATAGCGATAAAGTAGTATTGTTAGTCGGTAAGTTGTTGAAGCGAGTAGATTCCATAAGAATAACACAAAAAATCTGTTTTCTTTTCTAATGGCATTACTTTATTGAAAAAAAGTGACCATTAGTCTTGAAAGAAGCCTTAACAAAAGTAAACGTTGCGCTGACTATTTGAACGTATATGGTATATTTTACACTTATTTTGATTGTCACAGATCCGTGCCGAACTTTACCCTGTTTTCGTTGAAGATTAGAGTGAATAAAAGAAGAGCGTTTTATTATAGTTAATTTACATATTCTACAAACACAAGTTGAACCGTTTGCAGATGACCAACGGCAAATTCATATTGTTTGAATAATAAGATGAAGCTAATTACCTAAATGATCAATTAGGTGATGAATGGATATGGAAATAACGAACAGACCTTGTGCTACTGCTAAGTCTGATGATCGATATACATAGGTATGAATATAAATCAAATGTTAAGCGTTTATGATTATTTTCTTCTGTGAATCTCATTACTTTTTGCCGAAGCCGTATAGCAGTTTTCACAGCATGTTTCCTTAAAATTTAAATTCGTTATAGAATAGCTTAACAAGCCATCAAAATATAGTGCCATTACCGTAAGTAAATTCCATATTTCAAACTATACTGCATAGGATAACTAACTATAACATGAATGTAGATTAAGCAAAGTACATTATAGTTGTGTGTGTGATTTACATACGTATATACCTAAACGTGATTACGTTAATATGTTTAGCAAAGTCAAATTTAACGTTTTAGGGCCGTACCAAAACTAAATTTGCAAACTTTAAAGTTAATACTATCTCATATACGTGCATGTGTGTGTAGATACGTGGTTCGAATGCACTTAAGTAAATAACACAATTTCATTGTGAACAAAACATAAATCGTGACTTGACCCTTTACAAATATCTATGGTTACCAGGGTAGTCGTAACAATAAAAGCAAATAATTGCTTGAATACATAAAGACCTTTTATTTACTTAAGTGAAAGACAAGAAATTGGTAAATATCTATAATTACATAAAATGTTAAGGTTTGTAAGAAATTGCGCGACTTTGTTTTTCACTTAGGACAGCAGTTTTCTCTACTAAATTTTAATTTAGAAGAGTCCACAAGCTTTTGTAAAACTAAAATTAAATGCAGTTGGACCTGATAACCTTAATGCCGAGATGTTGTAATTGTATTGTTCCCGCATTTTGCCGTTTATCAAAGATATTCTTGTTGCTGTTTAGCAAGTTTTCTAAAGCATGGAAGACATCAATAGTCCTGCCTATTTCTAAAAAGAGTCAGATCCGGGATTATAACGATTTACATCCCATATCCATATTGTCTTCTATGTCGAAAATTCTTGAAAAGGTTTGGAGAGTGCAAAGTCTGACTTAAATAAAAACAACCTATTAAACAACTGCATTGTTGGATCTAACTGACGATGTTTTGCATGATCTTGGTAACAAAAATATAACTTCCTTAATTTTAACTGACTACATCAAGGCTTTTAACAAAATCGATCATGATTTTACTAGCGATTTTAAAATAATATTGTGGATTTTTGTCAAAAGCAGTGCAAATGCTTGCCAGAGATTTAAATTGACGTTGTCAATATGTGCAGATTAACAGAGGAGGTATTTCTATATCAAGCAAAATTTATTCAGGCGTTCAGCAAGACTCTATTTTGGGTCCTCTATTGTTCTCCATGTATACTCTTGCATCAAGTGTTTAATATTGTGAAAGTTACATGCACGCTGATGATAGTCAAGTGGGATTTTCATGTTAAGTTGATGCTGTTGTCAATACCAACCAGAAACTAAATTCCGATTTGAGGTCCCTAGCCCTGTGGTCTGATAAACGTCAACTTACAATAAATACTACAAAAACACAGGATATTCTGAAAGTTACATGTACGCTAATGATAGTCAACTGAGATCTTATTGTTAGGTTGATGCTGTTGTCAATGTCAAGCAGAAACTAAATGCGATTTGAAGTCCTGTGGTCTGATAAACTCAACTGACAATAAATACTACGAAAACACATGATATTGTGAAAGTTACATGTACGCTGATAATAGTCAACGGCGATTTTCATGTTAGGTTGATGCTGTTGTCAATGTCAACCAGAAACTAAATTCCGATTTGAAGTCCCTAGCCCTGTGGTCTGGTAAACATCAACTTACAATAAATACTACAAAAACACAAGTCTTGTTTTTGGGTAAAAATATACAATTTGTAATAAATCGTATGCAAATTAGGCTCAATGATTTGTCACTGCAATTTGCGGAAAGGTCAGAAGTTTGTGCCTAGTATTGGATTCTGAGTTGTGCTTCAAGGGTAATATCCCCAAATGTATTTCAAAATCATATACCTCCTTGAAGATGTTTTATCCAAATAGACAAGTACTCTCAGTTGAACTCAAGACTAGACTTACTGACACTCTGATTTTGTGTAATTTTAATTTTTGTGACGTTTATGGCCCATGTTTGCTAAGCATTGATAAAAATCGTATTCAGCGCGTTGAAAATTCATGTTTGAGTTTTATTTTAGGGATTAGGAAGTACGAACTTATAAGATATAAACTTTTATCCAATAAATGGCTCTCTATGAGCGACATAAAGTATTTACATTCTCCATTTTTATTTCATATAATTTTTAGCAATATCTTTTCAATAAGATTAAGTTCCAATCGGATGTAAATAATATTAACATTACGTTCAGAAATCTTATTTCTCCCACAAGCCACAGCACTACTATTTTTGAGCGATAATTTTCCTTTCAAATTTATAAAATCTAAAATAGCGTACCAGTTAGATTCATTGATATAAAATTATTCCCTTATAACAGGTAACAACCCCTTCATGAATCTGAAATGGCACGGGTTCAAGATGCACGTTAATTTAAAGGTAATTAGATTAGATTGTCTTTCTTTTGAAAAAAAAAATGTTGCAAATAAAGATATAAAATTAAATAAACATCAGAGCTTTCGGAGACATAATCTACAAAATCTAATTTTCGTTTACCTTCAAAGTGTTGATAAGATCATACGTTATTTAGAATTTTGCAGGTAGTTCTGTTGAGATTTCGGATCTGACGAATTAAACGTAACTTCCTAGTGCATCAATAGTGATTTGACATCTCTTGTTGAGAGCCTTAAACATTAATTCCTTTAAATCAAATGTCTTTGGTAAAGATAGTAAGGTAGACGAGAGTTTGTTAGTATTAATATTAATTGATAATGAACCCCTGCCTTTTAGCATCGAACATATACTACGACTATATCTACGGTGCTTTTAGTAATATTGCGAGAAATTTGGGTGTGAAGCTTGAAAATCATTTGAGCTTTCCTAAACATATTAGTGAATGCATTGGTAGAGCCTATGCTTTAAAAATTTTATACCGACATCAACACGTTTAAAAATTCGAGTGACTGATGCACTTATATTGACTTTTTTCATTTGTCATTTGTTTGTTACAAATTGAAATCCTTCATGAATAATATCTATCTGGTTTATAATGGAATTCCATCTCAACTCAGAAAAATTAACTTTTTATTTAAAAATCAAGGGTTTTCTACTTTCTGAGAATAATCCAGACAGTAATAAATTTGGATAGTTGGTGAAGTATTTTGTAGCAGATTTTTTACTCTCTGTTTTTCTTTCACAAAGCTTCTTCTCTTTCTTTCTTTTGCCCTCTTCTTAGTGATTGGGTTTTTGAATTTAGTATTATTAAGGAATACTAAACACTATTAATTAACATTACATTATAAGCAAACTACAACTACATTATTAAGAACGAAAAATATATTAACAAAGAATAAAACAATGCTGCAACCGAATTATAACACCCCAAGTAACATTTATTAAAGGAGGAAGACTTTAAAATTGCCTTAAGGTTATAAATGGGTAATGTGTACCTTTTTCTTAAGCTTAAAAACTATACATAGGTAATATATTGTGCTTGTTGGTCTTAGAACTATGAAATCATACATACAGCTTGAAACATGTTTGAAAAACGTTAAATCAACTATATATATGAGGAGTTTTAGGACCTAGTAGTTCTAAAACCTTAAGGTTTTGAAATGGTTATAAATAAGGCATTTTTAGTCACTTGAATGCCGAAATAAGACTTATAAGTTTTTTTTGCTGCTATTTTAGAACTTAATTATAACTTCGCATTTTTTGTGCCTTTAAGTCATTTAAACAACTTCCATAACCATGTAGCCCAATTTAAAACTAATTAAATACTATTTAGTTGAAGCGATGCGTTATAGGTTACTAAATAAGCTTTCTGGCATAACGCAATACTACTTCCCTTATTTAAAATCTATTTGGTCACTAAAATTATCTTTTAGTCTCGTTTTCGACTAGACATAAGGTAACATCAACGTCTCCTGAATCTATACAGAATGTCTCACGAAAAGCTAGTTCGTAGTGGAAATTTTAAAAGAAAGGTGCGACAGAACTTTCAACGAATTGCTAATGAGCAGGTCAGGCAAATTTCAATTTTCAAAATATTTTAAATAAAAACCGTAATTTCGGGCTGCCTAAGGACCCTCGAACCTTATTGGCTACACCGGATACAAAAATTGAAGTTGATGAAATTGCTGGAGGGAGGTACTGGCACAATGGTTTACAAGAATGTATTAAAGAGTGTGACCAAAATACAAAAACAAATTTAAGATTTCGATTAATATATGATTTTTAAATCTTCCAAGTATGAATTTTGGCTTATTCTCTTCAACATAAATGAACTAAATACTCAACCCATGGTGATTGGTTTGTATTATGGTAAAGGCAAGCCTAATGACATTAATGAATATTTGTCAAAATTTGTTGAAGAGCTTCTGGTAGTTCTGAAAGATTGCGTCTGCATTGGAAAATATAAAGTAAATGTATCCCTTAAAAGTTTTATATGTGATTCACCAGCAATCGCATTTATTAAAGGTGAGAATGTTGGAAGCATACAAAAAATATATATAACATCCTACAGCTAATATGAAGTCTATTGAGGATCTTCTTTTTAGAATAATTTTTCTCTAAGTTTTTGTCGCTAGATTATATACTTGCTTCAATTTAGTTCAAAAAAGCAGTTAAATATTTAAAGAGTCGCTCAAGATTTCTTCTTCTTCAATTGAAGAACATAGTGTCTATTTGACCTAAAGAGAACAAGTAGTTTTTTTTACATTCAATTTCAATTTACAGGCGTCGCAAATTATTGAAATCTGCAGGATCGGAGGTAGGTTGGTAACTACCAACACTATCGCTTTCTCCATCCGTATCAGCAAGATCTTGCATTCTTTCCTGCTCTCCACAAGCATCCTTGTACGAAGAAAACATTCTTTTAACTATGCAGGTATGTTTTCCAACCTTTGCCAGCTACATATAATTCGTCATGGACTTTTCCACATGCTTGAAATAACTGAGAGACAGATTTTTCCCTCTTCAATGGTTTGTACCACTTTGAGGCATATCTTGAAAAAAAAACAACAACAAAATAATAAATTCTCGCATAGAAATTGAATGCACAGTATTATCAAATTTTTATTGTACCTATTTATGAAATACAAAAGTCTGATTTTTTGTTGTTTGAACATTTTAAAAATACGTTTAACATTCCTGAAACACCAATACAAGAAAAATCCCGTTTAGTAAAAACTAAAAACGAACTATAAAAATTAATACTTTATTAGATATTATTTATTATTATTAATTAGCGTTCAATTTGCATTTATTTGGCACAAACCAATCCCTAATGTCATCTTATTGGAACAGGAAAACTAGGAACATTTTCAGCTTCTCAGCAATTATTACTTTGTACTTACCGTTTCAATTAAAAGACACACTGTATAATAAATATGAACAAAAGCTGGCACGTGATCACAACTACACATCCAAAACAATACTAAACAGGTCGTTAGAAAGTTGCGATGGTGCCACTTTTAAGCCTGAGTTGTATAAAGGCAATTATTAGTTCTGAAATGTGTTATTTAGCATTATTTAGGTTACGAATTTGATCTTAAGGTTATATTTTAGCATATTTTCAGACTTTCAAGCAACTTAGGTTATATTTTGGTTATTCCAAAAGCTCATAAGAGTCATAAGCATTTGTTTCCTATCGGCCATTTTAAGATTAGGACATAGTTAAATAACAAAATATTTTTGAAAATATATGTAAGTCTGCGTAGTTTTAGGTTCGGGAAACACATTTTTTCATAATTTTATATTCATAGGTTTCCGTATATTAGAGTTTCGACTAATTTTAAAAACAAAATATTTCCCTTGTATTTTAAATATAACTAAAAAAAATATTTATACTATTAATATCGATAGCCCGTGAATTTTATGCTACTTTTATATAATATTTTGACAGTAAAATTGAAGGTGCATTAAAATCAGCAATTTGTGTCCGCTATTTCATGCAGTT
The DNA here is from genome assembly GCA_911728435.2 of Apoderus coryli. NCBI lineage: Eukaryota > Metazoa > Arthropoda > Insecta > Coleoptera > Attelabidae > Apoderus > Apoderus coryli. Next base: position 6,748,994 of record OU452206.1, on the reverse strand, counting down.
TTATATCACGTATATTGAATGATAAATAATTATCATAATTTACCATTACAATATTACCTACCAAAGAGTTATTTAAATACTAGAAATAATACCGTATATTAACCAATGAATCCAAAAATTAGTAGCAGTCTATAATATATTTTACTTAATAGTTTTAAGACTGCTTTCCGCAGATCAACTATTTACTAATAGGTTGTAGTTGATAATTCGCAAGGAGCTAGTTAGAACCTTTTAGTGGCTAAATTAGAACTTTAAACCGGTCATTCATAGGTTATAATTCAGTTATATATTGGCTAGTAAGGATATATAAAGGTTAGATTATGGCTGCACAAATATTCAATATTTAACCTTAAGGTTCTGAAATGTCGACAACTTTTAAGTTAGCAGGAGGTTCTGTAGCGTGGGCCCTTTTGGTCACCAGGAGTTTGTGTAGCCGGCTAGAGGAGGTTGTTTTGTACCTAATGGCATATGTAAACAAAATCCATAAAGTGGTTCTAGAACCAATATACAACCTTCCTAGAACTATATTTTGTTACTTGGGACGTCTTTACCGTACAAAAGGCGAATAATGAATAATCCGAAATACCTCTCAATGTGATAATATAAATCAATTCACAAAAGTATGATTCAGTTAAATGTGTACATTATGCCCTTTTTCTTTAGATCTATTCTATTTAGAATATTATACGTTCGCACTGTATTGATTTTATTCTATATATAATAAATATAATTTTAGTGTAATATAAATATAATTCTAATATAACATATTTATTGATTGCTAATTATTATTTAGAACTTATTTTCTTAGGCTCATTTATTTCATATCAGTTGTTGTTAATGTCTTTCTTTTTTAGTCTTCACACACACGTCTGTTTTTTATTTATACTGTAGAGATACTTGATAATAACGACCAAATCCTCGAAAACTGAATTGGTAGAAGAAGTACCCTTGAGTGGCCCCTTAGATCACCATATATAACATCTTAAAACTTTTTTTGTATAAGGTCATTTAAAACATGTAAATAATAGTAGCATGTTGTAAAGTAACAGTAACACCCGAAATGCCTTAGAATTAGATATCTTTAAAATAGTGTGCGACATGAGTTTCAGTGCTATTTAGTTCGTTAGCTTGATTATGTTAAACAAATCTCAAATAATGAATTTTGAGTGTTCCAAATTGAGTTTAGTTCTCGATATTGGCCTCTCACAAATAATATATATTTATATTATATTATGTTGAGTGGTAGTCTTTGCTGACTAGTTAATAGATGACTGTATTTCTTGGGTTGATCAGCAAATCTTTTTGAATAAAACTATTTTACGTTATGCCAAGCTTTCGATATATTTTTAACAATGTAAAACTTGCCTCGTATACTAAGGTAAACATTTTTTTTAAATTTTCTATATATTTATACTTAGCTTACTCTTATATTTGTAGCCCCGAAGGAGATATAAAAATATATCGAAAGCTTGGCATAACGTAAAATAGTTTTATTCAAAAAGATTTGCTGATCAACCCAAGAAATACAGTTATCTATATTATATTATATATATTATAATAATAATATAATATAGCGACCAAAGATTGAAATTGAGTTGACACTGTAGGCATCTCAACTGAGTGGGTGCTTTAAATTTTTCATGACTGTTTGGATATGAAAAAGCTCTCTGCGCGATGGGTATCTGCGTATGTAGGACCATATCAAAAATTGATCAAATGGGCTACGAACTGCTTCCTCATTCACCAAATTGTCCAGATTTAGTCCCCTTCCACTATTTTCTCTTTCCGAACCTGAAGAAATGGCTGGGGTGGTATAAGATTCGGTTCTACTGAAGAGCTCAGTCGAACACTTGCAAATCTTTCTTGAAACGCTTTGTCCATTAACAAAATAACGCAAAATCAAAATTTTACATAAGGTAATAAAAGCTGAACAAGCAATATAATATTTATAATAAACTTTTCAACAACTTATTGGAAAATATAAATCCATTCAACGAAAAAATTCAGTTAGTTCATATTCGCAGCGTAGGTACAATAGAAATAAAATACGCCATTCAAATTTAATATTGTTCCCCAAGTTTTTTTCCAATATAAAAGTTTTATTATTTTTTTATTATAAGAAAAGTACAACCAATATGCTATAAAAACTAGGGAACTGTACATTTAATCTAATTGAATTTTAAGCTGCGGGATATTTGTAATCTTCGTTGCAAATAATTGGTAGGTAATCACAGTTGTCAAACACAAATGTAAAAATAGCGTCCCTGTGATAATGTTATTCATTAGAAAATAGGTACTTCCATACATAATTATTAATAATAAATATAACTCGTAGTAACAATACTTAAATATTATACAAAGTATAATGTAACTTACCAACTTAATTTTTGCTTTCCCGCACAGGGAAAGTATTGTGAGCGCGCTAAAAAAAATTGAGATAAAGACGGATATAACTATTATGAAGTTCCCTGAGATGATTAAGACCATTTCCAGATGGAAGTCTGTCTGTATGTATGTGTGTATTCTTCCACTATAGCGCCTAAACGTTTTAACCAATTGAGCTAAGTATTGGCATATGAGTTTGAGGCAGTCCTAGGATGAAGCCGTTAAATTTTGGTTGAAATCGCTTGACCCCTGTGGTAGGGGTGGACACAACCACTAAATTTTCCTATATCAGTAGGGGTTGAGTGATGCATTTTATCTGCTAGCGATAGGTCCACTTTGATATTTGCCCCCATAATTCTCGAGAAAATAGCGTTTAAAAGTTCTTTCTTATAAGAAAATAATGTGTACTTGAGTACTTTAACACATTGATAGAACGTTCGTTTCGCATGCTTATATAAATATGTTATCATTATACCATATTGTTTATATATGTATATAGTTAAGTGTTGCTACGTTTTAAATTAATAGAAGAATATTTATATGATTTTTGTTTTTATCATTAAAATTATTATTTAAGAAAACACAAAAAAAGAGATCGGGTAACGTTTTCAAACCTTGTGACAGCTTTAGCTTAAACCACAGCAAAGCTCGACTAGGTCAGCCTTCAGGGGTGTGCGCCACTAACTTTGCGGTAAAGTTAGAAACCTACGATGTTTTGTATGTCACAAAGCTTGAATCCACCATGCGATCATTCACCATAATTAAATTCAAAAAAAAAAAATATTATATATTTATACGAAATTATTTTTCAGCACACAATACAAAAAATTTGAAATATTTATATTAATAAATATCGTTACGAAACAAAAAAAAAATAATGAATCTTATCACTGAATTCCTATTCTAAAAATTATAAAAGAAATATACAGTACAATAAACAATGTTTGGATCTCCCAAATACTGATATACGAAATTAGGTATGTCTTAACAAAAATACACACTATTGATCAGTCATTTAACAATACTAATATTCAATACTAAGTTCTAAAAAAAATATATTACCAATAAAGACTGAAAATTTTAATCGATATATATATATATACTTATTGTTTATATTTATTTTAATAATAAAATAAAATAAGACACCCTATACGTGATCACGAATAGTTCCCAACACTACTATGTAAAATAGTTTTATGATACATTTTTAAATATCACACAATTACGCAAGATAATAACGAAATATATAAACCCTTGATATATATTTTTTTGTTACTTAGAATAAACAAATATTTACTATTTAATAATTGAAAGAATAACCAAATGGTACTATTTAACACAAAAAAACAATTATATGAACATACAGAAGGAAAATTAATTTATTTCATTGCAACTCTGCTATATACGAGATATGAGAAATTCACTTTGTAAATAACTTAATAGGAAAAATTAATAAAATGACGTTCAACAAATAAATTTTTACAATAAAAACCTGGTCTCGTTCTGATGATCAACCATCCATTTTTTCCACAAACCTTCGACAAGAACAATTAATTTTGTTTGTCACCATACAACAGCAGTCATAAATCGATGATTGCCAAAAAATTGGAGTCTAAATCGTTCAAACCAATTTTTATTTATTACTTGATTGTAATGGACAAACGGAATAATATCCGAACTCAGGACGAAGAACGAAGAATGAATGAATGAATGAATGAAGCCCTAAAAATATAAAATCAAGTCCTAAGTACGGGTACGAGGTTTAATAAAAAGGAAGCACAAAAAAATGAAAGGAAAGTGTAGTTCCCTCACCTTGATGTTGTGTGGCTTAATTGTAATCCAGTGATATTTTTCACATGGCCAAACAGAAATCGGTTACAAAGTTGAGTCTGCATAAGAATTGGAAAAAAAAGGTATAATTACATTTTTGTCGATGAAGAAAAAAACTGTAGAAGCTAAAATAGTCAAGGATACTCACCCAACAAGAATTGAAGTAGTTAATACAAATCCAGACAAAGCTGATTGTTTGATCGCACAATGCACACAATATAACTTCCAAACCATCCAGAAATCAAACAATAATTTGGGATAACAATTCTCATAAATCCCACACAAAAATGGTTTCTAATCAAACTTAGAAAAATTTGAGAAAAGATCCACTTTAACCACTAGTATATTCCTGTAGCACCGACGTACAATGAATAATGACAATGCAAAATTCCACAAACCGCAATGTCAACTTAAGAGTTTCGACCAATCAAAATTTCACACCTGGAGAATTAACATTATTCCTCGATTATCATCGCACGCCAACGATCGTTAAGAGAACTAACAGAAATATATTTTATTATGATTAATTAATAAAAATGATAATTAATATACTAAGAACACAATATGCTATAGAAAAACAAATATGAATAATTATTTCATAATTCAAATAATTCTCCAAACAACAATTATGAATTCTAAATCAAAGAAAGAATGCCCTCTTTCATTTAAATCTGGGAAGTTAACATAGCGCACAGGAAAAATCAATAAATATGTACTTCTACCACTGTAGGTACCCTTATCAACAAATTTTGTTTATTTATAAATTTAAATATTTTATGCCTATTTAACAATACCTTTTTAATTAGAACAATTTAAAATTCGAATCACGTAATCATTTGTGTTATGGTGCAGGTAAGTATAAACGCGATGGTTACGAGAGCACATACAGGGATAGTCAGAAATTATGTACCTACAAAAATCAATTAAACATAATTATCTAATCCAAACATATACTTGGAACAGTGAATGTTTCCATGGCAACAAATAATTTCCCTATTTTTCTGAAAATAGAAATATATACAAATTTTAAACGTAACAGTGTCTGTGATGTATTATGTGACTATGAATAAAACTTTGTTGACAATTTTGAATTTGCTTCGCATGCGGAAGGTTATGGGTTCGAATCCCAGCTCTGGTTATATTTTTTTTAATTTTTGAATACAGTAGTTAGTTTGTTGGAAATAATAAAAATTATACAATTATAATGATAATAATTATTAAAATTCTGTTTCGTTACGTAGGTCTCATATATTTTTGATTAAATTATATCATGTCGGGAAAGTTTTGGGGTGACACAACCGATTTTTTTTAAACGAACCGCATTTAATTCTAGATACACCTGGAGAGAAACATAATAAAACATGTTCCGCCGTCTTGTAATCATAGAGCAACCCAAACTCCAAACTTTAAAGCCTTAGGGCCATAATGATTTTTAAGTATGTTCCAAGGGTCCAATTTTTTTAAATTATTCTGTCCTTAACTATAATTCTAGACTAGTCGCATAGTGCGCGACCTTAGCAAACATAATACGCTTTTTGCATTTCAATTACTATTGTGTAATGCGACATCTAATGGCGAGTTAATATCTATTGTAATATGTGCTATATATTTCAGCTACTAACTAACAGGTGGCATTAGTTGTAATTAAATATTTGGGAATTTCAACCGCGAGTCAGTTTGCGTAGGAAACGCGAAGAAAGCGAAACTGTCTATTGTGAAATAAAGTAACACCCGTGCATAAGAGTATTTTGATTTGACTTATTGTTTTTGTGTGTGATTTATTCGTGATTGTTTAATTTTAATTTGTAATTAAACCATAGCTGTTCTCTAAGATAATAACATTAACCCTTAAACGGCTAGCGTTACCGCATGGTAACAGTAACGCACAACTCTATATAAATCAAAATATCCCATCTCTATTACTAAATTCGTTTATAGGTTATGTCATTCACTTGTTAGATAGTATTTCAACCTAACATATAATTAACGGCATTGATTTTTCGTTTAGTTTTAGCGTGATATTGTTTTAAATTTGAGAAAACAAAATGGCCGATAAAACGTTGGACTTTTGCTTAGAGTACCTAAGTACCGTGAATCATTTAATTTTGTTATAATTCGTGTGCAATTAGTGGCTTTTGCTAAATAAATGTTTAAACTTTAGACTTGGTTAGTAAAATTGATGTTATAAATTATGTTTTTGATCTCTCGCATGTATTTTACCTTGAGTTACCAAATGGTAACGCTAGCCGGTTACGTAATCAAAATATTTTTTAGGCGAGGTTTTACTCTCGAAGAGGCTCTAAATATGGCTTATGAGGACGACTTGGATGTTAGAGAGAGTTTCCTGGAACCTGCAGATTCCAATTTTCAGATTTTATTTTGACAATTTGTTTACTGGCTTCAACGTTTTATTTTATCTGAAACAGTTGGGATATGACGGCACAGGAACAATTCGAGAAAATCGTATTCCCAAATCTTGTCCGTTGCTCAATAAAAAAGTTATGCTGAAACGAAAAAAAGGGAAGAATACACTTCAAGTCTGAATATTATTATTGTTGTCAAGTGGGTTGATAACAACGTCGTCACTGCCGCTTCGACTTGTTTTGGTATAAATCCAATCACCAAGGTAAAACGAGCAGAAAAGATCATATATGTCGGCCGTCCATCACTTATAACAGAGTACAATCGCTTCATGGGGGGTACTGACTTGTTAGATTAAAATGTTGCCAGATATAGAATTAGTATTAGGCGCAAGAAATGGTGGTGGGCAATTTTTACTTGGATGTTGGACGTTTCAGTAGTAAATGCTTGGAATATCTATAGGAAGCATGAAGCTATTTCTCAATTGGACTTTAGAAGACAAATTGTGCAATCATACCTCACTAAATATGGAGTTCCCCATAAGGGATCAGGAAAGCCCGCAACATCACGTTCGAGTGTAACTCTGAATAGGATCTCTGATGATTTACGATATGATGGCAATAACCATTTACTCGTGCCAAATGAAAACAAGAATAAGAGAAGATGCGTTGGTGAGGGCTGTTCATCCAGTATAAGAACTAAATGTCGTAAATGTGATGTAGGTTTATGTATAGATTGTAATGAAATATTTCATACCAAATAATAATTTTTGTATCACTTATTCAGCTAGCGTTACCATATGGTAACAGTGATTTTTTTGTAATAAAAGTACTTTTTCGGGAAAATTTCGTTTTATTTCTATTAAATTCTTGTTATTGGTTACCTAAATAAACACTTTTTTCGCAAAATTAAAAAAAATAAATTTCGCCGTTAAAGGGTTAAACGTCACCATGAATCGAAACATTTTCAAAATGACTCCAAATATACAGGAAGTTTGCGAAGGTAAAAACTTTAGGCTTCGAAGCGCGGACTAAAAGCACAGCAATCTTTGTTTACCAAAGCGAATAGTGAACAAGAGCCTGCGATTCGCGCTATCTTTCGTGTTACTCTTGAAATCGGAAACGTGGAAAACCATTCACCGATTGATTGAGAGTGCAAGACATCGCAGTAAATATATCATGTCAACTTTCTGACAAAATGCACATCTTAAGTGGTTTTCCCTAGCCTTGGATGACTCAACGGATGTGTCAGTATTCCACGAGTTTATTGAAGAGATTGGAGAAAATGACTTATCATATCATACTGCCGTACGCTGGCTTAGTTGCGGAAGAGTTCTTAAGCGCTCTTTTGAAAGTCGAGCAGAGATCTAAATTTTTTTGAATTAGAAGCATCGCCCTTTTGCCGATTTAGAAAATATTGAATGGCTGTGGAAGTTAGCATTCTATGTCGATTTGACAAATCATATTAACGACCTGAATTTGAAAATTATAGTATTCCAATCGCAATTACGTAAAAAAATGTTTCACAGATTCAGCCAAACTACAGAGGCTCAATTTCCCGTCGATTTTGCAATCGAAACTTTGAGTGCTTTAAAGATAAATTTTCATACTTGTTTCTCAGACTTTGATGTCATTGCGATTAAAATTAACATTTTTCAATCCCTTTGATTCTGACATTGAAACCCTGGCTCCGGAAGTCCAAATGGAAGTTATTGATTTACAGTGCAGTGATATGATTAAGAACAAATATCAAAGTTCATCTTTGATGGAATTTTATGAGAGTCCACTGTTACAATATGATAATTTGCACGTGAGTTGTTTGCTGTTTTTTAGTACTAATTAGTTGTCTGAGAAAACGCTTTCCAAGATGAAGTACACAAAGAATGTTTACAGACCTAAATTAACCGATGAGCATCTTAAATCTCGTTTAATAATTGGTACAAGCAAAATTGATCCACAACTACAATCTATTGGCGGTGGAAAATCACAATTACATAAATCTCTATTAGTGTTTTTTGTGTAACTGTGGTTAGTGGAATTCGTGTCAATTATTTGTTAGTTATTAATAAGTATCCTTATAATATTTTTTTCTTGTCTTATTCTTGATCCGTGTTCGGTTCTTATAAAAAAAAATTATTACAAAACTTTTTCTAAACAAAAACAATATCCATTATTTATTTTCCTCAAATTACTTATATAAAATGAATAACGACGTTTCGTTACTAATTAGTAACTTCTTCAGGTTTGCACACAATTCTTTTCTGACACAAATTCCAACATACTCACATCAAATATAACAATTTTCTTTATTATTACAAACACAACATTCAAATATATAAAACTCATTTTATAAAGATGGAGTTGACAATATTGATTGCCTCGTATGTTGTGTTGAAGTCTTCTTCATAACATACCAGACAATTAATAAGTATTGTCAAATACATGTTTATAAAATGAGTTTTATATATTTGAATATTGTGTTTGTAATAATAAAGTACATTGTTTGTTATTTTTGATGTGAATATGTTGGAATTTATCTTAGGTAGAAAAGAATTATGTGCAAACCTGAAGAAGTTACTAGTTATAGTAACGAAACGTCGTTATTCATTTCATTTAAGTAATTTGACGAAAGTAAAAAATGGATATTGTTTTTGTTTAAAGAAGTTTTGCAAAAAAAAATATATAAGAACCGAACACTCAATCAAATTGAAAAGAGTATGCTTAACCTTAGATGCTTAAGTTATGTTTTATGCGTCATCATTTCTGTCGTTAAGTTTTACCTTGCAGGTAAATAAACCCGACTATTATCATTCTGTGTTTTTTTCTACTTCAACTTATCACATCAATAGTAACAAAAATAAGACATTGACTGTCCCGGCCCACATGACACTAATCTTAAGCTGTCGAGAGCCGGACTGATGGCACTGGCGGGCCGCAGTTTGGAGGCACCTGCTATAGAGGAAGCTCTAGTTTAAAATTTTGTCTCCGATAGTCATAACCTCGGCAGATGATGGCTGCCTGGATCTTGATCTCGTTGGATTATTAAAAATGAGTTTATCAGAAAAATATTTATCGGGTAAATTTGCCCTCTCTATAGCTAGAGATTCAGCCATTGCACACCCCTATTAACCAAAGTGGCTAGAGGCAGAACATGTGTTTGATATATACTTCATATATTCACAAAGAAACAAATTTCGATTTATGTACCGTTTGGCGTAACATTTCTAAACCCGCTGTGCACTAATAAAATCCGAATCGGGTTTATAAAGTCAGACAGTTAATTGACTATAAATTTCTGGTCACTTTGCTACATTTTGTACCATAGAAAACCCATCTTGTAACAAAAGAACATTCAATAAAATGTTACACAAAATCGTTTCTTTGACATATTTAATTTGGGAAACTGCTTTAGCTTATGAAACATACACACACAGAGAGTGTGTAGTCGAGTAGATATTATATAAAGGCTTTTGCTTCGCCAGCTGGTCGGAAAATGAGATGAAAAACCAGAGTATGCGGCAGGAGTTTAAAATTAATTAGGTGCTCTTTACTACTTATAGGGTGTCCGTAAATATTAGGTAAATGTTTCCCATAATATACTATCAAAATCAACCATTTTACTTAGACTCTACATAGTCTTCATATTGACCTTTATTATTGATCGATATTCAATTGCATGGTATTAGTATCGAGGCGTAAATTTTACGGGCTCCAAATTACTTACACTTTTACGCTAAAATTTGAATAGTTAGATATATTTAATGACACCGAATTATTTAATTGAAAATGGTTTACTACGCAAAGTAAGCATATACAAAAGAAAATGAGAACTAAAAATCATTTCGACTATATTATAGAAAATTAAAAAAAATTAAATTAAATATATATTTTAGACTTGGACACACTTTTTTTTGAGTGCCACATCAAACAATAGGTCAATTTTCTTTTCGCCTATAAACATATATGGCAATAAGTTCGACGTCCTTTTTGAGACTCTATGCATTCTTGTAACTTATGTCGCTGCTGTTTTCCTAGCACTTCTACCATCCTGCGGAAAGGAATACTGAATCTAGAATTTTGAGCCAAACGTTAAGATTACCAAGGCTAGGTCAACCTAATGTTCAAATCATACATAATATATTTATCTCTTAGTACATATATAGATATATTTATCTCTTAGTCAATGTGTTATAATATTATGGTTGCATATTACAAATAAATTGATGCAGGCCATATTTTGCAATTACAATTCATGTTTTGGCACATTTGATCAAATGTATCAACGGCACCTTTCGTGGCATTTTATGTATTGATTATTTCTGGTTTGTGAGTTGTTTCATTGGTACCCCTTGGTATTATGAACGCGTATCGATATATCGATACGTAAAAAAGTCGTAGATTAAATGAGCGCCCATTGGAAACGAAAAATGTACTCTAGCACTATCACTTACGAACTAACTACGTATCGAGTAAACTGATGCAGGGCTTAAGTAAGGGTAGATGGAAGGTCGAGATGAGACTCGCACGTATGGTCAGTCTGGAGGAAGATCTGTAATTTAAAATAATAATAATAATAAATGACTTTATTGGCATAAAAAATTACATATATACAAAAATGGAGAACAAATAAACTAAGAAAAAAAATCAGATGCCAAAAGGCGCAAGCTCAGCAAAGCTGATTTTCATCAAGGGCCCTATATCATACATTGTAATTATGCTAATAAATAATTGCATCGAAACCACTAAACATAATAATAGATAGATAAAACACGAGGTTACAATTTCCAACATAAGTAAACACATCTCAAACATCAGACTCAATGAGTGTCACCTGCTCATGAAAAAATTTATCATATAAACAATTCTTAAACTTAAACAGTGAAAATGTTTTCATCTACGGAGACATCTCATTATATAATTTAGCTATATTGTAAGTAAAAGACCTCGGATACATGGCACTTCTGTGCTGAGGAATGGTAATAATATCCTTGCGTCTGACATTTACATTATGTATATCAGTCCGGAAAGTTATTCTTCTATACAAGTAAGGCGGAGTTTTCAACAAAATGATCCTGTGGTATAGAAACACAGAGTGCAACGTTCTTCTGTTAATCATATCAAGCCACTTTATGATTGATAAACTTCCGTGTTCCAAAAATCAATCGCAAGCATGAGTTCTGAAATCGTTGGACACGCCCCGAATCAACCCGCAAGATACATGGACCGTAGACGTAATCACAGAAGTTCATATGCGACAATAATAATGAAAGTAATTTTCTAGTGGCATAGATACTCTTAAGATTGACAATTTGAAGCTTTGATGTTATATGATGAATTTGAATGCGTAAATTTTACGTATCATACCATTCTGGGATAATCTTGCTTGTCATTATCTTAGGATTATTTCGATTACTTTGATTATCTATCAACAGTATCCAGATATGAAAATAATTTGATGAGTGTGTGATACAGACAACCATTAATATTATTAGTATTTTATATCTAGTGTGCAAAGTGATACTTTTCTGCGACGCGCCAGCGGAGTTCGGTCAGTCTGTGAAGTGCGAAAAAGCCACTTTGCACACGTACTACTAACACTATTTTATGCGTTAATAATAAAAAAAAGTATATTTACAGAAATCTTTCATAAAAATTTAATAAAACTGCATCAAGAACGTAACTTAGTTAATTATTTTACAGAAAAAAAATTAACATAAAAATAATATAAAACCTAAAGAGAGAATACACCTATACAATGTAGCACGAAATCAATAATACCAATAATCTTTGATATACGATCAGGAATCATTCGAAGTGAGATCCATCATGCAGGTCGCGACAGTGCCCGCGAAACACATATATATGAAAGTAATTTGTACAGGTAAATTGAGGTATCTGTAAGCAAACCGTTGTTTATGAAAGTGTCTCTGCACGTAGTCCTATAGGGTAATTCAAAAATACACCTGATTGCTCTCTTTTGGAGTACAAAAACCCTACAAATTTCTGCACTCCTACCCCAGACGACTATACCATATGAAATTGCAGAGTAAACTAAGGCATAGTAAACCGAGATCATTACATTTAAATTCATAACATGTTCTAAAGATTACAATATAATACAAATGTTTGTTCAAATTTTTACAAAGGTGGTTCACGTGTGATATCCAGCTCAATTCTGGATCAACATACAGTCCCAATAGTTTGACAGACTCTGACAAGGTTAGATGAATGTTTTCAAATCTAATTTGAAGGTCTATATCTATTAAATTGCAAAGCGACTGTTTTGTCGAAGTTAATAATAAGGCTATTATCTCGCCACCATTTTTTAAGCTCTTGAAGTGTGACATCGATTTTTTGCTTGAGGACTTCCGGTTCCCTGTCGGATAATAATATTGTGGTGTCATCATCATAGGTACATGTAAAGAGAGCCATATGTGATATTCATAGGAAGATCTTTAACGTAAAAAAGGAATAGCAGTGGACCAAGCACAATCGAGAGAATGAAGTTTTCTAAATTGCCTTATTTTGATTTACCTCTATCTATTAATAAAATCTGTGTTCGAATTTTTCCTGAACATTCTCAAGCACATCAGAGGTAACTTCATGGTACCACTATTCAGTGACGAAGGTGTTCTATGGAAGTTCAGGTTTTTAAATAACACTTTTTAAATGACAAAAAATATCTTCTAGTGTTAAACCTGGAGGCCACTAGTCCAGTGTTCTCTCGAAAAATTATTTAGATCGGGTACTTTAAAACAGCAGAGAGGGACAGTCGAAACAATTCCAGTACTTACAACACCTCTGATCAATAGAAAGTGCCAAAAAAACTATGCGTAAAATTCTAAAGAACATATTATTTTAACAACACTTTGACGATTTGTCTATTTTGCAAGTAAGTAGTTTAATTACGAGTATTAATTGTTATTTATTTAATTTCATGTCTTTATTCGATTTATTGATGTATCAGTTTTAACATCCTTTTTACATTAAGTTTAAAACAGAGCGGACAATTTTAGCATTGCTAAATAATTTTTTTTTATTTAATCTTTAATTTAATGTTTGTTAGTCCCTGTTTGTTGTTATGGTTTCATGATGAAATTAATGGTATGTAAGTTAAAAATAATAAAAAGTGAGTGAAAAATAAAATATTTGCCAGTATTCAATTAGTCTTTAAAAGTTACTACTCGTATATTTAAACATAAAGGCTACACGACAGTCTTTTGCAAGCATGTTTTTAATTACTTTTTAAACAATATAACTCTGGTCTCTCCATGTCATTTAATATAATGCAGGGAGATATCCATGAAACTAGGCTTAAAATGTCCCCCCCTTGAATATAATATCAACATGATCCAGTGATATAAAGAAAAAATCACGGAATAAAGTAATATCATTGTTGGCTATTTTTCTTCCTTATTATATTATTACTATATTTTTAATAATTCTTAGTGATAGCCGCATCAATTTCTACATTTCTACAATAGTTTCACATGCATTGTCTAAAATGACGGCCCAGCTTACCGTAAAAGAAAATACAAAATTTATAGCCGCAAATGCTATTAATTCTAAAGCAGCAAAACTAATAAAAAAAAAGGAAGAAACGTAACCGCCCTTTTAATGTCCGCCTCTGATTTTCTGTCTATGTTAAATATACACAAGGCCATAGTTCTTTATTTAAATCGCGCTCCAAAGCCATTAACTTGACAGAGAATGGACTGAGGGCTCTGAAAGTGTGTGTCCAACGGAATAATTTTTTCTGCTTTATATACAAATTTTTCTCTTGTAAAGAAAATTTAACATTCTATGTGACGCGGCACTATTTTTCATTTAAATTACGAAACCAACTGCCCTATTTGGTATTACGTTTTATATTGTGTCGTCATTTAATCTCGATGTAAACTCTTTTGCATCTGTTAGTTGGTTTAGTTTCAATTATTTTTGATAATTTCTAGTTAATAATAATAGTATAACATTCAACAAGCATTTAATGTAGTTCACGAACCGAAGGCGAGTGAGATAACTCTGCTGGATGAACAGGAGCCATTGTATGCAAATACAATACTTACGATTTAATGTTAAATAATAACTATTTATTTATCACATATAGTTTATTTACAGAAGAGATGAATAATTCCGCATCACTTGCTTTTGCATCAAAATCCATTCATCTTCTTATTGTTGTAATGTTCAGTAATATTATTTTAGTATGACATACATTAAAATAGGTTATGATCTCAAGAGCTCTAATGTGTGACCATTAAATCTAGTCCCATTGGAGGGAATCTTATAAAACTGTATTATTACGTAATTCTGACCCTAAGCGGTGTAGGCATTGTACCACCCTTAGACTATATAGTGAAACAAATTCGGTCAGTCACCGAGTGGTATGATATATTATTATTATTATTTCGCGCAAATAGCCTAAACAGGAATGAAATACAAATTTCGTGGTAGGTAGGTGTAAACATGAGCACTAACGTCGGTCGTTCGGCATAAGGGTGAAAATTTCAACGAGTTATACATATTTAACAAAATCAAATAATATTAACTATAATATACAGAGTGCCTTATTAGTGTCTGGGCAGAAGATATGTCAAGATCTATAAGCGATAGACAAAAAAATCCTTTACAAAACTTTTAGGCACTGAAGAGATGTACAACCCTAAAATATTAGGTCCAGGAGTTTTTGAAATATTTGTGAATAATGGTTAATTTTGACATAAATTTGAGGCGTTGTGGTTACTCCAAAAACAAAATACATACCAATTTTTCATGTCAGTTCCATTTGAATTCCCTTCATTTCTTCGTTTTACTGGATTTCATTGACCCCTAATTTGTAATTTCTCAGGGTGGTCACATTATCTAAATTGTATTTTTATGGGAAAATCTTAAATCAGAGACCCTGTATATCTGCCTAAATTCGAGAAGTTCCATTCCCATGCTTTTTATTGATATCATATTTTGTGCTTAAGGCTAACCGTTTTTTTATAAAAATTATTGAAACAAAAAAAAAAATAAAAGTTGCAATTGTTTGTCATTTTAATAATTTTTTTTTTTTTAATTTAAAAACCAGAACGTATTTTTGAGATAGTGCGCCAGTCAATGAGGTATCAGATTGTATTCATGTATCCGATCTAGAGGTGGTCACTTTGAACAGTTTTTGTAATTTTGTATATAAAGTATAAATGTTAATTGTATCTATTTATTTATTTTTATCTTTCTTCGAAATGTTAATGTTATTTTTAGTTTAATTGTTCGCAAATAATCTTGGTATGTTCAGATCCGATGTCCACATGCATAGTCTTCGGTTTTAAGGGTATTTTGTCGCCTCCACCTCGCCGGACTTCTCTATTTCTCAGATCTTTCTCATTTTGTAGCTATGCTATGTAAAATAACCGGCGTACGATTAAAGGATTTAAGCTGTGCTCGCTTTAGGAACTCCTATCGCGAAAAATCCTTCTAGATAATAATTGTTTTGGATGCTGTCTTTCAGTTCTTTGTATTTTTTCGTTGGTTTTTATTTCTTTTTTTGTTTTTCTTTTTAATTCAAATAGAAGTTAAGTTTAGTTTAATGCTCAAATCAGAATATCATAATTATCAGTCTCGCTGGGTTTTGACCCTTTTCGTAACCACTTATATATACCCTGTCTTTCTATGTTTATACATGGCATTGCAAATTTGATTGCGAATAAATAGATTATTTTTGTGTATGAATTTTCTACATACATATCCTTACTGTTAATAGAACAATCAAAGGATGTTGTTTGCTGCCCTAAGTTTTAAAACATGAAACACCGGCAAATGTTTTATTGTTATTTATAAGTATTAAAAAATATGCTTCTAATTTACACCTATATATTACTCTTATACAGGGTGGTCCAACGAAAAGTTTGCACCTAGCTTTTCTCTTTTTTTTGTAGTCGAATGCGAAAATGCTCGGACACGTCGATTTTGCTTTTGAGGGGGACACATTTTAAACATATTTTTCGATCTGCGCCTTTAACCCCCTAGCGGGGGTGAGTAACAACCCTAAAATTTTAAATGGAAAGAGGGGTCTAATGACATATCATTTGAAAGGACACAAAATTGTCTTTCTAATGATACCCTATTTGTCGAATTTTACTAAAACAGTTAATACGAAAACGACTTTAAAGACATTAAGCCGATAATTTTGGTATTAATGAGAAATACAAATAAGTTTTAATTATTACGACTGAAAACAACTACAATCATTTCTAAATTATTTACTTTGAAGAAAAACGGGATTTCAAAAACACTATCTTATTTATCAGAACTAAATTCCTCACTAATCGTTTGCGTTTTTTGTTGAAATAAAAACTGCAGATACGTGTAGGAAAAGAATTTACACCGTTTATTTTAGTCTTTTCATTGATTCAGTTTGGTTGCTTCTCAAGTTATTTTACTTTTACCGTACAAAATGATTTATTCCATTCTAGAACGAGTTGAAATTGTTAAACTTTATTTTCAAAATAATAGTAGTGCTAGACTTACGGCTCGCTTATTTAATGAGAGACATCCCGATAAAAATGTGAATGATGTGTACGTTGGCAAGTTAGTTAAAAAGTTTGTAGATACCGGATCTGTCTGTAATGTAAAACACCAGCCGCAGAAACCGATCAGAAATGAAGCTGTGGAAGTCGCTGTTTTAGGGCATGTTGAAATGGATCATAGTCAAAGTACCCGTCAACTAGCTGAAGCCTCAGGTGTCTCCCGTTCGTCCATAATACGAATTTTAAAAGCGTACAAATTTCATCCGTACAAAATCAAATTAGTACAGGAACTAAATGAGGATGATCCTGATAGAAGGCTGCAATTTTGTGAAGCAATGAGCCAGCGTTTAATTGAAGATCCGCAATTATTATTTAACATTTGTTTTTCCGACGAATGCACATTTTATTTGAATGGAGCTGTAAATAGGCACAATTGCCGTTACTGGGATGACAGTAACCCACATTTATTCCGTGAGGTTCATACCCAGTATCCTCAAAAAATAAACGTCTGGTGTGGCATATTAGGAAATCATATTATAGGACCACTTTTTATTCCTGGAAATTTAACTGGTGAAGTGTACCTAAACATGCTTGAAGACACAATTGATCCTTTAATAACACAAATAATAGAAGATGACCAAAATCATACTGCTGATCGGCTTTATTTCCAGCAAGATGGAGCACCTCCGCACTATGTGGCTCCTGTAAGACAGTTCTTAGATGACCGGTTCCCTGGACGGTGGATTGGAAGGAGGGGCCCAATTGAATGGCCTGCCAGGTCACCGGATTTATCGCCTTTAGACTTTTTTCTTTGGGGGCACTTAAAAAATAAATGTTTTGCCACGAAGCCCGAGTCCATAGAAGATCTTCGCCAACGCATTACAGAAGAGTGCAGAAACATAACACCTGATATGCTACAAAATGTTAGAAATAGATTTGAACAAAATCTGTATTATTGTATGGAATCAAATGGGTCACATTTTCAACATTTGTTAATGTAACGTTTTAATAAATCAATTTAACAGCTTGTTTACTTTTTTTACAAAGCAATGTTAAAACTAACAAACATTGGAATGTACTAACGATTGCAGGTGTTTTCACTCGCAATAATTAAAACTTATTTGTATTTCTCATTAATACCAAAATTATCGGCTTAATGTCTTTAAAGTCGTTTTCGTATTAACTGTTTTAGTAAAATTCGACAAATAGGGTATCATTAGAAAGACAATTTTGTGTCCTTTCAAATGATATGTCATTAGACCCCTCTTTCCATTTAAAATTTTAGGGTTGTTACTCACCCCCGCTAGGGGGTTAAAGGCGCAGATCGAAAAATATGTTTAAAATGTGTCCCCCTCAAAAGCAAAATCGACGTGTACGAGCATTTTCGCATTCGACTACAAAAAAAAGAGAAAAGCTAGGTGCAAACTTTTCGTTGGACCACCCTGTATAGGCTACAAACACTACCACTACCTGCAGTGTTTTATGTATTCCCAATCAAATACACATCTTGACATCCCACTCTAGGCATCTACACAAGTGTACAAATTTCTAATTTTCCATCTATATATCAACATTTGATAGCTAGTCAATTTCGATCGTAGCTGAAGGTAAATTATGATTTTAAGTTAAGATCTAGAACGAATTTTATTTTACTAATCTCACTTCGTAAACTTTTTCTAGATAATAAAGTTATGATAATAAACCTATTTTCTTGGGAATTACGACAACTGAAAGAACTATAAATGTGCAATTTATTTTTATGTTTACCAAGGGTTGTTATTCGATTTTATTTGAAATTCAGATGTAGTTTTTCTTTCTGTCAGAAAATGTTATTCAATCTGATTCTGTGATTAGGTAGTTATCGTTTACATTATTTTTTGGAGCAACTAATCCGGGGCTATAAAGGTAGCTACCCCTTTTTAGACAATTTTGCGATAAATCAATAAACGGTTCGCAGATTATATTGTAACGACCAAGAAAATGTACACCTGTGGGCAAGACCGCTAGGCGCCCCAGTCATGCTCGAGCTGGCCGCTACAGAATAGAATGGAAGAGACTGGAAAAGTCCAGAATGTTCTCGTGTGATGTGGAAGGCGACATGTGAAAACTGAGATATATATTATAATTGTGTAAGTGAAATAAATAGTAGAAATAAATAGTGAAAATAAATATAGTCAATTTAGTTCGTTAATTTTATTAGTTTGTTTAAGTGTTTATTTTAAGTGTAAATAAATTAGTTGTAATTAAAGCTCGTTATTATTTCACAGTACGAACCACGAAAAACGTTACAATATAGTATCATTTTAGTTAAATTGAAATAACTAAAAGTTTGCCCTTTTTCTAGACTAAAGTTATGAACACTATTTTGTTGTTATGCAACCTAAGTGTTAGCCTTCGTAGCTTATCAGGTGTCAGCCCACAAAATAATTTTGAAAGTAGCAAAATATATTGTTGTAAATCATACTTTATTTCTTCTCAGTGTCGCGACCCAATTGAGGTGCGAGAGGATCATTTTCTAACAGCTCTTTCCTTGGGATTGATTTATGCCTTAGGACGTCGATAATTAAGTGGATAAAGGTGTTGTAAAATATATATGTAAAGTTTCATCATTCTTATATATATCGTATAACACTACAGCAAAATTATTCTGTCCAAAATCAAAAGTACGAATGTATGCTGCTGCGCATATTCCTAGCAGTCTATGAATCCGTTCGTCTGGGCGATTTTTTTCACTTTATCTGTAAACAAGTTCACGGAGCTCAAGCTTTCCCACTTCTAAGTGCCGACAATACAGTCGTTTTGCTGTATGTATGCGGTAACTATTCCGGAAATCATAATAATAATAATAATAATAATAATAAATCGACTTTATTGCACTCATATAATTTGCCAAAAATACAACAAAAAAATCTAATTCTATAATAATATAAAACAACACAATATAACAATATATGAATGCAGGGCGAAGTCTAGCCAAGGCTACTCTTACTTAACCCAAAATTTGAAATTAAAATATATAAATATGCCTAAGTATTCTTACACAATATAATATGTATAATATACCGAACACTCACGATACAAACACAACGATCCTAGAGCTCAAAACCGCACGAACTCCCACACGCCACTACTGCAATTGAAATAGATGTGTTTTATATTGATATTTAAATTTATTAATATTAAATAGTTTAAATTCATCAGGTAGACTGTTGTAAAGGCTAATAGCATTGTAAATAAAAGATCTTTGAAAAGCAGATGTACGATTCCTCGGAATAGTATACTTATTCCCAAAGCGAACCACCCTGGTTCTGACAGTTGATCGTTTTATAAATTTGTCTCTCAATCTGTGTGTCGAGTTTAGCAGAGCATGTGTAAAGTTAGCAAGATGGCTTAAACGTCTATGACTCATATTCAACCAACCAGTTTCACCAATCTTATGTGTAATGTGATCTCCTCTTCTAATACCGTAAATAAAACGACAACAGGAATTTTGTAATGTTTGAATTCTTTTTTTATCGGTCTCATATAAACAAGGGCCATAGATAAAATCACAATAATTAAAATGTGAAAGCACAAGGCTTTCACATAAATTTCGCTTAAGATTAAAATTCAAGATATGCCGGTTAGAATACAGCAGTTTCAAAGACAAATACGCTTTGCTCATGAGCTTTTTTACGTGATCACAAAATCTCAAGTCCGTGGAAAACACTAAGCCCAAATTATTTGCCGTATCTGTGAAAGAAAGAACAGAGTCGTCAATTCTGATCCTCGCAAAATTACCAAGATGGGCTCTGTTCTTGACGTTACCAAAACACATAATCTTGGACTTGCTGGAATTCAGCTTCAATGAATGCTTGGCTGAAAGCTGTCTGATTATATCAAGCTCGCCATTATTGACGTCAATCGTCTGTTGAAAGTTATTCAAATCGATGTTATAGATAATCTGAATGTCGTCAGCGTAAGCAGCAATTTTACCATGCCTAACAGCCTTCAGAATGTCCGTTGTATATATAATGAAAAACAAGGGACCAAGCACAGAGCCCTGAGGCACACCAGAAACAATATTCTCAGAAGTTGAGACCCGATCACCAACTTGAACTCTCTGGGATCTTCCGCTCAAGTAACAATTGACAAGTTGCAATGATTGATCACAGAATCCATAAAATTTTAGCTTTGATAGGAGCAGATTATGATTAATAGTATCAAAAGCCTTAGAGAAATCGAGCAACACCAGCACACTACCACATCCACTATCATACGCCTCAAAAATTTCATTAGTGATCGCTGCAAGAGCAGTACTTGTACTAAGACCCTTCCTGAATCCACATTGATCACCATGGAATATCTTATTCGAATCAAAATATGAATATATCTGTTTGTGCAGGATTTTTTCCATGACCTTAGATACAGTAGGTAATAAACTTATAATCCGTAGATCAGAAAAACCACTGGGATTGTTATTCTTAGGTAATGGTATACCAATGGCATCTTTCCATAACTCAGGGAAATAACTACGCTCAATAGAACAGTTAATGATATTGGTTAAAAACGGATCAGTAAACGGTGAACAGTACCTTAGCATAAAAGAATTAATATGGTCAATACCATAGGATTCCGTCTTGATATTAAGTAAAATATCGTGAACTTCTTCAATGGTCCTCATTGTAAAGGAAAATTTCGTCGAGCGGTTGTAAAAATCGCGGTTATATGAATCTATCAATTCTTCACAATTATTATCTATTCGTTGAAAAAATGCTGAAAAATAATCATTTATTTCATTAGGGTTAGATAAATTATTAGGCAATGATATACGCTTACTAGATTTTACATTAAGAGTTGACAAAGCTCTCCAAATCTTTCTCTTATTTGTTTGTGATGCAATTGTATTTATATAAGCTCTCTTTTCAGCTCTCAAAATTGACAAAGAATAATTTCGTAGCTGTTTATATCTTAACCAATCAGATTCAAGCTTTGAGACCTTAAATGTCTGCAAAGCCTTGTCTCTCTCCCTCATTAGTATTTTTAAGTTATCCGTAAGCCAGGGTGCGAAAGGCTTGGAAGCTGTAACCGTTTTTACTGGAGCATATTTGTTAAACAGATGCAGGATATAAGAATTAAACAGAGTTAATTTGGTATCTATATCATTCTCATAAATTATATTGTACCATGGCATGTTCAAAAGTTCATTCAAAAAATCATTGTAATTAAAATACCTGTAATTCCTAAATGTAATTAGCTTTGGCCTTGGTTTGTTGAATTTAAAATTTAGGTTGACAAAAACCAGCCTATGGTCAGATATCTCATCTGCAGACATGGTACCTTGCGCAGAAACAAGTGTGTCGCTATTCGTTACAAATATGGGATCAATCAGCGTTGCTGATGTACCCGTAATTCTCGTAGGCTCATTTAACAATTGATCGAAATTATAAGACTCAAAACACTCAGATAAAGGATTCTGCAAGTTCAAAAAGTTTACATTGAAGTCACCGACACAAACAACATTGTCATACATTGTAGAAAGTAACGACAAAATATTATCCAGACTCTCAACGCAAGAGCCAACATTACAGCGCGGAGGTCTGTAGAAAACACACACCGCCAATGATGATCCATGTATACGGACTCTCAAAAACATACACTCGAGACCATCACACACCGCAACATCTAAATTAATTATCTCAGCTTTATACTCCAGAGACACATACGCACCAACGCCACCCCCGCGACCATTTCTGTCCCTCCTAAAAAAGGAATAACCCTGAATGGCGACGGCCTCCGAACCAACATCCGTAGACAACCATGTCTCTGACACCATAACAATGTCGAATTTGTTATTCGTGATAAGAGATACCAAACTATTAAACCCTGTAAATATGGAACGTAGATTTAAATGAGATAAAAACATAATGTACAAAAAATAATTTAGCTAAGTTGTCATAAAAAATGATTAAAATAGTAGAATAAGCAGTGACGCGTGAGAAAACACCACATGATTCACAAGTAGAAACAGAAATAATCAAGAACAAAAAAAAAATAAATAATGAATAAACTAATAATAAATTCAGTTACTTCTTCAATAACGTAAGCTCTAGGATCGCAAATACATACAATAAACAATAAAAAAAGGTATTCAAAATCAAACACTTGATGATCTTTTAAATATCTTCACACCATCGCATCGCATCGATGCAACTCTGCCCAGTATAGCTTACACGTTATCAATATCATCCAAACACGCTATGTTCTGCTTCGTACCATTAATTTTAGCTTTGATAACTCCACCGTAAATCCATACATTTTCCCTTCCGAACTTTTCTTTGGCCTTTTTGTATAGACTATAATTAGAAGGGGTCAAATCCTCTGCTAAAACGACTGAGGAACCCTTAAGACATTTTCTATTACGCAAAATTCGAGATCTTATTGATTGCTGAGTCATTGTCAGAAGAACTATTCTATTGCGATCACGATTATGATCTTTACCAACTCGAAAACAGGTTTCCAAGTCAGATTTCTTTACATTAACCTTAAGTTTGTCACTAAATAATGTAACAATCTTCTGCGGTAAGTCTTCACCAACACTTTCTGTTAGACCATGTATACGTAACGTTTTTCGCTTATTGTGCTGTTGCAACTTTTCCATCTCACCTTGTAAACGTTTATTTACAGTTTTTAGTGTATCGATTTCATTTTTAATCTCAACAATTTTTTGCTGCTGTTCACTGATATTCAGAGTTTGTTCAACTTTTTTACACACAATAGCCATAAAACTATCATCCTTAAATATTTCGAATATAGTTTCCCTGATAATAGCCTGAATATCACCAATTTGTTCACGAGTAAACGGCATATTAACGCACTAACAATATAACAATTTTTCAAAAAAAGAACGGATTTTTTCGGTTGAGTGGAACCCGTGAAAATTACTTTTAAATGCAGAGCCACAATAAATGCATGCTACTCAGACAAGCACATTATTGATGATCCCTCTCATCTCCTAGGATATTGTTTTTATACGTTTTAACGATAATTTTTGATCAATATCCTTACGATTTGCCTAGTTAATGGGAATTGCCAATAATTCCAAGAGACTCTGCAACTATGTCCTATTCATCGGCGGATAGAATTTCTAGGTGACCAACTGGGTTTAATTTTTTTCCAAGAAGGCTAAATTAGACTAAAGTGCATCCCGAGGAACGTTGAAGCTTGCTGGTTTCTGGGATAATATTTTGATCTTGATGTCTTTTCGTAATGTAGCACGATTTGAATTACGGGGTTTCTCCTGCAACAAAAAAAAACTATTTACAAAAAAAAAACAATAATATTACGGGATGGACAAAACGCCCCTGTTTACGGTACTGATAAGACACATCAAACAACAAGGAGAAACGAAAAATCTTTCGTAAGTATAAATGTATTTACACTACATATATTATATTACGAGTGAAAGAAACTTTAGAGTAGTTATGATGTAATAAAATAAATAGATAAAGATAGATAAACGTTAAGTGGATTTTTTTCAGTGCAACTTCACTTCTATAGCAGTTTAACAACATTGTACATTTTCTCAACTTAATTACAGCTTTTGTTAATTAAATTTAGCACGCAGACTTTCAAATGTCGACGCAAAAGATTTACGAGATTGTTTCTGGCATTGTTGACATAGAGCTTCTTCTAAGCTCTCACGTTCATTTTAATTTGCTTCACTTTCACTTAGAATTACGTTAATCAACAAGAAACGTTTATAGGAAAAAAATTAAATGTTTTTTTTTAAATTTATTGTTTTATACTGCTGTGTTTAAATAACATGGTCGTGTTAATTAATATTTCAAAGAAAACGGTTTATGCATTCGAGTCTAGATCAAATAATATAGAGAGTGTCCCAGAGGTCCATATTCAAAACGTGGGTGTTGGTATACATGCTTTGTGCACCTCAAAACGTTTTATGTCTTTATTATTGTCTGAGTAAGATTTCATTAACACTCTACTTTAGCAACAGCATCCGAAAAGAAAATATCAACAGATCTCTTAGTATATGATTTCAGTTGAATTGACAAACGGTTCCTGTCAATAAAACAACTATTTCGAAAATTATCTCTTAGAATTGTGTTTTTTCATTTTTTAATTAGATAACTTTTTACTCATTTCCATTGCATTCAATCAAAAAATATATTTAACTCAGAGTAATAATTATTACATAAGTTCGTCATAATACATTTTAGTTATATTCAAGTCTTTAAACTGATGAAACACCTACCAATTTAATGGTAATTTAGGAATGAAGTGCACATTAGCATCTGCTAGTACAGCGCCTAATAGTATGGTTATTATGGTAACGTTCTATGTGGTTTTACTAAGAACAGACTCAGTTGAAAATTACTATTATATGTTAGACAACTTTAACATTAGATAGAACTTTGAGTTTCCGATTATAATTTGAATTTATGAACTATGGCTAAAGGATGTGTGTTTTATGTGCGCACAGCTAATATTGCTTTATTTTCTTCTGAAAATTTATTTTGTGCCACATAAATATATGTATGTCCATGTATAATGCCGTTTTCTTTTATAGTGTAGTAGGTAAATTTTCTTTGTCACACGTAATTCAGATTATTACAAAAAAAAACTCAACATGGAGAGAAAGATCTAATCTTCAAATAGTCGTAATTTTCGTATCTATGCTGAAATCGCTAATACCTGTAATTCTTGAGTGACTAACTATTTTAAAGCTTAGACTTTTTTTCCATCTCACTTTAGTTTGAAGCTAAATGACAATGAGTGGCAGACTACGCAACCACCACATCCATGATATTTATATTAGTTTTATTAACAAATTTATTTAATTATTTTTCCTTCGCCTGATGATGTGATTTAGAAAATGTTTGTACATTAAATGTGACCTTTAATAATACATTAACGTGTGCCACACTAATCTCAAAGAAGTTTCAATAAAAGTAAAACCAACTATTAAATAGGAAAAAGTTTAAGGACCGAGTGTCATGAAAACGGACACACGTTTATAACTGTAAAATCTGGCACTAAATTATTCTCACAACATTCTGTGACACCCTGTAGCAAAAATATAATAATTCAAATAAAAGAAAATAAACAAAACCTTTCGTAGTCAATTCCACACAATATTTAATAAAATTATGAAAAGGGAAACTAGTTTCGACTTAACAAGCCATCATCAGTCCAGTTGACAAAACATCTGTGTACAGAAAATATCAAACTTCAACCCTCAACAAGCATAACACATTAAAATAACTTACAAACATGCAAACACCTTGTGTTGAATAATTTTTTTGTTGCTGTCATGTTTCCTTTTTAGGTGGTTTGTTTGGTTGGTAGGAACTATTCCTTGTTCATTCATCTGAATTACTGGCTTGTGAATGGCAGGTGCTCCCGGATTTTTAAAGACTGCCTTTGGAAAGGTGGTTGACGGGGGGTAGTTCTTGGCGAACCGTTGAGGGTGTGGTTCTATCTATTAGACCAGACGGCGACGCTGGGTACTACTACTGCAATTTCACCTGAGCTCCTCTGAATCGTCGGCGAGGAGGTCGGGGTTGGTGTCACTCAGATGAGCACTATGTTAGTGTTATGGTTCTTACCCGATTTTTACTTTCGCGTATAAATAGATTGTATGCTTGTTTTTATAGTCTCTGTCTATGCTTTACTTCATTTTTGATACTTTGACTAGGATATTATTATCAATTAAACTAATAATTATTCATAGATGTGTTGCCCTTGTTCTTGAGATGAATTTGCGTACACTTTTCCGTTTTACAACGAGTAAATTGCCTAGTGTTATTTTGGTGCTGGTTGTATCGGAAATTATGTAATTATATCTATCACTGGGTTATTCTATTCGAGTTTCATTAAGCTTTTGCTGTGTCAATATCGATATTTAACTGACAACTCTGCGTTCTGATCGCTTGCAAATTGTATGCGGTCTGGCAGGTTCGCTGGGTCTA
Organism: Apoderus coryli; assembly: GCA_911728435.2. Lineage (NCBI taxonomy): Eukaryota > Metazoa > Arthropoda > Insecta > Coleoptera > Attelabidae > Apoderus > Apoderus coryli. The sequence goes on along the minus strand of OU452206.1, from coordinate 6,721,937 downwards.
TACGTTGAGCACCAAAGATGTTGCTATTTGTCAGATTTCAGCATGAGGGAAATCGTACGAACTGATTTTCAGTGGAAATGCTTATGGAATGAGAAGTAGCCTGGTTATCGTTACATTAGCCTGGTTTATATTTCCCAAGAAATAGATCGGTGCCCTCGGTGAAAATCTAAATATTGGCGGATTAAAAAAAAAATTTAATGGTTTTTTTTTGGCAATTAAATATTAATTATCCACACCCTTTCTCCACTATCTAAAAGCTAGACTGCTGTGCCACTGCCGCACCTTGGCAACAAATACAGATAATCCAGGTGAGATAATTTCTTTTGTATTTTTTGGAGTTGTTAGTAACGCTTTTATATAATATTTTCCATCCATTACAAAAGAACCAAGACTAAAGACATTGTCCTATGATGCCACGATGATGGAGCACCACCAATTTAAAGACTATTGCATAAAACAGTGTCACAGAAATTTATCCAGAAAAGTACCACGTGATCCAGTGATAACAAATAAATAAATAAATGCTTTATTGCCCAACAGATAAACAATCCCTTTAAAGGACAAATACATTGAAAATATACATATATACAATACAAAAAAGAAAAAGAAATAATACGAGTATATCTTAAAATTATTTATCGAAAAACATGTCGCAACAGTGACATATTTTATTAAAGTTGCTGGTCATCATATAAATAGGTGACCTTAAGAGAGCGTTGGTCTTAGCACGCACACATTTAAATAAATAATTCTGTCTACCACAAAGACGAGGAACATTGAAATTTAATTTCGAAATCAAATAAGGACTATCTATCTTGCCATCGAGAAGGTTATATAATAAAGCCAAGGACGACACAAGACGACGATGCTCCAGACTCTGCATCGAAAAACGCGATAAAAGCAGACTATGATCATATCCCCGAACGGGGTAAACACCATCCTGTCTCCAAACCAGATACTTTAGGAATCTCCTCTGGACCCTTTCCACTGCCTGTTTATGAACCGAGTAAAATGGACTCCAAATTATGGACCCATACTCCAGTTCCGATCGCACATATGCACAATAAAGGGCCGTAAGTGTATTTATGTCCTTACAGTTCCGAACCAAAAATCCGTACATGCGACCGGCCTCCTCAACCTTCCCACGAACGTGATTAACAAACGTAAGCTGTGAATCGAACACAATACCAAGGTCCTTGATGGTCTCCAACGAAGACAGCGGAACACCATTGATCTCATAAGAAAATCCAGTACTATGCCTTTTTCTCGAATATGAAACAGACTTACACTTTGCTATGTTCAATGCAAGCTTATTTCTCTCACACCAGTCACTCAACCTGTCAATATCATTTTGTAATGCATAACAGTCCACCAAAGAATTTATTGAGTGAAAAATTTTAAGGTCGTCAGCAAATAAGAGACTGCTTGTCCCAACAGCCGAAACCAGATCATTAATAAAAAGGACGAATAATAAAGGACCCAAATTAGAGCCCTGCGGAACCCCGGAAGTCGTAAAATATATAGTAGATTTATGTCCATTAAAATATACAAATTGACGTCTGTCACTCAAGTAGGATAAAATAAGTAAAATTAGCTTTTTCGAAAACCCAAACTGGTTTAACTTTTGCATCAACACACCATGATCCATTCTGTCGAACGCCTTCGAGAAATCTGTGTATATAACATCAATTTGTCCACCAAAGTCTAAAGTTTCAGATATTTCCTGTGTCATATGAGCAAGATTTGTGACAGTCGACCTATGATTCATGAAACCATGTTGATGTATAGAAATCTCGTTACACACACAATTATAAATACGTTTGTATATTATTGACTCAAAAATTTTAGAAAAAATCGACAGAATAGTTGGTAATCTGGGATTTGTCACCAGCTTTAAATACTGGTACAACTTTTGCTTGTTTACAAATATTAAGACACTTGTTTACAAATATTAAGACACTTCAGTACAAATATTAAGACACTTCAGAATTCACCAGAAGGACGTATTTTTTATAAACTTAACTTTGATGGAATGGAGCGGATTACCACATCAACCAAAATTAGTCCCTAGTGGTGCAGTGTGGCCTTAACTCTTAAAAGAACAGAGAAAAATCACGTTACAAAAGTGGAAGCACCTACAGGATTTGAAAAAGGTAAGACCCAGTGACTGTCATCATTTTTACGATTCCCTGCCTCAATTAACGTACCTACCATATTTCTCTTCTTATTTTACTTTCCCGTGCAGCGAAAGTATTGCGAACGCGCTAAAAAAAATTTGAGATAAAGACGGATATAAGCATTTTGAAGGTCCCTGAGACGATTAAGATCATTTCCAGATGGAAGTTTGTCTGTCTGTGTGTGTGTTTGTGAATGTGTGTCTGTATGTATTCTACCACGATAGCGCCCAAACGCTTTAACCAATTGAGCTAAATTTTGGTATATGAGTTTGAGGCAGTCCTAGGATGAAGCCATTAGATTTTGGTTGAAATCGCTTAAGCCCTGTGATAGGGGTGGACAAAACCACCAAATCTGTAGGAGTCGAGTGATACATAATTTTAAAAAAAAATTTATCTGCTTCACAGCGATAGGTCACTTTTGATATTTGCCCCCATAATTCTCGAGAAAATAGCGTTTAAAATGTCACCACAGTTACCTACTTGGAACGTAAGTATATGTATATTAAAGAAAATGCAACTTTTATTCAAAGTCTTTGTTGGGTTATTGGTATGGCGTTCATGTTTGTTAGTTAATTGTCTGTGATATTTATGTTATAGTAAATAAAGACTTGTTGAATTTGAATTTGAAAATTTGCTTCGCATTCGGAAGGGTACGGGTTTGAGTCCTAGCTCTGGCTATACTTTTTTTTTTAATTTTTGAATAATGAAGTTAGTTACGTTATTTTAATAAAAATAATACAATTATAATAATTATTATTATTAAAACTCTGTTTCGTTACACAGGTCATATTATAACTTGACGGGAAAGTTTTGGGGTGACGATTTTTTTTTTGATGTAATAAAAATTATGTAATATTTACGTGAATACAATTCTAGTTTTCTAGAAGTTTTGTTTTTTCATTATTATTAAGACGACCTAAAATGAAGTTGAAATATATTTCAGCCCGCAATTTTTGGATTATCAATAGGTCAAATGAAAGAATTTCAATGTATCCCACAACAATTAATCGAATTCTATTAAAATATAAAAAACTGAGTAACTTATAAGGAACTAAGTCACATTCGATGTCAAAATAATTTTTAGATTTTATTTTTAACTATTATATAAAAAATAAGAAGTTTTATTCGATTCCTAAAAAAAATTCAATTCAATATGAATCAACTTAAACTACAAGTTCTGGATGATGCACTACCAATAAAATCTATATGCAGTTTACAAGTTTGAGTTTAGTAACACTAAAAAATGCTTTTTTTCTTACAATTTCATTTACCTGCAATGGAGGATCATTGTGAACAAAATCAGTCGCAAAATAGCCTAACATCATTAATAGTTTTTAGTTTTTTATGGTATATTTATGTGATGTAGGCACAAAGGAATTGTATTTTATAACTTGCTAATTACACTTTATATTATAATACCTGTTTAGTGCAAGTGTATTGTATACCCAGTAGTATAATAAATCATGGCGTTAATTTCGTATTACTTTAGTCCTAAATGTTAAACTGAAAATTAATTTTGGCTTACTACATATACGCCACTTTATTATAAGTTTAACAAAAGGGCCGCCAGCTACAATTACCTGCAAAATATAATTCCAAACTTGCTTTGTTTCTAATAAGATAACGTTAACGTACAATGTCACGATGAAGTTTTGTGGTTTTTGGTAAAGTTAAACATAATTAAAATCAAGAAATTCTGAAAAAAAAACAGTAAAATACAAACATTCGATATGTAACTCTAATTAGATAATAGAAAATTGAGTTTTCTTATATAAATACATATTACAAAGCAATTTACATGTTTTTTTTTTTGTAAGATAGTAAATTTTTTAAATATTAATTAAGGAGTACCGTGGAATATCAATTTAATAACGGATAAGAAACCGATGGTGGCTTTACTGAAGGCAGAACGTTTGTTTGCCTTAATATAAATAAATTAAATTTAGTGAAAAAGGCACAAGTGTATTCTACTCATTATAAAGTTTCAGTTAAATCGACATACAATGATCTAATGACCATTTTCAGCTTCAGATTGTTACCTTCATTAACTAAAATTAATTTCATTGCCTTTTTTCAAAATTTTTAATATATTATTATTAAAAAAATCTGTTGTGTCAAATCTACAAATGGTATCTTTTAGTCATGATTTTGTCTCAAGACAATTCGAATATGCACCCAGTATCCCGGAAACAGGCCACATTTTGACTATTAGTTTCATGATTTTTTTTTTAATTTTACGGGAAATACGTGTTTGTTTAACTTTTAGGAATCATAGCGCGTAGTCAAGGGGTTTAAAAAAGGGTTAAAATTTTTAAAAAGTCATACTTCTTACACTTAACCGAAATATTGAATAATTTTTCATTGGTTGAATGGTTAATGATGTTATGTTATACTCCAAAAAATGATATCACATTGAGAATATAAAAAAGGGTTAAAAACTTAAAAGAAACATATTTTTAAACATACATACATAACAAATATTGACTATTTATTTATAGCTTTGATAGAATATAACTTACGAATTGCATCATACTATAAATCTTGCTTACATAGGCTTCGAAAATAGTGGAAAAGAGGTCAAAATATTTCCTATATAAACTTTTTCGGAAGAATTTTTCATAGTTGTGAACTTTGATGAAAACATTTCCCTGTGTATCAATGGATTCATATGTCAAAATTTGACATGCTAATTAAATCATTACCTAGGTATATAAAATTGATCGTCTATTTTCGTAAATAATGCTCTATTTGCAATAACTCGATAGTAAAAGCCAAACGCTAAATGTATTAGTTTTTAATGTATGTTTACAATAATAGCAGTTTGTAAAATTAGTTTCACTTTACCGTATTATTATTCTGACATTAATAAATATTGTATAATATGTTTGCCATAATGAATTGCTATATAGGTATTGCTGCCTCTACTTCAATGATAAATATTGTAACGCTAGCTTTATTATATTCTATAATATAATATAGGATATTATACAGATGTATAGATCGACAAGGATCTTATGGCTCGTCGTATGGTATTAACAAAACTGACCGAGGTGATAACAATTATTAAGCGTCGGAAACATCCATAGACAGCTTCCAACTGCTTAAGAAGTATTTTACGATTTGCTATTTAGAAATACGGTTTATTATTCAGACATCATTCAAAAATTATTTTTCGTCTTCATTGAAATCAACATTAATGCTATTTATATATAGATAAATATTTAAAAAATCTGAGGAATTATCTTTTCTCTTTCAGTAATTTCTTCCACAGCTAATCCGTCTTACAGAATTCACCAAGAGGGGTCTCTCACGTAATTCTGTCATTGCTCATTTTTCAGAAAAAAATTATAACTTACTTACACTGTTGAAATACAAAAAAAATCGTAATTTCTTTTTGATTTATATTAATGAAATTGTAGTTAAAGCCTACTCGAATGAGCTTAATTAACACATACACGATGGGCTGTTCAATGGGAAATGATCAAGAATTTATTTAATAAAAAATTTTAATAACTATTGTGGCTTATTCAAAAATAGTTAATCTTAAAAATCAGCTTTCTTTGCAGTTAAGTCATGCCCAGTTTTACTGTAACCACTCCAAAATATGTCGTTTGAGCATTTTGTAATTTAGGACGTTTAAATCCTTGAATATTTTTTGTTGATAGTTTCAATTATTTGCTATGCAAAATTTTGAAAACCAACTACTGCCAGCGCCTGAAAACATGCAAATGGTTATATATAGGCTTTCTTTTATATACCTACACAAGCAGCCAATGAACTCCATTGTAAATTATTAAAAAATGTCATTTATATAAGTCATGCACAATTATTAATAATTATTAAAATATTTATTATTATTACCTATAAGACATTTTTAATATAAAATTGTCAAAAATTTTGATAATTTGAAGACTCTGTGGTTGTAGTAATTGATTTTCGACTGTGACTTTACTCAATTTATATTGTGAGGAGCCGACATTTTGGTCTTTGCATTCTGAGAACAGCAATATTTAAGTATGTACCTGGGCCTTATTTTTTGTTGACAGTTGTGGCATATCTGATTTATTCGGTAATGTCATTCAATCAAAATTCAACCTAAAAATATGTGGCATCGCTAGTAATATTATTTTTTTATACTAATATAGGCTGACAAATTTGATAGAATCGAATATATCCATACATTTCTTTCATGCCTATTAACGAAATGCATGCATGCGCGTCAAATTAAATGTATCGTTAGATCTGCCGTTTTGTTTATTATAACATTCGTCACGTCAAATACTAATATTTTTGCATTGTCCAGTTTGGATCTCGCAGCCCTACGATTACGAAGAGTAAACGTTAACGCATAGGCCAACAGGTATGCCATGTTTAGTTTCTTAAAATTGTCCCCCAGAATCTAGATGGTGACGACGGCCATATTCGAATGCCACATGTGTCAATTTGTGTCATTTAAAAACAATTCTGCCAGATTTAGTTCATATCAATAGTAATGAAACAAAAAAAGTATAAATTAGGAGTTTTTTTAGTTATAATAATGTTTTAATATTTGTTATAGTATTGCGAAAGTTGAATAAATTAAATTTGTGCGAATATAAAGAATCTAATCATGTTTTATGTGAAAATATATTGTAGATTGTGTAGATTTGTTCAGGAAAATGTGCCGAAATATGTTTGTGGTGAAATTTGCTAAAAAGTTTGGCAGCAGGGCATTTGTTGAACCTCGCCAGTAAGTATGTTGTTTAGGCGAGTAGATATCCATAAGAAAAGCTAAAACATCTTTTTTATTTTCTAATGACATTAGGTTAGGTATTAGATTTTATGATTATGTGACAAAATTCTCATAATAGGTACATAGATTTCCACTCACCACTTTCTTTCGTGGCACCACTTTAATCTTTTCGATCGATACATTTTGTCAGTTCAATATTTAACATTATTATTATAGTCATTGAAGTTGAAATGCTATATTGTCTAAAAACTAGTAGGAGTATTCTGTGAGCATTGAATTCGAAACAAAAACAAGTTATCTAATTCTAATTGCAAATTTGCAGTAAATTCAACGACATGAATATGAAGTGAAATAGGTATGTGGTGTTTCTAAGATATTACACAATGGAAACCAGCTACATGTTTCCTGTATAGATAAACGATTGTCCCAGTACGATGTAAAGGACTATCACTCCTGAGATATATCGCTATTTAGGATTAGGTAAATAGTTACTACCTATAATTCAGGAGGTTCAAAGCAGTAGTAATTTATCTTATGAGAATTTAGACTAACTGCTTGTTAGAATTATATTACGTGTAGGATATAGGTAAAGGGAAGACCGAATGGTGCGCAATCGGTCGGGACTATTTGGAATAATTCAAATGATAAACTATGATCGGTGGTCTTTGAAGTGTCACGATCCTTCCGTAATTAAATTATTACTACTCACATGTATTACCGTAGAAAGAATGTTGTTATTAGAAACCGTCTTATTTTGTTATATAACTTATATAGTAAACATAGAGTTACTTTGTTCAGACTTGACACCAAATATATAACTCTAAATTCATTAAGTTTACCTATTGAAAAATGCCTGTGTGTATGAAAGCTGCAGCAAAACGATTCGATTTATTTTTTGCTTAATCATTCGCAGTCGATCCACATTCTAAAACTATAATATCAGCTGTTCATACAATAGATATGATTGCATACAAAGATTAATGTTTTAAAAAAGAATCTTACAAATTAAAAAAAAAGACTTGGTGTCCGTACCTAATTTAAAGTAGAAAAAGTTTAGGGTATAGCGGACAAAATTACAATGTATTATTTGAATAAAACGACGCGACGACGTCTACTCCACAAAATGATCTATATATATACGTTAAAACCTTGTTTTTAACTGCCAGACATAAATAAAAAATATAAAATAGCTATTTCAATTGTGAATCTTAAAACAGCCCTCGCATCTAACAATATTGTATAAGGTTCCTTAAGCCACTGATGATGGACGTGTAGTCCGAAACATGTCTGGCAGTTAAAAACAAGGGTTTAACGTATATATATATATATATAGATCATTTTGTGGAGTAGACGTCGTTTTATTCAAATAATACTGTTCACTCCTCGATAGATGGATTACTGCAGAAAATTACAATGTATTTACATTCTTTTCAGTTTACTTTCTTGGGGTGTTCGGTTCTTATAAAAAAATTCTTCTTTATTCTACATAACAATATTCATGTTTATTTTCGTCACGAATCACACTGAACATAAATTAAACGACGTTTCGTTACTAATTAGTAACTTCCTCAGGTTTAAACATTTTTTCTCCCTTTCTTTTCCCTTCCCCTTCCTTCTGAAATTACATACAATATTATTTTCTAAAAACTACTTTTACATTTTGATTATTATTACCTAACACAAATTCCAAATTCGTCAATGTCAAAAAAGGACAAACAATTTTCATTCTATTTACAAACACATTTATAACATTTAAATATAATAAAATACATATTTATTTATTATTACTAATTAGTAACGAAACGTCGTTTAATTTATGTTCAGTGTGATTCGTGACGAAAATAAACATGAATATTGTTATGTAGAATAAAGAAGAATTTTTTTATAAGAACCGAACACCCCAAGAAAGTAAACTGAAAAGAATTAGAATAGCGGTTCAAGAATAACAAAAAAATAAAAATGTATTTACATGTCTCCGCTAAAACGAATCGTATATATAAAAGTTGATGGATATTTGTGGTTAGGTATGACTATGGTATTCTGACGAGCTCATCATAAAAGCGAAATTTTCAATAATTGTTACTAAATGCTTTAAAATTAAGGATTTTTTATTGATATTAGAAAAATAACATGTTTTTGAACATATTTATATTATAAAAAAACTAACCAAACATTGATTTTTGCAACAAAAAAGTCTATTGTAAATTTCTGTGCCATATGCCGAAGCATGGAGACGCGCATAACCCTACAGGACTGCCTTTATTATCCTTACATATCTCAATGTTCAATAAAGCAACACAATCTAACAAACATTTTTTGGATTCTCTAAAATTTTAATCCCTATTTGAAACCACGCGTCACAAAAATCACTACGTTTATTTTAATTTGAGGTTATAAAATTATAAACCGGCCAATTGAGAAACCACGCGACACTTATGTGCGCCAGACTAGGCTAGAAACCTTAGGCAAATCGCGTTCCTCGACGGTGGCCGCCAGGAAATTATTTGCATTTAAACACAATATAACCGATGGCACATATATGTGTGTTAATTAGTCCAATAAAACATCTCCATTAATAAATAATATAACAGTTAGAGAATAAATACAACAACCAATTCTAACTAAGTATAACACGTTAGTAGTTGCTAACCCACAAAAATCGGTTGTGTTACCCCAAAACTTTCCCGACAAGTTATAATATAATCAAAAATATATAGCGCGTAACGAAACAGAATTTTAATAATTATTATTATTATTATTGTATTATTTTCCTTATTATCAATAAACTAACGTAACAAACTGACTACATTATTAAAAAATCACAAAAAAAAATATTGCCAGAGCTGGGGTTCGAACTTCTATCCTTCCGTATGAGAAGCTAACAAATTCAAATTCAAATTCAAATAATTTATTCATTATTAATATTCACAAATAACACGTCAAGCTATATACAATTATATACAAATGCAATCTCTTAAAGCGGCTTATGGATGTGAGCGATCAGCGGCGTCCACCCCATCACACAAGACAAGAAAACCACACTGGGGGCATGTTGTTTAGCCATCTATAGCCTCTGACAGTTCTAAAATAGTATTGTAAGAAATCCGGCTCCTGACCAAGTCTTTACCGAACATTGAGCTTACTTCTCGGTGCCGATATGATCATTATACTAAACATTTCGTTATTGATAAGTATTTAGGGATTATTTGTGTTATATACGGGAAAAATCTGCGTAAAAACCCGTTTCAGTGCTGGTAGAATTCTGCAGTTATTAATTTCTTTCGAAAATTGGTAATGACTGGTAAATTAACGCATGCTTAAATTGCATGTTATGCGATTCTCTGTAATAAGTGATATCACGTGTAAAACGAGATTTTGGGATTTGTCTTACGTAGAATTTTTGGGCATTTTCTTGTATGTAGTCTGTCAGGTATTGTATGTTTAATTGTCTGTGGAGTTCTTGTATACGTATGCGTCTCGGGCTGTTTGACATAATCCGCAACAGCTTATTTTCCATAACCATTAATCTATTTTTCTGTGTGTCTGACACCCCGCACCATATCGGTGCGCCATATGTTAATATGGGTCTCAGAATGGTCTTATATATGATCATTTTGTTTTCAATATCCAATAAGCTGTTACGGTTTATTAGTGGGTATAATTTTTGTACTGCTGCACCGGTGCGCTGTATTATGTGAGATATATGCGCTTTAAACATTAATCTTTTATCAAACTTGATACCCAGGTATTTCACACAGTATTTGGGTTCTACGGCTACGTTATCAATTTTTATTTTATCTAGGATCCTACTCTGAAGGAAGTTCTTCTCTAATACTATTTGCTCTGTTTTAGCGGAGTTGAGTTTTATTTTCCATTTTCTATAAAAGTCGGTCAGTCGCGTCATATGTATTTTGAGGAATCTATTTGCAAGGTTTGCGTTGTGAGATATGGCATACATTGCAGTGTCGTCTGCATATAGTGCGAGCTTTACCGTGGGGTTTTTGGGTATATCAGAGGTATACAGGACGTACAATTTTGGAGCGATAACTGTGCCTTGTGGGACACCTGCTCTTATAGTCCGAGATCGAGAGTGGGTGCTGTTTACTTTTACCGTGTAAGTCCTGTCCCGTAGGTATGATTTTATTAGAGTAATCATATTAGTCGGTACATGTAGTCTATGTAGTTTTGTAAGTAGTCCGTCATGCCACACAGTGTCAAAGGCTTTTTCCATATCTAGTAGAAGTAGTGTAGTGCAGAGCCTTTTATTAAAGTTTAATTTGGCATCGTGAGCAATTTTCGTAGCAAGCATCACTGTGCTATGTCCAGGTCTAAATCCAAACTGTTCGTCAGGGGTAAGTTTTAATTTGTTGTCAATCGCGTTGAGTCTATTTAGTATCAGTTTTTCTACTAGTTTTGATAGAGTGTTTAGCAACGATATAGGGCGGTAGCTGTTCGGGTCGCTCGCGTTTTTTCCAGGTTTCAGTATAGGAATTATTGTAGCTTTTTTCCACTCTGTAGGAAAATACTGAAGTTTAAAAATTGCATTTATAATGTGTCTCAGTTGTACTATAGCTTTCCTGGAGAGGTTTTTAAGCAAAATATTGTCAATTTTGTCTGGTCCGGGGGCTTTATTATTAGGTAGTTTCTTAATAATATTATGTATATCGGTAGGAGTAATAAGAATTTTAGAAAGTATGCGATGGTTTATAGGGATATAGTCGGGTAACGCACTTGCTTCGTTCTCAATGTCTGTGTGGATGAGAAGCTAACGCACTACCAATGACGCCACATAAACCTGGTTAGAAATATTGTATGTTAAATATTATAATATAGGTTGCAACTACCTAACTCGTGAAATTTTAAACGCAATTTTCTCGAGAATGATGGGGGCAAATATCAAAAGTAACCTATCCCTGTAAAGCAGATAAAAAATGCTTTAAAATGATGTATCACTCGATCCCCACTGCTATTTGAAAATTTGGCGGTTGTGTCCACCCCTATCACAGGGCTTAAGCGATTTCGACCAAAAACCAATGGGTTCATCCGAGGACTGCTCCAAACTCACCCACTAAAATTTAGCTCAATTGGTTAAAACGTTTGGGCGATATCGTGGAAAAAGACATACAGACACACACACACACATACACATAGACATAGACACCATGACTTCCATCTGGAAATGGTTTTAATCGTCTCAGGGAACTTAAAAATGGGTCAAATCCGTCTTTGTCTCAAAAAAATTTTTTTAGCGCGTTCTCAATACTTTAAAGTAAAATAAAATAATTTAAAGTAATTAAAATATGCGCTAATAGAAAGCTCTAAAGCTCCGGAACAAACTCTATCAATATACTATACTGGATAAACTTTTTCCGGAACTAGTTTATTCCAGCTTAGAGCGGGTTGATTATCGCTGCAAATAATGCTGCCCGATTCTAAACATTAGAATACAATTAAACACAATTACTTTCATTCAAGTGCTCTGATTATTAAATTGATGAGGACAATCAAACTAAAACATTCAAAGGGTTTGTTTTTCTTTCTTGATAGCCGAATCCTAGATTTTGGAAAATCAAATATTTGTAGTCTGACAACTTTTTTAATGAGATGCCAATGACATCCTCTGAAACAAAATGATTTATCTTTAAATAACTCATCATAATCTGTTTTGTACTTTTTTCGTTATATTTTTGAGTGGTATTTAAAAACAAACTTTCATTATTGTAAAAGACTAAAACTATATATGAGGTGTGTGCCAAAAGGAAATACATATATTGAAACAGGATGCTATAAATCGTAAAAAGCAGGGATTCATTGACATATATTCATTATTGTGGAATACGCTATGGACCGTGAGTTTATATTTTTTAAGTTCTAAACCAGAATATGTCAAGTTGTTTTATTGTGCTTAGAGGCACCGTTCTGGCGACATTCACTTTCCAAACGGCAAGAGCTTTACCTGCTTTTCGATGGTTAAGTTATGCTTATTGTTAATTACATAATGTATCGTCTCCATCAAATCTCTATATTATTTTCAGTGTTCGTTAACCTAAATTCAAAACTGCGGTCTGTTTATCTAGTTTAAACTGCTTTACAGGTGTCAGAGTCTTAAGAGAGTACACACCAGTAGCGAAACACTTCTGCTACTACTATTCAAGATGTAATTCTTGCAGATATCGCCGTTCACAAAAGATGTGATGGAATGTATGGTTCGAAAACTACTGCTTACTATTCTCGCGCGATACACCTCACCGTTGTCATGATGATGATGATGATGATGATCTTCAGTTATATTTTAAATCCTATCTAACCAGCAGGTGTCAATATGTTTCGTACAATGGTTATGAATACTATTGCTATGTTGCCTCTTCTGGTGTTCCCCAGGGATCAAATTTGGTCCCTCTATTAATTATGTTGTTTAAACTGTTATTCCTACATGATTTAAAGATTTACTCCAGAATTGAAGCGTTTTGTGACTATGTTGACCTACAGGTGTATTTAAATCACATAGAGGACTGGTGCCAATTGAAAAAACTGGGTTTCCATCCTACGAAATGTACTTACGTGATAGTGAAGGTGGGCCAGTTGGCTATTGCTCGGAGTGAGACCGTAAAAGTCATATTTGACACAAAATGGACATTCGTGCAGCTGAAGCGAATAAGATGTATGGATTTATTGTCCGAAACTGTGTTCTACTGACTTGGACTCCTATGTTAGCCTAAATTGGAATACTGTTAAGTTATCTGTTATCCAATTATTTATAGTAATCATAAGTACATAGTGGAAAAATTGAGGAAACATTTTCGAGATACCTTGTGTATAAAAGAAGTGGAGGGCGGAAGATGCCCACATCTTCAAAAGGTAGTCCAATTTCTGATGCCGAGCAGAGTGATTAGATGGGTGGATGGTGCTTGCGGCCGAGTCGGTAGACTGCCTATGTCAAGTAGTTACGGACTTACATAGTCGTGGGTGATGGCGGCTGGCAGCCGATGACCGTGGTTCGGATTCCACGCTAAACTGTAGGTCCATACTTACGCTGGCTGTATGTAAAATATATGACAAGATGCCAACAAAACATAAAAAAAAAAACCCTTAAGGGGATTAGAGTATACGCAGTGGCGTATTATCGCAGAAGCCTAATAAGCTCAGGCCTCGGGCGCAAGGTTTTAGGGGGCGCAACATTCTGGACCAGAGGTAGAACGTGGAGAATGTAAGTTCAAAAAAAATAAAATAAAAATGATCAGCGCGCGATTGTCTCGTGTCTTTGATCCCATTGGCCGATCGGTCGTACAATAAAGGAATTGGGGTGAGGGATAAATCAAATTGCAGAGCCAAATTTTTTTTAGTCTCCTGCGTAGCTTTATTTCATTAATTGCATTAATGATAGTCGCATATGCGTTATAAGTAATTACCTATTTTCTTCAAATAAAAAAGTATCTATAAATTATGTACAATCTACTTAGCCAAGTGCGGCCCTGTTCAATGTATGAAGTTTATGTCGACCAATAGGTAATAATCGATAAGCCGAAGTAACAGTCTGCCGTTTTAACCCCCACTTAACTTTTTCGGTGCGGCATCTCGATGGACCGATGGAACATTTTAATGTCCAAGCTAGGTCCAAAACTTTCTATTAAGAGTTTGTCCATCACTCGATGAAGTGCGCGTGCGGCTGCATTGTATGCATCCTATTCCGAAATTGTAGAAGCCTTTCATATAATACTCCAAGACGCAAATGAAAAGCCCTACACAAAATTAAAAGCGAGAAGTCTGAATGAAAAACTGACTTATCTTGAAACTGCTTTTATGACATGCTTTTGGAACAAAGTACTGGAACGATTCAATGAAACAAATAAAAAACTTCAGGCTGTGAATGTAGATCTTGCCACTGTAATTTTATTATATGATTCATTATATTGTTGTGTTAACCTGTTGAGGTATAGTTTCGATGCCTTGGAATCTGATGCAGCTAACAAAAATGAAAATTGCCAACTTGACACAAGAAGAAAAAAGAAAAGAAAGTTACATTTTGATGACTCGAGGGACGATGACGTCGAGTTTCAAGGCAGAGATAAATTTCGTGTTGAAGTTATCCTTCAACAACTGATAGACAAGCTCAAAACGGAACTTTCTAAGAGGCGAGAGGCGTATGTGGAGATTTAGTATAATTTTGTCCTTTAATTGGTGTTTTTACAGTTGGGCAATAAATTATTATTATTATATCTAATTTATTGTAGGAAAATAAAATCACGTCTACTCCACAAGAAGTTATATACATGTTCAAATCATTACCAAAATGTCAAACATGTTTCGAAATTCATCTCATCGTCAGTGACAAACACTCACAGAAGTCCTCATAATAAGCGTGGACTTCTGTGAGTTTTTCTCACTGACGATGAGATGAATCTCGAAACATGTTTGACATTATGGTAATGATTTGACAATATATATATAACTTTTTGTGGAGTAGACGTGATTTTATTTTCCTACAATACTTGATACTCCTCTCTGCAATGGATTACTTTAACAAATGTCAATTTATATCAGCGTGTATGAGAGGTTCTACGATATATATCATAAGCCACTATGGTATACACGTCTGCCAATTGCTGCTGTTTGTTTAAGCATTGTTTTACTTTCCCGCACAGGGAAAGTATTGTGAACGGGCAAAAAAAAAATAGAGACAAAGATGGATATAACCATTTTGAAGTTCCTTGAGAAGATTAAAACCATTTCCAGATGGAAGTATGTCTGTCTGTGTGTGTCTACGTGTCGGTATATATTTTTCTACGATAGCGCCTAAACGCTTTAACCAATTGAGTTAAATTTTGGTGTATGAGTTTGAGGGAGCCCCAGGATGAACCCATTAGTTTTTGGTAGAAATCGCTTCAGCCCTGTGATAGGGGTGGATACAACCCCCAAATTTTCAAATCGCAGTAGGGGTCGAGTGATACATCTTTTTAAAGGAAATTTATATCTGCTTTACAACGATTGGTTACTTTTGATATTTGCCCCCATAATTCTCGAGAAAATTGCGTTTAAACTTTCACCAGTTAGGCAGTTGGAACTTATTACTCTTATTAGAATGTAATAAATTTAATAAAGGGTTTTTTGGCGCCTTTGATAGAGCGTGCGGTTCGCATGCGGAAGGTTCTGAGTTCGAATCCCATCTCTGGCAATATTCTTTTTTCTAATTTTTGAATAAATTAGTATATTCGAAATAATGACAATAATACAATTACAATAATAATAATTATTAAAATTCGGTTTCATTACATATATTTTTGATTATATTATAACTTGTCAAGAAAGTTTTGGGGCGACACAACCGAGTTTTTTAATTGTGTCAAGCATACCGCCACGGCAATTATAATGCTTCTTGTTGTTTGGTGCGTTTCTAGCCAAAATCAATCCATCTCTTTTACTTGTAAACTAAGCTCCCAGCATTGTAATACGTCAATGAGTCTTTGACATTATAGAACCTTGTCGTCGCGATTACAATTTGAGTTTCAGTTGGATTCCACATCCTTGACTTTTAGTCTCTAAGCTAAATTCTGTAGATATAGAGTACAACTATTGTATACTGTGCTACAACCCTGATACCACAATATATGCCAGACCCCAATTGCGGGGAAACCCACAATGTCCATACAATTTAATATATTATCAAGATATTACTTGAGTAAATATTCCTCGTAAGTAAAATATATCTTTCTTAAAGAATGTTATATTTGGTTAGCCTATATGCAGGACTGAGGAGAAATCTAAAAGGCCTTTAAGCTACCATTATAAAGCTTATGATTGTCTATGGAGTTAAAATATGGTGTTATATAGAAGTCATTAACAAAACGTCAAAAGTAGATCCTTCAATACAATTATTAACTGGATTCCAGTATTAGATCAAAGAAATTGAATAACATTTAAGTACCTTGTTGCAAACCATGCCAAATTTTTCTTTTGTTGACGGTTTTCTCATTTTAATTCTTTTATCTTTGGTGATAACACTGATATATTAATTGATAAATTTTTAACATATTACTCTGATTTATTCCAGCTTAGGAAGCTATGAAATAGGTGTTCTCCGATCATATCTCCTTTGTTAACTCCTTCGCTACTTTCTTTCACAGCGTCTTTCTTGATTCATCTCAATACTGTGCGCCGAGTGGCTCTGTCAGTACCAATGTTTTCCCAGTGTCAAATTGAATTATCTGACATATTCTCAGCATCCAAACGCCTTAAGAACAAATTTACCTCGGGTTCTGATAATGTTCCTTCATTCTTTGTCAAAGATTGCATTTCCGTGTTGGCTACTCCTCTGAAGTTAATTTTCGACCTGATTCTAAAAACAAACACTTACCCGGATCTATGGAAGGAATCTAAAATTGTCCCAATCTTTAAGTCTGGCGACAGGTCTCATATAAATAACTATCGTCCTATTTCCTTATTATCTAACTTTTCTAAGCTGTTTGAATCTATCTTGTATGAACGGATTTACACGGAAGTTAGGCGTTTGATTTCGGTCAACCAGCATGGCTTTATGGGTGGGAGATCTACGGTCACTAATCTGTCAATCATTTCTCACTGTATCTCTGAAACTCTGGACCGTGGAGTTCAACTTGATGTTGTATACACCGACTTTGCAAAAGCTTTCGATACCCTGGACCACGGTGTCTTGCTGAGTAAGCTGCATGTGTTTGGATTTCATTCGAACTTGATAGCTTTGTGTGACTCTTATTTACAAAACCGTAAGCAATATGTATTTTACCACGGGTTTAAATCTAATATTTATTCTGCGACCTCAGGGGTTCCGCAGGGCTCTAATTTGGGTCCATTATTGTTTAATCTATTTATCAATGACCTGGATCAATGTCTCTTGGAACGCAGGTTGTTTTTTGCGGACGACCTGAAAATCTTTGCTTCCGTGGACACAATAACGGATTGCATTGGATTGCAGAGTGATTTATATGCTCCTCAAACATGGTGTGACCATAATAGATTGACTCTCAATATTCAAAAATGCAAATGCCTTAGTTTCACGCGAAGGGCTACGCTTATTGATTATCCGTATACCATTTCCGAAATTCAGCTTGAGCGATGTCATGCGTTCACGGATTTGGGTGTCACATTCGATCACAAATTTTTATTCCTGGACCACATCAATAGAGTGACATCTGAGGCGTCACGTATGTATGGCTTCATAATGCGTAACTGTAGAGGCTTTGATAGTGTTTCTGTGCTCATTACTCTGTTTAACACATATGTCAGATCGAAACTAGAGTACTCGTCTATTGTCTGGTATCCTCAGTATAATGCTCACAAGTTGGAGATCGAAAAAATACAACGCCGGTTTCTAAAGTATCTAGTTTTTAAAACAGATGGGGTTTATCCTGTTAGAGGAATCGATCATTGTTTGTTGCTGTCTCGTTTTAATATGCAGAGCTTGGAATATAGAAGAATTCAGTGTTCATTAGTAATGTTATATAAATTATTGCGAGATAAGAGAGACTGTTCTTCCTTGTTATCAAGTATAAATTTTTTCGTTCCTAGATTGAATACTAGATCAAATGCGACATAGACAGAGCTAGAACTAATGTGTTATTGAGATCGCCTGTACATATTATGTGCAATAATTTTGATTCGATTTCTGGTAGATGTGACATTTTTACAACGTCAGAATATAATCTTAAAATGTTAACTGCAGAAACATTTATAGTGTAAACATTTATAGTGTAAACGTGTGTATTGTAAGTTTTCTTTGTGTATTTAATTAATTTAATAGTTATTGATTTTGTATGTATTGTCCTATAATTGGGAAAATGTTGGGCAATAAATGCTTTATTATTATTATTATTATTTAACAAACTTATGACTGACGATCTTACATGTACATTTTGTCTGCTCACCCCGTACACTGAAATCATTTCTAAAATCATTTCTAAAATCATAAAATAGCGCATAAATTCTTACAACATAATGACAAACAACACAAAACAACTGAATAAAAAACACTTAAATAAAATTATTTATTTTTAAGAGTTGAATAATAAATCTACATCAAGCATTATTTAAATTTTTTTATCCCTATGGAGCAGTATCCAAACCTGAGGATTTCAAGAATTCTTTTTTATATATATAAAAAAAAGATATATTGTTACTGGAAACAAAAAGATTACCGTGAAACTTCCCCTTTTCTTTTCTATGCCTAAAACGTTTTTCACTCAAATTATATCAATTTTTTTTGTTCTCGTGTTCAAAAACCACTCCATCTGTTGAAAATTTTATACATTCAGAGGTTTTTGTGTTTGGATTTTTTATTGTTATCTGCTCTTTAATATGTATAGTAATACTTACTTTACTTTCCTATTTTTACATAAAAGGGGTGAGAACCATAACGTGGACGTAGTAGCTATTATAGAAAATTTATTTCTTTTTACAGCATGATATTATTTGTGACCTGTTTTAGTGTCATTATTAATCGCATGTTATGTTAAATAGGATTGTTATATGTATTCGACATCTTGAAGAAATATTTCTCGTGTGCATTCTGTACAATTTTGCATCGCCAAAGTGATGTCTTCAGCACCAATGTTCATGACATGACTTATCCCTCGAAGTCGAGCTTAACCTTGTACACGTTAGAAGTCCATACCAAGCGTGATGTCTGCTAGCAGCACAACTGGTACGGCAACATAATATGTGATATTGAAATTCACCAACAACTTTTCCATTATGTCTAATAGCAGTCTCTAGTAATATGACATCAGTTGAATAGTTCTCCAATTTGTAAATGCATCTGATCTCGCGATCGTTCGTTCTTTCACAACCGTTCTCGGAAAGTAAATAATATATATTTTTCCGTGAACTGTAAAGCTTCTTTTGTTTGTGAATTGGGTGAATCTTAATAGCAATGATGATGAAATCGGATAACTGAAGACTGTAGTTGCGCACTTCAAAACTTTCTATTTCCTGATTCTCTTGGTTTTGCAGATTAGTTTTGGATAGTTACATCGGTTATGACAAAGGTCTAATTCGCTATAGTTCTAGTAACCCGGAAGGCCATATTTTTGCTTGCGGCAGACACGGGACCCATCTTGTTGCTCTATTATTTGATCCACGAGTCATCATAAGATCTAGGGAAAAGATGGTTTTGCACAATCCACCGACTTTTCTTCAACATACTTCCTTATTTGATGCATACGTAGACACTGCTTGTCTGTTTTTCGACTTTAAATTGCAAACCGTGCATCAAGGTATCCGCAGCCGTACAATGGCAACCCAATCGATGAAGTTGAGAAACAAAAGATTCTCGGGAAGGTCTACCAGGCATGTGAGGATAATTTCTCGATCTACCATTAACGCCGTCTTTTTCCATCTCGTCCTAGTTACAGGCTGTCAAACTGTCGCTTGTTTTGTATATCGACCATAAAGATTTACTATCCTACGTGGCCTTCATTCAAGTATATATTTCATCGACATTTACTTATCCAGTCTTCACAATATTCATGTATTTTTTCTCGATTTCTACTACCAGTTTCTTCTAATTCGTCTTCATCCTAAGTTGTCACTCATTCTATTTGTAATTTGACTTTCTGTCTCATTTCTATTCGTTCGTTATTGCTGATGTATCTTTGCTTCGACTTGCTTATTTATTTCTAGTTTCTTAGTCGTAAATGCATGGTCGTCTAAACTGGTCCTCAATATTTCTTCTAATTCTTTTTCCTCTAATCTTTACTTATTTCTTGTGTTTGTACGGCTCCTCTCACAATTTCTTCATTTTCGCAGCTTCACATTGTTTTGTTTCCTTATACCTTTTTTTCTTAAATGGTTCCATCATAATTTTAAACTTTTTATTCATCGTGGGTTTCTGATTTGTTGATAACAAATTTAAAAGAAGTTTATTTTGGTGCTCACCGAGTTTTTCAGAATCCCACTTCTGCCACCAATACATATTTGTAGTTCGAATATCAAAAAATACATCATGTACAGGGCTATTCATTATATTTTGCACCCACCTGGAGCAGTTCCTGCTGTAGTAACTTTTAGAATTAGCGAAAAAATAAATAGACTATATACCTATATTATATGGAACAACCTATATATTATAAGCTAAAAAATTAAAGATATTTTGTTCTGATTTCAAAAAGGTATAGGGTAATGGTATTAGCTTCAGTTTAAAACTTAAATTTCGGTTACTGGAAATCATCAACCATATTGTATATTGCTCGGAAAATAATCAAGTGTGCCCTGATTACAATTGTTATTATGTCAACAATATATTTGATACTATGTTTTTTTTTTAAATCAGAACAAAAAGAACTTTCATTTTAACTTAGGTGTTCTATTTAAAATATTAATTAATTTTGTCAATTTTGCATAAATTTTTTAATTCTAACAGTTCCAAGTTACTACATTAGGAAGCCTAAAACTTTTGTATTTAATTTTTTTTTATCATCCATAATAACGACTCGAGGTGTATGTCAGAATATAATGAACAACCCTCTATATGTAAATCGCGATTCTATAACAGTTGAATTAAAACTGAAACTAAAATACCCAAGCAAGAGCTCTTTATATACACATTCAGGATTCTAGACATTACAAAAGTTCCTGAGGCATCTGCAAAGGATAAAACCAAGTCCGCTTTGTACTATTCCAGCGTAAATATCTCGACAACCCTTGATTTTAGGTCAATTTTATAACATATCAAATATTATTCGAATGTTAGGAAGAAACAAGAAATCATGATAATAATATACAGGAGGTTCCATCAGCAAAACATATTCAATTACGTTTATCTACTACACGATCGTCCGACCATGTATTCTTTTTTGTAACGTCAAAAAACGGGTAATTTAAAACCAACTTTTAGTCCTCCTATCATCTAATATTGACTATTGGTCTATACTTACAATATCTTTATTTCTTGGCATTATATCCTTATCAATATAGGTATGTTAGAATTTTTATTGTGCTATGTTTTTCGTTTATTATAATAATAATGATAATACATTATTGGCCATTCAGTCATACAACAGATTTGTACATTGGCAAGTCAATCTTACTAAATTTATACACTTTGAAGATTGAAGATTACAAAGTTCATAATAAAAGAAAGCAAAAAAATCTTACCCAATACCTTAGATTAGTCAAAAAGGACCATTAACAAAAATCTGAATAATATAAAAACACATAAAATAATATTTGACTAGACAAAAATGTACAATTACAATCCCAAGAACTCTTGGAAACGTACACAATGGTTACGACGCCGAAGAACAATAAGACATAAATTCGTCAATTGAGTAAAAACAATTAGGAACAAGAAATTGATTTAATTTATTTTTAAAAATGCTCAACGCCTGGCTAGCCCTGATGGACTGTGCGCAGCATGTTGTAATAATACACACCTGCGCATAGTGAGGTGACTTCTTATAGGACTCATGCCGATGTCTAGGAAGAAGAAGCTTTATTAAAGCCTATATATCTGTAGGCAACCCAAACCAACCCAACCCAATATATTGTATGATTTTATTATTAACCAAGCGGCCAATGGACTAAGTTGCAGATTTTGAGTCCCATTATTCTACCCATCTAAACCTAACGTTTTTGTCACTAATATAGATGATTATTTAAAGAATCAAAAAAACTATCGCCAGATATATTATGTAGCACCTCTACTGTGACATTACAATCCCATATTTTTATTTGCATGATGACGACATTGACTTTTGTTATCCTTTAACGTAAATATCAGCATTTTTTTAGTTGACAATTAAGTGAGAAGTAGGGTAGCAATTGAGCGACAGTTGACTGTATCACATCAGTTCAACTAAACAGAGAATTGAGGCTGTGCTAATTTAGTAGAGAGTGCCTCCCATCTCT
Source organism: Apoderus coryli (assembly GCA_911728435.2). Classification (NCBI taxonomy): domain Eukaryota; kingdom Metazoa; phylum Arthropoda; class Insecta; order Coleoptera; family Attelabidae; genus Apoderus; species Apoderus coryli. Next base: position 6,699,152 of record OU452206.1, on the reverse strand, counting down.
GAATTGTTCTACTCCTACTTCTACTTTTTCGGCGTTATCTTTCTTCGCAAAATATCTGGAAACTATTATTTTATTTTTATATTTTATAAACATCTTATATATCTATTTTTACAGTCGAATTTGTGTTGTCTTTGTCTTGATTTTCAGAAACTCTATCCTACTTAATCCTGTTTTCGTTAAAGATTAGAGTGAATAAGAGCTATCACGTTTAATTATGTAGGATGTATAATAACTTATCCCCAACTTTAAGATATGTACAAAATTATAAAAAATTTAGAGAATCTGTCAAACGACTTCTTCATGAAAAGAGTTATTATTCCTTCGAGGACTATTTTTCGGATGTGTAGTAGAATTTAACTGTAGCATAAACTTCTGTTCTTATCCACGCCTGAGACAATCTGTAGGCATGTATTATATTTGATTGAGATATAAGTAATTGTATATTTTATTGTGATGTAATTGTTAGGAGCATGTATATGATCCGCTTATTGTGATTTCGTACTGTATTAATATTTTATTTTATTCAGTTCGTTTATTTATTTTTTTTTTGTTGTAACTTATGCTAGCTTTCTCTACAAGATATATTATATTCTTTATGAAAATAAAGCTTATATTATTATTATTTTTATTAACTAAATTCCTGAAACTGTTGACTACACATTGGAGTTTTATGAACTCATCTTATTTAATTCCAAAAACTTGGTTTTTAGACTTCCAAATTATGGAATGTCTCTATTAAATAAGAGTTTGTGATTCTGTGACTCTCATACTACGGTTTGTGTTTCCAACCTAGGATAGATCATTCTGAGGAAATGCGGTCAATTCCGTCTCTTTCAATAAATTTCAGTAGGACAACTGGGTTATAATTCGACCACAATTAAAATCCCGTTGCTAAATATTTGCCGCATGTAGGTTGGACACGGATAAAAGTTAAATACATCATATTGTTGTAAAAATTAAAAATGATTTATTTAGATTTGTATATCTATTTATTGCATGCCCACACAAACTCATTATTGTTGTGAAACGAACAAAGTATGGCTCTTTTGTTCGAAGAGCTATAAATTTTCATGCTCACTGTGGATGTTTGTGAGACATTGTTGTTAAACACAAATCATGATATTAAAGCTTTCATTTAACTTATGAAGTTGAATGAAAAATGCATTTTTTAATTAAAAAAAAAATTATTATTAAATTTAAAGAAGTAGTCCATATTCTAGTGGAGGGAGATATTCGATATGGGAAATAAAAGTCAATCTCCACAAAATAAATTTAATAAACCCCGCTAAGGGTCTTCAGTCAGTCACCATGCATGTTTCGAGGCACCCGGCCTCATCATCAGTGGTGGGTTTGATTGAATTGTTAAACGGCAACTGGTACAATCAAAACCGTACCAATGATTAATAAAAAGAAAAAATAGGTACGACACCAATAATTTTATTGTAATATGACTTAGTTTTGTTTTTTGTGTTTATATAATTTCTTTCGTGAAATGGTGAGTCTAGATACTGACTTTAATTTGTACAGGGTTAGCCCAAACTGGACAATTTCTTATGGGAACTCATGTTTCTATCACACACCGAAAAAGTGACATGTATCCTCCAGGTTCAAATTTCATGAAAAACTCAGTGTCTCAGTGATAAAAACACAAAATATAGTTTACTGTTTACTAGTTTACTCTACATGAGAATAAATCAGTTCTAACACCTTCAATTCCAAAAATATAGGCTTTCGACTGCTGCCCAAAGTCGGTCAAGTGTTCTTTAGATGACAGCGTTCCAAATGTAGGGCTTAAAGTTGCTTTAATGACTTAACTATATATTCATAAGCAGTTTACGAAATTCATTAATTAATTACTTTAAGACCTTATAGCTTTAGGAAGGAAATAAAGATATGTTACAATCGGAGGATATTTGAATTTTAAAATTGAGTGATTTGGTTCTCTGATGCATATTTTTTTCTTTTCTTTTATTTATTATTTTTTGTTTTGCTATATAATTGAGAAATTTATTTAAAGTCATCTTGAAGGTTAAGTGTTAAAGAATAGCTTATTAGCTAAACTTCGCCTTCTTGATGATTTCATGTATAATGTATTTATACATTTTTAATAAAGGCGTTTATTATTATATATTATTTTCTCTGAAAGTGCATTAGAAACATATCAGTTTTTTTTGTTAGTTTCCGTTTAGAATGTTGGATAAAGTGGTTTTGCTTTTTTAATTAAAGAAAATATCAAAAATCAAGTACACATTTACATGACAGCGACTTTCTATTTTCTGACGCAGAAACTAATTTATGGAAAATATATTAAAACATACCACGTTTTCTCTCCAAGTCAATTTCCGACTTTTATATTAAAAAGAATGTAAATATAAAAAGTATGTGAAAAATGTCTCGTTAAGACCTAAAAATATGGAACAATCCATCATGCTGCTTGTCACAGCCACGTATATTATGTATATCTGGTATATATGCAATAAAATTATGAAAGACTGAAAGGATACATATACCGTGTGTCAATAAATTGTAACACTAGTTATAGCAGTGTCATTAACAACTGTCTCGCAAGTATCTAAATTAACTGTTCGAGTTCATAACTTCTTTAAATTGCTCATAAGACACAACTGTCTTAAATAACTCGAACATAATAAATTATCTTTAAAAGGTGTCCCACAATACAGTATGGCGTCGACGTGTTAACCAGTGACTTAGACATAGATTTGAGCAAACAAATAATAGAACAGTAGATAATTATAAGACATTTTTTTTAAAGGCACAAAATAGTAGGCGGCCGGGTGTAGTTGGCGAGCATTAAATAATCTGGTAAAATCTAAAGCTGACAACGTTGCTATTATACTCTAGTTTCGTTTGTGTCCAAGAAGTTGTAACTACAGAAAAGTTAGACTTAAGATATTTATAGTTTTTAGGTGCTTTTTAAAATTTAAGGTGTGTAAATATATTTTTTATTACGAAATGGCAATAATTTTGATTGAGTTTAGTTGACACTAAATTTCATAACCTTAAATATTCTATAAATAGATTAGGTGAATTGTTGGTCATCTAAGTGCGGGACGCGATATTTGAAAAAATATTTACTTGGGGTTAGTTGGCGATTATATTAAATGAGATTAGTTGGCGATCGCCAACTGACCCCTAATATTTATTTAATTATTATTAGACACTGTTAAATGCTGTTTTTGCCTTGTTTTCAGTTATAATGTCAAGGAAATATGAAAGAAAAACTACAAGAACTCCAATCTCCAAAGATGTTAAAGGCGCTAAAGGAAATTATTCAGAGCAAACGAAGAGGCAATTGCACGCCAATTTGGAATTACTGGAGAACTTCTCGAGATTTTTCTTAAAAGTAACACCGGGCGACCCACAGGTCGAAAATAATCATTTGCCACATATTAAACTGGGATATGCTCAGCCAAGAATTTTTTTTCTCCAGAACAGGGATCTGAATTAGTGAAATATCTTACAAAAGCCGATCGGTCTGTATATGGCCCCATCAAAAAATAGATGAACACAGTATGCGACTCTTGGATGACTCACTACCCAGGAAAGACTATTACCATATACGACATTCCAGCAATTATTAAGTTTCCTAGTGCTGTTTCCCCATATAATATTATGTCAGGTTTTAGAAAAACTGGATCAGTCCCTTCAACCGCCAGGTATTCAATGAGTCCGAATGTATGCCTGGTTTGGCTACAGACCGACCTGAATCATCGCAGCTTGAAAACGAACACAAAGAAAATCTTTTGGACAACATAACCAACCGTCGTACAGCAAACAAGAAGATGTAGGTGCATAATAAACCTAAAATCATAGTGCTTCAAAACATTCTAGTTTCCCAATCACGTGAACAATTAGAAACTGAAACACCGGAGAGATCGGGCAGGAAAGAAGATAATTTAACACAAACTGAGAAATATGCGGCCCAGAGTTCAGAACCGTTCTGTACCCATAACAGCAGTTTATCGTGCTCCCTTGACGAAATAAGGCCACTACCAAAAGCCGTCCAGAAGTCAAAAAATATAGAAAAACACTGCTGGTACACAGAAAAAATCTTACTGTAATATCAATATTAGCGATATGTTTGATTGCCTCTATTTTGGTTTAATGACAGTAATACTTAATTCATTAGATTACAATTCGGCCAACATTAAATATATACTTAATCCGATATTCCAGATATTATTGAAATTCAATTTCATATATGTTAGGCACAAAACAGATATATTTTTTCTTTCAATGATTACACTATAATTGGCAACTAATATTGCAATTGTATTATTTCAAATATTGTTATATTACGATAAGCAAGAAAAAGCATCGGAAGAATATTATTTCTCTGCTCGGATTATTAGATATATATCATTGAATTAACAAAATCAAATTTTACTCGCTATCATATTCTACTATTTAAATAAACTAAATAATATTAAGTCAATACTTCTTATTGTTGGGACAACCTTAACTTATTATTGGGCCGGGCTAAATTCATCGATATATCGAAACACAAAACGTCGAGTATCCAACATTTTCCACTCATGCATGTATCGAATTTAAGTATATAAATTAAATAAAAACTGGATTTTCGTACTACCTACCCCACTTCGTAAATATTAGTTTTTGACTTAAAAAAAATGCTTTCATACGCCGATATCATAATAAAACGAATTCAAAACCATTGATATAAAAACGTAGATTTCGGGCTGATGTATCGGGAATTTCGGAACTCCCTAGTCACTAGCAAAGCTTAAAACAATAGGTTATGTTACATTTATATATTCTATTTGTGTGCCGGTAGCGCGTGTCTATATAGTTAAGTTCTATAATCTGCAATAATATATTATGGAAGACTTCTTAAACGCCTCAGAACTGGACAAACTAATTCCAATATTCTCCGGTAAGTTTTACTCCTAACTAAGTATATCTAATCATAAGTTTTTTACTATAAATTATTTTGTGTAAGCTTTTCGAACAATAATATTAAAGATCGGTCTAGCCAACAAATGATTTAAGAGGTACCTATAATGCATAATAAAAACGTTTTAACAAAACTATTCAGGGTGTTCCATTCAAAAGTTATGAATATTAACCATTTCACATTAACCAGCATAGCACATGGCAGCATGGAATACATTTTTGCAACCTCAGATAGCCTCAAAATTCAAAATATCCTGTTTTAACACGATGTAGGTATACAGTATACAAAGTACCGAGTGGGAGTGGAACACTATGAAGATATGGTAAAAAAGCACAAATACGATATTTGGTTTAATATTTTGTTAGTCGTACATGTTCAATGTTCATGTATTAGAATGACATACATAGTTTAATGTTTTGTTTATTTTTTGTACTGTGATTATAGAGTAATATTTTTTTTATTAGAATACAATGTATTATAGAATTAATAAAACTGTTTTTGAATAAAAACTTTCTTTTATTTCATACAATTATTTAACGTGATAGTTTTATTAGATTAAGTAATTAATTTCACTCCAGGATTATATATAAAATTGATTTAAAATGACAAAACAATTATTTCAATACCAAAATATATTCTGTCTATAATTTCTGTATTCCCCTTAAAAAGCAATAAATGTTCTATCAACGATAGTGACACTTAGTCCAATCAATACTTTTTATTTAGTTTCAATATATTCTTATAATTGAGGCATTTGATTGGAAGTCAATTAATTCTTATACTTAAAGCAATAAAGTCATGTATTTCGCAATTAATCATATAACTATAATTGAAAGAAATGTAGCTTTGATTGTGGAATACGGAATATATGCTATCATTGATTGAATGTGCATATGGTTCATGATATGATAGATTTTTCTCTGTGATAAAGAGACTAAATTGAAAAAGAAACTTCTACCAAAAATAACACATCAAAGAAGGAATGAATCCAAGGCTCATCAAATGAGAAATACGAGCATGATTATAGCGAGTACGCAGGTCATATATTTTAGATTATATTATATCTTGTCGGGAAAGTTTTGGGGCGACACAACCGATTTTTAGCAACTGTACATTGATCTAAGTTGTATAATTGTGTTAATGTAAACGTTGCAGTTGAAATGTTTTATGATGTTTTGTATACGACACATGATTTATATGTAGCCGTTTAACATTTTAAATATTCCAAATTTCCTGTATGGGTTTCGACTGAATTGGAGGTAGAAAAAAAAAGTGGCTTATAGAGTGTTTAAGGTATCAAGATATATTCAAGATTACACATGCAAGAAAAAACTTCGCTATCGATTGTTGAATCCACATTAGCCCTTTAACCACAGAGAAACATCATCTATGCTTTAACTATAGATAAAACAACAACTTCGTTGATAACACTGGCATCACCCTACCCGACTACGAGCGGATAATACGGGCACCACCGAACCTGACTACGAGTAGACACTAAAAGCACAGTATACTGTGGTAAAAGTATGTGAGGGCTAATCCGCTCTCTCAGTGTCCTCAATTTCTGAGTTGCCCAAGACTTACATTAAGTTGACCCCATTATAGTCCACCGAAGCCCTAAGTTCTCTAGGCAATCGCATACCAGGTTAGTTGTAACCTTAGGGCCGCACGGCTGTCTGAGCATACTCGTATATTGGTTCGATTGTTTGTATATGCCCGCAATATTTTTAGTTTAGCACACTGTAAAATTCTGTTTCAAGCGTTTTTGATCAACATATTGTTTAAAAACGCTACAGCTATAAATGACCTCTAGATACTTGGTGTGAGTGTTTGATATTTGAAATGTTTAGCCTCCAAAATTACAAAAACAGCTTCATCCTAATGTACTTCTTCGACTGCCTATCCATAATCAACGGATGTTGACGACCACATATCCAAACTAATTTCTGTAAAGAACTCTGGCAATACATGTTTCGCGAATTGCATATGCCATATATAATACTCTGTCTTTACGAAATTAATAGTAAATTATTATGAATCAAACCAGTTTTTAATTATTTTTAATTCGTTCTGAACTTTAACAATTATATACTCTCCCAGTTATTGCCCATTAAATTAATAACAATCTCCCGTTATTAAATTTAGAGTTAATTATGTTTTCTTTTACCTGGAATGCTTTCGTGATGCATGAACATATTAGTTTGATATTGAAATTCATGTTAAAAAATCACTCTCATATTATTCACTGATAATGTATAAAATTTATGATATATTCCGAAAAGAGACACGTATATAAAAATTCTGAAACTGCTGATGAGCAACTTCATGTTGCCTTCCAAACTTGAAGAGTCACGCTTCATTTATTTTTCCTTAATATCCTGTTAGATGTTGAATTCCTCAATAACGAGAAATGGTAAAATAAATAGCAGCAAACATGCAATGTTGCCAGTGATTTTCAAATTGAACTTAACTAATGTGTGCGATGTCACTGTCTTTCAAATGATTTTCGTGAACACTGAAATTGAAAATTTGCGACCCTCTCAGCTTGGCGGCATCTACAGTTTGCGTATCTCTTCACTTTTCAGTGAAAGTTGAGTAATTTCATCATACCCAACTAACTCTATTCAAACTGCAGCAATTTGTTTTGATTTACAGGCAAATTAGCTTTTACTGCTTCTGGCTCTATGAAATAGATACGTGTTCATTGTAAATACCTACTATCATTTCTTATTCAGAGCTGTAGCTGGTTTGTATTCATAGTTACGAACTAAAAAAGTTACTAGGCTGATTTTCGCGACCGCAATATATACGATTCGATTCTTTTTTTAGATACATGCTGAATTAGGGATCACATAAGCTATAACATATATCGGCAGGATAACGCCGTTTCAATAGATTTCTTATGTGGCAATTTTTAAATATTTTTATTATTTTGATTTCATTAATATTGTTTAGTTTTGTTTATTATTTTATTAAAATTATATTCAAAGAGCACCGCCTGTTTTTTCCCTGTCTATACCCCTACTTCAATGAGTTTTTGATAGATTTAGATTTTCTAAGGACAATAACAGGTAAATTAATCATATTTTGGACCAAAAATTGCGAAACGGCCGAAGATAATATTTTGCTAAAAATAACAGATAGTCTATTTCTAATATCGATGAACAAGTAGCTTTTCAGTCCATGATTCCCTCGCCTGAGTGGTTTTTTCGACTACATGCGTACTATAGCTATAATCAAGGTCACGGAGCTCAAGCTTTCCCACAGACGGTATAGCCGTTTTGTATTGCACCGCCAAAACAAATGCATATAGACTTTATAATCTTAGTTTCAAATTATATAAAAAGCCTACGATATTTTAAAAATCCTTTATGTATTAACAATTGTATGTTCATTTGTATAAAAGTATATTGTATTTTTCCTTGCCGCTCCAACACGGCAACATATAAACCTACGCTGAAAAAGAAGTTTTTAGAAGTTTAGACATAGATGCACACGTACCTAGTCCGTGTTCGAACAGCAGGGAACATACCTTTATTATAATTAATACTATTTTTAATACTTGTTATGAATATAAGTATACACATTTATAATAAAATGCTTTTGATATTATAAACTAACATCAAATTTTACTGACTTAGTTAATGACCTTAATTGATGACAAATATTTAAAAGAAGCCGCTGGCTTTGCACATGTAAATCTTGATGCTTAAACTCCCAACGTGTTCCGCTCGTGTCGTATACCGGCGGTATGTGATACAGTGACTGAAAAAAGTTTCATCCACTTGAGGTTTTATTAAAAATTATTATGTAATTTGATAGATCTTCTTTTATTTTATTAATCTCAGAAAAACTATTGAACAGATCATGGTTACAATATTCTGTCAATGTGTTTTACTGTCGGACACAAATTTTCTTGTTTAAGTTCCACATTAAGTCTTCGCCATACCATATGATGTCCATCCGATTATATTTAGATTAATCTGAGAAAATAACCCGTAGCCAAAAATTATTTGTTTCATTTATATATTTATTTGCAAACTCTAATCTTTTTTTTTTTTCGATTAATAATTAACCCAATACTTTTTCCAGTCACTGTAGCTATTTTTATTACTGTCGGTATCCTTTTATATCCCCATGGCAGGCATGATGATTTATTATACGTCTTATATACGAGGGAGAAAATGTATCAAAAAACGTTGAATTCGATGCCATTTTATAATGTAAAGAGGCATGGGAACGGATAGCACCGGTAGAATCGTTAAATTTACATATTTTACATTGACTTTGGATAGACTATACCAGCAATTGTTATATTCAATTTTTTCTTAGTTACTTAAGATTCTTTCAAGATTAAAAGTAATCACTTTTAATCAATTTGTGTTTGTATTAGGATTGTAAAAACGTATTGTGTGATTTGTGATTACTCAATAAATGTACTATGAATTTGTTGTAACAACAGAAAGTAATTTACCGAAAAAAATGTGTTACGTGGTTTAATAAACAATATTTAAACCATTTTTTTTCATGTTACGGTCCTTCGTGAAGTTAATGGGAATTTTTACGGCGTATTGCATATTCATGTATATAATTAAAAATATTGTTTAATTATGATGAAGTTCTCGGGCACTACAAAAAGTATGTTTTTGATACTTAGGGGTTCGGTATTATCGAGAAGGTTCTATAAGTACTGATGTAGGTATTTTTTTCAGATTCACTATAAAATATAAAGGTCGCTTTGTTAGGCATTTTCTATACCAAAGACAAATACATATGTATGTAATAATAATAATAATGTAATAATCACCCAACCCAACCCAAAGACAAATACATATGTATTTGTCTTTGCCTATACCTAAACCTCACATATTTTTTTCTAAAATTTCTTTGTGAAAATGTTGACGTTGTTTGACTTACAAAAAAAATAATTATTTTTATAATGAATTCAACCAAATAAAATTTTAGAATACATTAGGGGGAATACTGAGTATACGAATGATCCAAGATCGTCAGGCGGTTGCAGAACAAGATTTAATCGAATTTAAACTTGAACCACGTGATATATTTAACTATGCCGCTCGATAGACAAAAAAATAACCTTTTTAATGATAATTATGTCATTACCCTACACCTAAAATATAAGATTTCTCCAATATTTGGAGTTTTGTACATTTTTGTCATAATGGTCTGCAATTTGCAGAAACCATCTAGTAGGCAGACATCATAATTAAAGTACACAGAAACTTCAAAAATTGACAGAAATGCAAAATAGTTACATCGTTGAGCTACTTGTAGACTATACAAATATAAAAATTCCAATAAAATACATACTATCGAACTTTTTAATTTATTTCAAATCTGTGGACAATACAATCAAGTTATTAATAGAACACATTTAATACTCGTACTATGTACCCTAAATTACCGTCGATGAAACCAAAGAAACTTAGGAGACTACAGAGAAATTTCATAACATTTGAAATTTTAAATATTACCCGTAAAAAAATCTAAGATAAATGTTCGAAATCAGTTCTGTTAAGATCTAAACATTTAAGTACTTCTTCGTGACTTGTAGCTCGCCGAATTTCGTCGTTATCCAAATTCTCAAATTTAGGCCTGGCCCTTTCTAATAACTGCTCCCGTGTGTAAATTTGTGTTTTATACACATTATGTTTTTACAGTTCAATATTTAAAATTATGAAATTTATTTTTCTCTAAAATACCGCAATCGTAATAATTTGTATATTTTATCCCGCAGTAGAATGGATATTGTTCTTTATAGTCCATTATAGTGCAGCAGTTAAATACTATAATACTCCCCCTGAAAATTTGAGATTAGTTCGCAATTACAGCAGCTGAAATAAAACATTGAGAACCATTAGATAAATAATTAATTATTGGTAGATGATAAATGATCGCTATGTATTGTCATATGATCTTCGAACTAATGCTCTTAGCACTGTTTAGATGTTGTAATATTGTAAGTTTTATTAAATTTAATAATAAATAAATTATTTTATGTAGCAAATGAAAGTCTTATCTTCACGTAGAGAAATGTAAAATAAAAAATCTGTGTAGGTACAACAGCATCATATTATGCGAGTATGTTTGTGTAATTGAAAGAAACGAACGAAAAAAGCAAAAAATAACCGACAATTTAGCCTCTGATAACGTTCAAGCGAAACAAATTGTTTATTCGAGTACATCACAGATATGATACAGATTCGAATTACTCGTCAAATACACAGAGGGGCCTAGATACAGTTTCAGTTCAAGTAATTAATTAACGACATGAACAGCACTTGGCGTCGTCACAACGATGTTTAAGGGATTTACAGTTTGCATTTAATATGGATCAAAGCAATTCATGAATCGTTTGTATTGCTGTAGTGCGTAAGAAGACACGGTTTATTGACGATTTTATGTACGAAGTTTACAATAATTGAAATTTAAATAAAATAAATCTACAGCCATGTAGTCATGATTTCAGGTTGAACTACTAGGTAGTTATTATTTTGAAATGTAAGGACTAAACATGAAGTTGCTTTGACAACATAATTTCTATATATTTATGTGGTTAATAATAATAATACATCTTTATTTCAAACAGCCATTTACAAAATATCTTAAGAATAAATACAGAGCAAAAGGGTTGAAATACGACAGAGTAAAGTTTATGAACTTCATCAGCATAATCCGGAAGTTGGAGAAGTATTGGAAATTGATCATAAGGAACCTGAAGGGCAAAGGAAGTTTTTCTACCTAATGACGAAGGAGAAGTCATTTCAGAAACCCACCTACTACCGTGTTTGGACTGCCTTGCCTAGTTTACGAGAAGCCCTACTAAGTCAGAACATCACAAAACTCGCAATTCCGAAGATTGCATGCGGTTTGGATGGTCAGGATTAGCGAATATTCAGGAATATGTTAGAGATCCTGTTCAGATTTACGGGAATCGAAATCATGGTATGTGCCTGGAACACTGGAAGAAATCCCGTAGAGAAACCCGTTAGTTGGTATTTCCATCACTTCTCAAGATACAATAAGGGAGCCGACTGCAAATATCGTCATGAACAAAGTGTCACGTTTCGGGACGAAACGTCTTTAAGATGGGGGCAATGTGACGAATATTAAAATGTCCCCTACGCTTAGAGATAAATAAATACATCCGGCAACACCGCGGTGTACTATTGTAATCAGATGTAACCGTTCTAGAAAGCTCGCGCGTCTAACTAACCAGAGGCGACTCTGTACAGATTTAATAGGCCGTACCTCGTCCAGGGCAGCGCTGTGTTAATTTGGTAGAATGTTCCTCGCTACCGTATGAATCTGGAATGGACGTACGCGCGCCAGAATGTTGTAGAACAAACGACTATATACTGGAAGTCTTCGAGAAAGAAACAAACCATATAAGTAGCCAACGTATAAAAGGGACGGGGAATCAATCATGAAGTAAAGAGTGAATAGTTGATAACAGTGTTGTGACATAAATGAATAGTACAAATAAATCAGTCATATTAGTTCGTTTAAGTTATTAGTTTGATTAAGTGTTTATTCAAAGTATAAATAAATTAGTTTTATGCATTCTTATTTCACACATCGAACTCAGAAAAACGTTACAATAGTAACGGTGATTTTCATGTTCTTTTGCTGTGAAAAATATTTGCTTAACCCCCTGTGTCCCAACGTAATAAAATTTTAAAACAGAATTACTGTTTTGTCATCAGTCATCCTAATCATTCTTCGTTCATGTAGCATGTAACCCCAAAAGTAAAGCTCCAATGAAATGGGGTTAAATTTAAATAAATAAAATGTAAGTAGATGTCACCAGTTAGCCGAGGTGGAAGCATCTACGGACGAATAAAAAATTCTTCAATAATACCCAACCATATGTTAATGGCAAATTGCTGTTAGTGACCTCTCACCTAGGCGGCGTGAGATGATTGTGATCATCCCATACCGCCTCCTCGGTGAAAATCCTTAAAAGTGATGTTGGTACTAAATAATATGCTAATACGTTCTCAAAGTATGGTCAAACTAATATCGCTAAGATAACAGAACGAACCAAAGCAATTATTAAAGCAAATCAAATTTCAGAACTTAAACGATATGATATTAAAGAAAGCAATTCTTTGTTACATACAAGGAGCACTTCGAGTGTGGTCTAGACTCAATTGCTTTAGAAGAACATTCTTCAGTCGACCTCTTGATTGAAGAAAAGTTGGACAATGAGAACCTTTGTTTCCTAATGGAAAATATTGCGTGTTGAATTAGATCGCTGAGCCTTTAGCATTTGAGACTTTGGAGTTTTGAGGAGATGATTTTAATAAGCCATCAATCCCAGACCTATACCCCTTCTAAAATCTAACAGAGAAACACGTTCCTCATTGTTATTTCTGTCTTTGGCTTCAACTTTTTGCGTTCGTTTGATTCTGGTTGAACCAGTTTGAAAGTGAAAGTTTGATAAGAAAGGCACTGATTTGTTGTCCCTATAGTCGAAACTACCCCTTTGCATTGATTCATCGTCCATTTTATTTTTTGCCAACCAGCAATTTTAGTCTTTTTCATTGTGTCCTCAATATTTTTCTGTCAGTGACAAAACAACACGTTCTCCAAGGCCATAACTATAAAATTTATGTTCAGAAAGCTTAACTTTAAATTGATAAATTTGATACTCTTTGATTATAGCTGCCATTGTCTGCTACATCTCAAAGTTTGTAGCCTCTTTTTATCAGCCTCATATAGGATTGTATTTGCTACAAGTTTTATAATGTCCTAATTTGAAATTAAATTTGCTAGTTAAAATACGAATTAAAGTTTTATTTTTTGTGTCAACCAGCTAAAGTTTGCAAGAAGCCTCATCGGTCATCACAGCATATTTTATTTTATTTTTCTCAATAATGGTTCATTTGGTCGGCAGTAAAAAAGAATATATTTTTTGTTGTTGTTCAATGTTCAAAATACTAAGATTTATTTTTTATACTTTATTATACGAAGGGTGTTAAAAATGTCAGCTTGAAGGCCTAGAGCACCCCTGTCAAACTAAAAAAGCTAGGTTAGTTTCAAGAACACTATTTTAAGAGGTCCTTACTTGCGTTCATCGTATACAATTTTTGTTATATTATACAGATTACTTTAAAAGTTATTTAAGAACAACCGATTTTCAACGGCGTCCTAGAGGGGCCTAATATGTCCGTAAAAAAGCCTGTAGTTGTAAAAATATAAGAACTTGTTACTTATTTTCTATCTGCAACAATTAGTTGTTGTCAGTTCAATTATTTTCAATTATATCGGAATTTTCCTCTAAGAAAATAAATAGGAAGTTAAATTTTAACACACTATATAAAATAAAACTCTAAAAACTACACACAGTTGTTTACGTTATTTGTTTTCTTATCTGTAATATTCTAAAATATTATTCTCGACAATACAATAGAACTAGGTACTTTTTTACATTTCTTTGTTGCCCTGTGATATAGGCACAGTTTATAGGCATCGATTTTTGGCACACTATGATAAAGAAAGTGCGTTTTACAAAATTCTTATTGTGTGTGATTAAAATAAAATATTATTGTATTCAGTACACCATCTTTCCGCGAACTTTAAAGATGTGTTATAGACTCGGGAAGATATTTTTGGTATTTTACCACAAAGAATGTCTTAAATTGTGATCGCGAAATACATTAAGTGGTTATAAATAATTACATTTGTTTTTAGTTATTGAAATTAGCGTCGTCGGGTAATAATAGTTATGTCTACTAAAAAAAAAATCGGTAATACTGTCGGGCTACTCAGTTTTTAAACACAGTGAATAGTGAAAAATTTAGTGCTTGGAAATATGTTAAGCTTGGTTATTGGTGATGATGGTATGGTATCCAGGAGGTTAAGAATAGGAAGGACTATTAGGTGTAAGTGATTTTAATTTTTTTAGATATTCCGATCAAATTGTCTAATAGTTCTAAATATTTTTCAAAAAATTATTCATAGAAACAACTTTATGAATGTTCGATTTTTTTTTTTTTTTTGAAAACAAATCATTTATTCTTTCTAACAAAATTACTACAATACATTTTGAGTCCTCTAAACAGTGCTAAAAACACTGGTACCAAGGATACTAATAATACCATACGCTACGAACTTCATAAGATAAACAATAATGTAATTTAATCCTTACAATAGAAAAACAAACAGGAAGTTGGGACAAAATATAGACAGATACAACACAATGCATGGTTCTAGACTCTAAGGTGAACTCAGCTCAAGGTGCATCTCTACATATTCTTCTTTAAATTTAGCTTTACTAGGAGCTTGCCTTAATAATTCCGGCAATGAATTGAACGCCCGTGCCGCCTCGTAAAATTGGATTATGCAAACCCTTATTTGTTCTTATATTAGCCTGATGAATATTATGAGAGGTTCTTGTGAAATGATGATGTAGTTCGTTGGAAAATATAAAAGGAGTGTTACATTTCTGGTTTTTTCTAATGACATCATACATATACTTACACTGTTCTAAATTTTTTATTTGTTTCAAATTAAAGACACCCAACCCCTTGTGCAGATCAACCGTGTGCGTAAACCTACTATATCCAAACATGATTTTTAAAAGTTTGTTTTGTAAAACCTGAATCTTATTAAATTCTGCAACACCACAGGTGCCCCACACTGGAATTAGGTATCTTATGCGACTTAAAAAGTATGCGTTGTAGATATCCCTTTTACTTTTAATAGTTAAATAACTTCTACATCGATACATTGCCGACATCATAGGCAACAATTTATCGCTTATATAACTAACGTGTTCTTTCCAGTTAAGGTTCTCATCTATAATCAACCCTAGATATTTGATTTTCTCTACTCTTTCAATAATACTATTCTTTATTTGTATGAGAGGTTCTCTTATAGTTCGATTTTTTTGTTTGTATAATATATACTTAGTTTTGGTTAAGTTTATCTTTAACTTATTTTGCAATAACCAACTGTAATACCTGACAAGATCCCCATTTACTAGTTGTTCAAGATAATCCAAATTAGCATGGCTATACAACAGGACAGTGTCGTCAGCAAAGGTGAAATATCTGGCACTGAGACCAGCATTTTTTAAAGATAGAACATATAATGAATAAAGCAATGGGCCCAAAACAGAACCCTGTGGAACTCCAAAAGCATTCGTTGCGACCCCGCTGACCACACTGCCAATGCTCACGTATTGTTTTCTACCCCTCAAGTACGACTCAATGAGGATATGGAAACGCGTCTTGGTTGTTATTCTTGACAGATATTTGCAAAATAGAATTAATGATTTTTTTGTTGTATTTTCGAGATGATTAATAATTAGACTATTTTGAACAAAATTGGATACGGATGGAGACAAAATTATCAAAATGTATATTTTTAAAACTTCAATATAAAAGGGCATAATCATACTTGTAACAATTCAGCTTAATACATCATTAGTTAGAGATATATTCCTATATACGGGGTGTCTAATTCGACGGACAACGCTTTACCACAGAAAGCTTTCACATTTTGATATAAAGCCATAGACCGTTAAAGGGCTTAGTTGTCTAGTTACAGTTATCTCAAAGGTTCAAATTTAAAATCGAAAATTTGCCATAATTCAAAAGAGCCTTTAAATATTTTTAAATTTCGTGACCGATATGTTCTTGAAAAAAGTTATATTTTGACATAAACAATCTTTTTAAAAAGATAACCAGTGGCATGCTATAGGGGTTCGTGACAATTTTTATCCCCTTATTTTTTACGCTACTGGCATAAATATATTTTTAGCTCTCCATATCATGTATGTAATATATATATATACATGGAGACTATTAGTTTCATGAATTTTTTTTTATTTCATCGGAAATACTTCTTTTTGGTCATTTTATACATAAATAAGTAGTTTTAAAAAACATATCCGAAATACTGCATAATTTTTTACGCCTTTGAATTATTAAATTAAATTATTGAACATAAAATATTAGACCACATTGGCGTTCGAAAATAGTGTAAAAAAAATTAAAAAAAAACGTATTTCTTAAACAAAGCAGAAATATTAGCTAGTTATTTATAGATTTGATAGCCGATAGCCTATAAATTGTGTACTTTCATAGGTGCTCGTAAATAGTGGAAAAGGGCTCAAAACATAAGAAGTATATATTTCCTAAACATATTCGAAATATTTATAAAATAATTTTTCATATTTGTGATACAATATAAGCTAAAAAATATTCCATACAAGAATTGGTTCACACAGGCGTTCGAAAATAGTTTAAAAAAGGGTAAAAAACGAAAAAAAAAATGTTTCCCAAATATACCAGAAAAATTGGCTAATTATATATAGCTTTGATGTAAGATAACCTACAAAATGCAGCATAAAATCTAAAATAAAAAAAATATTTAAAATGTAAAATTTTGTAGATTTAACTAGTTGAATTGGTGTTAAAACGACAAAAATTAATGTACCATAGGCGTCCGTGAAAATTCCATAAAAGGGTCAGAAAAAATTTGTATCCGTAATAACTCAAAAACCACTTAACGGATTTTAACCACATTGGTACGAAAATACCACATTATATTTATAGGTGGAGATTAACATTGAGCGTAGGCAAAGGGTTAAAAAGAGTGTTCTAAAATTAATAAAATCATAGTATTTAAACTTATCCGAAATACTGAATATTTTTTTGTGCGTTTAATTAATTTTAGCCTAAAATATTAAACCTAAAGAATTAGACCACATTGACATTCGAAAAAAGTGGAAAATGGGGTAAAAATTTAGAAAAAACCGTATTTCTTAAACATAGCAAAAATATTAACTAGTTATTTATAGTTTTGATAGAATATATCCTATAAAATGTGTCATAAATAACTTACTTTCATATGCATTCGTAAATAGTGGAAAAGGGGTCAAAACATAAAAAATATATATTTTCTAAACTTCGAAATATGGAATAATTTTTCATAACTGTGATACAATATGAGCTAAAAAATATTCCATAAAAGAATTGGTTCACACAGGCGTTCGAAAATAGTCTAAAAAAGGGTCAAAAACGAAAAAAAAAAGCGTTTTCCAAATATACCAGAAATATTGGCTAATTTTATATAGCTTTGATATAAGATAACCACAAAATGCATCATACAATTTTTATTTACATAGGCGTTCGTAAATAGTAGAAAAGGGGTAAAATAAAAAAATATGTAAAATGTACAAAATTTTATATTTAACTAGTTGAATTGGTGTTAAAAATACACGACAAAAATTTGTGTACCATAGGCGTCCGTGAAAAATCTATTGAAGGACCAGAAAAAATTTGTATCCGTGATAACTTAAAAACCACTTAACTTAAAAAACCATATTTGGTACGAAAATACTACAGGATATTTATAGGTGGTGATTAACATTGAGCGTAGACAAGGGGTTTAAAAGAGGGTTCAAAAATTAAAAAAATCATAGTTCTTAAACTTATCCCAAATGTAGATTAATTTTTGGTGCGTTTAATTAATTATAACCTGAAATATTTAACCTAAACAATTAGATCACATTTACATTCACATTCGAAAAAAGTGTAAAATGTAATAAGTGTAGAAAAAAACGTATTTCTTAAACATAGCAGAAATATTGACTAGTTATTTATAGCTTTGATATAATATAACCTATAGAATGTGTTATAAATAACTTGTTTTCAAAGGCGTTCGTAAATAGTGTAAAAGGGGTCAAAATAAAAAAAAATACTTCCAAAACTTATTCGAAATACGGAATAATTTTTCATAGTTGTGACAGAATATAACCTAAAAAATGTAACATAAATGAACTGGTTCACACAGGCGTTCGAAAAGGGTCAAAAACGAAAAAATCCCAAATATAACAGAAAAATTGGCTATAATTAAATATAGCTTTGATATAAGACAACATGCAGCATAACAATTTTGTTTACATAGGCGTTCGTAAATAGTAGGAAAAGGAGCAAAATAAATTTTATAATAAAACTAAAAAAAATCAACTATTTGAATTTGGCCTAGAAGATCTGAAATATAAAATATGTACGTATAAATAGTGACTCCATAGAGCAGGAAAAGGAGCAAAACCCGATCCTTAACAAAAAATAGCTGATATCTAAAACAAAAATATATGTATATAAATTTTAGATAAATGACAACAAGGTCATAAAATTATTACTTTTACACTTAAATATAGAGAGCTATTCGTGCCTCGCGAGCAACAGTTTATTTTATTTTGTTTAAATTCTCTGTTCATTTTTGCTCAAAAAAGTAACAACTTTTTATAGGTCCAAAGTTACAGTTTTGCAGCAATTTGGGTATTAATAAGGTACACAGTTGAAAGTAGGAACCTTTACTTGCAGACTTTGTTCACTTTAGACCCAGAAAAAGTTATTACTTTTTTAGCAAAAATTAACAGGGAATTAAAAAAAATTATTTTTCCAGTGGCGTCAAACACAGGGGGATAAAAAGTGTCACTAACCCTTATAGCATGCCACTTGTTAATTTTTTAAAATGATTTTTATAAGAACATTTTTTCGATTGTAAATTTGAACCTTAGAGACCCTGTAACTAGACAACTAAGCCCCTTTAAAGGTATAATATATCAAAATGCATGAATTAGCGAGAGCTTTCTGTGGTAGAGCGTTGTCAGTCGAATATAGAAACACCCTGTATATATACAGTACTGTTTTATATTATATACCTACATATATTAGGTATAATCATCAAATAATTTTAGACACCTTTATTAAACCAACTCTTTATTTCGCTTAAAACAATCATCACGTTATTATTTTACTTTGAATTAGATTTCAAGCACTTCTCAACGGAATAGACATTGTTGCCGGTATTATTTACATTATGTGGAATAATAATTTTATTTTGAACTATATTCGAATAAATTTCATTTAAAATAGTTATAATTATTTGTATAATAGCAGATCGGATATATGGATATGAGGCTAAGTTGTAGATTATTTAACAGTTGAATAGAAAATCCAGGGTGGTCCAACTTTTATCTCCATAAATTTTAGAATCGATAGATAATCGACAAATAATGTGAGTTTGGTCAATAAACTATGTGCGAAAAATGCTTCGTTACAAAGTTACAGGGTGTTGAAATTTAAGAAAAAAATTCGAATTTTATTTATATGTTTATAACCAATTGAGATATTTAAATGAAATTTGGCACGCGTAGAGAGGTAGTCTAGATTCATTTTTTCATGCAATAATATTATTTTTATTTCCACCAGTGGCGTGCGTACGGCTACCGATTGCGATATTTTTAATGAAAATACAGATACGCCACTAGTTTACCTCAAAATTATAATAATGTCTGCAATTCTTATTCAATTTAAAAGAAAAAAGTACTCCCGGATTTTTTCGTATGACGCAACATTTTTGAGTAAAAAAATAAAATTCATATCATTACACGTTTTCCACATATTTAATATAATTATCACATTAGCTTTGATTAAAACAAAACACTTGGTTACAAAACAGAAATGTCAATAATTTTGTCACAACAAAATTGTCTTGCATTTAAGGATTCTTTTTCGTGCTAATAATAATGCCGCGGCTATTTAGTAACCAAGAATACGCAGACATTCATTTAATTTATGGTTTTTGCACGCCACTGGTGGAAATAAAAATCATATTGTTACATTAAAAAATGAAGCTAGATTACCTCTCTACACGTGCTAAATTTCATTTTAAGATCTCAATTGGTTATAAAGATATAAATAAAATTCGAATTTTTTTCTTAAATTTCAACACCCTGTAACTTTGTAACGAAGCATTTTTCGCACATAGTTGTTTATTAACGAAATTCACATTATTTGTCGAATATCTATCGATTCTGAAATTTATGCAGGTAAAAGTTGGACCACCCTGTATAATAGTATATGTATACACGGTGATTCACGGTCGATGGCAAGTTAGACGTTAGACGGGGGTGACATTCACCCTTAAAATCTTTTTTTGGTTCGGCCAAATCTGTATCCACGATAACTCAAAACTCACTTAATAGATTTTTAGCAAAAGCAAAAAGTTCTTTAGGATATTTTTGGGTGCTGATTAGCTTTTCCATATTTATTCAAATGTCTTTGTGAATTACTTTTTAAATTTGTATATACCGGGTCGGGCAGTACATTCGCCTCGGTCTCTCATAGCCTAACAAAATTGAAATTGCAAATTTTGTTTACGTGGGTCTATGTAGATCTACCAGGAGCATTTAACAAACATGTTTTTAAATATATCGGGTATCACAGAAAAGTGTGGCATATCAAAGTTATTTTTTTTTTTAATAGAACACACAGTATTTTTTGGATTTTTTGAACACTTTGGATAAAACAAAGTAAAGTTATTCGTATGATCCCAATACCTAGATCTACCAATTTGTCCAATTTTTGCGTTTTTTGCAAAAAATAGGGTCGTTTTGAAAAACATTCTGTGCGTTCATTTTTAGCTCTCCATATCATATATGTAATATATACCGTGTGTCCCAGGATAGATGTAACAAGAGGTGTGTAGAACAATTTTTTTTTTGAATTTTGGAATGAGTCCTGCTTGTTTTAAAACTAAGGTACCCAAAAAATGAGTTAAATCCAAGTTATACAGGGTGTTTTATAAACAAATTTATAAAAATCATCATTAATGAAGTGTCTTTATTTTACAATATACGCCAAAATGTTACTAACAAAAGTTGTTTAGAATGCAATTTTATTTCCCCGTACCAAATATCAGGAATATGAAAGCATATTTTTTGGAAAAAATAATTTTTTGCAATAATTAGTATTTTAATTTGAATCATAATATGACAAACACTGCATAAAGAGTATAACAAATAATAATTATTATTACATTTTCTTTTTGGTCATTTTATAAATAAATAAGTAGTTTTAAAAAATGTCTGTCTGTCTGTATCCACGAAAACGCCAAAACCACTTAACAAATTTTAACCAAAATGGGTACAAAAATACTATTGGACATGCCAAGGAGCTGCTTAGATTTTGGGAAACATTGAGCGTAGGCAAGGGGTTTAAAAGAGGGTTCAAAACTTAAAAAAATTCATAGCTCTGAAACTTATTCGAAATCCTGCATAATCTTTTACTCATTTAATTGAATATAACCTAAAATATTGAACATAAAATATTAGACCACATTGGCGTTCGAAACTAGTGTAAAATGGGGTAAAAAAGATTTAAATAAAACCGTATTTCTTAAACATAGCAGAAATATTGACTTATTATTTATAGCTTTGATAGAATATAACTTATACAATGTGTCGTAAATAACTTACTTTCATAGGCGTTCGTAAATAGTGGAAAAGGGGTCAAAACATAAAAAATATATATTTCCTAAACTTATTCGAAATATGGAATAATTTTTCATAGTTGTGATATAAGCTAAAAAATATTCCATAAAAGAATTGGTTCACACAGGCGTTCGAAAATAGGCTAAAAAAGGGTCAAAATCGAAGAAAAAAACGTTTCCCAAATATACCAGAAAAATTGGCTAATTATATATAGCTTTGATATAAGATATAACCTACAAAATGCAGCATAAAATTTTTATTTACATAGGCGTTTGTAAATAGTAGAAAAGGGCGTAAAATAAAAAAAAATAATTAAAATGTAAAAATTGTTATATTTAACTAGTTGAATTGGTGTTAAAAATACACGACAAAAATTAATGTACCATAAGCGTCCGTGAAAATTCTATAGAAGGGCCAGAAAAAAATTGTATCCGTGATAAAAAGCACTTAACGGATTTTAACCACATTTGGTACGAAAATACTACAGGATATTTATAGGTGGTGATTAACATTGAGCGTAGGCAAGGGGATTTAAAGAGGGTCCAAAAATTTAAAAAAATCATAGATCTTAAACTTATCCGAAATGTTGATTAATTTTTTATGCGCTTAATTAAATATAACCTAAAATATTCAACCTAAACAATTATACCAAATTGACATACAAATAATGTGTAAAATGGCGTAAAAAGGTTAGAAAAAAACGTACTTCTTAAAAATATCAGAAATGTTGACTAGTGATTTATAGCTTTGATAGAATATAACCTATAACATGTGTTGTAAATAACTTGTTTTCATAGGCTTTCGTAAATAGTGTAGAAGGGGTCAAAATAAAAAAATATATACTTCCTAAGCTTATTCGAAATACGAAATGATTTTTCATAGTTGTAATAGAATATAACCTAAAAAATGTTATATAAATGAACTGGTTCACACAGGCGTTCGAAAATAGTGTAAAAAGGGTCAAAAACGAAAAAAAAATCCAAATATAACAGAAAAATTGGCTACTTATATCTAGCTTTGATATAGGATAACCTACAATATGCAGCATAACAATTTTGTTTACATAGGCATTCGTAAATAGTAGAAAAAGAGGCAAAATAAATTTTATAATAAAAAAATCAACTATTTTGCGTACAAGAACTAGGCGTAGAAGATCTGAAATATAAAATATGTACGTATAAATAGTGCCCCCAAGGAGAAGAAAAAGGAACAAAACCCGATACTTAAAAAACATAGCTGATGTCTAAAACAAAACAAAAAATATATATAAATTTTAGATAAACTACAAAAAGGTCCTAAAATTATTAGTTTTACACTTAAACATGGAGAGCTATCCGTGCCTCGATGGCAACAGCTTAACTAGTTTAAAATTTTAAAATGGCAAGTTAACAGGACACACATTAGGTAGGTGTATAGCGCAATTGTAAATATTGTACAGGGTGGTCACAATTTTTTATTGTTCATATCAATCATATTTATTTAAATAACTTTCCTATTTTAAATAGCACACCCTGTATTTTATAGCACCAGTCGATACTAATTAATGTTCTCTATCAAACGGTATTAGGCTTCCCTAAACCTAACTGTCAACATTTTTGTTAAATGCTGCTGGTGGACCTATATGCACCCACGCAAACAAAATTTGCAATTTTAATTTTGTTAGGCAATGAGAAACCGAGGCGAATGTACTGTTCGACCCGGTATATAGTCATTTAAAATACTATAGGTATATATGTTAATAATTTCTTTTTCTACATTTCAGGAGTGCCCATAGGCCCTAGTTTTGTTAAGGTTAGGCATGGAATGGATTGGAGTTTAGTGCAGCAAGGTTTGTTACATGGTAGGTACTCTTCGAATAAATTCAGTAATATTGCGTATAATTTTTTTAATAGTCAAAAAGTATAAAGAAAAAAAAATCTTTATTAATTGTTAAAAGTGCGTACTTTCTTTGTTACAGATAAATCATATCCAGTTCGCGGCGGAGGTAATGCGTAAAAACTAGTGAGTTTGTGTGTGATTTAATTGCGATTTCGAAGTCGTTATTCGTTAAATTAAATAGTAGCCCGACTCGCGCTTGTAATTTTCAAAAGAAACAACTTTATGAAGATTTATATTGGGCAATAGTAACACACTGATAACTGAAGCATGGTAAACAACTCATGGTTTAGTAGAATATTCGACAAATTGTAGGTGTAAGTGAATTTAAGCTTATTTGTATTATAGAATTATTTTTAGCCATGAACAACTTTTTTTTTTGCAGAAGTGCGTACATGCATCCAATAAAAGTATTTTAGAACGGGAATATTATTTAAGGTTGCTTTTGATGTTAAGAGATTCAAGAGTTTCATTTCAAAATATTTTAATTTAAGTGAATAAAAGCTATTTTTTTTCAAAATTTTAAGTTCGGGGGTCATCAGATTTTAAACAAGAACTTCAACAAATGTTCGAAAATCAATTTCAATTAAGTACTAAGTAATAAAATTTCAAAGAGCAGCCTAAGTTTGAGTTTCAAAATATGCTAATTAAAATCAACAATACAATTTGCTTCAAAATTTTGAGTTCGGTTATCATCAGATTTTAAACAAAACGTTTAATAAATGATAAAAAATTAATTTGAATTAAGTATTAAGTAACAAAATTTCAAGAGCAGCCTTACTAGCAGCTATAGCTTCGATTGAGCGATATATATTGGACATCACGAAGCCAGAAAACTAATTTTGGAGTTGCTAAATATCATTTACTTAAAGCAGGTTGGTTTATTAATAATGCCTCAATGATTATTTAAAATTATTGTCATTGATTTTACAGATACAGCAGTCATGATCAGTGGCCTAGTCTATTCCATATGTTAATGGATTTTAGCGATAATTTCAACTAGTTATATCAGGTACGCTAAATATTCGAATAACCTAAACTAACTGTATACAATATTTTTTTTTGTTATTTTGCAGATATTTTTTTCAGTCATCGCCGGGTCCGTCGCGTAATAGTAATGTGTGTGTGTGTTAAAAAATCGGTGTTTAATGTTTCTAATATTGTCGAGCTACTCACTTTTTAAATAGAAATGTGTTGTGAAATAATACTGAACAATTTGGTGCTTGGAACTATGGCAAGCTTGGTTATGGGTAAAGACGGTATGGTTTTAAGCAGTTTAAACAAAGGAAGGCGTATCAGGTGTAAGTTAATTTAATTTATTAGAATGTCCAATAGTTCCAAATATTTTTCACAAAATTGAATCATTTTGATAAAAAATTTAAATTGGCCACTAACTCAACGAAGCGGCCTACTTTTGAGATCCAGGATAATTTTGACAAAATTAGTTTTGTTTGGTAACAATCAATTTTATATATATATAGGAATTGTAACAAAAATTAAAATAAATAATAATGCTCTGTATAGGTACCTATAGGCAACTCTTACGAATGTTTTACTTATTTTTTATACTCAATTCAAATATGTGATAAAGGCATTATATTAAAAAAACGTATCTTTGATATGCCCCTCTTTTTTCAAAAAATCTAGTCTAGTTCTCTCATAAAACTCCATCGTGAATGATCCTGTACACAGGGTGATAGAAGTTAGGTTCCATATGCAAAATAAAACTATCTGATTTTAAAATATTATATTTTTTAAAGAAATCTTTTTTTGTACATTTCAGGAGTGCCCATAGGCCCTAGTCTTGTTAAGGTTAATCATGGAATGGAATGGAATGGAATGGAATGGATTGGATTTTAGTGCAGCAAGGTTTGTCACATGGTAGGTACCCTTCGAATAAATTCAGTAATATTGCGTATAATTTTTTTAATAGTCAGAAATTATAAACAAAAAAATAATCGTTGTTACTTTTTAACAGTGCCTACTTTCTTTGTTACAGATAAATTAAATCCAGTGCGCCGGGCCGGTAATGCGTAAAACCTAGTGACGTATTTGTTGTCGGAAACCTCTGGACTCTATGGCGATTGTGATTTTCGGAGTCATTATTCGTTAAAATAAATAGTAGCTCGACTCGCGCTTGTAAATGCCGCAAAAAAAACCGTAAGCGACTTCATTTGGGCAATGATAAGACATTGAAGTATGGTAAACAACTCCTGGTTTGGAAGAATAAGCTACAAAATTCTATGTGTAAGTGAATTTAAGCATATTTGTATTATAGAGCCATGGATGTATCGATTCCACATTGTTTTTGCTTTCTCAAGTAACCACCAGAAAACAAAATTAAATACAATACGGAATTGTCTCCAAATACTAGCTCAATTTGCTAGATGAAATGGTTTTAATGTTTTATCAACGACTCAATTAATCGATTTTGTAATTATAACATTTTAATCTTTTTTTGCAGAAGTACGTAGAGCGCATTTGCACTAAAAGTATTTAATATACCTGGGAAATAGAAAAGTATGCACGGGAATCAACGGAAATATTATCTAAGGCTGCTTTTGATGTTAGGAGATTCAAGGATTTGAGTATCAAAATGTGCATGCTAACTAAAGTAAACAAAAGCAATTTCTTTCAAAAGTTTGAATGCATTATCATTAGATCTGAAACAAATTCTTCAGTAAATGATTAACAATCAATTTCAATTAAGTATTAACATTTCAATTAGCAGCCTAGGTTTGAGTTTCAAAATGTGTTAATTAAAGTAAACAAAAACAATTTGTTTAAAAATTTTGAGTTCATTAGCATCAGACCTTAAACAAATTCTCCAATTATTGATCAACAATCAATTTCAATTAAGTATTAACATTTCAATTAGCAGCCTAGGTTTGAGTTTCAAAATATGTTAATTAAAATAAACAAAAACAATTTGTTTAAAAATTTTGAGTTCATTAGCATCAGATCTTAAACAAATTCCCCAATTAATGATCAACAATCAATTTCAATTAAGTATTAATATTTCAATTAGCAGCCTAGGTTTAAGTTTCAAAATGTGTTAATTAAAGTAAGCAAAAACAATTTGTTTAAAAATTTTGAGTTCATTAGCATCAGATCTTAAACAAATTCTCCAATTAATGATCAACAATCAATTTCAATTAAGTATTAACATTTCAATTAGCAGCCTAGGTTTGAGCTTCAAAATGTGCTAATTAAAGTAAATAACAACAATTTGTTTCAAAATTTTGAGGTGAATATTGTCAGATCTTAAGCAAATTCTTCAATAAATGATCAACAATCAATTTCAATTATTAAGTATTAACATTTCAGTTAGGTTTGAGTTTCAAAATGTGGTAATTAAAGTTAACAAAAACAATTTGTTTCAAAATTTTGAGTTCATTATTATCAGATCAGTTGATTAATTATATTTAGCAGACAAGAACCACTTACTTCAATAGGGACATTCAGATATTAAAATGATATATTACAGATACTACACTTTGTTTTTGGCTGTATAGTTAATTAATTAGATTCGACAAACAAGAACCACTTACTTCAATAGTGACATTCAGATATTAAAATGATATATTACAGATACTACACTTTGTTTTTGGCTGTATAGTTAATTAATTAGATTCAACAGACAAGAACCACTTACTTCAATAGGGACAATCAGATATTAAAATGAGCACTTGAAGGGTGGTCTAGACTCAATTGCTTTAGAAGAACATTCTTCAATCGACCGCTTGCTTGAAAAAAAGTTAGCCAGTGAGAACCTTTGTTTCCTAATGTGGTGACCTGGAATTTCCTGGAAAATATTGCGTCTTGAATTAGATCGCTGGATATTCTGAGCCTTCAGCATTTGAGACATTGGAGTTTTGAGGAGATGATTTTAATAAGCCAATCAATCCCAGACTTACCTTCCTTCTAAAATCTAACAGAGAGACACGTTCCTCATTGTTATTTCTGTCTTGGTTCCATCTTTTTGCGTTTCTTTGATTCTGGTTGAACCAGTTTGAAAGTGAAAGTTTGATAAGAAAGGCATTGATTTGTTGTCCTTATAGTTGAAATTTCCCTTTGCATTGATTTATCGTCCATTTTATTTTTTGCCAACCAGTAATCTTAGTATTTTTAATAAAGCAACTGACGAGAAAAAATGATCAAACTACACTATTCTATTTTGTCCTCAATTTTTTTCTGTCAGTGACAAAACAACACGTCACTATAAAATTTCTGTTCAGAAAGTTCATCTTTAAATTGATAAATTTGAAACTGTTTGATTATAGCTGTCATTGTCTGCTACAACTCAAAGTTTGTAGCCTCTTTTAATCTGCCCTTGGCAAACTGCAAAAGCGAGATTAGTTTCAAGAACACTATTTTAAGAGGTCCTTACTTGCGTTCATCGCGCAGCGGAGGGAGGCAAAAAACCGAGAGCTAAAATCTAACATTTTTCCCGTGTATAATACACTATTTTTTTCTGTGACGGAAAAAACATCGATTTAATATTGAAAAAAATATTAGTCAGAAAATTCTCCAAGTGAAATTTGAAGTTTTAAAAACCTTTCAGTAATCAAATATCTATCAATTTCATTCTTTATTTGATTTAAAAATTGCAAACACTCCACCGGAGTCAGTAGAACCAGCAAAAGTATCGTTACAAATTATTGCCAGTTTTGATATATTATGAAGAAAATGTAATTTTTGTATAATAAAATTTACTAAAATTAAATATCTACCTTTACTTATGTGTCCGGGAAAAAAGTGGTTACTTTTTTCCCGGGGAAAGTAAGTTGATAAAAAGTGACGTTTTATTACCTGTCAACAGAGATAATATGTCAAATTTTTTTCCCGTCACAGAAAAATAGTTATTTATTATACAAGGGAAAAAAGTACTAGATTTTAGCTCGAGGTTGTATTGAAAATTATCCAAGTGAAATTTGAAGTTTTAAAAAAGTAATCAAATATCTGTCAATTTCATTCTGTAATTTAATTTAAAAATTGCGAACACTCCACCGGAGTCAGTAGAAGCAGCAAAAGTAGCGTCACAAATTATTGCCAGTTTCGATATCTAAGGAAAATGTAACTTTTGTATAATAAAATTTCCTAAAATTAAATATCTACCGTTACTTATGTGTCCGGGAAAAAAGTGCTCACTTTTTTCCCGGGGAAAAAAGTACTCACTTTTTTCCCGGGGATAAAAAGTGACATTTTATTACCTGTCAAGAGAGTAAATATGTCAAACTTTTTTCCCGTCACAGAAAAAAACTATTTGTTTTAAAATTTTGAGTTCATTATCATCAGATCTTAGACAAATTCTTCAATAAATGATCAAAAATTAATTTGAATTAAGTATTAAGTAACAAAATTCCAAAGAGCAGCCTTACTAGCAGCTACAGCTTCGGTTGAGGGATATATTGGACATCACGAAGCCACAATACTAATTTCCGAGTTGCCAAATATCATTTACTTAAAGCAGGTTGGTTTATTAATAACACTTCAATGACTGTTTAAATTTAAATCCATTGATTTTACAGATACAGCAGTGAAGATCAGTCGCTTAGTCTATTCCATATGTTAATGGACTTTGGCGATAATTTCAAACTGGTTATATCTGGTATGCTTAATCTTCGAATAACCTAAACTATCCGGATACAATTATATTTTTGCTGTTGTTATTTTGCAGATTTTTTTCTGTCTCCGCCGGGTGCGTCATGTAATAGTAATGAGTGTATTAAAAAATCGATAATATGATTTCTAATATTGTCGAGCTACTCAGTTTTTAAATCGAAATATGTTGTGATAAAATATTGAACAATTTGAGGCTTGGAACTATATGGCAAGCTTGGTTATGGGCGGCTATGGGTGGTAATGGCATCTAGGAAGTTAAACATGGAAAATAAGTATCAGGTGTAAGTGACTTTAATTTATAATTAATTCAGGAAATAAAAGTCTACCTCTACAAAATACATTTAATAGATTCCTCTACAAATTATTTGCAACCATACATGTCTTGGAGCACATGCCCCATCATCAGTGGTTAGTTAGTTACGAAAGCTATCAATCATTATTATAATTATTGTTTTATCTATGAGAAATATATTTATTCCATTAAGTGGATTTTTTTTATGTGTAATGTCAAATAACTTTATATTATACTAAAACTTAATTTGTTAAAATTAAAATTATTTGATTATATTCGATTTATTATTTCCACTTAATGGAATCAATACATTTCTCATAGATAAAACAATAATAATAATAATGATTGATAGCTTTCGTAACTAACCACTGATGATGGGGCATGTGCTCCGAAACTTGTATGGTTGTAAATAATTTGTAGTGGAATCTATTAAATTTATTTCGTGGAGGTAGACTTTTATTTCCTGAATTAATCACATTCAACTCCACTTTATCACTACTTCTTAAAAATTTAATTTATAAGATTTTCAGATTAAAATGTCCAATCCAAATTACTTATTTTGTCGTACAAGCGTATTGAATTGGAAGGAAACTGGCATGAGTAACTATTGGTATTACGCAATGTACCTATATAACCGTTTATTAACTTCAGAGTCTGTACAGGAAAGTAAATGTCCGTTTTGACAATAACTAACAATTTTGCTACATAATAAGTATATGACATATTTGACAATAAGCCCATGAGGCTGCAGTGAAACCAGGGACTTTTATCGAACGGACCCATAAAAAAAGTACATGACATAACTAATCAACGTAGACACTAAAATATTTAATAAAACCTATAAGAAAGCCGCCAAGGTGATATAATATATTTCTGTGACGTCCACAATAGGCTTTTGAAATAGTATATTGTGCAACGAACATGAAATGCCATATATTTCCTACGAGTATGATCGTTTGCAGCATGTGAGTTTCACATTATACTTTTTCTACGACTGTTTTAATGCTTTTGAATAAATTTAACATAATTTTTAGGAAAATATTTGTTTTTCGAAACTTGCCCCTGTTAGCGTATAAGCCTAAATACGATAAATTAGAAGCATTAAATTGACTAGGTGGTGTTAAACTATAGTCACTATAACTGTTTATGTGTTTTGAAATTATCGAAATACTTAATTATAATTATTATTAATTATAAATACCTGTCATAACTGTCATAATAACTGTCAATTTGGTGTTTGTATTTTCGGCGTTGTTATGGTGATTTTTCATGCCCGCAACATTACTATTCATAAGCATAGATAATTCTTCTTACATTTTTCAATTTCTGGTGTATTTATATGAACATTATTATTCTTATTTGTTTTACAAGCTTTTATTGGAAAAGATTTATTAAAAATATATAAAAAAGTATTTAGGACGAAATTTCATTGTTCATTCACATTTTTAGATGGTATTTCATATACTTTTGCCCAATTTACTCGTTTAAGTTCCTGTATACAAACATTAACATTTTTATCACTAAAGCTTCAGACAATATTATTTATTCGAAATTTAATTTCTTGACTCAGGTGGTCGGATTAATTATTTCCATTTTATATTTATATATTATTATATTGTAATTTCTTAGGATACTGTCTATGCAGGTCTTTGATACAGGTGTGACACGAATGTACTAAATTAAAAATGTTGAATAACTGCAATAGGGAAAGCATAACACTAGTATTATTACACTTTAAATTTTTATAATCGCCATTGAAATATCCAGCAATAAAAAAAATTTAATTCAGCTCAAACAATTTTTCTATGAGTTCATACAGTTTTTCATAAAATCTATTTATATTCGAATCGGGTGACATATATATCACGGAATATTACATTTAAAATTTAGTTTCCTTAGCGTGACATTCAAAATTATAATTTTCACTTAGTTTGTTAATATTGACACGTATATTATTTTTACGGTAAATCGCGGCACCACCATTAAAACCACTGGATCTACACTGATCTGCCACTATCCTGAAACCGAGCATCTTATATGCTGTTATTTGTTCAGAGGATTTCCAATGTTCTGTAATAGTAACTACATCAAACCGGTTATTTGATAGAAAGTGTTCCAATTTATATATATATATATATATATGTTTCCAATTGCTTGTACATTTTGGTTCAACAATTTAAATAGTATTGGGAGGGTGGTTGAGTTGTTTAGCAGAAGGTTTCTAAAAAACTATTTCCGCTATTTGTCGGTTTATCCTTTGTCCCATCTGGGTTAACTGCTCTAAAATTGTATCTTCTGATTTCTACTCCATCTGCCCAAAACGCAGGATCATTTAGTTTTTCTTTAAATTTTAATGGTGCTGCTATTCTGAAACAGGGGTATGTGGTTTTGGATATATCCAATTTATTGCATAGTATTGTCCTGCTTTGCAAAAAACCTATATTTTTTTATTCAGTCCGGTAAATTTTATTTTCTGTATGTTTTTGACCAACGACTGGTTTCTTTGCAGAAAACTTTTTTTGGGAATTACCGTCTGAAATCCGTTGGTATTTTAATCAGTGCTCTGTTCATCATATTGTTGGAAAGAAGGTACCTGAAAATTCTGAATCTGTTCAATTTTATTATTTGTTGACATTTTGTTAGGTTCCTGTATATATACACAGATTTCTGGTTTGTTTACATTTATATCAGAATTTTTAGGTTGTTGATTTTTTTTTATTTTTCACATTTTCTTGTTTAAGGTTTCTTACCTCTTGCGTTATTCGTTTAATATTACTTACCATTTTGGTCTTCGATTATCCTATTTTGGGCCACTATTTCGTTTTGGCAACTCAAAAGGGCATTTTTTCTTGATATTAGTAATTCACTTATATTTACCCCTACTACACACATCGCAAGAAGAAGAAGAATTCAATCAAAAACTGTCATTATGACGCTGTCACTTACCAGTTTAAAATTATTAGGAACAATGCCGGCGCGTTTAAATTATAAACATAAATTTCATTTAAATTTATTTATTATTAATGAACAATGTGATAAAGTAATGTGATAAAGTAATATTAACAATATTAACAACATTTACACACATTAGCCAAACGCTTTCCTTAGACACCCTGTACTACATGCGTATATAATTTTATATATCTCTTAGATTAAAAAAATGATTCTGTTAGCTTTGCCAAATTATTTTGTTTGATAAGAATCAGTTGGCAGCCATATGTTTGACCTTTTTAATCTTTACATACCCATATAATATACTGTGTATAAAGGGATATTGGCATCATGAATATTTTATAATTTCACTGGAAACATTCCCTAAACTGATTTTATGATAATTAGTTTTTCTGTTGGCTATGCGGATCTAAAGAATTTGCGCTAACTGCAAGCCAAATGGACAATCTACATGAATTACGCAGTATATTTTATTTGTGCTAATAGCCCGTATTATATATGAGTAGAATCTACAGAATGGAATAAGATTATTTATAAAAAGTTTCAAAAAGGCATTAGGCCTGACAATAGATTTCCCTTGAACTTACTATCAATCAATATTTACAACAGATATGAGAATATCCAATAAGAACGAATATAAAATTCACTTAATTTATTGAAGGCTATTCCCAATAAAATTTTAAAAATGATGAGTATTTTGAAATTAAATAAATCGCTTCCAATATTAACTACACTTATCTGTAGTTAATATTCGGAGCTATTATTATTATAATAATAATCTTGGGGTTCTTGTCTATGGCATTTTCAATCTAATTATTGAACTATA
Source organism: Apoderus coryli (assembly GCA_911728435.2). Taxonomy (NCBI): domain Eukaryota; kingdom Metazoa; phylum Arthropoda; class Insecta; order Coleoptera; family Attelabidae; genus Apoderus; species Apoderus coryli. The sequence goes on along the minus strand of OU452206.1, from coordinate 6,665,329 downwards.
CCATAGAATAATACCATAGAATAATAATAGAAGAAATATTTCGGGGGCGGTTAAACGTTTGTGACACATTGGGGGTTAAAAAATTTAGAGCAGTGAATTTTTGAATCTGATTTGTGACACATTCGATAGTTTTCAAGGTTACGAGCTGTTTGTGGTGTATAATCAAATAACTTTATATAAATATATAGGGGGTTAAAAGTTTGTTCATCGTTGGATGATTTTAAAGATGGATTTTGATTTTTATTGTATTTTGAGTTTAAAAGTTTAGAGCAGTGAATTTTTGAATCTGATTTGTGATAAAATTAATTTTTCTTGAGTAACGAGACGTTTGTTTATTATTAGGTGGTTTATAGAAATATTTCGGGGGCGGTTAAACGTTTGTGACACATTGGGGGTTAAAAAATTTAGAGCAGTGAATTTTTGAATCTTGTCTGTGACACATTTTACAGGTATATAGATCAGAAGGGTCAGTACACTGAAAACGGCATCGACTCGTCGCATTCCCAGCCACATTTCTGGCCCGCTACTATATATACTATACGGTAACTACGAGCGCGGCGAATCGCTTTGTAGACATGACCATCAAACGTTCCGACACGCGGTGAAGTAACTGTATATTATTTTAAACTGTATAAATAGTCAGTGGGAAAACAATTTAATCATGAAAAGTATTTCCTTGCGTTCATTCAATTTTTAATTAAAATATCTTACTGCAACCTGGAAACACAGTCTCGTTCCTGCATTCGGAATTCGAATATTATTTCTACATTTATTTACAAACAAAATTAATTTGAAAATAACTTCAAGAGTAATTGAAAACGTATACAATTAAATAATTGTCTAATGCAAATAAGTCATTTTGATATAATCTTACGTAAAATTTGATAAATGATAGCGAGATGAAACATACGCAAGAACAACAAAACAACATTCTATCTGATGCCTGGAATGTTCTACAAGATTAATTTAGACCATAAGCAGAAACTCTGTTGTAATTCAATTAGGTATCTACAAAACCATGCAGAGGTATATCTATGTGACAGGTTCTCGCTGTCCGAGATTAACTTTGTAATTATTATAACTTTGAAATTTGTTATATCATATCGAGGAATTATTATAGATACTAGCATGAATTATCTTTATCGTTTACCAAAGTTATCACAGTAACAAAATTAGACAAGATGATACATATTATCTGGAAAATGGACAATTATACAGCGTGTGCCACCAGGAACTGCATCGATCTGTAGGTATATGAAAAACTGTACGTAGGACAGATTTGAAAATTTGGCAGTGTAACTATGTCGACGGGGGAGGATTGGTTAAAATAGTTATAAGTTACTGACACTTCCGGTTATACCGGAAGTTGATATCATGCTATAATGTTGTCCTATACTCATTTTTATTTTCTTTTCAAATCAAAAACAACATCCTCCGAAAAAAAAATGATTTTGATGGTTTCTTTTGAATATGCGGTGACACGATTACTATGTGTTAGCTTCGGTATTATACTTATCCCATGGCATCACTAGACCTAATATTTTCTACCTTCTAAAGCAACCATAAAAAACATTCAAAGCCTCTACCTAAAATTACATAAAAAAAATTTCGGTCTACCTTTAATTGAAGTCCCTATTCGAGTTTATAATACCTACTAAGCATATTAATTAACAACTAAAGAACGCGTAAAGAGTGTATCATATTTCCATGCATATAGTCGCCATCTTTGTGCTGTTATACAGGATGTCTCTAAAAGGTCTGTACAAAATCATACCACAGATTTGTGGGGTCAAAATACGCCGAATAAATGTAACTTACTTTAGTCCAAAATTGCTGCGTTTCGGAAATACAGAGTGATAAGGTTGAAAAATAAAAAGTGAAAATATTTGATATTATGGACATTTTTCAACGGTTTTCCTAAAAATTGGTACACATGGGTTTTTCGGAGTGCGAAATCCGAATATGGACACTATTTTACTGTGGCCGTTAGAGGGCGCTGCACACTGCAATTGTGATCCAATTAAATATCCGTAACTTTTTTCTCAGTGTAATTTTTTTTTGTTCACGAAATAATGCACTGTATATTTCCAAGCAATAGTGGTAATCTTGTTCAAATTCGCTAGAGTAAGTCGATTTCGAGATATTTGGGTTTTTAGTGTTTGGTCTCGCTCTGGAATATTTTAATTATTTTGAACAATAATAATTTGTTGTTGCATTGAGGATGAAACATCTACAGTTGCTTGTTATTGTCAAATATTTTTATTGCCGTTAAAGTACGATCTCCTTTGTGCGACTAGTTGCTTGGCCTGTCAAGCATATTTTTTTGTCAAACAGTCCAAAAAATTTACGTTTTCAATCAGAAATTGATGAATTTGACATACCCTTGTGTTATAATATTTAGTTCATCCTGTCTAACTCTTTTATTATTGTTATACGTTCAATACTAGTATTTAGTTGTTGTCATTCATATAATGTCATATTTATAGTTAAATGTCATACGTTATGCTGCATTCTAGTTAAATAAATTGTAATAAACTAAACCTTCCATTACCAAACATTGAACAATTAATTTTCAAAATTTCAAAATAAGAAGTATTTAGTACAATAGATTTAAAATCTGCATATCATCAAATACCAATACGCGATGATGACAAACAGTATACTGCTTTTGAAGCTGTAGGTCGTCTTTATCAATTTCGGCGAATTCCTTTTGGGGTTACAAATGGAGTATCTTGTTTCCAAAGAGTTATAGATGGAATAATCAAAAATGAAAATCTACATGGTGTATTTGCTTATCTAGATGATGTTACAGTTTGTGGAGAAAATCAAGAAAAACATGATCAAAACCTAAAACGATTTCTCGAAGTTGCTCAAAAGTATGAATTAACATTTAATCAAGACAAATGTCAATATTCAAAAACTTCAATTAATTTGCTTGGTTATACAATTGAAAACAAAACACTCAAACCAGATTCATCAAGATTACAACCCTTATTAGATCTTCCAATTCCTAAAGATGCACCATCACTAAAACGGGTATTAGGTATGTTTTCACATTATTCAAAGTGTATTCCAAGATTTTCGCACAAAATTAGAAGACTAGTTCAATGCAAACACTTCCCCGTACATTCTGATATAATAAGTGACTTTCAAGAATTAAAGAATGATATTGCAAACGCTTTACTATGGTCAATCAATGAAAAAGATGTATTAGTGGTCGAAACAGATGCTTCAGAATTCGCTATTGCTGCAACATTAAGTCAAGCATCTAGACCTGTGGCTTTTTTCTCACGTACTCTTTCTGATACAGAAAAACGTCACTCATCTGTAGAAAAAGAGGCCTACGCTATTATTGAGTCACTTAAAAAATGGAGACATTTCTTGATTGGACGACGATTTAAATTAATAACAGATCAAGAAGCAGTGTCTTTTATGTTCCAACAAAATTCAAGCAAAATTAAAAATGAAAAGATAATGCGCTGGAGATTGGAAATGATGGCATATAATTATGAAATAATATATAGACCAGGAAAGTCAAATATTGTCGCAGATGCGCTATCACGAGTCTGTGGCGCAAGTAATGATAAACTTTTCGAACTTCATCAATCACTTTGTCATCCAGGAATAACTAGAATGTTTCACTTTGTTCGTTCTCGAAATTTACCTTATTCAGTAGAAGACGTAAGAATAATGACATCCCATTGTTCTGTGTGTTCCGAAATTAAACCGAAATTCTACAAAAATGACAGTTTTCATCTTATAAAAGCAACTTCTCCCTTAGAAAGACTGAATATAGATTTTAAAGGACCTTTGCCGAGTTCAACTACTAATAAATATTTACTAACAATAGTTGATGAATATTCGAGATTTCCGTTTGCATACCCGTGTTCAAATATGAGCTCTTCAACGGTTATTGAGTGTTTAAATAATCTCTTTTCAACTTTTGGAATGCCTGCATACATTCATTCTGACAGAGGATCATCTTTCATTTCTGGAGAAATCCTTAATTATCTTCATTCACGAGGCATTGCAACTAGTAGAACAACTCCATACAATCCTCAAGGAAATGGACAAGCAGAACGCTATAATGGCATAATTTGGAAATCTATTAGTTTAGCTCTAAAATCTAGAAATCTTAAACCTTCAGATTGGGAACTAGTTCTCCCAGATGCATTGCATTCTATTCGATCCTTATTGTGCACGTCCACAAACGCAACACCACATGAATTATTATTCACTTACCAAAGAAAATCTACCAATGGAACAGCAATTCCTTCATGGCTCATCAATCCAGGAAAAGTGCTGTTAAGGAATAATGCTCGTCAAAGTAAATACGACCCGCTTGTGGAAGAAGTTGAATTAATTGATGCAAATCCAGAGTACGCGTTAGTACGTCACGCAAATGGCCGGGAGTCAACTGTATCTCTTAGAAACTTAGCACCAACTGCAGAAGTCAATATTTGTTCCTCTGAAGACGATGTTCCTTCAAAGTCAGAAAATATCACTGATCGGGTACCTGAAGTAGTTGACGACATCGAAGCTGACCATTCTGAACAAACAGACACTACACTCAGACGAAGTACTCGCGAGAAGAAAACACCCAATTATCTAAATTATTATGTTTTAAAAAAAGGGGGATGAATGTTATAATATTTAGTTCATCCTGTCTAACTCTTTTATTATTGTTATACGTTCAATACTAGTATTTAGTTGTTGTCATTCATATAATGTCATATTTATAGTTAAATGTCATACGTTACGCTGCATTCTAGTTAAATAAAGCCATGTTAAAGGGGTTTAGTTTATTACACCTTGTTCATTTAAAAATAAATTTTTGGACTGCTACTATTTGTTCATAATGGCCTCCGTTAACATATATTTATGTACAAAGATTAACGACGTAAAAAATTTAAATTAACTCTTTGAATCTATCGATTCGTAGGAGGTGGAGTATACCATGGTTTTCAAAGATCCTCATAAAAAATAATCCAACGGAGTCATATCTGATGAGCGTGGCGGCCAGTTTACAGGAGCGTCATTGCCTCTACCAGTCCATCTGTTTGGATACTCTCCAGAATGAGTTTTGTTTTAACATTTAAATAGTATGTCCACAACAAAGCAGACGAAGAATTGTGAAAAAAAAAATAAAAATGCAGTGAACGATGCGGAACTTATAAAAATAAATCATTTTTGTTCTTAATGTTAACGCAGGTCAGTTTGTACAATTTCTAATAAAAGTCTATGATGATTAAAATGCAGATTTGATTTTGTAAAAATAAATTGTTGTTCAATGAAGAAAAAAAAATATTTGATACTAATAATCAACCATATTTCATCCTTAATGGAACAAAAAATTCTTCCAGTGCGACACTAGACACTAAACGGGTAAATATCTCGAAATCGACTTACTCTAGCGAATTTAAACATGAGTACATTTATTGCTTGGAAATGTACAGTGCATTATGTCGTGAACACCCTGTATTTCCGAAACGCAGCAATTTCGGACTAAGGTAAGTTTATTCAGCTTATTTTGACCTCACAAATCTGTGGTAATATTTTGTACAGACCTTTTAGAGACACCATGTATATTGATGAGTTATTGATCATTGCATGGATCTCACTCCCTTAAACGTTTTCTTCTATTCAAAATCTGCGGTACGTTGTTCTTCCTCGGAGCTATAGTTTCACTCGGACTTGAACATTTTCAAGTGACTGGATTATAGACGATGTTACAGAATTGTATTATACATGATACTGCAAAAAACCATTTTTAATCATCCTTGTATTATCACCTTTTTAGGCTGATTTTAATGGATATGTACGATGTACGGATATGGATATATACGATAAAATTAACTTTTCAATTTCCCCCTGTGTGGAGAGTAAGTTCGAGTAGAAATGTGAATGGAAACACAAACTTTCGACGAATAAACTGAGATAGAGAATTTACAATTACTGCATGATTTGCTATATACATATATCTAGTGGTTTGATTCAACGTGGGATTTTAAAGGTTTCATTAAAAAATAGAAAAATGAAATTAAAACTTTTGTGCTTTCAGCAACATATATTGTTTATTATGCGTGTTAAGTCCGGTTTAGCCAACGTTTTTGTATAACGCAGTGAATATGATTAGTCGTAGTTGTTGTCACAGTTTTAGTGTGTAATGCATAACAAACATGATTATTTTTATTTTTGTTTGGGCCATACCAAACAATAAACATTATTCTATGTTACCAAACATTTAAAACAATTTTGTAAATTTGTCCGAAATTTATTTTGCATCATACTTCATAGATCTCCTATGTTATGTAACACAAAATATAATATACATTCACCAGTTTTATTTTTAAAAGTGTTAGGTACACTTTCGATATCGATACCTTTTAGACAAGTATCGGTACGGGTATCGGAATCGATACTTTTTACAATTTTCGCACCCCTAGTTACTTCCTCTTCTTTTATTATATGGCCTGGGTTATTTGGCTAGATTAGGCAACACCCGTTACCTCGACGGGTGCGTGTACCAGGAGAAAAAAATAAGTAGTAGTAAGTCCACAGCAAAGTGAATCTGGGTGAGATCCTTTAACTTCTACTTTAGGCAAAACTACAACTTTAGAGCTGCCTTCTAGAGAAAGAAAATCAAGATGGAAGATGAGTGAAGTAATTAGGCTAGTACAGGAATGTAAGGATGACATCTGATGGTAAAAGGAAACGTACATGAAATAATCTACATTCAAGCTGTTTATCTTTTTTTATAGGTTACATTTTATATTGATTTTTTAAGCTCGCCTGCGTACATTGTCATTTGTCGTAATCATATTCATAAAAGTTGAAATAATTGAACTTTCACAAAAAACTGTTTTTGTCACAAGCACTCGGACGTAGTAGTCGGCGTTCGGAAACGTCATTGCGGGAAATTCAAACTACGGCATAATTTTGTTCATAACAGGGACATAATAACAATATGTTCATAATTTATATCATAAAGTTAATGAAATTTCAATTATTATATATTGCATAATATGCGATTATGTCAATAATTTGAATTTTCTCGCAATAACATGTTTCCGAACGCCGACGATTATAGCCGAGGCTGTGGCTATTCTTACTATAGAACATTCAAAGTTATGACTATTACAAATCATTACAGCTTTTAAACTAAACGTTGTATAAACGATACCATTTCACATAATGTATTTTAACTAGTTGTGCTTGTGACTATAACTATACACCAATCATATTCTTATGCTTATTCGTTGGCTAAACGAGCCTGTAGTTTCTATACTAGTTTTATGGTGAATAAATTAATAAAATAATAAACGGTCTGTAGTCCTAGACGGATATTTTGTTCATTTATTTTCTATCAACTTATGTCTGTGACTTTTGTTATACAATGTAAAGTATTAATTGTTCTGTTGAGTTATTTTATATACAGGGTGTTTCAAAAAGACGCGGCAATATTTAAGTGGGTAATTTCTCAGATCATTTTATGAAAAAATGTCGCATAAACATATGTCCGAAAATGCATTGTTTTCCTGTTCTTTTTTTTTGTAAATAACCTTTTTTTTTAATTAATTCAAATATCTGCTTAACGATATCTTTGAAATTAGCAGCGTTGTTGCTAGAAATAGGGAGCTTATGTGGCCCTAACTAGATTAAGATTAAGTCGAGTGGCGTTATGGGGCACCTTAGGAAAAGTTATTGACAAAAAAAATGTACGACACGGACTGTAGTTTAATTTATACAGGGTATCCTAAAAAAAAACCCTACTCTTTGATGGTAGAATCTACGACCAAAAATAAGACCAAAATCACTTATGTCAAAATTTCGAAAATGTCTCCTTATGAAATTATGACCATTTTGAATATAATTCGAAAATTAAATCAACTGTTCAAATTCAAGTTATTTATTAACTAAACACATAAGTAATAAAACAACAACATTTTTTTTGTGACGGGAAAAAAGTTTGACATATTTACTCTCTTGACAGGTAATAAAATGTCACTTTTTATGGCCGGGGAAAAAAAGTGAGTACTTTTTTCCCGGACACATAAGTAACGGTAGAAATTTAATTTTAGGAAATTTTATTATACAAAAGTTACATTTTCTTTATACAGGGTGGTCCAACGAAAAGTTTGCACCTAGCTTTTCTCTTTTTTTTGTAGTCGAATGCGAAAATGCTCGGACACGTCGATTTTGCTTTTGAGGGGGACACATTTTAAACATATTTTTCGATCTGCGCCTTTAACCCCCTAGCGGGGGTGAGTAACAACCCTAAAATTTTAAATGGAAAGAGGGGTCTAATGACATATCATTTGAAAGGACACAAAATTGTCTTTCTAATGATACCCTATTTGTCGAATTTTACTAAAACAGTTAATACGAAAACGACTTTAAAGACATTAAGCCGATAATTTTGGTATTAATGAGAAATACAAATAAGTTTTAATTATTACGACTGAAAACAACTACAATCATTTCTAAATTATTTACTTTGAAGAAAAACGGGATTTCAAAAACACTATCTTATTTATCAGAACTAAATTCCTCACTAATCGTTTGCGTTTTTTGTTGAAATAAAAACTGCAGATACGTGTAGGAAAAGAATTTACACCGTTTATTTTAGTCTTTTCATTGATTCAGTTTGGTTGCTTCTCAAGTTATTTTACTTTTACCGTACAAAATGATTTATTCCATTCTAGAACGAGTTGAAATTGTTAAACTTTATTTTCAAAATAATAGTAGTGCTAGACTTACGGCTCGCTTATTTAATGAGAGACATCCCGATAAAAATGTGAATGATGTGTACGTTGGCAAGTTAGTTAAAAAGTTTGTAGATACCGGATCTGTCTGTAATGTAAAACACCAGCCGCAGAAACCGATCAGAAATGAAGCTGTGGAAGTCGCTGTTTTAGGGCATGTTGAAATGGATCATAGTCAAAGTACCCGTCAACTAGCTGAAGCCTCAGGTGTCTCCCGTTCGTCCATAATACGAATTTTAAAAGCGTACAAATTTCATCCGTACAAAATCAAATTAGTACAGGAACTAAATGAGGATGATCCTGATAGAAGGCTGCAATTTTGTGAAGCAATGAGCCAGCGTTTAATTGAAGATCCGCAATTATTATTTAACATTTGTTTTTCCGACGAATGCACATTTTATTTGAATGGAGCTGTAAATAGGCACAATTGCCGTTACTGGGATGACAGTAACCCACATTTATTCCGTGAGGTTCATACCCAGTATCCTCAAAAAATAAACGTCTGGTGTGGCATATTAGGAAATCATATTATAGGACCACTTTTTATTCCTGGAAATTTAACTGGTGAAGTGTACCTAAACATGCTTGAAGACACAATTGATCCTTTAATAACACAAATAATAGAAGATGACCAAAATCATACTGCTGATCGGCTTTATTTCCAGCAAGATGGAGCACCTCCGCACTATGTGGCTCCTGTAAGACAGTTCTTAGATGACCGGTTCCCTGGACGGTGGATTGGAAGGAGGGGCCCAATTGAATGGCCTGCCAGGTCACCGGATTTATCGCCTTTAGACTTTTTTCTTTGGGGGCACTTAAAAAATAAATGTTTTGCCACGAAGCCCGAGTCCATAGAAGATCTTCGCCAACGCATTACAGAAGAGTGCAGAAACATAACACCTGATATGCTACAAAATGTTAGAAATAGATTTGAACAAAATCTGTATTATTGTATGGAATCAAATGGGTCACATTTTCAACATTTGTTAATGTAACGTTTTAATAAATCAATTTAACAGCTTGTTTACTTTTTTTACAAAGCAATGTTAAAATTAACAAACATTGGAATGTACTAACGATTGCAGGTGTTTTCACTCGCAATAATTAAAACTTATTTGTATTTCTCATTAATACCAAAATTATCGGCTTAATGTCTTTAAAGTCGTTTTCGTATTAACTGTTTTAGTAAAATTCGACAAATAGGGTATCATTAGAAAGACAATTTTGTGTCCTTTCAAATGATATGTCATTAGACCCCTCTTTCCATTTAAAATTTTAGGGTTGTTACTCACCCCCGCTAGGGGGTTAAAGGCGCAGATCGAAAAATATGTTTAAAATGTGTCCCCCTCAAAAGCAAAATCGACGTGTCCGAGCATTTTCGCATTCGACTACAAAAAAAAGAGAAAAGCTAGGTGCAAACTTTTCGTTGGACCACGCTGTATATCAAAACTGGCAATAATTTGTGACGCTCTTTTGCTGCTTCTACTGACTCCGGTGGAGTGTTCGCAATTTTTAAATTAAATTACAGAATGAAATTGACAGATATTTGATTACTTTTTTAAAACTTCAAATTTCACTTGGATAATTTTCTGACTTTTTTCAATATTAAATCGAAGTTTTTCCCGTCTCAGAAAAAAATAGTGTATCATACACGGGAAAAAAGTTAGATTTTAGCTCTCGGTTTTTTGTCACAACCTGGAGCTAAAATCTAGTACTTTTTTCCCTTGTATAATAAATAACTATTAAATTTACAAAGGCAAGTGCAATGTTGATAAAATGTGTCAATTTCAGGAATAAAAAATATACAGAGTGTTTTATTTAGAATTGTCCATATGGTAATTGGAGAACCTTAGCACAAAGTGTGAAGATCTGACCGAAAACACTTAAATATAATATTCCCCCTTACCGTGATACAGGGTGTTTTATCATACATATTGCCAAATGATTTTAGCACATTGTTTGGCACTTTTCAATGTTTATAATTGCTAAGATATAATAAATATTATGAGGTTTATGTAACTTTACGATTGGAACTAACACAGTTTATCGTAAACTTAAATTATTAACGGAACTCAAGTGAAATTAGCCGTAAAATATGAAAGTAGTTATTTTCAAAATCACATTTAAACACATACAACTTGAAAACTACTTAGTCTATCGCATTAAAGCAAAAGGATGATATTTCCGTAGAAAGTAACTAAGATTCAAAATGCTGAAATTTTTATTACGGCAGTGGCGTAGATTTTAGGAGATAGAAAGAAAATATATTTCCCTACAGCACGCCTCTGGTAATAGCAGAAAACTATTTTTTACTACCATTCTATCTATATACTACCGTATGTAAACTTTCCTCCAAGTATGGACAAAAAATTTTGAAAGTTGTCAGTCAAAACAATGTGCTGAAATCATCACTATAATATAACACCCTGTATCACGGTAAGGAAGAGTATTGTATTTAAGTGTTTTGGGTGAAATCTTCATAATTTGTGCTGAAGTATCTCCAATTACTATAAGGACAATTCTTAAAGAAACAGCTTGTATATTATGTCACGTACCAAAACCATTATTTCTATAATTTAAATAATACGAAAGGTAATAAATGAAATATTAGTCAACGAGTATGTATATTAATCAGGGTTCTTTTTAACAAATACATGACATCAACCAAGATATTATTAAATAGTCGTGGGAAAAAATATTTGCAAGAGCAAATATTTATGGTTAAGTGATAGTCATAGGAAATTGTAAAATTTAGCTTTTTGTCGGGTGAATAGAGACGTTTATTATTATTATTATTAATAATAATAATAATAATAAACGTCTCTATTCACCCGACAAAAAGCTAAATTTTACAATTTCCTATGACTATCACTTAACCATAAATAATAATAATTATACAGGGTGATTCATTATGGTTGCAACAAACGAAAACTGGAGATTGCTGAAAGTGATTTAAGCATTTTTTGTCATTGAACCCATGTCCGCAAATGCTTCGTTATCGAGATACAGGGTGTCCAAATTTAGTAGTTAAATTCTTGGTCATGTCTCAAAAACTAGCTAACCGATTTCAACAAAATTTTACATGCATTTGGGGACCAATAACATAAAATAATCTGCATTATTTTGGCGTTCATTAACTGTTCATTGGCGTAGATATAGGGGGCATTTGGGCAAATTTTACACATACATTAATTAAAGACAGCTTTGAAAAGCTTCATTATTTTAAATTATTACTTTTTTAAAAAGAGCAACTTATAAGCTACAAAAAAGTTAATTACGTCGATGTTGTGATTTCTACCATTTTTATGAAAACCGATAAATTGCAAGTTAATGGCAGATTTAAATCCAAATAACGTTTACCAGAAAACCAAATGAAAAATCAAAGTTGCCATGGAAAACGAATGCCGCAACAATAAAAAAAAACTTTGACAGCAACAAATTTAAATTAGTTAAAATTGTTTTATTATTTCGTAGTTCTTTTTAACATTGCGAATGTTTTTTTTTTTTTTAATTAAAATGAGTTTTTCAATTGAAGAATATGTTTGTGTAATGCAAATGCAAGAGCAGCGGCCAGAGAATACCAAATTAGGTATCCTAATAGACGTCATCCATATCACAAAACATGGACAGCTACATTTCACAGGCTAAGAACGATAGGGAGCATTTTACCTAGAGTTAACAAACGACTGCATCGTCTAAACATTCAAACTTAAGAAAACATAGTGGATATAGTTTTAGACGATCCGAAAATAAGCACTAGAAGAATACCAACTCAATTGGTATTACCTCGACCAACTGTTTGGAGACTATTACATCGAGAAATGCTCTATCTCTATCATCATCAAGACGTCCAGGCCCTACATCCTGGAGACCGTGAACGGCGCCTACTATTTTGTAATTGGGTTGTTGGTAAGCATCAAGAAGATGAAAGATTTTTAGAGAAAGTGCTCTGGTCACATGAAGCAACTTTTACTAAAGATGGCATAAATACAAACCATAATGAACATGTAAAGTCTTTAAACAACCCTCGTGCTATTAGGCCGCGAAATTTTCAAGAACGTTTTAGTATCAATGTTTGGGGTGGCATGTTTAACAATAAATTATTGCCGTTGTTCGTAATTAATGGGCATTTAAACTCAAATCAATACAGTCTTTTCCAACACAACCGCCTACCCGAAATTATTATATTGTTCAAAACATGTGGTATCAACACTGCGCACCGTGAAGAGAAGTAACTAAAGTTTTAAATCAACTGTTTGGAAACAATTTGATTGGTTTGGGAGGTTCAATTAAGTGGCCTCCAAGATCACCGCATCTGAATCCTCTCGACTTCTTTTTATGGGGGTACAAGAAACAATTGGTTTACAGTGTACCATTACCATTAACTTGCAATTTATCGGTTTCCATAAAAATGGTAATAACCACAACAACGACGTAATTAACTTTTTTGTAGCTTAAAAGTTGCTCTTTTTAAAAAGTAATAATTTAAAATAATGAAACTTGTCAAAGCTGTGTTTAACTAATTTATGTGTATAAAATATCCAAATGTCTCCTATATCTACGCCAATGAACAGTTAATGAAAACCAAAGTAATTCAGAATATTTTAGGTTATCTGTCCTCAAATGCATGTAAAATTTTGTCAAAATCGGTTAGCTCGTTTTTGAGAAATGAACAAAAAAGTTAATTTGACCACTAAATTGAGACACCCTGTATCTCGATAACGAAGCATTTGCGGACATGGGTTTAATGGCAAAAAATGCTTGAATTGCTTTCAGGAATCTCTAGTTTTCGTTTGTTGCAACCATAATGAATCATCCTGTATACAAAAATACCAAAACAATAATCATAATTGGCAAATACTAATTAATTAATTAAATTAAATGTATAGACACATACAATAATAATGATATTAAATAATTACAATTATTCTGCATCAAAAGAACAAAAGACGGACTACATAAAGCAATCAGAAAATAAAAGTTTGTTTACATTCCTTCAAAACTGGCTCACATTATTTAATAATTTCAACTTAGAATTTAAGTTATTGAAAGATTTCACGGCATTTATAAGGAAAACTTTTTTTGAAAAATGCAGTATGAAATCGTGCCATGTTTAATGAGTTTTGTTGAGGTATGTTCACTAAATAGGATTTAGGTCTGAAAATTAATTTTTCTCTCAAATAAAGTGGTATTGGAAAGTGCAAAGGTCTGTTAACAAAAGTAATGATGTGAAATTTAATGATATATCTAAATTTAAGCCACTTGAGTTGTTTTATATATTGAGAAATATGGTCATACTTTCTTAAGCCAAAGATAAACCTACAGCATGTATTTTGGACACGTTGCAAACGATTCTTTTTAACCTGATCAATACAATGGTAGCACATAATATCACAATAGTTTAATACCGATATAAGTAAGGATTCGCCTAACTTTTCGTTCGTTTTCAATTTAATATAATGTTTTTAATATTGTTACCTCTTAAAATCCGTTATTATTATGATGTTATATACGTCCAATATTACATTTTAGAAGGCTTAAGTTTAGATTTCATTAGAGTTCTTTGGTGTATGCAATGTTATTCAGATTAGGGTTGAGTTTTATCTAGCAGATTAAGAGATTTTCCAGCAACGAAACGCTTTCTGTATATATATGCAAACAAAAAAAACCCTATTTGATATGATAATTTTAATACGGCTAAAAATGCGCTTTTCATTTCGCTTAACGTAAAATATAAAATTGCGCTTTCAACTATGCTTTTTTGCGATGTTGATAGCACCGTTTTTGTGTAAGATATAATAGGCTTTCAAGGTAGAGTATCATGGAATCAGAGATTTTTTGATGAACACGCGATTACTTAATCTCTTTTAATTCATAGTAGGTTGGTTCTTTGTATATGTTCTATTTGATTTTTAATTAATGTTTGTTGAGTAATTTGGGTATATTTTTCCAAACATATTTTACTGGCGCAGCGGCAGCGATAACAGTACATAGAATAATGTTAGTAGTTAGGGAAATAGTGTAGAAATTGTCTATACATCAGCACAGCTTTGGAAGTTTATACGGTATAGAAAACAGGGGTGAAGTATTTAGGTTATGAGGTTTGATGGGGATGGAACAAAGTTATCTTGTCTGGTAGACATTGTTTCCGCTTCTGCGTAATTTTTCCGTGGAACTGTGGGACAAAGTTTTGGATAATGATTTGGTTGCAGTAATTAGGTTGGATCACGCTGGCTTATTGGCTGCATTGAAAAGACTGAAGGTGTCGCCTTGTCACTTGTGTTTGTTGTTACAGACTTGCTTGTGTTCAGACGGGATACGATACAGAATTCGATGACAACCATGGAGATCTCCAAAACGACAAGAGTTAGGTGGATATGTAAATTTGGCAAAGTTGCGTATTGATATGTCTAACAATTTGCCGTTAAGAAACTGTTTTTTAAAAAAATCCACTTTTAAGATTTTTGAAAAAAAACCAAAATTAAAATTTGTCGTTTTTATCTTTTAATTATTTTGTTAAAGAAACCATATAAAACTGAAAGAACCTTCTTAGAGCAATTTTTCTGCCCTCAAAGAAGCTGGTTTCGGATTTAAAATCCCACATTTCGTCTCTTGACAACCATCATTAACTTTATTTTTTCTTATGGCCGCCATTTTTGATCTTGACAATACCAAATTTTAATATCAACAAATTTTTAGACCTATTTTTACCATAAACAAGTAATGTTACACATTTTTGAAGTCGGAATGAATTGCTCTGTCGGATGATACCAAAATCAAAAATGTCCGCCATCAGAATAAATAAAGTTAATAATGATACGTCGTATTTTAAATCTGGAACCAGCATCTTGAAGGGCAGAAAAAAAAAATAACGGCCAATTGTTAAACGCAATATTACACCTAACTCTTGCCGTTTCGGATAACCCACGGTTGCCCTCGAATTCGGAGCACACTGTATACAGGTTGCTATAGCAAGCATTCAACAATTTGATGAATACATTGGTCTCACTGTTTCAGTGTATCAGGTTGAGTCCGCATGGCAGTATTTTGACACTGTTTACAATTTCCGTGAACAGTATTGGTACAACTGGCTTCTTGCGGCGAAATGAAATTGTACACTTATACGTTGTGGTGACGTCTGTGAACTTCTGCTAATTTTTCGACAAAAAATTCTTGGAAACGAAATTTAAAAACCAAAAATAAAAATCATGATTTTAACACCGTGTATCTCAGACTCAAAGGGGTGTTGGACATACGTTTATAGGAACTTTTCTCATTTTTTGAGATGCTGCTCTATCACACAGTATGTAATAATAATAATAACTTAAAAAATGATTTTGTGTCCCCATAAAATTAAATCCGGAGTATTTAATTCCGGAGACTTGGGAGCCCAATATTTAAATCAATTTCTTCCAATCCATCTGTTTTGAAAATTGGTATCAAAAAATTGCCGAACCTCTTGAATATAAATGAAGAATAATTTCGTGGCATAGCGAACAAAATGACTACACAAGGTAAGTAAAACTATTAGCTCAATCTTCTTAATGAATTCCATTAGGTGGAAGAAGAGCATTTACCACAACCTAGCTAATAAAGACGTTTTATTATTATTATTGTTTTGCTGAGTGAGACTCGCTGGTAGAAGGGTTACTTCACCAAATATTGCGAATCTAGTTCGGTACTGGGATTTTCCAAGAGACCCAACCATACCGCGCAGATGAGATCCACTCATACCCAACAATTCCCTGGCCCTTGATATCTATGGGTTAATGAACTCCTTCGAATGTACTATACCCGGATAATTTTGCCAAAAGTTGTGAACTTTTGTCGTCACCCAGGAATTCAATATGTATTTGGCAGTACTAAACGACATGCCAGTTGCGGATTCTGGTCCGATAAGTTCTCCTACAGCTACTTTTCTCGACAGAGTCGGCCATTTATTTCCCCTTTCGACCAGAGTAGGTCCAGGCCAGATCAGATCATTGTTTCTCCAGATATTAGAGAGTCTGTTTGGACAATTCCACATTCTTATCGATGTGAATCTTGATAAGATTAGGGCCTTTATGGCCGCTTGGCTATCAGAGGTATTTTTTTCTGCTTGAGCTCCTGAGCACACAGGCACATATTATGTACCACTCTGTATATTAATAAGAGTTACAAAATGTCCTCAACCAGTTGTGAACCCCTAAGTGCTTAGTTCGATAATATCGGAGAGATCTATTATAGATCTCGTCATAATTATAATTAACAATATTTTTTCTTTAATAGCCATATCTCCCCTGTGTCGGCTGTGAAAATCTTAGAAATTGTTCTACGATAAACAAAGAATATCAATAGTATTGAATAACTTAAACAATTATATCTCTTTTCGACACCCGTACTATAATAATATACTTATATGCCAAAACTCTCATGTAATTGATATTAATACACTCGCATAAACCATACGAAACTCACCTTCGGCTCGTTTCGTATCGCGGATCATGCTCGTGTATTAATAACCATTATTACATGATCGTTGCATAATATACTATTTTCGACATCCGTACTATAATAATACACTTATATGCCAGAAATCCGTTTCATAATGAGATCCATTATGATACAGATTTTTCATAACGATACAGATTTTTTACCAATAGAAACCCATAATTTTTCAATCAAGCATGCTGGGTATTTGACGTTTGTCAATTCAAATATAAATATATTTATAGTTCTTCATTATTTATGGGGTATAGAAAAAATAACGTATGCAACTCTCATGTAATTGTTTATAATACCCTTGTATAAACCATACGAAACTCACCTTCAGCTCGTTTTGTATCCCGGTTCATGCTCGTGTATTAATAACCATCATTACATGATCGTTGCATAATATACTATATTTGTGATCTTCAAGTTGTAAAACAGTCATGTTCAGACGCTCGAATCGAGGATTCATTTTTAAAATAATAAGCAGTTTCTACGAAAGATATTGTTTATTGTCCCCCGCGTCTACGCTAGAAATTCTTATTTATTATGGTGACTCAAATATCCATACAAATTATGAAAATAAGGTTCCCCTATTTCGGGCCTGCAGCTACTGCAATAATCTGAATATACATGAGAATATTAATTCGTTTAATGGTTAATTCATTTAAGCATCATCTAGATGTATATCTGCAGGCTCTCAATTTGAATATTGTTTGGTTATTATCCACAAAATTGTTTTCCAGCATTCTTTTTTTAATTTGTATAGGTACGTATATATTTCCGCTTTGTACTACTGATTGAAAAAATGACAGGCAGGTAGGTAGGTTCAAAATGAGTGAGTCCGCCCTACGTAGTTGTTCGCGCTCGTTACCGGCATGAAGTGAAAAGCACGAAAGCTTTAACGAGTGCTGATGATGGTTGGACTGATGACCCAATGTCTACCTGCAAAACGACCACAACTAAGGCGAAAGCTTAACATCAAATGTCTAAAGAACAACCGAGTTAAACTGGGTTTCCAACAACACCTCCAGGTCAAGCTATCGGAAGAATATCTGGATGATATTAAAGAACACTGATCGTTATTTAGGTCTGCTGTGCTCTCTACTGGTAAAGAGACGCTAGGCTGTGTGCAACGGAAACATCAGGATTGATTCGAAGAAAATTATGAAGACATGCAAATACTAATAGACACTAAGCGTAAAGCATTGATGACCTAGCCAAATGACAGCAACTCAATATGAAAAAAGCGTCTCTTTCAAATGGCGAAGTCTGAAGGGCAACGAAGAACTCGATATCTGAAGAATCAGTGGTGGACGGCTAAATCGATCGAAATGTAACATCTAGCTGGCAGCAACAACAGCAAAGCTTTCTTCCATGCCACTAAGGTCATTTACGGCCCCTCTGCACATAGTCTTAACCCACTGCAAACCAGGGCTGGCTCTCGTCTTGTACGGGATTGCACGTCAATTGGTTCCCGGTGGAAGGAACATTTTCAGGAACTACTAAACAGGGACACGAACACTCGATCGGTTGCCACATAGACCAACCCAACAACACTTGAAGCAAGAAGCTATTCGACAACTTAAAAACAACAAATCAGCTGGCTCTGATGGCATATCTCCTGCACCTGAGGATGCGAAGAGACAGCATCGAAATAGAACGCATTGATGAGGCAGCGCACCTACAACAGCCGGTGAATGGTGGTGATTGTGTTTGTTAATTTTGTGACTCGATTTGCAGTTCGAGGATCGGTCTGTTTAGCCATCTTAGGGTTCACAACAGATATCCCTGGAGTAATTCATACTTAGCGAGTGAATGCTGATGATGATGATTGTGGCTTATACCTGATTATATTTTACTCTGTAGCTCAATATTCTGAATGCCGTCGATCATTTTGCTCGGTGAGCTTTCTTTTAGACTCGCTGCGCCACTTCACCAAATGTTGCGAATCTAGTTTCAGCATAATACATGTGCCGCAGTCGGCATATGGTATTTTCCAAAAGGCTCAATCTTAAGAGATGATGATCAGTGTGCAGTCTCACAGGACAGCGCAGATGAGATCTACTCATACCCAATAACTCCCTGAATCTTGATTTCGATGTATTAGTACACTCCTTCGAACCTATCAAACCTGGATAATCTTGACAAAAGTTCTAAACTGTTGTCATCATCCAAGTATTAAGTATGTATTTGGCTAAAAGCTATGCCAGTTGCAGGTTCTGGTCCGATAAATACTCCTTCAGCCTTCTTCTCTTGCCAGAAAGTCAGTCATTTCATTCCCCTGTAAACTAGAGTGGCCAGGGATCCAGACCAGAGTCACCTAGTTTACCTAACACGTATTTTAAGGTTTGTTGTCAGTGTTTGTCAACTACAGTTAAACTAAATTTTAACTAAGCTAACGAAAGTATTATATAATCAGGTACAAGTGATTGGATGTTGTCGCATAACCAAATTATTCAGAGTAATTATTGTAATTTTAGGTTTTAGACCATGCAGAAGAACTCGTAAAACTAGTAACAATTGTATTTTATAAAACATCAGTATCGAAAATTGTCTAGATATGAGAAATATCACATACAAACAATGGATTTTAACTGCGAGTATATTACTCTGCCATCATAAATTCTTTAAAGTGGCTTTCAAAATTTTTTTATTAAAATTCACAAACGCTTTTCTTTTCAGCACTTCTATAGTTCCTAACTTTTCAAGGGACGAGAACTGGCCAGTCGTAGCGACATCTGTTACATTTTCTGCAGAATCTAATATGAAGTAGATTTAGCATTTTATGAGTGCGCGCAAAGTGAATATAAAATAGGATTGTATGGGAAATGCACTTTTACTATAAAAAAAAGTGAATTGAAAATTGGTCAAGTGTAAACATATACTGCATGAAGAACATAACGTTAGAGAAATTTCGTAGGAATAAGGTGTTTTAAATATTATTTTATAAAGGAAACACATAAAATTTATTACTATACAGGGTTATTCACGCTTTATGACGCGGCCGTGACTTTCCAACAGTTTCATTCATTGGACGTGTGGGCATCTACTATGGCTACTTTTTAAATTTGGTTTCATATTATACACGGTGGCCCAAATAACCTGAAAGTATCAAATTATAAAAGTAATTATAAATTATTCTTAATTATGCATAAACAGCATTAATGGTAATAAAATCGCACATACGAGAAGGTGTTTCCAAAATAGGTAGGTATTCAAAATTTGTGAACGAATTGGGGACGTCTAAATTGTAATTTTTCAAAAAGTCCTTATTTACAAACATACGGTGTTAAAGATGATTATTTTGAAATATTTTCGAATCGAGTAAAGATGAATTAATCAAATGTAGCACCTAGTTAAATGTCGTAAACTGACATGAATAAAAAAGTATCACCATAGGCGGGTAAACGGGGGACCCTTGCCTTAATTATAACCTAACTTTTCTTTCTTGTGCTTTTATTCCATTTGTGTCAAAAATGTGACAAAGTAATGTTTTCTACATAAAAAAGGCATACTTGTTTTATGTCGAAAAAGGTTTTCGAAAAATTTTAGGACAAAACTGGTCCTTAGTACACAGCATTCTGATAGACAATTCTTTTCACGTATCCCCATAAAATAAAATCCGGAGACTTGGGAGTCCAATATTTAAATCAATTTCTTCCAATTTACCTGTTTTGAAAATTGCTATCCTAAAATTGCCGAACCTCTTGAATATAATGGTTGTTTTCGTGTTTAAAGGAACTGCTTAATAATACAGGAAGTGGGTGTAGAAGAAACATCATAACGATCCCTAAAAAAATTAATGGCCCACCAATTTTGATTGCAGATGATTCTGTATTCCTGGGGATTCGAGTCAGAATAATAATATAAGTTGTGCCTGTTCACGAGGCCATTGTTGTGAAATGTACATTCGCCACTAAATAACACATTATCAAAAAATGTTTCATTTGCTGCCACTTTACCTAACATCGACATGCAAAATTAAATTCTATTATCAAAATCATTTCCATGAAGCTCTTGACAAACCTGAATTTTATAAGCATAAAATCTATGTTTTTCAAGCATTCGTGAAATACTTATTGCTTTACTGCTTTTATTTGTGTTTTCGGATATCTGATTTTGACTAATATTAGGATTTTCGATAACTGAACCAACCGTAGCAAAAAGAGCTTCTTTATTTTCAGTGACAGGTTTTGTTGTAACGTATTTCTTATAGCTAACACTTCCAGTTTCCTTAAACTCATTTTATTGTCTCTCCAAAGCAGCTGGTCTTGAATGATTTCATATGGCAAATCTTTGAGCATAAGCTCGCGAAGACAATAAAGAATGTTGACGACATTCTCTAAGGGTCAATATCAATACGTACTTATTTTGAATAAATAATCTTCAGTTTAACAAAGCAACACGTGTGGGCATCTACCATGACTACCGTTTAAATTTGGTTCCATATTATACAGGGTGACTCAAATAACATAAAAGTATCAAATTATAAAAGTTATTATGAATTATTGTTAATTATGCATAAACAGCATTAATGGTAATAAAATAGCACACATAAATCTCTACCAAAATATTCATAACATGTGTTCGAAATATTGACCGTCCACTTTTATATCATGTGGAGGCGTCTTGAAGACAATTCTTTTCACGTATACCCATAAAATGAAATCCGGATGGCATAAATCCGGAGCCCAATGTTCCACCCCACACATTAATGGACCACCTATTTTGATTGCTGATAATTTTGTATTCCTGGGCATTCGAATCAGAATAATAATGTGAGTTGTGCCTGTTCACAAGGCCATTGTTGTGAAATGTCCATTCTTCACTAAATAACACATTATCATTTGCTGCCACTTTATCTAACACCCACATGCAAAATTAAATTCTATTGACAAAATCATTTCCATGAAGCTTTTGACAAAGCTGAATTTTATAAGCATAAAATCTATTATTTTCAAGCACTCGTGAAATACTTATTGCTATACTAATATTGGTGTTTTCGGATATCTGAGTTTGACTAATATTAGGATTTTCGATAACTGAACCAACCATAGCAAAAATAGTTTCTTCATTTTCAGTTACTGTTTTGTTGTAACGTATTTCTTATAGCTAACACTTCCAGTTTCCTTAAACTGATTTAATTGTCTCTCAAAAGCAGCTGGTATTGAATGATTTCGTATGGCAAATCTTTGAGCATAAACTCGAGAAGCCAATAAAAAATTTTGATGACATTCTCGAAGGATCCATATATAATATCAAAACGTTCTTATTTTGACTAAATAATCTTCATTTTAACAAAGCAACACTAAAACGAACAATTGTGAATCAATAGGGGATTCGTTCACAAGCCTGTGAAGGGCAAGGTTGGAGTGCAATATCTTAGAACTTTAAATTATGGTATCACCACGTCACCATCATGTTCAACTCTAGGGTAGCTACGATATATTATCACTTTTATCCTATTTTTACTCTGTCCACACACATGCAGTTATCTAGGCGCAATAAATTTGATTTAGTCCAAACGAATCACTTTTTGGAAACAAAAACAATGCGGAGTGGAAAATTGGCAGTTTATCACAAACTAATTCACCACTGGAAATTGGAACTTGTCGACGTATAAAAGCAACAGAAAGTGTTCCTCTGTTAAATCAGAAATTGTCATCTTGGTTAGACCAGAAATGAATATATTTGCATTTTGGTTTCTAATATTCTTTCCCGCAATATTGGCAGGAGTGTAAATTCGAAAATGAATGAATGAATTGGATTTCCTCACATATCCATATCATAATCTAAAGCTGTGTCCTAAGATCAAATTTCGATAACAGTACAGAAAGTTATTAATTAGGCTAACATGACCCTGTGAAAATACTTTAGTGTAAGTAGAATTTCAACAAAATATCTCACATTCCTTTCAACTTTAGTTTCAATAAATTTATACAGTTTTAATGATTATATCTGCTAATAAACTTATCTTATTTAAACTTGATATCTAGTGGTTGCATTAATGAGTCAATGTTCCAATAATTTAGGTTAAACCAAACGTTTTAATATAGATAACAGAAATTTATTTTGTGTCATTTTTTCATTCTTTTTAACAAAAACTCATTTGAGACCGAACTTTTATCTCATTACTTGAGTTCTAAACCCATTCCGCTCTTCCTTTTCTTCTTTAACGTAATTAATTAAAAGAAGTCAATTATGAAACCCAAACACTTTTACACGAGCTTAAATTAACTGTTCCTTTCCCCTTAAGGTATTTGAAATTTATTTTAAGCTTTAGAAAATGCTTTTAAAAGAATCCACAAGGTTTATTTTTCCAGTCAGTGAATGAAACATTTTAACTTATTACAATGGCCTGGTGGTCGGTTATATCATTGAGAAATATATACCTAACTCAAACTTAGCATGCAGGTAAGTTGGAATATTGGGCAAAATACAGATATTTTATAACAATTCAAGCAGACTCAATATATCGATACATTTCTTGCATCTCTATTAGTGACAGAAAGTTGACATTTCTAGCATCCGCGTCAAATTAAATGTATCCGTTCGAGTAACAATATGTGCAGACGGGCTACAATTTCAATAATAATAAAAAAAGGTCAATGACCCAGTTTTCAATAATCAAAAAAGATCCACGACCCTGTTTTCAAATTGCAACTTTACAATTACCAGTGTAAACGTTTACGCAATTAGATAACACGTAAGCCATGGTTGTTTTTTTAAAATGGTCTTTAAATGCCGACGACCGGAACGTAGATGGTGAGGACGGTAATAAATCAATATTCGAATGCCAAATGTGTCAACATGTGTCAACTTGTGTCATTTAAAAACAGTTCTGCCAGATTTAGTTCATATGAATAGTACTAAATTAAAAATACCTAAGTATAAATTTTGAGACGATAATAAAGTGTGGCATCCGCGAATTTGTCATATTTTCTTGATTGCTGACAGATTTTGAATGAACTGAATTGAATGAAATATAAATAATATGATTTTTTTCAACAACCAAATTATTGTAGCAAAAATAAAACAAAATAAACTTTGAGAAATTAATGCTTAATTAGGCATCTGGACGTGTATCGGGTGTAAATAGATTTTGGATTAATTACGATATTGTGTGAATAATAAGTACGAGGTGTAGGATAGCGATAATTTTAAAAACAGTCTGGCAGCCGAATATTGTAAGTTAGTATGTTGGTTAAGTGAGTAGATTCCATAAGAATAACACACAAATCTGTTTTCTTTTCTAATGACTTTACTTTAATGAAAAATGTGACGATTTGGGAACTATTTTAAAAATGTTTCCCTTCAAAGGAGCTTCATCAAAAATAACTTACCGCGTAACCTGAATATTTAACTGTATGTAAAAACACATGACATATTTTACAATTGTTTGGCTTCGGACGAGATCTGCACGAACTTTAACTCGTTTTGGTTGAAGATTACAGATATAATAAGATATCTAGGGTTTTATAGTAGTTAAAATGCTCATGTATAACTTACCACTAGGTTCACAACGAAAGAAGACTGGCAAATATCAAGTTTTCTAACAAAATTATCCTGATACGTACCAAATAACATCCGCTGGTTATACCATTCCGCCATTAACGTTTTTAATCCCGCAGAATAATGGGGACGGAATTAAGTTATAGGGAAATTTTTGGTCGTGCTTTGTTCTACCGCTCATCATTAGTATAAACACCAAGTTTTATTATATCAGGTCATTATAATATTGAAGATTCAGGGAGCTGAATAAGAGACAATCATCAGGCCCGCCCCTCCAGAAGAAGTCATCATCAAAAGACTGAAGAAGCAACATTTTGCTTTCCTGGCATAGACTAAATCCCAAACGTGGAAAGCAGTGGTGTTTCTGGCGGTGATTATAAAACACTTCTACAGATTGAGAAGATTTCCTGAAGTATAAGGAGGCTGAGGTTGTTATAATACCGAAGGTGGGCAAGGATCTGAAAGTTCCTCGAAATTACAGATCTATCAGTTTACTGAGCAGCCTGGGTAAGGTATTAGAGCGGCTGATCCTCTGGAGACTTGTCAAGTATGCAGCTGAAGGGCTGAATAGGAGACAAGTGGTGGCACCCTGTTCCTAGACGCCGCCCTGGGGCATTCGACAGAGTATGGCATGAAGTACTTACCTTCAGGATGATCCATCTGGGATATCCAGCGGCATTATCTATTGAAAGGCGAAATCCTGAAGGGCGCACGCTACGTGAACGAGTGTGCAACGACACGTTCTACATTAGACGGGTAGAAGCAAGTATTCTGTAACGTTCCCTAATTTCCCCGTATCTATTCATAATATTCACTCACTTAGATCATTGCCCAATATGTACATGACACAGCTCTTGTAGCCAGAAGCACACCGGCAGGAAATGTCACCAGGTACCTTCAAAGATCGACAGCTAAGGTATAAGAATGGTAGATCAAATTGAAAGTGAAGATCAACGCAGAGAAAAGCAGTGCCGCTTAATCCGCGGGATCAGTGATTCATCAGGCAGGAGACTGAAACTGCAAAATACCTCGGAGTAACCTTGGAGAGAGGACCTTCAGGAGCACCTGGCTTAACATCTGAAAACAATTTTTTTCAGCTTTCCTAATGACCTTCTTATTTAACCAGATTAAAGCATATTTGCCGACAAAATAAGCCATGAAATTTGAAATACTTTCTTTGATTAGAGCACTCCTGGAACCTTATTATACGAGGGTGGTTTAAAGTTTTTTAGATTTCACATAGCGCTGCATTTTCTTCCAAAATCTATTTTTCTTTTCTACATAATCTCCTTGCGAATCCACACTCTTCAAATAACTATCCTCGAACGTCGCCAAACCCTCCAAATATTAGTTCCCTCTTTGGCATTCAAATGGTTGTTTACAAAGTTGACGACCACCTCATTCGATGTCAATTTTGCCCATAAATGCAACTTTCATTTTGGGTAATAAACAGATGTCTAGTAGGGCCTAAATCAGGGAGATACGAGGGGTGGTCCAGCAATTTAAACCCTAATTCTATGCTAAATAGTCGCCAAACCTTTTCCAACCGAAAATATAGTTCATGCGATCTTTGTCGTCATTTGTTGAGTGCATTTTCCGTGTGCAGTAAGTAATCGACGCCAAAATTCTGATTTATGGCGCCTGAACTGTGTTTGAAAAGTATATTGGTAAACATTTTTAATCCAGAGTGAGCGAACGCGACACACAACACGAAGGGAGCTTTCTTATGCCTAAATCGTGATTACTTGAGAAATACATTATCTGGACATGATCATGGTCATTCAGCGACAATTTATAAACTCAAACTAATTTGTCGTCACTACCTGCGGTTTTGGGACTACCCGAAATTCTTCGTCTCCAAAGCTAGTTGAAATGTAACTGCTCAAAATTTCACCATGGCGCAGAGTCGCCGTACATTGCGTGGAACTTGTTTCTGATTTACATATTGCCTCACATGGGATTACTAAGCGATTGTCAAAAAAAATTGCGCGTCAAAAATTATAGAAAATTTAGCGCTTGTCTTTCCATTGTGCATATTTTGTTGTCCGAAAAAGGGATCAATCCATTAACCACAGATTACTTATGTCATTTTCAGGGTGTCAAAGTTTGATTTCTAAAAAGCATTTTTCGCAATAACTCGCATTCTAATCATCGTATTTAAGTGAAACTTTGTACAATGATATTACAATTTTAACCGCATGTTTTTAAGGTAGAAAAAGTTAAAAAACACTGTACTCATTGACAAAAATTAGAACCTCGTATTTTTTTTTTATATATCTTACAAATGTCTCACTTGTTAATGTTTTGAAAACATATAAAAGTAATTTTGGGGCAGTATATTTTGTGAATCCCCCTTATCAGTGATCACGAACCGCTACTGGTAATGTATTGGCTTTGCCTGCAGAAGTTCTTTGGTTCGAGTCCCAGCTCTCCTATAGAAATATATTACTCTTTTATTTCCAATTATTGAATAAAGCAGTTAGGTTAGGTTATAATCAAATCATCTTAAGATTTTAATTCGGTAATGGTTCAGATAAGACTGATGAATGATCCAGGGAAAGTAGTTAGGTAATTTCTTGCTACATAAAAAATAAATAAAAATGTAAGTATTAATCAAGACGTTTTTTGTGTGTTTATGTTTAGAATGTCTGGAATGTAAAGCAAATACATGTTTTTGTCTAACTGATTTCGACTATTCTAAAGTCTGAAAATGGTACATTTCCGGAGGAAAATGTTTGTGATTTGCTATTTACACAAACATTTTCAATAGAAGTGCGGCTAATCGAAAATTTACGCAAACTAATAATTGTAGCACTTTGCTGGACTTTATATATAAATTTAATACATTTATTTCTACGCCTATGACTCCCTGCTTGAAGGTACTCACTTTATTAACTCGCTAGAAAAGTAGGTATAATTAATTTTCGAGAGCGTATATTTTTTATCCATATAATGGCTTATACATCAATTTTTGTTGTGGGTAAAAAAGTTTTAAAAGTTCGGACTAAATTTACTAATTAGTCATTTGCAAAAGATTTCAGGACATAACCCAACTCAAAAGGCATATACAGTAAGTACGAAAAGTCACGCATAAATTCGATAAAATGTAAGTACATTTTTTTTTGTTTTGGATTATACGATCGCATATATCAGGTCATTCGATAGGAGGTAGGATAAGTATGAAATAAACAAAATTTTGACAAAACTCGAATTTATTGCTGTCAAATTTATAGACGTATCGCTTGAAGGTTTTTTTTTTGTATGGGTCCGTTCGACATGAAGGTTAGTAAATAAGAATCATATGGAAAAAATTCTAGTAACGCCTTCTATGGCCTTTTTGAATGAACTAATACTACCACTAGAAAACACTGCCGTCCTCTTTTTATTCGATTCGGTGTTCTGTCCCTGCCTTGTGTGTACATCGTGGCAACTCTAACGCAGATTCATTCTAATGTGAATAATATTGAAAGGAGCTCGGATTGTCACAGCTACGATACCCGAAATAGGAACGATTTAAGGCCATCCTATTATAGACTAACCAAGTCAATAAAAAATACACTTAATTTACATTTATATAACTTGTTGCCTGCACAGGTCAGGGCATTGCGTGCTAGGCCTTTTAAATTTACAGTTTCAGCGTTTTTGCAAAGATACTGTTTCTATACCATTGATGAATATATATGAAAACACCTTTTACCTAATGGATGCTTAGCGGATCCAGACTTCTGTGGACATTGTCATACTTGTTCATGTTATGTAGTATTTGTTATTTAAGTTTGTTTTTTACAATGTAGGTATTTGCTAAAAATTTTTTATATATTTCTGTCATTTATTATCTATATGATGAAATATACTTTTTTTTGACGCAGCTTTGTAGCAAAATGTAAAGTATTCTAAGGCCAAATAAATAAATAAATATTTACTTTACACTTTTGGTTTTATGTTGGCCGTTTTTGGATGTAACAGAAAAGTATAAATGGCCGATCGTCTATTAGATAAATGTAATTCCATATGTTTTTTTTTTCAGAGATTTCTGCATATTATTAATTTTTTTGATTCTTCATCAGATTCTAACAATGTTTGATATGTTATCAAATTTACATAAAATCAACTGATATCTAGATATTTACGGTTGAAAACGTACTCATAAATATTCACGTCTTTAGTTGGCAAAATCAACATTAAAAACTACTCCAATCTAGGTTGCAGCATAAGTGTTCGAACTGTACACCCTTTACTTCTGGGCAGTAAGCAAGCCGTAATTCCAATTCGTTGATTGCGTACCGTATCATTTTGAGTTATATTTGGTGAAGCTCATACTTGATTCTATTTTTTCAATACTCTTCGTAAATGCTCTGTATTTGCATACACAGAGTGTATGCAAATACAGAGTGTACGTATGTAAATACGCCGAGTTACAGGGCGATATTGAGAATATTGCATTTTGGGACCCCTTCGTATCTCGGTTACCCTTTAACTTACCGGAAAGATCAAAACCGTGCCTGATAGATATCATAGAATCCAGTGGCGTAGTGGGATTTTTTTTGAGGGAAACAATTTTCGAGACACAAATCAAACTTGTTTTTTTTTTAATTGGACACCTTGTAAATTTGTCCCCATTTTTGTCGGGCTTTCGACACGTAAGCAGCTGGTTCGATTAGGCTCTGAAGTGTCGTCCATTGGTAGGATTGCATCAGGTGTTGCCCAGGGCTCCATCCTGTCTCCAATCCTTTTTCTCGCATATATTTCCGATATTTCAAGGTGCGTTAAGCGAGGTCAACCTTGCAACTACGCGGATTGATTATGACCTTAATAATCTACAAACCTATTGTAATAATCACAATCTTCAGATAAATCCTAACAAAACTCACATCGTTCTCTTTTCCCAAATTGGTAAATACCTATGACTCCTTGAAGGAAAATCTTAAACTAGAAGTTAATAACACAAAATTACACATATCTGATGAAGCTAAGAATCTTGGACTAACTTTTGACAGGTTGCTTAGATTGGACACACACATTAAAAATATCAGTAGAAGGGTTTTCTCTCGTTTTAAAGTGCTGTACGCAAGTCGTAAAATCCTGGATTTTAAAACCAGGAAGAATCTGTGCAAGTCGGTAATTATGCATGTTTTTCATTATGCAATGACCATGTACTAACTACCCTTGCCTGAATTATGGAAACAAGAAAAAATACAGAGGATAATAAATAATTGCTGCCGCTTCACTTGGGGACTCAGGAAGCTTGATCATGTTTCCCTTAAAATAAAAGAGCTTCACTGGCGCAACGCGGAGAATACTTTTAATTATTTGTTCTTAACATCCGTTAAAAGATTGATCAAAAATAACGTTCCACAGTGTTTGATCGGGACACTTGTCTGGCGCCGTGATCTACGTCTGAGATTTGTAAGAAACGAGGAACTTCTTTCAATGCCCCGCCACCGCTCTACCTTGTTCTAAAGGAGTTTCACATACAATGCCGTAAAGATGTATATCCAGATCGATCCCAATCTGAGGAGCATCGACCGGGACAGAATTAATTTGTTTAAAAAAAGATTGAAGATTTCCCTATTAGATAAACAATAAGCCTACATCAGTTTGATGGTATATATAAGATGTACAAAAACGAATGAATCTTTTTGACCAGAGTAAAGGGAACATAAACAGTTTTTTGGAAGTTGATCGTTAAGAGATATTTATCAAACCATTGCACTATTATCTGAAGCCCCATCTTTACCTTCTCTTCCACCTCTTGCCATGATGCTCCTTCCACGAAAAATACGGTATCATCTGCGAATGACAGTAAACTTCCCGGCAGATCCAGACTCAGCAAGTCATTTACATATATATTAAATAGTATCGGACCAATAACTGTTCCCTGAGGAATTCCATAAGAACAAGGCAGAGATTTACTTAGTGTATTATTTATCCTCACCATTTGGTTACGGTTATGTAGGTAGCTGGAGAACAAACCTAGACCATGACCGCTGACACCAATTTCCTCTAATTTTTTTAATAATAATTCATGACTGACAGTGTCAAAGGCCTTGGCCAGGTCTATAAACACACCCGTACAAGGTCGTCCCTGATCTAAAGAAGTATATATTTTTTCGGTTAAAAGAGCTATGGCATCATTAGTGCTTTTACCTTCGGCAAATCCGAATTGTAAGGGAGAAATGATATTATTTTTTGTCAAGTAATTAACTAATCTTTTTTTTTACTATTTTTTCGAAAATTTTGCAAACATTGGAGATTAGACTAATGGGTCTATAATTTTTTACTATAGTTGCGTCTCCTGAATTATGTATTGGGGTAATGATGGCCTCCTTTAAATTTTGCGGAAAAGTTGCTTTAGAGATAGATAAGTTTATTAAATAAGTTAACGGAGTACTTAATTCTTTAGACACTTGTTTTAAAACTTCGACAGTTATTCCATCTTTACCAGGCGCTGTATTGTTCTTTAATACTTTAATAGTATTTTCAACTTATCTTTCATCAGTGTGCATTATATACATAGAGTTTGCAATATGTTTATTTTTTTCCCTAAAGTTAAAATATTCAGGATTAACATTTGAGCTTATTTGTTCTGCCATTGCTTTACCAACATTAGAATAATAACTGTTAAACTCATTAGCCACATTCATACTATCTTCTGTTAACCGTCCGTCCGATAATTGTATCTGTTTAATAGTAGTAGGTTGATTTTTATTTTCCTTGCTAATATCAAAGATTAATGTACACAAACATTAATCTTTGCTAATATATTCATTAACATTTTTCGAAAGAGATTTAGGATTATGCTTGGACTTTTCTATTTTATTTTTATAAAATTCGTTTTTGTATTAATTTTTGTAATGTAATTTTGTGTGATTTAAATTGATTATAAGTGTTATTGTCTCCTGTTTTTTTGTATTCTTTGTATAGCTTATCTCTTACCTCGATCGCCCTAACTAATTCAGAAGTGATCCAGCATTTTTTCTTCTTTCTGTTGCCATGCATGTGTTCATACCTATATCAATGTCAGTAGACAAATACAATACAATTGCTGGAACTTTACACTTTTAAATGCATTTCTTAGTATTGTAAAATTAATTTTTTCATATTCAACATATTTACAAGCTTCTCACTGTATAATATGTATAACACTAGTGACAGAATTCAGAGAGCTTATTATTATAGCTTAATATGTTATCGTGTATAAAGAAAATATGTCTGGAATGTGTGCAACGGTAAAGAGTGAAAGATACTTTTGAAGTTGTTTTCAACAGAGTGTTAGTTACAAAGCAAAGCATCAAACAGGAACAACAAAGCTGGAATATTACCCTTATTAAATTTTTCACTTTCTATTTTATTTTGTATGTGAAATTATACAAATTTTTTGTAAATAATAAACATTTTGTTTCTCAGTTTTTTTGTTACATATTTTACAAAAAAAAACTTTGAAACTTAGAACTTAAAGGCACTACTCTACCCTACTATGGATGTGCTTGTTGTCCCTCTTAAAAGAATAAACTAATTTTATTCAAGAGAGACTTCATGCTCCTAGCTGCTAGTTCTCCAATAACTCTCTTAAACCTTTACCACAGATGTCTATTAAATCTGTGCCTTAACTTCTTAAAAAAGACAACCAAAAGAGCGCGAATAAAAGGTTTCATGTGAGAGTGATGCAAGCGATGTTCAGCTAGGTTTTTTGATTTACAGTTGGTGGTTACTGAGGAGATTGTCATTGATTCCATTAAAAAGCTTATATCAAAAAAGAGTTCCCGTTTTGACGGTATTCCAGATTATATTTACAAGGCATATATTTAATTTGTAGCAGAACCCTTGGCCCACATATCTTATTTGGTGGAGGTGGTGACGCCTATACATAAAAATGGTAAAAGGAATCATATCCTTAATACTCTGTACCTACTTAAAACCATAACAAAAATATTTAAGCGCGCATTCTCTATACTGACATTTATACTTGGGTGAAACCACGCATCAGTGATTATCAACACGGTTTCATAAGATTAGTGATGATTGTTTTCTCGGAGTGTGCTTCTATGAATATTCGACAATTGGACGTGGTATAGCTAATTTCGCGCCTATGTCAGGGAAGGTTTGAAGTGTCTGCAATTATTAAATATAACGCTAACTTTGAGAATGTTATTCTGAATATATGGCTGAGTTGTCCAATGGCTACAACCTCGATGACTTTATCATCATTTCTGCTGGTTCTGTGAATATAATGCGTGGTCAACAAATTCAACAAAGCACGATAACTAAACTAATTTACACTAGCTTAAAGACTCATGTAATCTTGTTATCAGCGCCGGTTTGCACAACCAGACCTATACTCAATAATCTCACGAATAGTTTTAATATTAGGAATCTTGTTAGGCTTAAGTTGGATAAGAATAGTGGAGTTGTGTTTGTTGGTTTTAACTCGTTTGTGAATTCATGGGATTTTATTTCTCATAATAGTCCGTCCTTAAGCAGGAAGGCAAAGTTTTCGATTGTACAGCTTTATAAGTAAAAAGTTTTTTCGACAGATCGATTCTGACGCCTTTAGGATTTAGTACATAATTCTATAAACGTGTTACATATTCATGTCCAAAGTTTAGTAAATAAGTCAGATCTTCTCGAATTGTACCTGAACCGAAATAATGTTGAATTTTTATGTATCTGTGAACACTGGCTGAACGCGGCGAGTCTTGAAGCATACACAAGTAAGTCATACGCCTTATTTTCATCGTTCTGTAGGTCCTTGCAGGGTCACAGAGGTGTCGCAGTTATATGTTAGACATGATGTTCTGCAAAAATGTCAGGCTATGAATTTCACTGCGGCGACATCAGTCGAATCGCATTTTGAATGTAGTTGTGTGTCTTACGATAAAGTATTATCTGTTTGTAGTATTTATAGAGCACCCATAGGGGACATCGACATTTTTGTAAGTCAGTTTTGTTAATTACTTAGTACTATTGTTAATATATACAAATGTATTTTACTCTGCGGCGACTGGAATATAAACTCTGATGTGCCATCACGAAATTCAAAAGTTTTGTCCGATTTAATTGATTCATTCGAACTGCACTCTCTTGTTAATGATCCGACCAGGGTTCTTGCGCTTCGAAATGGGGTAACCGTGAGCTCGACCATGAATTATATACTAACTGATCAACCACATTTCCATATGGGCTTCTCTGACCATAAGGCTCAATTGTGCACTTTTTCTAATTTTGTTAAACGTTATTATCATTATAATATGGTGTTTGAAACGTTGAATAGATAAATAAAAAAATAAACATTCTTTGTTTTATCAGCCAATCAAATGGTTCATATTTCTTCGATCGAACCATGTATGCCCTCATATTGCTTTATGTGAAAAATGCCAATCAGCAAATTTTCTTACATCTAGTACCTACATTTCCGTTTTTAGAATGTTTGAATCAGCAAAAATACCTAATTCGACCAGGTGGAATATTTTTGTTAAAATATACCAGGTGCGAGAACATTATGTCTGCAAATTCTACAGCCCATCCAATGCTGTAAGAAAATATGCTTTTTACGAGTATTATGGCTTACTGTGTTTTTCAAGACAAGACTTCTCAAAATCGGTGTAACTATGGATCTTCATAATATCTTTTTGAAGATATCTGGGCTTAAAAGTTAACAGTGTTTACAGAATTTATAATTTTTTTCGCTACAAAAACTTTCTACTGGATTTTTCATTAAGAGGCCAAAAGATATAAGTACAAAACTGGAGTTAATTTAAAGTATTTATTTAATTAATATAAAGCATTTATTACAAAATTTGTAAAAAATCTTAAATAAAATTAATTAATATAAACATTCTCTTAAAACTAATTTGTATATAAATATGAAGGCTAAAATTACCTGTACAAATAATAAAATTAATGTTATAAATAATTTACAAAAATACTTAAACTAAAATTATTATTTAATTTGTTACATCAATAATAAAATATACAAAAGTGTAAGTTTTTTGTCCATATTCATATTATTTTACCCGCATACAGGACACCCAATAATAATTATATTTAAGACATTACAGTGCTGGAAGTAATGTGAAAGTATATCAGATATCTTTTACATTTTTAGACACCTACATCCGAAATCAAAATTTTATAAACTGATTTGCAAATATACATCATCATAAGCAAATTATAGAACAACTAAACTACTGCTCACGCATCTTGTACAAAATAAAAATTAAATAGTACTTTTCCGGCTTATAGAGATTTGTGGAAT
This sequence comes from Apoderus coryli, assembly GCA_911728435.2. NCBI lineage: Eukaryota > Metazoa > Arthropoda > Insecta > Coleoptera > Attelabidae > Apoderus > Apoderus coryli. The sequence continues at coordinate 6,630,325 of OU452206.1, read as the reverse complement.
CTGTACAAATTTTTAACAGTATCTTAATGAGATTCGATGTATCAGCCTTAAATAAGTTAGAATTTTTTGCTCCAAAATCACAGACGAATCGTAAGAGAACATTTATCTCGTATGTACATGGTTTCTGTAGAAAAAATAAACAGTGGGTGGTAGACTTAATTTGCTACTATTTTTAGTTATTTTGATATTTCGAAAGTATGTATAAAGCTCCTATCAGCTGATATTTTCAGTGCATTTAGGGATTAAAAAGCAACTATTTTCACGCAATTTGGTGGAACACAGCCTAATTTAGACAAGCCATAAATAAATAATTTGTTAACAAGGAGTACCAGAGATGTGTGTACGTTTACATTGTTACATTTTAACACGCCGTCTAATTAAATCACTGCTTATTGAGCTTAATTAAAACAGTTTTTTTATCAAACTAGTAGGGATAAGTGGGTATAAATATAATATCGTCTAAATTTTGTGTAATTAGTTTATAAAGTAAAGTAATTTGTTTGGACTCTTTGACGGTGCGTGGTTAAAATGATGGGATTCCTATAGGGATGCTAATTGGTTTTATTTTTGGGTTGCGAAGAGCGTTCTTTTTATAAAACTAGTAGTGATAATTGTGTATCAATATATCGTCTAGAATTCGCTCTTACAAAATACGATTATAAATATATACGTTGCGACCGCTCAACGGCCGAGTATTACAGTAGACTGGTTTAGTAATCGTATTTCGGTGTTGCCCTTATCTGTTCATGGCTTGTCTGAAGAAGGCTGTGAAGGGAGCCTCGTCTTAAATACTTACACCTACATTATTATGGATTGGGCATTATTATGGATTGGTCACTACTAAAAGTAGTTTTTGACACTTTGTGGAGAGTGTTTGTTACTTAAATAATTATTTATTGTTCATACTTATGAATAAAAAAAAAGATCCCTTACAATGGCACAAATAAGAGTTTATTAGCTCAACTCTGTATCATACTCGTCGCATGGTTCTGGTAAATAGTTTTTGGTGTCTCTATCCATAGGATGCAAATAATTTCGACGTGGCTTATCAGCTTAATTCAACATGCGATAAAATCAGCACGGCGCTGTCCCAAAATCATATAAGAAAGTTTGAGCAATTTAATTAATGCTCCTGCTAAAATAATTCCCCAACATCACAAGTTCGTTAAAACATTCAAAATGTCCGGTGCAAAATTAGTATAATGAAATTAACGTATAGATTCGACGACTTTTTGACGTCTCAATTACAACTCTGGATTGACGTCAGGAAGCTGAAATTTTGAATACAAATTTTAGTTATACTGGAATATGTACGCTGCAAACAGGTACAAATATATTTTGTAATATGCAACTCACTTGTTTAAAAAAGCAACCAACACTGGGTCTTCACAGAATTTCGAAAAAAGAATGACATATTTTCGAATAACATGATTCATTAGGTTATTCGCTTGTTCGAGGTTTGGAGATGATATTTGGAATGCATTTGTATATTTATGTTATTCTGTTTCTCAGTAATATACCTACAGAATGAAATAAAAATTTGATAAGGCATAAGTACATATAGTATGGCAATTCTGGCCCATTTCTTATGGAAAATAACATGGGAAATCGCTAGGTCCAATCTGATCAATTTTGGTTCCTTTCAAGGTCACGCGTGCTTCATAGTCTCGCGAGGTTATAACCGATGTAAATTCCATTTTCGTCGTTTATGCCATTTACATCGCTTATGTCATTTATATGGGTTATAATCGCGCGAGACCATGAAGCGCGCATGACCTTGAAAGGAATCAAAATTGGTCAGATTGGAACTTAAGAAATGGGCCAGAACCGCCATAGTATATCTACTGGCATATTTCTTAACTTTTCAAGTTTTGAAATAGGTGGAAATTGTATTATTATTATTGGGTGCCCGATTACCTATTAACTTAACATTATTATTATCTTAGAATACATATTACTTATGACTGAAGTCATATAATAATAATTATAAAACCTTAGGAGTATTTACAAAATATATTATTGTATCCAACTTTCTAATGCGTATATTTTGGTCTTTTCATTTTTTAGATTAAATCTAAGCATTCTCTGCTATCTACACTCAATAAAACAATAGATAGGTAACATTTGTTATAGGCAGTTATGTCTAGGAATGTTATTTTTCTATACTTGAATTTAATTTAATATTTATTAACAATTTTAATTACCTCATTAACATTTATACATGATGATGTAAACGTGCCTCTTAAAAATTAAGGTGATAGAACCTCAAAACAAATTCATAAATATAGTGGTTTCTTATTATTTTGATAGTTAACTCGGTTGTTATAGTAAAGGTTTTCAGCGCTACCCTAATTCTTTAAGAAACCAAAAATGTGAAAAACTGAATTTGCTTTGACACAGAATATTTTTAAAACTTCTCAATTTGTTATGAAAGTTACTGAGAAAAGAAAAATTGTGTTTCTTACATAATTAATCTTGACATCCATTTGTGTTTTTGAAAACCCGTTTACAAACTAAATAGTGTTGCTAGGAAAAATAATAGGAAAATAAACATTGTCGGAACCAAATGGTAGATATCCAGTGTAATTCAATAATTAAAAGTCTATAAAATTCTGTTTTTCAAAGAAGTATCCACACAGTATCTGTTCAGTTTTAAGATCAACACGCAAAATTATCTAGAAGAAGCCACCATGAAAACAAAGGTTATCTGATTTTACGATGCAGAGTGTCCAGAAATCCTTGATATATATTATGAACTCTATTCAACATAAGCTGTTGACACTGTACAATAAAAATATAGAAAAGTGGAAAAAACTAATATTTACAAACTGAAAAAAAAACTCGCGGCAAAAGTGGAATTCGAACCTAACATCTACCGATTGCCGGACAGGTGTTCTACCAATTGAACTACCGTGGAACATAGTGGAAATCTTCAGTCAGTATACATCAACGCTTTCTGTGTGCAGTGAGAAATAACAGATTTTTTTTTCATTTCGTAAATGATATTAGATTATTTAATTTTTCTATACAGGGTGATTCATCATGGTTGCAACAAACGAAAACTGGAGATTCCTGAAAACAATTCAAGCATTTTTTGCCATTGAACCCATGTCCGCAAATGCTTCGTTATCGAGATACAGGGTGTTCAAATTAACTTTTTTGTTCATTTCTCAAAAACTAGCTAACCGATTTACATGCATTTGAGGACAGATAACCTAAAATATTCTGAATTATTTTGGCTTTGATTAACTGTTCATTAAGTGCTGGGCCAAAAGCGAGCACCAGAGATATTGGGAACATATTCCCAAGCAGGAGCATGGGAAGAGGTTTATACCTGGTGCCGCAACAAAACGCACTGAAAAACTGCTATCATTAAGCAGGAGTCAGATGCGAATAACTATGGGACTCCTTACTGGGTATTGCGCTCTGAGAGACCACCTAAATAAGATGGGGCTGTACAATGGGGACCTGCAATGCAGATTGTGTAATGGGCAGTTGAAACAGCTTACCATGTAATATGTGAGTGTGTAGTTCTACAACGAAGAAGACATCTATTTTTGGGCATTCGCTGATTGCGCCAGCAGATATTGACACCCAACACATAACTGAACTCCACAAGTTAGTGGAGGGTACAGGGCTGCTGGATTGGGTGGCATAATATACGGGGATCTTTCACAATAAGCCCATGAGGCTGCAGTGAAACCGGGGACTTAAGTCGTACGGACCCTTTCAAAAAAAAAAAAAAAACTGTTCATTAGCGTAGATATAGGGGGCATTTGGATAAATTTTACACATAAATTAGTTAAACACAGCTTTGACAAGCTTCGTTATTTTAAATTATTATTTTGTTAAAAAGAGCAACTTATAAGCTACAAAAAAGTTAATTACGTGGATGTTGTAGTTTCTACCATTTTTATGGAAACCGATAAATTGCAAGTTAATGGTAGATTTAAATCAAAATAACGTTTACCAGAACAAGAAAGTTAATTTGACTACTAAATTCCTGTATCTCGATAATGAAGCATTTGCGGACATGGGTTCAATGGCAAAAAATGCTTAAATCACTTTCAGCAATCTCCAGTTTTCGTTTGTTGCAACCATAATGAATCACCCTGTATATATACAGGATGAGCCACCATGGACGCCACGGAATCTTATGGCCAAACTGTGCACAATTTCTAATGCAGGAATATTATGTAGGTTTACTAAAACTACATTTTAAAAATATGCAGTATACAGGGTGCTTCAAAAAAGAGTAGCATATCAAATGTACATGTGTTTTTTTAAATGGAATGCCCAGTAATTAGTTATGTAACTGATGATGACCAGCTAGCTAAAGTCAAAACGTGTCTTGTCTAAAGAAATTTTATTATCCAATATAAGAAATTTTGTTGGACTATGGTTTACTTAATTATTCAAGAGTAGAAACACATGGGCGCTATAATAACATCAATTTTAAAATGATTTCCTTATATTGTTTAAGATATTGGGGCTATCGAAGCAGTACAGAGGCGTATGACAAAGCTTCCGATGGCCTTGAGTAATATGTGCTATAGAGACTCTCTTAAAGCACTAAACTTGACATCACGCACTTCCATCGGAACGTAGTTAGGGCGCGACCAACAAACAATTTTAATTGGTTGAATAAAACACGTCTACTCCACAAAATGATGATGATGATGATCATTTTGTGGAGTAGACGTGTTTTATTCAACCAATACCAATCACTCCTCGATAAATGGATTACTTCAGGAAAAAAAAACAATTTTAAGAATAGGCTGGGCACTTGCATAGTTAGTAGTTAAAGATAATTCGATTATTTTTACAAATAATATGAGCACTCTATCTAATAAAGCAATTTAGAAAACTTGTTTTGTCAATTTATTCTCCAGCACCATTCTAATATTGAACCAAATGTAAGAGAATATCATGCTTGTAAAGATAATCAAATTAACTTTAAAATAATAATTTACCACTTGTCTCCGTGCGCCATTTAAAGTGCTGAAAGGGGTTGCGAGGCTGTGTAGGGGATGACTGTGTACATATACCAGTTAATCTAAAAACTTCGAAGTGTAAACTGTTAATTGCATGTACTATTTCGATATTTTCTATCAACATTGTTGATACTATATATATGGTCCTCTTAATTCTAAAAATGTCTAAGCTTATTTACAGCACTTATAAAAAATATTTTCTATGGTTCTTTGATGTGAAAGTATTTAAGTTTTTGATCATGCAAAATCCGTTAAGAAGAGAAAGTAGTTATATTTTTTTAAATTTTAACCATAACTATTTTCAGTAAACGTATGTAATATATATTTTTATAATATTTAACTATCACATACCTATTATATTCAATAATCATATCAAATGTGTCCAAGACTGAGAGCGTATATACAATTTCAAAACATAGATTGGTTAAAAAAATCTGCAAACGTGAATTCTAGATTAATTCGTTTCATCTCCCATAAATCACCAAAAACTTTTCTTTTCTTGCGAATTAAAATTGGTGAAGCAAAGGTGAGAAATGTAAAAATTGGAAATTGAAAGAAAATATCGAACCTTTAAACGAAATTTAATTTTTGAACTGAATATAGAATTTAATTTACGCTAATTTTTCCCAATTTTATCAAGCGTTATACTTTCAAAGAATTATGATGATAATATAGGAGAATAGATTATACCTTTGTTATCTTGGACACACTCTATACTTATCTAAAAAATTAAAAGGTGTGATTTATTTCGCAATGGTAACCTTATTGCTTTTCCAGGTTTTCATTTCGTTGCTTGTTAAAAAATTATTTTTTTCCTCAACTAAAATTATCATACAAAAAAGAAGCACCAATTACATAGGCTTATGCAAAATTTATGTACTTACTTTATACTTATGTGGAAGCTTAACAGCGATATTACTAAGTTGTAATAATAATCAGAGCTAGCCAAAATACTTACTTTCAAATAGTATTTAAATATTTCAATACCGAAATAAGTTTATATATTAAATAGGTAGGTACTATTTAGGGTTCGTTGAAATATATATTTCAATATAAAATGAATTACTTAAATATTCTGGTTTTGATTTAAATAATTACGGACTACTATACTGAATGCTTAAAGAGTATTGAATCAATTCAAAGTCAATGATTCGATACAATTTATCGAAGTTTACGCATAATTCTAGTCCCAATAGATAGTTCAAAATTTCATGTTGGGAACTTGTTTAAATTATTTACTAACATCATTTAACTTTCAACAGTTTTCTGGAATAAATTAAGGTGATGATGATTAAAGGAACAAATAGAACAGTGTGTTTCTACGTCCAAATCTATTATTTAATTTCGGTTTTTAATTTCTTATTTTTTTGATTCAACAGATATCAAAAATTTTCTTCAAAATAAAGAATTGTTTGTATTTTTGAACCATTTTTTAAAACAACTGGTTTATTCACATGTAATATTCCTTCTGAGTGGACTTGGTTAAAAATAATATAAATTCCATTGAGAATTAAGATAATTTAAGAATTCATAACTGCATAAAATCGTTGATTGAAATAATTAAATATTTCAATCAACGATAAAATGTATATTTTGCTCAACCAGTTCACAAACATATTTAAATAGGTTTGAAATGTTTAAATACCCTCAGCAAATATTTGGACAGCTCTAATTTACAATGCCCTGTTACGTCGTTGTTCTAAAAATGTTATAAATTCAAACGGTCACAAGAATATGACAGTGACATTTAAAAAAATCGGTGACAGTTACATTATACAGTAAGGACCAAAAATGACGCATAAATTTGAAGGAATAATGTTTCGCTCGCACATGCGTTTTGGTTTTAAGTTGCCCGTTTTTTAACGCATGGAGGGTCTATCGTGCAGTAGATAAACTGATTTTTTTAGCAAAAACGCACTCATAAATACTATTCATCTGTATCGTTTGAAAAAATAAAAACTATTATAATCCAGATTGCAACAAATATTAGAACTGTGCTCCGTTCATTTCTTCACAGTAAGCAAGCCATAATTCGAATTTGTTAATCACTGCTGAAGTTCATACTTGATTTTATTTTATAAATAAAAAAGTCCATAGGATTTAAGCAGACGAACTAGCAGGCCACTCTATTTCACCCCTTATGTTGTTCTGAATATTTAACTAGTTGTTGCAATTCACCATTTATAGCTTCTATTGACTGATTAAATCAGTCACAAGGAAAAAAGTTCGAAATTTATGTATCAGCAGCATATAAATCGATGTTGCAGAATCTGATAACCGTTTGGAAATTACAAGTATATAAACTATAAAAAGGGGTCCTAGAACAGAACCTTGTGACACCCCCTTAGGAATAGAGGCATTGTTTGACACAATTCCAGAATTGAGGCAATTTGCTCTCGACGACAAAGATAACTCCGAAGTAAAACAATTGCGGTACGATCAAGTCCTATGTATTTAAATGTTGAAAGCATAATTTCATGATTTATCATATCAAACGCTTTGCTATAGTGCAAAAGTATTAAAGTTCCACATTATTTTTTGTCTAGAGCTGTAAATATAACATCGGTAATATTTTGTAAAGATTGTGTGTCAGGGAAAATTGAGAATTAATTAAAATAAGACCGTAGTTGAGCCTCAACAGCTTTTTCAAATACTTTAGATAATGTTTGTATAATAGGGATTGGGCGGAGTTGTTCGACACCAGTTATAATATATAGAATCTGATTTAGCTATGGGAATGATAAGTCCTTGTATCCATTGAATTGAGCAGACTGAACGCATCAGACAAAAGTTCACTATGTGCGTTTTGCGTATAAAAAATGGATCACTATAGTTTCACTTAACTCAATTCAACGAACTCAATTATCTTCTTTTAACTCATGAATCCTTCTCACCGATGACTTTCCAATATTGTTATCCAGTGCAATTTCTTGCGTCGGCATATGAGGATTTTCTTCAATGGACAAAAACCAAGGAATCTTTAAAAATTCCGATGCAGGTCGTCTAGTGGCTAAGGGCACTAGACTTTGCAGGCTGTCCCTGTATGTAATGGATTCGAAAATTAAAGATTTTTTCAGGAGTGCGTTTTGTGCTATTGAACCGTAAATATTCCTGCTGAAATGCGAGATGCCTCAATTGTCAATATATTTAAGAAAGGGGATAGATCCGTATGTGGAAACTATCGTGGTATCTCTCTCCACTTTATCGACGGAAAGGTTATTTCAAGAATTTTGTCCGTCTTCTCCCACTCTCGGAAGCGTGCCTGCCGGAATATAAAGAAAGCGCAGATTATCTACCGGCTTGCACAAAACACTATGGCTATCCCACCACATATTCGAGTTAACGGAGACAGACTTCAGAACATCGAGAATGCGGTGAACACAAATATCAATGATGAAATTCAGCAGGACCGACGAAAAAACATCATCGTTCTGAAGGAAGCTGAAACAACTAGCATTGGGGCGATGATTGTCAGGTACCAGCTGCGCTGGACTTGCCACGTAATCATGTAATCAGAATGCCTTCCAAAGAAAATGCTTTAATCACAGCTTAAAGTCGGCTCACGAAATCATGAAGGGCAACAATAGAGGTGCAAGGATATTCTTAAGACCAACATGAAGAAGTGTGGTTTAGATGTGAAGAACAACTGGGAGCAAATCGCGAACGATAGACCGAGATGGTGGCGTAGCATTTACGAGGGCCAACAGGATTTTGAGGAGCAGCGTCGACGACAGGAGGATGCGAAGAGACAGCATCGAAAGAAGAACACATCGGTGGGGCAGCGCACCTATAACAGCCGGTGAATGGTCGTGAATGGGTGTGTCAATTTTGTGACAGGATTAGCGGCTCGAGAATCGATCTGTTTAGCCATCTTAGATATCCCTGAGTTGGAGTAATTCATAGTCGTTAGCGAGCGCACGCGGACGATGATTGAACCGTAAATATGTCGATAACCGTTGAGTTTAGGTCAATTTTATAACATATCAAGTATTGTTAGAATCTTATGGCGAATCAAAGACATTAATAATATACAGGGGGTTCCATAAGAAAAACATATGTACTTACGTTCACCTACTACACGATCAACTCTGTATTACGTTTCTTATAAAAAAATTCCCATCAGATTTTAACGAATTCATACATGTGACTTTTGGTGCTCACTGTATTTATAATTGAAATTTAAACCATGTGTAAGACAACGCAACAGTAGAAATTGGCAAAAACAAAAATTAAATCTGAAGTTAATAAATAAATTTAAAATATTGGAAAATTCACCAACATTTTTATAAAACATCTACTTCACCGAACTACACACTCCATTTAGGCTTATACTTTAGACCATCCTTCTTTACATGAAAATATATGACTAGTATTTACTGCCACAATACTCACAACACTTTTTTTTTTCTTTACATTACATTAACTTTCACAGCACTTTTTTATTAGAAATACCAATCTATGTTCCATTTGTTGTAATTTTATGGTCCTTTTTAATCTCTTCTATAGTAGAAATTGACATCTTTTTCTCGTTGTCTAGTGGAAACTTAAAACTTAATTCACCATCGCAAAATAATGGACTCGGATTATTGTCAAAAATAGATTCTCGTTCCATTGCAAATTTTTCTTCATGTGTATAGTATTTTGCCGCATGCCTTTTTGAATAACATAAAGCCCCAATTATTGCTAATACTGTGAGGAATAGCAGGCATGCCGACATGCTAGCTGCAATCATTCCTACTTTTCCGGTTTCGCCTACAAGAAAGAAGTTAGGATCGCCAGCAGTATAGCTAGCTGCAGTACACCATGTTAGTTCGTTCTTTTGAATGCTTCCTAAGTTCTTTCCTCGGATTGTATACGGTGAAGTGCATATTAATTCTCCAAATGTTGCACTACGATTGGCTCTATCTAATATAGGCACTATATGGCATAAATCACACGACCAAGGATTCTTATCCAAATTTAACATTAGGATATTATCCAGTTTAACAAATGCTTCTTCATCTAAGCCGCGAAGTCTATTTTTTGAAACATCCAACTCCTTTAGAGTAATCGGTAAAACATCTTCTGGAAGCGACGTTAAATGATTGTTGCTTATATCAAGAATCACTAACGCATTCTGTGGAATCATTCCAAAATGCAACTCTCCAATGCCGCAATTCGATAATCGTAACTCACGTAAAACTTCCAATTTAGACAATTCAGATAAACTATGCACCTTTAAATGGTTCCCGCTTAAATATAAAACTTCCAATCCATGCACTTGATAGTTAAAAACACCCTCCGGTAGTCTTTCTAACTTATTAGAGCTCAGGTCTAAATCTGTTAAATTAGAGAGCTGGTGAAATGCGTCTTGGTAAACCTTGTTAATCTGATTACGCGCTAATGTCAGTTTTCTCATGGCTAGTTGGTTTATGAAAATATTATCCTCTATACTTGCCAACTGGTTACCGTCCAGTTTTAAATGCGTTAACGACGTCAAGTCTTTTAGCTCTTCAGCGAATAAGGATTTAATTTCGTTATCCCCCAAGTCGAGATGAGTTAAAAGCGGTAGCAAGTGATATATATCTTTATTTAAAGCTGTTAAAGCACATCCGCGGCATTCCAGTCGTTGAAGTTGCTGAAAATAAACGAAAAACAGGAATCAATATAATATTTATGTTGCAACAGATGTTTTAGTAGAGATAATGCTATCAGAAAAAAAATACTTTGTTTCGTGTTAAAGAGGATTTTTAATTTCTACACGACAATTGCTGCAATGATCTCTTATGAGGAAGCTTTGATTTTTGATGGAAGGACGTAAAGAACATTAGCTCTCCATATCATATGCAATAGCTACAGGGTTATTCATATGTATTGAATAAAATTAATATCTTTCTCCGTTTAATTTCTTGCGAAAACGCAAAAATACTTAAATAGTTTCTAAATCAAGCGCTTTTTTGGGATGAGCATCTTTTTCTACCGTCAAATCTTTAACCCCCAGCAACCCCAACTTTATTTTTTCCAGACGATTAGTTATTAGTAGATTTTCAAAAAAAAACTATGTAAGAGGTCGACACAACAGAAATTTTGAAAAAATTGTATGCAGTCCTTCATTTCATGCCCCTGAACCCTTAAAAATGACCTCAGTTCGAAAGTTTTTATATAATAATAATTAAACAATCATATCCTATATGAAATAAAATACAAAATACGAATTCAAAATAATACTACCAAATTATTTTATTGAAAAAGTGAGGTTCGCTCTAAGAGCGTTATTCTACCTAAGCTATATTTATTTTCACGTTGACCATTAACAAAAATAAAGTGAAAAAGCAAGGAAAAAATCAAAAACTCCAAACAGTAACAATTATTAAAGGTCAAATTGCATAGCAAATAACACACATAAGCACAGACTCTTCAATGCTCTACTACAATTCCCCAAGAAATAAGTGTTTTATTCTTTTTTTAAATTAATAAGAGTAATTTTTTTACATTAGGCAAATGAAAAGGCTGTCGCATCTACTAAATTGTTGTTTATTAAAATACGTGTTTCGACTAGCTAGGGTCATCATCGGTTAGGTAGAAACACAACTACAAGGAGGAGAGAAACTTTATCAATTATTTTATACCAGAAATTAACGTCACAACTTACCGAAGTGGAGAGGTTACATCGGAGACTAAGTTTAAAAAAAAATATGTAAATCAAAAATATACTTTTCCGACAGGCTGCCTTCGGGATTTTATCAACTATGGCACACTACGCTCAAAAGTTTGTACAGCAAACCATATTTTGAACCATTTGGTTTACTTATAGATGAAAAAATCAAAGTAAGTAAGTCCATCGGAGCTAAATCCAGAGATCTTGATGGCCTCGACAAATCCACCTATTAGGGACGATTCACGATTGAGCAAGAAATAGCTAATATATAATATTAAAAATTAAAAATTCGGAATTTTATCATATTTCAAAGTTATAGAGTTCATATTTAGTGTACTCACTACACTTAAGAAACTGAGTGTTTAGGGCACTATGAACCTCTTTAAAATGGACAGGGTGTAGCTTTTTTCTGAGTATATACGTGTATGTAGGTATTTGCATGAGCTTTTTTGTTGGCCTTCCCTGACCTCTTAAAATTGAACATAATTTCGAATGTTCAATTTAGAAACTTTTTTGTCTGTTTGGATGCACAATATCAAAAAAAAAATTGCAAAAATACAATATTCTTGTGTACGTTTTAGTGTTGGACTCAGACCGTACAATCACGGTCGCCAGCTACTTACTGAGTTGCGATAGCCACATATCATAGACTGATGGTTTAATAATAATAATAAATGTTTTATTGTGCAAAACAAAACAAATGACAAATCAAGCATACAAAGTTTGCTTACAAATAACAAATCAGTCACTTAGGCTAGTTTACACAAAAGGAATAAGATTTGGCTATAGCCACTCTTCCACGAATTCCAAACTTAACACTGTACAAAAGAAACACGCACTCATGAATATCATCTCGTCTGCGTCTCAACTCTCTCTTGAAACTAAACAACGATAAGTTAAGAATATCTATTAAGTTATTTCAAAGTTTAGGACCATTATATGAAAAACATCCTCCCGAATTTAGCAGTAGAATGTTGTGGAATTGTAAAGGAGTTGAAGCGCAAATCAATTCGGTGGACATTATACCTTGTCAAGAGCAAGTCAGCAAGGTACTGAGGTATATGGAACGTAAGAATCTTATACAACAAGACAGAATACAAATAGTCAAACCGAATGGCCAGCCTAGGTTCTTTTAGTTTATTAAGAAATGGAGTAATATGAGCTGCGAAGGGAACTTTGCACACGAATCTTATACCTGCATTCTGTATTCGCTGCACTTTATCTTTATTATAATTTGCCAGATAATAGTAATACACTTGCGAACAATAGTCTAGGTGTGGGTAAATCAATGATTTTACGAGCATCAACTTTGTACCTTCATCCAACAAATACTTCAAATGATACATGGATTTTAGCCTAAAAAAGGAATTCCTGTATAGTTGAGAACAATGATCATTAAAACTCATTTTACTATCAATTAGTGTACCTAAATCTTTAGCGTTATTCACCCACTCCCTCAACGAAAATACTACTAGAAGCCCGAATCAACTCAGTATGGCGTTCATTCCCGATACCCTGAGCGACAGTTTTATTAGGGTTTAATCTCAAGCCATGACATTTACACCAATCCGAAAAGTGGGACAGAACTTGATTAAGATTATAAAGAGTATTTTGAAATTCGGAAATAGAGCAATGAGAATATATTTGCGCGTCATCTGCCTAAAGATGTATTACAGAATGAGCTATGCTCATGGGCAAATCAAAAGTAAAAATTGTAAAAAGAAGCGGACCAAGGATGCTTCCTTGTGGGACACCACTTCTCAATTCCTTGAACTGAGAGCATGAAGATCTGATCTTGGCAGATTGATTTCTATGGAATAAATAGCTACAAAACCATTTTATAGAATCTTCGTCGAAGCCCAAATAATGAAGCTTGCCCATCAAAAGCTCAAAGTTCACAAAGCCAAAGGCCTTGCTCTGATCAAGCAAGACTAAAATACTGCAATTTCCCGTATCTATAGCATATGAGATATCATTTGTAATTTTTAGTAAAGCGGTTGAAGTGGAATGGCGTGGACGAAACCCAGACTGCGTAACACGTAAAATGCAGAGTTGATCCAAATAGTCCTGAATCTGGAGTGATACGATTCTCTCAAGCATCTTTGACAGAGTAGGCAGTAGACTAATCAGTCTCAAATCAGTTAAGGATTTAGGTGCTGCAACCTTTGGAAGCGGAATGACCAAAGCAGACTTCCAAGCTGTTGGAAATTCACCCAAACGAACACAGTCGCTGAAGATATTCTTTATGACACCGCAGCAATATGGAATAATCAGATTCAGCCTTCTTGCATTGATACCATCAACTCCAAAAGCATTGGACTTCATCGAATTTAGACTATTTAAAGCATCAATGGTATTAATTTATTTGAAACTGAAAGAAGAATCATTAAACAAAGTATTACTTTTATGAAAATTTAAGGTATTAGCGTCAATTTGTGTTTGTCCAGTTACACCAACAAAATAATCATTGATTTCCGCCGGCGAATTAAAAACGGTGGTTTTCCTATCTGGCTTCATAAATATTTGTATAATAGATTACCCGAAAATTGATATCTTCGTCTAAAATTTCAAAAGGCGGTATATCTATGTAGAAAAGTTGTTAGTGTCCTGTTCCTTAAAGGTTAAGTTAAATTTTATTTAGTTTTGTTGGTTTTTTGGTTTCTGGTTTTTTAATTTTTATCTTGCTCATCCTTGTTCAAGAGTTTCATTTTTTTTTCTGCCCTTTATATCAAGAAAAATAATGTTTTCAACTAGCTGCCTTATATAAATCGTATTTGTATTCGGCTAAGCAAACAGCTTCAGCTGAGTTTAAATTAAAGCCCGTTTATTATTATTATTATTTATAAATGTGCAATATAATAGGAAAACAACTCACATTTTATGCATCCATGAATATATTGTTACGTAAGTTTTCGGGCTTCGTAAATCCAAAAATACATGTATTTCAAATTCACACAGTGTTTGTTATTCACCTCATACATTATAGTCGTAAACAATCGCGTCAGAGAGACTTTTCTGTCACTTCCTAACCACAGAAGATACAGAATGGAGACTTATATAATAGCACGCAAATTATTACATAACCTAAAACTCGGGATATAATTCATTTCGGAACAGATTTACAGTAACGGACTAGTGCCTGATTTCATGTTGTTTTTGTTTGTAGTTTTTATAAATTTAGCCTGGTGGTTTTTGATTATAATTTTTGATTTTGTGCCCTTGAAAATGTAATAATTATTAATCCTACCAGGTGTCCCATTTTGGGTAATTTTGCGCGGTATCTCGTTATTTCAATAGGTAGAATGTTGCCGTTTTCGTGACAGTCTGCGACTTTTTCGTAAAAATAAAGATGCCGTTAACAAAACTTTCATAGACCTTGTACTTGTTGAGATACAGAATTAAATTGAAAATGTTGCATTTTCAGGCACCTCAACTATCAGATAACGTATCGATTATCGAAAATGTGAAAACTGTTTCTTATATAACTTTTCCTGTAGAACTAAATTCCGCCTTCGAAATTAGTATAAAAGTCATGGGATCCTTTTTTTTAATGAAACACTCTGTATATTTATGGACAATAAAATTTGTCTTCTTTTTTTCAAAAATAGATTATTTTTTATTACAACAAACCAAAATAAATGTCAAATATTATTTGTCTATCTCATCGGTTTTGGAGCGACTTTTGGTTTATAAAGCAGTTAATTTTTGTTCTTTTGGTATTTTTATTTAAGTGGTATTTATCAATTTCTTCGAATAATGGCAGCGTATGAAAATTATGAAAAATATGATATATGCTGGTGTGTTTTATACAGAGTAATGAAAATTCTGCAGAAGCTTATGAATTATATTTCCAAAGGTAAGTAATTAAGCTATTATGGCTATGAAAATCTCTATTCTAATTATAAATTTGTGCTTGTTAGATATCCAGAAAGAAGGCAACCGTTTTTGGAGATGTTTGCTCGTTTAAAACCGAATTTAGTGGAGCACGGATCATTTGTTCACCCGCGTCCCAAAACATACAACAAAGAGAACAGGGAGAAAAAAGAGATAAATGTTTTAGGATATATAGAAGCAACACCTTGGTTCTCATGTAGAAAAACTGAGAAGGAAATTGGTGTGCCAAAAACTGATATTGAAGAAATATATATATATCGTCCATACAAATTTAATATAGTGCAACATATGCATCTTGGCGATGCCGAGCGCCAGGCACCGTTCTGCCAGTGGCATTTGCAACAAATCGATGCTAACAATTTATTTGGCAGACTTGTTATCTGGTCAGACTAATTATTTTTTTCAAGTGCAGGCATTTTTAGTCGTAACTATACTAGGAACTGGCATAGTGAAAATCAGCATTTAATGTTTGCAAGAGAACATCAAGGACGCTTGGTGAGTTGATGTGTCATGTTTTATTTTGGGCAGACATTTTTGAAATTCTTACCGCACGTGGATACCTAGATAGAAATCCTTGAGGAAGTTATTGCAGAACTGATCGAAAATATTCCATTAGACCAATATACTGCTATACTTATATGCAATATACCTACAGCAAGATCGTGCCCCAAGTGATAATTCATAACCTGTTAGGTGGCCTCCACGATCTCCAGATCTCAATTTTAGATTTTTTTATGGGGTTCTATACAAAATGAAGTATATAAAGCAGGATATGGCGGCATAACAGAACTACGAGAAGCAATTCATTTAGCCTTTCGAAATTTGGTTCTTTTTAAATCTATTCAGAGAATTACAAAAATGTGCCAATCTTGCATTAGAGCAAATGGTCGTTAATTTGAACATATATTTTCTTTCTTTTGTTAAATACTCTTTAGTTATTTTTATATTGTTACTTTATGCTACAAAATTGTTCTTACAAACTTACTGTTATTAAAAAAACTCTATTAGGGATATTTGTTAAGAAAATATGCAAGGTATACCTACAATTCTTCGTGAAGAATATGTAACTAGTATGGGAGTGCCAAAGAGAACTTAGGGCCTTAGCGGACCACAATCGCGTTAATCTAGTGTGGGTCCCGGGGCACTTGGGAATAGAAGGCAACGAGAGAGCGGATTGGCTGTCTCTGAAACCACATCTACTGGCACGGAACCTGCACTGGGCTTTTCTAAAAGAACGGCGAGGGAACTCCTCAAGTGCTGGACCAAAAGCCAGCACCAGAGATATTGGGAACATATTCCGAATTAGGAGCATCGGAAGAGGTTCATACTTGGTGCAGTAACAAAAGGCACTGAAAAACTGCTATCATTAAGCAGAGGAGTCAGATGCGAGTAACTATGGGACTCCTTACTGGGCATTGCGCTCTGAGAGACCACCTAAATGATATGGGGCTGTATAGCAGGAATCTGCAATGCAGATTGTGTAATGGGACAGTTGAAACAGCTTACCATGTAATATGTGAGTGTGTAAAGCGACACGCTATTTTTGGGCATGCGCTGATTGCGGCAGCAGATATTGACACCCAACACATAACTGAACTCCACACGCTAGTGGAGGGTACAGGGTTGGGTGGCATAAAATACGGGGACTTTTTCGTTTTCAATATATTATATAAAGATTTTTAGTCATAATTTACTAATCATGATGTCACTTATTTTGTGATGAAATTGCTTTTATTCATCTCGCATTACCCTGTAGATTTTCAAGTTTTAATTAAATAAACGCTTCTTTGGTATTCCAAAAAGCAAAATATTTTCACAGAGTTTGTATTGTTAAAGAAATAATTAAAGAAAACGGCGGAAAGTTAACAATTCACTCCACCCGTTTGTATTTTCCTAATCGATAAAGTGCACTTGTTGAACTTTAAAACTAATTTGGAACAGAAATAAGATTTAATTTATATAAAGAGAAAATTATTTTAAATATGCGTCTGAGTGGAATAGTTTGCAAAAGAAATTTCAATTCTTAGCTATTTGGACAAAGGCCAACTTAATTCCTTGGATTTGTGAAAATATTAAAATAAACGTAATTTCTTAAAGTTGGTGCAATTACACGATGCCGTTATTATTTAATAATAAATTTAATGAATAAATTTGCAGGTAAACATTGTAATTTTTGCCATAATTTAGTAATGTAGTTTCTATGTGGTTGCGATGGTGGGAAATAATTCAATTTTGTTGGATTACGTATTGCTGGATTTTTTTTAAAATGCCGCGTAAATGAATTGCAAATTGTGGTGGTTAAAACATAGTGTGATTAAATATTTTTTTTCTGTTTGTTTTCTATGCTAGTGCTCAGGACAACTCTATATTATCAATTATCATGTCACGTAGAATCAGTTATTAATAATAATTATTATTAAAACTATTCAGTACTAGTGAAGCAAGTTCGCTGAATGAAATTATATTGTTTAAATAAATAATTTTAAGCCGTTTAAGCCTTTTACATTTGTGAGATAATTTTTAGAAAATATGCTCTAAACAAGGAAAATATAATATTGATCAATGCCTTAGATTTAGTAACCAGTATGAAATGTACACTTTTTAAAGTATGGTAACAGTTATAAATCCAAAATGACAATTTTGTGGATTAGAATAATTCACCATTACCTACGGCGACGAAATCAGAATTCTTTCAATGGAAATACCTTCAACTTAATTCAAGATTTATTTCTACACACTCTACAACATACATATCGATTGCATCACGTATAATCCACACGACAATAACAATATTGCATAATGGACGTTGTACAAAGTCAAACCAATCTATAATAAATTATAAATTTAATGACTATAGATTTTTTAAGCAAAGTTCCACATTGATGAATCATAGCACTAACTATATGAAAAATGATAGGAAGGCATGCAGTTATTGCATAATACTTGGGAGGTTTTTCGATATCGTTGACCTATATTTTAAGTCAGTGCGTATAGGATGCAATTTTATTATTATAGGGATGCCCAATAGTAGGCAGCTTCGAATGCGGCATTTTAAGATGTTTGGAAGGCCACTCTTGACAGACAGAATTTTTTTAAATACACCAGTTAATTATTTAATCTGACATGTTGTCAAGTTGCAATTACATTTCATAGGGCATAGGGCGAATAATAATAATTCTAACGCAATTTTTTGAGAATGGTTGAGGTAAATTTCAAAAGTAAGTTATTGCTGTAAAGAGCAGTCAAAAATAATAATAAATTTGAGACATTTGTATATTAAAAATGATTACTTGTTTTATAACGCTAGAAGAAGCAGTTTTCAAGATAAATGACTGAAAATTTATATGCAACGTCTCCAATATTATACGGCTACGATAATACAAGAAACAGGGTGGAAATGCGTATTAAGGGTGGACAGAATAACTGCTCGTTGCAAAGAAATTTTCAGCAATTTATCTTGAATACGGCTTCTTCTAGCGTTATGAAACAAGTAAACATTTTTTTTGTACAAAAGTCTCAAATTTACTATTATTATTGAAAAAGTAAAAAAAGCGCACAATAAAAAGTTGGAGCAACATTTTTTCTGAACCCCCAGCCTAATCCACCCCTGACATTTTGATAACCATGGGATATCATATTTTTAGTAATCCTACAAAGATACGGGATACGCGTGATAAGTGTGCCAAATTTCATTTTGATATCGAAACTCGTCTCGGAAATTTTACTAAAAACCCATCGTCAGGAATTTATAAATAACACCCTGTATCTGAAAACGCAGCATTTCTCGATATATTATGTGTGTATCTATACACATCAATGAACAAAAATTTTCATTCAAACAAAAATACCTACTAAAAGTGGCATACACCTAAATAATTTGTCTACTTATAGAAACATGGAAAATAATTAAGAATATTATATGTAATTGTTATGTTGTTATATTTGATATTACCTATTTACTCTGAATGTTGTTGTGATGTTATGTAAATGTACCACTTACTTGTTTATTTAAGTCTAATATAAAATTTGTTTAGAAAAGAGATGTACCTGAGGAAGGCTAAGAATGCCGAAACGTTGTACGATGACGTGAGATAAAAATATTTGAAAAGAAAAAAAATCGCTTTTAAATCAGACCCTTATATCCCAAGAAAGGAGAAGAATAAAAAAATTGCAACAATGTTCAAAAAAAGTACAATACTAAGATATGTTCATATGAAAAAAAAATCTTATTTTTGCTTGTAGAATATCCCCTTAAATTATTTTAAGTTAATTTCGGGACACCCTGTATATATATTAAATTTCGTATTATTTTTCTCTTTATTTGAGGTGGTATTAAATTAATTTTCTGTATAGTTTGTTTTGTATTATTATATATAGTTTGCTTTAAAACTGGGTTCTTCATATTTTTTCGGAGTTTAATGTCATTTGCACTGTTGTGCCTTTGTTAATAAATATTTTTTTTTGGGTTGGCAATATATGTATTACTTCCAGTGCGGCTTTTATTTTTGCTATTATTTCTTTGATCCCAAACCCTATTAAACTGTAATTGTAATTGATAACCACCAAAAAACTAAACCAAAACAACAGTTCAACCTAATACTAGACATCTTTACTAAAATGTTCTAAGAGAACAGTACCTATCAATTTAAATGTGCCACGCTCTATATCAACAAGTCGACTCGTGATCCAATATTTCCAAATGGCTCGGCTCAAAAGGAAATAATGTATGCCTTCGAAGAGACACCCTGTATATGTTTGCGCCATTCGTCGTTTTTCATAAAAACATAATGTTGGGAAGGTAAAACTCAGGTGTCTATTTAGACAATTACCTCTCCTATTATTTATACTGTGCATACTTCATTCAAAGGTTCTGTACGTTCTAATAAAAGTTTACCATTATCAACTTTCTTTTTCGCTTGGCATATTTAGAAAACATTAATTGAATTTATCCAAGCGAACATTTTTACCTCTTATTATCGTCTACTAAAACACTCCATCGCATAGAAAATATAAACATTCCGAGTTAATTAATTAAATCATTAATCCGAAACTTAATTACTTACCGAAATATCTCTGAAGACTTCAGAATTCAATTCTTTTAGGTTGTTACCGCTCAACTTCAATACTTTCAACTTGCCAATCTCCAGGAAAATTCTATTTGCCAACTCCTTTATTCTATTTCTCTGGATAGAGAGCAACTTCAATTCATGCAAGTAACGGAATGTCCCGCTTGGCAACGATTGTATACGGTTATCGTCTAGATAAAGTTCCTTCAACTTCTCCAAACCGAGAAAGTTGTGATCGAGCGGCTGAGTAATATTATTTTGGGACAAATTTAACACGTCAAGCTTGTTGAGGCCGTAGAAAAAGTACATTCCCAGTTGAGGTATGTTGGATTTGGTTACGTGGATTTCTTCCAAATGTTTAAAACGTTTGAATTCTGGTGACATTGTTAGTGAGTTTGTGTTGTCATCTGGGGCTGTGATTTTGATAACTTCAGTATTGAATTGAACTTCGTTGAGAGTTATTGATCCAGTGATTCCACCATCTTTACATGAAACTGCGTTGCGGCCTTTGTTGTCTATATAGCAGGTACATTTCGAAGGGCACATTGGAGCGACAGTCTGAGTCGCAATGGCTGAGCAGACACCAAGTAGTATCAGAATCATACCTGAAACAAAAATGAAAGACGATAAGCTTCCGGAGTTTTAGAATTTAACAAACGGTAGGTGGGTGGGTCGCGATTCAGAAAATTGAACACTGCACAAACGTCCTAAAGTGAGTAACAACCCAGATAAAAGCCGTCTCATTGTTTCTACTACATCACCGAAGTGCTTCGTGTACACAGGGGTCAAATTATTTGTGTTAGGACCTAATTTTGCTATTTGAGTAGGGTTAACTCAGAAATTTACCAACTGCAAATATTTTCATTGTTTACTTACAATTATTATGATTTTATCGGTTACTTGTTGGTGAAATAAGTTTTGGTTAACAGAATATTTCGCTTTATTCACTTGTCACATATTATATTTAGATTTATTATTGCTGGAACGATTTTCACAGATTTTCACAGATATTGGGATTTAAATATATAATATTCCACTTTGTTTACTTATATTATATCTGAATTGGTTACTATTGAAGCCATTTTTGTGGAAGATTGAGATTAAATCATTGCCTGATATAAAATTAATTAACCTCAGAAAAATAATTGTTTATTTTTCTGAGTAATTAACATACATAATATGCTGGTCATAATTTTCCGAAATTAATTAACATCTTTACACACATAATAAATATAATAGTATGTTACTGTTTGTTTATAATATTATTTATGGGTTAGAGTTAACTATTTTCCATTTCGATCAGCTGTGTGCAACTTAAAATTATAATTGCACTGTCGGATCTGCTGAGTCTAAGCCTATAATTATGCCATTATTATTACCTATTTTATAAAATCAATTCTATAGGTCTGCTATCGGAAATTATGTCATTAGTGTTATTACTTCTTTTATATAATCAATTCTATAGATCTGTTATCGAAGATCGTTTTAGTAATGTGATTCCTTTTTCCTGAGTGGGGACAATTGGTTGTAGGTAAATGTTCTCTTTTGATTAGTCGCGCTTCTGAGTCGAGTTGGTTAGTTGGAGTACTTGATTAGTGTGTCGATATTGACATTGGTATGAATGTTATTGATCTGAAGAACGAGTGATGTGTTGTGATGTGAGGAGTCTTGCAGGCTATATTACTAACAATTAATAGTCGACGGTAATCAGTACAGTAATGGCCAGCTGATTGACAGTTACAGTTCTCTATTCAGTTGAATTAGGTTACATCCCTATTTGATGATTCTGGAATTGGCTAAAATATAAGTATAACCTGTCATTATTCATTTTGGTTCTGGAAGAGCTATATAGCTCTAACTCACATTAAAGCCACATACCAACAACGTAAGTTGATTATTCAAGATTCTATGTCACGTGTTTCTCTAAGTACACGTAGAGAGTGTGGTATTGATTCTAATAACGTTGAATTATTTCGGGGCTTTTACGAACAGTTTTACCAATAGCCTTACGAACAGTTTTACAAATAGTTTTACGAATAGCGAATAGTTTTACGATTTTGCATTTTTTTGCGTTTCTATGATTTGGAATTTTCGTTTTCTACGTTTCTGCCTTTACCTGTTTGGTGTCAGGTGGAACTTTCTTGAAGCTTTGTACGTGAAAAAGAGCTGTTAAGTAGTTTGCTGCTGGAAGTTTGCTACAACGTGAACGTTGAAGTAGATACTTGGGTTGGTGTTTGATCATCGTTGGAGAAATTAAGACGCGAATGGTAATGGATTATGGTACGATGGTAAATGGGCTACGTTTCAGGATGAGTACCTACTTTACTTAACTAACTTAAACTAAAATTTACTTTCGTATCTGGTTTGTGTTGAAGAATCAATTACAAGCGGCCTTAAAATTACATTTACTTAATTGAATTGATTAGCCGACTCAAGTGGAAAGTTTGTTTATTTACAAATATTTACGTTTGGCGAATTTCAATCAGTGTTGAATCTTTATTTACGTATAGGCTTTATGTATTATAAATAGTAAATTTCGAGATCTCGAAACGTTATTTTGTGTTTTAATTAGTATTGCGATTTATGATTGCATTTATTATTAAGTGAACATCTTTTGAAGACTTATTGATAACGTTTGAACTTTACGATAATTTTAATTAGTAAAATTTAACGATTGGTTTTCTTTTTTATGACGGTTTAGCTGATTGATGATTGAACGTAAAGTGTATAGATTATTGAATAGTTCAATTGTGTAATAAACATATAATTAGTTGGGTGAATTTTATTGTGAACTGATAGAGCTCTGAACTGATAGAGCTCTGATATAAGGTTTGAATAACTTTAATCATTTTCATTGTACACTTTTTCCTGTGATATTTTAATTGAATATAGTTAGTAATTGGGTAGAGTAAATTTAGTGTTTTATTTATTGAGCGATAGTTGAAGGGTGAACACAAACCAGTGGCGCAACCCTCACCTTACTCCTGACCGAGCTGCCGGTCGATTGGGCTACCTTTCAACTCTGCCGCTTATTCGCTTGGTTTGTAACACATATACAGGGTGGTCCAACGAAAAGTTTGCACCTAGCTTTTCTCTTTTTTTTGTAGTCGAATGCGAAAATGCTCGGACACGTCGATTTTGCTTTTGAGGGGGACACATTTTAAACATATTTTTCGATCTGCGCCTTTAACCCCCTAGCGGGGGTGAGTAACAACCCTAAAATTTTAAATGGAAAGAGGGGTCTAATGACATATCATTTGAAAGGACACAAAATTGTCTTTCTAATGATACCCTATTTGTCGAATTTTACTAAAACAGTTAATACGAAAACGACTTTAAAGACATTAAGCCGATAATTTTGGTATTAATGAGAAATACAAATAAGTTTTAATTATTACGACTGAAAACAACTACAATCATTTCTAAATTATTTACTTTGAAGAAAAACGGGATTTCAAAAACACTATCTTATTTATCAGAACTAAATTCCTCACTAATCGTTTGCGTTTTTTGTTGAAATAAAAACTGCAGATACGTGTAGGAAAAGAATTTACACCGTTTATTTTAGTCTTTTCATTGATTCAGTTTGGTTGCTTCTCAAGTTATTTTACTTTTACCGTACAAAATGATTTATTCCATTCTAGAACGAGTTGAAATTGTTAAACTTTATTTTCAAAATAATAGTAGTGCTAGACTTACGGCTCGCTTATTTAATGAGAGACATCCCGATAAAAATGTGAATGATGTGTACGTTGGCAAGTTAGTTAAAAAGTTTGTAGATACCGGATCTGTCTGTAATGTAAAACACCAGCCGCAGAAACCGATCAGAAATGAAGCTGTGGAAGTCGCTGTTTTAGGGCATGTTGAAATGGATCATAGTCAAAGTACCCGTCAACTAGCTGAAGCCTCAGGTGTCTCCCGTTCGTCCATAATACGAATTTTAAAAGCGTACAAATTTCATCCGTACAAAATCAAATTAGTACAGGAACTAAATGAGGATGATCCTGATAGAAGGCTGCAATTTTGTGAAGCAATGAGCCAGCGTTTAATTGAAGATCCGCAATTATTATTTAACATTTGTTTTTCCGACGAATGCACATTTTATTTGAATGGAGCTGTAAATAGGCACAATTGCCGTTACTGGGATGACAGTAACCCACATTTATTCCGTGAGGTTCATACCCAGTATCCTCAAAAAATAAACGTCTGGTGTGGCATATTAGGAAATCATATTATAGGACCACTTTTTATTCCTGGAAATTTAACTGGTGAAGTGTACCTAAACATGCTTGAAGACACAATTGATCCTTTAATAACACAAATAATAGAAGATGACCAAAATCATACTGCTGATCGGCTTTATTTCCAGCAAGATGGAGCACCTCCGCACTATGTGGCTCCTGTAAGACAGTTCTTAGATGACCGGTTCCCTGGACGGTGGATTGGAAGGAGGGGCCCAATTGAATGGCCTGCCAGGTCACCGGATTTATCGCCTTTAGACTTTTTTCTTTGGGGGCACTTAAAAAATAAATGTTTTGCCACGAAGCCCGAGTCCATAGAAGATCTTCGCCAACGCATTACAGAAGAGTGCAGAAACATAACACCTGATATGCTACAAAATGTTAGAAATAGATTTGAACAAAATCTGTATTATTGTATGGAATCAAATGGGTCACATTTTCAACATTTGTTAATGTAACGTTTTAATAAATCAATTTAACAGCTTGTTTACTTTTTTTACAAAGCAATGTTAAAACTAACAAACATTGGAATGTACTAACGATTGCAGGTGTTTTCACTCGCAATAATTAAAACTTATTTGTATTTCTCATTAATACCAAAATTATCGGCTTAATGTCTTTAAAGTCGTTTTCGTATTAACTGTTTTAGTAAAATTCGACAAATAGGGTATCATTAGAAAGACAATTTTGTGTCCTTTCAAATGATATGTCATTAGACCCCTCTTTCCATTTAAAATTTTAGGGTTGTTACTCACCCCCGCTAGGGGGTTAAAGGCGCAGATCGAAAAATATGTTTAAAATGTGTCCCCCTCAAAAGCAAAATCGACGTGTCCGAGCATTTTCGCATTCGACTACAAAAAAAAGAGAAAAGCTAGGTGCAAACTTTTCGTTGGACCACCCTGTATGTGTTACAAACCAAGCGATTGTTGCACTTATATATAAGTGCAACATTTTAGATCTAATTTTTAAATCCTAACATTTCGTATACAGACATAATAGTCTATGAACCACTTTTTCAAAACATTTTCACAAATGCCGCCTTGTTAAAAATACTCGAAACTTGGTAGCATTGGAATTTTAAATCGAACACTCTATATATTTTTTACTTACATAAATTATACACGTACCCCTTACCTTTTTGAAAAAATAAATAATAATATTTTGTCAGAAAATTATCACGTCGCGTTGGTAAAGTTTACTAGTCACGTGAGTATAATCAAGCTAGATATTACTTTTTTTTCTTCGATTAAACAATGCATGTAATTAAAAGATCTAACGGGTGGGCAAATTTGAGGTTAGGAAATTTTAACAATGCAACGGTACACTCTTGAACAAATAATTTCAATTGTGAAAATTTACTACCAAAATGGTGAAAATTTTACTGTCACTTCGTCAAATTCGAGCAGCTTTTCCTCGTAATCAGGCTCCTTCTGAGACCGCTGTGCGTAATTTAATCGCTAAATTCGAGGGTCATGGTACTGTTTCTGACAATAGACTAAAATAATACGCTCGGAGTGGCCGTAGTGATGCAAACATAGCCGCTGTACAACAAAGTGTTGATAATGATCCTGGAACATCAACTCGTCGACGTTCGCAACAATTGGGCGTCACCAAAAGCACTTTGCGCAACAGTTTGCATAAGATCTTCATCTATACGCTTATAAAGTTCAACTCGTTTAGGTGATAAAGCCAACGCTGCTTTGACGAGACAAGCGAAGCTTTGTTGCAAAATGTGGTTCAAAATTTGATGAAATGAGAGTCTGCTGACGTACTAGAGGTGGACATTTAGCCGACATCATATTCCCTTATTAATTCCCATATGTCTACTTTATATTGGTGTCAATAAAACTGAATTTGTCAAAAAAAAAGTGTGTTTTTTAGCCAATTTACTTCCTACCCTCAAATTTGCCCACCCGTTACCTGTTATAATGAAGATATAACTGAATAGGGAGCTTTCATAGCCCTAACTAGATTAAAATTATTAAGTCCAGTTGCGTTAGGAGGGCATCTTAATAAAGATTATTGACAAAAAAAAATGTACGTCTCTGACTGTAATTGTGATATAGTCTTGTGATAAAGCAACTAAAACTACAACTTTTTTATTTCTTATTTTTTTCATATATGTAAAAATTTAAAACCGTTTTCAATATACCAAGAATATTTGCGAATAATTCGTCTAAAAATCAGTAACGTTGATGTTATTTGACGGCGCCAATCATTTTTAATTTGCCAAATTTGTTGAAGTCCCTTTGCATGAATCACTATAGAAATAACGACATGACCGACATGCATTTCATTTATGGACTTGCTGGTGGCAATGCATTAGAAACGGTTATATACTGAAAGATTTCCTTATCGTATGGCTCCTAAAAGAAACATTTTCAAAGTATTCATCAACGCCTTCATGAAACAGGCAGAGTAAAACGAAATGGAGAAACAAAAAGGCGAAAGACAGCAAGAACGCTAGAGCTCGAAGAGAATGTGCTGAACATGGTTGAAGAAATTCCACTGCTGCGCTGGTGCATCATCGTGCATAAACGACATTGCATTTCTTATTGACAATGGTACCTTTTCCAGAAATCCAGGAAACTTATGTTCCATAAAGTCGCGATATACGCCTCCGGTAAGTCTTCCTGGTAGAAATACGGGTCCAAATAAGCAGTCACCCACAATCTAATCCAAACGTAACGCAATTTTCTCTATAACTATGGAGGTAAATTTCAAAAGATATTGCTGTAAAGAGTATAAAAATTGATTTCAAATTGAACCACTCGATCCCTACTACTGTTACGGCTTCTCTTGCGAATGCTTTTGCACAGTTCTTTAAATCAGTGTACACTTAATTAATGTTAGTGGCTTGAATTTCGGGACATGCGAATTTTCCAAAGTAACCGAAGAGGATGTGAAGTTAAGTATAAAAAGGTTGAAGCCGAAAAAATCAACGGGTGTTGTTGGCCTGCCAGCGTACATATTCAAAGGCTGTGTAGACTTTATCGTGGTTTCCTTAGCGCACATATTTAATCTGGGAATAACTTCGTGTGAATTTCTTAAAGAGTTGAAAATGTCACTTATAACTCCTGTACACAAAAAAGGGAATACCAGCGAAGTAGTAAACTATAGACCTATAAGTTTAATCAATAATATTGCTAAAATCTATGAAACACTGATATACGACAAATTATATGATTTTATGAAACCCAGAATTTCTAAATGCCAGCATGGTTTCGTGACTGATAGATCTACAACGACGAACCTGTGTGTTTTTTTCTGAATTTGCGTCAACTATAATAATATAAAACAACTTGATGTTATATATACTGACTGTGCGAAGGCGTTTGACAGGGTGGATCACGGATTGCTACTGAGAGAATTGGTTCGGCGTGGTATATCTGAGAAAGTTTTTCAATTTATTTGCTCATATCTGCTCCTGAGACCTCAGTCCGTCAAAGTAGGGAACACATTTTCGGATCAGTTTATTGCCACTTCTGGTCTACCACAAGGAAGTAATCTGGGTCCGCTGCTGTTCAATATTTTTATCAATGCTCTTCCTGGGGTGATATGTGATTCGCAGGCAGTACTGTATGCGGATGACTTTAAGATTTACCGCGCGCTGTCGTTGATCATGACGATTCGAATTTGCTACAGGGGGACTTGAATCGTGTTCTGGACTGGTGTCTTCGTAACAACATGAAATTGAATGTTGACAAGTGTTTTGTAGTTACGTATACTAGGAAGGTTGCGCCTGTCAGCTCTGATTGGTGGTACAGTGTTGTCTCGCAAAACTGAGGCCTTCCGAGAAGACTTTAGGTTCAATAACCACTACCAACATTGTGTCGGAAGCCTTTCTGGGTTTTGTTCTGCGTGACAGCCAGCATTTTGGGTTCACCACAGTCATAAAACTATACAATGCTCTTGTGCGACCTCACTTACAGTATGCATCTGTTGTGTGGTCACCTTCAGCTGCTGTGAACAATGATCTCATTGAAAAGGTACAAAAAAGATGTTTGAGGTATTTATATAAGAGAAAACATGATATATATCCTTTTATGATATCCTATAGATCGATGCTTTTTGAATTTCAATTGAAAACGCTACGAAGTAGAAGAGAAATACAATGTATCTAGTTTGTTTATTTTATTGTAAATTACTTGAAATACACAGATTGTGATTTACTTGAATACATTAATTTTAGAGTACCAAAAATTAATTAATAACTGATAAAAGCATATTTTCAATAAAACAGGGAAGTCTCTCGCCAATTAATTATATGATGGTGATATGTAATAGGTATATGGTTGAAAATAACCTGGATATGTTTAACTCCTCTCTAGCAGTGATATCGAGAATGTTGAGTAATGATAATCGGTTTTGATGTCTGAGTTGGGTGTTGATAGTGTATGAAGTTTAATACTTTAGGATTGGTTTGTTTTTTTTTTTCTTGTTTTGTTCTTGGAATATTTAAGTATTGTTATCTTTAAATCGGTTACTACTTTACATGTAATTACCACTTGTGTTTGTAAGGGTGATTGAATAAAATAAAGTAATTTAAGAATTTAGGTGCTTTCTGCACGAATATCACAGGGTTAAAGCGATTTTAACCAAAAACTAATGGGTTCATGTTACAAATCTCCAAAACTCATATACTTACCAAAGTTTAGGTCAATTGATTGAAGCGTTTACGCGCTATCGCGGAAGATCACATACAGACACATAGCCAGAGAGACTTCCATCTGGAAATGATCTTAGCCGTCTCAGAGGACACAAAATGGTTATATTCGTCTTTATATCAAAAATTTTTTATTCGCGTCAACATTACATTCAAAGCAAAACGGTGGGATATGGGGATATGAACATTGTGGGCGCGCAGTATTGTAGATAAATAATTGTTTTGTTCGAAGATACCATTGTTTTTGACAAATATGAGTTTGCTTCACAATTAAATTTCGGTAATGCAAATTTTCGTGATATCGCCGTTATAACATGTAGAAATTTTAATCAAAAAAACCTTTAGCAGGCCGTCGCGACGCGCTGTTTTGATACCAATTTCCCGATTATATTCACGAAACATTACGTCAACTAATTTTGACATTTTATTTTGACAGAATAAAACCTTTGGACTAAACTTATTTTTCAGATTCAGGAAAATAGTACCAAATGTTGAAAGTTTAGGAACATGTGGTGTAATTATCATAAAAATTGTATATAGTTTTATATTATTATGCTATAATAGTCCTATAAAAAGAATAAATATTAGCCAATATACACGCCTAAAGCGTATGTCCTACAAGCTAGATCTAGATAAATAGTGAATCCTTTTAACCAGCGATACCGACAAAGAAATATTGCAGTGAAATTCCATGGCCATCCAACGAGATAAGTCACCAAGTCTACATTGTCCCTTTAAATTAAAATAACCGCAAATAAATGGATGGCCTTAGCCGCTTAGAAAATTGGAATTAATTTATTACACAAACTACAAGCAATATAGCTGGAATTTCATAAACAATGCGCTCCTGAAACATACCCAAAATGACATTGTATAGAGGAACTAGGTCAAAGTGATACTACTGGATTCTTGAAATATTAATTTTAATCTTTAAACCCGACCGGCAGTATATTAAATGGTTACTATTTTATTTACATGCGATGTTTTAAATTATAAATATGAAATAAACCTTGCAACAGATCGTTGAGTTAAATTTAAGCAAACAGGTTTCATAGACAGTCTTTTTGTATAATTTTGTTTTTTACTCATGATTGAGAACGAATACTACATTCGAATATTATAATTTCACCGATGAAGAAAATATTCATTTGCAACCAACAATTTTTTTATCAAAACTGCGACGCCAAGTTTTGTGAAAAATTTCTTAAAGAATAGAAATAAAAGCTAGGAAGCGATGCATTTTTGTTCATTATCCAAAAGTTGTTACCTATAGTAAATCCCTAATAGACTCTAATTGCCTTCATTCATTAATTTTTTTAATTATTTTATTCATATTAAAAAAAATTTCTTCTCAAATGCTTCTTTTGATCCTAATATTATAAATGCATTGTGTCTCAAAGCTGCCAGTGAAGTTTATGCTCAACAATGAACTTTATTTGTTCCCGACGAGGCACGTCATAATGTTTTAGGCACATAATATATTTTAGTATTTTCATATACACTATATATAAGGATTTTTTAAATTTAATAATGGAGTATTATCTTACAACTTTAACAGCATTACATTACATAACCTGAGGGGTAATAGTATATTACATAAAATGTGCTGTAAGTGATATTTTACATACGAGAGACTAGTTTGCCCAGATCACCAGAGTTTTTTTTTATATTTTTTTCCTATAAATATTGTATTCAGTTTGTTTTGTTTAAAATATATTATTATAAAATGTTTATTCTTTGATATAAAAAAACAAAATATTAAGTTTTTAAAACAATAACAAAAATAAAAAAAAAATCGCCACCGAACTTTGTCGACAAGATATAATATTGTCACACCCGGTATATTGTAATAAAAATATTGCATCCGGTCAAACTAGCTATTTTACGCTGATATAATAATTTATAAAAGTTCATCAAAGTTTATACAAGTCATGACTTTAGCATCGGTATTGTACCTAATAGACAAATTGCAAAGTCAACAAAGTAAAGTTATAAATATTGTTGTAACAGGAAGTTACAAGGGGGATCTGAAATATATGACCTGCGTAACGAAAAGAATTTTAATTATAATTATAATTCTATTTCTTCCAATAAACTAACCTAACAAACCTACTACCTACTTTATTCAAAAATTAGAAATAAAAAAGGTTACAAGAGCTGGGATTCGAACACAAACCTTTATAAAATTAGTTTCCAACTACCTAACTGGTTAAATTTTAAACGCAAAAAGAATGCTTTCATATGATGTCTCACATGACCCCTACTAATGTTTGAAAATTTGAAGGTCGTGTCCAACCCTATCACAAGGCTAAAGCGATTTCAACCTAAAACCAATGGCTTCATCCGAGGACTAGCTCAAATCCATATACCAAAATTTAGCTCAATTGGTTTGAAGCCTTTAGGCGCTATTGTGGAAGAATACATACAGACAGACAGACTTTCATCCGGAAATGGTCTTAATCGTCTCGGAGGAATTCAAAATGGTTATATCCGTATTTATCTCAACACATTTTTAGTGCGTTCACAATACTTTCCCTAAGCGGGAAAGTAAAAAGGGATATATATTTCTCAAAGAGCCATCTATGTCTTTATAAACACAATGCTTAATAATAATAATAATGCTGGATTTTGATTGAGTGTTGTGACTTTATTTCACCCTAAAACCCACAAATCCGTTTTTAAATAATAATAATCTTTATGGGCCAGTATTCGGTATAAAGCAGAAACATTGGCAAATCAAAAAATATAAACAATTACATTACATTAACAATTACATAGGAAGATAATTAAACAAAAATAAACAAATCTAAACAATACAAGTATATAAATAAACACAAAAAAGTTGTTACAAAAAAAGATGTATAATACTATAAAAGACAAAAATTCACATAATACAATACCTATAAATTAAAAAGACAAACGCACAGCCTGGTTGAAATACTCGCAGCACAGAGAGCAAGTCATGAGACATTAGAGCAAGCCGCAACATACTCCTGTACCGTGTAGAAGCAATTCGCGAATAAAAGCAACTTCAATTTATTTTTGAATATGTTAATTGATGTTAAGTTCTTAATTGTTTGAGGCAGCATATTTATGTTAAAATAAAAATAAAATAAAAAATACTAAAGTATTATATATACAATGTGTCTCAAAATTGTACTTAATAAAACTATGTCAAAAAATGCGCTCCCAAGGAGCTACGGCCGCTAGAAAATGGCTGTTAAAAATCGCTTTTTGACATTTTCTTCTAAATTATGAAAGATATTTTAATAAAATTTGTACATATTACCCTATGTTCCAATCGTCGCAACTTTCGGGGAGCGGGGGATATAATAGTCTTTTTACCCCAGTTTTTATATGGGTACTTTTTAGCTCTCCATATCATATATGTAATATATGTATATATGGAGACTATTAGTTTCATGAAAAAAAAAAATTTTTTAATTTCACCAGAAATACTTCTTTTTGGTCATTTTATACATAAATAAGTAGTTTTAAAAAAATGTCTGTCTGTCTGTCTGTCTGTCTGTCTGTATCCACGAAAACGCAAAAACCGCTTAACAGATTTTAACCAAATTTGGTACAAAAATACTATTGGACATGGCAAGGAGCTGATTAGATTTTGGGAAACATTGAGCGTAGGCAAAGGGTTTAAAAGAGGGTTCAAAAATTAAAAAAAATTCATAGTTCTTAAACTTATCCGAAATACTGCATAATTTTTTACGCATTTAATTGAATATAACCTAAAATATTGAACATAAAATATTAGACCACATTGGCGTTCGAAAATAGTGTAAAATGGGGTAAAAAAGATTAAAAAAAAACGTATTTCTTAAAAATAGCAGAAATATTAACTAGTTATTGATAGTTTTAATATAATATAACCTATAAAATGTGTCATGAATAACTTACTTTCATAGGCGTTCGTAAATAGTGGAAAAGGGGTCAAAATATAAAAAATATATATTTCCTAAACTTATTCGAAATATGGAATAATTTTTCATAGTTGTGATACAATATAAGCTAGAAAATATTCCATAAAAGAATTGGTTCACACAGGCGTTCGAAAATAGTTTAAAAAAAGGGTCAAAAACGAAAAAAAAAAACGTTTCCAAAATATACCAGAAAAATTGGCTAACTATATATAGCTTTGATATAAGATAACCTAAAAAATGCAGCATAAAATTTTTATTCACATAGGCGTTCGTAAATAGTAGAAAAAGGGGTAAAATAAAAAAAAATTAAAATGTAAAAAATTTTATATTTAACTAGATGAATTGGTGTTAAAAATACACGACAAAAATTAATGTACCATAGACGTCCGTAAAAATTCTATAAAAGGGTCAGAAAAAATTTGTATCCGTGATAACTCAAAAACCACTTAACGGATTTTAACCACATTTGGTACGAAAATACTACAGGCTATTTATAGGTGGTGATTAACATTGAGCGTAGGCAACGGGTTTAAAAGAGGGTTCAAAAATTAAAAAAATTATAGTTCTTAAACTTATCCGAAATATTGAATAATTTTTTATAGTTGTGATAGAATATAACCTAAAAAATGTTACATAAAAGAATTAGTTCACACAGGCGTTCGAAAATAGTTTAAAAAAAGGGTCAAAAACGAAAAAAAAATGTTTCCCAAATATACCAGCAAAATTGGCTAATTATATATAGCTTTCATATAAGATAACCTAAAAAATGCAGCATAAAAGTTTTATTTACATAGGCGTTCGTAAATAGTAGAAAAAGGGGTAAAATAAAAAAAATTAAAATGTAAAATTTTTTATATTTAACTAGTTGAGTTGGTGTTAAAAATACACGACACAAATTAATGTTCCATAGGCGTCCGTGAAAATTCTATAAAAGGGTCAGAAAAAATTTGTATCCGTGATAACTCAAAAACCACTTAACGGATTTTAACCACATTTGGTACGAAAATACTACAGGCTATTTATAGGTGGTGATTAACATTGAGCGTAGATAATAAGATAACCTAAAAGATGCAGCATAAAATTAATATTTTCATAGGCGTTCGTAAATAGTAAAAAAAAGGGGTAAAATAAAAAAAAAATTAAAATGTAAAAAATTTTATATTTAACTAGTTGAATTGGTGTTAAAAATACACGACAAAAATTAATGTTCCATAGGCGTCCGTGAAAATTCTATAAAAGAGTCAGGAAAAAATTGTATCCGTGATAACTCAAAAACCACTTAACGGATAACCTACAACATGCAGCATAACAATTTTGTTTACATAGGCGTTCGTAAATAGTAGAAAAGGGGGCAAAATAAATTTTATAATAAAACTAAAAAAAAATCAATTATTTTGCGTACAAGAATTTGGCCTAGATCTGAAATATAAAATATCTGCGTATAAATAGTGCCTCCAAAGAGAAGAAAAAGGCACAAAACCCGATACAAAAAAAAATAGCTGATGTCTAAAACAAAACAAAAATTTAGATAAATGACAAAAAGGTCATAAAATTATTACTTTTACACTTAAATATGGAGAGCTATTCGTGCCTCGAGGGCAACAGCTAGTTTTCTAATAAATAGATAGAAAATCGAAAACACCCATTTATTTATTGTACAGAGAAAAGGTATTCTTGTGAAAACGTTGTAGAGTTAAAGCTTTCAGTGTAATTTGCAATTTAAGGTTGACGTGTTTATTAGTTTTGCAAAGTAATTGTCCAAAATATACTCAAAAAAGTAGGCGATAGTAGGAGATAAAAATGAACTCTCAACTTGACATTATTTGAAGGATCTTTAGAACATATCTTTAAAAACTCAAAATGCATTAATAAAATAAAAACCAAAAAATATGACAAAATTAGGTGTAATACTAATTAAATAACAAAACAATATTTCTTGATAAAATTATGAAAAAAAAACATAACAATAATAAAGTATAACAAATATTTAAAAACAAGTTAGCATTAATAAATCACAAAAGGTGTTCAAAATGGCCGCCGTTCTCACGAATACATAAATTTAACCTTTTATTTAAATTAAACATTAGCCTATTTAATACGTGGCCATTATTTGGAGAAGTGGGCATTCATTAAATATTTTGTTCCTTAATCCTTCAATGGGGGTAATTTCCGCTCCATATACTTTTGTTTTCAGGTATCCCCAAATAGTGAAGTATGACTGTATTCCTATCTGGAGATTTTGGTGGCCAATGAATTGGTGCATCTGCACCACGCCCAATCCATTTATTTGGGAAATTAACATTTAACCACCGTCGTGCATTTCTAATATATCCAATATTTGAAATAAATTGTTTTCCAAAAAATCTGTGTGCATATTTCCGTTTAAAGGACCCGGAAATATGTGAAACCCTATAAACTCATTTCCTAAAGTAGTGTTGATAATGGGACACTCTAATAACTTCTGGATTTTCTTGTGCCTAGAAATGCGAGTCATGGTAATTAAAAACGTCCGCCCTTGTGAACGTTGCTTCATCCGTAAATAAAACAGTACTTAAAAAATTTGGATAAAGTCTTTGTCACAAAAGTCTCTGAGTAAACTGCGACGATTGGAACATAGAGTAATATGTATCATACAAAAACCGAGCTACTTTGCCAAATTTTATTAAAATATCTTTCATAGGTTAGAGGAAAATGTCAAAAAACGATTTTTTACCGCCATTTTCTAGGGGTCGTAACTTTAGGGGCGCATGTTTGGACATAGTTTTACTAAGCAAACTAATTGTCTGGCAAATTGATCTGTAACAGTGCGGCGTCGGTAAGGGGAATGCAGTTGTAATAAAACATGGCTGATTTCATTCATAAAATTTCCAGCGGCATGCGTTGTAAAAGTTTAGTAATTATTAATAAACATTTATGTGTTACTAAAAAATTAAATTTAATGAAAAGTTTTTCACGTGTTTGGTAAAAGCACCTACTGCTATTAAGTTATAACACCCAAGAAGTTTTTTTTTTTTTATTATTTTATTAAATTAACGGGATACCCCAATTATATTTACAACAAATTTCTTATATACATGACAGTACCTAAGGCAAAATAAACAAATTCATAATAAATTCAAGATCTGTTATGAGTACTACTCAATACAACAATTAATTTGACGTTTAAATTCTAAAAGTGAATTGCAAAAGATATCTATACAATCATGTTCATTCAGAGTGCGAAGAGTTCTATCAATAGGAGAAAAGTATGTATAATTATTTCTACTTGTATGGTGAAAGAAGAGATCATTTATTTATTAAATTATTTATTTTATTTTAAATATGTATTAACGTTTGCATACCAAAAATGAAAACAAAAACGTTCTTATCAAAAACAAAAACATTCTAAAACAACTTAACGAAATAAATTAAATACTTTGGTAATTTTGTTTGATATAAACAAAAAAATCTAAAACAACTTAACACTGCTCGAAAATAATTGAAATATCTTGGATCTTTTTTTTGCTTTAAGTCACGTTTAGAAACTATAATTAACTATTTTAAAAATTTCGATTAAATATAACGATCATAATTAGTATTACTTTATAGAAGGTGGCAGTCTGTTAGATTTCGTCAACTTCAGCATCATCATTATCAGTCTCGCTGTCGTCATCTTGTCCTAAAGTTATTATAATGTGTTCAATTTCCTCCAAAATTCTTCTTCCAACTCCTTAAGATGTCGACAAAAACTATTCCAATCATTACTGGACATTAAGAACTTCTCTTAATGTAGTTAGGTTGAACTTTCCGGTTGGATTGCGGGTTCTTATATATTTAATTTAAGTTTTGCGTAAGTTAACTCTATTGGGTTTAACTCGCACATATACGGAGGCGTTCTAAGAGATGTTTTTTAAATCAAACTACCCTGATTTTTTTAGCCAATAAAATTGCATATTTTTGTTCTTTTTAAACGACATACGACACTTAATAGTTTTAGTTTTAGAAATATCAAAAATCGAGAGCGGTATTGAAAAATTTATTGTTACGAGGATTTTTGGACACTCTGTAATTTTGGTAGTGTTAACGTCTGT
This sequence comes from Apoderus coryli, assembly GCA_911728435.2. NCBI lineage: Eukaryota > Metazoa > Arthropoda > Insecta > Coleoptera > Attelabidae > Apoderus > Apoderus coryli. Next base: position 6,592,822 of record OU452206.1, on the reverse strand, counting down.
CACGATTATGTTGTTACTCTTTAAAATAGCAAAATTCTAAGTAGATTCAATAAAAATATCCAGTTTTGATGGTTTAATACACAACAAACAATGCTTATATTTCTACAAGAATAAATAAGAATTGTTTTGAACCTAAAACACTAAAGTAACAGAACACTAAATATACAATAATAATTTGATTAATATTTGATAATATTGCAACTCCTACACGACAACAAAAGTATAAATAACACCACTCTACCACTGCCTGATTCAATATTACTACGAGGGGCGGCAACAATTGCGGGGAAGAACTCAGTTTCCACCAATTGCGACTTGAACAACCGCATGGCGACAAAACGTGCGAGAGTCTACGCACCCATTAGGATCATTCAGGTGGCGTCTAACTACCTATTTAATAATAATAATAATAAATCAGTTTATTTGCAGTTCTATAAAACAAAAAGATTATACAACTTAAACTTACTAACTAAATAATGTAGAACTACAAAAAGGGTTAAAAAGGCAGTATGTACTGATATAAATTTTAACCCTGTGAAAACCAAAATCAACAAAAGACATAAACATATGTTTATCCTTCAAAAAAAAAAACACAAACAGAAAAAGCACAAACAGTATTACCTAATAAGTCTACATTTATAATATATTATACCTATACATGAATATTAGAAGAGAAAAAAATAGATTAGAAGACGAGATGAGATGATGAGATAAGGATTAAAAACCATCCTAAAAGTCTGACTCAGACGCGTGGTATTGCCGATTTTACAGAAGATCGTAATTTCGTTTCCCTATTTTAATATTCAGTGTTAAAAATTTTAGTTATTAAATAAAAATAAAACAGACATCCACTTAAAGGTGCTGAGCTTTCTTCATTATTATTATTTGTAATTGTAAAAATCGATTTTCAAATTAATACAACTTCTTTTCTAGAACTAGTGATTTTTTGTAGTTAAATTTGGCAATATAGGATTTTTTTGTCCGCATTCCTTGCGTTGTCACAGATTCGTTTGCCATTTTTAAATGTACTATACACAATAGAAATATTGCCGTACAATTTTGAGACACCTTGTATATTATATAGTATTCAACACTTCCTTTCAATCGAAACATATATATGTTTATTATACGTTTTTATGGTAGAGATTAATACCATCGAAATCTGACGTGAAATAATTTAAATATTTTCCAAACCTCGACATAATTCATAAAAATTAAGTTTTCTATCTCTGTAAGTAGGAAAGTAAATACCTGGTTATATGTACGCTGTCAAGTAGAGAGACATACGAAAATAAAATAACTTTATATACCATTTCCGTTATAGAAGTATAAAATATATAATTCCCATGGCGGTCTCTTCAACGGATATAAACGTCATAGACAGGCAGGACTTTTCAGGCTGCATCACTGAGTCCGAGAGAAAACTTTTATACCAAATCGTTCTTTCCTTCACTTTTTTCTGCTATGCTGTAGGTATCTTATGCTGTGCCATTAGACGATATTGCTTGTGTTGGATAATCTTAATGCGTTGAGGGACATTTCAAGAAAATATTTTATATTTAATGACAGTGGCGTTACATAGCGTTAAATGTTAAAGTTTTACCAACTCTTTTCTTAAATTTTTCTACTCCTATCTTACATAAAAGTTACGTAAAATATCATCAAAAAAAGTTGTTTTGTTCTGGAGAATATAAATTGTTTTCCGTTTGAAAACAATTTGTATTCCCTAAAATTAATGTTGAGGAAATAGATTCACCCGTTACAACAAATTATCCATCGTTTAGCACAAATATAGTTCAATCAAATTTCCCAAAGGACTACTACAGTTGACAACCAATATCTCTACCAAAAACTTAGGTTTCAAGTTATAAAATGAATTTTTGTCCGTAAATATAAATGAAAAAAATTTCGTGGCATAGCGGACAAAATTACTGGTTTTACCTACACAAGGGATTTTGTTTAATTTAGCAGGGCATCAGTCTAATTCAGTAGAACCAGACCGAGGCATGGGTTGACAGATACTGACGAATTTGTTTCGCTCATATTATGAGCTCGTCAGAGTACCATAGTCGTGGCCGATCTACAATACCGGTCTGCATTTAATCACATTGAGATATACTAGTACCATCTTACATATACACATAGTAATGCATATCCCACCATAAAGAGGCCGATCAAATCCAATGTATAGGCAACACTTGCCGTAAAAATAGAAATAAAAATGAAATGAAAATAGTGTAAACACAAAACTGTCTGTCTACCTATGCCTCGGTCTGGTTCTACTGAATTTGCCTGAGGCCCTGCTAAATTAAACAAAATTCCTTGTGTAGGTAAAACCAGTCATTTTATCCGCTATGCCACGCCATTAGGTTTCGAGGTTCGATTATATCTTCTAAGCTTTCCAAATGTTGTATTTATCATAAGAATCACATAATGAGGGTTGATCACATTACGGAATTTTATATTTTCATATTACAATACGGTTTCGGGAAATTCCACTCTTATGATAATATGGTAATAGTATACGCACACTATTTCCGAAACCAATTCGGTATCTACCTCTTTATAATCCGGTGTTCGCGTTCAAATTTATTAGAACAATTAAAATATGAATGAATACCTAAAAATATATGATGTGTCCACGAATGACTTTTTCTTCTAAATCGACAAATAAAAAAGTTTTTCCTCTTCTAAACTCTATCCGTGGACACATTGTATAATAAAACTTTTATCCGAATAATTTTTAAAATAACGCTAATAACAAAAAGCAGTAGCGAAATTAAAAAATCCCGATCGCAGCCAGTCGGAAAAGTAAATTTTCAATTTATATATTTTTTATTTATACTTAGTCTACCACTGACATCCACTATTAATAAACAAATAATAGAATATTCTGACAGTCGCCAAAGATAACCAAAGTGTCATATTGAAAGTTATGAAATCGCCATTATACTACTTACATACGTAAGTACGGTTTTCTTGCTATTTCACCAGGTGTTCATTTGTGAATAGTATATTAAGTATAAAGGGCGGTAAAGCATTCGTTGCAGCCCGCTGCTGTATAGACGCACGAGTGAGCGAAGCGAGCGAGGGCAGCTATACAGCGAAGGGCTGCAGCGGCTTTACCGCCAGTGGTGCTTACAACTGTTTTTCGCCTGCCTCTTCATACTACAATATTAAACCAAAAGAACTTTATTTTAATAATTAATTATTACTGTTATGAACTGACAGTTTTTGACAGAAATTAATGGGAGTATTTTTTGACGTACATGATAATAGGCGTTATCCTTTGACAAACTCAGATCAGATAAACTTATGTGACAGGCTCACATGTCAGTGTTGCGTATTTTAAATGTAGAAAGAAACTGTCAAATTATTATCTGAGTGTGTACACTATAGAAATTTGATTTTAGAATCTTAGGTATATTTCGGTACTACAATAATAATTAAAAAGTGATTACTAATTAATAATGGACAAATTTAAATAATTAAATGAGTTTAGCGGAATGGCAGACGAATACCTAAGTAAACTTTCTCAATTAATTGTCAACTTATCCTCTAGATGGAATGCACATTAAGTTAAGTGAGTGAAAACTACTGATGTGAACGTTATTATTGGAAATCTAACAGTAGCGCCATCTATGAAAAAAAATTAAAATGAGCGGGCGCTAACTGGTCATTTACCGCCCGCATATGCGGGCGGTAAAACTCTGTTTTAGTGCAGGCAGGCGAAAAAAATAATTACAGGTGTAGTGACTTTATATTGACTTACATTCACTTAAATATGCCAGCGATGAAAAAACTCTCCAAATAAACATTGTAGAGATTTAAGTGCTCTATCATTTGATGTGTAACATCAGTATTTTCTATTAACAATGAAAAAAATATGATTTTTTTAAAACTTTGACAGGCCGCCATTTTAAAATTAACTCTCCGATTTCAATCGCCAACGAACTCAAGCGATTCCTTGACCTAGCCGATGTTTTAAGCAAATTTTGGGGTCACGAAATGAACGACTGCATAAAATTTTTTAAAAATTTCTGTTGTGTGGACCGCCATAATAGTTAGATTTTTTTCGAAAATCGACTAATTATATGCAAAATATGCCAAATAAACTAAAATATTTAAATGTCATAATTCACCTTTCCTTCTGTATAATAGTTATAATGGTCAGTTCTCATAAATATTTATTAATAATATTTGTTCATTAATAAAAGAATGATGTTTTGCTTAAATCCTCTCTATCTCGAAAAATATCTCTCAACTGATCTACTAGAAGTCGCAAGTAAACAAAATAGTCGATTATATAAAAAAATAATCGATTATATTAAACTAAATTCCTATAACACAGTCGTCGAAAAAACGTTTCTTGCTATGACGTAAAGCCGGTGCCATGTTGTTGTCTAGAGTTCTAGAGTGGAAAAATAATAATTATAACATCCTAAACTATTCCAAGTACCTAACTACTAAACAACAAAATGTTATAAACCTATTTTCTGATTCGCAGGTGACGTGTGACAAACTGCCACAGGCTTTTACGTCATGACAGTGTGACCCACCTGTCGCTAGACGCAAAGGGAGACTAGCCACGCTAGCTAGCTATATTTTTTAGCATATATCAAAGTATATCTTTGATATATGCTAAAAAATATCCAAACAATTGTGCAATTTTTACTGTCATTAAGAAATATAGGTTTCTTTTTTATCTTCTTTCGGATAATTTAGTCTACATCGAACCATATTCGGAGAACAATAAAATAAACATTTCACATATGAATCAATTTTAATTAATGAATTGAATTAATTGTTTAGTTGGGTTTTATAGCCTTCGCGATTTTAAGCTTTTCTAGATCATTAAGAAACGTATATGTTTGATAGTAAAGAATTAGTTTAATTTTTATTATAGTCGCAATTTTACTCGCAATTTTATGACTGAAATTAAAATTACGAGGTTTCGCCAATATAAATAACTTCAACAACAATCACACACAAACCAGACTACTCATTTATATCGTTACCCATAAATTTAATGGAAAATAACATATTTTAAGATCTGGTTTAGTGAAAAATATTTCGTTAATTTCTTATTCCATTGATAGATTAAGAGATTTATCACATAAATCTGGACAACAATTATTGGCTCTTGCAGCTCCCTGTTTTATATTTATTTCATTTTAAAAAACTGTATGTGTGTATAATGAACTTTACATTTTAATTTTCATGATATTTTTTTAAAATACAAAAACGATATGTAGAGAGTTTCATATATTATTAATTCAACAAGCAGCCAGACCAGGACTCAGTTGCAGTCCTCGAGGCAATAGTTCAACCTTAAAAAGAAATTGCGATCGAAACCAATATATCGATATATTTCTTGCATCTCTATTAATGGAAGAAAGTTGACATTTTGAGCATCTGCGTCAAATTAAATGATTCTGTTTGGTATGTAGTTTTGGTTACAATAATATTCGTCACGTCAAATATATTTTTTTTTTACATTTCGCGCAATTGTTTGGCTACTTGGCTTACATATCAAAATGTTTAAAATTTCCACACTATACGATAACCGTAAATTCATATGAAATATCTGATAAAAAGAATGTAATTAACATGTCAAGTAACAACATGTGCAGACCGGCTACAATTTAAATCATAAAATAAAAAGTTCCATGGCCCAGATTTGAACCAGCAACCTTGCGATTACGAAGATTTAATGTTGAATACATAGACCAAAAACAAACAAACAAACATTTTACAACTTTCCTCATTGAAAAAAAATTATGCCAGATTTAGCTCATGTGAAAAAAATAAAAATAAATATAAAATAGGAGTTTTTAGATATAATAATGTTTTAGTATTTGTTATATTATTGTGGAAGTTCAATAAGTTAAATTTTGTTGGAAAATCGAGTATCTAATCATATTCTATGTAGTGTGTGGATTTGTTGAGGAAAATGTACTTAAACTTTAGTTTAGAACATCAAAAATTTTGGAAAGCAAAACAAACAAGATAAAACCCCATATTTTTGATATCTTCTAAGCCGCAACAGTTTTTGTTAACAAGTAATTACAAAAGACTCCCAGATAATTCTTACACAAACAGTGGGCGTTTAGATAACACTTTACAAAGAGATAATTTTTGTAAAAACGTAGTTTCAACCCAACAATCACGCACTTGTGTGTTCTTTTAATTCTCTGTAACAACAAAAAGATTAAATGGATAGGCTCCAAATGGAAATTGGATATTTCGTAGTTGTTTATTCTGTGCTGTTTATCTTTAGTGAATTTAAAATAGCAAATTCTGTTTTCGATCGTTGTATTCAGTTTATACGGTATCCTCATCATCTTTTCAAAAAACTCATCTCGAATTATATGTATAATGAATATTGCTTTAAATCTTATTTGATCTTCAAATTCCTGAACCTTTATAATATTATATAAGGATTTTTTTCTTGGATAATTCAGGTTCACAAAATTACTCGAACTTTGAAATAAATTTTAATTCTATTTCATGTCATATACAAAATACAAACACAACGTTTCGAGAACTCCGTTTATACTGTCTTCTTCAGGTACTCGAAATTATTTATATACATATACAAATTGATGGAACAAAATTTTGACATTACTGATAATACTAAAAAAACATTCAAAACTTCCTAAAGCAAAAATATGATGTTAAATAGGACAATAGGGCGTTCCTACGTTATCACAAACAATACATATAATTAATTAAATATTCTTTGTCAGTTTGTTTAAACAAAAACATACATCAATAAAATATAATATAATATAATATAATATAATATAATATAATATAATATAATATAATATAATATAATATAATATAATATAATATAATATAATATAATATAATATAATATAATATAATATAATATAATATAATATAATATAATATAATATAATATAATATAATATAATATAATATAATATAATATAATATAATATAATATAATATAATATAATATAATATAATATAATATAATATAATATAATATAATATAATATAATATAATATAATATAATATAATATAATATAATATAATATAATATAATATAATATAATATAATATAATATAATATAATATAATATAATATAATATAATATAATATAATATAATATAATATAATATAATATAATATAATATAATATAATATAATATAATATAATATAATATAATATAATATAATATAATATAATATAATATAATATAATATAATATAATATAATATAATATAATATAATATAATTTTAATTTCGGATGATATATATTAAAGGTGTCTTTTTTGTATTTGGTTATTAGGAACTAGAGCTATGCAGCCCTCTACATAACTGTTAAAGAAGATTGGTTTTCTAGTCAAAGAAATAATGATACTACTTTCCAGATCTTCCATTATAACTATATACTCGATATGGATGCACCCATTGCCACACCTATTTGTTTGTAAATTTTTTCTTCAAATTGAAAATACGTTGATGCTAAAGTGAATTCGATAGCTTCTTTAAAATCAGCGAACGGAACATCCGTATATCGTGTAATTTCTGGGTAACGTTTCTCAATAATTTCTGTAGCAAGGGATACGGGTATGTTTGTGTAGAGAGAGATGACGTCAAGAGATATTAGTGAATAATCGAGAGGGTACCTGTATGTTTTCAATTTTATTTTTGAAATCCCATGAATCTTTTATATAATAGTCATTGTTGTTGACTATGTTTTTGAGTATATTCTTTAAGAAATCGGAAAGAGGTTTGGTTGGAGACTGTGTGCAAGATACAATAGGTCGCAGTGGTGTATTTGGTTCATGCAATTTGGGCAAGCGATACAGTTTAGGAGAAAGTGCAATATAAGTTTTTATTTTTTAGTTTTAGAGCAGTTGTAGGTGACATGTGCCCCATTTTCTGGCAATGTTTTACTATGTTATTATGTCTTGTTTGATATTGATTAGTGGGGTCACGATTTATTTCTTGGTATGTAGTCGTGTCATTTAAAAGGTCCAAAATTTTATGTGTGTATTCATTTTTGCTCATAATATCAGTTTTATTTGATTTATCCGGCAACAGTACAATTATTTGTGGGTTTCTGTTTAATATTGCGTTCCAATTCTAATTCTGTTTTATATTTTGGTTTTTTGTGGGACCGAGGGTCAAAACTTTTTGTATGTTTTGTGGAATGGATGTATCACGTAAGTTCTCTATAAAACGTTGTTGATCAAGAACGACATTTTCAACATTCTTCAGTAAGTTAATCTTTTTAATATTTTTGGCCTTGATTCTATTAAAAATCTTTTCATAATTTCTGCGCTCAATATTTAGGAAGGTGTGAAATAAATCTGTTGCTAATAGACTTTGTAGTTCCCCCTGCACTAAATCTCTGTAATGTCAAAACTTTGAAGACAACATAAATGGAGCTGTCGAAACGTCGTTGTGTTTGTATGTTGTATATGACATGAAATAAAATCAAAATGTATTTCAAAGTTTGCGAACCTGAGTTACCCATATTACGTAGGTATTGCTTTAATTGGTTAGATTAGGTTAGGTAATAATGAAATTTATTAAATGAATGTTCTTGCTAAAAATCAACTTGCGGCTTGCGGTATATGATTAGAATCAAAATACAAATCGAACCGTCTGAAATAACATGTATATGTAAAATAATAAAGTTAGTAGTCACTTGGCAGTGCTTGTCCATAACTGATTTTCCAGTTAATATTCCTTCGGCAAGTTATAAAACTTCTAGTATACAGCCTACAAAAATCATTCTATTTAATATGACTATGAACAAACTCTACATCTCAGCTCCGAAGTTACAAAGATTAAAGCTCCCGATAGCCAATATCGTAAAAATTAGTGATAGAAACATATAATGTAATGTATAATTACAAGATACAATTATGTCAACTAATACCCACTCTAATATTTAAATAGAAGCTGTATTCGGCAAAAAAATTACATATAGTCACATAGTAAACAGCGCTACCAAATCAGGTAAAATTATGTTTGCTGCGTTTTTACTAACTAATATTGGTTTGAATTTCCAAACAGCATGGATCGACTATACGTTTAAACCAGCCATATTGACAAAAAATATTTTTAATCAACGAAAAACATCACAAGCGGCAAATATGATTCAAATTCATTAATCGTTTATTTTTAAGTTATTCAATTTGAAACGTTAAAATTTTTGATGCACATCAAAATTGCATTGAAAATAATACTAATAAAAATAATAACAGGAATTTTAATATTATATAAAACAGTAAAATAGTTTACAAAAAAAAAACGGGCTTTTTAAAAATTATAAAATATAGTGCAACTTCAATTAGAATAGATAATTTATTTCCAAAAAAACAATAATGTTACAGGAAATTTTGCAGGCAATCAAAACTATACAAAAATATCAGTTTATAAACAATGTCAATAAAAAATACATTACATTAAATCTTCTGCAAAAAAAAAAAATAATAATAATTAGTAATCAGAATAAAAATATTAAACACATTAAACTGGCATCTACAAAACACCAAAGCAGCTGGTCTTGCATAGTACTCTTTATCTCTTAAAAGCATTTTCAGTCTGTACATAAACAGTCTGTTACTCAAATTTTTAAAGTGGGTAGGGATTCTATTGTAAATCGTATGTAATAAGAGCCATGCTGAAAAGCTGATGTAGAGTGTCTGGGCATCACTATGGAATGTCCACCTTATCTGGTTGACGATTCGAAAAACTCGAACAAAGACCTATTTCTGTGCACAAACTTGGCACATTGAAGTACGTATAGAGAATACATCGTCAGTACTCCAAGTTCTACAAACGTTACCCTGCAGCTACATCTTCGAGGCAATCCATATATAATTCTCAGTGCTCGTTTCTGGGGAATAAGGAGTTGCATGGGTTACCCCAAATTATGATACCATACTGCAAGTGAGCATGGATATTGGAAAAGTATACCGTTCTTAGTACTTCATGGGACAAGGCTCTAGCATGAAAATGTCTAAGGCAATAGCATGACCTGGAAAATTTACCGGCTATATATGCGATATGAGAGCTCAAACCCCAAACATCTTATAGAGCGAGCGCTTTCCAATAAATCGGTATGTTTGACCAGTCTTCGGTCAGTTAGAAAAAAATGAATATACTCGTACATGGTCTTATCCACATTTATGTCTATCAAATATCTACTAAAAAGTTAGGAATGTTTGACAGCCTCGAAAAGGCGGCGAAAAATAAGGTTATAATAGCAAAACAATCAGCAGCCTCGAATATGGAAGTAGGTACCTACCTAGGTGTTATAGTTTGACAAGGGTAGACGTAGAAAAATAAAACGAAATGCCTTACTTCATCTAGAACTTTTTTTGTAATTCAGGGAGTGGTTCTATCAGATTTATGAACAATGCTACACTTTTCATCTATACTTCTCTCTTCATGGTCTCCTCTTCGATGTAAACATTTTTCGTTGCGTGGTCAAACCTTTTCAATTACCCTCGTCCATTTTATTATATCTCTTGACATAAGGGGTGTCACCTACTGGGTGCTACAAAAGCATTTCTTCAAAGTAAACAAATATTTCTTCAAAGTAAACAAATATTTCTTATTAAAATTAACTAAATGACTCCATTCACTACCAGAACACTTGCTATTGGCAACACCTAATCAGGGATCAGGGAAATAAAATAACTAGTTCACAGTAGGCATAGTTAGTACCTATTGATAACATCTGTGTCAAATATAGATATAATTACAGTAACAGGGTAGTTAAATAATATTCCAGGGTTTTAGAGTATATAAAAATTAATATAACAGTGCAAGCCTAAAATAAAAATGAATTAGTAATAAAAAAATTAAACGGCAGGTTAACTGAACTAAATACAAACCGTTTAGGCCAAACACCAAAACAAATTTTTGGCGTGAACGAATTTAACAAGCCTCCAATTATTAGCAGCTACGTATAACCGTATAACAATGGGGGTGTTTTATTTTTTATACCATGAATTGCCCCGTATTGAATGAACAGTACATAGGCAATTATTATTATAAAAAATAGACCTTAAACAGGCTGGCCTAGAGCAACAATACATAGCTGAGACCAGAGTAAAAACTTACTTTAGTCTTATAAAATAGTCTATTTATGTAATATTAAATTAAAAATGCGTCAACTCCACAAATCCACAAATTTAGTCACTTCAAGTGCTACATCTATCAATAAAGCACGTTATTATGTGAGAATCCACATTTTATTTATATTAAACATTTTCCGCAAGGTGTCATTCGGACAATGTCGCGATTTCTTAGTCTATATAAATATACCACTGATGATGACATGTATGTATGTCGAAACATGTACGATAACGTGTCTTATTGATTGATTTAGCACTTGAAGTGAATAAATTAGATTTTGTGGAGTTTACGCATTTTTAATTCAACTTACTTTAGTACCAAGTCTCTTCGTTTGCAAATAAATGATTTTCAAAATGAGAAAAAAAAATAAATATTTTTAGCAATTTTTTACTTTTCTAAATATTGGAATAATTCGACATTACGGCATTCATTATATTCAGTGGCGCGCAAATTGAAGAGCACCAAAGCCTTAACGACTGCTCCTGATGGCTGGACTGAGCACCGAATAATAAGACGTCTTGACGGGCATAAGGTTTTTTTTTTTGAGAAGTTGCGTGTGGGTGAGAATGGAGGTCATGTCGAAAATATTTAACGAAGTATTGCAAACTTAGGAGAAGTAGTTTTAATTTAAGAATTAAAAATTCGGGTTTGACCTTTTGTGATGTTCGACAATTTTGAGGGTAAGTTACTAACTCTAGCTCTATGTACCCGTTATTCTAGGACACGCTGTATACTTGACTAGATATTAAGTGCATTTCTATAGTTAGTTGAGGTGTGGACCCCTATCGATTACAATCATATCAACCTTTGGATAAATTATGTATCAAATGATTTATATTTGTCAAATTCCTTGTTTAAGGCAGCCCGTGAATGGGGAAAATTTTTCTTTTGAATCGCATATAGAATTGCTACCAAAGTGCAGAAAAAAATAAGTTTGTTTTTTCTGTAAAAATAATCAGAAGAAAAACTGAGCTTTAAAAGAGAATCCCAATATTAAATAATGCATTTTCAGATATTTATGAAAAAGCATATATTTCGTGGTAGTTTGTAGGATAAATGTTAGATACTGCAAATCATTTTCCTATCATATATTATAATATTCAGCTTTAACTTTTTGAGGTTGTCGTGCATTTAATTCAAAAACTGAAAAATAGGTCACGATGTAGCTAGCAATAACGATATCAATTCCGCCTAGACACAAACTGTCACCGTAGTTACATACATTCTATTTACCCTACAAAAATATATTATTCAGAGGCGTGTGTATTCATATTAGCTGAGTCATTTACCAAAAATTGCATTCAGGCGTGGAAGAAAGAAAAAACGGGGTTTCTAGTGGCAAAAGTTATACTTAGATACATACCATATGACAAAGTAATACCGACATGTCGAACGCTGCCTTAATATTTGAGTTTACATCCATGAGCTAAACTTAGAGTTGAACATCAACTGAAACTTTAATGTTGCAAAAAGAACTTAAGTTAAAGTTAATCTCAATAAGTAATAGCAATCATGTATTCCATACATTTAGTTCATTGCCGTGATCATGTTAGGGCAAAAATTTGTTCGAAATTTTAGCGACAATTTTATCAGAAAACTACATAAACGAAAACCGTCCAAGGACTGTTCTAGCTTCTGAACCTAATTAGATTAAAACTAACAGCAACTCCAGAATAGGGGACGGGAGATGCGCACATGGTCAAACACCTGTCTGTGCGATCACGGCAGTCAAGTACCTGGTCGCGCGGACGGGTGCATTGGGTGGGGCGTAATCGTATACCAATATGGCGGATTCTCCAAAGCCGCATTAACTATTTTTGTTGACGTTTTTGCTTTTAATTTGCAGGTTGGGTTTATACTGTAATTTGAAATATTATGCAGTGCACAAAATACTTGAATATAGGTAATTATTGATATTTGATACCTAAATACAGGAATAAAACACGTTAGTACTTTATAAATTATATATTAATACCCCTTAAACAAAACAATTTTATTTAAATGTTGCGCTATGCTTATGCACTTTATTTTTACTTAAATAATACATCCTGGTATTAACATATTTAGTCGCAATAGATTTGATCAGTAAATGTATATGGTTATCAAACACTGATTGATCAAAACCATGCACAACTAAATTAGGAAAAATATTACTATTTACAAATTCCTTTAAAACAAGGTTTATTATGAATTCTGCGGAAAACTTTTCATTAATAGCTACTACACGACTTTTTATGATCTTTTCGGATTGGAAGCAAACGTCTAAAACATCTTTTGAAGGAATTTGTAAATCCTTTTTTGCCTTCATTTTAATAAAAGAATAACACTTATTAATGCATCTCGACATTCTCTGCAAATAATTTGCTTCTTTAAACTAAAAACAACAAGTCCAGCAATATAAACCATAATGAATTTCGAAAATTCAGAAAATGGTCCAGGAAGATAATCATGATCTGGATAAATTATATTTATGTACATTTCTCGTTGGTATCCAATTAATTCGAGACACATATTCTGTCCAGATATGTCTACGAGCAGGATCTTCAGGAAATCCAAAAACCAGAATGTTTTTAACATACATTTAGGGGTCTTTTTTCTAGAAAGTGATGAAAAAGTAGAGAGTTTGAGAGTAGAGATCAAGTAAAAGAATTTGTAAAAAAAAATAAACTACAATGCACGTGTCAATTGTTCAGTGCAGAAAGAAGAATGCTACCAGACTCCTATAATAATGTGTTTTAATAAGTTCGCCTAAAAAAACCCTAAATACGTCCATGTACAATGTTTACAATATTTGGTACATACCTATGAAACGTTATTCCTGATATTTTCTGGTCGATTTCACTTCTACAACTGCAACTACGCACAGCACAGGACACCATTATAGTATATTGTCAAATAACCGTCCAAAAAACACGAAAAACTTAAGTAAACTTGTAAAATACTCGTAAATAACACTATAAACTTGAAAGCACGACAAATGATAGAGGTCGTATACCAATATGGCGTACCTGCACCCGCTTTTGGCCACGTTAGAGCGACTCCCCCCACCTCAATGGGTTAGCTATAGACTATACATAGTCATGGGTACTGGCCGCTGACAGTCAATGACCGTGGTTCGGATTCCACGCTAAACTGTCCAAAATTAATGTATTACCTTAGCCGTAAAAGCCAATAATAGAGAAAAAAAACTCCAGAATGAAACTTTCAAATAACACATTAAATACAAACAAATCAATGTATTCGTCAATGTTATTACATTTTTCTAGTAAAAATGTAATATTTGAAGATAAGTGTGTTAGCAGGGACCTATTGTGGCTCGTATACATTGTGTCCAAGATAAGAATCGAATAGCATTGGAATCTGGGAAACGGTAGGAGGTTTAATTAGAGAAAAGTTGCACAATTTAAACATCTTTTAAATGCTGTTTTCAAAAGTAAACTAACTTTAACCGTTTTCGAGAATTTTTGAAAAATCGATTTTTTGCGATTTTAGCTTTTATTTATTTCTGACATCATTTTTACAGATATAAAAAAAATAAAACCATTGCACCTCTCTCGGACGCAAGATAAATCTAAACATAATCGGCTAGGATAGTGTATTGTGCGAATTATACTGATTTCCCAGCTATCCGGACAACTTCTTAAGAGCAATAGAAATATGTCCTTATTTGTTGCTGTATTTTCAAACAAAATCTTATAGAGTGCTTCCTAAGTTTATACTTTATTTTTACAGTGAATAAAAATTATTCAAATAAACAACACTAAAAAAATACAAATATTTTATGCGTTGTAAACTCAAGACAGTTTATTAAATTTATCTGCTGCACTGACCTAGTTATAGATAGCAAATTTCTTATAAGAAGCAAAACAGAAAAACTCACGTTTTTTACAAGAACTCCTCTTTTTCCATTTTAATAAAGCCCATTGTATGCGTAATTCTCATCGTCTTCTCATGGAATAAAGTAAGCACGTTCCGTCTCTAATTTAAACGTGTTAATGACTGAATTAAAATGTTTTAGATATTATAAAATCGTCACGATTTCTTGCTGACTTTAAAATTTTTCTTCCGTTTAATTTGCATATCACCAGCAAATAATGTCATCAAATTGTATATATTAGGTATATATAGGAACGAATACAACTATTCCGACGGGCTTACAGTAAAGGCGAATATAATTCGTAAAATATCTTTCGTAATACCCTCAAGCAGGTTTTTAGTCTTCTTTTCCTGTATCGCAAACCTAACTAGAACCTTGACAGTCATCTCCATGAAGTCAGTGACATGATTTGCTGACTGGATGAAAGCCTATAATTTAAGCTGGGACGTTACTTACCGCAACTGACAAACAAGCATTTCGTGTATAGTACGATTATACATATAAGAAAATAACTTTATAATACCAATTATCCCAAATGATCATAAACCCTCTGCTCAGGTACCTGGTTACACCAGGGTGGGCTTGGTATTTTATTCGATTTAGTTTTAATAGTGATATTGTAGTAAGAAGATGTGGCATCCGTGGTGTAAAAATGTTTCGGAAAATAGCAGTTTTGGTGTATCGAAAAGTAGAAAACATTTATCCGCAGACGCAAAGGCTTTAATAAAAAACGTATATAACAGCTTAAGAGAAAGAGGTTTTACTAAATCTGTTGCGATAAGTGAAACAAGTGTATTAGCAAAAACTCCGACACCAACAGTTTATAGAGCTGTTAATAAACCAAATGGGAGAAGAAAAAAGAGAAACGATTCTGGTAAATTGAAATATCTGATTGAGTGTGAAATAGATATTGTACCTACGACGGAAAATGTATGGTTTGTATCAACAACAAATTGTACCCACAATAAGATCCTTGCATATGAAGCTACAAGAAGACGAAACGGGCATTAATTGTAGTATATCAACTTTGAGGAAATAGCTAACAAAAATAGGGTAAGTTTTACAACTTTCTAGGTGTATGTTAATTAAAAATTCTTGATGTTGTGTAAATGGCGAATTAAGTTTTTAAACAAACAATAAAATTATATTCGAAAGAAGTAGTCCATACTGAAGTGGAGTAGAATAGTTAAATATTCTTGAAATAAAATTTAACAATAAAATTTTTATTTTTTCACACAATGGTAAGTTTAAAGTTCAAATCATTTTGGTGCAATTGAAAATAATATATGCATTCTTGTTTCTAGAGTTAATAAATAAAATTCCCAAAATAATATGTACTAATTTAGTTAAATAACATAGCTTTTCGTCAATTTTCTCTTATAACCACTGATGATGCAGCCCGGAGCTGTGAAACATGTATGGTGACATTTGTTGAGGATTTTTATTAAATTTATTGTGTGGAGGTCGACTTTTATTTCAAGAATATTTAATAAAATTATAATTTTGTAACTGTATAAATTTATTACAGATTTAAATATACCAGCATTAACAAAAGGCAATATGTTATGGAATCACGCAGATTACAAATAGTCCGAACAGAAAATTTAGAAAAAACTAAAAAATTTAGACCTGAACGTCGCTCTATTATATATTTGGATGAATCGTGGTTTGATACGCACAGCACGAAGAACAAAGGCTGGGTGGACGCTTCGGGAAAATGTGTGACGAAGCACCATCTAATAAAAATGGATGGGTGCCTAATTGTTTGTTATTATCGGCAAAAAACATAAAGGACTCTAAATTGGAGTACCATGAAGACACTACTGCAGAATTGTTTGAAGAGTGGTTCAAAAATCAGCTATTGCCAAATATACCGAAAAATAGTGTAATCGTAATGGTTAATGCCAGCTATCATAGCAGTCAGCTGAGAAAAGTAATAAAAAGCGGGGAACACCAACTACAAATTCAGAATTATATGCTGCAAGATGACATATATTTTGAGGAATCTTATTCTAAAAAAGATCTTCTTGCTGTTTTGAAACATTTTCATATTGTGAAGGAATATGTTTGTGACACATATGCAAGTGAAATAAGACACACAGTATTACGAAAATATGTGGCATCAAGTAAAATCAAATGTTACGAAACGAAATACATCAGCAACGGTTAATTCTTGTGTACTAAATTTAGTAAGAGATTATTGATAATCTACCTGTTCAAAGTTGGAAAAATTCAGTAGAACATGGAATAAAAGTTGAAGATTTTTACATTGGCGTTAACAACCAAATTGAACCTTTTGTTATTGACGTGGATTATGAGAGCGATAGTGAACTGGATATTTAGTTTATTATGTCATTCGTAGTGTGAATACATTTTTATTTTATTTTTCGTTTCTGTATACAATAGTACTGTCCTGTCCCATAAAAATCGATAGAAACTCCACCTGTTAAGCATTGTTACAGTGTTATCTCATGTTATACAAACACAAACGTAATCATTGTTGTCGGCTACGTAATATTGGATACCGTGGCAACATTGTAACCATAAATCTCACAGCTGTGAGGTTTATGATACTTTGGGATAATTGTTGTCATAAAATTATTTTCATATATCTCTACCACTACTATATCAAAGGGTCTGCTAACGTGACCGTCTAGGCGTCTGTTAGGTTCTAGCAGAGTCTCCGGTTGCGAGGTGTCATGCGCATCTCGTCGAGCATGTCGCCATTATAGGAGAGAACGTGTCAATAATTGCATAGACGTAGGTAGATACCGTTCACTCCTGTGTTCAGTATAGAGTTAATTGTTTGCGTGCAAGAGATAAATAAATATTGTGTTTGTAATCTGAATCTGTGTGTGTGAACCGTTGTCTACACCTTGTATCTTGGAAAAAATGCATTTCTGGATGTATGTTTTTGGAAACTTTTGTTTATAAAATGACCTGAGAAATCACCCTGTGAAATATTGCCGGTTCTTTTTCAAACAACCTGTATATATATATACATAATCTAAAACTATGGAATGTTATAGCTATTAAAAAAAAAATTAGATCAGCTTTTAAAAAGCATCGGAAAAAGTTATGAACAATGCAAAATACCATTAACGAATAATGCTTTAACGAGAAAAGCTGATATATAATTCCCTAGTCACAAAGCAAAAATATTCAGTTTACGGAAAACTCACTCCAACCTGCATTACTGGCTTTAGGTTTACTCTAAACTCAACGCAAAGCAAATTTGCGATATACTGTAGAAAACAGCATATTTATAGGTACAAGGTACAAGAAACTCGTTGGGGTATTAGAAGTATCTAGACTATACGGAAATAGTAATTTACGTTACTAGACCAGAAAGCGTTGCAATACTCGTACACTATTTTTCGGTCGTGTAAGGGTCATATTTTTTTTTGATCGATATTATAATAGGAAAACGTTTTTTATTCGGCGCCAATGTTAGCAATCTGTCTTCTTTAGATTAAAAATAATTTATTGGTTCGATGCAGCAAACTCAAACTACCAGCAGACGTAAATGAATTGTATGACTGGAGAATCAGATGAATCGAGGAACCTAACAAATTAGCAAGACATCGTAGGGCTTGAACCATAGTGTAGCTTCAAAGATTAAATACATATATAATAATAATAATAATAATAATAATAATGTCTTTATTGCAAATTAAAAAATTTACAACAGGCGAAGTTGAGGCATTATGCCTCCTAGCTTAACCTACTTTAATTATAAAGCTTATATTACCTTACTGTAACAAAAAAAAGAAAGAAGAAAAGCAACGCAATACACGTTGCTAACAGTTCCATATCATAGACTATAGAGTGTTCTATAAAATTAAGATGAAATACAATACATAAGAGAACAATTAGTATTGAGAGTGAAGAATAAGTTCTCGAACATTTACCTTAAATTCAAGTCCTTTCAGAATTTTATAATTATTTGGTAACTTATTGTATAGTTTTGCGACATTATAGGAAAATGAGCGTTCAAACAAAGCAGTGCGGTGAGCAGGTGGAGTTATCGCCATTCTATGTCTCAAGTTTATAACAATATTGTCACCCCTGAATTGCATTTTTGTAAAGGTAATCCGGTATCTTCTTATTTATTACTTTGTTATATAAAACCAATGCATGCAACAACCGTCTTTCATTCATATTTAGCCATTGAAGCTCCCTCAACCTAGCGCTGACCCCACGTTCCCTGCCTCTCAATCCCGCGATTAATCGAATACAAGAGTTTTGCATCAGCTGAATTCGACGCTGATCAAATCCAACAAGACAAGGACCATAGACAGCGTCACAAAAGTTAAAGTGCGACAAGACCAAGGAGTCACATAATTGTTTTCTTAAAGCCGTTGTAAGAGTTTTTCTATTACTGTACAAGAGTTTTAAATTGTAAAACGCTTTTTTTATACAGACACTCACATGCTCCCTGAATCTCAGGTCCGTGTCCATTATCATGCCCAAGTTCCGAGCCATAGGCACATTCTCCATCCGCATATTATCGACCCTTATTGAAACTAGGTCTCTGTAACGGCTTCTTATTTGATTCGGACCAAAGACCAAGACCTTGGTCTTGTCCTTGTTAATCTCTAAACAGTGCCCATTCGAAGCCTTAACCAGATTATTAATATCACCATTAAACAGGTTAACGGCCGGCTGCAGTTGTTGAGGATCGAAACACGCATACAATTGAGTATCATCTGCATATAAATGAGCTGAAGAATGCTTAACACTGCAGATAAGTTGTGATGTATAGAGGCAGTATAAAATTGGGGCAAGTATAGAGCCTTGAGGCACCCCTGCTAAGAGACTTTTTTCTTGTGATACTCTTCCGCCCTCGAGGACCACAACCTGCCTCCTACCCGATATATAGCACTGAATCAATCCCCTAGCACATCCGCCAAAGCCCAAGTACTCCAGGATCACCATCAACAAATCATGGTTAAGGCGATCGAATGCCTTCGAATAATCCAGAAGCACCAGAGCCGCCAACACTGTCCATTATCCACCGCCCTAAAAATATCGTCCGTTATCTTAAGCAAGGCCGTACAACAGCTATAGTTAGATCGAAAACCGGACTGAGTACTAGGCAGAAGACAATGATTTTCAACTACACTTTTATCTGGTCAAATAAGATACGCTCGACGATCTTGGAGATGGCAGGCAGAATACTAATTGGTCGCAAATCCCCCACCGCTTTTGGGCAAGGTTTTTTAGGAACTGGAATTACATGAGCAAGTTTCCATCCATCAGGAAATACAGACGACTCAATACATGAATTAACCAAGTTAGTCAAAATCGGCAATAAGAAAGGACATGCTCTCTTTAACATTTCTACAGAGATACGATCGCTACCAACAGCATTGGTTCTGATTCTAGAAAGGGCAATTTCTACCTGATCCAAGGCAACCAATTCAAACTTAAAGCTGCCAGCATTGTGTCTGCGCTTATTAGCATAAAAATCAAAGAGATCCTGGTCATAAGGGACATGTGAAAGGTTAACAAAATGATTATTTATGTTATCGGGGTTATTCAGGTTATGCGGGAGACTTTCTTTGTCTTTTCCATAAATGCTCATGTCACGTAACAGCCTCCAGTTGTCCCGGGAAGTTCCATTCTCAATACTATTCTTAAGAAATTCTTTCTTTCGAGTATTGGTTTCGGATGTTACAAAATTCCTGAGTAGTTTGTATGCCGACCAGTTCGCATCAGTCTTCTTTTTTTTATATTTGGTTAGCGCTTTTTGTCTAAGCTTTTGAAAGTGTTTTAATTCATCAGTAACCCAAGGTGCTTTTTTTTTAGATATGCGGACTGAATATATATAATAATGATATATAAATTAAGAGCCTGACAGAGCAGCGCTCTGGCGAAAGCTTCCCGCCTTAAGACGACACTACAAGATATTCGTATTCAATAATGAAATAGTGGAAAATTATTTGGATGTAAGTACGAGGGAGCTACGTATTCTTACAGGGTTGCTTGAGGAAATACATCACAAGAATATACCTAGATGAAACTGACCAATGCAGATTATACAGGGCCATCAGCAACCAACGCAACGCAATGATTTGCTATGACATAAAATGATGCAAGATATGGAGGTACCATCCCTGAAACTAACCAAGATAATGGAGTTCATCAGAGCAAACATAATATTATTAGTGCTGTTTTGACACAACAAACTTTTAATTAAGTAAATACTTCTACATAAAATGAACTACAAGAGCCTCAAGACAAAGGGCACATTAGATGGGCAACCCTATTTAAATCTTAACATTACTCCTATTTTAACTTGCAATATTTTTATATCCTGGTGTAGCCAATATTTGTCCTCTACCCGTTCCACATGACCATTAAATTTAGTGATGAAACTTAATAAAAGCATTGCTATTGTTTTACGAATGTCAATTGTCAAATGAATAGATTATATTACCTTTAGCTATTTCATACAAAAGGGCTAAGTAATGGGCCCGGACATAAACTCAGGAAAGTGTACAATAATACCATTTACCCAGAAAAGAAACCCAAGCGTACGTAAACCTATTTGAAATTAGCATATGTTTAAATAACTGCTAATACTAAAGCAACCAAACCTAGAGAAGCGTGAATTAAAAAATCATTGAACCTGATCGAAAACATCCCATTTCTAACACTGTGCAGACAAAACATAAAAAAAACTTTGAGATATATTTCACTGAAAAGCTAAATAGCAGGAGAAGATGGGAACAAAGGCCAATGAAGGATTGAAGCAGGAGTATCCGGGGAGAAACAAGACCCTATACCAGCGAATTTAAGACGGAAAATAACTCAATTGAAAGATATGTAAGGAAAGGGTGACATTGCAATCTACTCTAATAGTCAGACAGCAAATTTGCTACTTTGTCTGCTCATAAATAATATAGGAATAGCAAGCGAAACAAACTAGGGAGGTACGACTTGAAACAAGAAAGGTCAGTTATTTCGGGCATATAATGCGAGGTACCAAATATCACATCCCTCGCCGGATCATTCAGGGAAAGGTTGAGGGCAGAAAATGGATAGGTCGCAAAGAGCTATCGTGGCTGCGAAATATTAGAAATTGGACCGGACTGGGAGTAGAACAACGGTTCCGAGTAGCGACAGATGAGACCAATTCAACCAAATTTTCATGGACATAGCCCACGCTTGAAGACAGGTACGGCACCCAAAGAAGAAGAAGGATCAGACACCCCTAAATTAATCTTAAGGGTTTTTATAAATATTCGTATTTCCGTTGAAAACCGTTTGCACTAGGTATAAAGTAAGTTGTGTAAAGAATGCAATGAACTAGTTTTAATTTAGTATGCAATGCAAACAACGTTATTAAAGTTTTTATTAAAACTCTTTTTTTTAATATGCCGTGGTTATTCACGCAAACTGGCTTGCTATTTACGAGGCTAACATTATATTTATAATGACGGTCAGCAGTAGCATTCCAGCATTGTTTCACTAATAACAACTATTTGGTGCGCCAACCGGAAAGTTTGGCCTTTTGTTCCATGTATACATGGATACATCAACATATATTCCAGACAAGAATATTAAATTATTTTCGCAAATGCTTTAAGTTTGGACAGCTTTGTCTCTCGGCTTTGAGTTTGGTTGTTGATGGCGCATTGGACCACAATACTGGTAAGCACCTCATTACCTAAACAGCAGCAGATATGTCACGTTCTGTATGCACATTAGGTGAAATGGAAATCTCTGAAAATGGATTCATTATTTATTGGTCTACACAAAATCCACATATAGAACCCACTAATTGCAAAGAACAAATGGACAAATTAAAAAGAAATATCCATTATTTTTACTAAAATTCTCTATTCGGATATATTAATAACCCAAACCGACCAGAACAATATCAAATTCATCATCACTATTCAATTATATTTATTCACATAATAATTCTAAAATTAATCGAGACGTGAAAAATCTGCCACAAAAGCGTATTCCCTCCTTTTTAGTGCTAGAAGATATCAAATCCTCCAAACGAATCAGTTGTGATTTCACTCGCTATGCTGTTTTAGATGTTCTGCGAACACAAAGGCTTACCCCAGTTTTTGTCCGAAAATCCTATTATTAGCGTGTTTTGTCAAAACATTCCTTTTACATATTATATCTGCGATGAAAGTTTTCGTTGATTAGGCGAATCATATATCAAAGAAAATTTTGAGTGTACTGATTTCTAAGATGTCCGAAGAAGACTAGTGCCCAGGACGTATTTGGAACTAGTATAAACATCTCGCTCTCAGAGGATCCATGTTTTCGCTTAACCTGACACTCACAACTCGCTTGTTCCTCAATTCAAATCTGCATAAGCAAATACATAATATCCAGAAACGTAAAACATTTAATATTTATTTTTAAGTGGAGTATCATAAATTACACAATCCATTTGATTAATAAAACACAATTTCTGAACTTAACGAACTGGCTCTGGTGGGATTTTCTCATGCAAACTACAAGTAATTATCAGAATATACCACTGATGATGAAACCTGGTGTTTCGAAACATGTTTGGTAATTGATAATTATTGAATCTATTAAGCTTAGGTATTTTGTGGATATGATACTTTGTGTACAATAAATTCCAAATAATGAATGACGGCTTATTTCATCAATTATGAATTGTATAACATATTCTACAAACCTCGTGTTGCCTTGAAAATATTGAGAAAATGAGAGACAAAAGTCTTAAATAATTGCACGAAGAGCTTTTACCAATTGAGCTAAATTTTGGTGCATAAGTTTGGGGAAGCCCTAGGATGAACCCATTAGTGTTTGGTTGAAATCGCTTTAGCCCTGTGACAGGGCTAAATTTTCAAATAGCATTAGGGCTCGAGTTTTAAAGTATTTATCTGCTTTACAGCGATGGGTTACTTTTCATATTTGCCCCCCCAATTCTCGAGAAAATTGCGTTTAAAATTTCACCAGTTAGGTAGTGGGAAGTTGGAACCTATAACTCTTATTAGAAAGTAATACACTAATTTGATATGGGGTATTTGTCGTCATTGATACAGCGTGCGCTTCGCATGCGGAAGGTTCTTGGTTCGCATCCCAGCTCCGGCAATATTTTTTTTTTCTAATTTTTGAATAAAGTAGTATGGCTGATAAGCCGTTTTGTTAAAGAACTCAAGACAAAATGTCAAAATTGGACAAGAAGAATTAGATATAAACGCAGGTCGCAGCCTTACTTTATGTAACAAGCAATTCACAAATAAATTAAATATTGGAAGCATATTATATATTTTTTCTACGACTGTCTTTAAATGCCTTTATTATATGTTCAATCATGATTTGAAAATTTAGTACATTGCAATGCTGTTTTTCATTTACCCGTGCACAATAAATATTAGTGGGAATTTACTTTGCGTTGCCTAGCAACTAGTGGAAAATTTCCTGGTAATGACAAAAGTAGCGTCGGGCATGAAAAATCACCATAGCAACGCCGACAATACAAACACACCAAATTGACAGTTTATTTATAATTAATAATAATTATAATGATTTCACTAATTACGAAGGGTTCAAAGCTATTTATATAATGGAAAACAGTGATAGTGAATATAGTCTAACACCACCTAGTCAGTTTAATACTTCTAACTTATCGTATTTAGCGGTCAGTTTCGAAAAACAAATATTTTGCTAAAAATTATGTTTAATTTATTCAAAAGCATTA
The DNA here is from genome assembly GCA_911728435.2 of Apoderus coryli. Lineage (NCBI taxonomy): Eukaryota > Metazoa > Arthropoda > Insecta > Coleoptera > Attelabidae > Apoderus > Apoderus coryli. Next base: position 6,568,103 of record OU452206.1, on the reverse strand, counting down.
AAACAGTCGTAGAAAAAGTATAGTGTGAAACTCATATGAAATGACCATTTCCTACTGGTATCATACGCGTAGGAAATATGTGTCATTTCATGTTCGTTGCACAATATACTAATATAGTTAAGAGAAAAGCCCAGACACAGCGTATGTTTGTTTTTCAATAAGTTTTACAACCGCCCAGAGTACAAAAGCTATACAAATTCCATCCAATGTTAAAAAGGGGCACAAACAACCCAGATAACATACAAATTACGAAAATATGCCACCTTACACATATTAAGTTAGGAGTTAGCTTAGTACTTATTTTGGAACCAAGTTTATGTTTTAATACTAGGCGGCATATGTCCGACAACTTCTTTTCTTCTTTCGCGTCATAAATGTGATCACTAAACAAAACTATCTATATGTAAATAATATTAAAAATAAAAAGTCTGCAACATTGTAATTCTCATTGGTTTATTGCTGCGCCTCGTATACATTTTATTCGAAAAATGTTATACAATTATAAGCTTATACAGTTACCCTAAACTCGAAAACAAATTAACACAGAAAAACATGTAATCTGGCACAAAATACATGTTTCAATATTCACACTATCTGCATCGCAAAATCTCTGTTACACAGTTCCAATTTGGGTTTGTAATTTAATTTTTTTACATCCCTAACAAATAGACACACCTCACAGCAACGCAATATTATACAATTCTGTTATACTGATAAATTGGAAACTTTAAGATTTATGAGACTAGCGGGGAATCCATAATCAAATAGTTATTATAGAGTTTCGATCATATCTGCCAAGGGTTCTCTTTGAAAGTAGTATTTGTGTCGCGTCGGCCTGATAAAGGGTCGAAAAGGGTAAATCAGATAGGCATTAGACTTGAGATATTCTAAATATGAAGGGTTTAGAAGTTTATGGCGAAATAAGATATATTTTTCAATTTTTGGCAAAATACAGGCGACAGTGATAAAAATGAAACTCTATATATAGTGAAAAATTCTTTACAGTGCAATTTTGTCAAGACCTATAATATTTTAATTAAATTTAATGTAAAAAGCCCTGCATATAGTGAATTTTTAAAATGAATAGCACCCTATATAATAAAAATATTTACAGGACTTTCATGTATAAATGTTTATGCATTTATTGAGATCTTGCTCTTTTCGGGTTTCTCATTTACAATTTTATATCGCATTCTTTTGATAATGTTCTTAACGCGTTTATAACGCCTAATGGTGGGCAATAAAGCAAGTAGATTTCTGTGAGATGCTTGGGGAATTCCTAACACATTTTATAGTCGAGGCCTAGTAAATCGCAAATTTAGGTTTTTGTTTAAGACTCAAGTAAGATGTCCAAGCGTGCGTGTTTAAGTTTAGCTGAGAAAATTAAAGTTTAGGAGGAAGTTGATAAAGACTGCAAACAACTGGTGTAGGTACTATTGATTGTTTTATTTGTTGTTTTATTTCAAATGTACGGAATTTGAATAAAGACTATTATTATTATTATAAAAGATTAAGGACTTCCAATATGCTATGCCATTTTACAAAAATGTTTTTTCGATTAGTAAAAAAAAAAAAAATTCTGAAAATGCTGTAGTTGCAAAAATTATATATCTTCATACTTTAAGATGAAATTTCACTTTTGACAAACTACAGGTAAAAAATATTAATATTCCATAGCTTTATTGGCAAATTACTTTTTGACTCGCAAAACACGTGCATGTCAATAATATTTTTCTGCTAAATTTAAAACTTTTATATCAAACTGTTTACGAGAAAATAGGCTGTGAGAAACACAAAACGAAGTGATTTACATATAATGTTTATGTCAATCATATTTGGAGAAAACACTATAGAACTAAATAAAACCAAACTCTACCCAAATAACATTATTGTTATATATCCCTAATTAGATCATCCACACAATTTCCAAAAGTTGTCAAAATGCTTTAAATTAGAAGCTTAACGTTTTCATTACAACATTGAAGTAGTTAACAACATTAAGCGGATTACGCCTTTAGCGGTGTAAGCAACAAGATTTAATTATGAAAGATATTCGTTGTAAGCTTGGTTGAGAATTTCCAAATGAAAACACATCATGTGTGCATAACGAACTGTTTATAGTTAAGGGTATATAGAGCTCCTATGTCATCTGCAATAGAACCATCAAAGCTAGAATAATAATTTATGAGAAATATAATATAACAGTTGTTGGACAGTGTTAACACAGGTAGATTTATTTAGGTTAGGTAGATAATACTCGTATATGTATGTATCAAGATTGAATCCAATTTATGGAATGGAATTTGCGGGGCAACTAGTGGGAAATATTTAAAAATGCACTGGTAAATTTACTGCAATGACAAAAGTAGCATCGGTTATGAAAAATCAACATAGCAACGCCGACAATACAATTAATCTAAATTGATAGTTTATTATTATTATTAAATTATTTGTTTGTTTTCATCAATAATTATTTTTTTTTTTTTGCCTGGAGACATTATTTCAACATCCGTTCGAACTTTCATTACTCAGTCCAACAACGTATGTTTTGTGTAAAAACTTCGGTAAACGAAGTTAGGCGTGCATTCCGGCGTCAGTTTAATAACAACAATAGGGGTCATCCGCCAAATCGTAAAACTGTTAAGTTATGGGTTCGTCATTGGCGTGAAAATGGTTCTGTACAAAATTTGAAGAAGCCTGGACATCAAAGAACAGTTCGTATACCAGAAAATATGGAACGAATTAGAACTGCGTTTACGAGGAGTCCTAAAAGGTTTGCTAATCGACAAACCCTTATCCTAGGAATATCGAAGGGAAACTTAGATCGAATTCTTCAAAGGGGCAAAGCCGTTCAAATAAAAGTTTGCTTCGTCGGTTATTAGGAGACTGAATTGCTCCTTGATGTAAATCCAAAAATTTTTGACAAAATGCTAACCTTGCTTCTTTATTTTGATTGCTAAAGTGCGGTGCCATTTGGAATTTATAGGGATGAACTATAAATTCCAAATGCAAACTTTTATTTGAACGGCATGCCCAATAAACAGAATTATAGATACTAGTCAAATGAGAATCTCGTAAAATCTTTACACAGAACCGCCATAATCCAAAAGTTGTTGTGTGGTGTGGAGTAGGATCTTTTTGTATTATTGACCCTTATTTTTGAGGATAAAATAAATAAATAAATAAATGCTTTATTGCCCAACAGATAAACAATCCCTTTAAAGGACAAATACATTGAAAATATACATATTATACAATACAAAAAGAAAAAGAAATAATACGAGTATATCTGAAAATTATTGTTCGAAAAATTCATCAAAAACCAACTTAATTCTAACAAAATTATCGAAAAACATGTCGCAATAATGACATATTTTATTAAAGTTGCTGGTCATCATATAAATAGGTGACCTTAAGAGAGCGTTGGTCCTAGCACGCACACATTTAAATAAATAATTCTGTCTACCACAAAGACGAGGAACATTGAAATTTAATTTCGAAATCAAATAAGGACTATCTATCTTACCATGAAGAAGGTTATATAAGAAAGCCAAGGACGACACAAGACGACGATGCTCCAGACTCTGTATCGAAAAACGCGATAAAAGCAGACTATGATCATATCCCCGAACGGGGTAAACACCATCCTGTCTCCAAACCAGATACTTTAGGAATCTCCTCTGGACCCTTTCCACTACCTGTTTATGAACCGAGTAAAATGGACTCCAAATTATGGACCCATACTCCAGTTTCGATCGTACATATGCACAATAAAGGGCCGTAAGTGTATTTATGTCCGTGAATCCCTTACAGTTCCGAACCAAAAATCCGTACATGCGACCGGCCTCCTCAACCTTCCCACGAACGTGATTAACAAACGTAAGCTGTGAATCGAACACAATACCAAGGTCCTTGATGGTCTCCAACGAAGACAGCGGAACACCATTGATCTCATAAGAAAATCCAGTACTGTCCCTTTTTCTCGAATATGAAACAGACTTACACTTTCCTATGTTCAATGCAAGCTTATTTCTCTCACACCAGTCACTCAACCTGTCAATATCATTTTGCAATGCATAACAGTCCGCCAAAGAATTTATTGAGTGAAAAATTTTAAGGTCGTCAGCAAATAAGAGACTGCTTGTCCCAACAGCCGAAACCAGATCATTAATAAAAAGGACGAATAATAAAGGACCCAAATTAGAGCCCTGCGGAACCCCGGAAGTCGTAAAATATATAGTAGATTTATGTCCATTAAAATATACAAATTGACATCTGTCACTCAAGTAGGATAAAATAAGTAAAATGAGCTTTTTCGAAAACCCAAACTGGTTTAACTTTTGCATCAACACACCATGATCCATTCTGTCGAACGCCTTCGAGAAATCTGTGTATGTAACATCAATTTGTCCACCAAAGTCTAAAGTTTCAGATATTTCCTGTGTCATATGAGCAAGATTTGTGACAGTCGACCTATGATTCATGAAACCATGTTGATGTATAGAAATCTCGTTACACACACAATTATAAATACGTTTGTATATTATTGACTCAAAAATTTTAGAAAAATTCGACAGAATAGGCACGGGGGGGGCGGTAGTTGGTAATCTGGGATTTGTCACCAGCTTTAAATACTGGTACAACTTTTGCTTGTTTCCAAAACACAGGGTACTTTTGCGAACTTAAAATTAAATGATGAAAATAACAGCGCTGTAACAGTAACATCCGAGCGGTACGTTAATATGCTAGAGATATTTCTCATTCCAGAATTAAATAGACGAGGATTACTAAACAATGCCTTACTATTCTAACAAGATGGGCCAAAAGCTCATATCAATGAGGGTGCTGCGAGAAATGATTAATGGCCGACTAATTTCTCGATACGGAGATTTTTCCTTGGCCTTCGAGGTCCCCCGACTTAACGGCACCCGATTTTTTCCTGTGGGGATATTTAAAAGCCAAAGTGTTTGTGAGTCGTCCAGGTACAATCGAGGAACTGAAAGTCAAAATTCGTGAAGAAGTTGAAGGAATAGACGAAGGTTTTCTACGCCGTGTAATGATCCATTTTTTATCTAATATTGAAAAATGTGTTGAAGTTCGTGGAGGTCATTTAGAAGACGTGATTTTTAAAAGTTATCATAAATCCCAAAGAGTTAGCTGTAATTTAGTAAAATAAAAAGTTTGTTTTGTTAGCTAAAAAAAATTTAATTCAAATATTAAAATGGGTAGTCTATGATGAGGAACCCTGTATAATGAAAAACAGTGATAGTGATAGTGAATATAGTTTAACAACACCACCAAGTCAATTTAATACTTTTAACTCTTATTTAGGCTTACGCCAACAGGGCGAGTATAGGTAAGTTTCGAAAAACAAATATTTTCCTAAAAATTAGTAGAAAAAGTATAGTGTGAAACTCACATGGAATGACCATTTCAAATATATGTTATTTCATGTTAGTTGGACAATATACTATTACAGATCTAAATTAATAATTGGGCAAGTATAATAATTGATTCACAACTACAAACTATTGTCAGTGGAAAATCATAATTACATAAATCTCAGAAGCGTTTTTTTGTTTTACTACGATTAGTATGCGATTCATTTCAATTATTTGTTAGTTATTAATATGCTTAAGCTTAGATACTTAATTTAAGCTTTCTGCGTCATCATTTATGGCGTTAAGTTTTACCTTGCAAATAAATAAAACCGAGTAACTATCATTCTGTGCTTTCTTTCTCAACTGATCAAGGCCATATAGCAACAACAATAAGACATTGATTCTCGCGGGCGGATTGAAGGAACTGGCGGGCCCGATTTGTCCCACGGGCCTTTTAAAAATTTTAATCCTTAATAAACAGGTGTTTTATATTCATTTAATTTATTCTTGCAGTCACAGAGCAATATGATGTGGACTGAGGATACCAATGTATTTTAAAATATCTATGTTCGCAACATCTTTGATGTATGAGAATTATTACGGAACGATGTGAGGTATGTCATCAAGGGAAAGTCCATAATAAGGCTCATGGCTATTGACATACTTGAGTTCAAATTTCATATCAAATAAATATAATGCACGTTGCCGGACTTGCAAAAGTTAAAACGTTGTGTTTCTGAAGCCAAGCGCCGTAAACAAACTTACAAAATTAGGTATAACCCTAATTAAAAAACAAAATTGAGTTGGAAACCTATTAATGTTTGTTTTGTTCCAGTCTGGTAAAACCAAGTTTAAAAAATTTGCATGCAAAGTATTAATTTAATTACTTATTTATATTTAGCAAATGCACAAAATAAATTAAACGGTAAAATAAAATTGCAGTATGCTAGGTTAAAAATAATTTTAAACGAAAATCACACGCAATGTCCACGTTTTTTTTTTCAACATTGCTTTAACAAAATATGTTCATATCAATTTTAATCTGCATATGCCAGCAATCGTGCTAGTTTGATGGTCATATTATTGTAGGAAAGGAACCTCAAACGTCCACAGATTTACTCCGCTTTTTATAACCTATACTCTACTCAACAGATAGTCACTCGTCATAGGGAATTGAGATATAGTATTGATTTGATATTAAAATTCTGAGGATGCACAGTTTTTAAATTTAATACTGAGTAGTTCTAGGCGATTATATCCAAATATTAAGATTTATTTGCATGTTAAATTATAATTAAAATGTGTCATATCTAAGAACCTGCGAGAACCACCGACGTTGATGAGCAATTTTTGGTTAAGAATTTGCGCCCGACACTGTGTTTGTTAAATTATAATCTAATTATTTATAACACCTTACAATAGCTTTTAGTTCTTGTTATGTGATACCTCAGATCGTGAGAGAAATATGGACCATAGGCAGTTATATTGAATTTATATGGGTTAATTTAACCGATAAACGGGACTTATCTTGATGTTCGAGGGTTGGTCTGATGGGCTGGCCAGCACGGTTATTGATAGTTTTCAAATCTCCACACATTCACGACAATTACACACAAACTTTCACAGGTTGCGGTTTAGTTTTACTTTTAAAAATTAGTACATTAACGATAAAGCACACCACTATGGCTGATAGTTAATAATAAATTGAATTTATTGAAGATAAAGATGCGGTGCGCGCATCGACAGCTTGTCCTTAGGCCAAATACGCGCCAAAATTTATATTAACAAAATAAAAGAGAAATACTCTGATTAATCTCTATATATTATAGAAATTAGAAAAATGAAAAGGATGAAGATATTTGGGAAAGAAAGAAAATAATTTTTAAAGGGAAAGTACATAAATAAGACGCATACAGTAAGAGTGGACGCGACAGTTCTTTTTAAATTAATAAAATTCCATGTGCCTTTATTGTAATCTTTACTCTTGAGATAGATTCACATCTTCCTAACCCACTGATAATGGAATCTAAGATCCCGAAACATATTTATTTACCTAATGGTAATGCATTAATAGAGGACAGATTAATAACCTGAAAACTCAGAATAATAGCAATAATAGACAACCGCAGTTCGAGTGTTGATAAAAATAATTAGTTTTTGAGAGTGATGCGGGGTAGGTAATTAAAAAGTTTTGTTAAATAAATAACTAGATTGATTTTAGTGCGAATCACCTGCTAATACCCAAATGCATTCTCAAAACCCATTTAAAAATTAATATGCGAATAACTAATGCAAATTTACTAATTAATAAAGTTAAATGCATAGAAATTAATAACGTTTTGTTGTTTATAGGTGCAGACAAAACAGTGAATTGAATATTATAAGGCCACTATTTCTCACTGCCTGTTGCCATTGTATAAAATTAATAAAATAATGTCGTAATTTCAACATTGCATATTTTAAAAATTAGTAAACAAGTGTTCGCACTGTTCGCATCCTCGGAAGAGAATTAGCAGTTTTAATTATATCTTTAACATTCATTGTTATCATATTTAATGAAGTAATCCGTTTACATTTAAAATGCGAGTAGGTAGGTACATACCTGCTTTTTTTTTCTCTACTACCATAATTAATTTATCTACATTTCGTGGCTAATAATTTAAAATATATTAAAGGTTTTTTCAGCACGCCTTTTATAACTTAAACTATTCGAATTTCGAAATTCATTTGAAAAATTCAATTTGACAGCCAAATAATATTTGTTTTCCTCGAAGAAAAATGGAAAATATTGAAACCTTACTTCCATAATGGTGAACCGAAACTGCAGAAAAAATGCGCACAAAATTCGGAAAAAATAAAGCGCCTTGCTGGCAGTTCGCGGATAAATTCGTGAGGCGTGTGCGTGAAAGTGGCTCGTTAATGGATAAAGCAACGCGTTCCCATGCTCGTCCAGTGCGCTCAATCGAAAATATTGCTGCTGTTGCCGAAAGTGTGAATGACAATTCATCAACATCAACTCGATACTGTTCGCAGGAATTGAACATTTCTCGCACGTCCCTTCAAAGAGTTTTGACGAAAGACCTCGGTTTGAAGCCGTACAAAATTCAATTGGTGCAAGAGCTGAAGCCGCACGACCATCCGATGCGACTTCGGTTTGCCCAATGGACCGAAGAACGCTTGATGGGTGATGAGCATTTTTATCGAAAAATCATCTTTTCCGGTGAAGCTCATTTCCTCCTCCAAAACTGCCGCATTTGTCAAGGTTTATGAAAGTACAGGAATATTCGCCGGCTGACCCCACTTGCTCTTTGATTTTAGTATATTTTTTCGTGCGTTTGACGTTTCACACTTTTGATGTTTGCTGTAAATAACAATTACCGATAAATCATTTCCGAGCTTATTCTTGTGTAGTTGTAGAAGTAATTGTTGGAGTAGTTTGTAGTTTCTAAATTTGGATGAAGCTACCAGAAGGATAAATGGTCTCCTGCTAGCGTTTGTGTTTACACTATTTTCATTTAATTTTCATTTATATTTTTACGGCTGGTGTTACCTATACATTGGATTTGATCGGCCTATTTATGGTGGGATATGCATTACTATGTGCATATGTAGATGGTACTAGTTGACATATATCTACTGTTGTATATCTCATTGTGATTAAATACAGCCTGATATTGTAGATGGACAACGACTATGGTACTCTGACGAGTTCATAATAAGAGCGAAATGAATTCGTCAGTATCTGTCGACCCATGCCTCGGTCTGGTTCTACTGAATTAGACTGAGGCCCTACTAAATTAAACAAAATCCCCTGTGTAGGTAAAACCAGTCATTTTGTCCACATTATTATTTTTCATTTTATACTGTGTACTTGTGTACTGTGCAGGAATAGCACAATAAGAACAAACTTAATTTAAATCACCCCGTATACCAGTTTCGAAGTTACCAATACCATGCCCTGTATAGATAAGAAACAAAAATCAAATATTCTTTGAGATCTGGCAGATAACACAAAAAATTCTTCAACTGTGTGTTTCTATAATTTCCTTGTATAGTCAATACACGTCTGCTCCATTTAATAATATCTAAGAGGATTTGTGCCCACAAAGCCAAAGCAAAAAAAAACACATTTTCTTTTTTTTTTCAGTCAAACGAAACGCCGCGCCGTTTATATCCACCCGAAATCTTCTGATTTTTATGTTCAGTCCGTACAAATACTAAATAAAGACGCCCTCCTATTCCCTATCTCTCAATATATACGTGATCAAATCAATTCCCAATGTAAATCCAATTCCCGCTGTGGAGACCTCTATCTACTGAGAAAATTACGGTAAACAAACCGTGAAAAGGTTGAAAATTGACGTTGAAAACTATTTAGAGGACTCGCAGATATTTGCACCCGGTTAGTTGGATAGAAACATAGATAAAAAGGTAGGTTAGTCTTTTGTTAGCGTTTCAAACTGCTTGCCTGCTCCTCCCTTTTGCCATACTGATGTACGAAAAATGAATTCGTAGAGTCGTAGAGGATTTAACTAATCTTCTATTCTTCATTATCTTTATTTTTTCAATTTTCGCTTTACACTCTTGCGAGGAGGCTCACAAACAAAACAGAGGTCAAATAACTACATATACAGGGTTATTCACGCCATAGGACACGGCTAAACTATTTAATTTCGTAAAAGTTTTTTTTTCATGGGATCCATAAAAATGATTTATGGCTACATTTTAAAAATATTGTGAATCTATACAGGTTGTGCCAAATATAAGAAATGAACCATAGTTGTGTTTTTTGAAATGGAATGCCCTGTATATGAGTATATTTTAGATTCCACGTTCAAAATAAACCTAACTTCCATTAAAGAACATCTCACCTAAACCTAACAGTTTTTTAAATATTTTAATTTTAAATGAAAAAATTCACACCTATTCGTTTGTTCTTTTTAAGCCAGTCTGGGCTGATAAATATACCCACTCATCACTTGTTGCGCCAAATAGAAAAAACCCCCAATACTAAATACAGGGTGTCCACTAATAGTTTAATAACTTTGTTATTTCAAATGGAACGCTCGGTATATGACGACAAAATTTGATGCACAAAGTAATTATCTGTCAAATATTATAATACTTTCCTATGGATAACTCGTGACGTTATCTTGGAAAATGCACATATTCAAAATATTAGGCGAATTTTTAATTGAATCACTTAGTTTCTTGTCGACCACCCTGTATTTGATGATGCAAAATAGTATATTAAGTATTGAGAACAGTAAGTGTAGTTTACCGATCGACGACAATGTTGGAAATTGGAGGAGATCGGTAAACTACTTACTGTTTGAGATGCTTATACTATTTTTTGTACGATCGAAATAGCTGAAATTGCAATTTTATTATTTTTAATAATTATTATTTTCAATTAAATACAAATTCAGGTTAGCTGAATACCCTCTACAAAGTTGCAGTTGAGCATTGCCATGGAACTAATTGTTATTGTTATGATTGTTATCGTATTTTTTATGTAATGTATTTGTCAGAACTTATTTAAATAAGTATTATTATTGAAAATGAGTGACTTTGAATGTGAATCTCTTGATGAAGCATATAATGTTGAAATAGCCGCTATAATTCCAGAGAACGGTATGAAAATACTTATAAAAGTTCATACCTAATGCCGTTTAATATACAATTTTAAAAATCAAAATAATGACGTCAGCATAAATGGGCAATGACACACCGTCGTGAATTTACTTACCGTTCTCTGAACGGTAAGTGAATTACTTACTATCGTGTTTGGGTTGTCAGCCGGTAAATGTCACTTACTGTCATAAAGAGAGACACGGTAAACAATCAAAAAAGGTCGGTCGTACAAAAATTAAAGTAAAGTTTTCCTACATATACCGAGTGTCCCACCGGGAAGGGATTCGATCGATTATGGAGAAACTACACTGTGGAACAATCTGAAAATCAATTGAATTTCAAATTCATATCACTATTGTAATAGAAAATGTAAAATTGATTTTTTACCCTTTTTTCAAAAACCCTGTATTAATATTTAGTAAAAAATATATACGTAGGAGCCCAAAATAGGTCTATATCTCCTAGGATTTTCTAACAAATTAAATTATTAAAGATTTCATATAATAAAAAATTATTATTATTCTTTATTCTGAAAACGTCATTATTGACATAAAATTTGAAATATTTCGAAAACGACTGGCGATAGGTATAACATACTATTTTTATTCTGGGAGAATCATCCAAAACCGCTTTACTGGCATCGCGAGTTTATGCTCAAAGGTTCCCGGCGCAAAATCATCCCAAAAAAGCGGTCTTCGAGAGACTGTTAAGGCAGTTTAACGAAAGATACCAACTAAACGCAGTGCATCAAGAGCTTTTCAATATTGATTTTAAATCGTGTTGAATTTTGTCCATGGGCAGGCACCAAAGTCATCGAAAATGAAGGTTATAACAGTACAAAATCGTCCAAATATATCTAAACTACAAATGAGTGGCTGATAAAATTATTGAAGGATTGAAGTTTTATAAATTGACAAAAATTGTCTTGTTTTCAAAGAAATCATGTTAATTCGAGCACTACATTTACAAAAATTTGTTAATAACGTATCTACAAGCAGTGTTGTCAGTAAGGAAGATTTGTTTTGTTACGCTAATATAAATCGTAAAAATATTGATTTAATAAAATAAATAAATTTGTATTATGTTGTATAATCCAACGAATAAATAAAATTGATAGTATGCAGAGAGAAATTACTGGCTTTGCGTCTTTATGGGATTAGTCCTCGTGTGGTTTCCAAAATGGCTATAAATCGTTGATTAACGAAAATAATATAATGAAATATTAATTTCGTTAATCAACCATTTCTCAGTTGTTTGTTTTTCTTTGATATTGACAGAAATAAAATATAGAACGTATAAATAAACCAACACATTATTCCGATTTTACGAATGCTCATTTAGTAAGTAAATCGCAATATCATAAATATTGCATGCCCTGTTGTAAATCTCATTGCACGCCATTAGTACCTACCTACACGTCCACGTTTGTTTTTGTTTTTTTTTGTACCTGGGAGTAGAAAGGTAAATCTTGGTGGACACACACATAAGACTCAAATTCTATCGTTAACGCAAAAAACGTGATCGAACAGCGTTTAAGGTTCTTATACACCAAGATACAACGCAATTTTCCTTTTAATCATTATCCTATTATGTTTTCCCAATGTTGTAAAAGGGATTGTGTAGATTATCTTTTCATTATTTTTTTCTTGTATCATACAGATTCGGTTTTTGTACCCAATAAAGACGAAGGATTTAAGAATACATATTTTGGTTAAATACATATCTGCCCAGGTATTACCCGATGATGAAAAACAAGATTCTGCCAACTAACATTGCACATCCACTGAAGAAATAATATTAGACACAGTAACTAACAGCCCTATATTGCTGATTTATGTATTGATCACTCTGTAAAGCAGATAAAAATGCTTTAAAATGATTCGACCCCTACTGATATATGAAAATTTAGCGGTTGTGTGTACACAGGGCGTTAAAGATTTCAACCAAAATCTAATGGCTTCATCCTAGGCTGCCCCAAACTCATATGCAAAAATTTAGCTCAATTGGTTAAAGCGTTTGGGCGCTATCGTGGTAGAATACATACATACACATATACATACAGACAGACAGACTTCCATCTTAATGTAATCGTCTCAGGGAACTTCAAAATGGTTATATCCCTCTTTATCTCAAAATTTTTTTTACCGCGTTCACAATACTTTCCCTGTGCGGGAAAGTAAAAATATATGACCTACGTAACGAAACAGAATTTTAATAATAATTATATTATTATTATGATTGTATTATTTTCATTATTACCAATAAACTAACGTAACAAACTGTCTACATTGTTAAAATATCAATCCATTATTGGTCAGTTACATCCTTAGCAGTCAATTTAAACGAAAATTTCCTTCGTTTTTAAAGGTTATATTATTTGTAATTATTTATTTATTTTTGTAAAATAATCCATTTCTTACGAGGAGTGTAGATGATATGGAGTAGACGTGTTTCTTTCATATTTATTTATTTTTAAAAAGTTTTGCGACTATTTTGTTGCAAAGTTCAATGAAATAGATTCTAGGTTATTATTGTTCTAGATTTTGACGGGAAATGCGAGAGAGGTACAAAGCCAATAAGTAATTTATTTACAGTACCTACCTAAATGATCGTTATTTCTAGTAAAAAAGATTTCGTGTCAAGAGAACCAATTTGCATTTTGCAACTTTGTGGACACAAAGAACCACTTAGTAATAAAAATTAGCATAACTCAAGAAGAAATCAAATCTTAATTGCTTTAAGGTTTTACTATACCTACATTTTTTCTTCAAAATTTATTTTTAAATTATATTTATAAAAATTCGACAACATATTCCTTTAAAACTTTCAATAATTTTGCCATCGGCGCTTTCACCATCAGTCAAGAATAGTCATATTTTTATTTTTGTTATAATGTTTTAATTTTACTTAATTAAGTGAAATTTATTTATGTTAAGACTATTTCAACTATATTTTCTAAAGAAATTTATCCAGGAGTGATTGGTATCCGTAGTTATTAAAACGTCTACTCCATGAAATCATATAGGTATTTTGTACAAGGGGACGCGGATACAGATGCAGATTTTTAAAAGTTCACATCCCCAGATACGGAACCTAAGATCTTTGAGAAACTTTGTATCGATGCAGAAATCAGATAAAAGTTATTTTTTAATTTTTATTGTTTATTGCAATATTTAATAAGTAAAGTTAAAAATGGGTGCATTATATTTAATATCACTGGCCTATATATATGTTGAAAACGTGGCCTATATAACATAGATTTAAAATTATTGTGATGTTTTTCTTCATTTCACTTTTTCAAATAGTTGTAAAATAATTAATTACTTAATCGTATGCCTTTGATCTACTCTCTCACTTTTCCCTGCTAGTTCGGGATTCCCTGAACTGCAGGTAACCTTGAATTTCAACGTCAAGGTTCAGGTTTACTCGTTTACGCATCTGTTTCTGTAGATAAATAAGAGGACCAAGCAGATGACAGTATTATTTCTGATTTAGTCTCTGAACACGTAGTGAATTTAGTTAAGAATATAATTTTTATAATAGTTTTGGTGCGGTTGATGGTTATTTCGTTAATTATTTCTGACCAAAGAGACAAGTATTCCTGACGGTAGAGAAAGGTATGGATTTTTGTCTTGGTATAGTTAGGCAATTCATCTTCAGAGATTCTGGCAACACTGCTAATGATAATTCCTAAAACGATCCTCAAAAACTCTTTTAGGACGTCCTTCAGTCATTCACGTTTCTTCTTGTGTGCGTGTTCAGTAAAGACGTAAATATAGATAATGGATAATGGTTTCAAAAACTCCCCAATATATGTATGAGCTTGTGAAAGTTTGGAACTTGCAAACATAGTTCTAGACTTTTAAATAAAAACAAAGATCCCTTCAATTCCAAATAACATACTAAAATAATTAGTTTGTAAGTAGGTAGATTAATTTGTAAAGCCAAGCGCTAAGTAAATGTGATAATTCAGATTTACATGGAATTGGTTTGGTTGTTTAGTTAAAAAAGTTTCAAAATAATTGAGTTTCTGTAGTTTTAATAATGCTTGTTAAACCAGATAAGCAAATTTGCATTTTCGAGAGTTAATTAATTATTTCGCAGTGTCCTTTCATCTGTGAAATGTTGATATATACACAGAAAACCTAATGAAAACACAAACTTTTGCAACTATAGACCTCATAAAACAGAAAAGTTTTGTAATATAAGCCCTTAGGGTGTTACATCTGAAATAATCACTTAATTATAATCAATCGGGTGTGTGCGAATATCCCATAGACGTAACAGTTCCCAATTCCTGGAGTATTTGTGTTCGATATTCTATTAAATTACACTTTCAATAGAAAAACTTTTTGAAGGCTTCAGTATTAATACTAAGCAGAGAAAATTGTTACTCACTGCGAAAAAGTGCATCCGTTGACATTGTTTTTGGCAGGACCTTCATTTCACATTAATCACTGCACCTGAAAAAAGAAACACTATATTTGTAGGATTCAACCACATGGTACAGGTAACTCAAACCTAAAATACGTGTACAGGGTGTTGTGGAGTTTATAAACTCTAACTAACACAATTTGAATCCGAACATTTTCTTATGTTCTAATTAAAGTGAATTGGACAAGTCAAAATGTGCCAGTATGTTAATAATTTGTGTGCCTACACATAACACTTCTGTAAATGTATACAAAAGTCACTGGCATCATTTATAAGAAAGTCGTCCACGAGTTGGCAAAAATGCAGCAGTGCAGCGTGAGAAACAATATTTTAAAGCCGTTTGTGTGATATCACAATACTAAATCATCTCTGTCAGTAAGTATTCAACTGCAAAATATTTAGGCAATGGGATTGCCAAATTGAATACATTACTAAAAAAATTATCGATCATTAATGTTTTTATTTAGGAAAATGGTCCATATTTTGAAACTTTGTTTAATGACAGCATTGTATTCGTATTTTGCTCTTATATCCAATCAATACCAGGTTATGGAACTATATAATATGGGGAGGTGCATTTTGCAATAATACGAAACTACTGCAAATTGCTCAAAAAAGAATTATGAGAATGATGCGTCTCAATTATTCTTATTATATGAATTTGGGTCAGCCTCTCCAAAATTCCAATTTTAATAACTAGTAATAAAAATTTCCAGCACGATTACTCTGCAAGACATTGCGAAGAAAGACTTAAAAATACCTAGAGATGATAAATCAATAGACCATAAAATATAGAATTTTATATAGAATGTGAGCGTCTGGATTTGATATTACTCACCGGAAAAATTAGCCGAACACTCAAAATTTACTCAAAGATTAACATCGATTTTCTCTTGAATCCTAAAACATATTGAGATGATTTTAATTTTTGACTCTCTGACAACAGGTTTGACCTATAGATTTTAAGCAATTTTCATATAGAAAGGTAAAAATAAATCAATGTTTTTTGGAGCAATATGTGAAGTGAACGAATGAAAGTAGAAATTATTCAATAATGGCAAATTAAAGATTCATATTTTCTGAGCAATTTGGTTTTTTATTCACTCTGAAAACTCTCTTGTTGAGGAGGTTACAGGTTTTTATTAAAAAGGTGGAATTGGCACGCATTTTATAATAATTATAATAGTAAATAATACAGGAACACCAAAACAAAACGTTAAAAGGTAACAGCCTGAAGAAAGTTTTTAATATGTCCCCCATTTTGCATAATGTATCTTAGTATATAAACAGCCTCTAAATGTTGTACTTTCACAAATTTCGATGGGCAATATCCATTTTTTTTTAAATGGCACCCTGTATGTGATACTTTTTTTGCGAAAAACGCTAAAAATTGATTGATATTATATACACAGGGTGGCCCATTAGTGTATGAGCGAAAGATATCTCAAGATCTCTAAGCGATAGACAAAAAAAAAATCCTCTACAAAACATTTAGGCACTGAAGAAATGTATAACACAAAAATGTTTTCAATTATACAGGTTAGTTCACACACGCGCAGCTGACCAAATTTGCTTTTTCTTAACAAGACACCCTGTGTATTTTTACACAAATAAATACCGCTCGGACAAGGAAATTACATAGGGTTGATATGCCTAGGTCCAGTAGTTTTTGGAATATTTATAAATAAGTGTTAATTTTGACATAAATAAGGCGTTGTGGTCACTATCGAAACCAAAAACATACCAAATTTTCGTGTCAGGTCCATTTGAATTCCTTTTTTTATTATCTTCATTTTATTTGATTTCATTGATTCTGGTTTGATATGTTTCAGGGTGGCCATATTTTCTAAATTGAATTTTTTTGGGAAATTATTAAATGGGACACCCTGTAAATCTGCTTAAATTTGAGAAGTCCCTTTCCTATACTATTTCTTAATATCATATTACATCAGCTTAAGGGTAGCCATTGTATTCATAAAAAAGGAAGGATTTTATTCTATTTAAACTTAAATTTTAGAAAAATGTGTGTTGGATTTAGACCATTTTTTTTTTAGTTTCTAACCTCTATTTGTAAATTATTGAAATAAGGCTATAATTGAACTTTTTTGTTCTTAAATAAAAATATATTAAAATTACAAAAAAAATTGCTATATATAGTATAGGAAAGGGACTTCTCGAATTTGAACAAATTTACAGGGTGTCCCATTTCATTTTCCAAAAAAAAAACACTTTATAAAAGGTGACCACCCCGAAAAATGACAAACACAAGGACAATGAAATCCAGTAAAACGGAGAAAAGAAGGGAATTTAAATGGATCTGAAACGAAAAATTGGTAAGTTCTTGGTTTGTGTAGTAACCACAACGCCTAAAATTTATGTCAACCTTACCCCTTATTTACAAATATTTCAAAAATTACTGAACCTAAACATATCAACCCTTATGTCATTTTTCTTGTCTTCCAGAGCGACGTTTATCTGCGTTAAAAAAAATCAAGTTTGGTCTGCTGCGCGTTTGCGAACTACCCTGTATAATTGAAAACATTTTTCGGTTGTAGATCTCATCAGTGCCTAAAAGTTTTGTAAAAGATTTTTGTGCCCACACACTAATGGCCACTCGGCCTATGGTACTTAAATCTAATAGTTTTTGAAATAAATAGAAATTTATTGTGCGATATTTTTTTAAAGTCTATAGGCAAGGTTAGTATAGCATGACCTATATCTATATACAGGGGCGGCAACATAACTTCCTTATTTCAAAACGCAATAAAACCCATTTTATGGAGTAGAAGTTTTTATTATTTTCTTAAATAATGTAGGTACATATGTAAAGTTTTGCTTCAAACAGTTTTAAAAAGCATGTCAGGTAGGTGACGCCCTCCATTGTGGGTACACTGAATAAGCCGATTTCTGGCATTTGTCATAACCCTTTCCAGCATGGCAGTTGGTATGTTGATCGTTTCGGCCCGGATGTTGGCTTTGAGATCTTCTAGGGTTCTTGGACGATTTATATAAACACAATATTTCAAAAATCCCCATAAAAAAATCGCAAGGGGTCAAATCGGGGGAACGAGCTGGCCACTCCAAATCATCGCTGATGGAGATTAGGCGCCCCCGAAAGTGTTCCCTCAAAACAGCCATTGCGACCCTTGAGGTGTGAGCCGTGGCGCCGTCTTGTTGAAACCAAGCGACCCCGAAATCCAATTTGTTAAGTCGAGAAAAAAAAATCTTCCAACATGTTTACATATCGGTTAGAATTCACTGTCACTGTTTCCTCATTTTCTTCAAAAAACCAGGAATCAATTCCCCAGCCGAAGAAATTTGCACACCACACTGTGACTTTAGGTGAGTGCAGGGGCCTTTAATGCAATTCGTGGGGGTTGGTGTCGGCCCAGTATTTTGTTTCTTGACGTATCCACTCACGTGGAAATGGGCCTCATCACTAAAAAACAATTGCGTCCCCAGGAACGTTTTCGAGAAATGGGAGAGTTCTTGAACAATCGCCAACTTGTACGGATGGTAATGAAGATCATCGTGAAGAATTCGCCTCACTGAACAAGCGGAAAGTCTTAGGACAGATGCAGGCAGAACGCCGTGGGTATCTCACAGCTTCAATGTTTTCAGGTGTTCTAATGGACTGAGGGACTCCAATTTCTTCGTCTCGTCACACTCGCGCTTTGTCTGAATGTAAAGATCCATGTAACTATTGATTTCCGATCTGGCACAGGCCCTGAATCGATATCGAAAGGCACGCTGATTTGCGATCACAGAACGTCCATTCGAAAAGTACCCCTCGCCGGCAAATGCACGTTGCTCACTATTACAACGCATCATGGAGCCTGACCGGATGGGGAACAAAACTTTAGATGCACGTCTACCGAATAAGAGCAGTCTCCCCCCAGCTCGATCTTTACAGTCTAAATAGCGAGCATTTCAAAAAAGGAAGTTGTGATGCACCCTGTATTATATAATGCGGTATATTTAAAGGAAAATAAATTAAATGATAATGTATATAAACAAAGGCCTACCACAGTAAACGACATACAGAGACAAATCAGTAAAGCTATGGCCTACCTAAATTATTAGTTTCAAAATTAGTGAAAATCGACAAAGGGGTTTAGAAGTTATTCCAGCACAACAATATTAATTTGAGAACTTTAACGCCCTGTAGAGGCAAAACTAAGCAACATTGGATAGTTTTTAGTTGAAGAGTTTGTGGTTAAGCATTGTAGAGTCATTTCATGGACATCCTATATATTTAAAGACGAAGAACAATGCTTTAACATCTTATGTCATCACCTAGGATGTCCCTATACCTAAATCATCAAGTTTACTGAGTAAAGCTGATTTTTTTTGTAAAAATGTTTAGAAAAAATATTTTTTGTAGCCATTGCAACTTAAGTAACCAGATTTAGATTTTCAAAATAATCTTACTTATGTATCATTTTCCATAAACGTCTAACTTACCATCGACCGTGAAACACCGTGTATTAAATTATACCTCATTTTTATTCTTTCATCTCCAGTGCGTTTTTATTACACCCCATGATTAATAGTCATATAATAAAAATTTGCCTTTTCTTTTACACTTGACAGAAGCTGTCCTATTTTCAAAATGGACAACATTAATTTTGTGAGCTGAAACAAGTGTTGTAGTTGCATTACCGCCGTCACAAAACGGCTCTTTTTTGCAATGAATAAGTGACAAGTAAAAGATGACCTCTGCAATTATTCAGAATGATCCACTGTACGTTATATAGATGTTGAGCATTTAAATTGTCCCAACTAAATAAAAAGTTACATTTAGCCGCGTAAGTAATGTCGTAGCATTTTTTTAAAGTTAATAGAATTTTAAATTGTAAAAACAGAAAGTGTAACAATTATTATATACCAGACGAGAGTGAAGATACCATTGCAAATTGTAGCAGTTAATTCTCTTTCAAATGATATGCTGCTCTTTCCGTAAATACTAAGTTTCTATTTTTGGATTATTCAATGAACGTTATTCAAATGCACATGCATCACATCCCACCGGGAAGAATTTCGATCGATTATGGAGAAACTACACTGAAACAATCTGATATCTGGTGTAGTACTTAGGTCCACGGGGCTAATTCGGCTAAAATGTTTTCAAGAATATAGTATTTCTGGTTATACCGGAAGTGGATGTCAACTTCGTTATTTTAAATAAATTATATTGTTTTTGGATTCTACTTGTAAGTCTAAAGATAGTTCATGTATAATATGTTATACCTGCCTGCAGCCGTTTTCAAAATATTTGAAATTTTATGTCAAAAATGACGACAATATTACATTTTTCTATTTCAATAGTCATAACAACATTGAAATGTAATTGATTTTAGTTGGCCATGATAGCTTTAGAAATCAAATAAATATGAAACTTGGTCAAAAATAAGCAACAATTTCACTCAACAATCTATTCGTCGGGAAACACATTAACAATTAATTTTAAGACGTGGAAAGTGCTTGGGGCATAGTCAAAATTTTAAACATTTGTTAAAGTAATTTTTTTATGAGTTAACCTTAATTTATTTTACACCAATAATTGTATGTAGATCATTTTTCACGAAATGCGTAATCGCCAGCACGATTCAACATTAGTGGAACGTATCTCAATCGAACCATAGCGCCAAGGCCGAGCATGCAAGTGATGCTATTCAAATGATAACACATTGATATAGCGTTCGCTTCGCATGCGGAAGGTTATGGGTTCGAATGCCAGATCTGGCAATATTTTTTTTTCTAACGTTTGTATGAAGTAGTATGGCCGATAAGCCGTTTTCTTAAAGAACTCAAGATAAAAATTGGACAAGAAGGATTAAATATAAACGCAGGTTGCAGCCTTAAAGTACAAAAATTCCTGAGAAAGTCATAATAAGAAATAAATCACGCCCAATTGGCTAAGAAAATTCAATATAAATAGCTTTTGTGGAGTCAGGACTTTCAATTGATATGGATATTAATTTATGGCTCCTCACCAGTATGGACTAATTCTTTAAAATAAATGAAACAACAAGATGTTTTTGGCGACATCTAGTGTTGGCAGGCAATATGCCCTCACCGGTCACAACCGATGGCCGGACGAGAAGCACAATCATATCCTATTGCCAAACTAGAGGCGCCCGAATTCTTTTTCTTTTAATTTTTGAATAAAGTAGTTAGTTTGTTACGTTAGTTTATTGAAAATAATACAATTATAATAATAATAATAATGATTAAAATTCTGTTTCGTTACGCAGGTAACATATATTTTTCATTATATTATATTATATGGGGAAAGTTTTGGGGCGACACAACCGTTTTTTTACTATCTATTTTTCCGACGAGTGTTCTGAATGGCGTAATAGACATAATTGGCATTGGTCAAATAGCAACCCACACAGAAGTACACATAGGCAGCATCCAAAAAAGCTAAATATTTGGGCAGAAATTTATAGTGATCATATTGTTGGGTCTATACTTTTAACTTTTAAATGTATTTCTATTTGTTGATTACTGTAATGCAATTCTTATAGGTGCAGCTTTTCCTTTGCGTAGGAATTTTCGAGAAAAAAATATATCATACTTTGAGAAGTTTTAAAACTAGATCCTGTTTAAGCTATTAATTTTCCAAATCTCCCTATTGAACCTCGATTTGTCTGGTGCATTAAAATGGCTACTCCTATAAACCAGGGCTTACATGTATTTACGTTTGACACAATAGCTCAATATTGTTTTGGAATTCGATGGCGAAATTACAACTTATCCAAATTAGAATTATATTCCAGTAACTGACAAAAAGGTGTTACATATCCCGCTGTTTCATTCTCCGCCAGACAATTTTTTAAAAGCCCTGACCTGGATACATAGGTTCAAATGTACGATGATTTTAGCTGATTATCGATAAATCTAATATAAATAAACAAAATGAACAAACTAATAAACATGCAATGAAAAACTTCCAGACTAAACGTCATATTTTTTTACATGTTTCTCCTTATACAGGCATCATCAGACTTAGCCCCACAACGCAAATAAACTACCATCATACACCGTCAAAAGAATCATACGCGGTTTTAACTAGAAGTTTTTCATTGCATGAAAGTGACAAACCTCTTTTAGAACATAGACAGATTTATGTAATTACACTAATAAACATCTAAACAGACCGTTGGGAACAAAAAACTTATGTAGAACTAAATAAATATACCTAAATATATACCTATATACAAATCTATAATTAATTTCAAAATCAAACGACTCTAAAAATATATCTGCTCATAGTAACTGAGCAGCTATAAAAAGCATGATCCGCAACCAATTTTTGTTTGTTAATAGTTGGATAACGAATTCCAGAATATACAAGCAATTTGCTTTAACAATTGCCTTCGCGAGAGATATAATCTGTTTCTTTAAGGCCTTAAATCTAGCAGGATGAGTTTGCCACATATTCTATAGATTTTTGGTCATCCAAATATGTGTATATTTTATTTCGTGATAGCAAATTCGATGCCATTCACATTCTGAGTTCGTTTTCGGTGTCCTCTGCACTAGGATAGAATAAACAATATCTGAAGTCTATTTGCGTTTTGACAGAGATGTCCTGCCTCAATTTAATTAGAGCTCAGTGAATTCATTTGTTTAGATTTTTGTCCAAAATATCATAATAAACTCATTCGGACTACTTCTTTATAATTACATAATGATTATTTAACAGGTAGCAACACTAAGTGGCAAATAATAATACTCTAAAGGTTTATTATTCAAAGGACATGATTTAACTGCTCTGTGTATGCATAATAACTGGCAGGGCAATTTGTCCTCATCAAACCAGCACATGTACAAATATACATAATACTAAAGTCTATCTATAATACTAACCTGAGCGCAGAGTCTGCATAATATATAATGTCCTATTACATGACTTCCGTGCAATGTCATTGGTATTTCCGGGTAAACTGTTATGTAAATAAAATAATAACATAATATAATAATTTATTATAGCCTTATTATTAGTACCGTATGCAATAATTGCATACAATTATTGTTTTATGATTATTCGAATTTTCTCTCTGTACTATATTGATTACGATAAACAATATTCAGGTGTCGAAAATAGTAGTAGCAGCAGCTTTTTCTGGACAATTCGTTCGACAAAAGCACAGTTCAACTGCAGGCTTAAGGCATCCACGCGACTGTACCGTAGTCGTAGTTTCAACACGCAATAGTTTGGTGTTCAGAGCCGTTCCCGGCGAGCGTGCATGACGTGCATGCAAGCAGATGCAGCACAATCGACGGTCATTTTTAATACTCTTTATTAGAAATATATATTATTTACAAGCGGCCAATAGACTCAATTGCAATCCTCGCGACAATAGTTCAACCTTAAAAAGAAATTGAGATCAAATGGAATATATCGATACATTTCTTGCATCTCTAATAATAAAAGAAAGAATATATCCATATATTTCTTGCATCTCTATGACCCAGTTCATTGAACTTTTTTTATTATTATTGAAATTGTAGCCCTTCTGGTGAGGACGGTAAAAAATCAATACTCGAATGCCAAATGAGCCGGTGCGGGTGGTCTAGTGGCAAAGCGCACTAGATCAGGCGCAGGTCGTTGGTTCGAACCCCGGACGGGCTACACTTATACTGCTCCACCGTAGTTAACCCTAGAACGCACGCGCTTGGGTAAAATATGCCCATGCCTTTTTCTTTGGCCCATATCTTTCTGAAATGCGCGAATATGGGCCCCCCATCCATAGTACCTTCCTAAAATAGATTATTCGTGAGTTTCGTTTCGGTGACCGCCGCTGCCGGCTGCTGACAAATTTGCTGCCTGACCCTGTTTTTGTCTGGGTAAAATTTACCCATAGCGCGAGCGGTTAAGTTCCAGTTTTTATGTGTTTTGGTACCAACATGTAAGTTTCATTTTCTTATTACTTAGGTGATATTTGCATTGAAATATTTTTTGCAGGCATAATATTATTCTAACAAATAGATAAAAAAATTGAAAATCAGTTCCTAAAATGGTACGACGAGTTAGAAAGTGACCAAGGTGAAGATATTCTAGGAGGTCAGAAAACAGATGAAGAAGATGACCTACACATTAGTGATCACGATTTGGCTTCAGAGGAGGATCCTTTTGAAGAAAATTAAGCAATAGGGAGCATACCTGATGATATTCCCCTTTGCAATTTTGTGCGGAATTATGTCGGACGTGACGGAACTAATCACAGGCAGAGGACGCAAAGTGACCATGGATAATTGGTTCACAAGTGTTTCTTTATCCGAAAAGTTGATGAAAAACCATAATCTTACCATGGTAGGAACAATAAGGAAATATGAAAAAGAAATACCAGTTGAATTTTGGTCTAAAAAGAAGAAGACTGAAATTCCTTGTAATACGTTTGTTTTCAAAAATTATACAACTTTGGTTTCGTATACATCACCAAAAAGAAAATTGGTTTTACTACTCTCGACAATGCACCATGATGATGCATAGATCCCCAAACTAAAAATTAAAACCTGAAATTATTACTTACTACAACAAGACAAAAGGCGCTGTTGATGGTGTAGATGAAATGAAAGGATCCTACAATGTTTCCCGAAAAACCAATCGCTGGCCACTTACAATTTTTTTTTCAGTGCTAAATATAGCTGCAATAAATGCGCAAATAATTTATGCAGAAAAAGTGGACAATACCGTGGTATGAAGAAAGTTTCTGAAGGAGTTGGGGCTTTCTCTTTGTCAAGAACACATGAAAAACAGAGCAGCAATCACTACGTTTCCAAGAGAGTTTGATCCTCTCAGCAAGCTCATCAAGGACCATCGACATGTGACATATCACGAGATTAAAGCATCATTGGAGATTCCACGACATCAATTTAAAGAACTTTACCTATAGAAGTCTGTTCAAAAAATAGTTTTCAGTTCGATATCGCATTTGTTGGCTGCAGCCCAGAAAGCAGTTGCAGCCAAAAAACTCTAGGTCGCTTCAACACAATTTGTTTGTTTGACAGTGTTAAGGAAATGCATGTTATGTACCAAAAGTTCCTGTACAAAATGCAACAACTGTCATGTCCCCAAAAATCAACTCCTAACAATGAATGATCCTACACCAATAAAACAATACAACAGGCAAGACAATTGAATTTTAAATAAATAAGACATTGATTTGTCATGAACACCTCCATACAGTCCCGACATCAGTCCAAACGACTTCTTCACTTTTCCCAAAAATCGCCACAAGAAAATTTCCAAAAAGAACCACTGAATTCAGTTATTTTACTAAAATTAAAAATTTAATCACACATTGTTACTCAGCTACTTCCCAAGATAGTTAATACACTTAATATAAAGATAACAGAAAGCACTTGGGAAAGTAGTGAGCTTGACTTAGAAATGCTCTATGTATGTTCTACACAACTCTATTATACGCCCTATACCCATGTGAAAAGCGGGTGTAAGCTACGACATCATAACAAAAGCACCTCATTTGATAAGGTATAGCATCACATGTTCACCGTATTCTCTGGTGCGCATTTGTTTGTAAAAGCTTTGTTTCAAACTTTATCATAGATGATCCGGTCTTTTAGTCTCTTATTGTGTTATGTAATACAAGACAAATCTAATTTACTCTAGGTAATGTGCTAAGAAGGTGGAAATGTTAATTCGCATTGAGGTACCTAAATAAGACTCTGTGTTGTTTTCAGGAAATAGTAGAAGGCACCTCTAGGTTATATTTAATATTGGTAGACGTAATAATTAGACAAATTCCACTTCATATTAGTGTATAGTATAATTTGTCAAACGCACTTTAATTTGTTTTGGATGATGAGTAAAATTTAGAAATTTACTGTACCTTAGTATAAATTTAATTATGACAGCGGCTTGTGTCAGTTTAATGTGGTGAAGCATAACATAAAATAAAGTCATATACTTAATAGGTAGCTAAAATTAATAGGAATATCCCTACTTCGTCAACTGCATAAAATATAGGTTATGGTTATAAGTAGGTACCTCACCTAAGTATTGTTTTCTTTAAAAAGTGTAATTACTAACCAGGTGTCGCCAAACACATCCTTTTACATCTCTGTACCGTGTGGGGTATATACCACATTATTTATGGGAGTTTGGCTGTCAACTACTGACCGATCACCACTGATGAGTCGTGGATCGACGAAACGGCCGTCTGGTGAAAGTATAGTGGTTGACAGACAAACTCTCGGAATATAAGTCTTGTTTTGTTAAACAAGCCCATTCCAAATATAGGCGGTACCCCTTAAGGGAGTATCGGCGCGTCTATGTGTTGGTAGTTGCTTTATGGGGTCAGTGACTTCCCAGGCAGCCGATATAGGAACTGTTGTTCACTCGGCGTACTACCAACGAAAACTAGATGTCGCCAAACACATCATTTTACATATTATTAATTTTACTGATTATTTAGGTGAAGCGTTGCTTCACTTGCTTCATAGGACAAGCCGCCACTGAATTATGACTATGTTCGAAAGGTGGCCATTCTAGCAGCGTTGTTGCTCATAATTGGGCAGCATTTCTAGTGGTATTGCGGCTATTTCAAGTCGAATTCTTGCGTGGATAGTCCATGGGAAGCTACTTTTAAACACAGTTGTGTGTCAGTTTTCGTTAACAGATTGACACTCGTACTGCAGAGTCTTTTTGGGTAATCGTTGTTTTATATTATTGACGTAACGATCAGATCATTGATATTATTGCATTCCCAGCTTCGTTCTCACAAAAAAGGGTCCTTTTTCCCTAACGAATATACCGCTTACACACAGTTACTTTGTCTGAATGTAGGGGTGTTTCATGTAATTATTGTGGGTTATTGTCTGACCAATAACGAACATTTTGTTTGTTGACGAAGACACTAATATGAAAGAGGACTTCACTTCACATCACTCATCCAAAGATTATGCAGCACGTTATTGGTTTCATTGAAACGCTCTAACATTTGTTCCTAAAACCTTAATGAAGCAGCTTTTAAGATACGTAAGTGTAATGGCAAAGAATATAAAGATTTCACAAATAAAACAATTTGGAATGTCACAGTTACATTATTAATGGGAGAATATTTTAAGGAGTATCAAGTACCTACTTAATCAGGATACAAAAACAGAAGAACATCCTAAAAACAAAATAGAAAAAAACTGTTGCCCTCAAGGCACGAATAGCTCTCCATATTTAAGTGTAAAAGAAATATTTCTGTAAACTTTTTGTCGTTTACTCTTGATAACAAGCTATATTTCCAAATACATTATTTTGAATTTTTATTGTAGACATCAGCTATGTTTTATTTAAATTATTCCATATTTCGAATAAGATTAGGATTTTTTTTTATGTTTACCCCTTTTTCCACTATTTACGAACGCCTCTGTAAGCTAGTTTTTTATGATACATTTCATAGGTTATATTCTATCAAAACTATAAATAACTAGTCAATATTAATATTTCTGCTATGTAAAGGAAATATGTTTTAAGTTATTAAAGCATTTTTTATCTGCTTTTCAGCGATGGGTTGCTTTTGATATTTACTCCCATAATTCTAGAGAAAACCGCGTTTAAAATTTCATCAAATAGGTTGTTGGAACCTATAACTTTTATTAGAATATAATACAGTAAATTGGTAAAGGGTTTTTGCCGTCATTGATAGAGCGTGCCCTTCGCATGCGGAAGATTACGGGTTCGAATCCCAGCTCTGGCAATATTTTTTTTCTAATTTTTGAATATAGTATATTTTTTGAAAGTTAATCATATCCTGTTGTGTTTTTGTGCCAAATTTGCTAAAAATATGTTAAGCGGTTGATGAGTTATCGTGGATACAGACAGACAGACATACTTACACACTGACAGACATGTTTTTAAAACTATTTATTTACGTATACAGGTTGTCCCGAAATTAACTTAAAATAATTTAAGGGGATATAGTAAGCCAAAATAAGATAATTTTTTCATATGAACATATATTTTCTTTATTTGTAAATTGCTGACGGTGACGCTAGAAGAAGCCGTTTTCAAGATAAATGACTTTGAAACCAACACAACCCACCAAACCAGTAATGTAACTTTTTTTCACCACACTAACGGAGGAATAAACTAGTAATCTGAATTGAAAAAAAAAAAGTTATTTTGAAAAGAGAACTTATAACGCCCTTTAAAATCATATTATCCAACACCACTATCAGTAAAAAATCTCAAGAATGAAGTTAAAGGGTTGAAATAAGCAAAAAATATACCTACCCCAAAGAAATCGTTGGATCAGAAAGGTTTCTAGTTTCTAATTGTATATTAATATTACTTATATGTATAAAAATTAGCCCAACAATTAAATAGTCTATCGAAACAGCAGCACTGAAAAATGGCAAAAAAGCATTATTAAGGTTGGGTTTCATATTTAAATAAGCGAGACAAAGTAAATTTTAGGGGGAAAATAATGTACCGCAGACGATAGATTTTTTAGGTTTCAAGGTCAATTCCCTTATATGAAAAGTAAAAAATAAATCTCTAACTTACGGCTTTTCTTAGCTCAATTTTTAATTTTCTATTAATAAATTTGTTGCGACTGAAGATAATATATAATAATAGGCTCTATTAAGATTATATAAAGAAAATTATACATCTTAAATGGCGAAGTCTAGCTGGTTCTTTTCTTTTGAGTAAAAAAAAGGCCGCTACTCAACATTAACCACTTAAACAATATAAAAACTAAACACATAACTTATATGAATTGTATTAACATAAAACAATGATATTTTTATTCTTAACTACAAAAAATTCCAATTTTTATTTAGTTACGAAAACTATTCAAACAGAAACACCCTAATTAAAACTAATGAAACACCCTTATATCAAATTCAATTACGAATAAGACAAAAACAAAACTTATCAATATAAACAAAAATAACCATACATATAACTAGACAATTAAATTTAATAACTACCTACTGAAAGTTGAAACATTCCTAGTCAATCAACTGTGAGTGTAAATTATCTTTCACTTTTTTTTGAAAACCGTTTACTGAAAAGTGGCACTGGGAAATATGCTATAAAATCATTATGGTATTTTACAGCATTGTACGTAAGCTTCTTTTAAATAATGCAGATTTACGCTGAGGCATAGTAAGAAGATTCCTATTTCTCAAGGGCACATTATGAACCTCATCTCTGAAAACAGGTTTATAAGCTGGTATAGATGATTGAATTAACCGGAACAAAAAAGAAAGGAATAAGTATACAAATAACTTGTACACATACAACCAATTGAGTTCTCTTATCTTTGCAAAGACATGATCATATTTCTTCAAACCACATACAAAACGACAGCAGTTATTTTGTATTTTTTTAAGTCGATTTCTATCAAGTACCGTTAGTGTCGGATAGTACAAAATTAAGCCATAGGAAACTGAAGATAATATATATGACATAATTTTTTACGGACTTTAAAATTCAAAATATTTCGGTTGGTATACAATACTTTTAATGCTAGGTACGACTTTTTATTTAAATTATTAATGCGTTGATCAAATCTCACTTTGCAGTCAAATATAATTCCCAAATTCTTAGGGGTCGATTCATAATGCAAAGGTTGACTTTTCAGTTCCAGAGATATACAGTTCTTTAAAAAGTGCAAAATATTTTCTGTTGTATAGATCATGACTTGAGTTTTACCAGCATTTAATTTCAAACTATGTTTCTTACAGTATTCCGATATATTGCATAAATCAGAATTTATATTTGCCTCAACATCACTATAGTCAGGTGGATCAAATGTATAAATAAGTTGTGTATCATCCGCATACGATTCACTCATGCCAAACCTCACGCAACTCCCCAACTCAAACGTATACAATAAATATAAAAGAGGACCCAGAATAGAGCCTTGTAGAACTCCAGAATCCACCCTTGCCACATCAGACATTCTCCCACTCACTCTGACATACTGCTGCCGATTATACAAGTAATTTTGGAAAAACAGAATACCCTTATCACTCACACCAAGGTAATGAAGCTTGGCATACGACAACTCACGCAATCCATGCCTTGGAAAAATCCAAAAGCACTAATATAGTCGTCATCTTATTATCTAAACCACGAATTATCAAATCATTTACATGTAACAACAGTGATGTTGAGCCAACACCTGGCCTAAATCCAGATTGACTTTCTGGTAGCAAACCATTAACATTTACGAATTGATGCAGTTGTTGATGTATAGCTCTTTCTAATACCTTGCTCAAGACTGCAAGTAATCTTATCGGTCT
Source organism: Apoderus coryli (assembly GCA_911728435.2). Lineage (NCBI taxonomy): Eukaryota > Metazoa > Arthropoda > Insecta > Coleoptera > Attelabidae > Apoderus > Apoderus coryli. The sequence goes on along the minus strand of OU452206.1, from coordinate 6,537,372 downwards.
GAGATCACTTACAGAGTTAGGACAATTTACTTTAGGTACCGGGCATACCACTGCTGTATTCCAAATTCTTGGAAAGTAGCCGAATACCAGAAACAAAACTTTACAAATATCATTAATGTATTTCCAAAGAAAGTCAGAATTTTTTATCGTCTGTCAGCGGACAATATATGCAAATTTATAAGGAAAATTTGTGATCCTGCCATGTTTGTGAATAACTAAAGGTAGAACTAAAAAAAATTTAAGACATATATTTCACTTCTGTACTTCTGTGTACATGTTGTATAGTTTTTCCTTTAAAAATAAATAAAATAGACAAAACGCATGAATAAAAACAATCCAATAGAATAGCTTAGCTATCCCAAACTACTTTTATTACCGCAGCAAATTTTATGTCCGTATAGACCTAAACAACACTACTAGTGGTGTAATAAATAAACCAAAACAAAAAAAAATATCCACAATTTTCTTCTGTATCACCGACATTCAATAAGTTGTTTTTTTAATGGAAATTAAAAAAATACGTTTGTCTATACTGTATCAACCAAAACTCAATAAATTAATGAGGAAAAATATTTTTTTACGACTGTCTTTAAATGCCTTTATTATATGTTCAATCATGATTTGAAAATGTAGTACATTGTAATGCTGTTTTTCATTTCTCCGTGCGTAATAATTATTATTACGCAGGGGTAAATTTACTGGTAATGACAAAAGTAGCGTCGGCCATGAAAAATCACCATAGCAGCGCCGACAATACAAACACACCAAATTGACAGTTTAGGTATTTATAATTAATAATAATTACACACACACACACACAAATAACAATTAAGTATTTCGCTAATGTCAAAACACAAAAACAGTGATAGTGAATATACATACATATACACCACCTAGTCAATTTATTACTTCTAATCGTATTTAGACTTACGCTAACAGGGGTAGGTTTCGAAAAACAAATATTTTCCTAAAAATTATGTTTAATTTATTCAAAAGCATTAAAACAGTCGTAGAAAAAGTATAGTGTGAAACTCACATGAAATGATCATTTCATGTTCGTTGCACAATATACTATAATGCTATTATTTTATTTATTTTTTTAATTAAAGTAATTAAAAAACCTATTGATTAGGTTGTAAAAGTGAATATAAAGCTTCGTATTGAAAAATAACTCGATATTCCTGATTTGTTTCTTTTCTGTTAAAACTCTATTTCCCTATACAAAACTTCATCTTTATCTGGCAGTACTAAAAACTTCTGTTAAATAGAAAATACAGCAGAACGTTAATTACATCTCTTTATTTTTTGCGTCTTCGTCTGTATTCTTATTGTTCGTAACTAGTTTTCAACTCTCATTAGGATTTTTGTTATAATTCTTCACGATTCCACATAAATGGCTTTAACTTTAAAAAGTTGCCTTTATAGAGAAAAAAACTCTGTTGGAAACTTTGAGGACAAGATTTTTCCACCAAACAAGTGTCATAAATAACAAATTGTGACTATATGTGTGTGTGTTGTTTGTTGGTTAACAATGTAGCAGGTTTTTCTATAAAAACGTTTTATCGTTATATCGTAGTTAGGAAACTTTGCTACAAGTTACCAACGTCGGTGTCGGAACACTTGTTAAAAATTTCTTGTTTATTTTGTCGTTTTCTTGTTAAACGAAATAATGACAATGGAGGCTTTTTGACTGATGCACCAATTGTGTCTGTTGTAAACTTTTTGATTCACATTTACGCTCAAACACAATTTCATGCCTCGAAACGAATAAAATAACTATATGGGGGCGGCATTCGTTAGACTGCGATGGCTGATGTAATATGTACACGGAAAAAATCTATTCTTCCTAGAAGATTATATAAGTTTGAAGTAAGCATCCATGACTACGTATCTGGACGAGTTCGAAGGGTTCTGGCGGAGGACCAATGCGGGTTTATGTCGGCAAGTGTATAACGAACCTCGCTTCCTTATGTCATGAAACCTGTATGGCTACCGACAGTCAGACTCAGGTTGATGTAATATATCTTGATTTCCAGAAGGCTTTCGATCGTATTGATCCCTACGTGTCCTTGTCTAAACTCAGGATGATTGGGCTATCGGAGCCCCTGGTCATATCTTCTAGACAGAGTGCAGTTTGTCGAATACGAGGGCTTTGGATCGCATGAGTTTGTTGCTACTTCGGGAGTTCCACCGAGTTCAAATCTTGGCCCGTTATTATTTACCATTGTCATAGACGACCTCATCAAAAAAGTTAAAGGCTGTAGGCTCGTTTTTGCAGATGACGTCAAGCTTTATTCTGTCGTCAGCTCTGTGAGTGAATGTGATGCTTTGCAGATGGATCTCAACAGGATCTCAATGATTGGTTTCGTGGGAATAAATTGATTCTGAATGTTTCAAAATGCTGTGTTATATTACTTTTCATAGGGTGAAGCATCCTGTATATTGTATGGGTATAAACTGGATGATCAAGTTTTAAGCAGTGTATCTGAGGTTACGGATTTGGGCGTCAGTTTTGATGCTAGATTGTCATTTGTTCCTCACATAACCTCTGTGGTTCGGTCGGGCGCTGGGCTTCTTATTGCGCAATTGTAGGGAGTTTAACAGTACATCTACATTAAAGTTATTATATTGCCCTTTTGTCCGCAGCAAGCTGGAGCTAGTTCAACTATTGTCACGTCAGAACCTTGGAATCGGTACAAAGAAGACTTTTGAAGTACTTAGCTTTTAAGCACGATGGAACTTATCCAGTCAGAGGTATAGATCATCGTAGTTTGTTGGATTGATTTGATATGCAACGCAGTCCTGCTAAATTAAACAAAATCCTTTGTGTAGATAACACCAGTAATTTTGTCCGCTATGCCACAAAATTATTTTTCATTTTATTATATTTACGAACACAAATTCATTGTATAATAAATATTTATCGACAAATTTGCGTGTACCAAATCTCATTTCAATATCTCAACGGGTTCTCTAAAAATGTAAAATAGACTGCCCTTAAATTATCTTCACAACATTCTGTAACACCCTGTATATATAAAAAAAGTAACTCGATTAGAAAAAGTTGGAGATACCACTCCACAAAAATTATATTTAATTATCTTCCTAGCGGTCTCTTTTATACATACAATTTCGGACACCACTATAACAATAATTGATGTGGTTATAAGCATATCAATGAATTCTGATCACGTTTTCGCCCTCAAATACCTTGAAAGGCATCGATATAATACGCCTATAATAGTATAATGGGGAAACGTCTCATAATTATTCTTGAAGGAATGGGTCTGCAAAATGCCGATATAACTGATATAAGGTGCCGTAAAGTTCCCTAATAATACTGCTATATGAATAGAAAACAGCTGTCAATATGGGAAATATGATAATAGGTACCTACAGAAGGTGTTTATTATAGCAGGAAACGTTTAGTGGAAGACATGGAACGTAGCGTATTTTACGATGAATTCAGGATACATTTGACAGAAAGGCGATAACAAATTTATTACTAAGATGTGAACACACGTTAATAATATATCATAATCTCCTTCGTACAAAACATAAAGGATAAATAAATATTATGTTTGTCACTTCGTAAAACCTATACAGAGTGTCATACAATGAACTTCGGGCATCGTATTATCCTAAACCCTAAAATAATTAAATAAGGGTTTCTGAAAATTGATTATTATTTAAGAGTCTGCAACCGTCATTTTTGACATAACATAACAATTAGACTTAGGTCACAGCATTAATAAGTACAGCATTCGGACTCCACGTTCGCACTTTGAAAAAAACGGTGACGTAAGATGCCGCCATTTTGGGTTACAAGTCAGGTCCTGACTAAGAATAATTATAGTTTTTGGTTTCTAACCACAGTACTGTATTTTTATTTTTGTAAAAATATTTAAGTACATAATAATATCGCTGTCAATTTCAGAAATATTTGTGGTGTGTCATAGTGATTGAAAACAACCTTGAGTGGTGTTATCAGTTAAATGTTGACATGATTGGGTGATTTTTGATAACAATAATAATAAACACAATAATAATAAAGATTTTATTAGTAAAAAAAAGACATTTTTACAAAAGTTGAAGCAGTGCTTCCTAAATTAACCTGAATTTAACTTTTATTTTGTTTGTTGAATTGATATATCTAATTTTTTGTAATGGTCGATAATTCGAAAAGCTGAAGTCTCCATGGGTTATTGTTTTTTTAATATAACAATTTTTTTTTTTTTATTTTGTTAAGATATAGTAAATGCTTTATTTAATATTTAATATTTTTTAAGTAAATTAGAGTGGCTATTTTTAACTAATATAAAACGTGATAGCCCTTATTCACTGTAATCTTCAACGAAAATGAGTAAAAGTTCGTACGTATCTCCTCCGATGATAAGCAATTGTAAAATATGTGTTTTAACATACAGTTAAATATTGAGAATAGGCGGTAGGCTACTTTTGGTGAGGCTGCTTTGAAGGGAAACATTTTTAAAATAGTTCCCAAATCGTCACATTTTTCATTAAAGTAAAGTCAGTAGAAAAGAAAATAGATTTGTGTGTTACTCTTCTGGAATCTACTCGCTTAAATATCGTTGTAGTGAGTTAAACGGGTAGTTTAATTCACAAATTACAAAAACAGCAACTTTAAAGGCAAATTTTGGCAAAGACTTCTTGAAACTTTATAATGATATTGTCAATAAAATAACAACTAGCCACGCGACAACGTGTGTTTATAGGGTTATTCTTTCGTAGTGATTGATCTGAACAAGTGCATGTGACTAAACTGAATGTGATTATACTGAACTGAATATTTGGCGAAACCGAAAGATCATCTTTTTTGTGATTGTCTTTCACTTAACCTCGAAAACTTGTGAAAACAACCAAATCTGCTCTGAAAACTGGAAAATTATTTCTGCCATGATATTATTATCCATGTTTTAAACTTTTACAATTTATTGGTTTGATTCGAAATCATATTCCAATCATTATCTCTCAACATTCAATACTTTTAGAGGTTAACTGTTAACTGAACGAACTAACCGGTACCTAGAGGTTGATCAGTCAGCGGCAAGGGGGGTAGGAATTTTAATCAGTTTGGTAGAAGTGACCGATGTCGAAAGAATACGCACAATCGTGAATGAACTGACAATTTTCAGATTGTTCACTTAGTTCAGTACGAAAGAATAACCCTTATGTTTCACTTGTATTTAGTTTAAAAACATATTAGATACTGTCATTTCGTAATATAAATTTTACGGTTATACAAATAGTTGTTATAAACGTAAAATTATCTAGTATTTATCTTAATTTTTACTTATTACTCACCTAACAGGATCTTTGGGGAAGCGAAAAAAATGTTTAGAGCAAGTGTACCGCTTATTGGGACAACATTTTGCAACACACACATGTCCTCCGTGATTATTCATTGTATGAATCCCAAGACACGTTAATAAAAATAAAATCCTTTTAATTCTCACGAACACTATACCAAAAACACAAAACACAGATTTAGATTTAAACACAATATTTATTTATCTCGTACACGCCGACAATGAACTATATATTGAACACAGGAGTGAACTGTATCTATCTACGTCTATGCGATTATTTTGACGTTGTAACCCATAATGGCGGCATGCGCGACGATATGCGCAGGACGGCTTGCAAACGTGAAAGTCAGAATACTGTATTATTTATTATACTGTGCTTAGGTTAAGAACATGATAGGTACACAAAATATGTCTTACGTAGAATTAAAAAATGTAGTATATGGAGTGTTCTATTTGCAATATTTCCGGTATTGCCGATAGCATAGATAAACAAACTTAGATGTGCAAAGCCTGTCTATAATTTAAAACACTGTAATGTACTCGAGAGCAACCACGTGCTGTACTCGATAGGGCAAGATACAGAGAGAGAATATACACGGCATGGATAATTATTTGTACGCCGTAATAGGTAGTGAGATGTTATTTTTTATCTATGAGGGTAGTTGTTGTTCCCTGTCACGGTTACGAATATAATATTAATTTATTTCGTTCATCCATGGTTGAAAGAAGCGTTGTTGTTGAAGTGATAATATATTTTTTGCACCTCTGTTAGACAATAAAGTTTTTATTTATTGCTATCTTATTCTCCTCAAAAAGTAACAATGAGAAAGTGCTTTTCATATTTTAAAGCTGTAAAAATAAAATCTAAAATCGCAAAAAATCGTTTTTTAAAAAATTCTCGAAAACGGCTACAGTTTCTTTAATTTTGAAACCACAATTGTACAATTATTCTCTAATTTAACCGACATTGTAACCCCTACCGTTCCCAAGATTCCAATACTATCTCATTCTTATCTTGGACACAGTGTATATCAATAGAGTTCAAGCTTTGTAAGTTAGATAAAACTGAACATAAATACCTACATTTTTGGATTCAATCGACTGAAAAGTTTATGTACAACTCCCCGTATAATAAAAAAATGCTTTTAAAATTTAATTTTAGTTATTCAACATTTAAATTTGTCTGAAAATTATCAAAATATTTTGGGCGTACCTGGTATATAAGCATTCAACACACAACGTTTGTTATGAACGAGAAATATACTTTGCTGTGGTCTAAACATATTCACGTGCCCAGTAGGTACAATACAATTTTATTTTTCAGCTGTTGTAGCGTGTAGTGGCAACATCTATTGGTTGTTAGAGAACTAGAGGTTCCACTGTCTGTGTAGAGATCCCACTTCTGTTTTTAATTATAATTAATATTGCCATAAGCGTTGATCATCTATGTTTGTTTATCTATGCCGAAAGTGTCACCATTTTGAGAACAATTAAGTCGAATTGTTCCCATCGTCAGTACTACGATTCCAAATTTTCAAAATTTTCCAATAATTAAATTCCGAGAAATCGATCGCCGCAATGTGTCGTGGTACATCTCGAGGGGTAAACCGCTGCTCGGTGAAATCTGGTGTACAAGCTCTGTGTAATCATCGTTAATTCTTTGACATCTACAGGGTGGGTTATTAGTGCGTCTAAGTTCGATATTACCTCAAAGACCAAAAATTTGACGCAAAGCTAAGCAGCCAGTGTGTAGGCAGTCATAAAATACGTATTTTAAAATTATTGTTATTTGTACAGGGTGGCTCATCTCATCAGGGTGAACCAAACTTATGTTTTTTTAAATGGAAAGCCCTATTTATTATTCCACAATTTCGTTGGTTTAGACTTGACATTAATCATACTAAAATTTTATAAACTTATACAGTGGTTCAAAAGTTACCACTAGTATTATATGCAAAACATGGCGAATTCTGAGGCTTCTGTACTGGCACTGAAATAATTTAAACTCTGCTTCTTAGGGGCATAGCTTTTTGATAGTTATCAACTTTTAGAAAAAAATAATTGTTAGTTTATAGTGCAAAACCTGTATACAGGGTGAGTCCAAACTCAAATTTGCCTTTTACTCGAATTTTCCAAATGAGACACCCTGTAAATAATATCAAAAACTGAAAGGAAAATTGATAAGCTTTTATTCTTATATAGCCTTTCTTATACCTCAAGCTCTTAGTTTTTAAGATATTTTCATTTAAACAAAAAATATTAGAAAATTTGGACTTTACATGATCATTTTTAATATTATATCTAATTGCATTTTTGATATTTGTTATTGGAAAACATTACACAAGATCACCAAAATAATATTTATCAAATTCAACCTATTTTTTAATAGTTATTGATTTATCATAACCGTAATCAAAGCCGGTATATAATTGCAATATTCATCAACTAAATCAAGAAGGATTTGATCGAATGACAGTAACATTTAATCAATAGCTATTTATTATAAAAGTGTATTCTATTAAGTACCTATAACAATTAGTTTATTAATAATTACTTAATTAAATTTTGGTTGAAATGAATTTTCCCAAAAATGAGTTAATAGATATGATTTGGATATTGGGAGAATGTATGCAAAACGTTTTACTTGCGCAAATAATTTACAAAGAAAGATATCCTGCTCGAAGTCAACCAACCAGAAAATATAACAATGGAAAGGTTATTTAATGAATTGTTTTGGAAACAAGGGATCAGTAAAATATCCGAAACAAACTAGGACCAAAACTGTTTTGAATTATGAAAATTAATTGAATGTAATGTCACAAGTGGTAGAAAATCCACATATCAGCACGCATGAAATTGCTCGGGAACAATCGGTAAGCCAAAGTTCAGTCAAAAGAATTCTACATAAAAACAAAAAGACGATGACTATTTCCGGCGAATTATGTTCTGCCAATGGGCGCAGCAACAAATTCACAATCAGGTAGATTTTTTTGACTTTGTGTTGTTTGGAGATGAAGCCACATTTCATAAATGAAACTATCTTAAAAACTAGCTTTAGGTATAACAATGAAAGCTTATCAATTTTCCTTTTAGTTTTTGATATTATATACAGGGTGTCTCATTTAGAAAATTCGAGTAAAATGCAAATTTGAATTTGAACTCACCCTGTATACAGGTTTTGCACTATATACTAAGAATTATCTTTTTGTAAAAGTTGATAACTATGGAAAAGCTATGCCAGTAAGAAGCAGACTTTAAATCATTTCAGTTCCAGTAGGTACAGAAGCCTTAGAAATCGCCATGTTTGGCATATAATACTAGTGGTAACTTTTGAACCACTCTGTATAATTTTCTAAAATTTTAGTATGATTAATGTCAAGTCTAAACCAATGAAATTGTGGAATAATAAATAGGGCTTTCCATTTAAAAAAACGTAAGTTTGGTTCACCCTGACGAGATGAGCCACCCTGTACAAATAACAACAATTTTAAAATACGTACTTTATGACTGCCTACACACTGGCTGCTTACTTTTGCGTGAAATTTTTGATCTTTGAGGTAATATCGAACTTCGACGCACTAATAACTCACCCTGTATATGACCCGTGTCATCCTTATGAGATCTCTGAACTTCGTGTAATCATATGTAACTTTTGATAAATCTAGAAGATTTAGCAACATACAGAACATTTAAAACGTAAACTTAACTTTTACCTTCAACTGTTTTAGAATAAATCATTTATTTTGAATTTTATTATCACAAAACAGGTCTCCGAAAAGTATTCGTTATTTCGTCCCCTGAACTGACTGATATTTTACTATAATTGGGGGTTACAGACACACAACCTACAGCATTTTGTCTACAACCTGAAACAAATATTATTTTAAAGAAGTAGGTACTCGTAGAATGATATATAATTTGAAATATCATTTTGTGGAAATTGACTTTTATTTTAAATTATAAAAAATATTATTTACCAAATAAATCAAATTAATTCAACATTTTTTAACCATTCCTTCACTAACGAAATATTTCTGGTGCGCCAATGGGCACCAAACACCAGACAACTTGTGAAACCGCATTTAAAGAAAAACAAAATACAAACAAAAATGCACCGGCCTTGATTCAAACCTAACCTAAATGCCCTATTAAAACAAAAAATAAAATATCTCGAAAAAGAAAAATCATAGAAAATTTGTTTTAATCAAAATATGAAACTCTTTAAGATATATCATGTCGATTTTATACATAATTAACGTACCTACGTCTTTTAGTTAAATATTTTATTATTTAACTTTTCAACCCTTAAAAATTTACTACACACAAAGATTTTAACAATTTTTTAATGAAACATGAATACCGTTAGTCCTTGAATACCTCTTTCTATTGTCATGCATTTACAATGTGTTACGGCATTTTTATGTTCATTCGAAATACTTCTACAATAAAGCATCCAGAGTTGAAGTAGGTATATTACATGGAGTTTATATGAACCCCAGAAAAACCATCTCCAAAGGTCAAATCTTAAACTATAATGAATATGCTTGTAAAAAAATTGTAAATTTTCACGTATGATTATAAGACTTTATAAAATATGTTATTGACCAGGCGTGATGAAGAACATTGAGTTAAAATTAAAAGAAAATACGTTTGTTAACTTTTTTATAGGTATATTAAAAGAAACTAAACAATTCTAAATTCGAAACAAAAAAAAAAAAAACAAAACAAACAAAACTGAAACAACTCGTATATCACACAAAAACAAAATACATGAAACAAAAATAAAATAATGAGTTGATTCTGTATGATATTTCGTGATTTCATGGCGAGTAAGGTCGCCGTCCTTAAAAAGTTTTGCAAAATTTGTCAATGGAAATTTAACCAATTTTTGTGGTATTGAACTTTGCGATGTTCCAACTAGTTTTTCATATGAAAAAATTGAACAGTATTTACAAATGAGACCTTTCTTTTCTTCCGAAAAAAATTACCTAGGTATCCATTGAAATTTTTTTATAAATGGGCGAATGTTGGACGTCTTCGTTCCTCGCGTCCTCGTTTTGTATAAGAATTGAAAAGGGGAATTCATATTGTTGTTCAGGAATCCAATGATTTTTCCAAAAATTATATTTGGTGATGTCAGGGATGGTATCAATTGTCGTGAAAAAAGCGCCGATATCGTATTGTAACTGCAAGATCCGTTGGCTGAACAACTGTATTTTAATTTTCTACTCTTTCCTCTGTTCTTGATTTTTTAAAATAATTTAAAATATTATTTGCGACTCGAAAGTTAATTTGTGTTATTTTAACCAAGAGACCAAGTCAGAAATGAATAAAAACAAAATTCCGAACATCAACGAGAAACGACGCCACTCTTAGAAGTCCGCATTAATAGACGAAGAACCAAGAGCAGTCAGACCTGTTAAATATCATAGACCAGGTGATCGATTCAAAAATATTTATGCAATTTACCTATTTATATTTTATATTCATTGTCATTTTCTAAATGTTGAATATTTTGTAAAACCACGGATCGATCGTTGGGGGTGGACGGCGCCCCTTGCGTTGTTCCGTATATAGAGACACCATAAACGGTATGTCTACCGCAAATTTTACAAGAAACAGAAAATTCTTAAAATGAAATCAGCTAGTGTTGTAGATCGGCTTATTTTTAGTTTAGAAATTTGTGGTTAAACGTTGTACAGTCATTTCATGGACACCCTGTATATTAAGTGATTGGTTTCATGTTTACATTTGATTTTTGGTAGAAATAGGTATTATTGATCAGACAAAACAAGTAAACTGTTACTACAGCAAGCAAGCATAGAGCGCGGCAATAAAGAGATCAAACAGTTTAAGGAAAATTGCAAGTGGTGTAAAAAGAAAGGCTTTATATTTGAGTCTATGTTATTCTCATTTAATATAAACTTTGTGAAAATAAAGTAAAAACTGCAAAAAATTAGGTTATAACCTAAAACATGTTGTTGAGAAACAAAACTTGGAAGGAAAAGCTGTTTAAACGGGTTGTCCGTAAATGTGAAAAATTGAGGATTTGGATTTATAAACACTAATATTCACTTTGCAAACGAGACGTATACTTTCATTAATATTTTTAAATTATTCAGTTCACTATTATTTAGACAAATCGAAAAGATAAATATCTGAATTAAGTATATAAATATGTTGTGAAACGAATACTAAGAAATTGTACAATGTACATTCGAACAGATCAAGATGTACGTTACGAGATTCATATGGTATATTGTTTACTACATATTTTTTTTTTGTATAATCAAACTTTTACGGAATTTCTTCCTAATGCTTCATAACGATGTTCAAAGCACATGCTCGCATAAGGTTTATTATTTCAAATATTATATCATAAATATCACAGTTATTAAACGACAAAAGCCAGACCCATGAAAATGATAAATTGTAACGTCGGCAACTGCATTTTAGTACTCACTAAAAAGATATCTTGGAGAAATAAACAATGCTTTATAATGAAAAATATTTAAATAAGGTGGCAGTATTAAGATTTGTTAAAATGTTTATTATATATTATTAGATTTTTGCTTAGTTTTGCTATTGGATATAAATACACTTAATAATAAATTTCGTATTCGAGATCATTTTCGATAAGCCCCTTCAAAAACACGCCTCACTTTTTTTTCCCTGTTGGGAACAGGTAAAAGTCACTAGTAACACGTCTGACCTAGGAAATGGCTAACTTAGTTGAGAGGTTTTCCATCAGATTGTCTAGAATTTAAGCGTAACATACAACAGTTGTAAAACAACAACATAATTCATTGGTAACCCCAAAAACGTCGCCGTGAGCTGTTTCTCCGATTGCTAAAAAACCTCTTGTTTAGATATTGCTCCGAAACTGCACGGAAAGAATTATCGTAGCGAGTCCTAACTGAAATATATTAGCGCCAAATTTTAATAATAGTTAGGTAAATATTGTTAGTTATCGTTCTGTAAGTACTGACTTTTATTTTAAATAAAAGTAGACATAATATTGTGTAAGAGAAAAGTCTTGTGTGAAAATTCAGAACGTAACAGTATGTTTCATCTATTTTCCGTTTATAGAATCCGTTGTTGCCTCCATCGCAGAATCTGATACGGGAAATTATGTTTCATCATCCTTAATGAGCATTTTACCGGGAGAATAATTACATTTCAATGCATTCCTTCTTTTATAAAAGTTTAAATTATTTCTAGAAAGTGCTCTACTTGTATTCATTCCAAACTAATTCATAGCACAGTATATTTAATATATTTAAAATGTTCATAGCATCATTTTCACCGTCTTTAATATTCAGTTAAACTGTCAAAAGAGAAATTAATATTTTCTGCTTATACGACATCTTCGTACACTGCATTTATCAAAACTCATATTTAATAATAATAATAATAATACTCTTTATTCATAATTTAATTAATAATTATAAATTCTGATAGTGCTGTCTTTGTCGTCGAAAATCTAAAGTTACGCCGTAACAAGTACCCGCAGTGCAGTCTAAATGGCAATTTTATTTTCGAAACTTTTAAATAGGCTACTTTTCAACTGTGATTTAATGCGGTCTCACTATTTTATTAATTAATTTAATTACATCTACACAGTTAATTGAAGTGTGCGACGCAGAGGGAGATATTCTTCTGTGGCTATTCACAAATATATGATCACATCCATCCATCTGACGGCTTTCATGGCACTGTCACTTTAGGTTATTAAGGTTATTATCACTTTTTCAGTAAAATTACTTTAAATACACAATGACAACTTCTAAATTTACTACAACTATATCGAATAACCTTTTTATAACACTACAATATACAACATGTTGATAGAAATTGATCTTAAACATAAAAATAATGCTATTAATGTAAACAAATAAAATAATAATAAACTATTTGACACAGCAATTTGTCTGTCGGTTAGAAAAAACATTCTGACCAAAACCAAATTATGACGTGAAACTAGAAGTGTCAACGAAACTAAAATAAGTGACACCAACGTTAGAAATATTAGCAAATTATGACGTGAAACTAGAGGCGCAACTATATTGGAATTTGTCGATTTTTCTTTGAAAATCATTTTCATGACTTTATTCTTAGAAAAACATATGGGAGAAGCAATTTCATATATTTTTAGTCACAATCGTGTCAAAGAATGACGTATACATTCGTAAATTCTATTGAAAAATTATTAATCTTTAAAAATATGACTCACTTCACACATACTACGTTCCTTTTATAAATATCACTATTCCAAATGTCATATAAATTGTGACAGCTACCCCACACAAAAATATTTCGATATCAATAAATAATTATTGTTTGTATTGGAAGCACCTAGCTAACAAACCTTATGTGAAAATTTCCAGTCAAAACTGATACTTACTTATCTAAAAAATAATGCAAATACACTGAACTCCACCACCAAAGAAGTAGAGGTTTTCCATAGTGTCAAATTATAACATAAATCCATCTGTCATAATAATTAACATGTACTATACTGTCTATAGTGAAACAACGTAAATACAATAATTTCCAAAAATGTGCAAAAATTTTACTGTAAAAGACAGAATGGAAATTGAAAAAGAATATATACCGGAAGATACGTGTACAATCATATAAAATAGGGTTATCACCGTACACTTTGATGAAATTATTTGTTGACATGCCGCAACGACTTAACTAACCATTATTTGTAGGAAAAACTTACTTTTTTTTTGCAAACCTCAATGACTTTTTTCATAGATAAAACTACCACAAAACGACTGGGAAATCCCAAAGGGATTTCTTGTAATAATAATAATACTCTTTATTCATAAGGTACAGCAAAGGTACATAGAATGCACATTTAATTACATATTATGTACTTTGAATTGTTTACTAAATTTAGGGACATGTGTGCATTGTCATTCTCTATATAAAGGTTATGCTACTAGCTACACCATGAGAACAGCGGCATGTTGAACTAAAAGTCTGCTTTATACTGAAAAAAAAAATCAATTCACTTGAAGTATCAGAGGAATGAGAGCTATCTTATAAAATCGTTTTAAGTTATCTCTTATTGACTGTTCAATTTATTGTAAAGCTTAGTCTTAGATGAATACACACAGACCCCTTTTAGAATACTTTGCATTTTGAGTGAGCTTTTATCAAAGATTCTGGTAAAAAAAAACTTCTAGAGTAAGTAGCATACAAATAAAGAGGCTGGGTTGCTTCCATCTCTCTATACATTATTTAAAATTCTTTCTACATTAAAAGAATGAGAGACCAACGATGCATTACATTTTATAGTACAGAGCGGATTTATTAAATTAAAAAGCATTTTGTGAAAGAATTTGGATTATTAGCATAAATTTACCGGGTGATTTAAAATATTCAATTTAAAAAATATATAAAAACTAATCTCGCTGCTCAGGGCTGAGAATTTAATAAGAAATTTTGTAAGCCATATTTTTTTCATAAAATTCTTAGAAATCACTCTCTTAAATATTGCCGCATCTTTTGGGAACACCCTAGTTATAAATTTCCTATCAACAACAATATCCCACTCTACCTATCCTAAGCTATCACCTATCACGCGCACCCAGTTATCTACCTATCTAACTGGGTTTCCTTACATTTCAATATTGTATCGCCTTCCCACCCTAAATGTTAAATACAACTCTGATACGCATCCCCTCTGACGCTCCCCCTATAACGCCAGTATAGGAATTAAATCAAATTGTTAAATATTTGCATTGCAATGGTAATGAATTTCCCTCAATTAAAATATTTGATTGGACACATGAATTTTATATTTTTGGTAAGAAAAAGGGTTAATCTATGCTCCTCGTGTAATATATTTTTATTTTTGGTCTAGAATTTAAGCAAATGACTCGTATATAAAGCTTATTTTGGAGCAAGTTGTAAAAATACTATAGATTAAAAAAAGCTTACACGAGAATCATAGTAAATCCTTGTACTTCTTACTTCAACTTTTAATATTAATGACTACATATTATTTTAACGTTTATAACCAGATTGATTTCCATAAGGGTAAATACACTTTTAATAATAACTTCACTTAATAAAGTACTGCAAAAAATAAAATATACCTAAGCATTTATTTGAATTTTAAACGCAACATCATACTTGTTACTACTCTATGATATCGATTCGTCACGTCACATGGACTTATATATAAATATGGACAAATTCTTTAGTAAGGTCATTAAGGCTGTTTGATCAGACTCCAAATATAGGTATAAGGCATTCATGATTGTGCACT
This sequence comes from Apoderus coryli, assembly GCA_911728435.2. Classification (NCBI taxonomy): domain Eukaryota; kingdom Metazoa; phylum Arthropoda; class Insecta; order Coleoptera; family Attelabidae; genus Apoderus; species Apoderus coryli. The sequence goes on along the minus strand of OU452206.1, from coordinate 6,521,757 downwards.
TATTTCTTAATCGATTTGAAAAATTCTTTTTGGATCATAGAGAGAACACTTTAACAGAGGTTTTTATAGGAATAAAAATAAAATTTCTTAGAAATTTATTTTGAAGTTAATATAAATTGTTAAGAAATTTTTTTATTTCTATATAATCCTCTGTTAAAGTGTTCTCTCTATGATCCAAAAAGAATTTTTCAAATCGATTAAGAAATAAGTGCACAATCATGAATGCCTTATACCTATATTTGGAGTCTGATCAAACAGCCTTAAGGTTTTTTTTTATTCGTAAGGTACAACAGTGGCACATATAATGAGTCACAAAGCAATAAATCACACATACAATTCTGAACAAAATACTCGTATAACACAAATACGTTAACAATCTCTTAAATATTCTAGGGTTATAAATTAATTTTAAATGCTAAGATAGATGCTTAAAAATCTTAATAGACATTATAGACGAACTGTTTGCCGAAAGAGAGAGTCTGTGCACCGGTAATTTTAAATATAAACTATTTCTTAGGTCGTAATTCGATAGTTGACCTGTACTTGTAAATTTATCTAAGTTAAAATACAATATCTAATATATAGTGTGTCTCATAATATATGCGCAGGACTTTAGGATGTGAGAGCTCGTCCAAAAATATGAAAAAAAGTTTCTATTATTTAAAATGCACCATTTTCGAGATACACCCTACGTTGAAATTGAAAAAAATCCGTTTTTTGCGAATATCTCCGGAACCGTTTATCGTACAGAAAACAGCTTTTTTAAGCGTTGTCTACTCATAATAAGCTATGTTTTTTTGTACGAATTTTTTGTTTTAAATTCATAAGAATGAATGAAGATTTGGAAGGGGTAGGGGGTGTTGTTCTCCCCAATTTCTAGGCTACTGGAAAAAGTACGGGTTTGAGATACCCATTTGAATCGCCAATATTTTCTACACAAAAAAGGTACTCTTGGTCATAAGCTCTAAAGTGGACCGTTTTCGAGGAAAATCAAATTCAGAAAATTGTTGAAGAACGTGGTCAATTTTTTTGAAATAAATTTAATTTTATCTACTAATTAAACGTTAACTTTAACTTTGCAAAATAAAAAATGATAGACAAGTTGTGTTTTAAAAATTTCCCAAACCGTAAAAAAAATCGCAGAATTGCATTGCATTGAAGCTAACTGCGGACATTTAACTGTGTATGATTTGTTATTGTTTTTTTTTTTTTTAATTTTGCAATTATGAAGTTATCCTTTGGTTTGGTTACTTGTTCTAACGTTTAAATAAATCTGGTTTAATTAGTAGAAAAAATTTAATTTATTTCAAAAAATTGACTATGTTTTTCAACAAGTTGATTTTCCTCGAAAACGGTCAACTTTAGAGCTTATAACCGAGATTATCTTTTTTGTGTAGAAAACATTGGCGATTCGAATGGGTATCTTAAAACAGTACTTTTTCCAGTGGCGTAGAAATTGGGGAGAAAAACTCCCACTACCACTTCAAAATCTTCACCAATTATGAATTTAAATCAAAACGCATTCTTACAAAAAACATAGCTTATTATGAGTAGACATTGCTTACAAAAATAATATTTTTGTATATATTATTTTTATTACAAATTTTTCTTCGATACGTCGTAGTATGACAACACAGAATGAACGTGAGCAAAATAAAATCATAACAAAACATCTTTAGCAACAAAGCTTCTGAGTTTCCAAATCAAAAAAGACAGCCTGCAGAGCTTCTTTAAAATAACTTCGATCTGCGCGTACCAGTTTAAGCTGGAGTCAATCTCGACCCAGATGAACCTTACAGCAGCTCTTTGAACAAGGCCACAATCACCATTTAGGAATCTAACGCTGTAGTCGACTTGTTTAGCGGAAAAATGAATGTGATTCGTTTTCTTGAAGTTCAACACTAAACTGTGACTACAATATATCCGCATGTCCTCCAGACATTTCTGGACCAGTGTACTAAAAACATTCAGAAAGCCTATTTTGCAATTCTACTTTTATTGTATCCCCACCAGTCATCTTTAAATGTTAAAACCAAAAAAAAGTTAATCCTTAATTCTGTCACAATTTACTTATTGAAGATTCAACGCGTTCAGAAATCTTGCATTCGATTAATATTCGGTATTAGGAAATTTGAACGAGTGTCCTATAAGTTGTTTGAACTAAAGTAGCTTAACAGATTTAAATTGTACTCTCTGTGTCTTTACCACAGAATAATTACGTATAAGAAGCCTTCTTACTTAGCTGATAGACTGGTTTATCGTACGGATGGCATAATCTTAATGTCCGATCTCGTCGTCTATTGACTCCTCCTTTACATAGAACGTCTTTCTTCGAGAGAGGCTGCAGCTACTGTATCGCAAGACTGTACAACGCCATACCGACTGAGCTTAAGTCTTGCAAAATGTCAAAATTCAAATAGCATTTTTGCGTTATTATTTGAAAATAAGTCTGAGTAATGGTTTTGCGGGAATGCTTGAAGTTTGCCATTCTTTGCTTTTATTTTGTGCTAGATATGAATATGAAAAATATAATAATTATACCATCGTTTATTGCAATTATTTATTATTGTTTATGCAAGCAGCATTTTGTAAACCACAGTATAATGTCATTGCCGTGTGTTTTTATCTATCATAACTTTTTGGAGATCCATTCAATTCCGGATTCACTGCGGCCTCACTCTAGAAATCATACTTACAGTACTCGGTCTGCTGACTTGTTGATCATTTAAAATATAGACTAACAAAATCTAAAATTATCTCTCTTAATTACAAATTTTATAATAAGGTACCGAAGCAGATTCGGTCGTTTAACTACAAATTACTTAAAACTAAAATAAAGACAAAATTTGTTAAAGCACTGTTTTTACTCTGTTGATGAATTTCTTGAGAGTGATTGGTTGTAGAGTTCTTGTTTCTTGTTGGCAATATTGCGTTGTTTAGTTGTGTAGTATTGTCCTAATTGTTGTATATTGTCGTATATATTTTTGTATAATTTATATTTCTGTTGTATTGCAAATATTATATTTATATTGACAAACTGTATTTTTCGAATATTGTAATAAACTATCTGATTGTGTTTTTTTTATTCATTTATTTTTTTATTTTGAGTCTTGAATTACTGCGTGAATATTGCTAGGGCTCAATAATATTTGTTTAAATGTTTCTTACTGTGGAAATAACTAGAATTGTTTTTTGTTTTAATGTTTATGGAAGATAAAATGGCAGGGTTAAGTGGTAGAGCACCAGTATGGTGAACTTCCCCTGATTTCTCAAACAATTGTGTGTTAAGTTATTAATATTGTTGCTATATTCTTGGAAATAAAGTCATTTATTATTATTATTATTATAATAATTCGAGTCTTCAGTAAAATCATTCACTCCTAATTTGTTAAACAGAAATCAATTTTCTTAAGCCTTATCTCAATGTATCTACAATATCACAAAAAGCAATCCACAGTTGTATCCTTATGCCTAGCTAAATCATCCAATAAAATTTTATGAGAATTTTTTCCAACTCAAACAAATTATTCCATATAGTCGCTCATTCAGCGGAAAAAATCAATCTCTGTGTGCTTTTTTGTCGAGATAATCAAAAAGTGTGTTGGTTCATTTTCCTCCCGGGCTACTATTTTATCGTAGAGTGTTTTAATAATAGCTGTCGTTAGAGTATATTGAGGCAATTGAGTTGCGAGATTTTTTAGATGGAGAGGAAACTCGTCGTAATTCCCAATAAAATGCATACCTACTGGAGAAAATAAATTATCCACCAGAATAATGGGTGCTAGAACAAAATTAAAAAAAACTAACCTTCAGCATAACGTAATATTTACTTTGAAATAAGAAAAATAAAAACGTAACTGATTGTATAGAAAATTTAAAAACGGGAGAATTATTATAGGGTGTCTTGACAAAACCTTTAGGTAAAAAACAAAAAATTCAATAGCTCATTTAACCTTTAGGGTCCAAATCAATAGTTTTTTAGTTAATAAGATAAATCATTTTTAGCATTTTTTGTATTTGCCTACGAAAGGTAGATTCAGTGAAAACACTATACAGGGTGTTCCACTTAAGATGGATACAAGCCAATAACTCTGTTATTTTTTGAGCTTTTTTATCATTTTTCGAAGGACGGTGTACGGTTAAAAAGTGCGGTACCTCATTGGCGTACGTTTTAATGGAGTTTAATTTTTTTACATTCAAGAGTAAACTATCGACCTTTAGGACATAATATATTTCAAATCTGATAAATTTACTCGAGTCTTTGTCATCCAAAATACTTAAGTTCTAATTTTGATAAAAATTCATACAGTGTGTGTCATTAAAAATTTATGAAAAATATATTTGAAACTATGGGGGCTTGGTTGAAGATATTGACTTTTAGTTCGTTGGATGGAGTTTAATTTTTTTACATTCAAGAGTAAACTATCGACCTTTAGGACATAATATATTTCAAATCTGATAAATTTACTCGAGTCTTTGTCATCCAAAATACTTAAGTTCTAATTTTGATAAAAATTCATACAGTGTGTGTCATTAAAAATTTATGAAAAATATATTTGAAACTATGGGGGCTTGGTTGAAGATATTGACTTTTAGTTCGTTGTTATTATTTTTATTTCACAGTATAATTCATATTTTTCAAGTTAATGTTTTTTCATAGTTTCAACGTTTTCCTTATTTCTTAATATGGACTGAGTTCTTAAACTTGATTAGTAATAATAATACTCGCTATTCGTCAGGGACAATCAGAAAAAGGAAACAAATTTTACAGACCACTTGCAAAGCTTTTTTGAAATACTTTCAATATGCACATACCAGTTCAAAAGTGAGTCGATATCAACTCCCAAGAATATTACAGCCTTTCTCTGTACTATAATAGTAACCTGAAAAAATATTACACAATGAGACTAAGAATATTTAGTTTTTGGACTTCCCTCGTGTCTTGATCATGATGGCAACTATCTAAAAAGTATTAATTGAATTGTTATAAAGTTCATACGGAGAATGCAGCGGCGTTGTGGAATCTGCATTACATTTTTCCAAATTATTAACTAAAAATTTCGATTTTTAATGACATTTTTTATCAAAATTAGAACCTAAGTATTTTAGATGACAAAGACTCAAGTAAATTTATCAGATTTAAAATAAATTATGTCCTAAAGGTAGTTTACTCTTAAACGAAAAAAAATATAATCCCAATTAAAACGTACGCCAATGTGGTACGGCACTTTTTATCTCGATGAACGTAACAGTAAACCTTCCTACTGTTTTTTACAAACTTAAGATGCCACAATCAGAATTAGGATAACACTTTTACTTTTTGAGATACTTTGCATTTTGGGATCCCCCTCGTAACTTCTCAAGAAGCTGTAAATTGAGTTAATTAGATTCTTTTAAGTAGAATATTTTATGAGAGGCAATTTTTTCCTAAATTCAACTGCTTTTGTGTAATAACTCAAACCTGCATTTTTTGTTATATATATTTTTTGTTAAAATAATTTTGTTTGTCATAAGCATTCCAAAAATATACAACACACTATATTTTCAAATATTTAGGCTCTAAAGTGAGATTTTTTGAATTTTCAATTTTTTTAGTAAGCCATATAATAATAAATAATATAATAATTACAAGGCTATAATAATATATAAATTAATAAATAACCCGTCCTAACTGTAAAATGAACTTAGATATATACGAAAGAAAAGAACTTACTAAACTAAACAGCAACAACAACGAAATGCTAGAAATATAAACACTAAAGGTATTAAATAGATTATTCAAAATACTGTTCAAATGCACTTTTCTTATTCTTCCAAGAGCATTTAAAATTATTATGGGTCCTGCTCGCAACTCTCTGAATGCCGATACAATAATTGCATTTCGCAAATCTTGCAGTTTGTGTCACTAGATGTTATATATTTTATTTTGTAAATAACCCCACAAAGAAAATCTGTTACTGATGAGTCAGGCGATCTCGGTGGCCACCTTTTAGGTCCATCTGTTCCAATCCAATGTCTAGGAAAATTCGCATTAAGATAATCTCGTACAATTTCGGCATTATGTGCAGGAACGGAGGAGTGTCTTGTTGTATGTATAAATTGGGATATTCAGCCAAATTCACAAGTTCTAATAGATTTGGTAATAAATCACTGACTATTTCTAAATATCTATAAGCCCTAAGATTTCCTTCAAATATCAGTATATAACACGAGAGATTGAGACCGAACCGGCCTTGTCGTTCATGTGGAAATATTACGTGCTGGTTATGTCGATTTAAGATACCGGCACTAGTAAAATCGGCCTTATCAGACCAAATAACGAAATTTTGGAAATTATCCACGCTGTGTAGTTGATTTAAAAACCACAAGCCAAAAATTATTCGACGCTCCGCATCACCCGGATGCAAATTGTGTGTGAGATGGTATTTGCGTAGGGTTTGAATTTATGTTTTTTCAAAATCCTGTCAACGTTTGTTTTGCTTACTCCTACAGAACTTACTGTTCGACATGAATTGTTTAGGTTATTATAAACAGAAGCCAAGACATTAATTTCCCTCGTTTTCCTGATTTTTTTTTAGCATATTGGGTGGAATTTTTCGGTAAGTTCCATGTAATTATTATATAGCTGTCATGGTCTACTAAAAAAAATTGAAATTTCTAAAAATGTCACTTTAGAGCCTAAAAATTTGAAAATTATATAATAATAATAATAATTTCTTTATTCAAGATCTAACACAATTACAAGAATCATGACATGATAGAAAGGCGTGAGTGCAGCCAAACAATGCATTGCATTGTTTGTCTGTCTTTAAACTTATCCTTGGAAAACAAAAATATAAAATTACTTTAAATACTTATATACCACATACCCACTTAAATATAACATAAAGTACATTAATCCCAGTTATCCCTCCCCTATGCCGTAAGTTAAGGTTATGTACATCTGTCCTAAATGTGATCTTGTCGTACAAGTAAGTCGGTGTCTTAAACTTAATTATTTCATGGTAGAGGCAACATCGATGGTACTGACACCTTCTACCCATATCAAGTCATTTGGCATCCCGCAGCTTATAACAAATAGCATTATATCTTCTAACCCCAAAGGCAAAGCGTAGACAATATTTTTGTACCTTCTGGATACGCAAACTTGTCTCCGCTGTCAAACTTGGACCATACACAACATCACAATGATTAAAAATGGACAGGACTAATGAATCGCACAGCGTCAACTTGGTTTTCAAATTAAGAACATGCCTAGAGCTATAAAGCATTTTTAAACATGAAATACATTTTTTTTCCATTGCGAAATGTGACCGTCAAACCTCAAATTTAGAATCCATAATCAGTCCTAAGTTTCTAGCTTCAGTCTTAAGATCCAGAGACACATTATTCACTTGAATCTTAATTAGGTGGGACAAGTTTTTTACATCACCTCGCCTGACAAACAACATAACGATATATTTGCTTGGATTTAATTTCAGAGAATGTTTATCTGAAGTTTTATGCAATATTTCAAGGTCTTCGTTGATTTTATTGCCTGCTTGGATAACAGAAGAGGGTTTGAATGTAAAATAAACTTGCATATCATCGGCAAATGATTGGCTCTTACAATACTGCAAGTGCTCACAGAAACCTGAAGTATACAAATTAAAAAGTGTAGGGCCAAGTGCCGATCCCTGAGGTACACCTCTTTCTATATTAAGATAAGTCGACTTTTGACCATCAATTACAACTCCCTGGTTACGACCACTCAAATAATTTTCAAAGAAAGTCAATGCTTCTGGGTTGAATCCATTGTCCTTTAAAAAGTAAAGTTTTATGTTCGATGGTATCAAATGCCTTAGAGTAGTCCAGCCAGACCAAAATAGTACATTCACCAAATACATCATCAGTAACATTAAGTAATGCCGTTGAGCAACTATGGAATTTTCTGAATTCGGATTGTGTCGCGGGAATCAATTCGTATTTATTTCGAAATTTAGTAAGTTGAACCTTAATAACCTTAGACATAACCGAAAGAATACTAACAGGACGCAATTCATTATATGTAGTTGGACGTTTCACTTTTGGCAAAGGAATAACATGAGCAATCTTCCAGGCATTAATAAAAACAACATTAATGATACAGTAATTAACAATATGGCAGGTGTACTTAAGGATAAATGGGCAACAGAAAATTAAAAAATCAGCCGGCAAGTCATCCAATCCGACTGCTTTGGACTTTATGTGTCAAAATTTTACTAATATCCACTTCCGAGTCCGAACCTTTTCATTTATACTTATATAATCATCAAACTCTTCAGAATCAAGAGAACACCCTGGTATTGACTCAACGAAGTGTCTATTAATAAGTTCCACATTTTTCAATATAGAGTGTTATATATTTTTGGAATGCTTATGACAACAAACCAAATTGTTTTCTATGTGTTCCATTGCTAAAAATGTAAATTTGGATTATTACACAAAAAAGTTGATTGTAGAAAAAACTGCCCATCTCAAAATATTCTACTTAAAACAATCTAATAAACCCAGAATGTACAGCTTTTTGATAAGTTATCGGATAACCGAGATACGAGGGGGGTCCCAAAATGCAAAGTTTTCAAAAAGGAAAACTGTTATCTTAATTATGATTGTGGCATCTTAAGTATGATAAAAAAGTAGCACAGTGCCCCCAAAAACCGTTTCCTTCTATCTTTACTAACAACCGAGATAACCCACAAAACCATTGAATTTGAGACACCCTGTACACACTAAAAAACTTTTTTTGTGGTTCATAGCTATTCATATTTCAACCTCGCTAGTAGATGTGCGTAACATTGCGTAATAGTACGTGCCCTCACGTGCCGTGATCATAGTTTGTTTCAACCTTTATGGTACTCTGGCAAGCTCATAACAAAAGCATTCTATTTACAGACTACATAAAAACAAAATCTAAAATATAAATAATGCAACTGAAACTCGTAAAATAAATCAGGCTGAAATGTCCTGATATACTGAAATACATTTTTATTTCCCCATACGTTTTTCTTTATTCCTTAGCAGGAAACAAATAGGTAAAACCGAATAGAACCAACGTATATTATTACATCCAACTCCTACATCTTGACCTATCGAATTACAGAGTTATACGTGCTCAGTTGCGGAAACAAACGCTTTGCCAATTTTCAAATATAGAAAAATTGTTGAAATACGTAAAAATCAACACAAAAATACGCCCGACATAAAGGAATAATGGCGCTTTCTAACCGATAACATATAATTAAGTAATTTCATACTTTCGACAAATTTAATCCGTCTATAGGATCGTTACATTTAACTGCGATCACGTAAAGAGTATACCTACCTACCAGGAAAACAAATTTAATATTTAATTACATATAGACTCCCCAAGTGCCTAGTCAATACTGATAAATTTGGTCCGGTCCTTTCGTACACGCCACAGACACTTTTTTTACGAGGCAGAACCATTAAGATCCTCGTTTAGCAAGCGTGACGTACGTGGGTGATTCTTAAAGTATCTCTGCGAGCCATGCGAGTTAAATTTAAAACTAATATCCATTTCCAAAATAATAACATTGATGATTCATTTGACTTTACCTAAACAAAGAAAATTAATAAACTTCTCTCCCTTCTCTTTTGTGACATATTTGATAATAAAAATCATAATTGTTTGGCCAGCAAGTTGGCGAAGTAAGTTATTCATTCCTTAATTAAGAGGATTTCATGTCCGTAAATATAACCTCGGTCTGGTTTCTATCGAATTAGACTGGGGCCCTGCTAAATTAAACAAAATTCCTTGTGTAGGTAAAGCCAACATTTTAGTCCGCTTTGCCACGAAATTATTTTCATTTATTATATTTACGGACATGAAATCCTCTTAATTTTTCATTATTTGGCATTAAACATCGACGGCAGAACGCTTGGAGACCACCGTCCGAGCATTGCTGAAACCCAAATATTTGGGAGATGCTGGCAGAAGGATAAAATGGTCTCCTGCTAGCGTTTTGTGTTCATACTATTTTTATTTATATTTATTTCTATTTATACGACTGGTTTTACCTATACATTGAGTTTGTTCGGCCTCTGCATGGTATGGGATATGCATTACTATGTACATGTGGATGATATATGTTTACATGTGTCTACTGTTGTGTATCCTATTGTGCTTAAATGCAGGCCGATATTTGTGATGGGCAGCGACTATGGTGCTCTGACGAGCTCATAACAAGAGCGAAACGAATTCGTCAGTACCTGTCGACCCATGCCTCGGTCTGGTTTCTATCGAATTAGACTGGGGCCCTGCTAAATTAAACAAAATTCCTTGTGTAGGTAAAGCCAACATTTTAGTCCGCTTTGCCACGAAATTATTTTCATTTGTTATTCATTCCCTTTGAATACCTAAAAAATAAATTTTAGCTCGTGGTTCTCAGAAAAGTTCTTGCCTGCGTAATTTCTCGACCTCCATTCTATTGCTAGACTATGATATGGTACAGGCTAAAGGAACGTCCTACAGTTCGCGCTAGTACCTAGAACTATTCACCTAGTAACGCCGGCATTTACATGTAGTAGACCTAATTTATAAAACAACACTCGGTTTCGGTACTGATTTGCATTTTCTTCAGGACAATAATATAAGAGTTGTGTTCCAACACATTATTTATTTATTTATTTGAGATATTGCCCAGACAGACGATTCCAATTAAAGGGCAGGAAAAAAATACATATATATGTACATTACAAACATAAAAAATAAATATTATAATTCAATTAGTACTCTACTAAAAACTTAAAATTAACTTCTCAAAATTATTTTCCTTATGAACGATAATTTAGTGTTAAACAAATCAATCTGGTCCGATAAGGAGTTACAAACAGAACACATTGTAAATAAAGGAGAATGCAGCAACAAATTTGTGCGCGCTCCCGACAAATAAAAAATAGAGTTAATGTTACGTATGCGTATACCTGGTGCATAGAAAGGAATCATTGCTAAAAGTTCCGGACAATCAATCATTCCATTCAAAATTTTAAAAAGTAAAACAAAAGCAGAAAACTCCCTACGTTTGCTCAAAGAAATTAAATTAAAACGACTCAACAAAGTGAGGAAATCCAATGACTGGGTAAGTGCCATCACAGCGAAGCCACAGAAACTTAACAAAACGACGCTGAATCCTTTCAATATTTGTGGAATGTATATCATAAACAGGATTCCATACCACAGAGACATACTCCAGCTTAGACCTCACAAATGCATTAAATAGGGTAATGAGCGTTTGCGGGGACTTAAATTCCCTTGAGTTACGCACAATAAAACCAAGAGACTTAAAGGATGCTGAAATAACGTTATTATAATGTTCAATAAAGTTCAGCTTACTATCAATGTAAACTCCCAAATCTTTAATTTGATTACAAACAGTTAATGGACTATTGTGTATAAAATACAGAGAACTTACAGGCTTCATCTTACGTGTATAGGAAACAGAAAAACACTTATTTATATTCAAAAAAAGATTGTTACGAACACACCACTCATAAAGCCTATTCAAATCCTGTTGAAGGAGATAACAGTCATCGGTACTATTAATGACAGAATACAACTTGAAGTCATCCGCATATAAGAGTGAACTACAAGTTAAGTTGCTGGAGATATCATCAATGAAACACAGAAATAATAAAGGTCCCAGTACCGAACCCTGGGGAACTCCAGAAGTTACCATAATGTTGACAGACTTGAATCCTTTGTACTCCACATACTGACAACGTCCCTTTAAATAGGACTGCAAAAATAGGAGAATGTTATTTGATAGACCGAAACGGGATAATTTCGCCAATAAGATGCCATGATCAAGTCTGTCAAAGGCCTTGGAGAAGTCGGTGTAGATAAATCCACCTGACCTCCACGATCTAATTGTGTGTCTAGAAATTGTGTTAAAACAAGTAAGTTGGTTGTTGTAGAACGACCCGGAAAGAAACCATGCTGCACAGTTGAAATCTGCCGACTTACATGATTCATTATAATATCATGCAATATAAACTCGAAAACCTTCGCAAAACAAGACTGAATGGATATGGGTCGATAATTTGAAATATCATGCTTATCGCCTTTTTTATAAACCGGCGTAACTCTAGAAGATTTCCAAATAGATGGGAAAATGCATGATTGCAACGACAGATTGAAAATAGTGCATAATGGTCCAGCGAATACAGCAGAACAATCTCTAATCAAAAAAGATGGTATACCATCGGGGCCTGCTGTAAATTTCGGTTTTAATTTTCGCAGCGCATGATAAACCTCAGATTCCACAATTTTTCGATCAGACAAAAACATTACATAGATGTTCTAAATTACTGTAAGTAATACATATTTAATGCGAAAAATCGGTTTTTAAGCAAAAACGATTCAGAAGTAGCTTCTGTATGAAATTATGGTTGGAATATTACCGGAAAAATATTTTAGCATTTACGCTAAGGACTCAAAACCTTTGAAGACTGGATGAAACCTATGCACCTGAAAGGTATAACCAAAAGTGTTTTGCTTGAATATTATTTTGACCTGCATAAGAAAATTGTTGCATCATCTTTAAAAACCAATTATAGTTGTTAAAAACAAAAACATGAATAAATAAAAATAAGCTTTTTAAAACCCAAAGAAAAAAAACTAAACTCTAAAACGCGCACTTGCAATTTAAGCGTTAAAAAACGCTTTTTTAGGAACTAGATTTTTATATAAAGATCTTTTGCATCAATTTAAGTCAGAAAATAAAGTCGTTTTATTTTGAGAAAATAATTTGAAGTAAAAATTTGTTAATTTCCATTAATTAACAAATAATAATCCAAAATTGAAGCCAAATTTATTCATGTGCATTTGGTATCGCCGAATAATATCTTTTAAACTACAAAAACTCAACTAGCTGCAAAAACAAAACTTTAATCATACGGTTCGGTGGATACCTAACATTGAGCTTTTCTTAGACCGATATGAGAAGAAATATATCCTAACACATCGACTTATAGCATGATAAATGGCTATTATTAAAAGAAATATATCTCGATGTTGAATTTTTTGTGTTAAAGCATATGACATGGTTTTTTGTACCTACAAAGTACAGCAATTATACAATTACAGTTGAATTGTTTAACTGAATAATCGGTAATTAGACTAAGTTTGCTTGAAACGCGGCAATTCTTTGAGGTAGTAAACTAATATAACGGGTGCGCAAAAAATTAGTTTTAATAATTATCATTAAATGAAATTTTCCATTTGTAACTTATCAGAGTATTCGTGGTTAACCGTAATTTTAATAGTAATACCACAGACATCCTTCAATCTACAGTTGGTATTGTTTTAACGATTTCAAAAACTTTGCATATCTTCAAATTATTTTCCGTGTTGTTCTATATTGTTTGAGAAAATTCATCCCTCGACTCTCCCATGTAATCCCTCTAATACTGGTTTAACAATAAAACACAACACAAACAGAAAACCAATAAGTCGGCTATGGTGTTGCAAACCCTTATATACGCACTGATACAGTTTGGGTCACAAAATCGTTTTCCATTATTATCTAAGCCGGAAAACCTTCTATATAAACTAAAGAAATAAACAAAAAAGAAGGCCGAAAAATAGTAAAAACCGTGACTTCTATTGCCTATAGGGAAAGCACAAAGTTTCTAGGTGATAAATGCGGGCAGCAGCAAAGTTTCGCATGAAAAAGTGGTATAGATGATTGTCATTAATCTTGTGAAGTTAGTGCTTGTACCTGTTCGAGTAAATGATGAACACTCAAAGTGAAACTCGGAAGATCTATTTCGAACATTACAATCATTTAAAAACCACGTAGAGGCGTTATAGAATTGTTATTGCACAAGATAAATATTGATAACAATCATAACTCATTTGTAAAGTTATAGGTGATGTTTTTTTTGATAATGCAGAAGCGTTTATCTGTCAATATTAATTGTTCAGTTTGATGTAGGAATTAACATTGAACTTTTGGGATAAAACTGTCTCACTGGGTCGTCACAAACAATCCATTGGCATTATTATTTGGTAATTTATAATGACCAAGAAGCGATACATTGTAACTTGTTGTGAGATCCTAATGAATGTCCTCGAACCCTGTATATACTCACTAGAATTGGTTAAGGAAGCTAAATATAGGTTTGTTTATAAATTATTTAAACGAATTTATTATTCTACAATAGATTAAAAAGAGTATATTTATATTGTTTTTTAAAGTTTACTGTGTATTCTTTTAATAATATTAAAATAACATTGACTTATTCCCTGTGTGTCCTGTTGTTTATTGGCGTTATTTTCATGTATTTTTATTAGAAACATCTCGTGTAGTAGTCTTTTTCTATAGTTTGTCGACCGATAATTTTAGTGTTTTCGAAATCGAAATTGTGATGGTTGTTGTATGAATGTTCTGTTAGCCCTGTTTTTCCCGCATTGGTAAATAGATTTTATGGTCTAACGCTACGTTTGTGTTCTTCTAATCTTGTTTTAAGATATCTTTCAGATTGTCCAATGTACACATTATCGCAATCTTTGCAAGGGATTCCATATATTATGTTACTATTAAGGGAATGGGGAGTCTCAGATTTAATTTTGGAAAAAACTTTTTTATTCTATTTTCACTATTAAAAGTTATCATACAAGTTGGGCTATTTACAATTTTTTTAATTTGTTCTGATAATTTATGAATATAGGGAATTTTAAAATATTTTACGTTAATTTGTGTTGTATTAATATTAGAGTTCCTATGGTTTTCATTATTATTATATAGTATCTTAACTATTAGTTTTCTTGGATAACTGTTTTTTTTGTAAAAATGATTCAATTTTCTTTAAGTTATCTTTATGAAATTTTTGATGAGATAGTTTTAAAGCCCTATCCTTTAGGTTTTTTATAATATTGACTTTTTGTGTAAAATGGTGATGGGATTGGTAGTTTAGATATCGTTCCGAGAAGGTCGGCTTATGGTATTTAAATTTAATTGAAAATATTTAATTTAAATTTACGCAGTAACATTGATAATTTCTTTATGTTTATTGCAGAAATCAGCTATTTTTCATTTAAATTATTTCCGAGGTTACTCCATATTTCGAATAAGATTAGGAATTTTTTTAATTTTGACCCCTTTTCCACTATTTACGAACGCCTTCGTAAGCAAGTTTATCATGATACATTAATCATAATTAAGTCCTTAGTTTACGCTGCTCCTGTGGAAAATGTGGAGGACCTAAGGAATCGCATTATTGCTGGGTGTAATTCGATTAGAAAGGACACTGATATTTTTGAGAGAGTTCGGCAGCCAATGATGAGAAGATTGGGTCATGTATCGAGCTAGAGGTGGTAACTTTCAACTCTCAACAGTTTTGTATTAGGTATAAACGTTAATTGTATTTATTTATTTATTTTTATCTCGCTTCGAAATGTCAGTGTAATTTTTAGTTGAATTTATTCGCAAATATTCTTGGTATGTTGAAAAATGTTTTAAATTTTTATCTCGTAAACGAAGCAACATATGAACAAAATACGAGAGATAAAAAATTGTAGTTTTAGTTGCTTTCACTCAACATAATATCTAAAATAAGTTACAAACAGTGGCGTACATTTTGTTGTCAATAATTTTTATTAAGTTGACCCCCTAACACCACTGAACTTAATAATTTCGATCTACGTTAGAGCCGTATAAGCTCACTATTTCTAATAACAACGCTGCCAAATTTCAAAGAAATCGGTAAGGAGATATTTGACTTAATTAAAAAAAACCGTTTTTTACAAAAAAACTTTGACCACTTTGGATCTTGAAAACAATGCATTTCCAGACGTATGCTTATGGTAACTTTTTTTCAGAAAATGACCTGAGAAATCACGCTGCATGTTGTATTTTAGTCACGTTTTTATGTGGTTCTTAATAATAATTGAAGCAAACACTTCACTTTTGTCAGTTGCTGTACATTTCACATATGGCTGCCTTTTATTTAGTTATTTGGTCATAACATAAATACAAATACACATAATATAAAGATTACTCTATGGCGAACAATATCTGCGAAATATCTCAGCAAAGACTGGCATTATAAAATGTTTATGAAATCATAAAAAATACGAGCGCCTTATAAATGCCTCTCATAATCGCTACTTTTATTATGATAATATGGACACAAATATTATGTGTGTTTAAGCTCATGGAGTTGATCATAAACAGTCGTTGCAGTTAAAATATAATCACTATGGAGTTTTACTATAAAATATTAAATGTCTGAAATATATTTCCTAACATAATCTTGCACACTGACCCCACGGGTTTGTACCCAAATGTCGTTACTGAATCATATCTTCAAGTGTGCTAGAAAATATAAACTGTAGTTGTTGCTAATAATAAGGAACAATAAATAAATAATATAATGTGATTTAAAATGAAATAAATAATAATAATTTATTGTCCAACAGCAAGAAACCAATTACAGGACAAATTATCTTGATATAAAATTAGGTATTAACCATATACATAAATATATAAAATTAAGCATAATAGCCTCAGTGATTGAAGCCAAAAAAGAAATAGAAAAACAACAACATTTTGATATAACAAAAACTGACGTGTCTCGGCTTTTCTTTTAGTACCAATTTGAAAATAATCGCCCCTTCCGTTACTTTACTGCCACCCTGTAAACCCGACACTAACGATTGAAGCAATAAAGGTGTAAGAATAATATTTATATATTTGCCCATTTAAAAGTAACACGATACCTTAAACCGCACGTTCTCATTGGAAAACATTAGATCTAATGCTCGATGAGAAATAAAATAAGTATTTCCCTAAAGTATCATGTAACTGCATTAAACACCATTTTTAATAAATACACCCGAGGGTAATTTGATGCCAGGTAAGAAATATAGGATTGATGCCGAGTTGGGCAAATGTGTGAGAACTGCTGATTTCTGTCTAACTGGAACTTTATTTAAAATTATTCTTAACAATAGTTTTTGCAGCACTGCGGTTCCATGTCTTTTTACTTTTACCTTAAAATTATAATATATTCAACAGTAACGCTACGAGGGGAAAAAAGTCTTAACCACCAAAAAAGCCGGTGTCGCATCCGGTAGGTTTAAGGTGCATCACGTAATGGTTTCGGTCGGGAGCTTCGCAACGCAAAATTGTGTTAAACCACCAGACCCTAACAGATAATACCGCGTAAAGGGTCTCTATTTATTACGTGTAAATTGCTTTACTGGCTGTAAATGTACATCTTCTAGCATAAATTTGAATTAGCGAATATGCATGCATATAGTATGTAGGTTGAGAATACCATTCAAATTGTTCAATGGAATGATATAGATTTATAATGTAATTTAAGGACTTGATTGATTTTTTTATTGAGTCGCATTATTTGTGGGATAATTTTCTAAAATAATAATAATAAAATAACTATTCTGTATATACAAGGTGTATCCTTCATGCATAGCTTCTACAGCACGAAAAATCACAAATAGTCATTGTACATGTGTCGGAAAATGTCTCTGTTGTTCCAATGTGTTTCCAAGATGTTTTTAAATTAAAATGTAATACACTAATTATACACTAAACTATAGAGTAGAGGGTTTAGAGCAAATTAATCATGATCAATATCTAATCAGGGTGATACATTTATCTGTGTAACGCCGCTGATGTCAACCGATGCAAAACTATTAGTTCAAAAACTCGTTTCTGCAAAAATTGAATTGTGGCTATTTTGCTTTAAATTTTTGTTTAGCTTGGCATCATACAAATTATTACGCTAAATTCAATTCAACTTGAGAACGGTGCATTTCTCGAAGAAAAGACGAAAGAAGGGGGAATCTAAGTTACATACAATGTTAGTAATAGCATGCAACTTATCATTGAGATGCTGTTGTAAATGGGTTCTATTTTATCTGTTTCTTTTTTTATAAAAACTCTTATCAGCTAAACATAAGGAATTCAGTTAACGTTAGAAAGAGTTAAGTAATCTTTAACTCCCTTAGAATCCATTTTCCGATACATGTTTATAAAAACTTCTCGCGAATTTTGTCAACTGTAGAACCTAAGCCTAGCGTCTGTTTGTCTGAAAATAACTAGGACATCATAGATTCGCCTAAACTGAAATCCTGAATCTATTGTATGTACACAGGCCTATGAAATAAAAAACAATCATCATAGCTTTAAACGGTAATGTAAATGGACAATATTACCTACATGATTTCCTGTACGAAGAATCGGAAGATATTCATCTTGCAATCGAACAACGTGACACAAATCACGAGATATAATAGTAATTTTTCTTTGTAAACCAAATTTTCGGGGAGAATCATTTTCTGAAATGGGAACATGAATTCCCTGCCCAGATCTTGTGATTTAATTATTATTAGTATTTCCGGTGTTGCTACTTCAAGAGGAACCCCCCAACAATTCCGAATCTTATTATATTGTAGTTTTATACAGTGTGGACATAAATAACAAAATGGAAAAGGGGGTCTTCCGACACCTCATATATGAAAGCCATTTTGCACCTCTATTCAATGGAGTGTCGTTTTTTAAAATCTGTAAAAAAGGAGACGCCATTGAATAGAGGTTCAAAATAGCTTTCATATATGAGGTGTCGGAAGACCCCCTTTTCCATTTTGTTATTTTTCAGAGATCTTTTTCATATATTGGAGTTCGGTTGTACAATCGGTTGCCAACGTCTCTGAGTTCTTTGGGGATAGCGAGCTTTAGAAAGAAACTCAAGAAATATATGTTGGATAAAAGTGGGTAGCGATAGTACGTTGTGAATTTCATTTTGTTGATTTTATTTCGTTTTCATTTTTCCTCATTTTGATTTTTCCTCATTTTCTTGATTTTATTTGTTTTCTATTTCTTTTTCGCCTGCGTGGCTAACTGTGTTATTACAATATTTAATTTAGTACAGGTAAATTTTTGGTATGTGGCAAATACTTAGAATTTTTTATGATTTTTTATGATTTATAATGTAATTTGATATTGTATTTGATTGTTGTATGCATGCTCGGTTAAAAACAGCTTGCTGAAATTCGCCGAGTTAAAAATAAAGACCATTTATTATTGTTATTATTATGTCCACACTGTATAAAACTACAATATTTTATCAATACAGCAAACTATAAAAAAGAAAATATATTTAATTACATTTAGCTAAATTCGAGATAAAATACGTCAGGAGTAGGAAAATATACATATTATGTTATAATTTCGTAACTGCTGTTTTGAAAGCTGATGCCTGGAACCTCAATCTCCTTAGCTTTCGCACACATATAAGAAGATAGAACTCTAACTCATTATATTTTACTTAAAAAAAAATAGTTTTCTCACATAAATTGGTGTCGATTTATGCGATCTGATAAATACAGCAACTTACTTTTATTACAAGAAAGAAATTATCTTCAAATTAATCATATGTGGAAAACCTCTTTATCTGATATCAGTGCAGCACCAGGTCTTTGTGTTACATTCCCAGTGGCTAATAAAATACGAGAATCTGGAAAATTACAAAGTAAATGAAATTGTCACGTCCTCATGTGGAAGAAAATTTCATTACATACAATGAACATGTTTCCCACATAGGTACATGCGCCAAACTCGAACACGGATTAATTATATTCTGCATAATTTTAATAAAAATATTTAATCGACTTATTTTTCTTTGACTGCAGAATATAAGATTAAATAAAGTTTTATAAAAATAAAATAGCTCTAGAAGAAGCAAATCTTGCAATGAAGGCAACGATTAGCCGATTTTAAAAATGGTGAAGTAAAAAAGAAATATATTTATGCAATAGGAATTTAGGAATTAGTAGTAAACTTAACAAATATAACAGGTGTTATTTTCGAATGTTTTTTTATATATATCGTGGCCTACTATGTAGTAATAAACATAGTTATCACATTCATTCGTTTTATTACTGATTTAAATTAGATATTTATTTTTTCTTAGTTTATATTGGTAAATTAAAATGTATTTATTTCGGTATGTTGATAGTGACTAATTTAAATTAAAGTAAACTCGGTCTAAGCTGAGAATTTTACACAGTTGATAATAAAAGAGAAAATATGAATTCTTTGGATTGTTATGGACAGACATTAATTTCGCTCGTTTCCCTATTTTCTTTATGATATTGAGTGGGTCTATAGGTTTGATAAAAGTCCCATAGTTAATCAGATTTGATTTTAATCCTAAGAAAATTCTGTTGTATTCTTCTATAAATTTTATTTAAATAAGAATGTAATGCATCTCCAATGTTTCATCTGAATTGTCATGACACTGATCATAACATCTAAGCATATCATATTTTTCAAACTTAGCAAAGTTATTAGCTTGCTTTTAAATTGTTAAATGAAATTATTGTAACTTGTTCAACAGTTATTTGAATAGTATAACGAAATATTTTTGACAATTACCTACTAAACAAATTGACTTACTTGTCAATCTGTCAGCACAACCGTTTTTCTTTTGAACGAATATCGTAGCCTACTATTTAGTAATAAACATAGTTATTCACAAGTCTGAGAATAGTTGCGATTCATTCGTTTTATTACTGATTTATATTAGATATTTATTTTTTCTTAGTTTATATTCGTAAATTAAAATTTGTTTGGAAAAATGTCACTTTAGAGCCTAAATATTTGGAAATTATATGCAAAGCTCAAAAAGTAAAAGTGTTATCTTAATTCTGATTGTAGCATCAGAAGTATCACAGTCCCCCGAAAACTGTTTCCTTCTAGATTTACTAACAACGGAGATAACCCGCAAAACCATCGAATTTTGCTAAAATAGAATTACATACACAAGGTTTTTATATTTAAAAATATGTATAATAAATTGTCATTCATAATTTTAGCAATTTTGAATCATATATATCTACGAAATTTCATATAATGAACTGCAAATGTAGCTTTCTTTTGAAATAATTGAACATTTTCGTCGATCCAATTATGGATGAATTAACAACTTTTACACCTAGACTTAAGGAAGCACAAAAACTAAAAATAAAAGTAAAATATAAAAACTTTTTAACGATGAGACACTTCACCTAAAACTTTTTTCGCCAATGTTTAAAATTTCCTTCACGTTTTATTGAACAAAAATAAAAGAGATAAAAACTTTAATCTTTCTACTGATATAGATGAGATTTTTCCTATCAATATATAGATATATCACGGCAGATTGTGGGACAGATGAAACCAAGTTGCAACGATGGAAAGCTTATGAGCTATAAATTAATTTTGTAACTTCAGATGGGTTCATTTGAAGTATGTAACGAAACTGTGTTGGCAATAAAAGACCAATGAGTAGTTATGTCTTTGATATTTTGATGTGCTTTTTAAAATTTGAAAGATATTTATATAAGATTTTTCTTACTGTTTTTATTACTTTTTTACTTCTTAGCTCTCCATATCCATAATGTATTATGTAATATATTTATGTATAATATATAACATGGAGGATATTACTTTCAAGATTCTTTTTTCTTTTTTTTTTTTTTCATTTCACCAGAAATATGTGTTTTGGGTAATTTTATACGTAAATAAGTACTTTAAAAAATATGTCTGTCTCGCAGTCTATGTCTGATTTTCTACCTGTATCCACGATAACTTAAAACTCACTTAAAAATACTTCAGGATATTTCTAGGTGCTGATTAACTTTTGGAAAACGCTGAGCGTAGGCAAGACGCTTAAAAATAATACTAATAGAGAATTAGAGAAAATAACCAAGATTTTAAAACGGTTAGGCGTAAATATAAATATCAGAATGTTAGCTTTACAATTGATAAATGAACACATTCAATTGCGTAAAGATAATCGAAGGATTATTGAGTCAAAAAAATTGCGACATTATTGGCGAGTGAGGCAGGACCAGCACCTAAACGATCTTAACATGTAAGAAGATGTTCAGCGTGTCCTAGATAGAAAGATTGTAAAACGAAATATTCTTGTACCACTTGTAAGTGTTAATTTGTAAATATTTTTCTGGTTTACACATACTTCATAGGGTGTCATAAACTCCACCTTACTGACAATGTTATAGTTTCCACCTAACCAATCGCAACACTGAGTTAAGAGGAATGAGATTTTCAATTTGGTGACTGTATACACGTTTTTTCATATAACACCAAAGAAATAAAAAGGTTTTAAATCGGGGCTGTTTGCAGGCCATTAATTGGAGAAATTGTTGCAATCCATTCAGGAAACATTTCATTTAGGTGATTCGCACATCATGAATATTTTGAGGGGTACGCCACCCTGTTGAAAAATTATATTTTCTAACATATTGTGACGAATATTAAATTGTCCACTACGCTTAGAGTTAAATAAATACAGCCGGCAACACTGCGTTGGCTATACTATGTATATTCTCGAAACTTGCGAATCAACCAAATGGGAGGCGACTCGGTACGAATTTAGTAGGATATACCTCGTCTGGGGCAGCGCTGTTTTAATTTGGTAGGATGTGCCTCGCTTACCGTAGGAATCTGCAATAGACGTACGCGCGTCAGAATATTGTAGAACAAACGACTATTTACTGGAAGTGTTCGAGAAAGGAGACAAACCATATATATAGCCAACGTATAACAGTGACGGACAATCAATCATGAAGTGAAGAGTCAATAGTTGAGAACAATATTGTGTTGTGACATATAAATAATAGTGAAAATAAATAGTACAAATAAATACAGTAATTTTAGTGCATTAATGTTATTAGTTTGTTTAAGTGTTTAGTTATTAAGTGTAAATAAATTAGTTTTAATTTAAGCTCGTTATTATTTCACACAACGAACTGCGAAAAACGTTACAATATTCCATGGCAAATCGTTAAATAATTTTCTAACTCTTAATTTAAAACAGTATCAAAAAAATTTGGACCAATAACTCGATCGATACCACACCACACATTCACGAGTTGTCGCCCTTGGAACTTCAATTTCCTAATATGACTGTGGATTCCCTCTTGCCCAATATCTGGTATTTTTTCGGTTTAATAAGCCACTCATATAGAGTCGTCAGTACATAAAACTGTTTTTAAAAAGTTATTTATTTTCAATAAATATTTTGTTATCATCAGGCTTCTTGATTTGGTTATAACTTTTTAACTGCGAATATTTCAGAAACAGTTGACCTTAAATATCTGATATGTCATGAATTATGCTTAGAATTTTACGGGGCATCGAAAAATAAAATAAAATATGTAGTGTGATCCATTCAGGAAAAATAGACTTTTTGTGCTGATCATATTTCCAATTTTTTTTATACGTAGAAAAAAAAGATTTTTCAGTACATACATAACAATACTTACTTATGGTACACATTTTTAGTCTTAAAATTATAAATTTTGTAGTTTTAAGAAATTGTTAAAATAAATTAGATTATGCATAAATCGAGTTTTATCATATTTTTTCTTTTTAAAAATCATTTAAATTGAAAAGAAATACACTTATTCAGTCTTAATTAAGTGTATTTCTTTTCAATTTAAATTATTTTTAAAAAGAAAAAATACAATAAAACTCGATTTATGAATAATCTAATTTATTTTAACAATTTTTAAACTCAATAATCTCAATATAACTAATTAAAAATATGTAATGTTATCTTAACGTAAAAACTAAAAAAAATCCACGTAATGGCGAGATAAAAATTTAATACTTATTACTTTATATTATACACAGTAAAGTACGTCCTTCTTTCCAGTAATTAATAAATTTATCATGATATTAACATAACTTTAAGTACAATGAAGAATAGCTTTTTGTAATTTACTAATCACTGAACAGGAAGCCCGGTGCTCCGGAACGAAAAGATTTATACAGAGATGTATTAAATTCGTTTTGTGGAGATTGACTTTAATTTCAAGTATATATGATAAATATATGTTTGCAATGATATACGAGTATATACACTTGTTTTATTAATTTTTTACGTAAAAAAAATGTAAAGTAATGTAAAAAACACTTTTTTTTCCACAGTGAGACCTGTATAATTAAGTTTTGTTATGAACTTGAGTTCACTATTCCAATGTCTCTGAATATTATTAATCACTACTGATGAGATTTTTTAATCTTGAAACATGTGTGGTTTATTATACTATTATAATTTAATTAGAAGAAGTCCGTATTGACGTAGACGTTTTTTATTCATATATTCAACTCCTCGCCAGTATGGATAATTTTCTAAAAAAAAATTGCTAAACAGAAAATTGTCAAGACTATAGACAACCCATTAGATCGCTCTGTAATTTTCTCATACACTTGCTACGAGTTCAACTTCCATTTCACCTCGGTTCAGTTTTTCAATAGAAAATTACTCGAAAGAAATCTTGTGACAGATTACAAGGGGAAAGCGTAACCTCAACTGTTTCAAATGGACATTTAATTAAAACACCACTTGAGTTTCAATACCTACACTATATGTCGTATTTTATCTGTGTCAGTTTTTTACCTTCTTTGTATTGTTCTTTGTTCTATTTGGAGAAATAGCAGGAGTTGTGGAAAATTAATGTCAGCAGGAACTTTTTGAAATTGTGGAAAATAATTCGTACCTGGAACAAAATAGCTTATATTATTTTTATATATAACTATAGAGATGCAGAGATTATATTATGAACAGAAACAACAAATTGCTACAAAAAAAAAAAAAAAACCGAATACAACTTGTAAAAATGGCAGATCTAACAAAACTTCAGCTATATACAAAGGGGTGTTTTTAATTCAGCGTCATGGTGGGGATGGAGGTTAGTGATGTGAATATTATTAGTTCTGAAATATTCTATTACTCATCATTAGCATATACACTGTGTCCAAGATAAGAATGCGATAGCATTGGAATCTTGGAAACGGTAGGAGTTACAAGGTCGGTTAAATTAGAGAAAATTTGTACAATTTAAACACCTTTTAAATGGTGTTTTCAAAAGTAAAGTCATTTAGCAGTTTTCAAAAATTTTTTAAAAAACTATTTTTTGCGACTTTAGTTTTTAGTTATTTCTGACATTATTTTTACAGATATAAAAATTGAAAAGCTCTTTCTCATTGTTACTTTTTGAGGAGAAAAAGATAGCGGTTACAAATTGTAACCATGACGTTTCGTTTATGAAAAAAACCATCATCAACTTTGTTTTTTGAAATACGGCCCTGGATTTTTTATTGCTATATTTAAAGCCATTTTCAATTCAAAAATAGGTGGTATATCACACTTAATGGTTTAAGCAAGTGTTCAGTGTTTTAGCTGTTATTTAAAATTATTCAAAACAAATCGCCATAATTTGGCACTTGCACATGCATCTGAGAAAGGCATTTTTTAATAACTACAAAAAGCACAAACATTCAAACTAAATTTAGAAAACCGCGTACAGAATAAAATGTTGTATTAAATTGGCAAATAATAATAAATAATTGTAACGACAAAAGAATGTTTTTGCTAAACCTACTACTCTGCATTCAGTCAGTTAAGTGCCAAACTATGGCGATTTTTGTTGAAAAAGTTTAACTAACGCAGCTAAAGATACTGAAAATTTGTGAAGATGGCTTTAAATTTAACAATAAAAAATCCAGGGCCGTATTTAAAAAAACGAAGTTGATGATGAAGGCTATCTTATTCTCCTCAAAAAGTACCAATGATAAAGTGCTTTCCATTTTTTTATATCTGTAAAAATAATGGCAAAAATAAATAAAAACTAAAATCGCAAAAAATCGGTTTTTCAAAAATTCTCGAAAACGACTAAAGCTAGTTTACTTTTGAAAACACCAATTAAAAGGTGTTTGAATTGTACAACTCTTCTCTAAGTTAACTGACATTGTAACTCTTACCGTTTCCAAGATTCCAATGCGTATTTTTTTATTCGTCAAAAAGGGGTCTTTCATTTGATTTTGATCTGATATAACTGCTGTTTTAAAGACTCCAAATTTTTAGTAAAGGCAAACTTTGCGTTTCACTTGTGATAGTCTAATAAATGATAAAATCGATTTTAATGCTTTTTTAATGAATTGTAGCATGATTTTTCGCAAATCCATCTGGCTAATTGAAGTGCTTTTCATTTTTTTATATCTGTAAAAATTATTTTAAGAAACTTAAAAACTAAAATCGCAAAAAATCGTTTTTGCAAAAATTCTCGGCTAAAGATAGTTGGTTTACTTTTAAAAACATCATTCAAAAGATGTTTAAATTGTACAACTTTTCTCTAATTTAACCGACATCGACATCTAACTGCTACAGTTTCCAAGATTCTAATCCTATCCCATACTTATTTGGATCATTAATCTTTGCCGATCAAGCAACTCAATCGGGATGCAAAGTAAAGACATGGAGGAGGTAGAAAGTTATAAACTTCATGACTAAGCACGAAAAATCTGTTCAAACCATTATGGACGAGATGTCATCGGTTTACGGAGAATTTTGCCCATGAATACAATGGTTTGTTTACAAGTGGAAGTTTTTCAGCATGCTAGAATCACTCAAAGATGACCCTCTCTGGGAAAGCCTATGGAAGTGTTTAAATAATCGAAAACATTATATAGTAGAAGATGCTCGGCTGAAGAAGAAACAAGACACAGAAATGAATGAGAATCCGATCAACTATTTTTAAAATTCTGCATGAAACTCTGGGGTTAGTGCAAGATGAGTGCTCAGACTGTACACCCCACCTCGAAAACGACAGCGCTTTGACTGTTCTCGCGCGTTTGTAGGCCTCTGTATTGAAGATAAGGATGATGTGCTGGCCCCGATTGTTACTGGACACGAAACTTGGGTTCACCATTCTGAACATAAGTCCAAGCAGAACTTCTTGCAATGGTATAAAGAAAGGCACACCGCTACCCAAGGAGGTTAAGATAAAGGTGTTTGTCTAACTCCAATCTTAGAACAGTTAAAAGAAGCAAACAAAGAAAAAGAAGTTAAAAATTGACAAAAGAAGTCCTGGTCCTTCATGACAATGCTTCAGTACAAAAGAGTCGTGTTGGCCTGGCTGCCATGTACATAGTGAGCTAGGATATTAAAAATCGCCCAACCTAAATAGTCTAGACCCGACCACGGGTCATCATTTTTCTCCACAAAAATTAAGAAAGGGCTCCTTGGAATTGAAGGAGTAAAGGAAACAGTTTCAGTGTATTATTGGCGAAAGATTTTTATGAATTGGATTGGAATTGCATGTAAATATATTGAAAAGGAAAATATTTTTTATCTTCCACCCTTCACCCTTATTCCGTGGAATTAAAAATGCACCCTTGTAATTCAATACGTTATCGTTAGAGATATAACCGAAAATAATTTGGTTACTTATGAACAACACTAGGAATAACTCTGCACCTTTAAAAAACATTAGTGTCCCTAATTTTCTCAAACTTATAAACTTTTTAAAGACCAAGGCAAAGGATCAAAAAGGAACTGCATTTCATTTTCTTATAATAGCAATTTTAAGTATTTAATTATTAAATTGTATACAGTAATCTTTGGTAAAGATCATTGACATTTATTAATAGAAATATTATTTCAATGGAATTTCTATTTTAATCCTACCCTTACCCCAAGAAAAATGAATTGTTTTGTTATAATGAATATCGAATTACAGATTCGACTTAAAGTCTATAAAATTACAACTAAAATGCTTTGGAAAACTAATTACCTCCAAATCTATATAAGCCTATACAGTATTCTATTTTTGTTTGTACATTCTGTTGTATAACTAAGGAACAAACTGGTAAATGAATTGGCAAAACACCACTCGCACCGGATATAATTAAAAGTAGCCAGTGCCGGAAAGTCAACAATCCAATAAATTGGATATTAACCTCTACAATGCATTTCAAAGTTAAACTCTCATTATACCAGTGCCAAGATAGCCAGGAAAATTGCATAACATTTCTATTATTAAAATACATATTTGCATTACTTTTCAGTTAACTCGTAAAATGTACAATGTGCTCCCTAAATGCATACAGACAAAAACCTCTGACCACTTGTAAAATGTCAAGGCCTAACAGACTAATTTGGACAAGCATTTAAGTATTAATGGACTAATTACTCAGACAATTTTCAGAAAATTACTTAAAATTTTGCTGTCATAAAGTTCATGAAATGAATGTACTAATCCAGGGGTTCTCAAAGTGTCCTGTATATTAATTTTGGTCTAAGCAGTTAGGTAATTTAATAACATTTATTTAGTTTATATAGGCACAATATGGCTGATCGATTAAAGGTCTATATAAAGTATGTATTACAAATATATCTTTTCTATTTTTTGATGTGCTAAAATATTGTGTTTCATACCTATATTTTAATTTATTAAATATTTAGTACTTTTTCAATTTATTTTTCTTTTGTAGATTCCGGTTTCTACTATTAATCTAGTTATTAGAAAAAGGGTTGTTGTAGATGACTCTGTTAAAAGAAAACGGAAAAATTAAAAATTTAAAAATATTGACGATGCGTCAAAGGAATGTATTCGAAGAACAATTCATAATTTTTATAAAGAAAATAAAGTCCCTACTTTTGAAATGATTTCGAATATCTGAGCAAATGCCCTATAATTATAATTATCGATCTTTGGAAACTTTAAGAGGTATTTTATTAGAGTGCGGATTTAAATATAAGAAAATTAATAACCGTTTATTAATAATAGAATTACGCCATATTGTGGAAATACGCGAGGAATATTTGCGTAAAATAAAAGAGTACCGCGAGTCAAAGAGAACGATAATATATCTTGATGAGACGTGGTTTGATACGCATGATACTGTGAAATACGGTTGGGTTGTAGTGTAGACATGACTCAAAATTGTACTTTAAATGTTCCATGTTCAAGGGGAAGACGTTTTATAATTCTACAGGCGGGAAGTGAAAATGGGTTCGTACCCAACGCACTGCTCTTGTCAGCCAAAAACATAAGACTACCACGAAGACATGACCGCAAATTTGTTTGAAAAATGGTTTGCTGAACAGCTAGTACCTAATATTCCCCCAAGTTCAGTTATCGTATGCGTCTTATCATTCGCGAATGTTAAATAAAATACCTAATAATGATACAAAAAAGGAGGATATATTAAAGTTTATGATACAATTTTAAAAAAGAATACGTTTCACAGATATGGTATAGACCATATCTGCGAAACGTATTCACACGGCCATAGTATATTTACGTTTACCTCCATATTACTTCATATTCAATGCGATAGAATTGGTTTGGGGCAGTCTAAAAGAACAATTGAGAAAATGCAATCAGAATCCGCCTTTAAGCGCTGTAATCCTAGAGAATATAAGAACCGTTATATCTGATTTAGACAAAACTGACATTTGGAAAAAATCGGTGGATTACATTTTTCCGGCCATAGACCCTGTTATTATTCAGCATAAAGGATTTTTAAAATATCGTAGGGCATGTAGGTATAGTTATGACAAGTTAAAATGGTGCGCCTATGACTTTACAAAGGAATATGTGGTTGTGGTTTTTTATAGCATTATATATTGACATTGGAAACGCTATACCAATAGTTTTAATTTAAAAATTACCTACTTAATTTAAATAACAACGAATATACAATTACAATTTTTGCATAGATTTCGCTTTCTCGGCTATTTTCTATACGCGGCATCTCTCTGTAAACACTCCACAAAGAGTACCCTCGCGAGTAGGTATACTCCTATGGGTATTGGTCTCGGCTGGCGCCTCGCAACTTCCATAGTCGTCCGGGAAAGTATTGCTTTTCCTCCTATGTACACAATATACTTTTATTTTATTTTCACAACAACCATAAAGCTACTTTTTAACAAATTTGCTTTTTTTTGTTAAACATTGTACCCTGTAATTTAAAAACGTAAAAATGTTTAATCGTCAAATAAATTCTGTAACACACTGTGAAAATTTTAGTTTTAAAACAATAGTTTCTGGATGCGGGTAAAGACATTAAAACTGATTTGCTGTTATAGCTTCCAAGATATCCAGATTCGTCTCCAACTGCTGTGTCTAGAACGTTTTCAGAATGAGATGGCAAAAATTAGATCCTCAATCTCTAACTTCACAGGCAATATGCAATTAGTGGCATTTTGCCGACAGTTATTAATGATTGTGTAAGACCTCATGCGTAAGAGAGTGCGATGCATAGATTAAACGTAGGCTATCTATATCAGGAATTAATTTCTAATCATTTATTGATCAAAATCCTTTCAATATGCTCTTGTTTCATTATAGGCCCGCTGAATATACAGGGTGTTGCTATATTGGACTGACAACGCTGTACCACAGAAAGCTTTGCTTCTAAACAAAAGTTGCAGACTTTTGTTTAGAGGCAAATTCATGCTAAATTGTTCACTTTAGACCCATAGAAAGTATTACTTTTTTAAGCAAAACTGAAGAGGGAATTTAAAAAAGATAAAAAAACATGTTTATTCCAGTGGCGTAAAAAATAGGGGGATTAAATTTTCAATAATCCCTATACCATGCCACTGGTTAATTTTGGAAAAGGATTGTTTATGTCAAAATATGACTTTTTTAAATACATATCGGTCACGAAATTCTAAAAAAATATTTATCGGCGTTTTTGAATTACGACAAATTTTCGAAATTTATGTAATGTTAGTTACACAATATCTCAGGCACTTGCAGACTTTCGTTTAGAAGCAAATTCCGGCAAAACTGTTCACAAGTTATTACTTTTTTAAACAAAAATGAACAGGGAATTATATAAAATTAAATAGATATATTTATTTCAGTGGCGTAAAAAATATGGGGATAAAAACTGTCACTAGCATGCCACTGGTTAATTTTTTAAAAAGATTGTTTATGTCAAAATATGCCTTTTTAAAATTGAGTTCAATAAGTTAATTTGTTTATATCTTTATAAAAAAAATGTTGAATCATTCGTAGAATTTTTCTCTAATGCTTGTGTTAACTGCTCTAAGATTGAAGGGTAGTATTCTTCAGTAATAGAAACATTTATCTTTAATTAATCAATAGCATTCCTTCTGGGTTTTAAAAAAATGGTCGCCATGAGTTTTCCGGCTGACTGATCTTAAACTCCTGGTGGTGTGCTGAACCTAAGTTTTGTCTCCAATAAAAATCCGGGCCTGCCGAACATTCAACTACCTTTTTTTAGAACAACAATTTAGTTACTAACATTTTGCTATTCTTCATACAAGTCGGTAAGATTATTGGTTCCAGAGATAATTTGATAAATATCAGATGCTATTTTGTCACAAAATTGGATTTAAAAACGAATAATTTATTAATCAAATATTTATTAACATAAATTTGAAAAACATTCTAAAATCATAGGCGAATCATACATGAGGTCAAAACATAATCATATCCTATTTTAAATAACTATGTCATGGTATAAAAATAACTAATCTACTAGGACCGTTCAAAATGACCGCCATTTTTTTTCGATACATATACGCGCTCGTTTTATTATGGAAAAACTAAATTTTTGGAAAATATTCATCTGCTCGCTAGCTTGGAAAATTCTTTCCCTTAAATGATCTTCGCCTAAAATAGGAACCTTATAGACAAAATCTTTTAGAACTCCCCAAATTGAAAAATCCAATAGAGTGGGGTCTATATGGGGAATGGGCTGGCCACTTAATGAGTGCATCTTGACCTCAACCAATTCAACGATTAGGAAAGAATGCATATAAATAAGCCCTAACAGTTATTTCCGGTGTTCCCCAGGGCACAGTTCTAGGCCCATTACTATTTTTAATTTACACGTCTGATGCTGCATTTTCGGTGACTCATTCTCATTTACAATTCTACGCTGATGATACTCATCTTTTGCATTACTTTGATAATAAAAATGTTCATCTCAAATATTTTTCGGCCCAAAACTTGAAAATCAGTCCAAGTAAAACTATGGTCATGGAATTTTGCTCAAAAAACCATAGAGCTTACATTGAGTCCAACCTAGATATCAAAATAAATGACAAACAATTACCTTTCACAAAACAAACTAAATATTTGGGCTTGATTTTTGATTTTAATTTAAGGTTTAAGGAACACTGTAAAAGCTTGCTTCAGAGATCTTATGTTGGAATGAAAATGCTTTATGTCAACAGAAGTATTCTGAATTATAAAATGAGGAAAAAACTTTGTGAATCACTGATTATGCCGATATTTTTCTATTGCCATTTAGTATACTATCCTTACCTCGCTTATCGGACTAAGAATAGGTTGCAAATAGTTCAAAACACTTGCTGCCGATTTATAAATAATTTGAGAAAGTATGATGGTGTTTCTCAAAAAATCTTTGACCTAGGGTGGCTCAAAAAACACAATATCGTAAAGCTGCATTACCTTATGTTCACACATAGGCTTCTGAAGTCTTCATATCCGGTGTACTTGCGTGAAAAATTGACTTTCAGACACAATGTTCACAACAGAAATGTACGAAATGTAAATCTGTTGACCATGCCTCAGTATTCGCTTGCATTATTTAAAAGAAGTTTTACATATCAAATAGTAAATTTGTATAATTCATATTATAAGTTTTTCAGTTTAAGACCTTTTAGTTCTAGGAAGAAAATAGAAGACATGTTACAATTGGAAGATATTTAAATTTAGAAATCGAGTGATTTGATTCTCTCATGCATATTTTTTTTTTTTTCTTTTCTTTTTTTTTTCTTAGTGTATCGCATCAATTTATTATTATTATTTTTCGTTTTGTTATATTTAAAAATTTAGTTGTAAAGTCATCTTGAAGGTTAAGTGTTAAAGAATAGCTTATTAGCTAAACTTTGCCTTCCTGATGATTTGATATAGGTATAATGTATTTATACATTTTTAATAAAGACGTTTATTATTATTATTATTCCTAGAAGCACCATCTAGTTGAAACTACATATTTTGCCTCAAATGCAGAGGCAACTCATCAAGTACATCTGACAGGGTCTCCTGAAGAAATAGCAAAAATAAAGTACTTCTTGTTAAATTTCCAAATCATCGGTCAAAAAAAAAATATTCACTTTAAAACTTATTTGATGATTTGTCTCTAAATAAGTTTTGGATTTTCCTCAGCCCATACATGAGAGTTATGCATATGTGTTAGGCCATTTCTAGTGAACGTAGCCGCATCCATAAACAAGATATTTTTAATAAAATACACGAGCTTCAAAGTCCCGTTCTAGAATTTCTCTTGCACTTTTTTTAAATGGAATGGATAGAACAACGTGTACGTAAAATTCTGTGTCCGTCCGACTTGGCTACATTACCCACTTGCATCTCTGTAACTATGGTGCTTATGTCTGGCGTTTCCACAACAATTTGTAAGGCTTCTTCCTCTTGTTCTGGTCGAACTATCCTAGGTAGATTTTAAAATCCAATTTGTGACAAAACAACATATGATATTCATCAAATTATCTCCGAAACCAATAATTTGATCGACTTTTAAAATGTTTACAAAACCCCCCGTTATTTAAGCATAGGTAATTGAAGTAGCATGTTTTTTAACTTTTTCTACCTGGAAAAAATGCGTCTCCTATAAATGCGACGATAGAACGCGAGTTATTAACAAAAATGTTTGGAGCATGGAGCCGTAAAATGGAAAATGGCATAAGAAAAGTGTAATTCATTTTGCCCAAAGAATCTGTGGTTAATATATTCACCCATTTTTTGGGACACCCTGTATAATGGTTTGAACACACTTTCCCTGCTTAGTCAAGAACTATGTAATGCTATTGAGGTAATTGATCAACAATATAGGGAGTTCAAAGGTGTATGAATAAAAATATTTCCACCATTCCGCACTCTTAAGTGTACCAAATTTGAAATCGAATTCAACCTAAACCCCTATTATACAATAATCCAATTGTATTCAAATAATAATAGTTGCTTCACTTTCTTTATCTGAATCATCAAAACCATGTAAATTTAAGCTATTTGCTTTACCAACAGGGCATTCCAAATATCCCATCAAATATTTTCCATTCACACTGGCTGGAAATTCTTTTATTCGGATAAAGGTAATTCCTAAATTCCATGAAGCATTCAATGCCAAATATTTAGCGATTCGGTAATGGAAAACCGAGTGTTTTCAGGACACTTCCTTTATAATTTACGTACCACGTAAATAGTAGACGGTTCATTTTTCAGACAGTTATGTGGTATAATAATTATTATCTATGAAAAAGCAGAAGAGCTTTCTAATTAAAACATATTTCCCCAAATTACTTTTCCGCACAAGGAAAGTATTGTGAATGCACTAAAAAGAAAATTTGAGATAAAGAAGGATATAACCATTTTCAAGTTTCCTGAGACGATTAACACAATTTCCAGATGGAAGTCTGTATGTGTCTGTATCACGATAGCGCCTAAACGATATAACCAATTGAGCTAATTTTGGTGTATGAGTAAGGTTGAAATCGCTTTAGCCCTGTGGCTAGGGGGCCACAACCGCCAAATTTTCAAATAGCAGTAGAGGTCGAGTGATACATCATTTTAAAGCCTTTTCTATCTGCTTTACAGCGATAGGATACTTTTGATATATTGTAGTTCCTACCCTTACGTATAGCAGTGAGTCTTGGACAACTTATCGGAGGGGTTGAAACACGCTAGAGTACCATCAACGATGTCTTAGAAGAATTCTTGCAATTAAATGGCAGAACTGACGAACAAACATCAGCGAAAATTGTCAGGCACCAGCGGCGATGGACTGGCCACGTAATCCTCATGCCATCGCATCGCCTTCCCATGAGAATCCTTTATTCACAGCTTAAGGTCGGCTCACGAATTCAGGGACGGCAACAAAAGAGATACAACGAAGTTCTTAAGACCAACATGAAGAAGTGTGGCTTAGATGTGAAGAACAACAGGAGGCAGATCGCGAACGACAGATTGAGATGGAGGCGTACCATTTACGAGGGCCATCAAGTTTTTGAAGAGCAGCGTCGACGACATGAGAATGCGAAGAGACAGCATCGAAACGAGAGAGAACGCATCGATGGGGCAGCGCACCTACAGCAGCCAGTGAATGGTGGTGATTATGGGTGTGTCAATTTTGTGACAGGATATGCGGCTAAATATCCCTCAATTCAGTGGAGATGATGTTCCTGCTTGGAAGGCTTTTGCTCGACGATCGCTTTGTTTAGCGATCTTAGGGTTCACAACAGAAATCCCTGAGTTGGAGTAATTCATACTCGTCAGCGAGTGAATGCTGATGATGATGGCTAAGTAAGAAATAAGCTAAAATGAGGTAAGTTGGACTGAGGTTAGGAATACTAATATTATGGTAACAATTATTGGTGGAAGAACGAACAATGAGATTAGGTTAGTTCACGCATATAGTTCGATAAAAAGCTATGTCAGTGCAATGTGATAAGTAAACAAGTAGTCGAAATTAGAACTAGAGAGACTAGAAACAAAAATAAGTAAAATTTCTTGGTATTCTAAGCAATTATTGTTCGAATTATAATTATTATTAGAATATAATAACATAATTTGATAAAGGGTTTTTGGCGTCATTGATAGAGCGTGCGCTTCGCATACGGAAGCTTCTGGGTTCTGGAATCCCAGCTCTGGCAATATATTTTTTTTTCTAATTTTTGAATAAAGTAGTTAGTTTGTTACATTAGTTTATTGGAAATAATGAAAATAATACAATTATAATAATAATTATTATTAAAATTTTGTTTCGTTACGTTAAGTTTAACTTACTAAACAGAACTAACAGAATAAAATATAATTCGCTGTTTATATTTTTAAACTATGATTCTTTCTATAAATCAAGATAAAATAATTATTAAATATCAAGTTGCAATAACCTTGTTATTATGTTACGCTTGAATTTGGTACTTATTACGGCTTGGTTTGTTGTTTATGCCAGCTTCTTCAGTGCAAACCGTTAGCCAGTATAAATTTGCTTCAGGACTAATCCTGAAGCGATAATAAGATATATTAGTTTTCAATTACTCAGAAGGCTAGTTTCTTTTGTAAGCTGAAGGTTAAAGTTTAATGTTAAAACATATTTTAAGTCTGTCTGACTGGCTTTACAATTGAAAAATATTTAGTCCTTGTATATGTTTCAAATAATACTTTATTGATGAAAAACACGAGAATATTTTCACACAGCGTGATATACTGTTAATAATTTTGCCGCTGTAGGCTACACGCTACACGGTCTGATCCATCCAATTAATAAAAAGCTATTATCTGTAACCCCAGGAGCTTCTCTTGTTTTCTGTTTATTTTTTATTTTTTCTAAGCACATTCTTTTGATAAGTAAGGACTTTTTTATTAAATGTCTATAATTTAATAATAATTTGGCAAGTAATAAAATATGGAAAAATAGGTGTAAACTTTCCAAAATACAAGTTTTTGGGGTATGTATATCAAAGCTCACTTGCTTCCCAATTGTCTGACTTTTGCAAAACACGGAAAGTCATTTAGTAAGTTGAAGTTATAGTCCATTTTAGAGTAGAGCTGATTGATACGTATCTATATCAAATTAAAGTCTAACCCCACAAAATAAATTTCAATCAAAACTTTAAAGCATGCATGATAGATATTTCAGAATGCTCATAGTCCTTAATTAGGGGTTCATACAAACAAATTCGCTAACTCTACTTACATTATGCAGTAATCTAAATATTGTGGAATTGATTGAAATTCGCTTTCTAAAGTTTTTATTTTATATTTTCTTATTTTAATACTGTAACAGTAATTGTTATGAACGAATTAATGATTTTCTTATTTAGAAATTGTATCGATTGATGTGACTCCTGTAAACCAGGGTTCGTTACAATATTTAAATAAATGCCAAGGGACAACTTGTATGCTTAAAGGCCTGTACATAGTACCAAACTTAAAATAATATTGTGATTAGCATTCAATAAAACAAAATATGAGAATTGGCCAATCTAATAACTCTGGGTGTTGTAATAGGTAAATGGAGTTCTTAAAATGAGATCAAACGGTGATAAATATCCGTAACTTGATAGAAAATATACGTTTTATTGCAAAAGTGTATCTGACAATTTATTTATCCAAAAAAATTATTATTGACAACTTCAAAAAAAATATATAACAATAACTACGGACTTCTCGATAACATTAGAAATATATATATATATATATATATATATATATATAACTGGAAAAGGATCTTGGGGTATAGGCCTTTTTGTAAAGTATTACTCTTTATTCCACACCAAGCTTTCGATAATATTTATTATCTTTATCAAGGCTACAAAAAAGAAGAAAATGATGATTTGGTTATTAAGTATACAAACATAATCACTACCTTCTAAGTGGGTTGGTAGAGTTACTTAAATTTACGGAGTATCATTAATAATTGATTTTACACATAAATTAATTATGAACAAAGTTTTAACAACTATCTTTTATTTAAAATACCTTAATGCCGAAATGTGAATGCAAACCAACCAACTTCTAAATTAAATTCAATGTCTATGTGTGTGTGGGTGTTTTTTTAATGTAAAGCCATTGTCATGATGTTTTTATTTTATGACCCATTGATGCGCCGGAGGTGCATCCAGTTGCCACCCTAGTCGCAACCACCGACTCATCACGCCCCATAAGCCTGTTTATTGTGTTCGTAAAATTGTTTCATTACTTATTTATGTGGGATTCTCCACACAGCTCTCACTACTGTGCTTTGAGTCCCACATGATGTAAATTTCAGGTCTTACTGGACGAGGTCCTTTATTAACACGTAGCTAAATTAATCCATCGAGTTCTGAGTCCCCCGGCCTCTCTGGTTGTCAAATGATAATAAGTATTGATATATTAATCCTGCTTCATCGATGTCTTTTCTTTTATTTATCGCGGTGTTGCTAAAATTTGTCTCTACCATTTCTAAGAACAATCTTTTGGTTTTGTTTTTTTCGGTGTGTAATATTGAAACTTTGTTGAAGTCCGGTATGTGCCCTGTATCAATGTTATGTTCTGCCAAGGCGCATGATCGTTTGGATAACCTGCAATCGCTCCTGTGTGCAGTAATCCGGTCCTTTAATACTCTACCAGTTTGACCTATGTATATTTGTTCACATTCGGAACACGGAATACTGTACACTACTTCCGGTGTCTTGAGAATTTCTGTTCTGTTTTTTAGTGTGGAGAAAAGTTTACCTATATTTTTTGTATATCTTTGGGCGATTTTTATAGTGGAGATATTTTTAAAAACTTTTATTATTTTTGGTGATATTTGTTTAATTGCTGGTATCGAGAAATAGGTGATATGTGTAGGATTTTGGTCTGTGGAATTTTCATTGTTAATTATTCGGGAGGCATTAGTATTGTATATTAATTTGGTAAGTAGTGGTTTTGGGTAAGAGTTGTTCACAAATGTATTGAAAAGTAATTTCTTGTTTTTTTCTTTTAGGGATTGATGGCTAATTTTCTCTATTCGGGACTTAAGAGATAGCACCATATTAATTTTTGTTTTTTCGGAATGAAATGAGTTGTAATTCAAATACCTTCCTGAACTCGAAGGTTTTACGTACCAATCTAAAATTATTTTATTCTCAGACGTTCGGATGAGTTTTGTGTCCAGGAAGGGTACACCATTTTCGTGTTCTTGTTCTATTGTGAATTGGATGTGTTTATTGTATTGGTTGAAGACTGTCAGGATTTCGTTCTGTTTATCTTGGGGTATAGAACAAATCAAGTCGTCAACATATTTCTTAATAAAGGGCAGAGAAAAAGAGAGTTTAGGGATACTTTCATCGAGCAAATCATCCATCACGTATTGCGCAATAATGGGAGATATAGTTGCTCCCATTGGTGTTCCAAGAGTTTGCTTGTAGTATGTGTTATTAAAGGAAAAATACGTTGTATCAATAACAAAATTGAGGTTAGTACAACATTGACCATAGAACATTCAAGAGATGGACAAAGGATTAAACAGTTCAACGACAACTTACAACAAAAGATTTTAAATTTTGAAATATCAACAACATATATGTCATTAAGAAATATCAACAACATCCAAACACGGTTATCTCTGGAATTATTATCAATAGTGCCTGAACAAATTTTCAACAAATTCAAAGAAAAACAATCGAAATCGTATGAGATCAAATTTAACAAAATCAAAACAACTAATATCAGAAAATTAGAAAACCTAAAATTAACAAAACAACAAAAACTAATCAAAACACAAGAAAATTGGATTAGGAATCTGACAGACATTGAAATTCCGTCTGACGTGAAGAGTTTCCTGGCTCTCGGTTTCAAATTCGCATTACCTCCACATAACGAAGATATTCCAGCTAAGTCACTAGTGGCAGATATAGAAAATATAATTCAAAATACTCCCAACATAGATAGGAATATTTATAGAGCTAAATTAACAAACATCTTAACAAACTATTACAGAACACCCTGTACTAAAAATTTCCTAAATCAGATGTTTGACAAAACAAAGCGATTTCTTAATCAACATAAAGAACTAATTATAACTAAGGCAGATAAAGGTAACGTCACAGTCATAATGTTGAGGGAAACTTATCAACTTCAAGCAGAACACTTACTTAAAGACAAAAATTGTTATAAATTGCTCAAAACAGATCCAAGTTCAACTTTTCAACAAAAAGCGAATTCTCTAGTATCTAAATTAAAAAATAAACAATACATAGATGAAAATAGAGCAAAATCCCTTACTATTTACAATCATACAGCGCCAAAATTTTACGGATTACCCAAGATTCACAAACCTACACTTACATTAAGGCCTATTATTTCATCTATTAACTCACCCAATAGCAAGCTTTCTAAGTTGCTCACTGACATTTTAACAACTTCTTATTCAAAAGACAATGAATACTATGTTGCAGACACTTTCCAGTTCGCGGAGTTCA
Organism: Apoderus coryli; assembly: GCA_911728435.2. Taxonomy (NCBI): domain Eukaryota; kingdom Metazoa; phylum Arthropoda; class Insecta; order Coleoptera; family Attelabidae; genus Apoderus; species Apoderus coryli. Next base: position 6,481,926 of record OU452206.1, on the reverse strand, counting down.
TTAATGACAAGCAATTACCTAACAATCACATATTAGTCAGTTTGGACGTAGTTTCACTTTTTAGCAACATTCCTAAAGAGTTAGTAATCAACAGCATTCAAAAGAGATGGACAACAATATCAACAAACACGAAAATTCCACAAAGAGAATTCCTTGAGATTATCAATTTTGTTATTGATACAACGTATTTTTCCTTTAATAACACATACTACAAGCAAACTCTTGGAACACCAATGGGAGCAACTATATCTCCCATTATTGCGCAATACGTGATGGATGATTTGCTCGATGAAAGTATCCCTAAACTCTCTTTTTCTCTGCCCTTTATTAAGAAATATGTTGACGACTTGATTTGTTCTATACCCCAAGATAAACAGAACGAAATCCTGACAGTCTTCAACCAATACAATAAACACATCCAATTCACAATAGAACAAGAACACGAAAATGGTGTACCCTTCCTGGACACAAAACTCATCCGAACGTCTGAGAATAAAATAATTTTAGATTGGTACGTAAAACCTTCGAGTTCAGGAAGGTATTTGAATTACAACTCATTTCATTCCGAAAAAACAAAAATTAATATGGTGCTATCTCTTAAGTCCCGAATAGAGAAAATTAGCCATCAATCCCTAAAAGAAAAAAACAAGAAATTACTTTTCAATACATTTGTGAACAACTCTTACCCAAAACCACTACTTACCAAATTAATATACAATACTAATGCCTCCCGAATAATTAACAATGAAAATTCCACAGACCAAAATCCTACACATATCACCTATTTCTCGATACCAGCAATTAAACAAATATCACCAAAAATAATAAAAGTTTTTAAAAATATCTCCACTATAAAAATCGCCCAAAGATATACAAAAAATATAGGTAAACTTTTCTCCACACTAAAAAACAGAACAGAAATTCTCAAGACACCGGAAGTAGTGTACAGTATTCCGTGTTCCGAATGTGAACAAATATACATAGGTCAAACTGGTAGAGTATTAAAGGACCGGATTACTGCACACAGGAGCGATTGCAGGTTATCCAAACGATCATGCGCCTTGGCAGAACATAACATTGATACAGGGCACATACCGGACTTCAACAAAGTTTCAATATTACACACCGAAAAAAACAAAACCAAAAGATTGTTCTTAGAAATGGTAGAGACAAATTTTAGCAACACCGCGATAAATAAAAGAAAAGACATCGATGAAGCAGGATTAATATATCAATACTTATTATCATTTGACAACCAGAGAGGCCGGGGGACTCAGAACTCGATGGATTAATTTAGCTACGTGTTAATAAAGGACCTCGTCCAGTAAGACCTGAAATTTACATCATGTGGGACTCAAAGCACAGTAGTGAGAGCTGTGTGGAGAATCCCACATAAATAAGTAATGAAACAATTTTACGAACACAATAAACAGGCTTATGGGGCGTGATGAGTCGGTGGTTGCGACTAGGGTGGCAACTGGATGCACCTCCGGCGCATCAATGGGTCATAAAATAAAAACATCATGACAATGGCTTTACATTAAAAAACACCCACACACACATAGACATTGAATTTAATTTAGAAGTTGGTTGGTTTGCATTCACATTTCGGCATTAAGGTATTTTAAATAAAAGATAGTTGTTAAAACTTTGTTCATAATTAATTTATGTGTAAAATCAATTATTAATGATACTCCGTAAATTTAAGTAACTCTACCAACCCACTTAGAAGGTAGTGATTATGTTTGTATACTTAATAACCAAATCATCATTTTCTTCTTTTTTGTAGCCTTGATAAAGATAATAAATATTATCGAAAGCTTGGTGTGGAATAAAGAGTAATACTTTACAAAAAGGCCTATACCCCAAGATCCTTTTCCAGTTATAATAAACATAAGGCCAAGAAACTTGAACAATTGAACAATTATATATATATATATATATATATATATATATAAACAGCAAAGCGTTTGTGAGTTGGAGGGGACATTGGTATAATAGTATCGCGTTTATGCACTACTATCACCAGTGCTTCGGTAGCTCAATGGTGTAGAGCAAATGCCCGGAAAGCGTGAGACGTGGGTTCGATTCCCACCTGAAGCGAATGTTTTTTCCAACTTACAAACGTTCGTTTTCTTCATTTGGCTTTTCTATATAATATATATAGAATTTATTCAACTACTAGTTGAGTCACTTTAAGTGAATATTTTCCCTTAGCTTATATATATATATATATATATATATATATATAGGTATAAGGTGTTTCCACAACACTGGGGATAAAATGTCGTCCGTAATTCGTACGGTGGAACTCTTCGTGGAAAAGCTAGGAGGCTCTATTATTCCTCGACGGTACGTGTAAATTAATATTGGACAACAAATACGAAGACATTGTTTAACAGCCTATATAAAATTGTTAGGTCTCTAAAGACCCTGCGATCGCTCAACGTTGTGAACCCTATGTCATCCATTAAAGCTCCGTAATCATTCACAATATCATTAGGTCGCGGACGACCAAGCTTGAAGTGAGCGTACCTTAGGAATCAGCGCTGAACTTTCTCAACCTGGGCAATACGGCAATGGTATGAGGGGACCCAAACCGCCGAAACATACTCCAAATGCGGTCTAACGAGCGTCGTGAACAAAGTTCTAATAGTGTAGACATTATTAAAATCTGCAGAGCAGCGCTTTGTGAAGCCCAACATGTTAACTGTTGGAATAGCCCATTTATTATTAATTATTTCACGCTATAGTCAACTAAACAATACATTCGCAAATTTAAAATTAGGTTTTTGCATGTTATTAAACAATTTTTAATTTTTCTTCAAAAGTTAGTTTACGTTTACCATTTAACTTTAAACCGGGCATTGATTCACAAACTATAAACAGTTGTTTTTGTAAACTGTGCATCAAAAGTTTTTTAATTTCTAATGGGAATATAAATATTGAAAGGGGTATATTTGGACATTGGACATAATCGGTCGTTATTCGACTAGTACTTTTTACAAATATTTTTATTTTGGCAGTTAAATGAACGATTTACTTTACAATATATGTGCAGACTGTAAAAATTTTGTCCTGAATAGTCTACGTAGTTTTAGTAAATAATAATTCTCTTGCTAAGTACCGAATGTTGTAATATAGTTTGTTCGAGATAACGAACGAATATTTTGGCTAGAAGAAGCCATTCTGCAACAGCTGTTCTGTATATTGCATTTGCGCGTCCTATTTGGAGTGGAGATTTTAATTTAAAAACGTATTTCAATCGGGAATAGTGTACGGGATACCTTGTAAGGATTGCAATAAAGTTTATATTTGACAGACCAATAATAGATACTATATTATACATCCAAGAATAAATGAACATGCATAGGAGAGATTCCAGAAACGTTTTTTTTTTTTTTAACTTAGATAGAATATATACTCGTACATACACATAATATGCACCCTGTGAAATGAATCTATGATATGAAATGAAATAAAATAAATAAAATTCTTAGAAATAAATTTTACGATCACATATTAATTACTTAAATCGCAACGTTATTATAGATATCAACTTCTTTTTATATATCATCCTATTGTTGGATAAAGAGGAAATTTAAACTTTTAAGTTTTTCTCAAACTGCGTATTTGGCTTGTAGTATAAAATTTGTTTAGTTCAACTTTTACAAACCAACTTACTTTGCAATATTTTCTTTTTTTTTTAAAGAAGGTAATACATTCGTTCCACATTTTCATCTCTTTGTCAATATATACAGATTTTCAACTCCATAAAGTTCCAATTTTATTACCCAAACACGCGTATTTTTATTGCGCCACCCATTCTTTTTAGGAGCGCATTTTATTCCTCATTCTCCCTTGACATGTAATTAATGACTTTATTCGAGAAATTTATTTCCACCGCCGAAAATCCTGACTGGCTACGTGGGAAGCTAGTGTATATTTAAAACAGGAAGTGTTGCAGAAATGTATGACATATATGGCAAAGTTCCTAAATATATACAGGGATTTATTACAATGAATATTCTTAATGTAATAATAAGTTACGCGACTACACAGGCACTTAGACAACTTTTAGATCTTGCCTTGCCTGAATAATTCTCAAAATATTACCATGGTAGTTTTGAGAAGAGCAATAAAACTCGAGTAAAATACGAGTACCTATTGATAATCAAATATATGAAGCAATTGGTTATAACATTTGAGAATTACGTTGTTATTGGATTAATTTTCGTAGATTAAAATATTTTTACTCTTTATTATTCAGAAATTAATTTAAAAAACTAAACGTTATATTTAATTAATTTTTTTCCATTCGGAGTTGAAGGGTTTTACCTTAGATTATACAGGGTGTCCCAAAAAATGGGTAAATCCATTAGCCACAGATTCCTTAAGTAAAATGAATTTTCTTATGCCATTTTCCATTTTATGGCTCCATGTTCAATATACAAATTTTGGTTTGATTTTTAAAAAAACATTTTTCTCAATAACTCGAGTTAGTTAGGCATAGCCCAATTACAGGATACATGAGCCAGACATGTTTCGGAATATCATTCCATCAGCAGTGTAGTTATTGTTAGGCAAATTGATCTGTAACAGCGCGGCGTCGGTAATGGGAATGCAGTTGTAATAAAACATAGCTGATTTCATTCATAAAATTTCCAGCGGCGTGCGTTGTAAAAGTTTAGTAATAATTATGTGTTACTAAAAAATTAAAATTAATGAAAAATTCTTCACGAGTTGGGTAAAAGCACCTACTGCTATTAAGCTGTAACATCCAAGTATTTTACTTATTTAATTAATTATTTATTTTATTTCAAATATGTACTAAAGTTTACATACCAAAAATGAAAATAAAAAACAAAAACATTCTAAAACAACTTAACGAAATAAATTAAATTCTTTGGTAAGCTTGCTAGATTTAAACAAAAAAATCTAAAACAACTAAACACTTATCGAAAATAATTGAAATATCTTGGATCTTTTTGTTGCTTTAAGTGACGTTTAGAAACTATAATTAACTATTTTAAATATTTCGATTAAATATAACGATCATAATTAGTATTACTTTATAGAAGGTGGCAATGTGTTAGATTTCGTCAACTTGAGCATCATCATTATCATCAGTCTCGCTGTCGTCATCCTGTCCTAAAGTTATTATAATGTGCTCAATTTCCTCCAAAATTCTTCTTCCAACTCCTTAACATGTCGGCAAAAACTATTCCTATCATTACTAGATATTAAAAACTTCTTTTAATGTAGTTACATTGAAATTTCCGGTTGTATTGCGGGTTCTTATATATTTAATTTAAGTTTTGCGGAAGTTAACTCTATTGGGTTTAAGTCGCACATATAAGGAGGCGTTCTAAGACATGTTTTTTTAAATCGAACTACCCTTATTTTTTTAGCCAATAAAATTGCATATTTTGATAATATTGCAACGCATACACGACAACAAAAGTATAAATAATAACACCACTCTGCCACTGGCTGATTCAATATTACTACGAGGGGCGGCAACAATTGCGGGGAAGAACTCAGTTTCCACCAATTGCGACGTGAACACCCGCATGGCGAAAAAACGCGCGAGGGTCTATGCACCAATTAGGATCATTCAGGCGGTGTCTAACCACCTATTTCGCGTGGTTTTGCCGATTTTACGGAAGATCGTAATTTCTTTTCCCTATTTTAATATTCAGTGGTAAAAATGCAACCACTTAAAAATGCTGAGCTTTTTCATTATTATTATTTTTAATTGTAAAAAATCGATTTTTAAGTTAATACTACTTCTTTTCTAGAACTAGTGATTTTTTGTAGTTAAATTTGGCAATATAGGATTTTTTGTCCGCATTCATTTCATTGCCAGAGATTCGTTTGCCAAGCAATACGCAATACTTAGAGATAGAGTCAAACGGGGCATGGAATTTAAACATCTATACAGACATTTTGTGAAAAAAAATTAATAATGTAGTAAAAAAATTTTCAAAACATGTTACACTAAATTATGATTAATGAGAAAACTTAATTACTAAACAAAATTCAACTACAAAAAAAAAAAGCACAAGTAAATGAGTATAGTACCTAAATATAAAAATAATATCTCTAAAAGTATAATCTTGCCATTTACAAAAACCAATAAATAAATAAACTAGTTATCATCGCTTTAATATGAGTATCAAAATTTAATGTTAATGTACCAATAATATTACAATTTTAGCCGCATGGTTTCAAGGTAGAAAAAGTTAAAAAAGGTGGTGCTTAATTTAAATGACGGGGGGTTTTGTACACTCTGACCCCAAAATTTTTTGTGCCTACGGTTTGGGGAAAGCGCTGGTCATTTCACGGGTGCATCTTGACCTCGATCAATCCAACTATTAGGAAAGATCTCATGTAAATAGGCCCTAACATTTCCAGGAAAGTACGTGGGAGTAGCATACCACATATTTTTCCGCAATTGCAGAGGCAACTCATCAAGTACATCTGACAATATTAGAACCTGCCGTATTTATTACTTAGCACTTCATATACCTATACATCCTCATTATTGAAAGCTCATTTTAACGAATGACCTCTCTTCTAATGCCGTTTTGATTACATGTTATTTCGACATTGGCAATACAAGCGCGAAGATAAGCGTATTCGACATATTCCACGATCCCCAAACCATTAACAAGGAAAACATTCATCGAGCTATACGTTAAAACAACGGACAATGTGCCAAACTTTCAGCCCCGGCATCCAATTAACTAAAATTGTTTCCTATCGAAAGATATGTTTTTAAAATAGCTATAAAGCCAAAATCACTTAATTTGATGTATAATCTTTCTTTAATCGTTACTATTTAAAGGTGAGATTTTTAGGGGCATTTATGAGCTCCCCAACGTTTCACTCATTTATTTGAGGATCCTCGGGCTTATTTTAGAAAACATTGACTTTAATGTCCGGAAAGGAAGCATCTCTGAATACTTAAACTAATATTCAAAATAAAAATAAACGGAAAACATCACCGTACTGATGTTTCAGGAAATAGCTTTGAGGATGGGATGCTCAGATAAATATGTGCCTTCTGTCTTCAACAGCAGTTATGTCGAAGCCAGGTTTAGTTAGTATAATAATTATGGTCAAAATTGCAGGTGTATCATATACATACGTATATATATACAATCTTCAACCAGAATCTAGTTAATTTGATGGTACAAAATCCGTCCTGTTCACAATTATTTCAGCAAATATCCCATGGCAATAAAACATTGTTTCTGTCTCGCATTCCCTTCGTGAATGTCTATCTGAAAGCTGTCCCGCGGGTCATCTGTGTGTGTATATCGTATGGGAAATAACGGAACACTGGATTGTCATCGAATCGGTTATTATCAAGGCAAATTCACAAAGGTATAGAGCATTCAGCTTGAAATGTACTTTGCTATTTACTTACAGTGGTTACATAAGTATTGAGTATCAACCAACCTGATTGTGGTTTATTCAATGGGATGTGACTAATACAAGCCGAATATTTACTATATAGATCGGTCGCATATTTGCTTTTCAATTTTTGCTTTAAAATATAACGTGCCAACAAAAAATAAAACGCGTCGTAATTAATAGAGTAAAGTGGTTTTGTTTCTATTGTACTTAGTTCTGAAGTTCGTAGAGACGCCTAGCGACTGAGAGCTTCCATTTCACCTTCTTCTGTCGCTGCTTACCAAATTTGGAAACAGTCATTAGAAGTAGAGATGGAAACACGCGCTACTAATGTCTTGTTTTGCGAATTTGTTAATTGTTAGTGTTATTTTTGGTTTAATGTTAGTTTAATAAAAAAATATGTCCTGGTATAAAACTGTGAATTTTCTTTGATATTACAGATATCAGAGAAATTAAAAAAACCAAAATGTTTAGAAAACATGAGGCTACAGTATGATTTCACCATGCCATCCGTTTTGTTGCCACAGGGTGTCTCAAATTTAACGTAAAAACTATTCTTATTGTTGCACCCTGTATAATCCTAAAACTGAAGTCTGAATAAAAAATTCTATCACAGTGCAATGACCAAAGAAATAAGCTACAGTCCAATCGATTTATCAGTTCGCGCGAAAATCAACTTTGAAATTGAGCATAATTTTTGGTTGTGCGTTATGTTTGTGTATGGTAATATGAAATAATACAGGTCAACTCAACAAATGAATCGAAATATAATCCATGTGTTCAAAAACATCGCAGATTCATTCCATACATGTTTCAGGAATCGTAGTTCCCATCATCAGTGATCATCAATAGTTGGTGAATAAAAAAGGACAGTTAATTATATAGATTCTAAAATACGTACATCATTGTTCTACAGTGAAAATTGATTATCTTATTAAGTAGTTACCATTTGTTGAAAAATAAAAACAAAATTTGTTTTCTTTCTATAAGTTTATTTGTTGTGGAAGTTTCCAGTCTAAAATACATACCTAATTAACAAATGTTTCAATTTCAAATTTTATACATAGTAAGCTGATTTAAATATGAACTTAGCTTTCTAGACCGCATTTTTTTACCAATCCAACTTAAACTTGGTTCAAAAATCGGCTAGGTCAATGTCTCGATTGAAATCGAGAAGTAAATTTTAAAGTGGGGGCCTGTCAAAATTTAAAAAATAACATTTTTTTATTGTTAATAGAAAATACCAATGGTACATGATTCTCTCAAATGATTGAGCACTTAAATCTCTACAATGTTTATTGGAAAAATTTTTTCATCGCTGGTATATTTATGTAAATATAAGTCAATATAAAGTAAAAAAAAAATATTGTCATCCGCTACACCTGTAATTATTTTTGACAAATGAACACCTGGTGAAATAACAATAAGGCCGTACGTATGTACATAGTATAATGGGTATTTTGGTTAAAATATCTGTCAACAATCTAAGTGTTAGAAAATTTATTTTAGCAAATGCTGAAAATGTCGACCACCTTGTTCGCGGCACTTCTGCAGTCCAAAAATAAATGAATTTTTAGGTCGTCTAATTTTCATGTCTTCTATGGTGGTTGGTGGTTCACGGTAAACTATTTCTTTAATATACTTCCCATAGAATTTGTGGCTCCTCTACGTCCTATCCATCTTCCAGGGAAATTTTGGTTTAACCAATTTTTATTAAATTGTCCAAAATGTGTGTTAAAACCATTAAGAGGGTCTATTTGCAAACTATTAAAACAAAACAGTAATAATTTAACTTTTTAGTTTTTAAATAGAAAAAAAAATAATTAAAATTACAAAAAATTGCAACTTTTATTTTTTTGTTTCAATAATTTTTTATAAGAAACGGCTCATGAAATATGATATCAATAAAAAGTATGAGAAAGGAACTTCTGGAATTTAGGCAGGGTGTCCCATTTAAGATTTTCCCATAAAAATACAATTTAGATTATGTGACCACCCAGAAAAATTACAAATTAGAGGTCAATGAAATCCATTATCACGAAGAAAAGAAGGGAATTCAAATGGATGTGACATGAAAAATTGGTATGTAATTTGTTTCTGTAGTAACCACAACACCTCAAATTTATGTCAAAATTAACCATTATTTACAAATATTTTAAAAACTACTGGACCTAGGCTTATCAAGCCTCATGTCATTGTTCTTGTCTTTTAGAGCGCCATTCATTTTTCTTAAAATATACAGGGTGTCGCATTAAGAAAAAGCAAGTCTGGTCTGCTGCGCATTTGTAAACTACCCTGTATAACTGAAAACATTTTAGTGTTGTGCATCTCTTCAGTGCCTAAAAGTTTTTTAAAGGATGTTTTTGTCTATCGCTTGAGATATCTTCCGCCCACACACTAATGGGCCACCCTGTATATATTTGTCTTTTTATTTGCATTTTTTGAACGATATTAGGTCAGATTCCAACGTTAATCGTCATAGTTTGGGTGACTCTGTGGTATATTTCAATTCAATTTCCATTTGCATTTAAAACTACCGCTTTACAATATTCTCTTAAATGTAAACCAATCACATCCATTCAGGAGATCAACGAGTTTTTATCACAGATCTAGATCTGTCGTTTTTATATTTTTAACTGGTCCATCAGCATATAATTTTATGTAAAAGAATGTGTTTTGCATTATTTGCCGTCGTGGATAGACGTAACGGCCGTCTGGTGAAAGTATAGAGGTTGACAGACAAACTCTCGGAGTTTAAGTCTTGTTTTGTTAAACAAGCCCATTTCTAATATAATTTTATATTTTAAATGACACAGAGTCAGCTCCACAAAATATTCGTACGTGTATTCAACTTATTGAAAATTAGTGAGACATGTTTCGAGGCTAATAACCTGACTAAATTTTAATAATTTGAATACATGTACGAGTATTTTGTGGAGCTGACTTTGTTCTATTTAAAATATAAAATCACCGCTCCTCTCCGAAATGGATTATTTTAGAAAATATAATTTTATGTTGACTTCCAATCAACTTCTAGAATAAGCTTCTCCTAATGAAATATCAAGTAACATTTTTATTTATGACTACATAAAACTCCCCAACACCATCTAATTATATTGTAAAATTCATCATTAAATATTTTCAACAAAGAAACACGGTAAAATGTAACTTTCCAACACGGCAGTTTATTTTGACACGAAGCCACCATATTCAATTAGCGTGTTGAGTTATTTTACAGCTGATCCAATTTGGATTTAATAAAACAGCGCTAAGTAGAGAGACAAGGCGCAATAATTTCCAAAAATACTTGCCCTTTTTTAGAGATAATCCAATTAGTTCTTTATGTTTTTGCCCTTCCGCATTTTAAACATATTGACAAAAAGTAGTATAGAAAATTCAAACACTCAGGGACGTAGTTCTTTTAAACTGATTTGCGTGTAAAAATAGGTACCTAATATCTATTTAAATAGTAATCAATTAATACCAAACTTTGTTGAACAAATTGAGAGTTTTTCATTTCTTGAAATTAACTTTTAATCTATAAAAGTAATCCCGCCGATACAGGAAAAAGTGGATGTTCCATCGGATACTTTTTAAGGGTTTAATATAATAATCAGTCAACTACTTTTCTGTTTGTGACTAAAAAACATAAATTAAAACTGATGTGTCTCGGCTTTTCTTTTAAAAGTGTACCATTTTGTGTTTTAAAATTGTGTCATAATATATCTAGTCAAGGAGCTGCATAAGCTCAGTATATCATATGACCTATGTTAACATAGCTTGTCATGGTCAGAATATATATTTATCTTATTTGAAAATACAGACACACTCAGAGGTCGTTAATAACTGTACTCATTTCTCATATAAATTTACCACTGAATGACATTTTTTCTAAACAGGCTTTTGTCATTTATACAGAAAAAAAATCTAAGAAAAACAAAGTTGATACTGCTGCACCGAGACTTTATACATTAGACTTTGCTTTCATTTGTTAAGAAAATTCCAGGTTGTTCCGAAAATCGGGGTTTCAAATTTACATCTTCCGATGTTTCTCTAAACCTTCTCACCCAGGATTTAAGCAAATTTTTACTTAATGCGTCCTCCACACGAGAGTTTTAAACTTGGTGGCGAAAACTCCAATAAATGACATGAAGTCATCTTCCGCCACAACAAACTGATAGAAAATATGCACAAGATTATGTCGTATATGGACTATTTCCTTAAAATTATGTCGTATAGTTTGAATTTTCTAGCAATGACCTGTTTTCCAACGTAGACGACAGTAGCCTAGAGCTGTGGGACAAAAACGGTATCTTTTGCTATGGATAACAAAAATGTATTTTTCTACGACTGTCTTTAAATAAATATGTTCAATCTTGATTTGAAAATGTAGTACATTGTAATGCTGTTTTTCATTTACCCCTGCGTAATAAATATTTATTACGCACGGGTAAATTTTCTGGTAATGACAAAAGTAGCGTCGGCCATGAAAAATCACCATAGCAACGCCGACAATACAAACACACCAAATTGACAGTTTAGGTATTTATAATTAATAATAGTAATAATTAAGTATTTCGCTAATTTGAACAACATGAATTGTCGGTATCGGACAAACAAATAAAAAAAACCTAAAATTCAGCCAACATTTCGTTTATTAAACATAACCTTCTTCAGGGCCTAAAATAATATGTTGTGAAAATAAAGCTGTACATAAGTAATACATTGTCTAGTCGTTATATCTTTCATAAATCAATACAGTCATCATTTTCAATTCAATTGAATGACACGTAACAAATAACATTGCGTCAACACAAAATCATACAAATAAAATAAATAAATCTAACACACTTTAGTGGTCGAAAATTCTTAATATATATTATAACCTCGTCGTTGTTCGTAATTTGAGTAGTTTTACAAAAACTTACAACTAAAAAACTTATATACGAGGTATGTTTTTTAAGTAAGTACCGTTTTGGAATTAAAAAAAGACGTGCAAAGATATCGCAATAATTTTATTTTTACATGAAAGCCTGTACCTTAATCTACTTTTCTACATAATTTCCGTGAATATTGAGGCACTTGTCATAACGTGGCACCAGTTTTTGAATACCCTCCTCATAAAATTCTGCCGCCTGACTTGTTAACCACAGTATCACAAATGTTTTGACTTCGTTATCGTCTTGAAGACGCTGACCACCCAGGTGTTTCTTCAAGTGCAGGAACAAATGGTAGTCGCTGGGCGCCAGATCAGGGGTGTATGGAGGATGATCTACAGTTTCCCATTTAAAAGATTTGATGAGATCTTTGGTCCGATTAGCCACATGTGGACGGGCATTGTCATGCAGCAAAACGATACCCTTACTCAACTTGCCACGTCTTTTGTTCTGGATTGCACGACGCAGATTGTTCAATGTCTCACAATAAGACGCTGCATTGATTGTCTCATTACGAGGCAGAAACTCCAACTAGCAATACTCCTTTTCTGTCCCAAAAAACTGTGCACATGATTTTCCGGGCTGAAATTGTTTGCTTAAACTTCACTCTTTTGGGTGATGATGAATGTCGCCATTCCATGGATTGTTGTTTCGATTCTGGTGTGACGTAGGCCACCCATGTTTCGTCACCAGTAACAATTTGGTCTAAAAAATCTTCACCTTCATTGTGGTACCGCTCAAGGAAAGTCAATGCACTGCCTAAACGTTGGGTTTTGTGCAAATCCGTCAACATTTTTGGAACCCAACGTCAAAACATTTGTGATACAGTGGTTAACAAGTCAGGCGGCAGAATTTTATGAGGAGGGTATTCAAAAACTGGTGCCACGTTATGACAAGTGCCTCAATATTCACGGAAATTATGTAGAAAAGTAGATTAAGGTACAGGCTTTCATGTAAAAATAAAATTATTGCGATATATTTGCACGTCTTTTTTTAATTCCAAAACGGTAATTACTTAAAAAACATGCCTCGTATATACCAATTTGGATTATACTGAAGTTTTTTATGTATTTGTCCGATACCGACAATTCATGTTTTAAGAAATTATTACTGAAAGAAATTAACTGAAGATTTTTTAGCATTTTTTGCTATAAAATCCAAAATTTTGGATACGTTATTTATAAACTTATTTCTTACTCCATATGTAAAGGGTGTCCAAAATTGAGCTATTATTTCAATTTTGCTGCATTTTTTTTTCTACTTGTAATTTTTATTCGAAATTTTTATTTTCAGATACTAAATACATTTCGATTAGTTAATATGGAACGTTACACGAAGGAACAACGGGTTTTTATTATTAAAACATTTTTTGAAAATTGCAAAAGTTTTCAAGTTGTAATTAGGAAATTTAGAACAAAATTCGGTAGATAAAATGCTCCAACAAATCGTGCCATCAAGCTGATGGTTGAGAAATTTGAAGAAACTGGAGCCGTTCATGTTAACAGAAACAGAATTTATCAACGTAGTGGTCGTTCACCCGAGAATATAGGGGCTGTGAGCTGAGTGTTCCAAAAACAACAAAATCCAAAAACAACAATTCGTCATCGGTCGCAGCAATTGAACATCAGACGATCCACATTGTTTTTTTTTATTTTGCATCGTGATGTCCATTTAAAGGCTTATAAGATCCAGCTGACCCAAGAATTAAAACCAGCTGACCACGCATTACGTCGGCAATTAGTTTCTTGGGACATCGAGAAACAAGAATAAAATGAAAATTGTTTTAACAAAATAATCTTCACCGACGAAGCTACGTCAACAAGCAGAATTACCGCATTTGGGGTGAAGAACGAGTTATCTTAGAGCAACCATTACATTCACAAAAGGTTACGGTTTGGTGTGGTCCAGGGGAATCATCGGACCATATTTTTTTGAAAACGAAAATGAAAATGCGATTACAGTCAATGGAAATCGCTACAGGGAGATGATCCGAAGCTTTTTGTGGCGGAAAATTGATGATTTAGACGTAGAGAATGTGGTTTCAACAGGATGGTGCCACTTGTCACACAGCAAGAGAAACAATGGATCTTTTGAAAGAAAAGTTCGAAAATCGCATTATTTCTTGTGGAGAAGGAGTAAGTTGGCCACAAAGATCGTACGATTTGACACCTTCATTTTTAGGATTTTTGAAATTGAAAGTGTATACAGTTCAAGAACTTAAAACCAACATTATCGAGCAGATATCAACCATTGACAAGAATTTATTGCAAAACATGACACACTTTACTTACTATTAGACCAACCAACGTTCTCATTGTCATTCCATCAGTTACCAGATAAACAACGAAATGAAAATCATCTAATTTAGTTAATGATAACATCTGTTAAACAGTATTTTGATTAGTTTAGAACAAGATAAAACCATAAATTTCAGGCCTTGTCATTCAAATTGGATTCAACTAATTCAAATTGAGTTATATCATGTTCTCAACTAATTGGGCTGGACGTGTTCCATTTTTAATGAGGCAAACTCTACATCACTAATGAGTTTGGTCAAACTATGTGTTTATATAAATCAACTTGGTGGAGTGTATTTACTGGATTTTGTGTGGTTATACAGAACGTTTAACCAAAAGGATCGAAACTGAAGATAAACATTTATAAATGTCCGTAATGCATTTACGCTATCTGAACTTTTACTTTAAATAACTCTACTTACTCGTCATTTTTCTTGTTTAAAAGTTTTCGGTATAAAGTTTTTGTAAACTCATTTTATACGAGTAGGTAGGTAATAGTAAGGGAGACGGGAAGAGAAAATGTATCCATTTATGGAGCACGTATATGAGGGATGGTATTCTTTATGTATTTTTATTATAAACTCCGAGATAAACATCGTGGATTTAGCATGATTATAGAGGACAGCAAATGAAACTGTGCGGAATATCTGGAAATACCTGATCTCTAAACCTCTTTAGTAACTTAATACCTATAAGAAATAACTTTGAACGGAGTTTTACATCAAAGCCAAGTAATAATAGAGACTGGTAAAGAAACACCTGCAACCTATGGAAGATACTCTAAGATAGATGGCCTCAGGGGGAAACTCAGGTGTAGAGGGCGGGCCAAATTGGACACTTTTAAATTCTGGTAACACCCCTTATTTTAAGAGATATAAAAAAGTAGATGTTCGTTTGCGATGCTCAAATTTTATTAGTTGTTTATTGGCGCACACCACGTTTTGATATATTTTCTAGTTTATGGCGTTTTTCAAATTGCGGCAATTCTTTATAACCTTTCTAACTTTTGCAGTTTAAGACATAATGGATTTATGAAAACACTTTTTTGTAGCAGTTTTTTGAGAAGGATACACTGATACAATGAGTTTTTATACAGAGTATTTCCTTTGTTAGATACGGCTTGTAAATTCGTTTTTTCTTGTGGTGAGGAAATAAGGTGGCAACGAAAATGAAGATGTATTTGTACGAGGCATGTTTTTTAAGTAAGTACCGTTTTGGAATTAAAAAAAGACGTGCAAAGATATCGCAATAATTTTATTTTTACATGAAAGCCTGTACCTTAATCTACTTTTCTACATAATTTCCGTGAATATTGAGGCACTTGTCATAACGTGGCACCAGTTTGTGAATACCCTCCTCATAAAATTCTGCCGCCTGACTTGTTAACCACTGTATCACAAATGTTTTGAATGAAACATGGGTGGCCTACGTCACACCAGAATCGAAACAACAATCCATGGAATGGCGACATTCATCATCATCCAAAAGAGTGAAGTTTAAGCAAACAATTTCTGCCCGGAAAATCATGTGCACAGTTTTTTGGGACAGAAAAGGAGTATTGCTAGTGGAGTTTCTGCCTCGTAATGAGACAATCAATGCAGTGTGTCTTATTGTGAGACATTGAACAATCTGCGTCGTGCAATCCAGAACAAAAGACGTGGCAAATTGAGTCAGGGTATCGTTTTGCTGCATGACAATGCCCGTCCACATGTGGCTAATCGGACCAAAGATCTCATCAAATCTTTTAAATGGGAAACTCTAGATCATCCTCCATACAGCTCTGATCTGGCGCCCAGCAACTACCATTTGTTCCTGTACTGAAGAAACACCTGGGTGGTCAGCGTCTTCAAGACGATAACGAAGCCAAAACATTTGTGATACAGTGGTTAACAAGTCAGGCGGCAGAATTTTATGAGGAGAGTATTCAAAAACTGGTGCCACGTTATGACAAGTGTCTCAATATTCACGGAAATTATGTAGAAAAGTAGATTAAGGTACAGACTTTCATGTAAAAATAAAATTATTGCGATATCTTTGCACGTCTTTTTTTAATTCCAAAACGGTACTTACTTAAAAAACATGCCTCGTAAATACATACTTAAATTAATAAATCTACTATTGTTGTTATATATTATTGTATTATTATTATTATTAATGTAATTTTAACGAATATTCTTTTGGGATCATATAATTGGAAATATACTTTTTTATTTAGTTTAATAAGTACTTTAAATTGTAATGTTTCGTTTGTGTTATATATATATGTATATATAATACCTAAATATTTTTAAAATAATTTTTGGTGTCATTTTTTTAATTTAATCTACAATTTGTGACGTATTGTATTCTTAGTGTACTTATATAATGACAATTTTTAATCTCATTCTGTTTTGTACGTTTTCCTTGCGAAGTGGTAATTTTATGATTGTTTAATTTGTAATTATAGACATTGTTGCTAAAGAAATAATAATTAAATAAAAAACAAATTTTTAAATTGCCCTGAAGAAGGCAATATTTACCATGCCGAAACGTAGAAACAATATGACAGGGTAATAAATAAAAAAGTATAGTTCCAATTATATGATAGTTTGTGTTCGAATCTCATCCCAACAGAATATTCGTTGAAATTATAAAAAACAAGGTTGAAGAAATCGGAAAAATAAAAATTATTAATGTAGGCGTGAGCTTTCCTGGACGGCCGGTATATTCATTCAATAAATTACAGATTTAGTAAACATACCGCCCTCTATCGAGTAGCGTATATAGCTAAGCGGTGGGAATCCGTATTAGAGGGTTGTATAGATAAATCCATGAGAACATAGTGGTCGATAATCGCATACAAGAGTATGGTGTGGTCGGGATAAAACCAATGATAAAAAGGATAACTGTACGGTTGTCGATCGAAACTTCTGTTGAGGATTTAGAGATTGCGTATACACGCGCCAAGTTTAATTTTGAGCTTATAATCCAACGATAATAAATGATAGTTGGGGTCTTATAGGTACATTTAGGCGTTAACCAGGGTGCAATCTATAGATGAGGCACAATGCTATACAATAGATTTGCAAAATTATTATATAGATGAATTATTAAATATAATAATAATCCAGTGCATTATAAAAGTGGATATAAAGATTTATAAATTGTTGGTGGAGTCAAAGATTTAGTTGTACAAATCTTTTTTGGGAGTCAAAGGTATAAATATTTGGTGGATTGAATGGATGTATCTTTTGAAATTATAGACGTCTCTCTTAAGTGTACGTAAATTATTTCCACACTTAGAATATTTGTATGATTGTTGATGGAGGTATAGACCCTCGAAACATATCTTATAAAAGCGTTTAAATTTAGAACGGAAACTAGCAATGTACTATTTTCCATTTTTTTACGAGACTTGTATTGAAAATGTACCTCCTTTCGCATACTCAAAACCAAGCACATATTTGCACTTTGCTCAAGGAGTTGTACCTCCTGTTCAAGTTTCCATTAACAAACCAGACCATCCAGAAAGTTATGTTAGAATTTAAATGAATGTTGAAAATGCCGAGCACATGGGAATACTGAATACATCCAATCAACTTTTTCATTTCAACTAAGCCAATTATGGACATACTATTACATTCCTACAACATCTTATCTGAACAAGATCGTAGCATTCGAAATATAGCATTAGGAGTAAGTAGTAAAACAGTAGGTACACAAGAGTTTTCGGTAACAAGATATAGAGTTAGGTTGTGCGAGTGATACCAGTTAAACTAAGTAGTAAATATACAGAGCATAATATACAGTGTGTCCCAAATTTGGCTTGCATGTGTTGCTAACTTGGAAATAGTTAGAGCTACAAGGTCGGTTAAATTAGGAAAGTTTAAAAGAATTTTATTACAAACTGAAATCTGCTTTAAGATTTGCATTATCTTTTGTTATTGTTTGAGATAATGAGGGATGGGTAATCGACTGGTAGTTTGGTTTTATGATTAATACATTATTATGGCACTTTTATTAAAAGAATTTAATGGAGGTAAAAATAATTTTCTAACTTCATTTCTTTTCGACATATTTACATAAACTTTGTATTTCCTTATGGACGCCGCGCCGTCTTGTTTTTTTGTATGTTTGAAAATAGTTTTGCAACAGCTTTTCATTGATATATCACAAGGTTAACTTATTGTAGCGGCCATTATGACACAAATGAAAACAATTTCAGTTGTCAATCATTTGTGTGTGTGTCTGTTTAATGTAGTTTTTAGTTACCTAGATGAAAAGTGTTTTGACGTATAAGAATCGCTAATAATAATTCTTATTCCAACGAATTAAACTTGAATAAGTTAGAACTTTATTTTAAAGCTAACATGAATACCGTGGCTGCAGCGCAAGCATATGGAGCACAGTTTCCGGAATGATTTGCTGGTTCAATAGGAACTGCGCTAAAGTGAACCTCCGATTACTTTTTGGCTAACGTTTAAAATTTGCTCAAATTATATCACACTGAGCAGCTTTGATTGTTTTATTAGTTTTATTTCTCTTGCAACACATATAAACACACAGTGTTACAATATAACATAACATAAGAACTGCTAAAGTGTTTAGAGGAAAGTCGCCTAATATTGGATACATTTTTGTCGAAGGTTACTTTGTCATCAAAAAAGGGCTACTATACAGGGTGAGTCACGAGGAACTGTACATACTTCTACCATAAGTAGAGGCACGTTAGGGGATTATCAAATGACCATTAAAAAATGTCTCCTTGTTTTGATTACTAATATACAGGGTGAATTATGGATTTTCACCAAAACAATGTTTCGTCATATCTTTTCAATGATTAAGTCGATTTATCTAATTTTTTTATAAAAGTGTGTATTGGTGTCTGGCAACTAACTGACATATTCAGATTTAAAAAATCCAGGTCCGTCTTCGAGAAAATTTGTGGGACGACTTCATATTCAACATTTCACCCTGTATATGATTGTTCAAAAATCTGATATAATTTTTTCAAAGAGCATAAATGGACAGTTAGACCTGGGTATTTGAATTTTTTGTTACACTCACCTCACATTTCCAATTAAAGATTCATTTTAGAGCCAAATTGAAAATTGGCAATAATCAAGTATCTTACTGTACAATAATGTTTAGTTATTAAAAATAAATCCTCAAATTAGACAGAAACGACACACACTGTGCTCTAGTATGGTAAATACCATAATTTGAATTGATTTACAGGGCCGGATTTAAAAATCTGGCATTTCTGGTTCGTCCAAATAAGTCACCCTGTATGTAACTTTTTCCACCCGTAATAGACAGAAAACCGATAAAAATTGTTTGTAATAACCTAGTTTTCTTACTTGTTTGAGGAAAACTCATGTGTCTAATTATTTTAATCGGAATGAAATCAACAAGCCAGGGAAATGTTTGTTCATAAATTAAGAAATAAAATAAAAAACCACAACCAAGCAATAAAACAGTTTTAACAATGTGGAACAAAGTAAAAAACAATTTAATAAACATTACGATTATAAAAGATGTTCAAAATGAAATCCATCTGCCTTAATACACTTTTGTTGACGAATGTTTAAATGTGTAATAGACTTTCTGATTGTCAGTGGGTCATATCTGGTAATATTGCAACAGTGAATAATTCTATTAATGAGCTGTTGTGTTTTATAATCGTAATGTTTATTGAATTGTTTTTTACTTTGTTTCACATTGTTAAAACTGTTTTATTGTTTGGTTATTGTTTTTTATTTTATTTCTTAATTTATGAATAAACATTTCCCTGGCTTATTCATTTCATTCCGATTAAAATAATTAGACACATGAGTTTTCCTCAAACAAGTAAGAAAACTAGGTTATTAGAAACATTTTTTATCGGTTTTCTGTCTATTACGGGTGGAAAAAGTTACATACAGGGTGAATTATTGGGACGAACCAGATATGCCAGATTTTTAAATCCGGCCCTGTAAATCAATTCGAATTATGGTATTTACCATCCTGGAGCACAGTGAATGTCGTTTCTGTTTATTTTGAAGATTTCTTTTTAATAACTAAACATTATTAGACAGTGAGATATTTCATAATTGCTAATTTTCAATTTGGCTCTAAAATTAATCTTTAATTGGAAATGTGAGGTGAGTGTAACAAAAAATTCAAATACCCAGGTCTAACTGTCTATTTATGCTCTTTGAAAAAATTATATCAGTTTTTTGAAAAATCATATACAGGGTGAAGTGTTGAATGTGAAGCAGTCTCACAAATTTTCTCGAAGACGGACATGGATTTTTTCAAATCTGAATATGTCAGTTAGTTGCCAGACACCAATACACACTTTCATAAAAAAAATAGATAAATCGGCTTAATCATTGAAAAGATATGACGAAGCATTGTTTTGGTGAAAATCCATAATTCACCCTGTATATTAATAATCAAAACCAGGAGACATTTTTTAATGGTCATTTGATAATCCCCTAACGTGCCTCTACTTATGGTAGAAGTATGTACAGTTCCTCGTGACTCACCCTGTATATTTGTAATAATTTAGTGGGGTTATAGTGTATCCATGTACTATCTTTCTAGAAACTTGGCATAAGGATAAAAGTCTTATTTAAAAAGTTATTACGTATTTTGTAAAAGGTGTCAGTTTTATCAGTTTGAAAATTGGTATCCTAATATTGGATAGGGTGTCCAATATTAGGTAGCAAGCATGAACGGTAATGCTTACCCTTATGTTTAATATATTAAAATACAAAACAAAATTAAAACAACTTAAAATATGACTAATAAAAAAGGAACGAAATCAGCCACTAATACAAAACTCACAAATGTAATTTTCCTTGCCCTCAGCACCGGCGCAAGCTTCATGAAACCATCTGTAGCACTTACAACACTTGAACCATTTTTCAGCTGCTTTATCAGAAGAAAATGTCTCCAAGCAGAAGAGACATTTCACATCAACTTCTTCGGAATTCATGTCATCTTCGGAATTTATATAAGGGACTGCCTCTTCTGATGTTTCCGAGGATTCACTATTTTGCTTTTTCTTTTTGGATGAATTGCTATATTTTTTAATTTTATTCGATGCTGCTTTACTGTTTAAATTTTTTTAAAAACATTTTGTATTTTTCGAACTGTGTGCTTCTTCTAAAGCGGTTTGTTGGTCGACCCACTAATTAAGGTGGCAGCACCTGAATTTTTCCTCTTTGCCCCTGAAGGACCAGGCAGCACTGCTGGTAATGGACAGATATCTGCTGGTTTTACCAGTGGTTTTTTATTTTCAACTATAGGATTCTCATTAGTTTGCAGTGATATGTCTTGTAAGATAACTATTTTAGATCCAGGTTTTTTTGTTGTTACTTCGTCAATATTTTCATTAGCAGGTGTCTCTCCGAGGGTAATATTTTCATTGTCAAGAAATGTTTCTAGTTTTGCATGAATGGAAAAATCATAATCTCGGAATTTGTTCCTATCAAAAGGCATAATGCCACATTTCCGAAATCCGTTTACGGATATTGAAGCAGCTCTTAAGGAAACTTTTCCCAACAAACTTGCAATCTGGTAGGGTGAAACCACTCTTCCTGGATTAGTTTTTAACCAGTTTTCAATTTCGCGACTATAATAGGTCTTCAAGGGGCTCATGAAAGCTACATCCAATGGTTGGAGCTTGTGGGTTGAATGTGGAGGTAGGCATATTAGGAGTATATGATTTTCCCGAACTTTGTTAGCAACATCCAAATTGCGCGTGTGTGAATAATATAATATATAATATTGGATATCCAATATTTGGAACGTACTGCAGTCCAATATTAGGCAAATCTTTAAAATTCTAGGTTGGAATTTTTTATTTAAAAAATCGAAGATATTTACTGTTGAAAATATTCAGTATAAGTAACTAATAGCATGAACTTTTGATAGCATATAGAAATAGTAAAGATATTGGCCTTTTAACTCGTAAACCAACCCTTTAAATGCGCAACAAAAAAAAACTTCAATGCACCGATTTCAGTTAAAAATGTTTACTGTCAAAACGTGCAAGTGTAGGGCACTGTAAATTAACCAGTGGCATTTTAAGGTGTAATACAGCCATTATTTAATAGATGTAGCCCATATGCCCGTTTAGTTTTTGAAATACATGGGCATCCAATATTGGGAACCATCCTAATATTAGGCGACTTTCCTCTATAGAGGGTGTCCATGAAATGACTGTACAACGCTTAACCACAAATTCCTCAACTAAAAACAAGCCAATCGAGGCAAATATACCTATATCCAATGTGGCTTCGTTTTGCCTCTACAGGGCGCTAAAGTCTTCAAATTGATATTGTTTTTCCGGAATAAATTCTAAACTCTTTCATCGATTTTCACTTATTTTGGAACTAATAATTACTACTATTATTGGCGTGTTTTGTGATCTTTTTTAATGCCTAGAAATTTTAAAATGGCGCGTGATTCGTAAATAAAAGTTTGTATTATTGTTGCCCCCTGTACAAATTACTTTAATTATATCTTTGACACTAGCTGATTTCATATCAAGACTTTTCTCTCTTGTAAAATTTGCGCTAGACATACCGTCTCTCTACAAAAAAATTATTTAGAATACCTTGAAATAGACATTCGGAACGAAAAAAACATTAAAAAAGTTTTAATTCTAACTATTACTAACTATTTTAATGATTTTAACATGTTCCAAATGTTCACCATGTTCCTGCATTGCAATTGATTCTTTTCAAAACATTAAACTTCACTTTGGTCATCGTGTCGGGCTTGCTTTTAAAATAATCTGCAGCATTGATGCATTGATTGCAGTAACTCAGCTCCCGTAGCGATGGGAGAAACGCATTCATTTTTTATTTAAGAGCGCCTTCGGGTGATCTTCCTGACCAATTTACGGGTGCATCGTTGCCTCTTCCGATCCATCTATTAGGATATATTTCATTTAGAAATCTCCGAACGTTGATACTAAAGTGGGGTGGCGCTCCGCCATGCATAAACCACATTTCGGCACGAAGTTGTAAGGAAAGATCCTCCAATGAATTGGATAAATTGTTTTGCAAGAGTAGATAGTTAACCCAATTTAACCGATTTGGCATTACAACTGGTCCAATAATGAAATTGTCAATCGTACCTGGCCAAACATGAATTCAAAATGCATGCTGGAAATGTTTCTCCCCGAAGGCATGAGAATATTCATCGCTATTCACATGTTCGTTATGTAAATTTCTCATGACCGCAGCTTCGTCCGTAAACAAAATTTTCTGATGAAAGTTTGCATTTTTCACGGTCCATTGGCAAAAGATTTTGCACGTGTTGGACATGATACGGATGGAGTGACTGCTTTGGTAGAATGTTAATAATTGTACTTTTGGAAACCTGCAATCCGAACCCCCAGAGTCTACAGCATAACTTGGGATCATCTTCAATTCTGTTTAAAACTACCTCTTCGAGATAAGCAGACCTAATTGCACGTTGGCGTCATCGATGATTATTTCCATGAAAACTACCCGTTTCTCTAAGTTGCCTCTCAATATTCGCGAAAGTTTGATGGTTAGGAATTCTGCGGTGTGAATATTTTTCACGATAGAGTCTGAATTTTTTGAAAAGAATCAATTTATGAGTGCCGGAACATGATGAACATTTCGAACATTTGTTATAATCATTAAAATACATAGTTAGTAGTAGTGACAAAACGAATGAACATTGGTTATAGCTATATTGGCCTAGATCAGCTTATTTTTAGTTGAGGAATTTGGGGTTAAGCGTTGTCATGGACACCCTGTATAATGATACCGGGCTGGGTCAGTTTTTAATTTGCTAGAAAAAATATTTTGGAAAGAAAATTTTATATGAGCATGGGTCCGGAAAAGCTTACTAAGAACGATACAGTGTGTTGAGTTTGCTAAATGAAATTTACCTTTTTTTTTTGTAACTTCGGAAATGGTTATCGCATTCGAACTAAATTTGATACAGATTTTAAGCGGACGATTGCGACTACTAGGCCTGACATTCCCATATTTTAATACCTCCGAGGCGTTGTTACAGAGCGGCCGGGAATTTATCAGAAGCGAATTTGTTAAAATGATGTTCCATATCGCCAGGATGCATCGTTTCCAAAAAAATAAGAAAGGGTATATTTTCGAAAGTTTTGATATTTTCATTAAAAATAGTTTTTTATCAAATTGCCCTGCAAGTCGAAATACGAATTATTTTGTGGCGTAAATATTACATGTTTTAACAAAAAAATTACTACATTATTTTCTACCTCTGCTTCAGATATTATTGTACAATGATTACTGATGATGATGAACTGCCCGGGGGAATAGAGATTGTCTACAGATTTGATGGCAGCGGACTCTCCAACCTTCGTAGACTGCAAGCTGGGACGCAGATCGTATCCACAGTCATTGAGCATACGCGGGGATGATAATGTTGTCCTAGCTGATACAGAAAAGGACCTTCAATGTATACTAAATGCAGCGCATACATGAGTATCGGGCTTGACCTAAATATAAAGAAAACACAGATTTTCTACCAGCCTACCCCAAATATTGTGACTGTCCCACCACATATACGAGTTAACGGAGGCCGACTTCAGAACATCGAGAGTTTCTTTTACCTCAGCAGCATTCTCGCGGCGAACTTGAGATTCAGCATCGTATACGATGGGCATGTGCATCTTTTGGACGTCTGAAGACGAGAGTTTTCGATAATCATAATATCCACGTTCGAAACAAGTTGCGAGTGTATACTGCTATTGTAGTTCCCACCCTTACGTATAGCTGTGAGTCTTGGACCACTAATCGAAGACATTTAAAAACCCTAGAAAAGTACGATCAACGATGTCTTAGAAGAATTCTTGGAACTAAATGGCAGAGCAGAAGAACAAACATGAGCGTTTATTATTATTATTACTGATATGCTATGTCAGATTAAATTTATTGCAGAAAAATACAACGGGGGTAGTTAGTTTTTCATAGGACAAATTCAAGAAAGCATGCTGCATGCTTTAAATACAAGATACGAGTCTCGTATTCAAATATATTCAACGGAATAAGTCATATTTTCGCGTCGATTCTTACAATCCACCGTATATTATTATATAAAATGACACATAAAAATATACTATGTTCCAGAGAATAGAAAATTCAATTTACGTATGAATGAATCTATAGGCATAACTTTTATATGGATTGTGAATTGAGCAGATGTTTGCTGCCGATATGTACAGCCCTCCGATATTTTCAATAGCGTGCAAAATGGATAGAAATATAGTGAATAAAAGTTTAAAATGGAAACCCGTTTTAGTAAACCCAGAAATTTATTATTCAAACTTTTTTAAATTTTATTATAGATGCACACAAAACCTTCAACGACTAATTAATGAGAGAAAATGATCGGTGCAGTATATGGAAACCAATTAGTCTGAATATTTATGATTTTAATTTTCATTTAAATATCATTCCGATATACAGGGTGTTCCCTATGTATTAATACAAATTAATACAGGTGATAGAACAGTAAATTTTAAGAAAAAAAGTTCCTATACGTGCGCCTATGGAATCATCAGTCATACTAATTGAGTGGGTATTTATATTTATTAATTATTTGCCTAATGCCAAACAGCTTGCAGAATAACTAAATAAATCAATAATGTATTATTAACTGATAACTCTAAAGTTTACGATTTAATATCGCTAATTCATATTACAAGGCAATTCAACTTTTAGAGGTTTTAAAACATTTTATGGTGTCATTTGGTTACAATTTACGATGACACTACTATATTCCTAGATTACATAAAAATCACAATATTGGTTTTCTTGAAGGTAATTTAATTAAATTAGTTGAGTTTGGTTTCAACTTTTATCGCCAATAAATGCTTTTATTTTTGAGATATAAAGTTAACATATTTTATACTTTATAGTACTAAGGTTGTACCGAAAACAAAGGCAGACACTAAATTGCATTAGGTCAAGTCTATAAAATTAATGCAATAGTTTACTAAACCCTGTCATACCAAATTGGATTTTTTGCCATAATAATATAATAATCTTTATTCGGCCATCAGAAATACAGATTACTTTAACAAAAAATTTTGACCTAATATTTCAAGTACATTTTCTACACCTTATAATTATTAATTGTTCATGTGTTGCCCGCAGAATAGATTTTTGACTTAAATTGTTGATTATTTGCTTTCTATGGCCATCATGGTCACCTCAAATCAATTGTAATAGAAAAATGTAAAATTATCAGTATTTTGAAAACTATAAATTGTTCATCCTTTCATAAACTTGCCCTTATTTTGTATGCAAAAGATATAAAAATTCGAGGTGGCCATCTAGAAATTTTTAATTTTGACAATCTTGTCAATTTGATTTTATACCTTTTTTTCAAATACCCTGTATTAATATTTATTAAAAAATATACATAGGCGCCTAAAATGAGTCTATAAGTAGTAGGATATCCCAACAAATTAAATGATTAAAGCTTCTATATAATAAAAAAATGTACTTATTCTTTAATCTGCAAACGTCATTTTTGATATCAAATTTCAAATATTTCGAAAACGGCTGGACATAGTTATAACATATTATTCCTGAACTATCTTTAGATTTTCAAGTAAAATCAAAAAAAATATCATTTATATAGCGTCATATTTAAAATAAGAAAGTTGACACCCACTTCCGGTATAACCGAAAGTACTAGATTCTTGAAAACGTTTTAGCCGACTTGGTCCCGTCACCTAAGTACTACATCAGATTTTCAGATTGTTCCACATGGTAGTTCCACCATAATCGATTCGAAACCATTGAAGTTTTTTTTTTAATTTTGGGTTAATCACTATAAGTATGTTGCCTTTTATTCGCAATGCCACAACGGAGTGGAATTTATATAAAAAAACGTTTACACATCCTCGAACTTTAGGGAATTTTTCATGATATTGCAACACTTTGACCGGCGTAAGTATTACTTTCCGTTCACAAAACATACTCTTTGTTTTGTGTTTCCGTTTATAGCAGTTTATAATTATTTCTATTTTGAATCGAAATAATCTGTTGAACTTTTTCAAAACAAATTTTAGAAGTCATCCATACTCTAAACACAACAAAAGTATGTGGTCGTAACCCACTGCAAATGGAAGCTCTTAAAAATAAATGTGAAACAATTTTATGTGTTATAATTATTATATTAATAATTAAATATAATCCATGCTCAACGAAAGGAGAATTCCATATCAACACAGTCTTAAATCTATGAAGAAATCAAAAAATAAACGCCAAGCAGCTGCTTGATATTAAGTAGCCGTCAAGTAAGATTTCGTGGGATCCACTTTATTATGTAGATTACAGTTTCCGTTTAAGGTATTCTTTTCGTAAAGCTCAATCTCATCGAATTATTGATGTTAATTGAATGATATTTGAATACTATTGAAAGTATTATTATATAAGATTTATGTAAATTGGTCGTGTCTCCTTTTGTTCAGATTTCTCTTTGAAACAATAATTTATAAGATGCAGGATAAAGATGCGTTAGTAATATGTAGTTAGAGCGGTACATTTATTTTATCATAGTTAAAAGAGATTTATGCTTCAATTGACCTATACAACCATAATTAAATTTGGTAAACAAAAGTGTTATTAATTGAACTATTTTTTTAATAAAAAGATAAAATGGTGTAATAGAGTTCCCTAATAGTTAAAATGCTTTAGGTAAGGGGTTGTGTTATTATAGCTTCGTTTAAAAAAACATTTTTTAAAAAGGGTTTAAATGTTCGCATCTCATCGCTTGACTAGTTTGTAGGCAAGGGGTGATTAAGGTCACAAATGAATTTGACGGTTCCATACAAAAAAGCTGCTACTCATGCTCATGAGGTATAACTAGCGGCTAGGCCCGGCTAGTCTACAATCAGGTCCTACGGCAAAAATACTTTTTGCTGACTTAACCCAACATTAATAACATTTATGTTAAATTTAATAAACTGTCAATAACTAAAATTTTGTAGTGAATTAAACAAATAATTAAGGATTCAGCAATACAGATGACGCCTAATGGAAAAAAAACAGGTTCTTTTAACATCGCTCTGATAACAAGTGCCTAAGTTTTCTAAGAATATTCTGAATTATCTATTCTTTGTATTGGAACTAGCAGTATTTCACCCGGTGGTGAAGGAACAGATCGCTACAAGTAAAATTTTTACTTGGCTAGTCGTTGCGCTCGTCGTTTGATCTTATTTGTGGAAAATTAAACACCCAAATTAGATAATCATCATCATTTTGTCAATTTTGTACTTACATAGGTTTCACCGACAAAAGAGATTTTAGACCAGCTTAAAATACGACGTCGCACTACCCAGTATCTCGAAATTTAAAATATCTGCCAGGTACAGCGTATAGGTGCAGGAACCGACCCTTGGACAAATCGCGGACTGATATCATTTACACAGTATTAGCGAAACGCGCGTTGAGAATAAAAGAGTGTGAAGTGGTAAAACGAGTTTTTCAATATTACTCTACGCCAAAGGTTCTACTCCTCGATTAGGTATATGTTTATAGTTATTTTGCATTTGAACGCATTTACTTATTATAGTTTTTATTAATGTTTTTGTATTGCCATTGGAAATTCTCCACAAAAGGTCAAAACTTCAGCATAATTAACAAATTATGTTTATTTAATTTTTAATCCCTTCTCACTCTTTTAACTAATGGAAATATAATTTGTATTTGTGAACCTATTGGACCATTATCACATTTTTTGAAATGAGAAGAAGCTCTATTGAATAATACGAGTACAAAATTCAATATGGATAACGCATAAGAAAAATAAAGTCTATGCATATTTATAGAAAATGAAACACACACAAATTACAATTTGCATCAACAATGTAGATTAAGTTTGTTGATAGATTTTAAAACATATTCAAGGAAAAAATTTTCTATCCCTCTTATCTAAAATTTTAAATTTCACAGAAGGTATGATTTTTGAGCATTTACCGGTTTTTAGTTTACAATAATAGTTTCCCTCGAATTTGGATCACCCGGTATATACCGGGTCGGGCAGTACATTCGCATCGGTCTCTCATAGCCTAACAAAATTGAAATTGCAAATTTTGTATACGTGGGTGTATGTAGGTCGACCAGGAGCATTTAACAAAAATGTTTTTAAATATACCGGGTGTCCCAGAAAAGTGTGACATATCAAAGTTATATTTTTTTAAATGGAACACCCAGTATTTCTTGGATTTTTTGAAGACTTTGGATAATATAAAGTAAAGTTATTGTTATGATCCCTATACCTAAATCTACCCGTTTGGCTAATTTTTGCGTCTTTTGCAAAAAATAGGGTCATTTTGAAAAACATTCTGTGCGTTTATTTTTTTAACTAAATCGTTTAAAATTTTAAAATCGCAAGTGGATAGGACATACATTAGGTCGGTGTATCGCCCAATTGTAAATATTGTACAGGGTGGTCACAATTTTTTATTGTTCTTATCAATCATATTTATTTAAATAACTTTTTTATTTTAAATAGCACACCCTATATATCATAGCACCTATCGATACTAATTAATGTTCTCTATCAAATGGTATTAGGCTTTTCTTTACCTAACTGTCACCGTTTCCCAAGAAATAATTACTTTAACTTATTCATCTTATTGATTTGACTTTTAATAGTAGGTACACCCTGTAATTTAGGTTATTAATTTATTACCATATTCATAATTCTTAAAAATTAACAACAAAAAATACCTATACCATACATACCTATTTACTATAGCTACAAAAAATGCTCAAAATTTTGGCCGTAATTTTCAATACACAGATGAATTCTTTTTTCAATTGAATGTCTGACATGTTCTAATAATTGTGGTGCAATTGTATCAAAAGCAGTTTTAATTCGCTGTTTCATATCATCCCGTGTTGTTGTTGGCGTATCATAAACAATGTTTTTAATATATCCACATAAGAAAAAATCTGGTGGTGTTAAGTCTGGAGACTTTCGGGGCTAGTTTTATGGAACACCGCAGCCAATTCATTTCTCAGGAAATAAACAATCTAGAGTACGCCTTACTAGCCTATGAAAATGTCATCAAATCAATAAGACAAATAAGTTAAAATATTGTTTTCTTGGGAAACGGTCACAGTTAGGTATAGGGAAGCCTAATACCATTTGATAGAGAACATTAATTAGTATCGACAGGTGCTATGAAATATAGGGTGTGCTATTTAAAATAAAAAAGTTATTTAAATAAATATGATTGATAAGAACAATAAAAAATTGTGACCACGCTGTACGATATTTACAATTGGGCTATACACCGACCTAATGTATGTTCTATCCACTTGCCATTTTAAAATATTAAACGATTTAGTTAGAAAAATAAACGCACAGAATGTTTTTCAAAATGACCCTATTTTTCGCAAAAAACGCAAAAATTAGCCAAACGGGTAGATTTAGGTATAGGGATCATAACGATAACTTTACTTTATTTTATCCACAGTCAACAAAAAATCCAAAAAATACTGGGTGTTCCATTTAAAAAAATATAACTTTGATATGCCACACTGTTCTGAGACACCCAGTATATTTAAAAACATTTTTGTTAAATGCTCCTGGTAGACCTACATACACCCACGTAAACAAAATTTGCAATTTCAATTTTGTTAGGCTATGAGAGACCGAGGCGAATGTATCGCCCGACCCGGTATAATATGTATGATCTTAAACGTCATTGCGTCTGATCAATTATGAATTATGAAACCAATATTTCTCCAAATATATTTCTTACCAATAAATCTTTGTAAGCTGTCGGAGCTGGTTTTATTGAGAAAAGAGCATTTCCGCCAAATCGCCACGGTCAATTTAACTGTTGGGCCGTGGGGATATAATTACGGCCTACATAACGACCACATGCATGTTATATGTATATTGAGGTTTTAACTAGATGATGAAAAATTAATGCCACAATTTTGTAATAGAAAAAAAACGTGTTTTTAGAGGAAGAATCACACATGTGCTCGTAATAAACATAAAAATAGACAATGAAAATGTTTCACATATTGTTTTACACATGCATAATAAGAATGTGCGCAAAATATATATATAGGGTGGGCCATTTTTTCATTTCCTGAAATTTAAGCTTATACATAGTAATGGCTGTGATAATTCGCGAATACAAATTTTATCAAAACTATTTGACCAACCTAATAAAGATTACCAAGAACTCTTATTACATTGATAAATTTAGATAACATAATAACAATTATTATAAAAAGACCTGGGAGGTGACAGGGATATCTGTGGATGGTTGGTGCATATTATTGAAAATTGCTAGGATATATCGAATAATTTTAATGATTTTTTTCTTAATATAGCGAGACCATAGGTTCCAATATGGATAATTCACAACAGCGAGTGTCTCCTAGACCAAATAAATATAATTCCTTCCTTTTAACCCCTACGGATTACATAGATATTGAGAATGTGATATAATAATAAAGGACTTTTGTCCCACAGCCATTACTATCCTCCCTGGTTTAACTCTGAGATTATCAGAAATATCAAGCCGTTTTACATAAGAAATATAAGAAGACCCAATCTCGGTATTACTATGACAAATTCAGTGAAATTAGAAAGCTGCAAATAACTACGTCGTATAAAAATTTCGCGCGTGTTGCTGAGAATCATATTGTCACTGATCCCAGATCTTTCTGGTCACTTGTTAATACGTCTCGCCAGCAGTCATGCATTCCCGGTCCAATGCAATACAACAACAATGTCATTGAGGATCCGCAAACTATAATTGAAACTTTTGCTAAATACTTTAAAAGTGTCTTTGTGGGACCTGTGGGTTGTGATGCATTATATTATTATTATTATTATTATTATTATGCATTATCGCTCCTGTGTGGAAATGATCTCACATTTGGAAATATAACTGAGGGAGAGATAGTGGTGGCTGCTCGCAAATTAAAGAACAGGTTTACTTCCGGACCTGACACAATTCCCTCATTCTTGGTCAAAGATACAATTTTAGTAATGTGCGTTCCTCTGTGTATAATTTATAACTTAATATCAAGACGTAACACTTTTCCTATGGTCTGGAAGAATGCTAAGGTGTGCCGTCTGTCTTTTGCAATCTTATATTACTGATAGAGTTCAGTTTGTGTTATACAATTGATATATATCGACATATTATACAGCTCTATCTGGAGTACCTCAGGGTTCAAATCTGGGATCTCTATTATTTTTATTATTCATTAATGATTTGGGAGAATTATTGAATTGTAGTAAACTGATTTATGCAGATGACTTAAAGATTTTTACAACGATAAGTGCACCGGCGGACTGTATTTCGCTACAAGGCAATCTTCAATTTGTGAATGCTTGGTGTGAACAAAACAGACTTTCCCTCAATCCTAAGAAATGTAATGTTGTTTCTTATACCCGCAAAACGTCCCCGACCAGCCTTTATTATAATGTTAATGGAGTAATTCTTAATCGAAAATAGTCTATTAAAGATCTTGGAGTTACTTTTGACATGCATTTCATCTTCAAGGAACATATTACAAATATGGTGGCGGCGATGCGACCAAAGCTTATGGCTTTATTGTTAGAAACAGGACATATTTCGAGAGTGTCGTTACTTTAAATACTCTATATTTTGATATATGAATATTGCTCTTTGGACTGGTACCCCTGCTGCTATGACTGTGATATTCAAATGATTGAGAAAGTTCAACGTAAATTTTTAAAATGTTTGTGCTTTAAAATTGATGGAACTTACCCAGATCGCGGAATACCTTACAAATATCTTATTGACCGATTTCAATTTCAAAGTTTAAGTTTAAGAGGAATTTGTTTAGTATAATTTTTCTATATAAGATATTCAATAGTAAGCTCAGTGTGCCCTGAGCTTCTGGAGCATTTGCAACAGGGCGAGTTTCAGTTCTGGGTTACATATGCTAATATGCAGGATATTATTTTCTAAATTACGGGTTCTGGACGTAACATTAATGAAGACCTTATAGTATTTCTACATTTCAGAAAATTATGTGATATTTCGGCTATCGATAAATACCCAAGCAATTGTGCAAATAATAAAAATTACAAACAGAACATGTGGTTCTACTTTACACAAATAAACAATGTTAACAACATAATCGAATATATTTTTAGCACATTATAAAAGTTGTTGCTATAAACAAACAAAAAACAGCTCCCACAACGATCATCTAAGCGTAAAGCATAGACCCTATAAAGTGGTTTATATTGGGGGTTTCATATTGTGTGTTGTTTTACCAATAATTGCGTATACAAAACTGATAACGGGAAATGGGTATTTAATTTCAGGCATTTAGGGAATTTTGTTACAATAGTTTATAGGAGGTAGGTTCATTTACAATTTAAATATATGAGAAATTGGAGGGTATATATCGTATATAGAACTCGTTTATACAGGGGTCTTCCTATATTATGTAAATAGTAAAATAATAGAATTACTAGATTTATGAGAATCTAAAAATATACCTATTGAGTGAATTACTTGCGGCATATTTATGACCAAGTGCTCATAGGGGGTGTTTTAATATTAATTTTTTAAATAAAGACAAGGCAGAAATTATTTAAATTTTTTTTTATAAATATGGTTTGTCGGTACTTGTAACAAAAACTGCTCAAAATACTGACACCTCAATAACTTTAGTCGACTTATTAATTACAAGCAATTTGAGTTAAAGGTTTGTATTGAGGTTATGGAAGTTAATGATATCTTTGATAAAAACACAACTCAAAGTTACGAAACAGGATTGGATTACAATAATTTCAAAATAGACCTGGAAAATATTGATTGGGATACAATTTATATTAATGTAAATTTTCTATTTGATATTTTAAAACAAGTAGTTTCAGTAAGCCTCCAGCGCCCTGGTTGACAGAGAATGTCAAATTTTTGAGGAAGCTTAGGAAAAAACCATAAATTAAATACAAGAAATCAAGTTCACAGCCGGCCTGGGATGACTATAAAAGATTACTCAAACTTGTTACTAGCGCTGTAAGAAATGAAAATCAGGCTTACTTAAATAGTAAATTTAAGGCGGGTCCCAAAAATTTGTGGAAAACTTTAAAATATTTAATTAAATTAAAGAACTAATCCATTGGATGCAGTGGAGTGTAATATAATTACAATAAAATTTAATACATCGTCTCCACTAATATTCTCCACTATATTTAAGATTCCTTTTTTATAAAAGGGGGATATGATTCGCAGTCCCGCCCCATCATCAGCCTAAAAGGCAAAAACATAAATTTTTAAAGAACATAATTGACTAAAATAGTCTTCTCTTTTGTAATTTAAAATATTTGATTATTAACTCCTTACATAAAATTAATTATTCCTATAATGCTGATAGTTTAAATTATTATTTTTTATTGACAACGTGCTAGACCTGAAATTGACTGGAACTCCAGTATGTGTGTGTCTCAGCATTATATTAATAAAATTTTAATAACTCACCGCCTACTTTTGATTTCATTGAGATCATTCAGCTGGAGGTAAAAAAAAAATTAACCACAATTAAAACGAATGCTGAGTCCAGATAATGTTAATTTTGCTGTTAGAGCTATTAATAGTGATCTGGAAACCATTTCTAATATTTTTTCTCATGCTCTTGTTTTAAATCCTAATAAAGCGCAACTTGTTCATTTTGGTAAAAATTCTGATGACAGAATAGTTCGTATTTGTTTAATTTAGTGGTAAATTTCCGAGGTACAAACATTTGCAAGAATTCAGGATCATCATGAACCGACATTTTAACTTTAACTTGATTATGTTCTTACATTATTTGTATATATTGTAGTTTGAAGTTTTTGAATTTGAATATACGTGGGTTCGATTCCCACCTGTAGTGAATGTTTTTTTTTTCAACTTACAGACATTCGTTGTAAGTAACACTTAAAGTATACAGGGTGATTCAAGTTGGAAGGATAGCATTGTCTTTACAATACTGAAAGACTTGTTTTGTCACTTCACCAAAACACGCGACGAGATTTAAAAAAGCGTTAGGGTGATGTTGTAAAACCCGTCCTTCAGTGTTATTTATACCAAAGGTTCTACTCATCATATCAGAAGACACAACAGTGAACGCAAATACTAGGTAGCACCTTGCACGATATTTAGCCTTTGGGAGTTTTATTTATATTTTTTTAAAATATTTTATCTTTTCAAAATATAATATAACCAATACAAATTATTGTCAATAAAGAAAATCCAGTTCCCACGCCACAGTACAAAGCACCATAGTTATTGTAGTTACAAAATGCTCTTTATTGATTTTTACAGGTATAGAATTCCAATCACATTATCTTGGTTTGGAATTGCACGAAATAATGGGTATAACTAAAATGATTCTACCTGACATAACCACCAAAATCTATTTCTGAATTTCTAAAGTTGTATTGGATATTTTGCAACAGGTATGTCGGCATTTTTATGATGATTACATAGGTATCTTGACACCTATATATATATGTTATATGATCTAATCTGATTTTTTATAAGAAGGTTTATATGAATAATTACAAGGTGTTTTATTTTATCAATAGGATTGGATTTCACATTTCATCTACAGGATGTCCCAACGGGAACCAAATCGATCTGTATATAGAAAACAATACATAGGAGAACTGAATCTTTTATAGTGTAACTATATCGACATGGCAGATGAGTTATAAGTTATTGACACCTCGGGTTATACCGGAACAAATGGAACATCGTATATAATTACAGTTTTGGATTGTACGTAAAATATCAACTAGACTTTCCAATAAGGAAACCTTCATTAATTGATTTAGTAGATATATTATTTCTATATCAAAAATAGTTATTTTATGAGAACTTTGAACTGTTTTGGTAAATATTAATATAGGGCGTGCAAAATATCACATCAAACCTGAAAATGAGAAAACTGTCAAAAGTCAATATGCTGTTAAATAAATTATTGACAATTTTAAGAAATTTAAATTAGCATAAATAACCTTTAAGAGGCTTAAAGGCGCTGATATACGATATACGACTACGTTTGATTATAAAACACACTGAATTGAATTCAACTAAATGTATTGTTTCATGCAAATTGAAGAACAAACATAGCTGTGGTATAGACGGTATTCCATGTAGCATTGTTAAGCTTTCAGTGGCACTGGTAAGTAACGTTTTAGTAATTCTTTCAAATTTGGTATTTTTCCTAGTAGGTTAAAAATAGCTGTTATAAAACCTATTTTCAAAAAAGGGGATACAGAATTACTAAGTAATTATAGACCTATTAGTCTCTTGACTGGTTTTTCGAAGTTACTAGAGATGATAATGTGCCAAAGACTGTTGGCATTTATGAACAGTTGTCACTTATTTTCTGATAACCAGCATGGATATTTGAAAAATAGATCAACTCAAACAGCTATGTTTGAATTTCTAAAAATTATTTTGAAGCAATTAGAAAATAATGAGTTGCCATTAGGAATATTTATTGATTTGTCGATGGCTTATGATTGCGTGGATATACACTTTTTGTTGCACAAACTAGATTTGTATGGAGTACGTGGTAATGCTCGAAGATGGTTTGAATCATATATATTTGGAAGGCAAACAGTCCATATTTTGAGAAATGGAAAGCTAGATGCTTCAGGGATTGAGGTGAGTCATTTTGGCATAGCGCAGGGAAGTGTTTTGGGTACCTTTCTTTTCATTGTGTTTCTTAATGATTTAAATACTATACTGGGCGAATCTGATGTGGATCTAATAAGTTTTGTTGATGATACCAATTTGATTGTGAGTAATTCAAATTTCCAGTTTTTGTGCCGGGATGCTGGTGTTTTCTTCGAAAGTGTTTTGACTTGGTTCACACGGAATAGATTGTTATTGAATCATAAGACAAGCGCGGTTTTATTTAGAACAAAAGCTTCCAGACTTTCGATTCCTTTTAATTTTTCCATACCTTTAGGAAATAGATCTAAGTTTCTAGGCATTTATTTAAGTCAGAATTTGGATTGGTCAACGCATATAGCAGAGACTGTTAGAAAATTAAATTCAGTGAGCTATGCACTTCGCGTTGTTGCTAGGTACATGAATGAAAGAACCCTTAAGATCATGTATTTTGCAAATTTTGAGTCAGTTTTGAGGTATGGGTTAATTTTTTGGGGCAGGGACATTAACGTTCGAACCATCTTTGTAGCACAGAAACGTATACTCAGAATTATTAAAAAGGTTGATACTTATTCTTCTTGTAGAGGTTTATTTAAGCGGGAGGGATTTTTAACAGTATATGGACTTTATATTTACGAATGTCTTGTTTTCTTTTTTAAAAATAAGTGTAGATTTGACACAAACGTACATCATGAGTATAATACCAGGACTGTAAATATAAACTACCCAGTACATCGCCTGACACTCTCTGAGAAGGGCCCACATTACATGTGTATAAAATTATTCAACAAATTGCCAGACAACATAAAATGTGTTAATAAGAAAGAATTAGAATTTAAAAGAAAATTAGAACCTTATTACTACTTTTAGAACCTTATGATTTAGATGAATATTTATCTATGTGATACAGTTATAGTTCTCTTATGTGTGTGTTTTTGTTGTGACGTGTTTCTGTTTATGTTTTGTAACATAATACGGAAATAAATGCTCTTATTATTATTTTTTTTTTTTTTTCACAGGTTATATATTCATTGTACCGGGTCTGGTGACCAAAGTACAAACGTTCTATCTGGACATGACTTTACGCACAATAGCCGTGGTTCCCAGTATTACGGCTTTTTGCATTGGTTGAATAAGGTAAGTGTTCAAATCTAATTTTTTCAGGTGTGCAGGTAAGTTATTGTGAACAATACCGTTGCATGATATTATTATAGGTAATGTTATAACTTCTCTTACTTTCCATAATCTTTTTATTTCTTGTGCTAATTCTATATATTTCGCAATTTTCTCCTGATAGGCTTTTTGAATATTGTCATCAAGAGGCACAGAGAAGTCTACCAATATCACAATTTGCTTTTCTTTGTGATGAATAACCAAATCGGGTCGATTGTGTTGAATTGGTCTATCAGTAATAATATCAATATCCCAATATATTTTGATTTTAGTGTTTTCTTTTATTGGTTGGGGGACATATTTATATTCAGGAACTTTTTCTTTTATTATTATTATTATTATTATTATTACGTCCTTAAATCTTTAACTTATACCTGAGTTAGTGTAAACGAAGTTACAGTAGAAGTTTGTCATTATTTTCAAGCGACTGAATATCTTCTACAATACAAACTACTGTTGAAATATATTCCTCAAACTGTTCAAATATTCAGTTAGCACACCAATTTGAAGTTCTGCAGAAACACTTAAGTCAACTGTCACTATTACGATTTATCTGAACTAACGTATTTTTAGTAAGACTCATGGTTCTGACGACTTAAAAACTATAGCTGTGAAATAGTGTTTAAGATATTTTTTAGCTTAAATAACAATATAAATAAATAATATTAAATAAAATGCGTTTTTTTCTGAAATACTTAGGAAACGATAATTTTTTACTTGAGGTTAGTGGTGATTTCATTTCAGAACTGTACTTATTATGACAAATACAAGTTATTAAAACTTCTATAGCACTTTCAGACCGATATTCATAGGAAAAATATCATGAATCGTTACAGTTGATATCATGAATTAAATTATGTCATGTCTTATAAAATTATTGTTATGTCAGGTGTTTTATTAATGACATTTTGAAATGTTTTACTGATTGTCATATTTTAATCTACGCAGATGATCTTAAGATTTATAGAACTGTAAATAATGTTATCGACTGTTTACAAATGCAGCGTGAGTTGTATGTTTTTTCTAGATGGTGTACTAATAATCATTTAGTAAATGTAGAGTAATGCGCTTCCACAGAACCAGCATTGTAATTAATTTTGACTACATGCTCTCTTTTTCTTCATTGGAGACTGTAACATCTATTAAAGATCTTTGAATTATATTGGATCCATGTTTGAATTTCAAATTACACTATACATGTAATCAGTAAAGCTTACAAGATGTTAGGATTTATTAAGAGAAATTTGTCTGAATTTAGTTATATTTTTTTGTTTTAAATGTATTTTTTGTTCCTTGGTTCAATCGCTTCCAGAATATGCTAGCTCAATATGGAGTCCATACTATAAATGTCCCATTGATCGTATCATGAAAAAAACCTAAATTGTAATTTTTCGAAAAGTCCTTATTTACAAAGATACAGGGTGTTAAAGATGACTGCCTGATGACGATTTTTTTGAAATATTTTCGAAACGAGTAAAGAAGAAGTAACCAAATGTAGCATATTTTTTCACCTAGTTAAATGTCGTAAAACTAACATAAAATTGAATAAAAAAGGATGATCATAGGCGGGTTGCCTTAATTATAACCTAACTTTTTTCCTTGCGATTTTTATTCAATTTGTGTCAAAAATGTGATAAAATAAAGTTTTCTACATAAAAAAGGCATACTTCTTTTTTCTCGAAAAACTTAAAGGTTTTCGAGAAATTCGAGTTTGAAAATTTTAGGACAAAACTGGTCCTTAGTAAACAGCATTAATAATAATTATTTATTATACAAGGGAAAAAAGTACTAGATTTTAGCTCGAGGTTGTGTTGTCAAAAAACCGAGAGCTAAAATCTAACTTTTTTCCCGTGTATGATACATGATACACTATTTTTTTCTGAGACGGGAAAAACTTCGATTTAATATTGAAAAAAGTCAGAAAATTATCCAAGTGAAATTTGAAGTTTTAAAAAAGTAATCAAATATCTGTCAATTTCATTCTGTAATTTAATTTAAAAATTGCGAACACTCCACCGGAGTCGGTAGAAGCAGCAAAAGTAGCGTCACAAATTATTGCCAGTTTTGATATATAAAGAAAATGTAACTTTTGTATAATAAAATTTCCTAAAATTCTAAATCTACCGTTACTTATGTGTCCGGGAAAAAAGTGCTTACTTTTTTCCCGGGGATATAAAGTGACATTTTATTACCTGTCAAGAGAGTAAATATTTCAAACTTTTTTCCCGTCACAGAAAAAAATTATTAAAATACAGTTTGCTAATGAAAATTTGTCCAAAATTTTATTAATGCTTTGTACTAAGGACCAGTTTTGTCCTAAAATTTTCAAACTCGAATTTCTCGAAAACCTTTAAGTTTTTCGAGAAAAAAGAAGTATGCCTTTTTTATGTAGAAAACTTTATTTAATCACATTTTTGACACAAAATGAATAAAAAGCACAACGAAAAAAAGTTTGGTTATAATTAAGGCAAGGTTCCCCCCCGTTTATCCGCCTATGGTCATCCTTTTTGTATTTAATTTCATGTCAGTTTACGACATTTATCTAGGTGAATAAATATGCTACATTTGGTTAATTCATCTTTACTCGTTTCGAAAATATTTCAAAAAAATCGTCCTCAGGCAATCATCTTTAACACCCTGTATGTTTGTAAATAAGGACTTTTCGAAAAATTACAATTTAGGTTTTTTTCATGCTCAGATGTCCCCAATTCGCTCACAAATTGTCCATGTCTTTCTGAAACACCCTGTATATTATAAATTGGGAATACCATCTGAGCACTATAATAGTTGTCATGATATTTTAACTCTTTTGAATTTGCCAGAATGGAGACAGCGTCGTATGTTTTTAGATGTATCTTTTTATACAAATTATTGAACAACATTGTAATCGCCCCTGAATTGCTCGGTGCTATTGAATTTCATGTACCATCGAGAAATACAAGAGTCCAATGTCTTTTCAACTTGGAATTTCATTCTACAAATTATGCATGCAATGGACCTATTCAAAGAATGTGTAGAATTGCGAATGATATAGAGAATGTTGATTTTTTTCCATTCAGACATTTGTGTCCCCGATCAAAGAAAAGATCTATAACAATAATAGATGATTTATTTGTGTTGTGTTCTGATACAGAAAATTTATTTATATTTACTTTTTCTTGTGGGTTTGTTAATGCTGGAAGTAGTATTATTGTGGTTATAAGCATGTTTAGTATCTATTTTTGAGGTTTCTTGTAATAAGATGTAATTGTTGGATATTTCCGTTAATAAATAAAATAAAATAAAAAAATCAAAATTATTTCCTGTCCAAATTGCTTTTCCCTTATGGTGAAATAGAAAACTAGAAAGAAAATAGCCTCTATTTTTTTTTTATTTGCAAAGGTATCCAAAAACTATAAACATGCACAGGGAACTTTATTAGTTTCTTTACTAACCAAATGATATAAAATGGCAACATTACGATAATAAAGGT
Source organism: Apoderus coryli (assembly GCA_911728435.2). NCBI lineage: Eukaryota > Metazoa > Arthropoda > Insecta > Coleoptera > Attelabidae > Apoderus > Apoderus coryli. Next base: position 6,439,941 of record OU452206.1, on the reverse strand, counting down.
TTTTACCCTTTTTTACGAACGAGTCAACTATGCTATTGTCCTATATACATAATTTATCCCGTTTAACTCAAGTTTTAACTATTAATAAGTATTAAATATTGAATTATTTTTGTTTTCAATGTTTTATTCGAAGTTAGGCCTAATTTACTTAAGTATATTTTCTTTTTATAGGTACCTACACACAGTAAATACGCAACATTGGCTCAATTTAACAGATCTTGTATGTCTTCCGGTTTTCGAGATCCCAGTGATCAGACTCGAATTCGAGCCACCCTGTACATATTGGTATACATAATAGAGAGTTCCATCTAATAATTTCTCCGATGTAAATTGTCTATCTGTAATATTAATTATTATGATTTACAAGTATTTATTTATTATAACATTTAATTTAAATATTTTATTAGTTTATTCACATCATATAATATGGTCTGTATAATAAAATAGAAAAAACTAATTTTATTCAGCGTAGGTACAACAAAAGCATTTCCGGTCAAAGTGGAAATGTTATTTCTAACCTGTTGAATCTATATTATGTATACCGGACCATGTTGCGTGAGTTGGAATTAATAATTGTTATCTAATTGGTATAATATACAACTTTAATTGGTTTCCAGTGGTGGCGGCTAAAATGTTTAGCCAAAGTGAGAATTTATATAATCATGAAATTACGACAGTATCACTTCCTCATCTTTCAAAGAATATTTACAAAATCTGTATGAAATAATTACATAAGTATTCTCTCTTAAATAAAATTATAGCGAAATAACGCAAATGAACAGTCGGTGCTAAATGCTTGTTCACTAACTGCTGTTCCAACCACTGTTTTGGTAATTATTGAACTTGAGCAGTTGCACAATCTAGTATTGGAAGCGATTTTTAATAATTCACGTCCTCCTGAACAACGTCTACATTAATTATAATATTATATTAATTAGCATTAAAAATGCACCGTGCAACTTGGAGGTTACGGTCAATGTCTTCTATTGAATCTTCCATGATTAGAAATCACTGTAGTCTACCAAAAAAATTAACAATTACAAGAATACAATCAACGAACTAACATCAAATCCAGCAGGGAAGCATTTTGTGCATCTCGTCACTTATTTTTAAGGTAATCACTAAGTTTTATAAAATTTCTAAATGTGGTTCAGGAGCTAATTATTGCGATCTAAAAAATACAGTCAATAGAATGATTCATAATTATTTGTTGTTGATTCCAATAACGTGTCTACAACTTTTCTATTACAATTTATGGGTCTAAAGTACTCAAACTTGGGTAGTACTTAGATTATGCCCGTTTGGACCACATACAGTTTAAGTAGAGAATAGTTAAGAGTCATCTAAATTTTAAGAACGAAATTGATTGCACCGAATCATGAGTAGATAGCACTTAGTTAAGTATCGGGTAAATTTGTCAACATAGCAAATTTAAGGTAGCCGACAATGAAGAAGAGTTTTTTGGTCGGGCAGTAGGTAATATTTTAACTTTTAACCTCTTCAGTTTTGTTTTCATAATAATCCATAATGTAAACATAAATTTTGATTGTGGATGTGAACGAAAATGATTAAATACTAGAGTGAAATTGTGTCCGTAAATATAATAGAAACAAAATTATTTTGTGGCATAGCGGGTTTTACCTACACAAGGGACTTGTGTGTTTAGACTTTAGACTGCGGCCCTGCTAAATTACACAAAGTCCCTTGTGTAGGAAAAACCAGTCATTTTGTCCGCTATGCCACAAAATTATTTTCTTTTTATTATTAAATACATTTTTAATATAATACGATGGAAGTTAGTGATACATAAAAAAGAGAAGACCTCCAAACTACACTTCCAACGAGAAAGAAGTTCTTCTATCGATAGTGTTGGATCATAGTTATTGTGGCATCATTCAAATTAATAAAATTAACTTTTTGTTATTATTTTCCATTGTTAAATTTATCTATTCTTATTGTTATATATTTGAAATGTATTTATTACATATACATAGTATTTGATCTGTTTCTATTATAAGATTTAGCTAGATGAGTGCTACTACTACTTACATATTTTATGATTTATATTCAACAATAGTTTTAGTTTATTATTTACCTGGGAACATAAGTAGAGTTGTTAGCTTATTTATTCTTTTGTGGATTAATAATTAAATAAACTGTAAACGTGAAGTTGTTATGGTTTTAATTTATTGTTGTTGATACCCTAGCTCAATAATTTATACCTCTATATAATAGTAATAGGTATGTTAAGCACAAAGACCCTTTCCGCTCTTTATCTTCTAATCTTCCGGTCATATCTCATCAAATTCTAGTAAAAATGCTCAATTTGGTCTAGGATAGGCCGAATCGTAGGCTTCGTCAGTCGAAATCTTTGAAAAAAACTTAAATTTTCCATATCTTAAAAATAATTCGGCCTTTCATAAACCCTCCTTGGAAATCCATGTTCAATTAATTTGAAAATATCAAGATCATCATCCAATAATCCCATATTTTTAATCGCCACACAATGTAAACAACCCAATAATGAAAAATGTAAAAGCAATATTGAGGTTAGAATTCCATTTAAGAAGAGAATTTTCGAGTCTTAACTTAAGGAACACTTAGGCAAATTTAAAGTGACGTTTTAACGTGGTGCAATAAAAAATAGATGCTAAGCGACTCTTAGAACAAATCGTGACTTAAACGGTATGTGGTGCAAACGGGCATTAAGAAGATATTCTTCAACACTTCACTTAAGTGACACTTAGGCAAATTTAAAGTGACGTTTTAACGCGGTGCAATAAAAAATAGATGCTAAGCGCCTCTTAGAACAAATCGTGACTTAAACGGTATGTGGTGCAAACGGGCATTAGGGAACTAACGTGTTAAGTTACGAATTTAAGTGAAACTGAAGGTAGGTGAGCCTCACAGATGAACATTCCAGTAACAACAAATTAGAGCAGATTTGCTAGGTAGTGGAAAAAGCGCAAATCGTACTCTATCTACACTGAAAACAAAAAATATAGTCGACTTCTATCTTACAGACACAAAAACATTCCTTCGCCGTTTCTCACAATTATTTAGTATTATTTGAAAATTTATTTTTGTCTCTGTACAACATTTTATTCTGTACGGGGTTTTTTAAATTTAGTTGAAATTTTTGTGCTTTTTGAAGTTATTAAAGAAACTCCTTTCTCAGATGAATGTTTTACGCAAAATAAGTGACAAACTATGGCGATTTTTCTTGAATAATTTTAAATAACAGCTAAATACACTGAAAACTTGTTTAAGGATTAAGTGTGATATACCACCTATTTTTGAATTGAAAATGGATTTAAATTTATCAATAATAAGTCCAGGGCCGTATTTAAAAAAAAACAAGTTGATGGTGGTTTTTCAAAAACGAAACGTTGTAGTGAAAACTTCTAAACGCTATACTATTCTCCTCAAAAAGTAACAGTGAGAAAGTGCTTTTCATTTTTTGATATCCGTAAAAATAATGTCAGAAATAAATAAAAACTTAAATCGCAAAAAATCATTTTTTCAAAAATTCTCGAAGACGGCTCAAGTTAGTTTAATTTTGAAAACACCATTTAAAAAATTGTACCTAGAACTTTTCTCTGATTTAACCGACATTGTAACTCTTTCATTTGATTTTGATCTGATATAACTGCTGTTTTAAATACTCCAAATTTTTTGTAAAAGCAAACTTTGCATTTCACTTGTGATAGTCTGATAAATGATTAAATCGATTTTAATGCTTTTTTAATGAATTGTAGCATGATTTTTCGCTAATCCATCTGGCTAATTGCCGATTTTATGTCATATACAAGGATATGAAGAAAGTTATGGTTTTTCTAATTTAAAAAACCATAAAAATCGAGCAAAGGGTTCAAAGAGAAACTTGATGTCAAACTTAGGGCAACTTTTGCGCGTTCCCCTAATTTTGGCCATATGTGTAGTTCGTTACGCCTCTGAAAATAAATTTTCAATAAATATTGCGGTGCATTTGAAAAATCAATTATTGTTAAAATTGAATTAAAGTAGTTTTTTGACCTCTTTATGAGCGCATATGTTATTTCAACTATTATAGTTTTAAAAGGTTTTGATAAAATTATATAAGAGCTTTTCAAGCAACATCACTAAATTCAATAAGTAATGAGAGATAATGATATAATCGTTTACACTCATGTGTATAGTGATTCAAATTAGATGGCAACCATCTCGTTAACAGTAAGAGTTAGAAGGGGTAGTTCAATGTATATCATTGCCACCTTATATTTACAGAAGACAAACCGTTTTACAAGGTAAATGTTATCATTTACTATGTGGAAAATAAATTTGAATATTTACTTTTTATTTGACCAAAATACAAATATATATAATATATTTTTATGGCATTATTATTGTATATATATATATATATATATATATATAATTACGCGACTTTGTCACCTTTAAAGTACGGATATAACTGTAACTATATGAGATCTCAATGATAGCATTCTAATTTGAATCACCATGTATAGGTATTTGAAGCCCCCAAAATTGAATCCAAATCGCCTGAATCATCATTTATGTGGTTCTCAAAAGGAAACAAACGTTAACTTGACACTCAAATACATCCAAAGAAACAATCTTAAATTTGGATGCATTAAGGCCCCTGAACTCGCCGCAGTCAGTCGCAACTTTGCCGCATACAAGTCGACTCCACAAAGGTCGCACAAATCAAGCGGCTCGATTAGTTTATATATAATGTTTAACGAAGACCATAATATCATTGAGATACTTACATGGCCTTAAAAATCATTGGTGATGATAAAAAAACATAGGTTTTAAAGGTGAACTTTTACGTACGAGACGAGATGGTAGTTACAGTTTATTAAGTATATCCGGTAAATTTCAAGACTTCTTTTCAGAATTTCGTTCAATCGATTTTGAAAAATTAATTTCCTTAATTGGGCCTTGAATTCATAGGAAGTCCCCAAATGTTTCTTCATTTTTATATAAACTAATTAATGTTAACACTTTTTGATTAATCTAATAGTTGTATTTATAAAGAAGTTGGAAGAGTTACTAACGTGAAGAATATGTGTTTCCGAAATTTTGCCGCTATCCAAAATAGGTCGTCAGCGTTGCCAGTTTGGTGGAACCTCGCCTTTAAATATAAACTTTTAATAGGCAATGTGCAATTATGTAACCAGGTAACAGTTTAAAGTTAAATATTTTTATGAACGTTTCAAATAGCTAGTTGGAGCAAAATGTGTATTTACTCATATTATTTTAAAACACAACATAACATAAACAAGTAGGTAGAAGAGTTTTTAGTTAAACTAAGCCATTAAAACGGAAGACCTATTTATCCAAATCTGATAATGTGTTCTTATTAAAATTGTAAATTGAAATACTCAACACTAAATAATCTTCGACATACCGGGTGTCCCACCGGGAAGGGATTGGATCGAGTATGGAGAAACTACACTGTGGAACAATCTGAAAATCTGGTGTAGTACGTAGGTCGATGGGACCAATTCGGCTAAAATGTTTTCAAGGATCTAGTACTTCCGGTTATACCGGAAGTAGGTGTCAACTTCTTTTATTTAAATACGACCCTATATAAATTATATTTTTTTGGATTCTCCTTGTAATTCTAAAGACATTTCATGCATAATATGTTATACCTATCACCAGCCATTTTCGAAATATTTGAGATTTTATGTCAAAAATGACGTTTTCAGAATAAAGATTAATAACAATTTTTTATTATATGGAAGCTTTTATAATTTAATTTGTTATAATATCCTAGGGACGTATATTTTTTAGTAAATATTAATACAGGGTATTTGAAAAAAGGGTAAAAAATCAAATTGAAATAAGTGTCAAAATTCAAAATTTTTAAATGGCAACCCCTAATTTTATATATTTTTTATTTTTTTGCATCAAAAATAAGGGCAAGTTTATGGAAGGATGTCCATTCCAAAAATTGATAGTTTTCAAAATATTAACAATTTTACATTTTTGTATTACAATAATGACATGACTTTGATATTTAATTGATTGTAGTTTGCGATGATGGCTTTAGATAGCAAAAGCAAATAAACATGACACTACTTGTCATAAATAATCAACAATTATGATAATTATTCTAGATACTAATAAATGATAAACCAATTGACTACCTAAATTTGTTCGTTAGTATAATTTATACGCCCCGCCATGATTATTACTACTAATTAATATCTACAATTTGTCACAATTGTTAATTAATTTTGACAAGTGTCATATTTATTTGCTTTGTAAAGCCATCATGGCCAAGTAAAATCAATTAAATTTCATTGTCATACTACTATTTTAATAGAAAAATGTAAAATTGTCAATATTTTCAAAAAGATCAATTTTTGGAATAGACATCCTTTCATAAACTTGCCCTTCTTTTTGATGCAAAAAAATAAAAAATATATAAAATTGGGGGTTATCATTTAAAAATTTGGAATTTTGGTACTTTTTTCAATTTGATATTTTACCCTTTATTTCAAATACCCTGTATTAATATTTACTAAAAAAACATTTTAGTCGAATTTGTCCCGTCGAACGTACGTAGATTTTCAGATTGTCCCACAGTGTAATTTCTCTATAATCGATCGAATTCCTTCCCGGTGGGACACCCGGTATACGGAAAGTGCAATTGCATATTATATATAATAATAATATTAGAAATAATAGATATGTTTATGTTTGACGAAACAATGTACAATTATATGAGAACATTACTCCGAACATTTCATACAAGATTGTTATAGATACTCGTAACAATTATGAAGTCTTTCTATAGATACTCTAAATGGAACCGAAAACTAGTTAATCCTTATCCTAATTAATTGTACTATATTTTTGCAACTCAATTTCATATCAAATTTCTACATTTAATTCTCTCACTCAGTCTGAAAAATAACACTATTTTAATGAATGTTCACTTTTTATACAACATTAAAGGGTTGAAACTTCAGTAGGCAAAAAGGGACGAATCATGAGGGCGCATTTCAGGAAGTCCATAAACAACACTATTACAATCGCTTTAGTAACAAGATCATGCCGTATAAATTTTTTTATACTTATTTTATTTTTTCAAACGTATACAATTTCACATTTGAACGCGAATTTAAATAGGTTTTCCATGTTTATGCCTCTGAAATTGGATATGTGTCTGTCTGTGACAATGTATGTTGTTGATTTTATTTTTATCCTGTTAAAGAACACAAGATAATGCAAAAAATTGTTTATGAAACACAAGCTCAGCATATTATCATTGTGCGTATTTTGTTTATTATAATTGTATTTATAAAAGTATATTTTGTATAAACCGCACAAATTGATACGGAGAATCTTATCCTCAATCAGCGTTATAATGACATTGAGCGACACGTCGCGTCGTCTGTATTCTTTTTAAAATTAATTTTAGGCATTTATTTTTAGTTTGACAGGCTAAGGTATATTAGTGTAGGTGGTAAGGAATCACAGAGACTAAACGTCCTCAGCTTGCTCTCTGGGTTCTAAACTGTGATTTTATTCACATATGCAAAATCCGCGCGGCGAAAGTCGCTGTCACAGAGCAGCATAGGAAACTGAGCCTTAATTTTTCTTCTGTATTAAATGATTTTAGAACATAAAGTACAACCATCTGAATAAATTAAATGTCTAATAAAGTGATCATCGAATTAAGCTGCACTAAGCAAAAGACAATGGATAAATTAACGATGAGTATATTTTCATATACCCCCGCCTACAAAATTTTGAGCTATAAAACAATGCGACAAATTCAGCAATTGAAAACCTTGGCGATTACAAAAAAAAAACATACTGGCCGATAATTGCCTGATTTGTGCAATTTAGATTAGCAGTTCCCTATGGAATTACATTTTTTTTATACACTGTGTCCCTGATAAGAATGGGTAGCATTGGAATCTTGGAAACGGTAGGTGTTACAATGTCGGTTCAATTAGAGAAAAGTTGTACAATTTAAACAGCTTTTAAATTATGTCTTCAGAATTAAACTAACTCTAGCCTTTTCGACAATTTTTGAAAGAACCCTTTTTTGCTATTTTATTTATTTCTGACATTATTTTTACTAATATAAAAAAATTAAAAGCACTTTCTCATTGCGACTTTTTGATGATAAAAATATAGCGTTTAAAAATTTTCAGTAAGACGCTTCGTTTTTGAAAAACAATCATCAATTTGGTTTTTTTCAATACGGCCCTGAATTTTTTGTTATTAAATTAAAAGTCGTTTTCAATTCAAATATGAATATGAGATGGCATATCACATGTAATGGTTTAAACAAGTTTTCAGTGTTTTTAGCTGTTATTTAAAATTATTCTAGAAAAATCGTCATAGTTTGGCACTTAACTGACTAAGTTAATGCAGAGTAGTAGGTTTTGCAAAAACATTCATTCGTCGTTTGTCACAATTATTTATTATTATTTGACAATTGATTTCGGTCTCAGTACAACATTTTATTCTATACGCGATTTTTTAAATTTAGTTGAAATTTTTGTGCTTTTTGAAGTTATTAAAAAAACGCCTTTCTCAGATGAATGTTTTACGCTAAATAAGTGCCAAACCATGGCGATTTTTCTTGAATAATTTTAAATACCAGCTAAAAAAACTGAAAACCATTACATACTATTTTTGAACTGAAAATGGTTTTAAATTTAACAATAAAAAATCCAGATGAGATGATGGTTTTCACAAACGAAACGTTGTAGTAAAAATTAAACGCTATCTTATTCTCCTCAAAAAGTAACAATGAGAAAGTGATTTTAATTTCTTTATATCTGTAAAAATAATGTCAGAAATAAGTAAAAACAAAAATCGCAAGAAATTGTTTCTTCAAAAATTCTCGAAAACTTCTAAATTTAGTTCAATTTTGAAAACAAATACAACTTTTCTCTAATTTAACCGAAATCGTAACTCCTACCGTTTGAATACGATGCAGTTTCCGACCTACAAAGCCTTTTCTTCATATTTTTCCGATCTCTCGGTAGTGAATTTTTCCAATTGAGCTTTGGTATAATATTAAGTATACCCGGTTAAAATTGACTCCAAGTTTAACATGCATTTTCTCTTGAGAAAATATCAAATTTGAATTTGCCATTATTGAATAATTTATACTTTCATTCGTTCGTTCGTTCGTCTAAGTCTAACCTGTGATCCAAGAGTCAAGCTACATTTCTATCTACATCAACTCAAAAGGTTACGGGGTTCAAAAAAAAATTGATATAAAAGTAAATTTTGTCCGTTCGGTTAATTTTGCCGGTATGTGTATCATGTGTGTCATCTATTGTTTTTTTTTACATTGACATGGGTTGTATACATTCAGATATGTAATCATCATATAATAAAAAACAACAACACGGTGCATACATTTTTTAAACTAGACAGCACAGCTTTTTCGACTGAAGGTGAAATCCAATTCTCCTCTAAAGAAATAAAGTTGATGTTGGTGTAAAGAAGTGGAAACCTGCACGTGCACAAGGTATATGTCATGTGCATTTTGTTTTGCAATGCCTTTTGGCTAAGTCCACGATAAAATAAAAACGAATTCTAAGTTTCAGATTTTTCGAAATATGTTTAGTTTCGTAAAATCTATTTTAATTCTTATTATTATTGTTGTTCATAAAATTGCGCAACTTCGCCAAATGTAACTACTATTAATTTTTACCGCTAACGAGATAATCTGATCCATCCTCAATATTTGGTAATTTAAATCAAATGACACATTTGAGTGAAATTCTTTCAACAATAAAAAAACTTTACATAAGACATTCATCATTTTTTTGGCGGGAAATAAAATTTAAGTAGATATTATAAGTAGGTCACGCAGATTTCCCTTTTTTATCTTATTTCGAACACCTCACTTTTTTGACCTCAGGGTATGCAGAAAACGTAGGACGTTCTCAGTTTGTTAATGATGGATTTATAGGCTAGAAACGTAGGGAACCGGGAACGTAGGGAACGGGGAACGTATTCATGTGATACATATAGTTGTTGAGGAAATTAAATTACTACACATAGTAAATAAATATTTAACACACTAAAAATATATAAAACCCACTAAGTTTATTACTAACTTGTAACCTTTTTGAACATAACTGTCCACTAAACACTATGTCAAATTGGAAGAAATAGTCCATATCATGGCATTCCGAAATATTACCTTTCCTTCGCACCTACCTAGGTATACCTAATAGGTAACATTCCATTTGCAAAACATAGGTACCGATTGATGAATAAAATATAATAAATAATAGTAATATCAATTTCGTAACATATTTTACCTTGATATACCCCTAAAAAAAGCTGTATCACCCAAGCTTATAAAAGTAAATAAACAACAGAGATTTCAATCACTTAGAGCCAACTCTATGTTGCTATCGCAACCGCAACCCTCCAAAACATTGATGCTGAATTAAATGTGGGTCACACTTACCTTCTATCCTTTTCCCTTACTATATACTTGTATTTGGTCCTCTATTCCTGTCTCACTTTACACGAAAAACTAGAGCAAGAATCCAAAAAGAAAAATTGTCACTAAACTTAAAAAGACGCGCACGAAATACTTTTAATCGCAAAAATACGTAGCACAAACTGAAAGCCGCTATGTTAACTACTAATCACCCACTATCTTTTTCTGTTTCATAACAAACACTGTTGGATGATGGATTCACACGAGCAAAACATGCCGGAGCCCTTCGTCGATTCAAAGAGCGCTCAATGTGTACAACGTTGCCGTGTTCATATTTGTGATAGAAAAACATGAACCGAAATAAAAATATTGAATGACTGCTGCTTATAGGAGATACGAGGGACCATACCAATATCAAAGATTAATTGTGTACATTAATCTTTGCCAATATATTATGTATGTGTTATGTGTATGTAATTATTATCCACGTAATTATAATTATTGATACTATAAATATCATCTGTAATTAGGTTTCTAAACAATTAGTCACTTGATAGGTATGTAATTTATTCTTTTGATGTCATATAAACCTGGTTATTTCGCAATAATGAGGATCTTTTAAGAAGAGTCTTTCAACATTATCTTAATCTTTACAAGGCCTAGTCATAGTCTAATAAATAAATATTCCACGGAATTAGACTGAGGCCCTGCTAAATTAAACAAAATCCCTTGTGTAGGTAAAACTAGTCATTTTGTCCGCTATGCCACAAAATTATTATTATTATTATTTATATGTACGGACACAAATTCATTTTATAATATTATGTAACAGTATGTCAATGACATGCCCATTTTTGTCATAAATTTGTTGTTCAATTAGAAGTGGTCAAATTCTAGGAAACCTAACTTTGATAAAGAGTTTTCTATAAATGAAAATACGCCCGATTGTCTCGTCCCACAGAATTGCTGCCTACACATTGATCTTCTGGGGATACTGTCCATGGTCCTCCCGAAACAGATGTGGATTTTTGATTATTCTAATACCTACTTGTGTTTGTTGACAAATCTATTCATCATCGGTAAAGCAAATATTTTATAACAAATTTGGATTATCTGTTATTTTTCTAAGTAATTTCTTCACAAAACTGTAGTCTTCTGGCATAATCCTCTGCACTGAGTTCTTGATGAATTTGTAGTTTCTACGGAAAGAACTTATTTTGATTGAGTACCTTATATACAGAACCAGAAGAAATGAGAGTTAACTTTGCTAATTTTTTGGAATTGAAGTATTAGGATTCATAGCAAAATTACCAAGAACTTTGATATGTGTTGCCGCGTCCTTGATTGACACCGAACCAGTCATCTCAAACTTTCTTACTAGATCAAGTTTATACTGGTGGCTTGTATTTTTACCAAGGTGTCTAGCGCTGAAAACTGTTGCTGTCCTAAGAGCTCAACGATTTTCACTTCGATAAATGTGGATTAAGTGATAGGCTTGTTTTACAGATCTGTAGAATTGCATCTGAGAATATCCTAACTCTAACCGTGCGACAATGTGTGATGGTTAGTGTAGACTGTGCTCTATATGAAGTCACTTGTTCAATCCGATATGAATTCAGGGCGTTGTAAAAATATTTTATAACAAATGATAGAATTATCATTTTATCCTAACTGCTAGTTCCGGAAATTGGAACTACCAGTCAGGATAGAAGAAGTACTCTGCAAATTCACTCTCCGCATCAGGAAGAGGTATATGTATTCAGATCATACAACTAAACGCATAAAACTCTAATGCTAGATCTTAAGACAGAAGAAAGAGAGACATAAGTAAATCGTTTGTAAAAGCTTTTAAAATAAGAAAGTTTTGGAGGTAGAAACTAAATTGTCAAAAGAAAATTAATATTTGCTCCTTATAAATCGATACCAAATGAGTGAGTTTTTCAATATAAAAAGTATTTTAACGTTTACCAACCTGTTGTTAACTTTCTGTTTCTCCTGTTACTTTAGTGTTTTGGCAACACGGTATTGGAAATCATGCAACCGTTATTATAGGTCTATGCGCACCCCAATGTTTACTATGTACCCCGGAGTAGAGTAGAGCCGCGATGCCGGTATCAGAAGCCGGACGCTGGATACACACAAAATGATACAATAATTTTCATTCAGATTTTCCATTTTCTGTCAATATACAGTAGCGCACCACCGTATTTATTGATTTGAGATAAATTGTACTCAAGAGGGTGGGTGAAATATGGGTAAAAATATTAACTGAGTAGGTACATACTATTATAATACCACCGAATATAGATCTCTACGAATTAGAAGCGTCACTCCTTTGAACGTTTCATTTCGACGACTTTTTTATTTATAAGCACTTTTTTATTACGTTAAAAGATATTTATTCTTGCTTTGAGATATTTGAAGGGGAAAAGTACGTACTACGTCCAAATGTTATATCAGGTATAAATAAAAAACAATTTTACAATCCTTTCTTTTATTACAGGTAGATAGAAACTTATAAACAAGTACAACCAATAAAAATGTATAAGTGGCATATTAAAATGTTACAGATTTTTTAAGATTGTAAGTTTTGGTGGTTCTTTTCTGTTTATTTGAGATATAATTTTCCGGTTTGCAAATTTAAGAGTGTAGTCAATTCTAACTCGCGTATACAAATTTAGCAGATAATCTTTTGGGAAGTTGTCCCATGGATGATTGTACTCTATCTTAGAAAGATCATTTAATAAGTTTTTTCCTACACTATTCCGGAATGCAACATCGTTAAATTTGGCTACAAAAATATCTTCTAAGGATATTAAATAATAACAAAAATTTCTTGGAGCAACCTTCAGGCCCCCAGCTAAACTTGACTGTCCTGGTAAGATTTTCAATTCACAAAAACATTAGTGCCTCTTTTGGTAACACTGTTACATCCATCAACACCACAATAATAATAATGATGTGGCATAATGAACGAATAGGTACTCACAAAAATATAAATAATAATGACAGGTATAACATATAATATTCTAAATAACGTTGTTCGCGGGGACGCTCTATATCAACTACGTTCTGAAACTTCTCACCCGGTGAGAGGTCTGCCGTCGGTCGGCGAAATTGGAATATAAGTTCAAGTGCTGAGACTAGTTTAGTATAATCTTTGGACGCTGCTATTACTATAGATTTTCTGTAGCCTATTGTTGGATACTAGGAGATTTCTAGATTACTTTTACTACTAAGAAAATATTGTTCACGTATCTAGTCATTATAATTGTAATTAAGCCAAAGCGTATGCTAATTGTTATAATATCTGTTTAATCAATTATATATCGATATACATATTTTGCTAGGATGTCTACTAGTTTGTTTTAAATTCGGCATCCAAAAAATATACTCATTTTAGCTTTTTTGATTGCTGAATTAAATTTAATTGAATTGTATCAATAATGTGAGCATTTACTCAAAGTCAATTTACTTGTTCTGTAATTATTTGCTCCTATCAATCATAGGGTAATGAATTTTAAAAAACCAAAAATGGATGCAATCATGGTTTATTGCATTAAATTTAAATAATCTTGGAACAATATTATTAATAATTATAATATCAAAAAGACGGGGCAATATTTAAAGGACTCAATTCAGAGGTCAACACCCTGTATAATATATATTGTTTAAGTTTTTTCCTTATCGACATTTCTGTTATACTTGATTGTTTTATGCTGCTGTCACGAACGTTTACTAAAATTTGTAGAATAAAACGTTGTTGGATATAGCAGTAGTTTCCATATTAGAAATGTTTAGAATATATAAAATTACAGGTTTATTTGAGGAGATTGATCTTTGAAAGTTTTATAATTAAAAATAATTATAACGTCATGTCTTATATTCGAAAAATCGGTTGATTACTACTGCTAAGTGTCGTCTCTGTATATATGTACTCTGCAGCTTTTTGACAAAGTGTAAAAGAAAAGAAACCAGTTTTCATAATCTTTAAAAAAAACTCATATATCCAACTTTATCTATAAACGTGATTTTTATTTAAAATATGTCGGTAACTTCAAATTAATCTGAATTCAAGATAAAGTAAATCGTTCAGAATTTGATATAAATAGTATGACAAGATCATCAGCGTAGACTAGAAACTGTACTTCTTGTTCAGGATCACCCAGTCATGTGTGTGAACAAATTCAATGCAATAATAACAATTCAGTAATTTGGGCAACCTACAATCAGCCCTTGTATGTTTCATTTAATCCATACCCTTGACTATATGCATAATACGAAGAACCCCAAACGCCATAGGGTATTTTCAAATTTAACAGCACACACGCATACTCATAAGTATGGACGTGCATGCATAAAAGGGTTGCTGCAGCATGAAGATTATCGAAAAAAAAATCACCCCCCTTGTAGTTTTAAAATTTAGTTTATTATGTTTGACCTTCAAATTAGAAAGACAGTGCTGGTGAGTTATACTATACCTATACGACACAACAAATATTGTTAAACTACAAATAAAGAAAATTCAATAGTTTAGCCAGAAGTTTGAGAATTGTGTAAACCTTGCGACTGAGCCAAACCAAGAGCAAGGAATGTAGAATGCTTAGCAATTAGCACGATTCTTTTAGATAAAATGTTTTTTTCAAGGTCGTCATGATCTAAATGTTGTTGGTTCTAAATTAAAAATTCAACAATTTGGTTATAAATGTTTTATATCAAAACATGTCCTTTTTTTTCCTTATTACTATTTTTTATTTAATTTATTTATTTTTTCTGTTTGTTACGACGTTTCGGCATGTTTTTTGCCTTCCACAGGTAGGATATTCTACAAAAAAGTGTTTTACATTGTAATTATTCAGATGGCCTAAGTATTATCAACAGAATACTTTTTTTAGTGTTCGAATATGAAAAACTCTCACTCTCTATCCAGGGTAATTCCTATATATTTAACTTCACTCTGCTGTTTCATAATCTCTCCATTCAGGACGATTGGCTTTAATGACGGAAGGTTTCTTTTCCAGGTAAATGAAACAAATGAGTGTAGACTCTTCTGCCCCAGCCCACTTTTGTACATCATGTCTCGATTGGTCAGAGGCAATTTTGTATCAAATATAATCAACATGAGACCAAAATTTAAAATATATGCTCCACCCCATGCCGCCAACCATGATTTCACTGGAGATTCACTCTCCCTGGGCATTTGAGGTCGCATACATTCTTTGTGATTTCCCAGTATACTCAATCGTTCGGTTTTCATATTCAATTGTTTTATATTATTGTAAAAATATTGCTGGGATTATTCGTTTGAGAAAATTATCTAATCTCTCAAAATTCAACGGATTTCAATTTATTTTAGCATGCCTTTATACTTACCAAGAGATCCTAAATTCATCCCCTTCATCCATTAGTACTTTTTCACACAAAACTCTTTATCACCTTCAGATAAATGTTAGACAAGAGCCACCATAATGATGTTGTGTATTTATGTTAAGCATAACCGGTGTTCATAAAAATGTTTAGACTAAAAATTACATATATTAACAACAAGCGGGTGGAAACGTTGATAGAGGGGTGATAGCTGTAAACGAGATATAAATAAATACAGAGAACCACCCTCACTTTATTCACCCCCTAGTAACTAGAGATTTTCTGAGTGTTTGTATGATTAGATTTTGAGTCCGCGAAAAGCAACAGGGAAGTCTTAATATGCATAAAAGGGTTTAGCAAATGTAAAAAGTTGGGTGGAAGCTTCTTTCAGACTAAGAGTGGAGTGGGTGCATATTTGTTAAAGTAATAATTTAATTAATTACATGGTGTTGCTCATCCATATTACGGGAACTTTCTTCGGTCGCTTGCTAGTATTTTATTTGAATTTAGAAACTTCAAAAAGGAAGAGAAAAAATTTTAAAGTTCATAATGTGTTTACCTTGTCTTAGTTTTTAATTTTAACAATTTTGAATTAATATACATTTTCAGTTTAGCACAAGATGGATATTTTGTATGTTTAAAATCGAGAAATGTTTAACATGCTCTAAATTCGTTACGTTAATGCTACAAGAATCATGTGCTCAGTTGGGTTTGATGTTCTGATTCGAGTAATTTTGTGTTATTTATTGAAAGATTGATGTAACTAGGCAATGAAGATGGAATTTTGTTAATCCTGAAACATGTCTGGTGTGTATTGAATTTATTTTGAACATATAATGAACCTTATTTTGTGGAGAAGACGTAGAGTGGGAATCTTATAAAACGCTTAGAAATTTGACAAATAGAGCTATTCCACGAGAGAAAAAAAGGTTTTGGTATCAAAATAGTTATAACTCTAAATTAATCTGGAAAAATCTTAATGATCTCAATATTCATAATAAAGGCTCACATTATAATCTACCTGAATTTCTGAGCCATCCTGACAATATTATTGATAATTTTCTTCTATTCTCACAAAATATGACAAATAATGACGATGTTCTCCTGGGAAATTATTCAAATTATTTTAAGTTTAGGTATGTTTGATTTTGCCTTAGTTGAGCCTGATTATTTTAAGAAATGTTTTTTAGAAATCAAAAGTTTTGCGTATCGCTCTGATGAGAATTCTTCACTGTTTTCCGTATATGCTGCCTTATTTGTCCAATATTGTTAACACTTGTTTGGGCGAATGTGTGTTTCCAGATGATCAGAAAGCCTCTAGAGTGCTTCGATTAACAAAAAAGTAAAGATATTACCGTATTAAGTCAACTTAGAACAATAAGCATTTTATGAAAAGTATTAGAAAAGACCCAATCTGGTTTTAAATCAGAGCACAGCTGTGCCAACGCGTTATTGTCTGTAACGGATGACGTCTTTCGCGCATTGGATACAGCTCGTAATACTGCATATTGTTGCTCGAATACTCAAAGGCCTTCGACACCATAAGCCATAAGGTATTGCTCTCTGTTCTACGTTTTACTGGTTTTTCACAGCATACAATAAACCTTCTTAAGAACTATTTAGAGTTCAACAAAGTTCTATACTGAGTCCAGTATTGTTTTGTTAATACACATGTAATTTAGTGTCCTGCCTGCGGTTTTGCATGGCTCATTTTTATGCCGATGACACTCCAATATATTAGTTTTTGTATATCTAAGGTCAAAGAGGCATCTCGTATGATTAATGAAGACTTGAATAACTTGGTGAACTACTCCAATTTGGATAACCTCGGAATAAATACTGAGAAGTCATGTGTATTAATATTTGGTAAAAATAGACATGCCATTGAATCTCAAATCAATATATGGATTGGTTGAAATAGTTTGCCATAAACTCAGTGGCCTAGAAATTTACGATAAGAACTAGATGTTAACCTTCGCTTTAAAAATGTGAGTAAATGCATCCAAAAGGCATATTGCGCATTGAAATTGCTATATTCTAGCCGTGATTTGTTATCAAGGTCACTGAATTTTAACTGTTGTGATGTATTAGTATAGAGAAGGTTCAGAAATCATGTTTGCGATTTATAAGATTTAGCCAGTTTCACATGCGACGTGGTCTAATATGCAGTATCGACGCTTTTTGCATTCGGCAGTTTTGTTGACCTGCGTGTTGGTGATTATGTCATCCTTTGTACAATTACTAGCACGGTTTGGTATTTATTTATTTCATTTATCGTTATTATTATTATTATTTTGCTTTTGTGTATATATTCGTTCGATTATGGGGTTGGCCTTTGATCATTTGAAAAATTATTCTCAAACCTATTTGCTCTTGATTTCTTGATTGTGAAGATGCAATGTATACTAATTGTAAAATTGAGCAAATAAAATTATTATTATTATTTTATTTCACATATTTATATGTCACTCATCTGAGATAAAAAAATAATTGAATCTACTTGTAGTTGTTATAGAAGCTCTTTGGACATTCCCCATCAACAGCCTTCACTCGCCAACGTGTATGAATTACTCCAACTCAGGGATTTCTGTTGTGAACCCTAAGACGGCTAAACAGACCTCGAGCCGCAAAACCTGGCACAAAATTGACACAACCAATCACCACCATTCACCGGCTGCCACATGGATGCGTTCTTTCTCCTTTCGAGGCTGTCTCGACGCATCCTCATGTCGTCGACTCTGCTCTTCAAAAACTTGGATGGCTCTCGTTGTTCTTCTCATCTAAGCCACACTTCTTCATGTTGGTCTTAAGAACATCCTTGTACCTCTTTTGCTGTCCTCCCTGATTTCGTGAGCCGACCTTAAGCTGTGAATAAAGGATTTTCTTTGGAAGGCGTTGCGGATTACGTGGCCAGTCAATCGCAGCTGGTGCCTGACAATCACCGTCTCAATGCTAGTTGTTTCAGCTTCCTCTAGAACGCTGATGTTTGTTCGTCGGTCCTGCCATTTAATTCCAAGAATTCTTCTAAGACATTGTTGATGGTACATCTCTAGGGTTTTAAATGCCTCCGATAAGTGGTACAAGACTCACAGCTATACGTAAGGGTAGTACCTACAATAGCATTATACACTCTCACCTTAGTTCGAACGTCAATGTTATGATTATCGAAGACTCTCGTCCTCAGACGGCCAAAAGATGCGCTTGCCTATCTTATACGATGCTGAATTTCATCATCGATATTTGTGTTCGCCGCGAGAATTCTGCCGAGGTAAGAGAGACTCTCGATGTTTTGAAGTCTGTCTGTGCAATGACACAAGTCTGTTTTACGCCAGTTGTTATTGGAAAGGGCTCTCCCGGTTCGCTGCTGTTGAGAACTGCTGCTTTCATAGTATCGTGAAGGCGTCGAAGTATCCGGATGAATTTCTGGGGAGATCCTTGAGCTTCAATATCCTCCACAAAGCCTCGCGGTTAACGGAGTCGAACTCCTTGACAAGGTCTATAAAACCGATGTATAGAGGACGATTTTGTTCCCGTGATTTTCCTGTATTTCCCTGGCTCTATACAGGGTGGCCCAATAACACAAGGCTTGATAAGCCTAGGTCCAGTAGTTTTTAAAATATTTGTAAATAATGGTGAATTTTGACATAAATTTGAGGCGTTGTGGTTACAACAGAAACAAAATACATACCAATTTTTCATGTCAGATGCCTTTGAGTTCCCTTCTTTTCTTCGTTTTACTGGATTTCATTGACCTCTAATTTGTAATTTTTCAGGGTGGTCACATTATCTAAATTGTATTTTTATGGGAAAATCTTAAATAGGACACCCTGTATATCTGCCTAAATTCGAGAAGTTCCTTTCCCATACTTTTTATTAATATCATATCTCATGAGCTGAAGGCTAACCGTTTTTTTATAAAAAATTATTGAAACAAAAAAAAAAATAAAAGTTGCAATTTTTTGTAATTTTAATTATTTTCTTTTCTATTTAAAAACCAAAAAGTTAAATTACAGTTTTAATTTAATAGTTTGCAAATAGAAGCTCTTAAAAAATAAAACTAAATAAGTACACAAAAACCATAACATACTAAAAATATTTCTTAAACTAAACTATAAACAATCTAAGTGTTAAAAAATTTATTTTAGCAAATGCTCAAAATGTCGACCATCTTGTTCGCGGCACTTCTGCAGTCTTAAAATAAATGAATTTTTAGATCGTTGGCGCAGTTGGGGAGTAATGGATGCAAAAGCATTTCGATTGCCTAAAAGTTTGTAAAGGATTTTTTTGTCTATCGCGTATAGATCTTGAGATATCTTTCGCCCACACACTATTGGGCCACCCTGTATATCATGTCAGCTGTACCCCTGTTGTCTTTGGACATTATACTTGTTTTGATATGCGAACCCCTTCCAGGATCTTAGACTAGAACCATAAATAACAACAGTAAATTATAAATCAATATATTTTAGCAAAGCATTACACTGTTACTCTTTAAATACATATTATAATTTACGCGTATTGTTTCCTGGGAAAAAGTCGTAAAAGTTGGTTAAATTAGTATTTAAAGAACGTACTAGAGAAAGGAACCGGAACTAAGAATATTTAGTATAACTGCTGAAAACAATAAAAAATGCAGGTCATCTGTATTTTTATAATATTAAAAACTCATTTAGTCACATAATATTCTCTGAAACGGAACAGAACAGATTAATAAAAAGGCTAGTAGTCGAGTACTTCAAACTGTAAACTGACTGTTTTTCGCCGATCTTAAATTGCTGCTGACCTGGACGTTGTATTCGATTCAGGAAAAAATCCAATGCACGCTTTGTCAAACAAAAGGACTTTGTAATTTAATTGGAAGTGGTCATTAAATACCGCCAAACGTGGAAAAATAGCGAACAGAAACAAGCAGAGAACACATACTCGTGTGGTATTCTGACGGATCAAAAGGAATATAAGGTAAAACTGGCATATAGTGGTATATGGGCCGAACTACAAGCTATCTAAATATCTTAGCAAAGGTTCCACAATACTCCAGATGCCACCGCGATTCATCGCTGCGCTTACAGGAAGGAATTTGGACAAGGCACATTAAAATTCATGTCGCATTAAAAGCACTGAAGTCATACACCTTGACACGTTAAAGCCCGCATGGGAGTGCAAACAGTCCCAGAAGCAACTGACAGACGAACAAAACAGGATTACTCTGGCTTGAGTGCCAGGACATGAAGGTGTAGAGGGAAACGAAACGGCTGACCAATTTTCAAAAGAGGAGCCCAACACTTCGTTATATGGTCCGGAAGCCTTCTTTAGCATTACAATGTGCCATGTGATAGAGGAATTGCGTAAATGGGAAAATGAATAATTGAAATTCTACTGGAGGAATACTCCAGTCCTAATACAATAAAGTCCTCGGAATCAAAGGCCACAGAGCTTATCGAACTGGATAGAAACGTTTTAAGGCACATGACTGGACTCACCGGGTAGTGTCTTGTAAAACATGAGCCTGAGGAAGACGATAAATGTCGTTTTTGCGAGGAAGCAACAGAGACCACTTAACACGTGTTTTGTGATTGCATGGAATTGTTCTGCAAAGCAAGGAAATTGGCCCCCAGAGATAATCGAATTCATGAAAAGTTTGGGACAATTGTGCGAACTCTAGCTTACAGTCATTCACAGAAGACCTTTAGCTCTAAGTCAAGAGAGGCTAAAGGACTTAAACGTCTCCACTATAATCTAGATTCGAATTTATCGTTTTTATTCGCATAGCTGCCAGAACACATGAGACTGTAAAGTCATATGGTTTAATAGTTTGGAATTGCGCAAAGTTTCAAAACATAGAAACGCAATTAACATTTTTACCTAATACAGAAAAATACAAAAACTGTTGATAGTGAACTTCAGCTTGAATACATAAATCCAATCTTCTCCCCATTGACTGGCGAACTCTCTCAAAAATACCAGGGTCGTTTCTAATCGAATACCCCCAGCAATAAGACGATTTCTTGGCTCAAATCAAGTGGGTTTGAATCTGGGCATCGTGCAGGCCATAAGTGTATAAGTCCACCTCGCCCAATCCAGTGATTTCCATATGTTTATGTTAAAAATTCACAAACAATCCTTCTAAATGAAAATAATTTCGTGGCAAAGCGGACTAAAATGTTGGCTTTACCTACACAAGGAATTTTGTTTAATTTAGCAGGGCCCCAGTCTAACAAAATTCCTTGTGTAGGTAAAGCCAACATTTTAGTCCGCTTTGCCACGAAATTATTTTCATTTATTATATTTACGGACATGAAATCCTCTTAATTAATCCTTCTAAAATACGCTGATGCACCAACGTGCATAAACTACATTGCATTTCTTATTGCCAATGGTACGTTTTCTAGAAATCCAGGAAGCGTGTGTTCCAGAAAGTTGCGATATACCTCTCGGGTGAGACTTCCTGGTAGAAATACGGCAGTCACCCACACTTCCAATCCAAACGTTCAACCAGAACTGATGTTGAAAATGATCTTTAACTATCACATGCGGATTTTCATCACACCAGAAATAGAAAATTCTTTATTGCATTTCCTCACTTCATCAGTAAACAAAATCAACATCAGGAATTTCAACAATTTTGTGCAAAAGCCATTGACAAAATGCCAGGAGGAAAATCAGCAGGAATAAGTGCTTTAACGCGCTGGATGTGGTATGGACAACAAATATCAAATTGTCCTTAAGAATTACTTTTTGTCGTAACATGAAAAATAAGGAATTTTTTGCTCTCGCGCACTCCATCCACGGATACCCTGTATATTATCCATGCATGTATGGCAACATCAACTTCTATAATTTCCATTATCAGTGCCATATGAACACCAACCATTTAAAAAGAAAACAAGTTTGGTATTCACAACACATTTTAATACGCGATAATTTCTAGCGGATACCAAAGCGCGTGCTGATTTCTTGTAATATTTTCAGAGGCGTACAGTTAAATTCTAATTATAGTTACCTTTACTGAAAAGAATTTTATGAATTTTCATAAACAGCATCAAAGCTTGAAAACTTGTCAAGACTAAAGAGAAAATCATTTTTCAAAACCACCTGAAGGAGAATAACTAACCAATCATATTTCAAATTATCTACTAAAATTTTTTGGTTTAATAATTTATAGAAGTGTCAAATCAAATGTATAATGCTTATGAGGGCGAATCTTTTCCAAAATAAATGAAATTTTCAAGTAAATAATAGTTTGAAACCTAACCAAATTCTCAAAAACTTGCATTTTATTTTTTTACAAAAATAAAATTTTCAATTACGTAAATAAAATTATTTTTTCGTTGTTATTCAGTACATTTTAATTATAATCTAACCACTAAAATTCAATAAAACATTCGGTATTTATTAGATTCATTTGTGACTAGGTAACACTAAATGTGCCACCACTGAAAATCAAATCAAGGGGAGAAGACAATTCCTCCGGCAAACTCATACAAAAGGTCAAAGGTTTCTATGGTGCTTTATGACAGGAAAAAAAAAGGGACAAACAGCTGCATCCGTGTTGCGGATCGCGCACGTGGCTTACCATTACGAAATAACTGAATACCAACCCTAAAAAATTTTAACGACGCCACTCAAATACCTGTATAAAACTGATTTTTTGTTTTGTTTAGAATTTAGATGGCATCTACAGGGTGTCCCACCGGTAAACAAATCGATCTGTATATTGTAGAAAGATATAAAGAGGAGAATTTTGAAAATTTGGTAGTGTAACTCGGTCGAAGGGGCAGATGAGGTAAAATAGTTATAAGTTATTGACACTTCCGTCTATAGCGGAGGTACGTGTCAACGTGCTGATTACAAATGGAACACCGTATTCTGACTAATTTAAGGTTTTATGTCATAAATGACGTTTGCGGGCTTAACATCCTCAAGAGAAAATTAAAACTGCTTAAAATTATTATTGATTCCAATAATATATATTGGTTAGCTTTTAGGTTGAAAAATATCTAGTAGGGTTGCAACCAAACTAAAAAAAAATGAAACTGGGATAAGTTTATAGTATTGGGCAAACATTTTTGACATCTGAATTTTATAGAGGGCGTAGTCTAGCCAAACGGTCACTCATATACTTAATCCTAAATATCATATTCAGGTTAAAACAACAATCATTATTAGAAATAAGCGATTTTGCGAAATGACTAGACTGTACCTAATGTGTGGATACGCAAATACATTTCCATTTTACATCCTTAAATCGTTGTTAAAAAATGCGTGATTTTGACTTACTTATCTCTCAAATAATCGTAAAAATTCAGTTCGTCTTTTTTCTATCTCGAATGTCATAGAAAGTACCTTGTATAAATTGTTTTTCAAGGTTACAAAATGTGGCTAATATTCAGTATGATATATATATATATATTAGTGAATAAATTAAATAGCTTTAACAAACATACATATTTTACCTTGAACTTTTTCGTCCATACTCTATATTGATTAAAATTTTATATAGTGCTTTTACTTTTAAAGAATGCCCATCAAAAACAGTTGTATATCAAACTCAGCTGAATTAAACTGCTACTTTTCCAGTGCGTTGAGAAACTAGTTTGATTTTGATGTAATAAAGGCTTAACACTCGCAGTAACCATTCCATACAAATTATAAGGGTTGTCTATAAGTTAAATGTTGGCAATATCCAAAAATTGCGATAAGGATAATATATTTTAATAAGAGAAGTTTCTCTTTTTTTTTATTAATGAAAATAGAAATTTAAGCAAACTTGAGAAAAATGGTGAAAACAAAATTAAAATATCTCAAGAAATATCAAAGTTATCGGGCTTCAAAGTTGCTTTTGTTACGTCTTCCAAAGACGTTTGACGTCACCTATCCATACTGCAGCTGAGCGGGCGTCGCGACGTCGCGTCGGCGTCGCCGTTGGTCGGTTGGTCAGGTATTGCGTTTATGCGTCGTTTGAGCTTGTTTACATTAATCGTTTCGTTTGTTTTTTGGATCCCATTTTTTCTTGTAATCTTATGTTAATCAAATCCATCGGCTTTACCTGAACATATCCGATAGCCTCATCTCGATAAGCCTCTCTGGCTGCCCTCAAAAAATTCATACATATGACGATGTAAGTATATCGACTGATATTGTGTAAAATTTCTAAGGGCTGGTTTTTCAATGCTCAGTTAAAACTGTCTGTTAGATAACTATCAGTTAACTTTAGCAAACTGCCATTGACCCTGATAATATGAGAAGTATTTATTACATGATCTATTAACTGTCAGAGCAACATCCCACCAATAACATGGTGAATAATCGGCATTCGAATACACATACAGTGTATGGCCTATTGTATTGTACGGTGTTGAAACTTGGTCACTTAAAGCCAGAACGCTAAATCGGATCGAGGCTTTTGAGATGTGGACACTCCGCCGATTGCTGCGTATTTCCTGGACAGCCCACACAACTAATGATCTCCGAAGAGCTGGCATAGAAAGACATCTGTTGGACACGGTAAAAAAACGTAAAGTGTCATATCTGGGGCATATATTGAGAGGACCTCGCTACTCCATACCAAGGCTAATACTGCAAGGAAAGATCGAAGGTAGAAGGGGGCCAGGTCGAAAACAACACTCTTGGCTCCGCAATATAAGAAACTGGTGTGGTATACTGGATAGAGAGGCTGAGGAGGGCACCCTAGCTATTCTGTGAACATAAAATGGACAAATGATCGGCGACGGGCGGCATAACACATGGCACCCGAAGAAGAAGAATGCTATTGTAACTTTAATTTGAAGTTGATGTGCAACAATCATTTAAACCTGACAACACTGAATGTCAAGATAACCTGCAATTTTGTATCAATTTGGATTATTTTGTTGTTGTTTTTAAGCATTTATTTAAAGTGAATTGTGATTTTGGTTTCAAAATTAATTTTTGTAAGCTGAAAATTTCACTTAGACGCGTTCCGTCATAAACACATAATTCAAAATAAAAAAAACCGATGCTATTACATGGCGAGATAAAACAGCTGCTTTGAGAAATATTACAAAAGAATTTTAAAATGCACATCCAGGTCCAGTACGAAGAAACAAAACATTATACCTAGATACTTTTTGCCCCTGTCCAATAGATATTGCTATTAACAAATTGCAAAATATTGTTAACCCATCTATTAGATTTTGTCTATATTTTGCGATATTTTGTATAAATATAAAAAAAAATATTATCAAACTATGAAACTTGTCCACTGTTGAAAATGGTGAAGAGATTACTAAGCTGGTGCAGACTGGACATTTCAATTCCGCTCAAAGGTAAAAAAACTTTAAAAACTGGTTCAGTCAAATTATGATTGTAGTTACTTTTGTATGCATCTATAGGAGCAAAGGAAATAATTTCGAGAAGAATACGCATCTGCATCATTATCTTTTTTTGGTAACTGCAACCAATTTTTATTTATTTAAATGTTGTTTTATCTTGGACGTAAATAATTCGTCATCATTTCCTGAATAATTTTTTTATATTTTTCTTTCTCGTTCTTTCTGGTTGTTTTTTCTCGGGATGTGAATTTATTTCAGAGGCACACACAACGTTTATACTTTTCTAGGTAAGACTTACTTATACAGGGTTATTCACGCCATACGACACGGAATAGTGTAGCTAACCTATTCAATTTCCTAAAAGTTTTATTCATGGGTTCGATAAAAATGATTTATGGCTACATTCTAAAAATATTGTGAATCTGTTTTTTTTTTTAATTGAATGCCCTGTATATGAATATATTTTTAGATTTCCCGTTCAAAATAAACCTAACTTTCATTAAAGTACATTTCACCTAAACCTGACAGTTTTTTAAATATTTAAATTTTTATAAAAATATAGACATAATTTGAATGAATTAAGAGAACTCGGATTTCATGAATCATTATGAATAACGTGTGCTAATGACCATTCGTAGTCGATGCACCTTAACTTAAATCAAAAAAAATTTAATGAAAAAATTCACACCTATTCGTTTGTTCTTTTTAAGCCAATCTGGGCTGATAAATATACCCACTCATCACTTGTTGTGCCAAATATAAAAAAACCCCAATACTAAATACAAGGTGTTCAATAATATAAGTTATGTGAACGCAAAATTTAACGCTAAATAACTTGTTTATTTCAAATGGAATACCCGTATGAGGTCAAAATTAGATGCACAAAGTAATTATCTGTCAAATATTATAATACTTTCCTACCGATAACTCTTGACGTTTTCGTGGAAAATGCACATATTCATAATATTAGGCGAATTTTTAATTGAATCTCTTTTCATGTAGACCACCCTGTATTAAAACACCATAAAATCTCAACATTATTTTCTAATATAAATTTTTAACCTCATTTTTACCAAGCTTATATAAAGACCATCTTCCACATTACTAACAACAGCTAAAACCTTGCGGAGAGAACCACGAGCTCTGCCAAGGTCCGGTAGGTGTACACGAGCCGTAGTTCCAACATAAACCTCAGAGAATTTTTGGTCAGATATTTTCAGCATTTTGGTGGCTTGTTTTCCCAAAGAGAGTTACTTTTAATGTTTTTACATATTCACATCGTTGGCCTCTGTGTAGTGGGCAATGACGTTGTTGTCCGGACAATGATGTTAAAAGCGCCCTTGAATTATAAATTATCAACATTGTCCAAATTACCTGGGCATTCACGTTACTGGCCGGATTAACGTCATTTAAATTTAACCAAGTAGAATATGAATACGTCCAATTTCATATTTTCAGTGTCACTAAGTTCTTTTAAAACAAATATGTCTGTTAATCTAAAATGCCTTTCCGGTTTTCTAATCCAGAATATGCTCAGACACACTTTAGTTATGTATTTTGTGATGAACATAATGATGTAACGAATAAAAAACGGTCGATAGTTTTTTTTTTGCAAGAAATGGGTACCAAGCCCTCAGGTTTTTTTTAAACGCGTTTTTTTCAATATCATCAACTTTTCCTTCAAAACAAAAAAAAAATGAAAACTTAGTAGGTAATATTTATGATTAATTAACCTAAAACAACGTAAAAATGCCCCCTCTAGTGGTAGGTATTGGAAGTGAAAATCGATTTTGGGCAATCTCTCATGGCTAATAATTTTTTTTCCCCGAAAGCTGTACGACAAATAATTTCCAAGATACTACCGGTCGATAGCCCTAGTAAGAAGACACCCATAGAATTGTGCAGCGATAATATAGAACATAACTGTTATGTTGACAAGTTTTACCTCTTCGAGATGAAATAGTATACGGAAATGTTTGAAATGATATTTCATTTTTTATTTTATGCGAATCTACCGTTCGAAAAAACTCTTATACATAGAGAAATTTGTATAGCTTGACGAATTCGTTCCCTGTTCTATTCGCACATTATAAATTTTAAATGTATACAACATACTTTGACAATCTCCCCTTGCTTCTGCAAGTTTGAATGAATGAAATCGAAATTTCAGGGCCTCGTCATAAAAATTTGCATAATTGATTCCATTGCAATTCCTCTAAATTATGTTAAATGTGTTTGTGTTATTATATGGTATCACGTCATATCAATTCAAAATTAGAATTATTCATTGTCTTAAAAAACACTAAAAAAAGTTCAAGATATGCGTACATCTGTTTTAGTTTTTTATTACGTATAATAATTGCTTTTAAAAAAATATTCCCAGTTTGTTTTCTTTCGTATGAAACAACGCCACACATGGATGAGTAGGTACACAGATATACACACGGTAAGATGAAGAGCACCATATGGGCATGAGAAAAGAGGTGAGTTTAAACAGACAATTAAAGTGTTTTTTTTTTTTAGGATCATAATAACGAGCTTATACGATATACGCTCAAAAGATATTTTTAGAATACGGTGGTTTTCATAAAAGTATTTAAATCAAATTATAAAAGTGTCTTAAATCTTAAATGTAGGCCTGATTGAAAATATACAAGTTTTTGGCATACTCAACTTTATATTAAAGACAGGCAAATTCTATGATATATTTGTCCAATAGGCGACCCCGCAACACGATTTATTATGGATGGCGAAAGATTATTAGACAAAAATTGCTGTCGTTATGAAAAAAATTTTATAATGTAAAATAATAAAACTGTTGCCCTCGAGGCACAAATAGCTCTCCATGTTTCATTACATTACATCAATCGATATTTATTCAAGCTATGTTTTTTCACGGACGCCTATGGTACATACATTTTTGTCGTGTATTTTTACAATTCAACTACTTACTTAAAAGGCTAAATATATCATTTTTACAGTCTAATTTTTGACCCATTTTCTACAATTTATGAACGCCTATGTAAACAAGTTTTGTTATGCTGCATTTTGTAGATTATCTTATATCATATTATCATCAAGGAAACCTTTATTAATTGATTTAGATACTATTTCTATCTCAAAAGTAGTCATTGTATAACAACTTTGAACTGTTTTGCTAAATAGTTGTACAGGGTGTGCAAAATATCACATCAAACATGAAAATGAGAAAACTTCCAAAAGTCAATATTTTAATAATTAAAACCCCAATATTTTATCTTATTATGCAATAAAAATAAGGATAAATTTGTACAAGGTCGTATAACTCTAAAACCATCTGTCCCCGTCGACATATTTTCTCTGCCAAAGTTTCAAAATTATCCAATGTATAGTTTTCTATATTATACAGGTCGCTTTGCTTCCCGGTGGGACACCCTGTATAATTAGCCAATTTTTCTGGTATTTTTGGGGACCATAGATATACTTTTATTTTTTTAATTTTTGACCCCTTTTAGACTTTTTCTGAACGCCTGTGTGGACCAATTCTTTTATGTGACATTTTTTAGGTTATATTTTATCACAACTATGAAATATTCTTCCATATTTGGAATAAGTTTACAAAGGAAATATTTTTTAATTTTAACCCCTTTTCCAATATTTACGAATGCCTATGGAAGCAACTTTTTTATGATGCATTTTATAGGTTACATTCTATCAAAGCTTTAAATATCTAGTCAATATTTCTGCTATATTTAGGAATTTTTTTTTTTTTTGAGTTGTTAACCCCGTTTTTATTGTTAATGTTTTAGGTTATACTCTATTAAACTAATGAAAAAATTATTCAATATTTCGAATAACTTTCAGAAGTATGATTTTTTATCGCAGCTTGAATGCTGCCAAAAAATTGCCCTCTGATCCTGATCGGCT
Source organism: Apoderus coryli (assembly GCA_911728435.2). NCBI lineage: Eukaryota > Metazoa > Arthropoda > Insecta > Coleoptera > Attelabidae > Apoderus > Apoderus coryli. Next base: position 6,409,914 of record OU452206.1, on the reverse strand, counting down.
TCCTTCTTCCTTAGTGAGGAATTCTGCAGTGGTCTTGGCAACACCTTTGTGCTGATATTCAATCTGGCATTGAATACATGTAGGTTTCCTGAGAGATGGGAGATTGCCAAAGTAATACCGGTCTGCAACGGGCCAGAGGTCCGGGATTGTTAACGATCGCCCTGCTCCATTCTATCAACTTTTGCTAAGTTGTTTGAGTCTGTTCTGTATGGTCGCATCTATCCTTATGTCAGGAATTGCTCCCAGCGAGTTTTCCACAGTACTGTTCTGTGAGCTTTTTCCTTCATTTTAAACAAATCTTTTTATTCTTCTATTTTGCCCAAGCTTATAGTTCAGATCCTACAAAAAAAGCTGTCGGTTCCTCTTTTGCTAGCTTATTAGGTTCATCGTTTCCTGCGATTCCCGAGTGTCTGGATGTCGAAATCAAAAAAGTCTATTACTATATCTAAATCGATAGTTAATCTTGCTATGAAAATGTATATAAAACCACCTGTAACCATTATTGATTAAATTCTACCTCCTTCATTATTATTGGTCCGACTGGAAGGATCTGGGAGTAAGGTTTCTTTCTACAGGAATGCAGAGTTTGAGAGAGGGATAACCCTTTGATTATAAATTCTTATCTCCGGAGAAAAAATCTTCAGTTGTGTCCTAAGTTCTATCATCATTCAACTAATAGTAAGAAGGTCTGAAGTTAGTGAATTGTGAACCATAATGTAACTTGACCGTAAGTGGCCTTAGGTTTAATGTAAGTAATATTATTTGTATTCTATCATTACAACTCATATTTTCTCCAATTTAAGTTTCGAGCATTATTCCATTTAAACTGGGTATTCGGGGTTTCAATCTTTTAGATAAGGTCTTTCTCATAGTTATATCGTAAAATCTAACCGGGAGAATATGTTGGCTTAATGGCTAAATCACTAATATTTAAAAAAAAAACTACAGTTCAAATAAATTTAGTATGAATTTGTTTCAATATAAAGCGATATACTACATCAAAACATTAAAAAAATCTAAGAAAGCAATATATGTTGAAAAAATATGGATACATTACAATAGTCCAATAAACCCAGTCCAGTTAAGCTTCATCATAAACAATCAAATCAAATAACTTAGTTATTAACTTCTCTAGGTTTGTAAGTCCTGTTCTCATGACGAATGGTAACATCTCTAACACGCATATTTGGCGTGAGGAATTGTTGCAATGTATCTACACCGTCTCTCGGAAGTCTGTCGAATGGATAACCCATTGCACGATTATCTGGATACAATTTGTCTTTGATGCCACAATACGAATCAGCGTCGTTGCATTCGCCAGTAATGTCCTGATTGATCTGAATATGAACAGAAATGGGTTAATTCATATTTATGGTAATAAAAGTCAATCGCTTATTTGTAAAATATATTAATTTTTACTCAGTTAACAAATTCAGCAAGGCACTTAATATTGGTCACTAAAAAGATAATTGCTCAAATCTTCTACTTACTACTTTTCTAAAAATTCAATTGACAAATCTAATTTAGTAAAAGAATAATAATAATAATAATAATAATAAAGGTCTTTATTGAAACAAAAATTTACACAGCAATGATTATTAAATCTAAGGATGACGCGATAGTTTAGCTATTGCTATTCTTACACTTAACCTCAATCAATAAAGAATAACAAAAATTACATAAATGAACAACAACAAAAAAACTTAAATAATTTGACAAACCACTATACTTATAATTTTCAAGATATGCCCAAACAAAGAGAAATGACAAATTTGTTATTTAAAATTATATAATGATACAAAGTAATAATAAAATAGTAACATGCTAATTATATACGAAATGTGTTAAAATTTTTATAACCTCGGTATACAGGGTTAAATGGAGATAGTACAGGTCAAATATTGGTGATTGCCTTATCAAAATGTTGATGGTTTAGGAAATACAGGGTGATCTAAGTCATTATTTTATTTCATATAAAAGAAAACAAACAAATACTTTCGAGGTCAACTCTACAAAATCCGTAATTTACTTATGTAAAAGGAAACTAATTTCGGCTTAACATGTCATCATCAGTCCTACAATAAAGATAAAAACGAACGCATAAGAGAAACAAAACGTAAAATGGACAACAGATTTTGTAAATAAGTTACAGTACAGTACAGGTAATAAGGAAAAAAATTGAAAAACGTTTATTTTTTTTCCTTTTGATATATTTGGAATCTAAGCTTAGAAGAATTAAAATTCTGAATTTTATTTACTCAACACAGTATATTTTCGTGTATGTTAGTTGTTTTTGGTGTACTATTACTTAGAGTTTGATATTATGCTTTTTGTACACAGATCTTTTTGTCAAATGGTGAGTTTTTTTTACCTTATATGAACTTATTTACAAATTTGTTGTCCATTTTACGATTTGTTTCTCTTATGTGTTCGTTTTTAAACTAGTTTCCTTTGGCATAATTAAATCAAAGATTTTGTGGAGTTGCATTCAAAAGTTTTTATTTGTTTTGTTTTATATGAAACTCACACTCCACTTTGATGATGGATAATTATTTCTGTTTATTATTTTATTTGCTCAAAATTGACGGCTTTATGTTTTTTGGTATGAGAAAAATTAATATGTTATTTTCATTTTCCACACTTTATTTTCAAGAAAAAACGATTTAATGCAGATTACTTGCCTCCCATCCTCTCTAACCAGTCTACTTTATTTTAATTTCCATCAACAAAATTTATTGCTTAAAGAAGTCATAATCAGCATTGACTCGCTAACGAGTATGAATTACTCCAACTCAGGGATTTCTGTTGTTGAACTCTAAGATGGTTAAACAGACCGACACACCCAATCACCACAATTTACAGGCTGTTGTAAGGGCGCTGCCCCATCCATGCATTCTCTCCCCTTTCGATGCTGTCCCTTGGTCTCCTCATGTCGTCGACGCTGCTCTTCAAAAACTTGACTTGACGCTTGCCCATCTGATAGCATGCTGAATTTCATCATCGATATGTGCGTTCGCATAGAGAATACAGCCGAGTTAAGAGAAATTCTCGATGTTCCGAAGTCTGTCTCGGTTAACTCAAATATCTGGTGGGGCAGCGACAATATTTGGTGCAGGGTGCTGGCTGGTAGAGAATCTGTGTTTTCTTTCTATTTAGTTCAAGCCCGATGCTCCTGTATGCGCTGTTAAATGTATTTAGTATATATTAAAGATCCTTCCATATCAGCTAGGACAACATTGTCATCCGCGTATTGGAGCTCAATGCCGCGATCAAGTCTGTAGACGATCTCTATTCGCCCAAGCAGTTCATCCTTAACAAGTCATTCTTAAGAAATACCACTTAATTTAAGGGAAAATATGTGGTTTATGCACGACTGGGCACCAGCACATTGTGCTCGGCCGTAGCGTGAGAATTTAGACAACATATTTCCACATCGTTGGATTGGTAGACGGAGAAAATTTGCTTGGCCACCCAGAAGCCCCGATCGAGAGACCTAGTCTACAAAGAAACTCTTGATTCGTGCGAGGAGTTGTGACGTAGAATACAAGGGGCTGCCGATGAAATAAGATGCAATCAAAAAGCACTGCAATTCGTATGTCTCTCAGAAAACGGATTACAATACCCGTATGTGTCAAAATGAGTGGTGGATGCGTCGCACAACTGCTTTAATAGTTCATATTTAATAGTTTTTGTTTTTCTTGTAGATTTTCAAGATTAATGATTTTTTTTAACAAAACCTTACCTAGTTTTCTTTCTAGGATAAAAATAATATAATCTGTGTTAAATCGATTTTTCTTGAAAACTGATTAAAGTATCGAAAAGGAACAATAATTATATTAATTACATTAAAACGACGTCTATAAAATTAATACACAAATATGAACGAATACATTAACGAAAGACTAAATTTGTAGGCATCATTGAGCCGATTAATTGTAATTTCTTTTTGTTGATTATTCCAAAGAATGGAGATTTGTAAAAAAAAGTTTACAAAATACGACGAAATGAACGATCTCGTCTATAACCTTAAATTATCTTCAGCACGACCACGAGATCGTTCATTTCGTCGTATTTTGTAAAAAAATTTTTGAAAATCTCCATTCTTTGGAATGATCAACAAAAAGAAATGATGCCTACAAATTTAGTCTTGCGTTAATGTATTCGTTGATATTTGTGAATTATATTTATAACAATTTTCACAAGTGGATAATTTGTAATGTCACTGATAATGAGAAGGTTATTCTCGAAACATGTATGACTGTGTCAATTTTGGGCAATATATATAAATTATTTGTGGAGTAGACGTCGTTTTAATGTAATTAAATTCATCGCTCCTCTCCAGGAATGGATTACTTTGTTAGAAATAATTATATTTTTGAAGGAGCTCTGACTACCTTCCTAAACTATTATTTCAAATCGACACCAAAAGTAATTAGCACGCTGCTTACCTTATCATCTTCAATATTTGAAATCATTACAAATAGTTCACACTGATATCCTTCTGCTGTTCCTTTAGGTATCAACAAATTATCTGGCCAGCCACAACCACAGAAGTTGAATTGTGCCAAAGCTTCACCCTCTTGCGGTCTGCTAGTATCCAAATCACGGTAAGTTCTTTCAAATGGAATTGTAACTGAAGAGTCTTTTGAAGAACGAGTAATGGTGTTCATTCCCTGTTTCACTGAAATAATAATTACATTTATTTTTTTGATAAATAAAACTACGTCTACTCCACAAAATGTTCTTTATTGATGCTTAAATTCTCACACTGCCAGACATGTTGCGAGACAAACTTGTCTCTTCATCAGTGGCCAACTGCATACAGGTTTTATGATGTAACCTTGTGAAAATTAAGTAAACTTAAATCTAACACATTACAAAAATACTGATACGTAGACTAAATTATAGCGGCTGTCTCACAATAGTATATCACATTGTGAGATAGCATCTATAAAGAACGTTTTGTGGAATAGACGTAGTTCTATATATCAAAATATATTTCGTTCCTCTTCGTAATGAATTACTTCATAAAATAATAATTACATGTTGAACAAACAAATACATTTATTTTGAAATTAAATAAAATATAAATCTACTTACAGTTGACTTTGAATTTATCCAGCTCAATGAACATAGTCTTTTGGTCTCTGAAGAGCCATGGGTTACCTTTCTCATCGAATTTTGGTGCCAAGAAGATTCTGCAAGTACCTTGACGGCTGGTATTACTTTGTACAGTTATTTTGTATGTGAAGGTCCTATGTTGAAGATGGGTAAATCTAACGGAAAAAGTTAGTTCCTTATTAAAGAAAATGTTAAATGTGAAAATATACCTAACGAATACAGATCCTCTTGGTTGGAAATCCATTCCACGAGAAAGATCTACATCGGATTGTTGCCAGAATGTTTGGAGAACATTAGTCTTTCCTCCAGGTGTCTCCACTTGAATATCTTGTACAGTTACGCCGGGATTGTTTAGCTAAACAAATATAGATTTAGCTGGTTATAGATTTATTTAACCAAATTACCTGATTTTCAGTATATTTGGGTAGAGCATTTTTGTGCCCTTGGAAAAGATTATCAATGAAAGCATGCCAGCGGTAAAAAACTGGATCACGCATAGCTGTTGCTGAGTCTCCAATAACTCCGAATGATTCCTGGAAATATTACAAAAAAATTAATTTATTATTGGAAACCAATTGAAAAAGATACTAAGGACATACTAAATGCCTGTGGTCAGGATCATGTACATAAGACAAGAAAACGTGACCCATATTATGCAAATCGCCATAGAAGTCTCTGTTTGGTGACAAAATACTGGACTCCACCATATTTCCCAATACATCAATACCACCAAATTCAGTCAATTGAATGTCACGACCAGATTTCTACAAAAAAGGTTTTAAATTACATGATGCTTAGTAAAGGTAATACGGAATATAATCTTACGTCTTTTACAATTCCAGATTGAATTGCTTCAAAGATTCTATCTCTCCACCGTTTTAAATCATCAACATCAATCATAATACCATCGACTTCTCTTTTTAAGTTTTGCATTTTCTGATTTATTACTCTACCAGGCCATGCACGACTAGATACCAAACTGTCAAGTTTAGGGAAGTAAGCCTCTTTAACTGGTTCATCCCAATTAATTAAACGTTCTACTCTTTCTAAACTGTTACATAATCGCTCCGTGTTGTACCTAGAGTATTACATTCAGAAACAAGGATAACCAAACAGGTAACATAGTTCTTACCTAGCCATGATCTGTTCGTGCATGTAATAGAAAAGTTCTCCTCGCCTATTTTTATCAACTATATTTCTACCTCCATCAAATGGATATACCAAATGCCAGTGCCAGTGGTGAAGATTGAGTCCAATATCTTCTCTAAAGTAGGCCAAGCGATGTTCTTCTTCTAGATCTGAAGCTGTATAGTCTTTAGGAACTTCTATCGGCATCTATAAATAATAATAATACCTAATAATTTTTATTGCAGTTATTTAAATATTACAATAATTATTCACAGTATATAAATTACTTAATCGAAAACTACAATAAATACAACACAGACCTAGAAAAATAATTTGTAAAACGTCACAGTTCCAGCCCTGGCCAAAAAAATGACAGTAGGTGCAATAATGTTATAATTACGGCCTAAAATTAATGATATTGCTAACAAATATATTAAACATTTACAATAGAAACTAAGAATAACTCGACTAATACCAAAGACTAATGTACAAAATAGATAAATAAATAAATTGCTTATTTTAGTTATTAACGATGGGAACCTAATAATGAATGCATAAAACAAAATCAAAACTTTTAAAATGTGACTGTTAACACAGTGCTGCAAATACATTTTTTTTCAGGGTCCTTCTAATCAATTTCATAATAAAAACAAAGGTCGTTAATATCGGAAATCGCTCACCTTTTATCCATATGTGTAGAACATTTGTTAGCCAATACCAAAAGTTATAATGAATATTTACCATAAAACTTCAACTGGCGATATTTGTTAAAATAATCCATACAATAAAGTAAACTATAAACTTACTCGAGCGCCTTCAGGAACAATATTAGCATCTTCTCTGGCTCTGGAGAACACCTTGCTGTCGATATATTTGTCTGGGAATGAATAAATAATTGATGGAACATCTATGTCTTGCGTGTCAGCTCTATGCAGCAAAGCAACTGAGAGTGAATAGTTAAAAAGATATGGGTTGACTCTATCCCTAGCATATACAGCAACTGAGAGCAGATCGTCAACATTTCGCACACCTGTAACAAATAAATACAGTGGACCTGATGTTCTGCATTAAATTCAAATACTTTACCTAAAAATATGTCAATCAATTTGCCAGCTGCCCTCCTATGTTTTGGTATAAACAACGAGAAGTTGCTATCTCTTGGTACCTCTAAGACATCGTCTAGTGAAGGCACTGATATTTGGTTGACAGCTATACGTTCTTTGCCTTCCTCACCGAACCGACTGACAACCTGAGCTCCAATAGGCTTGTACTTATCAGTCTATAAGAAGGAAAATATATATATATGGTGACATTTTTTCGGATTAAATCGCAGTAAAAATCATAATGTTTGCCATATTGTAAAAATTCGTAGATGGATATTTCGTCAGCGTTGCTAGTGTTGACTTGAAACAAAGAGATTAGCCTTAAGATTTCTATATAAAATGCTTTAGATTATTATTTTTTTTTAATATGCGTATTATTTGAGAAATATAATAATGCTTTATATTTTTCGAACTAAGTAATCCATGCCAAAAAGTAAACATCCGAATAAGAAATATTTCACCACAAAATATACTTAATATGATAGAACTGAAAACAGTCAAACGTTTTCCGAAGGTCTGAACTAGATCAGAAACTTTGTGAAGAATTACTAGTCCAAGTACTCTGCACATATTTTCTTTTATTTAAAAATTAAACAAGCTGTAGCTACCTTCAAAATAACGCATTTAAGAAAATGTCACTTATTAAATAATAATTAAAATTATAAAATAATGATAATTGAAACTTTTAGATAATTATTTTTCAGTGTAGTGCTATATAAATTCATCGTTAAAATATTGCATCCTACTCACCTTGTATAGAGAATAGAGAATTTATGGAAAAAAGTAAATACTCATTCCGGGATATTGCTCTAAAGTTTTTATAACTTAAGCATACTTCTCAATTCTGTTGCTACATTATCGCTTAAAAAATGCAAATTTTCAAAAGGCTCAAATTGTTAATAATTTTGTTTTTCACACACCATAAATTTTTATGAGGGTGTTAGGAGGTGTAGAAAATGTAAAATTTCAAGGCAATATTAGTCACAATAATCGGACTTACTTTGTATTAGAAAATATATAAACCAAAATGAAATAAAATGGCCTCCTCTTCCAAAATTGAAGCGAGATGTCGACAATTCCTTCAAAGTGTTTTTTCTCTATAAACTAAACCCTAAAATACTGTGTACATTTTTATTTATTTTTTGAAATTTAAGGTATCTTAAACTACGAGAAATAAATCAGTAGATTCGTTTACACCCTGTAAATTTCATCGGCCATTAAATTAAAAAGATTAACACATTTGACTAGCTTGTCTGTCTCTATGAAGTTTGTGTTCAGTAGTCATTGGCATTTTATCATGAATAGACTTACACCTGAACAACGTCTACTAATTATTGTAAAAACCTATTCCCAAATTCATCAAAGTTGACCAAACGATATATTTTGTTAGTGATCTGATGACAAAATCAAAGAAGAGAAAAAGAGCAAAATCTAACAAATGAGTTAATAAAATTCCACCCACCTTCCACAATTTGTTGATATAATAACAAGGAGCGGAATAACACTGAAATTCATTATATATTTATATTATAAAGAATATGAAGAAAAGCAAACTGTTATTGCTGTCAAACAGCCCGTCAAAATAAAACATTTGTTATTATATATCAGTTAAACCACATCTACTCCATAAAATTAATTAATATACAGGGTGTCTGGAAACTAAACTAACAGACACCGGATTCTAGGGATGATTACATGACGATTCTATAAATCATTTTATCCAAAAATATTCTCCAGGGGAGATAGAGATCTTTTAAGATAGCCCCTTGGCGTTGGATTTTTTAATTTTACAAAATAAAGGTTATCTAGATGGAATAGACTTTGCAATCGATAAATCCGAAATACCGGCGATATTTGGTTGTTTAATAAAATTTACAATCGAATGGGCACAAACTCTTGCCGAAAATTTAGATAAGTCATAGCAGTCATGGCTGTCTCTCATTTCATTATTACAAAATTGAACCATCTTACATAATTTAAATTAAATAGTATTGACAAATAGTGATATAAGACTTCTTGAAATTGTATTAATTCTTATGTAATTTTCATTCCAATGTTTTATAGGCCACTTTAATTGGTTATGCCGTAAGTAAAATTTTTGAAAGAATTTAAATTAATGTCAGTAGCATACTCGTAGATATAAGACCCAGGGCACAAAGTTATTCGTTTAACAAATATAATAGTATTACGACACCAATAATTATTGTACATTTTGAATTCTGACAGCTTTTTTGTCCAAGTTCAGGGTCTAATATGGAACAAGCAAAAACAAAACTTCATCAACTAATGCTACTAAATTTACCTCCGTGAATTGAGAAGCACTAAATAACAACAATTAAAAAGTCAAAACTATCCTCCGACTCTTCATACATTTCTTATCCGAACGCCAGTAGCTACAGCATTTTTTAATATTGCAAACATGAGTGAATGAAACTTAAAAATGGTACACGAAACCAACTTGGTCTCAACAGTACGAGGGTTGCCTTTTATATTTCGGGATTTGGCAACCCTGGCAACTGACAGCTCTATCGTAAAGTTGGACCTTTTTGAGGTTATACGTACTCAGAACGTTTTGACACACGAGCGCTATTTGTGTTGTTTACAGAAACTTAAAAGATTCATCTCGGCCCAAAAATGGAATTAAATCTTGAACATTTTCGTGCGATTATTTTTTATAACTTTCGACGTAGATTAACTCAGCAACAGTGCATGGATGAACTTAATTCAATTTTTGGCGGTGAAGCTCCATCAAGGGCCAGGGTCTATCGATGGTATGGTGAATTCAATCGTGGTCATATTTCACTCCAAGACGAATTTCGTGAAGGTCGTCCAAAATCAGTTGTTGTTCCGAAAACCATTGATGCTGTGCGCCAACTGATATTGCAAGATCGTCATGTGACCTATCAAGAAATTGAGACAACCTTAGGCATTAGTGGGACCAAGATACATTCAATATTGCCTAAACATTTGACTGTAAAAAAAATTTGTTCGCGTTGGATCCCACACAATTTGTCAATCGCTCAAAAAAAGGCTCGTGTCGATTGATCGAAAGAAATGCTCAAAAAATACGATCGCGGTGCTTCGAAACACGTCTATGACATCGTGACAGGTGATGAATCGTGGATTTACGCGTATGAGCCCGAAAGTAAATAGCAGTCGACTGTATGGGTGTTTCAAATGAGCCAAATCCAACAAAAGTTGTTCGCGCTCGAAGCACTTCCAAGCAAATGGTCGCCTGTTTTTTCGGAAAAACTGGACATGTCGCAACCGTACTACTAGAACAACGCAGAACAGTCAATTTTCAGTGGTACACAACCATTTGTTTGCCAGTTGTCTTCCAAGAAATCAGGAAAACCAACCGCCGAAGACGGATCACTCTTCACAACGACAATGCGAGCTCTCACACATCGGCTCAAACAACTGCATTTTTGAGCACCCAAAACATCGATTTGATGAGTCATCTGCCGTATAGTCCTGCCTTGGCACCGAATGACTTCTTTTTTATTTTCGTACGTAAAAAACAAACTGAGAGGTCAACGTTTTTCGACACCTGAAGAAGCGGTTGCTGCATTCAGAATGCATGTTTTGGAGATACATCAATCAGAGTGGCAAAAATGCCTCGACAATAGTTCAAACGCATGCAAAAGTGTATAGATCTTCATGGGGAATATTTTGAAAAATAATAAAGTGATTTTCGATGATTAATATTTGTTTTTGTTCTCTAATACCGAAATATAAATGGCAACCCTCGTATACACATTATAATTCTTGTCATCCTCTCAGCCATAAAAAAGTGTAGTTATTGTACTCGCTGATAGAGCTATCGAAAATACTGTATTACAAAAGCAAAAAATGCACTATTAAAAAACAACTACCCGAAAATCCTAATAGACAGAATTTTTAAGAAACCAATAAGTTTAATAATGATATCAATACCAAGAAAACCCAATCTGATCAATCAAAACGATATACATCACTCCCATATGTTAGGGGTCTCTCAGAAAACATTGAAAGAAAATTAAGAAAATACAACATCGAGGTCAAAACTAGAATCCCAAAACTGAACTAAATACCATGTAAAAATTACGATGGTATGTGTGGGACAAACTAAACAAATCTTGTAAAAAGGTTAAACTGCCACCTAAATCCTAATAAAAAAACATATCGAAGAACATAACCACGATTTTAGTTTTGAATCCACTGATATTCTAGCTAAAGAAAACAACACAAAGAAGACAGAAATTTTAGAGATGATTCACATAAAAAAGAATATAAACAGTATAAATTACAGATCCGACATCCAATTTTTGAGTAATATTTATAGTAAAATAATATAATGAATCCCACATATTCATTATGAATCTTTTTAACATCCCTTGTACGAGTTGGAATGGCAGTCGTAATTTTCCTATTCTTATTTATTCTGTTTGAAATGTTATGATTTTAATTGTAAACCTCGTGAATTGTTTTGTTGGTTACCTGTGTTTTTAAAAAAGTTCTTTGTTTGAGTACATGTTTTTGTTTTATGTTAGTAAAACATTTAATATTTTTCCGAAATTTGTTGTTGCCTGAGGAAGACAACGTAATTTTGTCGAAACGTTGTACACCAAAAAAATGTGACATGAAATAAATACACAATATTTATTTCAAAAACTAGTTTCATCTGAATCTCATTCCCAAGAAAATCGGCCAATTAAAAAACTGAATAATAAGGTTCAAGAAAACTTTCAGGAAAAAAAAAAGATAAAACTTAATTCGGGGAATCTTTGTACGAAAGTTCATTAAAATGTATGAAATTAAATTAACTTACCAAGTAATCTGGAGGAATTTCCAACACGGTTTTTTCGTTTCCTTTAGCCACGAAAACTGGTTCTTTTGGACGGTCGAACAGGAGCAAAATACCGTTCTTTGACGACATGGTTGCGAACAAGTTTTAATAGAAACTGTAAAATATCAATATGTTTAATTTAATTAAATAGAATTAAACATATATGATACTATATATTCTTGAAATAAAAGTCTACTTCTACACAATAAATTTTAATAGATATCTCCAAAAAATTTTTACATATGTCGAAAATTACCAAACATGTTTCGCAGCGCAAGGCCGCATCATCAGTGGTTATCAAAAATTCTTACGAAAAGCTATATTTTATCATTTTTACATGTTTTTATTGTTTAGGAAAATCCATTAATTCACTGTGCGAAAAAAGTATTAGTATTATATAGTCATAAAAATTGTTATTGAATTTTGGTTAAAACATTAAAATTAAAAACTCCTATTATTCATAATATGAGTTGTGATAGTTATTGTACTTTTCTTTTTATAAATCATTGAAAATTAATTTTGATTTTTAAATTCGTTCTTAATTGATTGCACTCTCACACAGCAATGGCGTTTTAAAAAAATCTTAAAAAGAGATTTTGTTTTGTGTATTTTAAAACGCCATTGCTGTGTGAGAGTGCAATCAATTAAGAACGTGTTTAAAAATGAGAATTAATATTCAATGATTTATAAAAAGAAAAGTACAATAACTATATCACAACTGGTTGGTAATTTTCGACATATGTAAAAAATTTTTGGAGATATCTACTAAAATTTATTGTGTGGAGACTTTTATTTCAAGAATATATAATTATTCTACTCCACTTCGACATGGACTACTTCTTTAAAATATATGATACTTACCCTTAGCAAAATAAATTTAGCAAGACTAAGTAGTAGTAGTTCTTGAGCAAAACCCAGCTGAACTGTGTCTGGGAAAAGCCAATTCTTGGCTTTTTATATACACATTTCTAATAGTTGATTAGTATGAAATGTATTAGATACCAATATGTGTTTTCAAAATATTTTGTTTTCTTCACTAATACGGAAATTGTTATTGTTAGACGGTTGATTTTGTGGTTAGTGATTAGTTTATTTGATATAACAAATGGCTTCACATAGGAATGACAATCGGAAAATATTTATAATTCCTGTTGACAATTTCATAATTTCAGATTTTAATTCGTTCGGCCCTGTAAACCATAAAAAATTTTGAAGTTTTCTGGCATAAACATTGTTCTTCTAGTGTCCTCGTCATAAAGAGTTGTCCTTAGGTGACAACTACTGGATGCTCGCCTACTAATCCTAAACGGAAAGGTGTTGCCTTTACAAAATGATGCACAGCTCCGTTGTATTGATGGAATATTCTGGCCATCATGATAAAGTCAAATTTCCATAAAAATAGACCATTAAAACACGATAAAGTTGACCAAGTGGATACTCTTTTTCAGTCATCTCTCATGCTAGTATAAGCTCTTCGTAAATGTTGGAAATTTGGGTCACACTGCCTGCTGATCACCACTGATGAGTTGTGGATCAACGAAACGGCCTGTCTGGTGAAAGCATGGTAGTGTTAAACAAATTTCCAACATAACTAAGATTCTTGTTACTTTATGTAACAAGCAATTCGTAAATAATGCCTCCCGCTAGGGAATTCGGACGCATCTAGTGTTGGCAATAGGATATAATGGAGTTGCTCCTTCTTGTCCGGCCATCGTTTGTGAACTGTGTTTCACCCGGCATATTGCCTGCTCACGCTAGATGGCGCCAAAAACATCTCTATGTCAGTCATCTCTTGTGCTAGTATAAGCTCTTCGTAAATGTTGGAAATTTGGGTCACACTACCTGCCGATCACCACTGATGAGTTGTGGATCAACGAATCGGCCCGTTTGGTGAAAGCATGGTAGTGTGAAACAAATTCCCAACATCACAAGAGTATTGTTACTTGATGTAACAAGCAATTCGTAAGTTATTTATCTTTGATTGCAGTATTTTAAATTTTGTAGTAGTAGTTTGTCGAATTATTGTTTAAGGTGCTGTTGTTGGATCTTCTTTAAGTTCTCCGCTGATATTGAAGTGCTTTCAGGCGCCTTCGAGAACGTGCCATTAACTCAGTATTTGTTTTACTGTTAATGGACGTTGACAGGTATTTTTTCATCGGGTGTTCATGGGTAACTTTAGTGTGGCCGATTCTTAGTCTTCGAATTATAACTTTGTATTTTCTTGACCGGTAGGTTTTGCGACTATTTGTGAATGTTGTTTTTAAAAAGTCACTTTAAGTCTTGAGACAATGTTTTAAAGAAAACATTAACACAATCTGGTACCATATCAAATTCTTTGACCTTTTTTAGCTCTCTAGCCTATAAGGTTTATGATTTTTTTAATTTCACCAGAAATACGTTATTTTGGTCATTATACACGTAAATAAATAGTTTTAAAAAAATTTGTGAGTGTCTGTATGTGTATTATTGTATTTTTTGTGTGGTGGTTAGATAGAATAGTTCTGACTAGATCTTGCCACCGCACCGTTGCGAATTTCATTGTGATGTAGTCTGTTTGTTGATAATAAAGACGCAATTATTATTATTGTTGTTATATTTAAATCAAAAACAGTCGATAGAATAAATTCCAGCATACATTCAAATCATATAAGTAGGTATTTTACGTAAATAATTTAGGTTTAAATTTCTCTCGGTTTGTAGGTCTTATTCTCATGACGAATGGTAATATCTCTGACTCGCATATTTGGCGTTAGGAATTGCTGTAATGTATCTACACCATCTCTTGGAAGTCTGTCAAACGGATAACCCATTGAACGACGATCAGGATATAATTTGTCTTTGATACCGCAATAGGAATCAGCGTCGTTGCATTCACCACTAGTGTCCTGATTAATCTAAAAATAAATTGAAAACAGTTATGCTTAAGTTTCACAAAAATATTACGCGCACTGATTCAGCTTAACTATTGAACGAGCGTCATGCAGTCATTTTTAAGAATTTTCTCCTGAGCGGTAGTTTTTGATGAAATAGTCAAAAGCAGTTTACCAGGAGGTGCTCTGCACCCTGGAATTCCAAAAGTAGAACTGTGAACACATTTTTGTGCACCAGGAATGTTTAGGCAAAATTATTGACGAAGATGAGATGAATTCAGTGAAGCAAGTAATTTATTAAAACACATGCACGCGATAAAGTGCTCAAATGCAAAAGGCAGTTGAACAATTCCAACTGCAAATGATGTAATCACAATCAAGAACATGAGAATGAAGAACCTGCTATTCTTAGCAGTTCTGTTTGTTCTCAAACAGAAAATGTCTGCTGGAGATAACAGACCTGCGATGTTTTTGCAAAAGAAGTATGTGACAATATTTTAAGCCAAATTATCTATCGATTTGATTTTATCACTTGAGTGCAGCAAAATTATTTCAATTTCAACTGTAAAATCTTATCTTATGTTGGACAGTATAAAATTAAAAAGTGAACTTTCAGCACTTTATGACCCAATGGTCGTTCACTCTATCCCAGATTTTGATAAAAAGTCAATGACGACTTTTCCAGCATTAAAATTAGGAGAATGAACTTTGTGTATAAAAAATAGTAGGTAAGGTTTTTTTCTTGTGCCGCCCTAGAATTGAAGTAGTTATTTTGACAACTCTTTTGATTTTCGAATGAAACAAAAATTTCTAAAAGTCGTTTGAGTGTTTGCTATTTTATTTTCTTACCTTATCATCGTCAATATTTGAAATCATCACAAACAATTGACATGGATATCCTGCTTCTGTTCCCTTAGGTATCAACAAATTATGTGGCCAGCCACAACCGCAGAAGTTGAATTGTGCCAAAGCGTCACCCCCTTGCGGTCTGTTAGTATCCAAATCACGGTATGTTCTTTCAAATGGTATCGTAACCGAGGAATCTTTTGAAGAACGAGTAATGGTGTTCTTGCCTTGCTTTACTGTAATAAACATAACATGTGAAACTACAGGTTGAAAAAAAAAACTAAAAATAATTAAACTTACAATTGACTTTGAATTTTTCCAACTCAATGAACATGTTCTTTTGATCTCTGAAAAGCCATGGATTGCCCCTTTCATCGAATTTAGGTGCCAAGAAGATTCTACAAGTACCTTGACGGCTGCTGTTGCTCTGTACAGTTATTTTGTATGTGAAATTTCTATGCTGAAGATGAGTGAATCTGAAACAGTATTAACTTATTAAAGAATTCAATGTTGTATATAAATGTGAGAATATACCGAATGAATACAGGTCCTCTTGGTTGGAAATCCATTCCACGAGAGAGATCTACATCGGATTGCTGCCAGAATGTTTGCAGAACATTAGGCTTTCCTCCTGCTGTCTCCACTTGAATATCTTGTACAGTTACCCCAGGATTGTTTAGCTGAGGAAAATATTATTTACTTAGAAAAAATAATGGTACCACTAAACAATTTTGTCTATTTGAATGGGATATCCCCTAACATTGTCAGCGTTCTAATTTTCCTGAGAATAACAATTGACATTTTGAGGTACCTAACCTAATTAATATTGTTACTTATATATTAATGATTTCTTTTATTTTGCTTGTCTTGGGCTGAGGTTTCACAATCATCTACAAAAAATTTTTGGAACTATTTTGGTAATAATAGTTTCATATCGATTTTTTTCCAGCGTTTCGACAAGACTTAGCTTGTCTTTTTCAAGAATTTCATTCTCAATTCACAAACATTTACATTTTCGTTTCATCCCTTAGTTTTTTTTTATGCAAGTATAAGCGAAATATTGCTCTACAAAAATCGGTAATATAGGATATCCTATCAAATTTCTGGTCAGCAAGATTTCGCTTATACTTGCATAAACAAAACTAAAGGCTATTGGGTCCAATGGTTAAAACCAAATTAAACTGTTGCAACTCTATAGAGTTAAACTCTTTGAATCTTTGGTACTAGGCCTTTTGGCAAACTGTTTGCCTGTATGGGGTCAGCGCTATGTCGAAATTATAGAGAGGGTGTAAGTGTGTTTTTTAAAAAACTCCTCCATCTATCGGCAAGTATCCCTGATTCCGTGGTCCGAGTAGAAGAGAGTAAAACTTGTTTTCTCACTCGCTAAGCTTACTTTCAATTGGGTTATCAAAATCTTAGATATGGAAGGCAACAGATTGCCAAAAATATGCTTTATAAGACAGCTGCACCTCTTAGATAACTCTAACATTATTAACAAGTGGGCTCGACAAGTTGAAAACCTATTTGGCTTTATTGACTTTGAATTTCCCTGGTCACCCCAAATGAACAGCATCTTCTTAAGAAGAAATAAGAAAAAAATTCTTACTATGTATTTCGACAAACTACAAACATTATATAAAAGCCAAGCATGTAGATCAACCTTTTTAACATTATACCCCCACCAAACTTATTCTAAACACGCAGAGCACTTTCTGCACATGAAAGCAACCATAGACATCATTCGCATTATCTCACAACTCCGTGTATCAAACAAATATTTTATTAAATTCACAAATAAAGCTCAGTTAATCTGATCAGACCAAGAGAGACGTGTACCATATGTAATCTAAATGTCCAAGAAACTTTATATCACATCCTGTTTGAATGCCCAAATTAGGTCGGCACAGACCGCGGTATCATCCCTTGATGACTTGGTTAGTGCCCTAAATCATATTAATCTGCGGTTAGCCAAAAAAATCTGCTCACTTATTGTAGATATTCTTAAATTAAGATCATTTATTATGAACGAGTAGGAATGAATTGTTGTTGTTTTTATTCTCTTTTTAGTTTTCGTTCTCATATTTTTATTATTATTGGATAGTTTTTTTCTGTTTTTCTTTTTGCTATTTTTCTTTTTGTTTTGCCGATATTTGTTAAGTGAATAGGATGATCGTTGTGTTGATATTATATTATTGTATTACTATTATATTATCATATGTACCAAACCAAACTCATTGTTAGAAAACTTTATGTTTTGGGAACAATAAAGTTTTGAATTGAACTAAGATAAGAAACGAAAATGTAAATGTTTGTGAATTTAAAAAGAAATTCTTGAAAAGGACAAGCTAAGTCTTAATGAAACGTTGAAAAAAATCGACATGAAATTATTAAAAAATAGTTCTAAAAAATGTTTGTGTATGATTGTGAACCTCGTCCCAAGACAAGCAAAATAAAAGAAATTTGAAGATCAAGGTTCAAGAATAATAAATAAGAAAAAATATATTAATAATAATTCAGTACCTGATTTTCAGCATATCTGGGAAGCGTTGCTTTGAATTCTTGGAAAATGTCATCAATGAAAGCGTGCCAGCGGTAAAACACTGGATCACGCATCGCTGTTGCCGAGTCGCCAATAACTCCGAAAGATTCCTAGAAATATCACAAAAATGTAGAATTTATTTGTATATTAATGAAAAACAAGTTCGTAACTTACAAGATGTCTGTGGTCAGGATCGTGGACGTAAGACAAGAATACATGTCCCATATTATGTAAATCACCATAGAAGTCTCTGTTTGGTGACAGAATACTAGACTCCACCATATTTCCCAATACATCAATTCCACCGAATTCAGTCAATTGAATGTCGCGACCAGATCTCTACAAATACGATTTGAATTATACCTGCTTAGTAAGCTTAAAACAATTTTAAATCTTACGTCTTTTACAAATCCAGAATGAATTGCGCCAAAGATTCTATCTCTCCACCGTTTTAAATCATCAACGTCAATTAAAATGCCATCGACCTCTCTTTTTAAATTTCTTAGTTTCTGATTTGCTACTCTAGCAGGCCATCCACGACTAGCAACCAAATTGTCCAGTTTTGGGAAATAAGCCTCTTCAATTTCCTCATCCCAATTGATAAAACGTTCTACTCTATTTAAGTTGTTACATAACCGCTCAGCGTTGTACCTGAAGTATTAAATTCACAATCAGGCGTTACTAAACAGGCAATAGGTATAGTTCTTACCTAGCCATGATTTGTTCATGCATATAATAGAAAAGTTCTCCTCGCCTATTTTTGTTAACTACACTCAAAGCTGCTTCAAATGGATATACTAAATGCCAATGCCAATGGTGAAGGTTGAGTCCAATATCTTCTCTGAAGTAGGCTAACCGATGTTCTATTTCTAGGTCTGAGGCTGTGTAGTCTTTAGGAATCTCAATCGGCATCTAAGACATATAAACATAATAATTTAATAAACAATAAAACTCAATGCATTCTAAGTTCAGCTACATTTAATTGCACTAATCTATGTGTGACCGGTTTCGGTCTCATTGACCATCATCAGACACAAAATTCATAAAAACAATACGACACGTAGGCGTCTCAGACATAGAGAGTACACAAATTATAATTTTATAGTTACTTAAGACGCATGTTCATGTCTAGTAGAAAAATGAGATGCTTACGTGTTGTATTGTTTTGATGAATTTTGGTACCTAATTGTTTGATAGTTTGTTTGAAGATAAGATTTTCTATTTAACGTTTTTGATTTTCAGTGTCTGGTCATGCTCATTGAGACCTCAACCAGTCACACATAGATTAGAGAAATTAAATTAGCTGAACTTAGAGTGTATTAAACGATCTTTCACAAATTAATTTAGTATAGATAATAGTGACATGTTGGAGTTGAAGGGATAGTAAATATTCTCTTAGATTTTAGTCCGGAATATGCGCCCGAAATATTGATAAAAACGTTACAAGTTGAAGGTAAAATCATATCATAATACTAGCGAGAGTTTGGCACTAAGAATAAAACAAAATTACGAAAACAGAAAAGAATAAAACATACCCGAACGCCTTCAGGAACAATGTTAGCATCTTCTCTGGCTTTAGCGAACACCTTACTATCCACATATTTGTCCGGAAATGAATGAATAATTGATGGAACATCTAAGTCTTGAGTATCAGTTCTGTGCAGTAAAGCCACGGACAGGGAATAGTTGAATAGATATGGGTTGACCCTATCCCTAGCATACACAGCAACTGAGAGTAGATCGTCCACATTTCGCATACCTGAAACACAGAATGTAATTAAATGAACCGGGCTCTGTAACATTATATCCCAATACTTTACCTAAAAATATGTCAATCATTCTGCCAGCTGCCCTTCGATGCCTTGGTATAAACAATGAGAAGTTGCTATCCCTTGGTATGTCTAAAACATCACCTAACGAAGGTATGGATATTTGGTTGACATTTATACGTTCTTTGCCTTCCTCTCCGAACCGACTAACTACTTGAGCGCCAATGGGCATGTATTTGTCACTCTAAAAGGCAAACAAATTAACTGATTTATCTTGCTGATTACAATGAAGTGTAAATTCAAATTTATGTTCTAAAAATGCCACAAGTTTTGGAATATTCACGGATAGGAGATAATAGAAATAATTTTGACAACAAGATGTATGTGGCGACATCTAGTGTGAGCAGGCAATATGTCCGGTTATATGGAGACTATTAGTTTCATGATTTTTTTTTTTATTTCACCGGAAATACTAGTTTTTGTTCATTTTATACATAAATAAGTAGTTTAAAAAAAATGTGTGTCTGTCTGTCAGTCTATATGTCTGTCTGTATCCACGAAAACGCAAAAACCACTTAACAGATTTTAATCAAATTTGGTACAAAAATACTATTGGACATGGCCTCGGACATGGCAAGGAGCTGATTAGATTTTGGGAAACATTGAGCGTATGCAAGGGGTTTAAAAGAGGGTTAAAAAATTAAAGAAGTTCATAGCTCTTAAACTTATCCGAAATATAACCTAAAATATTGAACATAAAATATTAGACCACATTGGCGTTCGAAAATAGTGTAAAATGGGGCAAAAAAGATTTAAAAAAACGTATTTCATAAACATAGCAGAAATATTAACTAGTTATTTATAACTTTGATAGAATATAACCTATAAAATGTGTCATAAATAGCTTACTTTCATAGGCGTTCGTAAATAGTGGAAAAGTGGCTAAAACATAAAAAATATATATTTCCTAAACTTATTCGAAATATGGAATAATTTTTCATAGTTGTGATACAATATAAGCTAAAAAATATTCCATAAAAGAATTGGTGCACACAGGCGTTCAAAAATAGTCTAAAAAAAGGGTCAAAAAAGAAAAAAAAATGTTTCCCAAATATACCAGAAAAATTGGCTAATTATATATAGCTTAGATATTAGATAACCTACAAATGCAGCATAAAATTTTTATTTACATAGGCGTTCCTAAATAGTAGAAAAAATAAAAAAAATATTTAAAATGTAAACATTTTTATATTCAACTGTTAAAAATACACGACAAAAATTAATGTATCATAGGCGTCCGTGAAAGTTCTATAAAAGGGTCAGAAAAATTTTGTATCCGTGATAACTCAAAAACCACTTAACGGATTTGAACCACATTTGGTACGAAAATACTACAGGATATTTATAGGTGGTGATTAACATTGAGCGTAGGCAAGGGGTTTAAAAGAGGGTTAGTTAGTTCTTAAACTTATCCGAAATATTGAATAATTTTTTGTGCGTTTAATTAAATATAACCTAAAATATTTAACCTAAACAAACAATTTTGTTTACATAGGCGTTCGTAAGTAGTAGAAAAAAGTAAAACTAAAAAAAAAAAAAGAAAAAAACTTGACCTAGAAGATTTGAAATATAAAATATGTACGTATAAATAGTGCCTCCAAAGAGAAGAAAAAGGAATAAAATCCGATACTTAAAAAAAAATAGCTGATGTCTAAAGCAAAAAAAATATATAAATTTTAGATAAATGACAAAAAAGTCATAAAATTATTACTTTTACACTTAAATATGGAGAGCTATTCTGTTTTATTAACTTCCAGCAAAACGCCACTCCGATGGTCACGTAAGACAAAAAAAAAGTAGAAAATAACCTGATTTCAAGAAAAAAATCACCCAAAATTAGTAAAAAGTATTTGGTGTTAATAAAATGGTGCATAAAATGAGTGATGAATGTTATCGTTACGAACAATACATGATATTGATAAAAATACTGTTGAGTTGTAAGAGACCATAACGTTAGTGTGAAATATTAAATTTTTATATACATGGCACTTATAGAAAGGAGGAGCACTTCGTTAGCTTGAAATTATTCCTTGACGAAATCAATGGGAATCTTATACGTAAGAGATTGTCAAAATTTAAAATTATTTTTTAATTATTCAAATGTCCATTAATGTATCAATACGAAATTTGGCAAATTAACATATTAACTAAACCGTAAATCCTAGCAAAGATTTTGTAAAACTATTTTAAATAGTTTCTTAAAATAGATCAAATACTAAACCCCACTTACCAAGTATTCTGGAGGAACATCAAACACAGCTTTTTCAACACCTTTAGCCACGAAAACTGGTTCTTTTGGACGGTCGAACAAAAGCAAGAGTCCATTCTTTGATGACATGGTCGCGAAAAATTGATTAGAATCCTGTAAATTACCAATATGTTTAATTTTACTAAATAAAATTAATCATATATGGTACTTACCCCAAACTAAAGAATTTACAAAAAATTGTTGTAGTTCTTGAGCCGAAGCAAACTAAAGTGTGTCTGACAAATTCTTAGCTTTTTATATTAAAATTATCAATGATTGAATAGTGTGAAATGTGTGTTAAAAACATTTTGGTTCCTATAATATTATGAGAACCGCTTTTCGGTTGGTTTTGTGGTTACTGATAAGTTTGCTTCACGTAGAAATTATAATCGTTAAAACAATATTAAATAATCAAATATTTAAAAAATATTTTCGAATTCACCAACTAACGAAAGTTTTAAAATTCGTCCAGTCTAGGACTTTTATACCATCTTAATCTACACCATTTTCCAGGATAGGTGACCGAAAAAGAAATGGATCAACAACTTTTGAATTTAGACCTTATTTTGGTATTATTTTCTGCATGGCCTTAGATGATTCACCGATTTTATACGGGGTACATTTAAGTTAGAGCAAAATGTCATTAAGACACCTTGTCCGGAAAAGCTCTTTAATTTGAACCATAGTATTTTTGTCAATAACGCACATACCAAACACACATATACCTCAACAAGAGCATTACACTCTGAGAGTTACTGAATGGATAAATGACACATTTATAAAAATGTCTAGGAAGATGTGGTCCAATTCATTGGCCCACAAGGTCTCCTGATCTATAAATTTTAGGTTTCTTCTTAAGTATTTAGCTTATGAGTGATCCAATCCCCAAGGATGCAGTTCTTCCAAAGGAAAGAGTGCTCGGTCAATAGGTACATTCAGAATTGCTTTGTCAAAGTTAGACATTTGATGGAAAAATGTGTGAAGAGCAGCAGTTATGAAAATGAATGCTTATACTAATCCTTATTTTACTTTAATTGTTTTTTTTTTAATTTTGTTTTCTTAATTTTGTTAAATCTGACCCTTAGAAACCCATTTCAATAAAATATAAAACCGTAATCTCAAAATACAGTTTTTATACCAAAAGGTGTTGACCTATTTGTTCTATTCGGCTACCTATCCGGCACTCGCTATACATAGTACAATCGAAAATTTTACCATTTAGGGATAACATAGCATTTTAAAGGTAATTTGAGTGTCTTTCACAATACTCGATAATGTACAGGTTGTCGCATTTGAGAAAATTGACTGAACTAATGTTGAAAATGAACTTCAAATATCCCTTGCGGATTTTTATCACACCATAAATGGTCATTATGAAAATTCGTTATTGCATTTCGTCAGTAAACAAAATCAGCATCAATAGTTGAGGAATTTCAACAATTTTGTGCAAAAATTATTGACAGAATGTCATACTTGGATATAACAAAATGTCCTTAACAATGCGCCAAACAGTACTATTACTTACATTCAAAATTACTTATATTCAAAACTCAGCAACTTTTCGAGTAGAGGTACCTGGATTTTCTTCAACCATGTTCTCACATCCTCTTCCAGGTCTACCATTCTTGATTATGTCTTTGGCCTTCCTGTTCCTCCACTTCATTTTAGTGTGCCTGTTTCATGAATGCTTTCTAAAATTGTGCTATCACGCACCATACGCTGAGGAAATCCTTCAGTGTACACCCGCCTAGCTTCTAATGCATTGCCATCAGCGAGGCCATAAATGAAGTGCATGTCGGGCATCTCGGCATTTGTATCTAGTAATTCATGTTAAGGGACTTTAATAAATTTTACAGATTGAAAATTATTGACGCAGTTAAATAACATCAACGATTTTTAGTCAAATTATTCGCAAATATTCTTGGTTCTTCTGGTAGAATGGGATAGCATTGGAATCTTGGAAATGTCGGTTAAAATAGAGAGAAGTTGTATAATTTAAACACCTTTTAAATGGTGTTTTCAAAAGTAAACTACCTTTAGCCGTTTTCGAGAATTTTTGAAAATACGGCCCTGGATGTTTTATTGTTAAATTTAAAGCCATTTTCAATTCGAAAATAGATCGTATATCACATGTAATGGTTTAAACAAGTTTTCAGTGTGTTTAGCCATAGCTTTGCACTTAACTGACTGAATGCAGAGGAGTAGGCTTTGCAAAAACTTTCTTTTGTCGTTACTGACAATTTTTTATTTTTATTTGACAATCTATTTGTGTATCAGTACACTAAATTTTATTCTGTACGAGGTAAAGAAATTTAGTTGAAATAGTTGTGCCTTTTGAAGTAATTAAAAATAAGTGACAAACTATGGCCCGGTTGTTGCAGAGTGAGCTGTGATACACCACAGTAAAACAGCATTTAGTAAGTTTTAGAAAAAAAATCTAAATTATTTGGTTAACACTATTTATTTCCAATAAACTAACGTAACAAACTAACTACTACTTTATTCAAAATTAAAAAAAAAATATTGCCAGAGCTGGGATTCGAACCCATAACCTTCGGCATGCGAAGCGAACGCTCTACCAAGAGTACTCAATTACTTTATATATATAGAGCAACTACAGATTTCATTAAAGTTAAAATAAGTTGGTTTCACTACATTTACCTTAGCACCAAGTCCATTCGTTAGCTAGTAAGTGATCTTCAAAGAAAAATAATACGTATTTTTAGCTATTAGGTATACTGAAAAACTATTCAATATTTTTTCTAAATAATATTTTATGTTGATGGTTTTTACCAATCTTTGAATAATTCCACAATATAAACATTACTTTTACTTACATCAGTGACGTGCTAATTGGGTACGAAGTGATCTTCAAAGAAAAATAATACGTATTTTGAACTATTTCTAAATATTTTATGTTGAAGGTTTTTACCAATAGTTGAATAATTCTACAATAAAATCATCACTTTTACTTAAATAAGTGACGTGCGAATTGGGTACGAAGTACCTTGCAATAACCAGAAACTGTTACACGATACGGGAAAAATTGCATACTTTAATTATGTTTTTAAATCAGAAAGTTATCTTGGAAATTAAAATCGCCGTCTCCGAGATATCGTCCATGACACTAAGCCAAATACAAATTTCAAAGTACAATGATTTCACAATATACCAACACCGCACCGAAAAAAATTTTTCATAAATGATTTAGATTTTATTCAAACACCAAAAAATACTATATCTACATATTGCAAAACAAAATTCAATAATACAAATGAGAAACATAGGTTAAGTTAATTCTTCTCAAAAAATTAAACTTAATGTCCCTCAGGGTTTCTTGTTTATTTTTTAATAAATCTCATTTTCTAGAATTACGTCTTCATATACCATATGTTTCAGTGTCCCCCAGATGAAAAAATCGCAAGGAATTGAGTCTGCGGACCTTACAGGTCACATGATACGTGTATCATTTCCCCTCCGAAACCATCGTTGAGGAAACTTTTCAATAAGATGATTACGGACAATCCGTGCAAAAAGTGGCATATAGTTTGCAAATATTTTGAATTATTGTTCAAGCAATGTTATCATATCAAATGTACATTTTGTTAATTTAATATTATTATTATTAATATTATTATATAAGTATAATACATACATTTATTTTATCGGATTTTTTTTCGCTGATGTAGGTATAGTCTTTCTAATTTTAGTTTAAAATGATATAAAAAACTACAACTCGATATCCCTTTGTAATGTCAATACCGACCGTAGCCGTCTATAGGCGCACCCTTTTAACTTTTCATAACAATACATGTCCTACGATATTTTAAAAATATTTTATGTATTAACAATTGTATGTTCATTTGTATAAACGTATACTGTATTTTTCCTTGCCGCTCCAACACGGCAACATATAAACCTACGTAAGACTGTTTTTGTTTTTAGAAGTTTAGGCATATATGCATACGTACCTAGTCCGTGTTCGAATAGCAAGGAACATACCTTTATAATAATTAATACTATTGTTAATACTTGTTATGCATATAAGTAGATACATTTATAATAATATGTTTCTGATATTATAAACTAACAACAAATTTTACTCACTTAGTCAGTGACATTTTCTATAGAACGTAAAAATTTTATAATATGTGTATTGGTCACTTCATTAGTTTGAGACCTTAACTGATGATAAATAATTAAAAGAAGACGCTGGCTTTGCACATATAAATCTTGATGCTTAAACTCCCAACGTGTTCCGCTCGTGTCGTATACCGTGTCGTTTACTGGCCGCGTTTCTGATACAGTTACTGCAAAGAGTTTCATCCCCTTGAGGTTTTATTAAAAATTATTATCTAATTTGATAGATCTTCTTTCATTTTATTAATCTAAGAAGAACTATTGACCAAATCATGGTTACAATATTCTGCCACCGTGTTTCACTGTCGGACACAAATTTTCTTGTTTAGGAATTAGGAATAGGATTGCGAAAGAAACGAAGTTTGTCTTGTCAACCACGCTTTGTTGCATCACTATCATTCACATGAACTAAATCTGGCAGAACTGTTTTTAAATGACAAAAGTTGCCACATTACTGTCGTAACCATCTAGGTTCTGTGACATCATATATTTATTTGCAAACTCTAATCTTTTTTATATCGATTAACCCAATACTTTTTCCAGTCACTGTATTTATTTTTATTACTGTCGGTATCCTTTGGCAGGCATGATTTATTATACGTCTTATATACGAGGGGGAAATTTATCAAAAAACGTTGCATTCGATGCTCTTTTATAATGTAGAGGCATTGGAACGGTAGAATCGATAAATTTTTATATTTTAAATTGACTTTGGATAAACTATACTTCCACTAGCGAATTATAATGGAAATTTTTTGACGTAACCACAGAATAATTATTTTTGTACGACTGCCTTTAAATGCTATTTATATAATGAAAAACAGTGATAGTGAATATAGTTTAACAGCACTTAGTCAATTTAATACTTTTAACTCATCTTATTTAGGCTTACGCCAACAGGGCGAGTATAGGTAAGTTTCGAAAAACAAATATTTTCCTAAAAATTATGATAATTTATTCAAAAGCATAAAAACAGTCGTAGAAAAAGTATAGTGTAGAATAATTAAAAAATATATTTTTCATGTTCGTTGCACAATATACTATTTTATGTCAAGTTAGTTTCCATTTCTTGTCACAGAAAAAAAAAACATTGGTTAAAGTCAAAAAATATTTTTTTTTAAATTATTTTACTTTAAACACAATTTGGTGTGGAATTTTCTCACCGAATACCGCTCGAGGTTAAATTAAATAATTGATCCTTGTGATATTACTAGTTAAAATGTGCAATTTCACAATATTAGTAGTCCATTCTTGAGTGGAGTTATAATTTTTATTATTTCATGGATATTTTACTTTTATTTTATTATTTTTTAATATTGTTAATCTATTAGTGGAATAATTAACCAAATATATAACTGGAATAACTTTATTATATCTTTCTTTTCATACAAAATTAGCTATACCTAGAACAAATGATTGTAACATGAATGCAATACATTTTTAAGAAATAAGCAGTTATACTATAAAAATATTCAAGTCCAAAAGTATCCAAAAACGGTTCAGCATAAAATCAAATCTATATAACACTAATTCTCGGTCACTAATTTAATTCTTAATTTCTCTCGGTCTGTAGGTCTTGTTCTCATGACGAATAGTAACATCGCGGACACGCATATTTGGTGTTAGGAATTGTTGCAATGTATCTACACCATCCCTTGGAAGTCTGTCAAATGGATAACCCATTGAACGACGGTCAGGATATAATTTGTCTTTGATACCACAATAGGAATCAGCGTCGTTGCATTCACCACTAGTGTCCTGATTAATCTGAAAAATGGTTATTTGATAATTATTAAGTATAACAGATATCCATCGCGACATGTCAGTAATGTCTCAGTTCCGTTACGTCAAATAGTTTCAATGACGACAAAAAATAATATCGTTGCCTTTAAAAAACCGAGATATTCAAAAATACCCGGCTACGTCACGTATATTTGCCGTGTTCGTTCAGTCAGATTTAAATTCGTCGCCAACGATATTTTCTTGTTATGACTCACGTGATTTGTACATCAGTTCGTTGTTTCTTTATATAAAATATAAATGACGAAAAATTAATTGAGCTTGTTTGAGAATATCCTGTTTTATATGATTTATAGGATTCCAAATAGGCTTTGTGTACCCATTTACTCTTTCGCGTTCCAGTCGCCTGTTCCTCCTCATCAAGAGCTATAGCAATTATAGCTAATTCGTCGTCTGTAAAACCAGCCATTTCGCAAATTTTCCGAGAAGCTCACCACTACAACTATAATTAAATAACTGACACTTGACCAATAAAAGGCAACGGATCTGAGACCTGATTGACACAGGCCAGGTAAAATTACAATGCCCATTAAAATTAAAAACAAATCTAATAAATAATAAAAATAATTATTTTTTTAATAAGGTTCATCCATGAATATTTTTTAAGTTAAACTATTGCCTCGAAGGCAGCAACATAATCTATTGCCCCTTGTAATAACTAATAAAGGACATTAAAATTAAACTAAAAAAAGAAACAAAACCGGACAGAATTAGACCTCTCCCTACAAAGCAATGAACGTTTTGTTAATAGGATTTTAGTATAGTAAAGCGAGTGAATATTTTGTATAAGGAAAGTTATAAAGTAATAGTTTGGTGCCAATGGTCATATCGATTACAGGTGTAGTATATTCAAAGTAATGACTTTCTATTCTCTTCTGGGTTTCATATGTGGTGTAATAGGCTGGTTAAAGATTTTATAATCCTACCTTATCATCTTCAATATTTGAAATCATCACAAACAATTGACATTGATATCCTGCTGCTGTTCCCTTAGGTATCAATAAATTATGTGGCCAACCACATCCACAGAAGTTGAACTGTGCCAATGCTTCACCTCCTTGTGGTCTGCTACTGTCTATGTCGCGGTAGGTTCTTTCAAACGGAATCGTAACCGAAGAATCTTTTGAAGAATGAGTAATGGTATTCTTGCCTTGTTTTACTGTAATAAACATAACATGTCATACAAAGGAATATAGGTTGATTCAAAATAATTGGTTAAACTTACAGTTCACTTTGAATTTGTCCAACTCAATGAACATGTTCTTCTGATCTCTGAAAAGCCATGGGTTGCCCCTTTCATCGAATTTAGGTGCCAAGAAAATTCTACAAGTTCCTTGACGACTGCTGTTGCTCTGTACAGTAATTTTATACGTGAAATTCCTATGTTGAAGATGGGTAAATCTAAAGCAGAAGTTAGTGACTTATTAAAAAAACTCAACGTTTTAAAATGTGACTATATACCTAATGAATACAGGTCCTCTTGGTTGGAAATCCATTCCACGAGAAAGATCTACATCGGATTGCTGCCAGAATGTTTGCAGAACATTAGGCTTTCCTCCCGCTGTCTCCACTTGAATGTCTTGTACAGTTACGCCAGGGTTGTTTAGCTAAAGAAAATATATTTTATTGAGAAATGAATGTTACCACTTCACGGAAATAATTCTCCAATATTGTTAGTGTTCGATTTTTGAATAATATGTTAATTTTAATACACCAGTATAAAAAGTAGCTAGAAACTTGTTAGCTTTTTCACCTGAAAACAGTAGATATCAATATTTTTTGACGCGTGGAGAAAAATAATTTTTATTAATAATAATTGGGTACCTGGTTTTCAGTATATCTCGGAATTGTTCCTTTAAATTCTTGGAAAATATCATCAATAAAAGCATGCCAGCGGTAAAACACTGGATCACGCATAGCTGTTGCCGAGTCCCCAATAACTCCAAAGGATTCCTAGAAACGTTACAAAAATACTGAGTTAATTTGTATATGAATTAAAAACGAGTTAGTAACGTTAGTAACTTACAAGATGTCTGTGGTCAGGATCGTGGACGTATGACAAAAATACATGGCCCATATTATGCAAATCACCATAAAAGTCTCTGTTTGGAGACAAAATACTGGACTCCAGCATATTTCCCAATACATCAATACCACCAAATTCAGTTAATTGAATATCACGACCAGATTTCTGCAAAAAAAAATTTCAAGCTGTATATTAATCAAAAAATTAATGTATGAAATATTATTACATCTTTTACGATTCCAGAATGAATTGCGGCAAAGATTCTATCTCTCCACCGTTTTAAATCATCAACGTCAATGCTAATGCCATCGACCTCTCTTTTTAAGTTTTTCAGTTTCTGATTTGCTACTCTAGCAGGCCATGCCCGACTCGCTACCAAACTGTCCAGTTTTGGGAAGTATGCCTCTTGAATTGCCTCATCCCAATTAGTTAAACGTTCGACTCTTTTTAAACTGTTACATAATCGCTCAGTGTTGTACCTAGAGTATTAAATTCAGAATCAAGGATAACTAAACAAGTGATAAGTATAGTTCTTACCTAGCCATGATTTGTTCGTGCATATAATAGAAAAGTTCTCCTCGCCTATTTTTGTTAACTACACTCATAGCTGCTTCAAAGGGATATACCAAATGCCAATGCCAATGGTGAAGGTTGAGTCCTATATCTTCTCTGAAGTAGGCCAACCGATGTTCTTCTTCTAGATCTGAAGCTGTGTAGTCTTTAGGAATCTCAATGGGCATCTATGAAATATAAATATGAGATATAGAACTTTGTAACAGTAAATAGATACTGGCCAATTAGAATCAGCAATGTATAGATGCCCTCTAAGCATGTTTGTTTATGAAAGTTGATTTAAAAATGGTTTATAGGTACATTATCTAACGAATCTAAAGTAATAGAATAGAAAAAACTTACCCGAGCACCTTCAGGAACAATATTCGCATCTTCTCGAGCTCTAGAGAACACCTTGCTGTCTAAATATTTGTCTGGGAATGAATGTATAATGGATGGAACATCTAGATCTTGCGTGTCAGATCGGTGCAGTAAAGCAACTGATAAAGAATAGTTGAATAGGTATGGGTTAACTCTATCCCTCGCATATACAGCAACTGAGAGTAGATCGTCCACATTTCGCATACCTGTAACAAAGGAAGGAACCATTGAACTTAAACCTGCTACATTTATCGCTCTACTTTACCTAAAAATATGTCAATCAGTCTTCCAGCTGCCCTCCTATGTTTGGGTATAAACAACGAGAAGTTGCTGTCTCTTGGTACCTCCAGAACATCGCCTAATGGGGGAACAGATATTTGATTGACAGTTATGCGTTCTTTGCCTTCCTCTCCGAAACGACTGACGACCTGAGCTCCAATTGGTTTGTATTTGTCACTCTAGAATTGCAACACATTTAGAGTTAATCGATTACAAATATTCTCCTAACTAAAATATAGTTGAATTAATACTTATTATACAGGGTGATTCATAGTATGTTCCTTTTTCCACAAAAAGAGCAAGAGACAAAAAAGTTTCTAAATTGAATGGGAAATACAAATTTCTTATTATTAAAGATCAGGATAGAATTTTAATAAATATTTTCTAAATTATACTAGCTCCGTAGCAAGGATTAAGATCGAGGAATACTTCATATTTCATGATACCTTCATTTATGGTTTTTTTTAACAATTCGTGTCCTTTTATATAATACATTGTTGAGTGTGTGGCTAATAGGACCGCAAAATAAAGTCACACACTTTATTCAAAGTTAGCAATATTTCGTGGATAATTTTCCACGTTTTCAAGCTTTCTTCTGTTCAATATTGTATGTAAATAATTTTGTATGTTATTAACATTGTCATAATTAACACATTTAAATTTTACAAATATGTTTGTTCACTTAGTTTTGATGTCATTTAGACACAAATTGTTTCACATACTTTAACAGAAGAAATCTTGAAAAATTTGAGATTAATCCACGAAACGTTGCTAACATTGAAAAAAAAAAATGTTGGGACTTTATTTTTATGTCCTATTACCCACGAACTCCAAAAAAAAATCATTCATAATATTCAGTAAAATAAAAAATAAATATACTAATAAAGAAAATAGTTTTACACTAAAACCAAAGATTTTCGTGTATAAAACATAGTCTATATTTTTAATATTATGCAAAAATAGTAAAATATTTTGAGAAGATATTAACTTAAAAAGCTGCGAAAGCCTGAGTACAAAAGGTCACTAAAAAATTTATGAAATTCAAAGTAACTTACCAAGTAATCTGGAGGAATATCCAGCACTGTTTTTTCGTCTCCTTTAGCCACGAAAACTGGTTCCTTTGGACGGTCGAACAACAGCAAAAGTCCATTTTTTGACGTCATGGTTGCGAACAAGCTTTAATCTAAACTGTAAAATACCAATATGTTTAATTTAACTAAATAAAATTAAACGTATATGGTACTTACCCCAAACAAAATAAATTTAGGAAAAGCAGGTAGTGGTAGTTCTTGAGCTGTAGCCAAATGAACTGTGTCCAGAAAAAAATAATTTTGGGCTTTTTATATAAAAATTACTAATGATGAAATATGTGTTCAAAATATGTTGTTTACAATGCTATTGTGGGAACGAGTACTGCTAGACTGTTTTCGGTTTGTGGTTACCGATAAATTTTGTTTTTATAAAAATTTGTCCATGTAGAAAATATAATTTCAAAACTCCATAAGTGATATTTTATTCTTATTT
Organism: Apoderus coryli; assembly: GCA_911728435.2. Lineage (NCBI taxonomy): Eukaryota > Metazoa > Arthropoda > Insecta > Coleoptera > Attelabidae > Apoderus > Apoderus coryli. Next base: position 6,376,700 of record OU452206.1, on the reverse strand, counting down.
AAAAATATATTTATGAATTTACTGCATATTATACACAATCTGAAATATTCATCCAGCCCAAGGTTCTTATCTTACCTACTACTCTTTAAGAGATATAAGGGATGATTTCCAAAACGTGACTATTGCATTGACTGGAAATATTATTTACTTTTATTCAACATAGACCGTCAACAAAATTTGGCACAAAAATACCAGTCGGCTTATGATATACAGGGTGTCCCAGCGGGAACCAAATCGATCGGTATATAGAAAACTATACATAGGAGAATTTTGAAATTTGGCAGTGTAACTACATCGACAGAGGTAAAATAGTTATATGTTATTGATACACTTAGCCGCAAAAATAAGGCACAACCAAAAATTATGCTCAATTTCAAAGTTGATTTTCTCGCGAACCGATAAATCGATTTCGATAATTTTTTTTTGAACTGTAGCTTTTTTCTTTCGTAATTGCACTGTGATAGAATTTTGTTTTCAGACTTCAGTTTTAGGCTTATACAGGGTGCAAAAATAAGAATAGTTTTGTGGGTTAAATTTGAGACACCCTGTAGGGAGCATTAGCAAATCATACTGTAACCTCATGTTTTCTAAAGATTTTGGTTTTTAATTTCTCTGTTATCTGTAATATCAAATGGAATACCGTATATATTATTATAGTTTTGGATTCTACATAAAATATCAACTAGACTTTGTGTATCATGTCCTATACCTAAGTCTTACCGTTTCTGATTTAAGGTTTTATATAAAAAATGACGTTTATAATTTTCCTATAAGGAAACCTTTATTAATTGATTTAGATACTAAAGGTACTAGGTATTACTATCTCAAATATAGTCATTTGATGAGTACGTTGAACTGTCTAGTAAATATTAATACAGGGTGTCCAAATATAACATCAAACATGAAAATGAGAGAACTGTCAAAAGTCAATATTTTTAAATAGAAACCCCAATATTTTATAGTTTTATCTTATTAAGCAATAAAACTAAGGGTAAATTTGTATATGGTTGTATGTCTCTAAAATGTTTAGTTTTTGAAATATTGCCATATGAGTAAATTGCATACGGTAATTTTATTACAACATTTAAGTTTTCTCATTTTCATATTTGATGTGATATTTTGCACACCCTGTATTAATAGTTATCAAAACAGTTGAAAGTTCTCATAAAATGACTATTTTTGAGATAGAAATAGTATCTAAATCAATTAATGAAGGTTTCCTTATATGAAAATTTTATATCGATTTTAGAGCCCGCAAGCGTCATTTTGGCGATTAAATTATTATTAATTAAATATTTAAAAACTTAATTAATGCTTTTGAAACTTCTAGTCCGGAATTTTTCTTTTTATTTATAAAAGACTTTTAAAAAGCTTTAAGTTTTTAAATATATAATATTATGAGTTAAAATTACGTGTCATTTTAACACAATAGTTTGTTTTGTGGAGTTTCAACTATCATTTTAATACCTTATTATATTTAATTGATATTGCACTGCTTTACCATTAGGACCATATTTTTCAAAATTTTTAAATATTCTATCCGCATTATTCTTTTTGTAAATAACCGTAACTTTTTTCTTCTTTTAAATCTAATGATCATTTTTTCTAAAAAATTTTCAAAGATTTATCTATTATACGACACCATATATTAATAATTTTTTGTAAGAGATCTTAATTTTTTTTTATGTTGGACATAGCGAGCAAATTCTAGCTTTGTTAAAAACGATCTGCTTCCAAAAGAGTTTCACAGCGAAAATATCTTAAAACTGATCGAATTACTTATTCTATTATAGTCCTTGCAGCCAATAGACCTTACACTGATTTAACTTCTTTTAGATGCTCATTGCGTCTATATGAACGTCTTCCAGTTCAGAGTCGCAGTTCCTATTGGGATACAATTCTACATACTTCAACAATGTCATTTTCTTGTGTATAGACACAAATCCATGTAGCGCACTTGCAAATTAGAGGAAAGAATATTTAAACTTTAATATCTAAATGCTTATCGTAGTCCACAGTAAAATTAACACTAAACGAACAAGGTAAAGACAAAAGTAAACCAAACTGAGAAATCTAAATTAAAAATTTGTAAATTAAAGTACCAACTCACAACAACAATGAATATAGCTCGCAAGGACAGTAAGGTAACGTTTCTTATTAATTTGGGCAATAGAAACCTAATTCAAAATGTTCTAGGAAAATTAAGTATTATCTTAAATTTAAATCTCAAAAAATCTAGTACGTATCTCGAGAGCAGTGAATCAGCGATATTTTTTAAGCAAAAATTATCAAAGAAGCCATATACAGGGTGTTTCAAAAAGACGCGGTTAAATTAAGGTGCTGATTTCTCAGGTCATTTTATGAAAAAAAGTTCCCATAAACATACGTCCGGAAAACCATTGTTTCCAAGACACAAGATGTTAATTTTTTTTGTTGTAAATAACGGTTTTTTTTTATTTAAGTCAAATATCTCTTTACCGATTTCTTTAAAATTTGGCAGCGTTGTTGCTAGAAATAGGCGGCTTATATGGCCCTAACTAGATCAAAATTATTAATGCGTAAGGCGGCAACTTAATAAAAATTATAGACAGAAAAATGTACGCCATTGGAACCAACTCAAAATAAACTCACAAAAAGTTACTCTTCTTAAAAAGTCAATTGACTTAAGCTATGAACTTTGGTCAACATGTATCGATTTCACTGGATGTAGTTTCAATTTAATTTTTAACTTTATTTTTAAACCACCTTTTATCCTAAAAATAGCACAATGTTACGAACCTAGTTAAAATAAACCTATCTCTGTAAGAATCGTCATGCAAATTAATTATTTCAAATTTCTATGTAAGGATAAATGACGATTTTTGTCGGCCTTCAAACGTCATTTTTGTCATAAAAATTTTAAATATCTAAAAAACGGTTAGACAGATATAATAGGACATTATACATAAACTTAGCTCAGAAAAATAATGCTTATTTTTCTGAGATATCTACGACGTTTACGTAGACTCCAAAAATGTATTAAAACATATAGGGTGTTTTTTGGAATATAAAGCTTACATCTACTTATACTCGTATGGTATACCAGAAGTGCGATGATGTTAAAAATATTTTATCCTACCTTATTATAACCCTAAATTAACTGTCGTTTTTGAATTTCAATTGAAATAATTAGGATTGACATTCAATGGCATATAACAAATTATATAATAATAGTTATTTATGATATGAGTTTTTTTTTCCCTATTTTTTTTTAACCATATATTTATAATTTTTTGGATATCGTTATTGGGGTTTAGGTTCGTATTAACAACAAAAATGAAATAAAGTTTTTTTATTTCATGTCACACATCTTTTTTTCTCGACGTTTCGACAAACAAATGTTTGTCTTCATCAGGATTTTTTATATTAGTCTACAAACATATATAATGATTTATCATTATTTTTTTTTGTCTATAAAGTCAGTCTAAAAAATTATTTCAAATATAAATAATTTTTTTGCAAAAATACACATATACTAGACACAAAAAACTAAAACAAGTGTAAAAATATTCATACCTTCCAACATCTCATTGGTTTTCTGTTTTCTCTTTTTTCGTTCCATTATTGGATTACAATATTTGGTAAGAGAATCTTTGTTTCAAAAATCCATTTAGAAGGAATTGAAAATTGAAATTTATGTTTTTAAAAATATATGGGTACCTCGGTGATTTTTATTAGGTGTAAAAAGTAAGCTATAGGTGTAGTAGGTGTTAGATTAAATGAAATACAATTTTTGTCATTTACGGGGGTGTCTAGATATTATATTATGATAAATTTGACTAAGGTGTTGAATGTCTGTCCTATCATTTATACTATTTGGGCCTTTTTTTATATAAATCAATTCTAGAATTTCCTTTTTTTCTTATTTTGTTCCTTTGCAAGAATAGTAGTGATATCATAATCAAAACTATGGTTGTATGTCTCTTGATGTTTCTTTAGAACGGTAAATCCTGTGTTGGGATTCTTATGGTTCCCAATCCTTTTATTCAGGTGTTGTTTGGTTTGACCAATGTAGGTTGCATTATTCTATGGACATAGCCAAAAAACTTACAGCTGTCATGTCTCAAACTCCATAATTCTCGAGAAAAATGCGTTTAAAATTTCACCAGTTAAGTAGGTAGTTGTAATCTATCTATAGCTAAGGATTTTTGAGGTTATTTATGTAGAGTGTGCATGCGGAAGGTTCTGGGTTCGAATCCCACCTCTGGCAATCTAGCATTTCCCTTTTTTTTCTTATTTCTTTCTTTGCAACAATAGTATAGTGTTATCATAATCAAAATCATGGTTGTATTTCTCTTAATGTTTCTTTAATTCCTGCATTGGGATTCGTATGGTTACCAATCCTTTTCTTTAGCTGGTGTTTGGTTTGATCAATATAGGTTGCATTGCAATTTTGGCATGGTATTTTGTATGCTACGTGGGTATTGTTACTTTTTGGGTTTGCACTTTTTAATTTTGTATATATTTGAGGTTTTAGAACATTATTACTTTTGTGACAGACGGTAATATTGTATTTCTTTATTCCTTGTTTTAGATTTTCAGACAACCCTTTAATACGAGGGTTGCCTTTTAGATTTCGGGATTTGGCAACCCTGGTGTTGCAATCTGGCAACTGACAGCTCTATCGTAAAGTTGGACATTTTTGAGGTTATACGTACTCAGAACGTTTTGCCATACAAGCGCTATTTGTGTTGTTTACAGAAACTTAAAAGATTCATCTCGACCCAAAAATGGAATTAAATCGTGAACATTTTCGTGCGATTATTTTTTACAACTTTCGACGGGGATTAACTCAGCAAAAGTGCATGCATGAACTTAATTCAATTTTTTTCGATGAAGCTCTATCAAGGACCAGTGTTTATCGATGGTATGGTGAATTCAATCGTGGTCGTAGTTCACTCCAAGACGAATTTCGTGAAGGTCGTCCAAAATCAGTTGTTGTTCCGAAACCCATTGAAGCTGTGCGCGAACTGATATTGCATGATCGTCATGTGACCTATCAGGAGATTGAGACAACCTGAGGCATTAGTGGGACCAGCATACCTTCAATATTGCATAAACATTTGACTGTCAAAAAAATCTGTTCGCGTTGGATCCCACACAATTTGTCAATCGCTCAAAAAAAGGCTCTTGTCGATTGGTCAAAAGAAATGCTCAAAAAATACGATCGCGGTGCTTCGAAACACGTCTATGACATCGTGACAGGTGATGAATCGTGGATTTACGCGTATGAGCCCGAAAGTAAAGAGCAGTCGAAAGTATGGATGTTTCAAGATGAGCCAAATCCAACAAAAGTTGTTAGCGCACGAAGAACTTCCAAGCAAATGGTCGCCCGTTTTTCCAAGGGATGGTGTAGATACATTGCAACTGGATATGTCGCAACCGTACCACTAGAACAACGCAGAACAGTCAATTTTGAGTGGTACACAACAATTTGTTTGCCCGTTGTCTTCCAAGAAATCAGGAAAACCAACCGCCGAACACAGATCACTCTTTACCACGACAATACGAGCTCTCACACATCGGCTCAAACAACTGCATTTTTGAGCACCCAAAACATCGATTTGATGAGCCATCTGCCGTATAGTCCTGACTTAGCACCGAATGACTTCTTTTTATTCCCGTACGTAAAAAACAAACTGAGAAGTCAACGTTTTTCGACACCTGAAGAAGCGGTTGCTGCAACAGAATGCATGTTTTGGAGATACCTCAATCAGAGTGGCAAAAGTGCCTCGACAATTGGTTCAAACGCATGCAAAAGTGTATAGATCTTCATGGGGAATATTTTGAAAACCAATAAAGTGATTTTCGATGATTAATATCCCGAAATATAAAAGGCAACCCTCGTATAAGGTAGAGACAAAAAATTAATATTGTTATCATTGTTGTGTGTTACGTTATTCCTATTGTAAAATTTATTTACTCGTTTTTTGAAAATATTTTATATACAGTATGTCCACGGATGCGGTTAACAAGAGGAAAAATGGATAAAAAATTGAAAGATACGAAAAAAAGTTATTCTTGATAAAAATGTTTGCTTGTCGAAAAAATAAAAACTACTAGGTGGTGGGAAAATCTACCATTCAAAAAGTTTTAAAAGAAAATAAAATTTATCATTTATCAAGAGATTCGAGCCAGTTTTGATCACATTAGGAAGCAGTGGGAAAAGTGTGGTGAATATGGTTGATTTATGATTGCGTTATGATTATTTCTGTGTATTAATTTTTGTTTAAATTTTCATTTGAATTTGATTAATTTTATGTTTATGCCTTTTTGACACGCCCTGTTTAATAAAAATATTTTTTTTCATAGTAGTTATTATTTTTTCGACAAGCAAAATTTTTTTGACACTGACAACTACTACAACAACAATAAGGTACCTAATCTAAAGGTAATAATTAAATAAAAGTATTAAATAGCGGACATGTACACATGAAAAAAAATATATTTTCATAAATTTAAATATTCTTCGGTAACTCTGGAATCGGGGTCAGGATTAAATTTGGAGCATATTTTCTATTTATCATTTTACGCTAAGACACCAAAATATGACTGTTTGCTCTTGTTTAATTTTATATTTACGCCTTTTTGAGACGCCCTGTTTAATAAATAGTTATTTATTATACAAGGGAAAAAAGTACTAGATTTTAGCTCGAGGTTGTGTTGTCTCCCGACGCGCAGCGGAGGGAGACAAAAAACCGAGAGCTAAAATCTAACTTTTTTCCCGTGTATGATACACTATTTTTTTCTGAGACGGGAAAAACTTCGATTTAATATTGAAAAAAGTCAGAAAATTATCCAAGTGAAATTTGAAGTTTTAAAAATAAAATAATCAAATATCTGTCAATTTCATTCTGTGATTTAATTTAAAAATTGCAAACACTCCACCGGAGTCAGTAGAAGCAGCAAAAGTAACGTCACAAATTATTGCCAGTTTGGATATATAAAGGAAATGTAACTTTTGTATAATAAAATTTCCTAAAATTAAGTATCTACCGTTACTTATGTGTCCGGGAAAAAAGTACTCACTTTTTTCCCGGGGAAAAAAGTACACACTTTTTTCCCGGGGATAAAAAGTGACATTTTATTACCTGTCAAGAGAGTAAATATGTCAACCTTTTTTCCCGTCACAGAAAAAAATAATTTTTTTCATGGTAGTTCTTATTTTTTCGACAAGCAAACTTTTTTATCAAGAATAACTTTTTTTCGTATCTTTCATTTATTCTTTATTTTTGGTCCATTTGTCCTCTTGTTAACCGCATCCGTGGACATACTGTATACAGGGTGTCCCACTTAAGATGGATACAAGCCAATAAAACTCTGTTATTTGTTGAGCGTTTTTTATCATTTTTGGTACGACGGTGTACGGTTACGAGATACACATTTTCATCGAGGTAAAAAGTTATTTTTAATACAATTTGGTGTGGAATTTTCTTACCGAATACAGCTCGAGGTTAGATTAAATCCGGAAATTTTTTCGAGCTCATCACAAGTGAAAAGAAATTGTGGTATTACTAGTCAAAATTTGCAATTTCACAATATTAAAGAAGTTTTGAATATTGTTAATAATATATTAGTGGAATAATTAACCAAATAAATAACTGAAATAACTTTATTAGGTTACATATTTATTTTCATACATAATTAGCTATAATATAACAAATGATAACATAACAACATAAATTCAATATATTTTTACGAAATAAACACAATTATATTATAATAATATTCAAGTCAAAAACTGTCCAATAACGGTCCACCATAAAATCAAATCTATATAACAATATTTCTTGGTCACTAATTCAATTCTTAATTTCTCTCGGTCTGTAGGTCTTGTTCTCATGACGAATGGTAACATCGCGGACACGCATATTTGGTGTTAGGAATTGTTGCAATGTATCTACACCATCCCTTGGAAGTCTGTCAAATGGATAACCCATTGAACGGCGGTCAGGATATAATTTGTCTTTGATACCACAATAGGAATCAGCGTCGTTGCATTCACCACTAGTGTCCTGATTAATCTGAAAATAAATAGAAAATGGTTATTTGATATCCATCGCTACATGTCATGTCTCAGTTTCGTTACGTCAAATAGTCTCAGTGACTACACAAAAAAATATCGTTGCCTTTAAAAAATCCGAGATATTCAAACATACCCTCAGTATCGTTGCAGTGTCCGTTCAGTCATGATTTAAATTCGTCACCAACGATATTTTCTTGTTTTGACTGACGTCTTTTTGTACGTCAATTCGTTGTTTCTTTATATAAAATATGAATGACGAACAATTAATTGAGCTTGTTTGAGAATATCCTGTTTTATATGAGTTATCGGATTCCGAATAGGCTTTGAAAACAATATTTGGGATAGGATTGCGAGAGAAATAAAGTCTTGACAACCACGCCTTGTGTACCCATTTCCTCTTTCGAGTTCCAGTCGCCTGTTGCTCCTCATCAAGAGCTATAGCAATTATAGCTAATTCGTCGTCTGTAAAACCAGACACTTGACGAATATGTATGAATATCTGTCACAGTTATATACCAACCGAACAAGACTGAGACGGAATGACAACGGACCTGAGACCTGATTGACATGTCTGAAGGGACCTTTAGTTATTAACTTATTTCTTTAATTAAAGGGCAGGTAAAATTACAATGCCCATTCAAATTAAAAACAAAACTAATAAATAATACAAATTTTTAGTTTTTTAATAAGGTTAAACTATTGCCTCGAGGACAGCAACAGAATCTATTGGCCCCTTGTAATAACTAATAAAGGACATAAACAAAATTCTTTAAATTAAACTAAAAAAAGAAACAAATCGAACAGAATTAAACTTCTCCCTACAAAACAATGAACATTTTGCTATTGGGATTTTGAGTATAGTTATAGTTATTTTGTATAAGGAAAGTTATAAAATAATAGTTTGGTGCCAATGGTCATATCGATTATAGGTGTTGTATATTCAAAGTAATGACTTTCTATTCTCTTCTGGGCTTCATATGCGGTGGAATAGGCTGGTTAAAGATTTTATATTCCTACCTTATCATCTTCAATATTTGAAATCATCACAAACAATTGACATTGATATCCTGCTGCTGTTCCCTTAGGTATCAATAAATTATGTGGCCAACCACATCCACAGAAGTTGAACTGTGCCAATGCTTCACCTCCTTGTGGTCTGCTATTGTCTATGTCGCGGTAAGTTCTTTCAAACGGAATCGTAACCGAAGAATCTTTTGAAGAATGAGTAATAGTATTCTTGCCTTGTTTTACTGTAATAAACATAACAACATAAGGAATATTGCTTAAGAGAACATAATTGGATAAACCTACAGTTGACTTTGAATTTGTCCAACTCAATGAACATGTTCTTTTGATCTCTGAAAAGCCATGGGTTGCCCCTTTCATCGAATTTAGGTGCCAAGAAAATTCTACAAGTGCCTTGACGACTGCTGTTGCTCTGCACAGTAATTTTGTACGTGAAATTCCTATGTTGAAGATGGGTAAATCTAAAGCAGAAGTTAGTGACTTATTACAAAAACTCAACGTCTTTAAAATGTGACAATATACCTAATGAATACAGGTCCTCTTGGTTGGAAATCCATTCCACGCGAAAGGTCTACATCGGATTGCTGCCAGAATGTTTGCAGAACATTAGGCTTTCCTCCAGCTGTCTCCACTTGAATGTCTTGTACAGTTACGCCAGGGTTGTTTAGCTAAAGAAAATATATTTTATTGAGAAAAAAATGTCAATACTTCACGGAAATAATTCTCTAATATTGTTAGCGATCGATTTTTGAATAACTGAATATGTTAATTTTAATACACCAATATAAAAAGTAGTCAAAGAATTGTTAGCTTTTTCACCTGAAAACAGTAGATATTAACATTTTTTGACGCGTGGAGAAAAATAAATTTTATTTATAATAATTGGGTACCTGATTTTCAGTATATCTGGGAATAGTTCCTTTAAATTCTTGGAAAATATCATCAACAAAAGCATGCCAGCGGTAAAACACTGGATCACGCATAGCTGTTGCCGAGTCCCCAATAACCCCAAAGGATTCCTAGAAACGTTACAAAAATACTGAGTTAATTTGAATATGAATGAAAAACGAATTAGTAACTTACGAGATGTCTGTGATCAGGATCGTGGACGTAAGACAAGAATACATGTCCCATATTATGCAAATCACCATAGAAGTCTCTGTTTGGAGACAAAATACTGGACTCCAGCATATTTCCCAATACATCAATACCACCAAATTCAGTTAATTGAATATCACGACCAGATTTCTGCAAAAAAAATTCAAAATGTATATTCCTCAAAAAATTAATGTATGAAATATTATTACATCTTTTACAATTCCAGAATGAATTGCGGCAAAGATTCTATCTCTCCACCGTTTTAAATCATCAACGTCAATGCTAATGCCATCGACCTCTCTTTTTAAGTTTTTCAGTTTCTGATTTGCTACTCTAGCAGGCCATGCCCGACTCGCTACCAAACTGTCCAGTTTTGGGAAGTATGCCTCTTGAATTGCCTCATCCCAATTAGTTAAACGTTCGACTCTTTTTAAACTGTTACATAATCGCTCAGTGTTGTACCTAGAGTATTAAAGTCAGAATCAAGGATAACTAAACAAGTGATAAGTATAGTTCTTACCTAGCCATGATTTGTTCATGCATATAATAGAAAAGTTCTCCTCGCCTATTTTTGTTAACTACACTCATAGCTGCTTCAAAGGGATATACCAAATGCCAATGCCAATGGTGAAGGTTGAGTCCTATATCTTCTCTGAAGTAGGCCAACCGATGTTCTTCTTCTAGATCTGAAGCTGTGTAGTCTTTAGGAATCTCAATGGGCATCTACGAAATATAAATATAAGATATAGAACTTTGTAACACAATTTAGTAAATAGATACTGGACAATTATGATCAGCAATATCAGATGCCTTCTAGGCTTGTTTGTTTATGAAAGTTGATTTAAAAATGGTTACACAATTTTCCAAATTTTAGTCAAGAAAATTCACACTAACCTAACGAACGAAATTTAAAAAAGCATTTATACATTATCTATGGAATCTAAAGTAGGTACCTAATAAAAAGCTACATTTGTTATTATAGTAGGTAACTGCAATATCGTAAAAAAAACAGAAAAAACTTACCCGAGCGCCTTCAGGAACAATATTCGCATCTTCCCTGGCTCTAGAAAACACCTTGCTGTCTAAATATTTGTCTGGGAATGAGTGGATAACTGAGGGAACATCTAGATCTTGCGTGTCAGGTCTGTGCAGTAAAGCAACTGATAGAGAATAGTTGAATAGGTATGGATTGACTCTATCTCTCGCATATACAGCGACTGAGAGTAGATCGTCCACATTTCGCATACCTGTAACAAAGGAAGGATCCGGTTTACTTAAATATGCTACATTTATCGCTCTACTTTACCTAAAAATATGTCAATCAGCCTGCCAGCTGCCCTCCTATGTTTCGGTATAAACAACGAGAAGTTGCTATCTCTTGGTACCACTAAAACATCGCCTAATGGGGGAACAGAAATTTGATTGACAGTTATGCGTTCTTTGCCTTCCTCTCCAAAACGACTGACGACCTGAGCTCCAATTGGTTTGTATTTGTCACTCTAAAAAGGCAAAATATCTAGAGTTAATCGATAGTAATTATTCTCTTAACTAAAATGAAGTGGAATTAAGACTTGTTATACAGGGTGTTTCAGAGTATGTGGTAGGAAATAATTTGTGAATCAGTATACTGAACAAATAGTTTTTGACATAAAAGTGTAATAATAAAATTTTCGTTGCCTCCTTGGTAAAGAACTCACTACATATTCTTGGATAAAAATATAAAAGACGAAAAAAAATATATATACAACTTTGAAACCCTGTATCTCGGACACAAAGGGGTTTTGGACATTATGTATAGAAACTTTTTTAATTTTTTTGAGATGCCTTATCACCTCTATAAATGCGTCCCACATATTATAAAACACCCTGTATATAATACAGTGTCATCGTCAAAGTATGTATCATATGGGAAACTTATTCATTAGGGGTTTTTCGACAAAAAAGATTGCACATCCCCTAAAACTAAACATGCACCAACAAAATATAGTCAAATACACGTAATTTACGAGGAGTCCTCAAAAATTTGATTTTCGGGCAAGAGTAAAGTACTCTTATTTCGAAAAAACTCGTGAAATATTATTTAGAAAAGTTGTTCAACATTAAAAAATACATGAAAAATAATTTAATGGCAAAGCGGACTAAAGTGCTTGTTTTACCTACACAAGGAATTATGTTTAATTTAGCAGGGCCCCAGTCTAATTCAATAGAACCAGACCAAGGCATGGGTCGACAGATACTGACGAATTCGTTTCGCTCTTGTTGTGAGCTCGTCAGAGTACCATGCCCATCTACAAATATCAGCCTGCATTTAAGCACAATAGGATACACAACAGTAGACACATGTAAACACGTATCATGTACATGTACATAGTAATGCATATCCTATACCATGCAGAGGCCGAACAAACTCAATGTATAGGTAAACCCAGTCGTATAAATAGAAATAAAAATAAATATAAATAAAAATAGTATGCTAAATTAAACAGAATTCCTTGTGTAGTCCACTTTGCCATTAAATTATTTTTCATTTATTATATTTACGGACATGAAATTCTTGTTAATTTTTCATCATTTGGCATTAAACATCGACGGCAGAACGCTTAGAGACCACCGTCCAAGCATTGCTGATACCCAAATATTTGGGAGATGCTGGCAGAAGGATAAAATGGTCTCCTGCTAGCGTTTTGTGTTCATACTATTTTTATTTTTATTTATATTTATTTTTATTTCTATTTATACGACTGGTTTTACCTATACATTGAGTTTGTTCGGCCTCTGCATGGTATAGGATATGCATTACTATGTACATGTAGATAATACGTGTTTACATGTGTCTACTGTTGTGTATCCTATTGTGCTTAAATGCAGGCTGATATTTGTAGATGGGCAACGACTATGGTACTCTGACGAGCTCACAACAAGAGCGAAACGAATTCGTCAGTATCTGTCGACCCATGCCTTGGTCTGGTTCTATTGAATTAGACCGGGGCCCTGCTAAATTAAACAGAATTCCTTCTGTAGGTAAAACCAGCACTTTAGTCCGCTTTGCCATTAAATTATTTTTCATTTATTATATTTACGGACATGAAATTCTTTTTAATTAAAAAATACATCTAGCTATGGCTACCTAAGGGAAGTTTAATTGTTTTACCAATTTTTTAAAATGGGGAATAAGAAAAAAAAATTGTTAAAACGATAAATAGACAACATCCTGTATACGACGGTTTATATAAAAAGCCTATATTATTGAAAATGATACAATTATGCTAATCGCGGTCAATTTTTTTGTAAAGTCAAATAATTTTCAAAGTTTTTGGTGCAAAGTTATTTTTATTTTTGTTAACACCGGCAGTTGCTCAAAATTATACAGTATTGTAACAAAAACTTAATATTCAATAATAATCAAATGCTCCTTAAAAAATAACAATGAGAAAGTGCTTTCATTTTTTTATATCCGTAAAAATAATGTCAGAAATAAATAAAAACTAAAATCGTTTTTCCAAAAATTCTCGAAAACAGCTAAACTTAGTTTAAGATAGAGGAATACCTCATATTAACAAAACACAACATTATTAAAAATACTTAAACTTTCATGATAACTTCATTTATGATGTTCTTTTTTAACAATTAGTGCTTTTTTATAAAAAAAAATGGAATTCGTGGGTAAAAAATAGTCACAACACTTTATTCAAAGTTAGCAATATTTCGTTGATAAATTTCCACTTTTCAAGCTTTCTTTTGTTAAAGTATTGTATATAAAATAATTTGGTATGTTATTAATATTGTCATAATTAATACATTTAAATTGTACAAAGCTGTTTTTTCACATAGTTTAGATGTCTTTTAGACACAAATTGTTTTATATACAATACTTTAACAAAAGAAATCTTGAAAACGTTACTAACTTTGAAAAAAATGTTGGGACTTTATTTTTATGTCCTATTACCAACGAACTCCAAAAAAATCATTCATAATATTCAGTAAAAGTAAAAATAACACTAGGCAAAACTAAAGATTTTCGTGTATAAAACATAGTCTATATTTTTAATATTATGCAAAAATAATAATATATTTTGAGAAGATAAAACTTAAAATACTGCGAAACCCTGAGTACGAAAGTTCACTAAAATATGTATGAAATTAAAAGTAACTTACCAAGTAATCTGGAGGAATTTCGAGCACGGTCTTCTCGTCTCCTTTAGCCACGAAAACTGGTTCCTTTGGACGGTCGAACAACAACAAAAGTCCATTTTTTGACGTCATGGTTGCGAACAAGCTTTAATCTAAACTGTAAAATACCAATATGTTTAATTTTACTAAACAAAATTAAACGTATATGGTACTTACCCCAAACAAAATAAATTTATTAAAAGTAAGCAGTGGTAGTTCTTGAGCTGAAGCCAATAAGAACTCTGTCCAGAAAAAAATAATTCTGGGCTTTTTATATAAAATTACTAATGCCGAAATATGTGTTCAAAATGTGTTGTTTTCAATACTATTGTGGGAACGAGTACTGCTAGACTGTTTTCGGTTTGTGGTTACCGATAAGTTTTGTTTTTATAAAAATTTGTCCATGTATAGGAAACGTAATTTTAAAACTCTATAAGTGCTATTTAATTTTTATTTAAAAATATATTATTTATTAATTTACTGCATATTATAATACAAATTCTGAAATATTCATCCAGTCCAGGGTTCTTATCTTACTACTCTTTAAGGGATATAAGGGATGATTTCTAGAACGTGACTATTGCCACAATATGTGTATAAATATGGATTCACTGGAAATATTATTTGTTTTTATTCAACATGGACCGTCAACAAAATTTAAGACAAAAATACCAATCGGCTTGGATTTTATGATATACCAGGGTTCCACCGGGAACCAAATCGATCTGTATACACAAAACGATACATAGAAAAGTTTTTCGCAGTGTAACTATGTCGACAGGGACAGAGATTAGGTATAACAGTTATAAGTTATTGACACTTCCGGTTATATCGGAAGTAAGTGTCAACTAGCTTATTTCAAATGGAACACCGTATATATTATTACAATTTTGAATTCTACGGAAAATATCAACTAGACTTTGTGTATTATATTATATGCCTAAATTTTACCGTTTCTGACTTATTTAACGTTTTATGTCAAAAATGACGTCTGCGGGCTCTAAAATGATTATAAAAATTTCCTATAATGAAACCTTCATTAATTGATTTTAATACTAATTCTAGGTATTGCTATGTCAAATATAGTCATTTTATGAGAACTTTGAACTGTTTTGGTAAATATTAATACAAAATATCACATCAAATATGAAAATAAGAGAACTGTCAAAAGTCAATATTTTTATACAGAAATGCCAATATTTTATAGCTTTATCTTATTAAGCAATAAAAATAAGAGTAAATTTGTATATGGTTGTATGTCTCTAAAATGTTTAGTTTTTTTAAATATTGCCAAATGGTAATTTTATTACAAATTTTAAGTTTATCTTTTCTCATTTTCATTTTTGATGTGATATTTTGCACACCCTGTATTAATAGTTACCAAAAAATTTCAAAGTTCTAAGAAAATTAATATTTTTGAGATAGAAATAGTACCTAAATCAATAATTAATTAAGGTTTACTTATATAAAAATTTTATAATGATATTAGAGCCCGCCAGCATCATTTTGGACATAAAACCTTAGATCGATTTGGTTCCTGGTGGGTATAAGTATTACCAAGTAAGTTAAATATTTAAAACCTTAATGCTTTTACAACTTCTAGTGGGGAGTTTTTCTTCTTATTTATAAAAGAACTTTAAAAAACTTTATTTTTTTAAATATACAGGTTGTTTACATAAGCGCTGAAGGCATTTTTTTTCTATGTCAAACGTTTGAGATAAAAAGTCAAACGTTATACCACGTACTGTAACAAACAGTAAAAAATACTCTTATTAAAGTTGTTCGGTCATTAGGTTTTTTAATATCACTTAGAAAACATGAATTACTATTTGGAAAACTGTATCACAGATTTGTTCCATTTGGGTTTGAAACAAGACGAAATTTTATTGTTTCTTTCGAAACATGGTTATTACTTAAGTAAGATATTTGCAACACTTAAATCTTTACCGTCGAAAAAACTTTACGTACATCAACGATGTAATAAGTTTTTTGGAGTCACAACTTCTGATATCGGGAAAATTGCATGGGTATAAATCATAGAAATCTTATATTATATATGTACTCTAGAATGCTAATTAAATCCAGCCGAATACCAAAAAGTGTAACGGGTATCCAGAGTTTTCACGAACTACTCATGCTCCTCAGTAACTTATTTTCAGTACAGAGCTGCCATATTTAAAACTATTTTGTCGTTCGCCTTACAGAATTTATGCGACATATCTGTTTTATAAATAAATCCATATATTGCGTCATACGAAACTGCTTGACAAAATCAAATAATTAAATGTTATCGGTAAAATTGCATACTGTTTAGTTTTCAGCAATATGAACGAAACATTTTTTTCCAAATCTTATTAAATATAGGAGATTTCGCAACAGCGTCAGTTTTCTCAAATGACGTTTCTCGTAGTGGGAATATCTGTCAGAGTCGGCTTCAGAACAATTCAGATAGGTTTTATAATTGAGTTATGGTTTTATTCGTGGTATATTTTAATTGTTGATAGATATACCTATTTGTGATTAAAATTGTTTTTAATATTTGTTATTTTGGTTTTAGGTCGTTTATTTAACAAACAATGAGGTGTATAGTGTTGTGGTGTAAAAATGAAGGTCTCATTCCTGGTATTAAATATTTTCAGTAAGTTATTGTTTCGGGTTTCTAACAGTCTCAGTTTGAGTCAATATGATACCATTGACATGATACTCATTTTTAGCTTGACAAAAAAAAGACATGATGTTTGGATGCGGTCATTGGGATCCTAGTACAGAAAATGTATGTGATGGGAATGTCATATGCAGTAAGCATTTCGCTGCAGAGGATATCATTTGTAGAGAAGACGGCAAGAGGATCACCCTCGTACCCGATGCAGTTCCCAAACTTTTGTTGAAAAGAAGAGATGATGTAAATGAGAGTGGAAGTTAAATTCTTAATCGTTTGATATCAAGACACTGTTTACTTAAAAGCAGTCTGTCAAAAATGCATGATATGTATGTCAAAAATATATTTCCTACGTTGTGTAGGTATACAAAGTTCGTTTGAATTCTGTTGTTAAACTGGAATATACTTAATTATAGAATCCTCCATGAAATTGCTGAGAATAAAAGTTCTACCAACCATGTTTTGTCACAAAATACTATTGCGAGTAGTACGGATGATATGGAAGTGGTTTACATGGACACGGAAAATATTTGTGAAGTCACTGCTTCTTGCACCCCTTCTTTGAAGGCTGTAGAGAGGTAAGACGCCTAAGTTGGTTGTATAAACAAACAAATATTATATAATAATAAAATAAATAATTAGAATGCTCAAGTCCTTAAAATATTTTCCAGTATTAGAATTTTTACTTATTTCTCGTTTCTGCTTAGATTTATTATTATTGGGTTGTACCTGTTAGACAATAAAGTATTTAGATTTTAATGTAATTTTTTATTTCTTAAATTCCTTTATTCCATTTTTTTATTTGAATGTTACCAAATGGTAAAATTTAATTTTAAATATACCTATAACAATAATATTACATTTAATCAAAGCCGGTCCTGTTGAAAAATAAGTTACTGGTGATCATGCGCATTATGGACAGCTCTACACTTTTGGTTACATTGTCGTACTACGGGATTATCATTCTAGAGTATATATATATATATATATATATATATAGTAATTTTTAATTGTTTTTTGTTTTGACCGGTCAGATTATAGAATCTTCGAAATTATTGGGACGTCGGTCATAGGGCTTTTGATAAAAAGAAAACTCTTTTTTCGCTACGCCAAGCTTTCGGGTCTAACTTTATTCCCTTCTTCAAAGGCTACAAAATTAACACAAACAAATGTACATTTTTAATACTCACAATAATCTTTATAAAGTTATACAAATCATAATTACCTAGTGTGCAAAGTGAGTATCTTACAATTTAGAAAAGAGATTATATATATATATACAGGGTGGTCCAACGAAAAGTTTGCACCTAGCTTTTCTCTTTTTTTTGTAGTCGAATGCGAAAATGCTCGGACACGTCGATTTTGCTTTTGAGGGGGACACATTTTAAACATATTTTTCGATCTGCGCCTTTAACCCCCTAGCGGGGGTGAGTAACAACCCTAAAATTTTAAATGGAAAGAGGGGTCTAATGACATATCATTTGAAAGGACACAAAATTGTCTTTCTAATGATACCCTATTTGTCGAATTTTACTAAAACAGTTAATACGAAAACGACTTTAAAGACATTAAGCCGATAATTTTGGTATTAATGAGAAATACAAATAAGTTTTAATTATTACGACTGAAAACAACTACAATCATTTCTAAATTATTTACTTTGAAGAAAAACGGGATTTCAAAAACACTATCTTATTTATCAGAACTAAATTCCTCACTAATCGTTTGCGTTTTTTGTTGAAATAAAAACTGCAGATACGTGTAGGAAAAGAATTTACACCGTTTATTTTAGTCTTTTCATTGATTCAGTTTGGTTGCTTCTCAAGTTATTTTACTTTTACCGTACAAAATGATTTATTCCATTCTAGAACGAGTTGAAATTGTTAAACTTTATTTTCAAAATAATAGTAGTGCTAGACTTACGGCTCGCTTATTTAATGAGAGACATCCCGATAAAAATGTGAATGATGTGTACGTTGGCAAGTTAGTTAAAAAGTTTGTAGATACCGGATCTGTCTGTAATGTAAAACACCAGCCGCAGAAACCGATCAGAAATGAAGCTGTGGAAGTCGCTGTTTTAGGGCATGTTGAAATGGATCATAGTCAAAGTACCCGTCAACTAGCTGAAGCCTCAGGTGTCTCCCGTTCGTCCATAATACGAATTTTAAAAGCGTACAAATTTCATCCGTACAAAATCAAATTAGTACAGGAACTAAATGAGGATGATCCTGATAGAAGGCTGCAATTTTGTGAAGCAATGAGCCAGCGTTTAATTGAAGATCCGCAATTATTATTTAACATTTGTTTTTCCGACGAATGCACATTTTATTTGAATGGAGCTGTAAATAGGCACAATTGCCGTTACTGGGATGACAGTAACCCACATTTATTCCGTGAGGTTCATACCCAGTATCCTCAAAAAATAAACGTCTGGTGTGGCATATTAGGAAATCATATTATAGGACCACTTTTTATTCCTGGAAATTTAACTGGTGAAGTGTACCTAAACATGCTTGAAGACACAATTGATCCTTTAATAACACAAATAATAGAAGATGACCAAAATCATACTGCTGATCGGCTTTATTTCCAGCAAGATGGAGCACCTCCGCACTATGTGGCTCCTGTAAGACAGTTCTTAGATGACCGGTTCCCTGGACGGTGGATTGGAAGGAGGGGCCCAATTGAATGGCCTGCCAGGTCACCGGATTTATCGCCTTTAGACTTTTTTCTTTGGGGGAACTTAAAAAATAAATGTTTTGCCACGAAGCCCGAGTCCATAGAAGATCTTCGCCAACGCATTACAGAAGAGTGCAGAAACATAACACCTGATATGCTACAAAATGTTAGAAATAGATTTGAACAAAATCTGTATTATTGTATGGAATCAAATGGGTCACATTTTCAACATTTGTTAATGTAACGTTTTAATAAATCAATTTAACAGCTTGTTTACTTTTTTTACAAAGCAATGTTAAAACTAACAAACATTGGAATGTACTAACGATTGCAGGTGTTTTCACTCGCAATAATTAAAACTTATTTGTATTTCTCATTAATACCAAAATTATCGGCTTAATGTCTTTAAAGTCGTTTTCGTATTAACTGTTTTAGTAAAATTCGACAAATAGGGTATCATTAGAAAGACAATTTTGTGTCCTTTCAAATGATATGTCATTAGACCCCTCTTTCCATTTAAAATTTTAGGGTTGTTACTCACCCCCGCTAGGGGGTTAAAGGCGCAGATCGAA
Source organism: Apoderus coryli (assembly GCA_911728435.2). NCBI lineage: Eukaryota > Metazoa > Arthropoda > Insecta > Coleoptera > Attelabidae > Apoderus > Apoderus coryli. The sequence continues at coordinate 6,356,431 of OU452206.1, read as the reverse complement.
AAATATGTTTAAAATGTGTCCCCCTCAAAAGCAAAATCGACGTGTCCGAGCATTTTCGCATTCGACTACAAAAAAAAGAGAAAAGCTAGGTGCAAACTTTTCGTTGGACCACCCTGTATATATATACAGGGTGTCCTACGGTGGTAACCCATTAGATTATTTCAGAAACTACTTCGAATTGAATTTTGAAAATTTCAGTGTCTATATTGTTAAATATGCTCTACTCAAATAATATAATAGCAACGGCATAGCACTTCCGGTTATACCGGAAGTTGATGGCAACTTTTTTATTTTAAATGAAACACCCTATATATTATTACATTTTTGGATTTTAAATAAGATTTCAGACATATTTCATGTATCATGTCCTATACCTAACGTCAGTCATTTTTGACTTATATCAAGATTTATGTCAAAATTGACAGTTTAGGGCTCCATAAGAATTCCGTTTTTCCTTGTAAATCAGTATTTAATAATTATTTTGCAGGTATTTTCTTATCAGGTGGGATCTTCTTTTTCGAATTGACAAGACATTTTCTGATTAGTTTATACAGGGTGGTCAAAAAATTATATTGAAAACGGTTCAAGAAAAACAGTTGAAAGTCAATTTTTTCAAATGGAATGGGTATATTATTATTATTTTATCTTCCTTAACATTAAAAAATAATGCAATTTTGTAATCGGTTATCACTTTCTAAAATGCATAGTTTTCGAAATATCGTCATTTTAAATTTTTCTGCTGCGCCTACCGTTGTCTCTCTGGAAGCTAGCTAATTAATTTAGTTAGCCATGAAATTATGGTCATTTTAACGTCAAAGTAAACGTCAAATTAATAAAAATGAAAAATACTTATTGATATTATAAATTTATTATTAATTCATGGAGAATAAAATAAAGTGATTAATATCACCTGTAGAGTATTAAACGAGAGAAACCCCCATTTGCTAACGATGACTAGAGAAATTAGGAAGAATTTTGAGAAATCATTTAGAGCAGGTTGGGAGGTATACAAATCAAGTATTACAACGAACTAAGACTAAAATTTAAAAATACAGCAGAAATGAACAGAAGATTAAACTTAATAAATTTTCAACTAAAAAAAGTTAATCAACTAACGATACAAAAATAATTTAATTGTTCGATATGACCCCCATTTAAAATGACGATATTTCGAAAACTATACATTTTAGAAAATGATAACCTATTACAAAATTGCATTATTTTTTAATGCTACGGAAGATAAAATAATAATAATATACCCATGCCATTGGAAAAAATTGACTTTCAACTGTTTTTCTTGAACCGTTTTCAATATAATTTTTTGACCACCCTGTATAAACTAATCAGAAAATGTCTTGTCAATTCGAAAAAGAAGATCCCACCTGATAAGAAAATACCTGCAAAATAATTATTAAATACTGATTTACAAGGAAAAAACGGAATTCTTATGGAGCCCTAAACTGTCAATTTTGACATAAATCTTGATATAAGTCAAAAATGACTGACGTTAGGTATAGGACATGATACATGAAATATGTCTGAAATCTTATTTAGAATCCAAAAATGTAATAATATATAGGGTGTTTTATTTAAAATAACAAAGTTGCCATCAACTTCCGGTATAACCGGAAGTGCTATGCCGTTGCTATTATATTATTTGAGTACAGCATATTTAACAATATAGACACTGAAATTTTCAAAATTCAATTCGAAGTAGTTTCTGAAATAATCTAATGGGTTACCACCGTAGGACACCCTGTATATATATATATAATATAAGATTTCTGTGGTATAAATGGATGCACTTAAAGTGTATACACTCCGGAATCATCGTTACCAAGAAACAGTTCGTCTTTTACGAAACATTATCGATCCCCACGGGCTATCTTTAAGAAGGAAGAGAAAGTTGGATAGAAGACAATATTTTAATAAGGGGCCTAACTTTCTGTGGCATATGGTCGGATATGATAAGTTAAAGCCGTATGCAATATGCATCAGTGGATGCATAGATGGGTAGTCCCGAAAAGTTTTGTGGTTAAAAGCATGTAGCACTAACAATGATCCAAAGGTAATAGCAGGATATTATATAGAAACTGATCTGAAAGGTTTCCCTCGGACTGTAAGGGCAGATATGGGCACGGAGAATGGTTACGTGGAAGATATGCAGATTTACTTTCATGAAACTGCAGTACTTCGAATAACTGACACTTGCCCTCTGCCACCCTTTATTTATGGAACCATCCATAATAGTCAAAGAATCGAGTCATGGTGGTCTATTTTACGAAAACATTGTGGTCAATACTGGATGAATTTGTTTTCACAGTTAAGAGATGATGGTCTCTTCACTGGTAACATTGTAGATAAGTCAATATTGCAATTTTGTTTTATGGATAGGTACCTATTATTCAAGTGAGTTTAGTCCCAATATTAGAGATAAGGTAATATAGAGTGTTCCTGCATGATATGCGAATATTCCAGAGAATGATTCTTCAAATCATTTTATGAAAAAAAAAGTTTATATAAGCATCAGCATTGTTTCCAAGATACAGAGTGTTCATGTTTAATAAACATATTATGGTAGTATACGCCATTGAATTTTGTCGATTTATAGTTTTTATTTTGGAAAAAGTAACTAAAAATACAATATCTTTGTGCCTTAAATTTATTTTTCGTATCTTGCTTAGTTTTTTTTTAAATTTAACATAACTTTATTCCTACATGCTCCTAGACCACATAAAACATTAGGTAATCTAGTGATTTTTTTTTCTCAAAAACTACAAGATAAATAATTCAAGGGATGAAAATGTTTTATTTTTATTTGTTAAATTTTAATAAAAATAAAACATTAAAAATATTCAGTGGCGTGAGTTTTCTTTTTTGAAAAAAAATACCCTGACGCCACTGGACTAAAAAAATGTTATCTAGTTATGGTTAACTGCTACATATGATGCTGCCAAATTTCAAGAAAATTGGCTGAAATATTCGAGATGTTTCAAAAAAGCGTTTTTTTTTTCTTTAATTTGAAAACCCTGTATCTTGGAAAGATGTTTTTTCGAAACTAAGTTTATATGAACTTTTTTCCATAAAATGAGCTGAGGAATTATCCTCTTGAATATTCGCATATCGTTAATAATCACTCTGATTTTAGGAGGAATTAGATAACGTTGTCCTAGAATGGACACAGCAACTGCCCTTCAGGTAGCCCATATGTTATGTTCAATTTTCCACAGATACATAATTCAAAGGACCTCCTTATAGTGGTACAAGAAGAGCATCTGCAGACCTGTGAATAGGAATGGCAACGATATATCGATATATTAAAAATATCGATATATTTTTTTAATATATCGATATATTTTAATCGATATATTTCTTTCGATATATCGAAACAAATATCGATATATACAACACGATATATCGGTACATTATCAAAATAAATATATCTGCTACAGCTGCTTTTTTCGCTAGTTTTCTTGGTCCGGATTTATTAGTCAGGAATTGTTGGATTTCTGAAGGCTCGATAAGTTTACTTAAAAGAGGCAAGGGGATTACGTATCCGGATCGCGATGGGCGCTAAAGTGGGGATGAATCAGAAAATGCGTTTTTAGCGAAAGAACATGTGAATCCAAACGCGTTTGGATCCTGAAATCAGTAGCGAAAGAAAGTAGCTTACATACACAGGTTTAAAACTAAAAGGTCCTTGTTGTGTTGCCGTAGCCGTCAACGCACACAACAAAAAATCGAAATCGTCTAACTGGAAATAGATTATCAAAATTATTATTTCTAAGTTCTGTTTTGTTCATAACCTAATGTAATTATTTCTAAAGAATATTCTTACGTTTGTTTGGAATGCATATGTATTTTTAGGCAAATAAATTTTAATGAATACTATTTTATTTAATTTGAATCTTTAAAATTTGAAGTTTATTTACAACTACAATCCACTCTAAAATAAAAATATAGCAAATATATCGATATATATAAAATATCGATATTTTTCATTCGATATATCGAGTATATCGATATATAGTTTCGATATATCTTTTGATTCAATATATCGATATATTTATTTATTTTGCCATCCCTACCTGTGAAGAGGAATGTGTGTTCTTAGACTGCCATTGTAGTGACTTTGACGTAAGCATTCGATTTTTATACAAATCTATTGATCCAATGGATGCGATCAGCCTTTACAAAGAAAGATGTAATGAAATTTTAACATTATTGTAGATTATTCATGCACGGTTACATTAATAAATAAAAAAACTAATTGACATTGGTCTATTTATTTATAAAATGAACATAAACAAAAATGACAAATTTGTACCTACCTAAACTAAAATAAATTATTCTTACAAAACAACGTCTCATAATTCTTAAAAAAAATTGCAGGAAAATACAAAATAAAATTATAGTCAAACCAAATTAACCTACGGGTTCAGTTTAATAGTAGTAATTTGTAAAGAAAATCTTTATAATTCAAATTTACGCAAAATCGAAGCTTTTACAATTAGCAATTCCAAAATTCATGTTAGTCTTGAAAACTTCCATGAGAAGTAGGCACCTTAAATTCAAGGGCATTTTATCTCAAATGTTTGACTTTTTATCTCAAACGTTTGACTTTTTTTCTCCAACGTTTGACTTTTTTTCTCAAACGTTTGACATAGATACAAATGCTTTGAGCCTTCAGCGCTTCCGTAATTAACAGTCCATTTTAATGTATGAAATCGTTTGCCCGTGTTCACCCTAACAAAGCGCTACCGGAGCGATCATCAATTTTTCTGCAGAACGCGCGTTTTGTTAATTGATCAGTTGTGAGCGCTTTGGTAGCGGTCGCCATTTTTTTCCATCAGATTTGAAATCCGCTACGCTACCGATCTAGCGATGGAATCTGTCATTTGTCAGCATTGTGAACATTGTCATGGGGTCAAATGTATATAATAAACAAAACAAACCAATGCAATAAATAATCAGTTTGATAGAAAAATTCTCGGATATTCTCTGTGGCCTGTGGTCATGAATAAACTAAACATTAATTTTTCTTTGTGGTGACAAAAAATAATACCATTGTTTATAAAGACAATGATAGTAACCAATAAATTAGGTTACGCTATGTTCTTGACACTTGTTATATCCAGAGATATAGAGGAAGCTTGACACATGCGCGAACTGCTAATATAGTAGGCCGCCATGTTCCACCATTGACAGTGGCGTATCGTATTAAGGGTTGCAAATTAAGAAAATCCTGTGTTAAAATGGGTGGAGCACACTAACTTAAATGCTTCCACACCCGATTCTCTAGCTGGATTCCCAACGTAGTCAGCCATATTATATAATATGTTGTAAATTTTCGTTTTTTGGAATTATACAAAATTATTATGAAATATTTAATAATAATTTGGAAGTGGGTCATTTCATGTCAATCCACAAGCGCATTGAAATAATTAGTATTTTATATTTAAGTAATAAAGTTTACTACTTATACCCTAGAATTGAATACACGACACAACATTTTTAGGGGGTGCTGACTTTATTACTTACCGATGAAATGAAATGCCTTCTTGCCTACGTTTTTTTATAGTTTTTGCACGATTTTACAACACATGCCATTGTTTATAAAACTTAAACAAACACTGAACTGAAATAATTAAAAATAAAAAAAAATTGCAGTTGCCAACATAAAACAGCGGCCTCTTATGGGCGCTTTAATAGACGAATCGTAGTTTAACATTAGATTTGTTTTCTTATGGTTGGCACAATAGGGAAACATGGCCGCGCCCGTTACATGCTTGGAAAATCGCGCACCAGAGATATGAGAGTGGGGAGAATGAACGTTAACATGCGCAAACTTTCTAATCAAGGGGCCCGCCATCTTCTAGCTTAGGATTATAGGGTATGGTCAAATTTATTTTTACGATACGAGGACCGTTCATAAATTGTAGGTTAATTCTTGCAAAAACAACCGAGAGCAATAATTGTTGCAATTATTTAGAGGACATGAGTATTAAAGAAAACTAGTGTTGTTTCAGGTAACATTTAATATTGGAAATATGCGATATTCATCATTCTTTATTACATTAATTATTTATTGAATGAACGTAATAAAATAGATATTTGTTTCATCTATTGTAGTAAAACATACTTACCCAGGTTCGTTTAACAAACTATCTTCTTTTCCAGTTCCATATACGTTGTATGTTGTGTAACATTGTCGCACCCTTTTCAATACTACTTACCCAGAATACACACGACATAGGCAAAGTTAGGGACTTAATAAAAGAAAACACGAAATTTGTAATATTCCTGGAATTTATGAGGGGAAAAAGCTCCTCAATTCGTGAATACCTTATGCTATAAAAATCTATAATATAATCAAACAACTGTCTTCATATTAATGGTGTTAATATAAACAAAAATTGTGTGTATGGCCCTATTGGTTTATTTTTCATACAATAAATATGGAATGTGTCGTATGATTGCGTAGATTTTAAATTCGATACAATTTATTTGGTACAGCTTTTAACAGCACAGCATGCCATAACTACCCATACACTTAACACCAATTATCTGATATCCTTTTTTCTTTAAACTACGCAATAAATTAAACACTAACGGCACTGATAAAAAACGAATATACAAAAGATTAAGAAATAGCAGCAAAACTCTGTTTTAGTGAAAGGCACTCGCATGAAGCATAAGAACATACTACACCAACTTTAACAGTGTTTTGATTTTTTGACGTTTGTGACTAGAAAATGGCGGCACGCATAGTTCGTCGGAAAAGTGGATGCGCATTCGTAGAAGGTCATGCTCGCTTCTCCATATCTCTACTGCGCACTCGTAGAATCTCATTTTCCCCCCTCTATATCTGTCTAAGAAGCACGTTCAGCAAAATTACGAAATAATGGAGCGCTCCAAAAAGCGCTCAACTATTGTTGTGATGAACGCGACTATACTGAAACTTGTACATAATATATTTAATAAATTGATAGATAATACTTTATTTGCTAGAAACAAAAACTGAAATCTCAACTGTATCAATAAAATAAAATACAACGTAATAAAATACATAGAAACCCCTCATAGGTGTTGAGCTAAAATTTGTATACATTGTTTTTAATCTAAAATAGAACATCGTATTATTATACTGATTAATATCGATACCAATATTATAAAAAAAATCCTGTAAAATTATAAATTGATACTAATTCAACGAGGTACCTCCTTTTACTTCTTTGTACTCATTACAGGCCTCAGTTGCTCTGATTGGAGGTTCTCGTTGGACTCACTTATATCATTGTCTTTATAAAAAGAATGGTGCATTCAGTAACTGGAATTATGGCATAAAATGAGTTGAATAAAAACAACGTAGAATTTGTATAATATTATCGTTTAAAACATGTTCCTCAGTAAATAACACTTATGCCAAGATAGATCATTAATTTTGGGAATTTATAATAAAGCAGCATTTCTGTTTCTGTGAAACTATAAATTGGAAATGCATATTATCTGTACTTTCCTATCACTATTATCAACATTAGTCTGATATATATTCGAATTCGGTCTCTTGTTTACAATCGAGAGAAAATATCACAACGCTCTGGCCCTTAGTAAAGAAGACATAACCTCAGTGTGTCATGTCATGTGTCTGATCTGTCTTATCATTTCTGTTGGCAATTTTGTTTTTTATAATTAGCTTGTCAAAATTACAAATAAACTAAAATAATACTGTGCAAGTGCAACATTGTGAGTGTACTTTATGCCTGTGGCAGCAAGTTAATAATAGTTTATATTTATACAAATAATAATTAAGAACTAATAAAAATGAACGAGTTAGTATTGTGATAATTTATAAAACGGAACACACGTGGTATAATACTTCACTAGTACAGCAGGAGAGAAGTAACGATTTGTATTTTACTTATTCATCACCTCTGTAACTGAACAAAACCGAAAACATGCCTCTGTTTGGAAAATCCCAGAAAGGTCCTGCCGAAGTAGTGAAGGCATTAAAAGAAGCTGTGAACGCATTAGAAAAAGGTGATAAAAAAGTGGAAAAAGCCCAAGAAGATGTATCTAAAAATCTACTGTTAATTAAGAACATGTTATACGGGACTTCCGAATCTGAACCGCAAACAGATATTATTGTGGCCCAATTAGCCCAGGAATTGTACAACAGTAATCTGTTATTACTATTAATACAAAACCTTAATAAAATTGACTTTGAGGGTAAAAAGGATGTGGCACAAGTTTTTAACAATATTTTAAGAAGACAAATCGGTACAAGATCACCAACAGTGGAATATATTTGTACTAAACCTGAAATACTTTTTACGCTTATGACTGGGTTAGTTTTTGTTTCATATTCTTTAATCACGACCTGGTAGTAAAGTATAACTCTGAATTAATTTACTGGTCCAATTAGATTAATTTGTTGTGTGGATAATTACATTTGTGTATATTAATCTAAGATATATATAATTTAAATGTTGTAGGAGTACCCTAATTTAATATAAATAGGCAAATGAAAAGTTTAAATTGTCCAGGAGTATAAATTATTTCATATAAATAGTGCTCTACTGCCTGGTCACGCATTTATATATATAAAAATTTGTGTTAACAAAAAACATATTTCCTATTTTGCAGATACGAGCATCAAGAGATTGCATTAAACTGTGGTACTATGTTAAGGGAATGTGCAAGATACGAGGCCTTGGCTAAAATAATGTTATATTCAGATGATTTTTACAACTTTTTCAGATATGTTGAAGTTTCTACTTTTGATATTGCATCCGATGCATTTTCTACATTCAAAGTATATTATTGTTATTGTATTAATTACTTTCTAGGTTTGTATATACATTCTTTGTTGTAGGAGTTGTTAACTAGACATAAAATTTTGTGTGCTGAATTCCTAGAGACTAATTATGACAAAGTATTTACACATTATCAAAGCTTACTCAATTCAGAGAACTATGTAACAAGACGTCAAAGTTTAAAATTATTGGGTGAATTGCTGCTGGACAGACATAATTTCACGGTAAGTTTGTTTTACTATTCTGATTTTTCTTTTGCTTATGCCAATTAAATATTTAGTTTAGATATCCTGGTCCTGTGTATAAAATTATAACAATTGATTGCAATATCTTTTGTGTGCTTATCAACGTTTTATCTTATATGACTATGTATACTTTTTTTATTTTCCCATATGATATACGTTCTATATTTACTAACAAACATTATACACGATGGACAAAATATTTCAGTTCTTACGAATATTAAGTGCCTACTATAATAGAATAATGCATAATAGAGAATATGTCTGCATTTTGAAATAATGTAATGTTAGGTACTATCTTGTATAATATGTAACTATACTTTTAATAATTAACAAATATTGAAATAAGTAAGGTTAATTTGAAATAGAATCCAGGTTCAAAACTGGGTTGTACAAAAGGTTTTATTGCTACAAAAATTTGATTATAAAAATCGATTATCAACCCTTGTTTTGTGATATATAACTTATCGTTTTTAAAAAAGCATTCATCAAAACAAAACCTACAAGACGACGGCCGCGAAACCCTTTCACAATGTACCTATCTTATTTTATACAGCATTTGTTTTTTAAGTGATCATGGAAAAAAAACATTTTATAAGTAAAAAAGGCAAATTATAATGTGTAACCGAGACATACATATCAAGAATATATTAATCCTAATGTTAGATAAGTTTTTTTTATTATACAACTACTTTTAAGGCTATAGTCAAAGTGCTTTCGCACGCCACCTACTGGTCTAGGATCCACTATTTTTCAGGCCAAAAACTAATATTTTTACTTTAAAAACCTTAAAATGGTGGTAGAGAAGTTCTAATAACTGAAATGTTTACTGTTATGCACATGAGCATTGGAAAATGCAGGTTACGCATAAGAACGCATTTTGTGAGGGTTGCCAGAAATAAAAAGAAAGACTTATTAGTATTATATTATTATCTAGTAAGGAACGTATCATTTACCATAGATTAAGTCTGTTTGATCTATGCATTTACGAAGTTTCCTATCAATTACAGGTGATGACAAGGTATATTTCTAATCCGGACAATTTAAAGCTGATGATGAACATGTTAAAGGAACGTTCTAGGAATATTCAATTTGAAGCTTTTCACGTTTTTAAGGTAAATTAGCAATTAGCGAATAATAAAATATATAAATGAAATGAATGATATGATGATTCATTACATTGTTAAAAAATTCCGGGCACGGTAAAATATCTAGAAAACTAACACTGACTGAAATTGTTTCAGACAAAAATTGTAGGACTCCCTTCTAAATATTACTGTGTAACCTTGATTATGTCCTTGGTCGTGACCTTCTAGGTCTTTTGAAGTTATGTCTGGTTTTTCAATTATTGGAACACCATCTTTTTGACCTCGGAAATGAAGAGAGCGGAAAATTGTCCATACCTACCATATTATGACTGCACAACATATTTCTTTTGACCGTGCGGTCAAATAGCAAGCCACATGCTTTAGTAATGGTGTAGTTAGTTAAGGCAAGATTGTATTTAAGATAATGTTCAAAATGATCACCATTAATATTTTGGCAATGTCCTATATGGTGCTAAAACGCGTCTATTGCATTACGAACAAATTGCGGATCAATATCTCTTGCCTCATAAGTTGTTTCACTTCTTCGCTTCTTACTGGTTTTGTGCGATACTTACACCCTATCATTCAATGTGAAATACCCGGATAATTATACGTCAAGGGTAGATACTAAAAATTATATAGAAATATCCGGATGAACTTTTATTTTTTTATTTTATTGATAATCTTTACAAACACTTTCTACAAGTATTTACATATAAATAACAAACATATACAAAGACCAACTTACAAACTACGATGTAGGCAGGCTATTAAACTACTTTATCTCTATAATAAAATAACAGGTCACAATTTGCACAGCTAAGAAAAAAAACATACATTTATACAATAATTATCATTAAAATCCCAGGTTTCAAATTAAACAGCTAAGGAAAATACACATTTATACAGTTAAAATCACATTTTTTACGTTTTTCAAGATCGCAGAAGAATAAATCAATATCTGTTATTGTTCAAGAATTCATTACACAATTCTGTCATAGAATTTAATGGTGATTTATATGTGTTCTAAATAAAAAGATCCCTGTTCAAGATCCTGAGATTAATCTTTGGCACTCTAAAGCTCAAAAAATCAATCAATTTGCAGTCCTTGTACTTTATACTATTAATAATGAGGTATACAAATATAATAGCTTGTTTATTCCTTATATATACAAGAGGCGTAAAACTGCAACTCTCTAACATTGACCTATAAGAAACCCATATACGGATACATCTTGTTTTCTTGAACATATAGAAATCTTAGAAAACGCTTTTTCAATCAAGTTTGAGAAGTTGGTTGGCATCCATATTTGTGACGTATACTCTAGATTGGGTCTGACAATTGTATTATATAATTTGATAACTGGATATTTTAAAATCTTTGGAATTTCTTATTAAGAAGCCCAATGTTCAATATGTTGAAATGTAATCCCAAGATCTACAATTTATTTTACTTTGTTTAAGTTGATTTTTTTGATAAAATAGTCTTCCATAATATAGTTCAATTTATGACATGACTGAACATTTGTTCCTATTTAAAGGCAGTTTATTATTTTTGAACCATTCAACGACATTATTTAAATCATTTTGTAATGCAATCGAATCTTGGGTGGTATCAATTTTTTAAAAATAATTTGAAATCATCAGCAAACCGTTTGAATGCTTTACGCTCTCTGGTAATGTGTTAATAAATAGGAGAAAAGGTAAGGGACCCAGGTTACTACCCTGTGGTACACCAGAGCTCATTATATAACCATCAGAAATGCGTAGGAATTCAAGTTCAGCTAATTTATGTAAAAGAGTTGTATGATCTATTTTATCAATATATTTAAAGAGAATCAGGTTTTAGGAACTTAAACCTTCTAATATTTACCTTGTAACTCATTTTCTTCTTCAATCAACAACCTCAGATGCCAGATTGTTTATTCATATCGGATGCCAACTTCATCTGTTAAAAGTCGAGTTAAACTAAATAGCTGCTGCTAGAGCTAAAACTCCAGTACACTGAAAGTAATGTTAGGCAAAGGCTATTGAATGAAATCGATTACTGTATTCCTTATGGAACTAAAGTGGAGTACGTCATGGCTGTGTGGCGTGATTGGGTATCAAACCAAGTCAAAACTAAAAATAGACTAGTTTTGGATATTTATAATGACATCCCAACCCAACCCAATTTATAAATACGCTTTCCGATGGGTATTTACCTGGACCACATCGCCAGGTATACCATGCACTATTCTAAAACTAGTTGATGTGCAGTTTGTAGTATATTGTAGAAAATGTTTTTTTTTATTATATCCACAGGATATATTGTAATATTCTACCACAGCAATCCAGTCTATCCTTATTTAGGTCTTTGATTAGTGCTGAAACTTTTGCAGACTGGAAAATGTTTTTATTATTGATGTTCTGCTTCTTCCACTACGAATTCAGTGAATAAACATAAGCCTTCTAAATAAAGCAATTTTGTTTGTATGGTTCTACAGAAAATTTGTCAAAGCTCTTATAATGAACTTATGGCATTAATTGTTTTATAACTTAATTTTTAGGTATTCGTCGCCAACCCAAATAAACCTAAACCGATCCTGGATATTTTACTACGCAACCAGGAGAAATTGGTAGAATTCCTAATGAGATTCCATACAGACAGGGCTGAAGATGAACAATTTAATGACGAAAAGGCGTACCTTATTCGACAAATTAGGGAGCTAAAACCAATACCAGGGCACTAAATAATTTCTTGTCACGTTTTAATAGAAATTTCACCACCGCATAATTATCCGGTCCTGTAATTCAGTTGGTTCGTATCTCGTTATTTACTTTATTTTTAGCAGCTTCAATTTCAACATTTGGACAGAAAAGTTACTAGTCTTATATTTTTTTAATTAATTTCTCTGTGAATTGTTTTATTTTATTTTTCGTAATTTAATATTATAGATTTATTATTACAGGGCTGTAATATATATATATAGAATATAAAATGTTTGTTTTATGCAAATTACTATTTCTATTGATGCCTTTAGTCAGACGAGACTACTGATAAGAATATCAAGTGTGTTGCAACGAAAACAATTCGATTTAATATTTTTTTAAGGAGACTGTTATCTAAAAACCAATTATTTAAATAATTGGCCTATTAGTAGTGTGCACACTTTCGGAAAATCTAGATTTATTCTCTTTATCTTTGTAGTAGGTTTGGAAACCCTATCGTTTTCTTGTCCTCCTTTTATATTTGTTCATCTGATTGCCTTTGACATCTAATTGATTGTGTGTAGAAAAAATAATCTAGAATTATTAAAAATACTTAAAATGTACCACCAATAAGTCTTAAACAAAAAATATGTTGGCTTCATTCCTGGAGTTATCTTTGTGTTTCGTGGTCTTTTTTATGTATGCGTAGAATGTTCTTCCTTGTTGTGGCTCACTGATTGCCAGATAAATGAATTCGCATTGCGGAGACCTTCTGGGAAGTCTAGATTAAAATCTTTTGAGATCTGGATTTTGACCCTTGTTCGAAGACTTTTCTTTTATCAAACGAACAAATAATGAAAATGAAATGAAGCATTATTAAAACCGTGTCGTTAACATGAAAGTTTGTATTAAATAAAGTAATACAATACCCCCGTGTCCCCTATACGTGAAGCTAGTGTCAAAAATTCTATATATGTCTGCGCACCACTTTTCCCATGTCTGACAAAAGTAGTTAGTCTATTATGACACCCCTCAAAAAACCAACACCACACTATTTATTGTTTTTGTATCATTACGTGTAAGTTTTCGTAGTCTCAAATACATGCAAAATTAAAATCAGCTTTATCATGATTTTGCCTTTAAAAGTAGCGATAACGGCTTTCATCCACACTTTGCTCAGTTGTTTGGCTGAGCTTACAAGTCAGCACACGGATAACTCTAACCAGGCTAGTTTAACTTTTTTAATTTTATAAATTTGCTTATACCAGCTGCACGAGGCATCATTTTGACCAACAATTCGTCTAGACTTTCTTTCATTACCACAGGTTCATAATTGAATTACTTCAGTCTTTCCCAAAAGTTGGAAAGAGTAAAGCGATTTAATGTTTTTAGCGACGGATAGGTCAAATATGTAGCTACCCTAGTACAATATAGAAGGTACACTTGAAAAACTATATGAAAAATAGAAAGCGGAAAAACATTGACGATAGTTTTTGCTTAAATATTTGCAAATAACGAAAATACGTAGGTATTTACAAAACATATTTTTTCTACAATTGTCAAAAAATATCAATATTATATTTTATACTAATGTCAGTGTGGGAAATGTCAGTTTTTTTAATTGAAAACTATTTTTTCACGTTGTCTATGAAAATGAGCGCAAAATATTTTGCACACTAGGGCGCAAAATAAATTGCATTGTTAAACAATGCCCCATAGAGGGCGCGATTCATTTGAATTATTTAACAAAGTTCAAACAATAAAATCAAATATAACAGTTCTAGGAAAAATATTGTTTGTATTTCGTGTTTTATGGCACATTCGAATGAATTTTTTTGCACACGTAATACAAAAATAACTATTGAACATTTTACTTTTACAAGAGCAAATAATGTACTCGTAGATATCAGCTGATTTATACGTAGTAACTAAAGCGCCAATTTTTGAGTAGGTAGATAAGTACATGGAATTTGGACAAATTAGGGAAAGTTTGCGTGTATTTCGGGTAATGTGGTACATCTGTATAATGGTTTTTACAGATTTTTAAATAAGTCTAACCAGAGTTAATTGATTCGGTTATTACTAAAAGGCCCCAAGTAATTTTCATTAACTTTTCAGGAAACGAAATCGTCAGACTTACGGTGTTTTACCACTAACATACTGCATATATCGATAGTTAGTGAGGGGATTTTAGTATTAAACGATGTAAATAATAATAATAAGTTTATCGATTTTTGCTTAAAACTTCGTTTGATCGAATTATGACTTAAGGGGTTTTAGTAATAACCGATTCAATTATTGTTCTATACTTTTAAGTTTGCTATTCAAAAATATTTCTTATAAATTTGTTTATAAATGTAATAGTTTTCTGTTGTAACACACATTGTTATTGCAAACAAAAAAAGAAAAAAATCAGAATTTAATGAAAAGTGAAGTTCCCTAGATGGATAGTTTATACTTTATCGCATTTTATCTATTCTGCCAAAATTATAATATATTATAATTTCAACGTACTATGTAAAATTATTTCGTTTTATTTTGTAAAATTTATTTGAGATTGTGGTTATATTATTTATATATTTGAAATAAAACAATAATTACGTTATTTCACATTTTATTTCATTACATTAAACATTAGTAGTATCTATGCCTATACATCAGTAAAGTGTCTATTATCAAACTAACCCATGTCAAAATACATGACGGTTGATATAAATTTGAGAACATTTTGTTAGCACCATACATTTTGCTCCGTATATAATCGTATACATCTCAAACCTTCATTACAACAAAGAGTGTCAGTTTGACAGCACGATATTGGGTTGCCTTTTTAAGTTTTCAAATATAACACATTTTTGCATGCGTTGGAACCAACTCTAATTTGTTCATACAGTCAAAATCACGTTTTTGAAGGCGTCGACTGCTGGCAACTGTAACCTTTAACAAGGCAGTATATTCTTGATTTTCGGAGAGGTCAAGAAATAGTCGGAACTTTAATGATGAACTAACAAATTGTCGTTTTGTAGCATTAAAAATTCGTCGTTGTAGGTTGCTCGGGGACGACTTTCAGCAAACAAATGGTTGTATACCATTCGGCAGTATCAGTTCTTTGATATTGCTACATGACCTGCGTTTGACACAAATGTATCACGACCACATTTCAAGAACTGGTTACTTTTGTCGCCTTATCTTCATCTGGTAACACTCAAAAAGGACGAGCAGTGTTTATTTTTGGTTTCCTAAGGGGTAAATCCATGATTCATCACCATTAACAAAACGGAGTTATAATAGCTTTGTGCGTTCAAGCGATCTAGAGTTTTTGTATTCAACACCAAGTTGCTTTCTGTTCTTGAATCAACAGATGCGGTATTCAACGGAAAAATAATTTTGTACACACAATTATTTTCCATTTAAAACTTTTTGATTTCATGATGCATCAATTTCGCAATATTCCACATTTCGATCTTAATGAGCTTCGTTTTCCTGGGTGACTCGTTTTTGGAGGCCCTTCCTTGGATCGTCGCTAACAGTCACCACTTCCACGATTGAATTCCCCATACCAACGAGCATTGTTTTACTGATGCGGTGCTTCAATTTTGAAAAAGAAATCAACTTCGCATGGCATTCTTGTTGGGGTAATTGTCTTAGAAAGTTGTGAAAAAATTATATATATATATATACATTGGATTTAAGTTATGAAAGTAAAGGTGGATATTATGTTTTTAGTAAGGACATTTGATTAGTGACGTTATGTCAGAGCATGCTAAAATCTGAAGAAATAGACCATTCTCACAGTGGAGTGCAATATCAATGATGAAGCAACCTCAACGCCACCTCCACAAAATTCATTTATTAGCAGAACTAATAATATCATTTTTTGAATATAACTGCAAAATAACATTATTAGTTATAGGGAATCATTGAAGGTCATAAATTTTATTTTTAAATTAAGACAAGATCAAACAGGATTCAAAATAATCTTATAAACAATAATAAGTATTTAAAAAAATAAGAGCTTCACGTTTCATTTGACATCTTTATTTCTAAATAATTGTTGTAAATAAAGTTCGATGTTGACTGTTAAGATAACATACCCGTATTTTATTGTTTCATTTTCTGAACATTATCTCCCACAAACTGTCTATAGAGATAATATGAATAATAATAATAATTTAAAAAAAAAACTAAAAATATTATTTATTTTTATTTTCAAAAACATTGTTATAATATGGAAAGGTATATACAATGCATACTTCATTTGCAGCTAACATTTTTTTTAATATTTACAAAACTGTATTTGTATTAGATACATTTAGGTATTTGACCTCATAATCATTAAAGTCGAAGTCTTCTAATTTCATCGACTTTAAAATCAGTCCTGTAAATAAAAACAACAAAAGAAATAAACATATTACGATGGGAAAAATATAGAAAATTACCACAAAAACAACACCAATGTCTGGCAGCTATATTTTGTAGTGATAACAAAAATTCTCATGACACTTTTCAAAATAACAAATGAAATATAATAATAGTTTGTTGATGTGTGTGTGTGATATCGATAATGCTTAAAGGACTTTATTCTGTAATAAAATCGTATTCTTAACACATCAACAAACTATTATTATATTCCATTTGTTATTTTGAAAAGTGTCATGAGAATTTTTGTTATCACTACAAAATATAGCTACCAGACATTAAAGCATTCTCCAAATCCACAGTCTCTATACACGCGGATTTGGAGAATGCTTTAATTTAAATAATTCAAAGGTTTTAGCCCCCTTTCCAAATTAATTACAGACGGAAATAAATGAATAGTACATCACTGCCTTTTTAGGCCCAGCTCTATTACTACAAAGGAAATTACCTAGTTTTTCCATTTAGTTTAGCAAATATTTATTTTTTAAGTTTTAACACTTTTTTATACTCATCACTAAAGGGCGGAATATATGCACGTCAATTCAATTAAAATATGCGCATATATATGCATAGTTTTTCTTTGAAATATGCAACAATATGCATTTATTTGTCAAAATATGCAATTATATGCCTTGAATATAACATGGAAAAATAGAAATAAAGAAACGCCGACTCTTACAAAAATTATTTATTTTAAATAAAATTAAAAGAAAAATGTAATAGGTAAAATTTTTAACCTGAAATAGTATAAAATGCATTTATAACGATATATTTTTCAAAATTTTCCGATAAAACTGTTTGCCTTCTGTCTGTAAAAATATGTTTGTACAAAGAAAAAGTTCTTTCAACATCTACCGATGTGATCTGGCAATATTTTAATTTGGGTAGTAAGTTATAAGCCAAGGTATTACTTCGTTGGATGGTTTAGTATCAAAAATATTTTTGACTTCCATTAAATACTTAAAGCCTTCATTCTTTCCCACAATAACTTCGAGTTTACTTCTTACTTGATTTCCTACATCACCGGGAACTTTTTTGCATTTGCCGGAAAAAGTTTCAACAATTTTAATTGATTCTCTTAAACTTATATTCCTACTTTCTAACGAAGTTATTATATCTGGTATAAAACTAAAATTAACCTTAATAAAAACAAGTTCCTTAGCTAAATTTACAGTTTTTAATACTGCTTGACTTTGCACTACACACTGTGAATTGTCTTCTAAATCTAAAACTATGTCTTTAATGGCTTCAAAATGGTCTGCGTAGAATATCGCGGCCTTAATCCATGTTCCCCATCGAGTAATTACGGGCTCTGGAGGTAAACTAACTAAATTCCTAAACATCCAATAAATGCCGGCAATAAACCATATAATAATAAAATGGGTCCATAAACAATATAATAATAAAACCTACCCACCTGCTAAATTATTTCAGTTACCTGCAAGGGTCGTACTTAATCTTTTGATAAAACGAAAAACATAAAAATATGCACACAAATTTTATTTTTGCCGAAATATGCAATTTTTTGTGAAATTTGTAAAAATATGCAAAATATGCACTTTGCATATATTCCGCCCTTTACTCATCACCTACGCCTGATGACGCCCAAAATCTAATCAGTTCATCGCAATGTTCCATAGTATTTTTGTGTCAAATTTGGTTACAATCCGTTGAGCCGTTTTGCTATCGCGTATATGGACTGACTGAATAACCGAGATTTAAAAAAAAAAAATGCTTATTTAGGTCTAAAATGACCCCAAACACGTATTTCCGGTCAAGAATTTGTTTTTTTACGAGACCAATAGCTTCTCTATATACCATATATGCAATATATGTATTGCATATGGTATAGAGAGGTAAAATCAAACATGTGATTGAACTATATCAAATGAATTTTCTATTTATTCAATTTTCTCGCCACCCAACACTTCTTGAATAACGTGAACATCACAATATCCCTTCTAATTGGTAGGTGGCATCCAAGCAATATCATACGAAATGTCTAACTAACCTTAAGCTCATGATATTTTTCACTTCCGAAGGTGTTAAACGCCAAGGCATGGCACCGTCTTGGTTACCCCAATATTCATTAATTTCACTTAGTTGTTCCAGGTTTAATACTGTGGCTATTTGCGTTAGCCTTGCAAATTTATCGCGTACAGACCAATTTGCGCTGGACGTTATGTAACCAGCCAATGATCTCACTTCTTTATCCAACACTAATCCACCTAACTAATAAAACCAATAAGTATTGAATAATAATTTGATTGGGACTGGCTAGCTTACCCTGTTAAATGTAGTCTTTAGGATGACCTTCTCAAATCTTTGTGTTAATTCAGCAGTAAGAACTTGTGTAAAGCTATCGAAATTGGATGATGTTAAAATTTCTTTAAATGAAGATAAAAGTGTTTCTAGATTCATTATCAAAGTTTGTATAAATGATTCACCAGCTTCGTAGGCAGAAAATTCATCCTGAAAAAAGAAATAGGACGTTAACGAAAAACTGTTTAAATCACTGATTAAAATATAACTTGCTAAGAAAAATATGACACCATATCAAAGATAACCACTTAAATCGTCAAATGAATGGCCTATCCAGATTATTTTCAAGTATTTCCTATAATTTACATATCTTATTGGTTCGAAAGCTTGTATTTGCACTGACTGAAGAGTTATTTGCAGAATCTATCTCTGATTGGGTGCAAAACTGCGAGAGTACTCAGGAATGGGACCCTCTGCGTCACAAATTATTCGCTACAACTCGACTAAAATAGTAAAATTTCTTCTAACCTCTCTACCTCCTCAAAGGCTTGGATATTTGCAACAATAACTGGCAGCATGATTGATTGCTAAAGCAAAATGTACCAGAACGCAACTAATAATAATAACAATAAAATCATAAATCATTAAACGAGCAACTAATATATATGTTACGGGCAATGACGTTAATCCGGCCAATAACGTGAATGGCCGGTCCATAACGTGAATGCCCGCCTTGATTGGACATTCACGTCAATGACCGGACAATAACGTAAATGTAATTTGGACAATGTTGATAATTTATAATTCAAGCACGCTGTTAACATCATTGTCCGGACAATAACGTCATTAAATTAAAAGTAACATAACCAAACTTTCAATTTATAAATAAATACCTACATGAATTATTTGTTCTCAGTGGTGTGTTGTGTTTATTTAAATTTAGTGTTTGTGAGACAAATTATATAAATCTAGCCATGGATTATGATGAAATGCGACGTCGATTTACTGAGAATTTAGACATAATCATAAAATCCAAACGCGATGACAATAAATCGTTTTTAAATAATAACGAATATATCAAACGTCTTGCCGAGGTTAAAGAGGCGAAAATTTTCAAACAGCGGGTTCAAAAAAAACAATGAAACCCTATAGACTGGTACGGAAATATGATGTGATGACAATAAACGAAAATGACCAGCTAATTAAACCTGTTACTGACAGTGCGAAATCTAAGGTGCTATACTACGTAACGAATGAAGAATTGTTTGAAATTATCCATAATGCTCACTTGGCAATCGGACATCGTGGTTCTCCCCGCAATGTTTTAGCTGTTGTTAGTAGTGTGGCAGATGGTCTTTATAAGCTTGGTAAAAATGCGGTTAAAATTTTAAATTAGCAAATAATGTTGATATTTTAGGTACAACGCATGGTGTTTTAAAGCATAAGTTTACCAGATCAGAGTTTAACTTCTGCCATGAAAAACTTATTTTACTTGAGAACCTCTGCGGTGTCGCAAAAAATAAGGAAATAACCCTTAGAGAAGTTGCAGCTGCAAGTAGTATTTTAGGGGGAAAGGGTTACAAGCGTTGTCATTGCAAAGGAGCAAAAATAATAAATGCGCATGTCGTACAAGCAAGAAAATGTGTAATTCAAACTGCCATGAGTCACTTTCATGCCAAAACATTAATGATGATTCATAAGTTGTAACCTATTGTTTGTTCTTTTTTTTTTCGAATAAAACGAATAAAAGATTTCATGTTGTATAGTTTCAAGTAATTATCACGATATTTATATGATTAACGACGTTGTCCGGCAGTCTTTGGCCATTCACGTTAATGACCGGCCAAACATGTTATTATCAAAATATTAACAACATTGACCGCTCACAACGGGCCATAACGTGAATGCCCGGTCTATAACGTTATTGGCATGGAAAAATGGGCATTAACGTCAATGGCCGGCTATTAACGTTAATGCCCAATTATCGTCATTGACCGTAACATATATAAAAATGCCGAAACTGAAAAAGCACTAAAAAATAATACCAAAAGCCCTAAAAATAACCAAATTCTTGGTAAATGTTTTTAGGTCGATTAATATTGTATCGAAACTTGCCGAAGAGTAGTCGACGGCCACACAAAGTACTGTTTAAAGTCGCTTCCCCTTAATAAAATTCAATATCGATATCGACAGGTAGAATTCTATACAAGCACAGAGACCCGCTGCTGGGTCGATTTATATTTCTAGAGTTGTATCGAAATGAATACTTCTAAACGTTTCTATGAAGAAAGCCTTTATCGAGCAGAGGAGCCTTAAAGCATAGAATTATTCTTATATATCTTAAATCACTTAAATGTTGGACGTTTAGAGGGTTCGAAATAAATTTTTGAGATTTGTTGATTTTAAGTGGATCATATTTACATGGTTAAATAATAGTAAACAAATGAACCACTCACTTCACTAAGTTGATGACTGAAATTCAAAAAAGTATCAACCCAAGGATTAACTCTAGGTTTGATTGCTGTTGATCGCAATTGTTGTACTCCATACTCAACTATATCCTTCAAATTTGAAGTGACACCAGAAAGACCTGAAAGACAGCTTTCCAGTTTTCCGCGATCGTTTGCATTCAAGTTCGGTAAAGCCGATTCGATCTCTTTCAAGACACTTTCGCATAAAGCATCTACATACTCAATACTACAGTCTGCATTGTTTAGTGCCACCTGTTGGAAAAACATTACACTCTATACAGCATAAGAAAAATGTTTCAAAAGCTAAGCTTTACAACATATTTTAACAGCCCAATGGTTGAAAACAGAAACATATGTAAATAAGATCTCCAGGGTTGTACTTACAATAAATGCAGTCCGAGAACCCTCGGTGTCGCCTGATTGTAGTCTACCCTGTTGAATAGAAGTTTGTAAAGCATTGTACGCTTGCGTTAAATCTAAATAGCCTGAAGGGTAGCCTTGCCTTAATTTACTTCGTAGTATCTCACAAAAATCACTCTCGAGGACTGTACAAGCATTGTTGATTATTACGCAAATACCGTCTAAGCTACCAGTTGAGATCGACCGCCTTAAATATAAAAATTATATATCATTCATATTTAAATACCTAGAAAATGTCTAACCTTATACATTTCTTTAAGATAAAAAACGTATCATCTACCATACTTGAGTTATGTTGCGATGGTTCTAAAGTATCCAAACTTACAGCTTTTGCTGTTGATTCTTCCATAAAGTATTGTTCAAGACGTAGGTAATGTGATAAAATATCATGTTTGCATCGTGAAAATTCACTATTTTGAATCATCTGATTCAATAATTTCAATTGTTCTTCTTTTTTAGCCACATCCTGTACACCTATTTCAATATCAGACTGAAAATTGTAAAATAAATTTTCAACATTTTAAATAAAGCAAATTTTGTGGTAAACGTGTTACACATATTTCATTTTGAATTTACTTGTTTATCCTTAAGACGAAATAAGAAGAAATCTGCAAGTTTTCAAGGTGTGATGACCCTAGGGGTCGTGATTTCACGTAAGTCGGAAAGCGTGTTCTGTGCTCGACGCTGTACAGCTAGGCAGTGGCAACCAGTCCAGATCACCTCCCTAGCGAGTTTGCATTCTCTTGCCTAATAAGTATTTTAAATTAAAGTTTGAAATCTGAAAGTCTGATCGAACTTGTCAGGGATATTATTGCTGTAGATTGCATTCAATTCTCATTTGTGGCATTCTAGTGCCGACCCAGCCGTATACTTGAACTGCTTCAAAGTCCTTAAAACACCGGTGTAGATTGTGATTATTTTGTCCGAACGATTTAATTTGCAGCAATGGATATTTTTTCAAATACCATTTAAACTTTACACAAAAACATTTGGAGTATATTCTGCTTCTTTAATAGATTGAGCACTTTTAAAAACTTTCTGTGACGGGCTAGTTTGTATGACGTAGGATTTGTTAAAGTGAAACTGGTGGGGAGATATGCACTCTGTATTTGAATTCAATTGTTTTGAGCCTTAGCACAATTATGACAAGCAAATTTTCCCTACAGTCCTGTGGCATAGCTCATGCATTCTAGGTGCAAATTCCTGCATACTTTAGGATGAACCTATTATTATCCACGTTAAAGGAAACAAACGTCATTAAGAAAACAAGTATTAAGGCCAAGCACATCTCCCTAATTTGGGAGATATTTTTATTTGTATTACCTTGTAGAGACAATTAGCCATAAGACTAGTTGACACTGCCACTCTAAATATACCGAGTTATAGAACAAACAACTTTTTTGACTAGAACTGAAATTGACTTCTAAATAACTTTTGCTGTGACAACAAAAACCTCAATCCTGTAAATTTAGTTCAAATATTGTAAGGAACTACTTTACCGATGCAAATTTTTTAAATAAAACTACATTGAATCGATTAAAGAAAATGTGACAATATGAATATTTTTTATTATTTTTTTTATCAAATATTAGATCAGGAACAGACATATAAAAAACCGAATATTTTCATCATAAACAATAACCAAACAACAGTGAATTAATATACTTACCATTACTTTCCTTTTTATAAATCTAACATACAATTCACAACGGTAATGCATTAAAGTTATCTCAACAATCAGTATATCTAGATCCTTTGGGTCAATTTTTTCTATTTTGTTAAAACTGGAATTTGAACTCATTCTTAACAGGTCATTTATTAACTAAAACACAAAGAAAATAAGGTTTATTTTAACTGACTACGGCAAATTGTGTTTGGTTAGTAAATAAATAAAAACACTTAATTATCAAACAGGAAGAATCCCACTTACTGTGGGCTGGTTTATCAGTGCAAAGTTAAAAGTGCTGGTTACGTAGCCGAAGGTTAACTGTATCTGACTGAAGTGACGGTTAAAGCAAATTGCGTTTATCGGCTTAGTTTGTAACTGGCAGTTACGTAGCCGCAAGTGCATGCTTAGCAACAAGGTTCAGATATGACAGATGTTCATAATGTAGCCAAAGCTGATTTTAATAAATCTGTATTCCGAAAAATTTAGTTCAAGAACTCAAACCAATATAACTAAATTTTTCGGAATACAGATTTATTAAAATCAGCTTTGGCTACATTATGAACATCTGTCATAACTGAACCTTGTTGCTAAGCATGCACTTGCGGCTACGCTATTCACATAGCCATATCAGAGCGTCAAACTCTGGCTCCTTCGTCATACTGACGAGAACCAGAAAGTTCGAAAACAACAAATTCCAACCCCACACAAACGCTTGGACTTTTTCACCAAGATAGTCTAAGATGCGATCAATCGCAATAAACGCGAGACCCGTAAGGGTTCTAGATCTATAGTACAATTGTTGCACTTTGTTACGGTTTTAGATGATGCTTGTTGTTTCGACTTCGATCCGTCTCATCAGTTGCAGAACTACCGCAAGACATCGTAAAACAGATAAGGAAATACTTTAAGAGTATTTTCTTATTCCCAATCGTTATAGTTTGGCACTCTGGTATGGCTATGTGAATAGCTGTAAACTAACCAGTTTAAGCGGTGCAGAAGCATGTGTGTGTTACTACGTCGTAGGTCATTCGCACCGCAGGATATCTGTAAGACATACAGATCCACACCTTCTTTATTGTCTGTAGGACATACTCACACAAACACTTGGACTTTTTCACCAAGATAGTCTAAGATGCGATTAATTAATCGTAAGGGTTCTAGATCTATAGTAAAGTTTTTGCACTTTGTATCATTTTAAATTATGCTTGTTGTTTCGACTTCAGTTCGCCTCATCACTTGCGGAACTACCGCAAGACAACATAAAAAAGATTTAGGTGTATTTTCTTGTTCCCAATTTATGAAATATATTTTATTTGACTGATGATTATTTCGCGTAACTGGCACATATAAGCTCCAGGTAAGTTAACAGGAACTTTAACATAATATTATGGCTAACTTAAACACTTCATTTGACTGTCAGTTATTAGTTAACCAACCCCTAAACTACATAAGCGTGCACTGATAAACCGGGCCTTAACAACTAAATAATAATTACTTATAAAGGTATGTACAGGGTGGGCCAAAGTAGACGCTTTCTTAGGGAAAGTCATATTTCTATAAGAAATAAGTAGAACAATTTTGACCTCGGTCACCAGAGCTCAAATTTTACGAGAAACTCATGCCGGTGCGAAAAAGAATTGCCAGAACAAATCGTTTCGCCGCTAGAAAGTAAATAATTAAGCAGGTACTAATACGAATATGTTGGCCTGAAAAACAATTTTTGATATACTTTAATGGCCAGTTTACCTGATTTTTTTTGTTTATTTGCCGAGTTTTCCCCCATTCCAACAATATCCTACTTATTTGTTTATCACATTCCTTCTGTAAAATAACTACACCAGATAGTAATCTTCCAGGACCATAATAAGTTTCCAACACAGGTTGGTGTGTATCTATAACCCTAGCGAGGCCCTCAAAAAGTAATGTTAATGTATCCGCATATATTAAACTGTATCGCTTATCAGCCAGTGGTGTGTTAATGGCTGATTTTAAATTCGTATCTGCTGTAGCTGCTACTTTAGTTCGAAGATATGTACAAAATTCTTTGATGCCTAAAATCATAATTAATATTTTCTCAAACAAGAAACGAAAAAGTAAATATTAAGAATATGTTTTCGCATACCAGGGGTTTGCAAACGCACAGGGTTGTACTTGTACAACTTATAACTCGCTTTAAAACGAGAATTTGCATCCCTTAGTGATTGCTTTCAATTAGACGGGGGCTGTGTTAATCTAATTTTTAATTTAAACAAAAGTACCTTCTTCATGCATTCCAAGTAGAGGAAAAATTTTAAAAAACCTCTCAATAGCTGCTAAATCCTCATTATTCACAGCCTCGTTAAACTTGTGCTCCACTATAGCTCGTAACTGACTTGCAGCATCTTGTAAAGTTCGCACAGATTTTAACATATCATTAACATTATCCATGCCATCCGCTGTTCTTTTAAGGAGAGATTGATCCATTGATAGAAATCTGTGTACATGCGCTGCACCTGTTTCATAATCTGCATCAAAAATGGCTGATTGTACACCTTGTGAACATATTTCTAAGTCTATTAGATCGCTTACACGGAGTTGACATTCCTCTACACGATTCTGTAAGAATTAGTTAATATATTCCTAGGCAGTTTCATTTCATGAAAATATGATGGAATGTTGTAAAACTTACTCTTGCTTTATCTAGGGTTCTAATTTTACCACTAATTTTTTCCGAATTATCCGAGATATCGTTAATAGTGTTAACAAGGTCTTGAGCTTCATGTCTCACTACTTTTAAAGTTGGAATTAATTTAGAAAGACCATTTATTTTATCTTCAAGAAATGTTTTTTGGTTTATTAAACCATCTAAATCTTGCATTAAGTGTTTCTGTAAACAATTACTATAATTATTAGCAAAAGAATTTAGGCCTAATAAAAGTATATTACGATTTCTACACACCTCCTCAAATTTTAGTTTTTCTAATTCGATCTGACATTGTTTTTCCAATTCGGTAATATTACTTGTAAAACTCATGTCGTGGTATTTTTATATTTAACGAAATTATAAATTTAAAATAATATGATTATTATTTAATAAAAATATTGTAATAACGCATCATCAAATAAAAATGTTTTTATTTTTCAAAAAGTAAACATTAAATACATCTGACGTTGACTCGTTGACATAAAGAAATGACATTAAACCAATGGAATTACAACATATGTTCGCCTTAATTTTTTATCTCCACCGCAGTGCGAAAGAGAGAATGAAGAAGGATAGAGCTAATTAAGGCAAAAATATATTTCACTTTTATTTTTTTAAACATATTTCTCAGTTTTTTGGCTAGTTCCTAACATTAAGAGACTTGTGTGGTTATATTTGTGTAAAATATCCTTTACATGGTCATATATTCGGTAACTAATTAGATTTTAAAAAATATTTTATCATACAGATCATCAGATAAACTCAATTATTAATGAAGTAAGAAATATAATTCGTCATAAATTAACAAAAACTGTTATTTTTTTGTAATCAATACAATTGTTCAACAACAGAGCCAATTACAAGACAAAAAACAGAATATATATGTAAATGCATAGCGACAAAAAATAAATATTAATTGTAGTTCATTAAAGATTACCTAGTTTAGATGAAATAATGCACACTCAATACTGACATGAAAAAATATCACAATTATTACAACCTCAAACCAATATTCGTTCGCGCACACCGATCTAGTATTCAATCGTGGCACATTCAAATTTACTCTCGAAAGCAAGCATGAACAATCTATATTTTAGTGTCGCAAGTTGTAAAGAAATCGCAGAGAATTCATTCTTTTTCCAAGCTTGGTATCTGAAACCTTTAATTTGTATTCAGTACCCCGTGGAGGGCACTGTCCATCTATCTTAAACATTAGATATTTCTGAAACCTACGCTACTCTGTACTTTTTCAACTGAATTTTAATGTGTTGTCAATAATCCCCACACCCCATCAAATAAATATAATGCAATAATTTAAATTATATTTAATTAGAACTCTATAATTAATATACCTAGACCAAAAAAATGTATTAAAATTAATACCTGCCTACCTTGCCTTAATTAAAATAGTTTTAAGGTTTTTGAAAATAGGTAGCTATATATTTTTTTAAACTTTATAGCAAAAAAATCTAGATTTTAAACACCTATCCATATAGACTTCTTATAGGTACCCATAAAAAATGTATCAACATAGGTACCTACCTACATTTTGTATAAATTCTTCTTTTGTAAAATTAAATAAAAATGTTAGTTTCAAAACCTTTATTTAATTAAACCAACGCAAGGAAAGAAAGAAAGAAAGTTTTTGGCTGCAGTCGCGTAATTAATTCCAAAGATATCTTTGATATTACTACTGTCAATACTACTTTCAAAAAATGATAGTCAATAAAAAATTACCTCCAATTGATTAATTATTGTTAAATTGAATTCAAACGCGACATTTAAACTGCATGTATTTTTGCATTGATGCGAGTTAATTTACGGCAAAAACGTAAATAGCTTCATCTCTCTCTCTCTCTCTCGCAACGGTCGCTGCACGTAAACGCTATGTGATTATACTGCCAGGGCCGGTCCATATGTTTTAATGTCATTGCCTTTTATGCCAAATATCATGTATACAACTCACATTATAATGAAGATTAGCTACACTGTAACACCATTTTAACTCAGGGATGTAGGAAAAGGAATTAAACGTATTCACCTCAAACAAAGTGATAAAAAAACTTTAACATTTTGTCTCAGGTATAGGCACTATAAAAATTTGAGGGAGTGTGTTAATGCATATCAGCTATCAGTTCAGCTGAGCTGAGTAGAATTTTCTTAGCATAGTTATTTTAGACAATTCTAAATATTTCACACTGGTTACTGGTTACTGCCAGTAACTGTTACTGGTTATTACCAAGACCGCTATTGCTATCATCTCTAGTTGCTAAACATAGAAAATGCAGGTATTTTGTGTTAATTAAAGGTAAACAAGTAACAGGTAACGTAACAGCATTTCAAAATTATATGCGAGTGTTTGCTGTAGACTAAGACTATAATATTGACCTCAAACTACCGCTAATAAGTGTCACAAGTTTACAATACGTATGCGTGTGTGGTGCAGTGAATTTTAAGTGCAAGAAAAAATATAAAACAATTATGGAACGGATTATACATGAAGATTAAATTAATTTAATTTATTTGGATTACTATTTTACATTTGATAAGGTAAGAAGACTAATTAGGTCTACTGGTCAAAATATCAATACTTCCATACATCACGTTATCCCGTAGGGTTTCAATAATAATAAACAGTCGGAATAACTAACTGTTGGAAAATTAATAATAATTGCAAATTCTTGGAAAAATAAAAGTTTTGAGATGGAGATCTCAAAGTTCTTTCAATTTAAACAGTACGGAACACATGACAGTCCATAAATTTATGTTATTATCTTAGACATAACGTTATTTGATAATAATTTAATATCACATAAGTAGTTCTACATTTCTACACACACGTCCTTGTAGGAGAAATTCTTTCAGGTTCTGTAATACCGGTAATCTCTTGATGGTCACGGTTTGGTCAGGTACAAGGTACCTATATTAAATTGAGAATATTACTACTACCTGTAGTTATACCTAATTTTGTTCCTACAAATTGGTTCGATATAGACCTATTCCATTTGACCGAACTCCGGCAAATTTGTTCTGATGAAGCTGAAAAGGATGATTAGCGAAACGTTGAGTAATTAGTGAAAGTTAAATGGAAGAAGTAACTAGGTACCTAGGTGTTACTTATTGGTACTTACCGATTATTTCATAGTATGTAGGTACAGAAATTGTTAAAATAACAAACAGTAAATTTGCGAATTTGACTATAGGATTAAGATTAGTAATGTAAAAGGCCCAGAAGTGAACATGTTTAGCATATAATTAGATCGAACAGATTTATTAGTGGTAAATTGGAAACAGAAACAACATTTTCTGTATACTTAAGTTGAATGTATAAGATTGGATAAGTAAGATAAGTATATTTTCTCTTTAACATTTACTGACCCTTTATTAGTATTTCGGGATGAGGCACATTGCATTTGTTGTACAGAGATATTTGAAATATTTTCATCTTCCTCTTTCAAAGAGCATTTCTTAATAACAACTTGATATAAGTATCTCCATCTCGGCCTCCATAGAATTGTGACTGATTTCATCCAAGTCAGTGTATCATCAATTTCCACTGATACTGAGGAATCCTCGGTGTAATCAATGGACGTTGATAATTGTCTTGTTTTTTCTATTTCTTTTTCCTGAAGCAGTTTCCTTGGTTTTCTTCTTCTGTTCCATAGCAAATTTTCTTGATTCACACAACTCTTTTCTTTTTCAACTTCAGTTCTCTATTTTTGAAAAGTCTGCGTTTTCTACCTTCTGTCCTACATTTTTCATTCTCTAGTCTTGAACTTTTTGTCTCCATACATTTTTCATATGGATCGATCCCGAGGATAGATCTCTCCTAAACTGGACATAGCTCGGAACATAGCATGCGTTCAAAGTGTATATACCATATTCACTATAGGTTCCTATAGTATCTGAAGAAATCTAAATTGTAAAGTGGTTTCATGATATTTTCGAAAAATTGATAAAAATCTAGAACTATTATATCGCAACTGTAATACCTAGAGGGACGTTAGAGTATCCTCGACTAAAATAGAAAACTACCAATCCTCCACTATAAAGTATTTTCATAGTGATGATCTCATCCATGTGCATATGTAGCTCAATAAACATATACTTCGGCTTACTTTGCTTCGATTGTAAATATGTTATATGGTTTTTTTTTAAATTCATTATCAATTATCAAGTTATGCATCACACCTGTTATATCCATTTATTTAATTGTACATTACCAACTTATTTCATCATCCTGATTACTATTATTATTAACCTGTTTGAAATTGCTAGTTGACCACAAAATAAAAACTGTACATTATATTTACAAATTACTTGGATTTCTGTACTTACATACATAGTACACATGTCTATTTTTATTTACGTACAAACCTGCTATTAATTAACTCATGCAAGGGTACGTCATTCATTACAATATGAGGTAGGTATAACATGATTGTTTTTTCACGAGAAAATACGTTTTACAAACATCTTTTGTGAACTTCAATAGATGTGATCGAGGATGTGATATTTACTTACAAGTAGGTATTGATGTTATGTAAATAATTAAAATTAAAAAGGAGTCCATATTTGAGTGGAGTGAGATGTTATAACAATGTAGGAAATAAAAGTATATTCTCTACGCAATAATAAGAAAAGAGGAATGTATTTGTCACTTTGTGACAGAAAAAATTTTTGTTTTTTAAAACTTAAAACCGAGTTAAAAACTACTTAATTAAATTCATAGTCCATAGTCATGGTGTTTTTCTATTTTTATAGATTTATTAAATTTATCATGGAGATTCGACTTTTTTTAGGAAAAATAATCATAAACATTTTTGTGGATATTTCTCCACTAATTACTTACTTAATTATTAATAGTATAAGATATTTTAATAAGGCGAGAACCTATGCATGCTCCTCTGGCATGTCTTTATACTATAACCCTCGTAATAATAACCTATTTAAATGTACTCATTATATGTACTAAGTTTAAAATCTGCAGGACTTACAGTGCACCGCTTACACTTAAGGTCCACGTAACGTTAAGTGGAACTTAAGTTGACGTATTATGTTGCACCGTCACTTATAACACTCCTAAGTGGGACTTAAGTTAGGCCGAGGTAATCTACATCTTAAGGTCCACTTAATTCATATCTAACCTCACTTTTTATTTTGTTTTCCATTATTTTGTCTAGGTATGTCAATAAACATTATTATATGAGGTATGTTTACATTATGTTATGTTATGTCCTAAATTTCATTTAAACATAATAGTACCTACCTGCCTAATAATTTATAATTATTTAATATTTCACATTATTATAGATATTATAATGGATTTACAGTTTTTGATGATGATGATTTCGACGACATAAATTTAGTTTTACCTATATGGGGTGCCGCGAAGAATATATTCGAGCTAATCATTTTGAGGACTTGGATAATTGGACGTTTTCTAAAATATAGGGTTGTCAAACAAACGGCTATAGTGAACCTTTTCAACGAGATATAGAATACCCTCACAACTTGTAATTAGGAATTTTTTAAGCCAAAAACAGTTGTATTTACAAGGCCTAGCGCCAAATCACGGACGGGATCTGCGATTATTGTACAAGGCCCACCCCAGTTTTTTTTATTTGAGACTGTTCATCGGCTACCTCCCTTCGTAAATGTTTCTTTATGTTTTCATAATATTTGCGTAAAGAATCACATTTTCGCAGATAATTTTCTGGTGTTTCAGCATTAACTGGTTTGAAATTATTTTCTACACCCAGTCTTTTTCTCGCCAAATTTGGTTGTTGGTATTTTTACATTCTATTATTTCCTATATTCTGATACTATCCTCAGAAGTAATATTTTTTCCTATAGGAAAGATTGGGAGCCCATTTCTTTGTCTCTTCCATCTTAAACACTTCTTCTTAACACATTAAAATCAGAAACTAATAAAAATAAATAAATAAATAATTCTTTTGGTTATCCAGCATTCTTTTCAACATGTTTGTATTAAATTGCGACGATGCCACATATTTCTTAAACTTAGCTAAGTATTGGCTGGTGCAATTCATATCCTAGATAAGGTCAACCTTACTTAAGGTAGACCTTAGCTAAGTTGTAGATTTAAGCGAGGCGGTGCAAATGGCTGTTAGGGGTCGATATTACACATTTGCTGATTATACTGTTTTACTTTATGATGCGGAAAATGTTAATGAATTAGAAATAAAGGTAAATCATGATTTGAGTCGGTATGCTGATTGGCTGTTGTGTAACAAACTTAAAATTAACATTAATAAGACAAAATTTATATTGTTTAAGCAGAAAAATAAAATTGTACCAGGTTCAAATATAAAAATAAATAACATCTTTATTGAAGAAGTCTCATGTGAAGTATTTAGGACTAATGATAGATAATAAACCAAATTGGAATGAACATATTAGCTTTTAACAAACAAAATTTTGCCGATCGTCAGTGCAGTATACAGGGTTAGACATTACATAGGCAAAAAAAAACAAAATGAACATATATAATGCATGTTTTCTGTCTCATCTGCGATACCTAATACCTGTCTGGGGAACATGTGGAGTGGTTAATTTCAATAATTTGCAGATATTGCAAAATAAAATTTTAAAAGTATTGTTTGAATATAAAATTCTTACTCACGCAGAAAACCTTTATAGGAAGTTGGGTGTCTGCAGGTTGCGCATAATAATGGAATTTGAGCAGTGTAAATTAGTACATAGGATCATAAACGGAAAACAAAAATCAAACTTAAAGTTAGTACCTATTCTCGAATAGCATTCACTTGTATGATACTAGAACATATCATAATGTTTATCAGCATAATGTACGAACAAATAAAGGAGTGTTTAATCCAATTTGTCAGGGAATAAGTGCATACAATGAGATCCCACAAGAAATTAAAAGCATGAAAAAATGTTAGAGATAAAGACAAATATAACCATTGCGTTTAAAATGTCACCAGTTAGGTAGGTGGAACTTATAATCTTATAAAAATATATTTGCTAATTGAGTAGGTACTTTAACACATTGATAGAGTGTTCGCTTCCCATGCGGAATGTTAGGGGTTCGAATCCCAGCTCTGGCAATACTTTTTCTTTTCTAATTTTTGAATAAAGTAGTTACTTAGTTTGTTAGGTTAGTTTATTGGAAGCTCACCCAGAAAATAATCGACTTCATTAAGAAGATTATTATTCATTTTGAACCTACCTACCTACCTACCTAGTTTAAGTATTGGAAATTATGAAAATAATATAACTGAACTCTTAATTTCTATACTTAAGTACTTTTATAATATATTTTTAATAACAAAATATATTTGTTCTTTTTAACCTCAAAAATTTTAAATACGAGAATAAGTACTTAATTGACTCTGCAGGTGTATCTGCCTAAAAAGGATTATAAGGCGATGACCTCATATAAACAACTGATAAATAATAATGTAATATTATACAGTCCATTACGAAGGAGGTATTGTACAAAAGATGTATCTTTGATTGCATTTAATCTGTACTTATAATCATTATTATTCCAATTAAGTCAACCAGAACATTGTTGAGATGCGAATCTTCATTCTTAACCCTATGCTATGTAATGTAGATTATACCTACTAAATAAAACTCCAAAGCAGGTTAATTTCCAAAAATTCCTTTGATTCGGTTTAACAATCTTAACCAATTAAGCGTCATTTGCTTAAAGGATATACTTACAAATGAACACGTGTCAGTTGGTTTTGTACAGATTTTACGTATTTTAGTGATTATAGAAAATCTTCGTTTCTGGTTTTCAATAAAGAAACGGATTTCAAATTAGTATAAGTAACTATAGGTAATACCAAAGATTAATCTACACAATAGATAGTCAGCCCAATGCATTAAAATCAGAACATCTCTAAGTATGCCTGCCACTACGTGGCGTAGACTAGCGTGTAAAGCATAGAGCAGTATTGTCACAGCCAGAAACCGTTTTGTAGTTTATTAATATCAAAAACAAAACGCAACGTATAACAATTATTTAGATCATTTGCAACAGATATGCACCGGCAATGCTGTATTGTCAGAGAGAGAAATTGATGAAATTCTGTATTAATCTGGAGGGGATACGCAGGGAGGGTAGAAAAAAAACAAGCGAATGTGGTGTGTGTCGTGCTGTTGCCAATTCGTCGGTAAAAGAAACACACAGGGTGATTTATTACAAGTACAGTATTGAAATAAAAGCCTAATCTCTATGAATTAAATTTAATATAATAATATTTAATCCATGTCATACATGTTTCAAGACTAGACCAGTCCCATGATCAGTGGCGAACAATCGTTAAATGAAAAGCTTTTAGATAGAAACATACTTTTGACTAAATATTTCACGTAGACAATGTGGCAAAGATGTAACAAGATTGTTGTAGATCTTATAATACCTATAATAAAAAAATTATCAGTGCTACCTATATTATATTAGGTATACCTATTATAATAGTCTGTCTCTTCATCAGGTATAAGTTCCACTTTATCGGTTTAGGTACTTAAATTTTACTTCTTTTTAATGTTTCTTCGGGTAAATAATAAGTTCGGTAGGAATAGGGCTTTGGGTATGAAACAAAAAAGATAGAAAATAGAAATTTGATATAGGGGTAGTTCTAAGCATTTACAAGTTTGTGACGTGTAGCGATTTTCGATGCCGCCCCCGGAGGTATACATGAGGGCGGCGCAATGCCGTTTTAAATATCTCGTATCGCTTTCTTGGAAAATAAAAAATTGTAACTGATAACTGAAACTTAGTACTTAATACGTGGGCGTAAGAGGTAAGGTCACTTCACAGGTCTCTATTAATGAAAGAAAGTTAACATTTTGAGCATCTGCGTAAAATTAAATGTATCCGTTTGGTGGGTAGTTTTGATTACAATAAGTCGGTGCCAAGCCCAAGCCCGAAACAAAATAAATCTATATTTACCTACTACCTATTTGGCTTGGTACCGACTATTATGTGCATTGTTGTCTTTTGAATGATATTTGTATTTTGTTATTTTTCGTATTTTTTATTAGTTCTTTTGACAGCTCTGGTGTCATCAATACACCTGTATCCCGAATTGCACCAAATTGCGATGCTATTGAACAAGCATATAATCCTAAATATAATATTATTTTTGAACTACCTGTATCTCGAAAACCAAGCCGTAGCGGACCCATGTACATATGAAATTTGTATCTTAAAATTAGTCAAAGAATCACCCTTTAAAGTTTGTACAAGTACTTATGCAACACCCTGTATACATAGATACTTTGATTTGCAATTTGCAAATCTGTCAAACTAGGTAATGCTGTTTTTTTTATTTACTTTCAAATATGGTGTTATGTAATTGTATTCAAATTAAATGTTTGGGGATGATATTTACGAGTTTTATTTTTTTATATAGAGAAACTGTTATTCAGTTTTTAAGGATCAATCTGAAGCAGACGATTGTACTTGTTAAAACATGAAAAAAGTTATTGTCGTGATACTTTTAACACCCTGTTGGTGGGTTTTTAAAGCTTTTTACGAAACGTGTTAACAATACAATCTACATAAATCGTTAGTTTTTTAAAGTTTTATGATCATTGCACAAAAACCAATATTAGGGAGACTGTAAGTTTTTTTTCAATTCGGCGTTGCAGAATTTGAACCTAATTGTGATAATTGTGTTATTTTACTAGTATAGATATTTTTGAGTAAATTAATTCGGTTATAATCGATGAGTAGAATCTTTGGAGTAAAATACATTTCACAAAAACCCTGAACCATATTTCTCAATAGATTTAAATTTTCATTAAAAACAGATTAAAAATTCTAATTTTTTACATCCTGCATTTCGAAACCGTATTTTTTTAAATAATTATTGTCATGCTGGAAATTTCAAACCTTATTTACTTCAGCAACTTGTAAAAAGCACAGCCTTTTTAATATTAACATTTCTTAAAATCGATATTACGCGATAACGATGACTTTCTATCAATATCACAGAAGGATACATTTATTACGTATATAATTTGTTAGATTTTACATCTCCGAATTGAAACACACGCAAAAAATGTGCATAAAAAAGTTAGGGTAGCATTTCACGCCTGTATGCCCCTTTAATTTACCCGCCTCTGAGATTTATTTTTTCATAATGTTAACGACAAGTTGAATCTGCTGTTTGAGTTTGATCCTTAAAACTGAATCAGGTAATAACCGGAAGTCCTATCTATAACGCCAAATTTCTTTAATTTAAATATAACTTTTTGATGCATCCTTATATCCGAAATTTAAAATTAAATGACTAAAATAATATTATTTTAGTCATTTAAAATTATTGTCTAAAACATTTAATAAACCAGCCCTGTATATTTATACTATTATAGTAATTTCTTTTATTTTCGTCCATACACATTAATCTTTGCGTAGATAGGTATACGTATACCATATAATTTTAAACAAAAAACACTGCTGCACAGTAGTACATATATGATACCTATAATATAAAAACAAACTCCCACCTCGTAGGGGAAAGTATACTCGTCCTTGTCTAACATTGCCCATATGATTATTTTATTTCAACACAATACATATAACGCCATCTACAATTTCCATAATTTCCATGGTTGCATGTTTTTCTAATAGATGTAGCTCGTGTCGAGACAGTTTCAATTTTTGTTTTATTTCCCATATACGCTGAATATCTATTGTGTAGATTAATCTTTGGTAATACTATGTAGTTATTTTATGATATTTCCCCCTTCTATTTGGCTTGTGTTACAGAAAGTCGCGATATACCTCTCCGGTAAGTCTTCGTGGTAGAAATACGAGTCCAATTTGGGCACCCAGTCACCCACAATTCCAATCCAAACGATAAACGAGAACTGACGTTGAAAATGATATTCATCTATCGCATGCGGATTTTCGTCACTAAATGGTTATTATTGCATTTCTTGAAAAACTCGCTTCATCAAAATCAAATAAAAAAACCAACATCACTAGTTGAGGAATTTCAACACTTTTGTGCAAAAGCCATTTACAGAATGCCATACGTGGAGAAAAATCGCGTTGGATGTGGTATGGATATAACAAATTGTCCTTAAGAATGCGCCAAACAGTAGTATTACCATCGAATATTAACTATAGAGTTTCTAAATGTTAGTCAGTACAATTTTATATTTAATAGCAATGATCGGATTCTTGACTTGGTTTTTGGACGGCGGACTTTGTCTGTTTGTCGCGCGGAAGACTTTATGTTATCTGTGAATTCTCATTACCCACCGTTGTATGTGGAATTGGGTTTCTCTGAAAAATTCCGTAAATTTGAAAATTAAAAGAATATTCCATTTTTTAATTTTCAAAAGGCAAATTTTATTTCACTATATGATGCAATGCTTAACGCCACTTTCTCAGAAATAGAGTTCTGTGAGAGTGTCGGAGAGGCTTGTGACTTGTTTTACGAAAGGATTACCTCTATTGTCGACAATCATGTCCCACTCTCTTATCAAAGAAGTAACCAATATCCGCCGAGTTTGAGATAATACTTCACGAAAAAATTCTTCTGCATGTGACACGACAAATCACTGATAAAGAGCATGGCTTTCTTCCTGGTAGAACAACCAATCTCATTCAGATTACGCAGTTCCTTTACCAGCATATGGATAGAGGCAGTCAGGTTGATGTCGTTTATACAGACTTTTCAAAGGCTTTTGATCACTTGGATCACGGTATTTTATTAAGGAAATTGTCACACTTGGTTTAACAGATTCATTTATCCCATTTTTTAAATCATATTTACTTGGTCGTAAGCAGTACATTCAATTTAATGGGTTTCAGTCATCATTAATTGAAGTTACTTCTGGTGTCCCTCAAGGATCGGTTTTGGGGCCATTGCTTTTCAATCTTTTTGTTAACGATATTGTATCTACCCTAAACTGTAAATGCCTGTTGTATGCTGATGACATGAAATTGTATTTAAATGTTACATCAGTATCGGTTTGTCTTGTTTTGTAGCAGGATTTATGAGTCTAAAGTCGTGGTGTGAAAATAGTAATCTACACCTTAATATTGATAAATGTGTTGTCATGTCATTTTCAAAAAAAACCTTCCGATCTGATACGATTATGAACTGAACTCTGTACTAAAGCGGTGCGATACTTACAAGGATCTGGGAGTGTGGTTTGACTCGAAACTTTGTTTTAATGTTCATTATGATTACATAGTGTTCTTGCTGTCTTTGACCATCCTGTCCCTTCCACTTCGTGCCTGTGCCTGTTTCATGAAGGCGTCGATGAATGCTTTAAATATTTCAGTGTACAACCGCCTAACTTCCACAACCCATGTTTTGTGCTAGCTTCTAATGCATTGCCATCCCCGAGGCCATAAATAAAGGTGCATGTCGGTCATCTCGGCATTTGTATAGTAGTATTTTTAGTCGAATTATTCGCAACTATTGTAATGTTGAAAATGTTTTAAATTTTTTTTGTCAATAATTTTTTTACGTTGCTCCCCACTGGACTTAATAAATTTGATCTAGTTAGGGCGGTATAAGCTCCCTATTTGTAGCAACAACGCTGCCAAATTTCAAAGAAATCGTTAATGAGATATTTGATGTAATTAAAAAAATCCATTATTTACGTATGTTTATGGGACCTTTTTTTAAAATAAAATAATATTTCTGCGCCTTTTTGAAACACCCTGTATATTGAGCCTCCTGAAAGTCATAATAACAGATGAGAATTCAGGTGATGAGGATGAGGCAGAGTTTGTGGACAACCTTAACGCGAGGCAGCTATCAAGTGGTGCGGAGATTGTTTTTTCCAATAATAGATGATTGGGAGCAATTCAGCAAGACATTAAGTCGGTTGAAGTGACTGGCATTCCAACTGAGGAGAAAAATATAAATTTACCACCCTGTATATGCGGAAATACATGAGCGAATTCGAATTGTATTGACTACAAAACCAGAATCAACTTATTTTACTTTCCCGCACAGGGAAAGTATTGTGAACGCGCTAAAAAAAAATTTAAATTAAGACGGATATAACCATTTTGAAGTTCCCTGAGACGATAAGACCATTTCGATGAAAGTCTTGTCTGTGTGTGTGTGTATGTCTGTATGTATTCTTCCACGATAGCGCCTAAACGGTTTAACCATTTGAGCTAAATTTTGGTGTATGAGTTTGGGGGAGTCCTAGGATGAACATATTAGTTTTTGGTTGATATCGCTTCAGCCCTGTGATAGGGGTAGACACAACCGCGAAATTTTCAAATAGCAGTAAGGGTCGAGTGATACCTCATTTTAAAGCATTTTTTATCTGATTTACAACAATAGGTGAAGAAAGACTAAAAAAAAAAGCAACAAAAATTAATGCATTAATTTAATTAATTATCAAAAAAAAATACAGCAAATGATAGTCAATATCAACTGTTTATTGAAAACGATCCATCTGTGATGTTAATGTGATAAAAATAAGCAAACGGGAAATTTAAATCTTAATTACTTAATTTATCCTTCTTCCATAAATTAGCGAGGCTATGGTAGTTTCATTAATAATGACATTTTTTAGAAAATTACAGACCTTTATGTATATTTTACCTACAATTTAATTATTTTATCAACCCACTTAAATAAATAATTTATTAAAATACTTGAAATGTAAAAAATATAATGGTCTATGTAACTAAGCAGTTCTAGTTCTCGAATGAGAGTTAATCAGGTTTATTACAAAAATGAACAATAACTAAGAAAGAAAGTGGCTATTAAATATTTTATAATTTTTCAAATGTGTGTCACTGTCCAATATACCTAATATAATAATAGGTAAATAGAAACTGAAAATCGAGTGATCAAGTGTGGAATTTGTGGTTTAGATTTGATTTTATTTTCTCTGCTTATATGAAATATTTAATACGAGACTAGTCTGAAAAGTATTGCAAACGGAGAGGAAAACGTATTGTTTAATTCAAAAAAGGCTTAATATACAAGCTCTACAAAATAACATTCTACAGCTGTGATAATATCTTAATTTTGATGTATAACTGTAATTTTTTTATGTTTGGAATTAGGTAAGTAGGTAATAGTCAGAGGGCGACAAATCTGGCGATTTAACAAAAATTGGTACGATACTTCCGCGATTTTTCCTATGATTCTTTAACTGCTGAAAGTACTTAAGTCCATTATTAAAAAAAAAATAATAACAATTTGGGATACCTACCATAAACATATTATTCATTCAAGAAAGTTTCATACTGATTTCATTAAATAATATCAGACAATGCGGTGTTGCATATTTAACCACAACATCTTCAACTCCTTGAGCTTTGCCCTTATTTGACGTTCTCTTCC
Organism: Apoderus coryli; assembly: GCA_911728435.2. Classification (NCBI taxonomy): domain Eukaryota; kingdom Metazoa; phylum Arthropoda; class Insecta; order Coleoptera; family Attelabidae; genus Apoderus; species Apoderus coryli. The sequence goes on along the minus strand of OU452206.1, from coordinate 6,315,331 downwards.
TCTCATACCAGCTATTAAGCGATCACGAATTTTTGCATCCAATTGTTGAACAAGGTTCATATTTAATTGTCAACAGAAATCCTTTGTAAAGTGATGGACAAAATTTCGCCTAACTTTCAAGGTGATATTTTTGGAGCCAGACCTAATATTGACCTCTGGTTTTCACGGGCTTTTGTGAACGACGTTGCTATTTTAAAATTTTTCAACTGTCAAATTCTTTTTTTATACAAGGTGTTAAAAAAGGTCATGATTTTTATCCCAATAATTTAGAATGGGTGTAACTTTCCGAGAAAAGTTTTTTAATTTTATTTCTATTTGAATTAATGATCTGCAAAAAAGTATTTTTTTAAAATTTTTATACCTGCCTTAGTTTGAAAAATATCGTTTTTTCCATCACCTCCAATTTTTTTCAACTTTTAAGCACCCTGAATTGTTCTTATTGGTAAATTTTGTTAGCAATTGTCATATCTTAAAAATATCGAATACCTCAATGATATGCTGTACAGTGGTGTGCTAATAAACATTAATAATTATTAATGCCATTGAGAAACTTAAAATACTTATTTTTAAAGGTCCTTTTTTTTTTTTGTAAGGGCCGTTCGACATGTGTCCCCGGTTTCACTGCAGCCTCATGGGCTTATTGTGAAAATTCCCCGTATTTTATACCACCCAATCTAACAACCCTGTACCCTCCACTAACTTGTGGAGTTCAGTTATGTGTTGGGTGTATCTGCAGGCGCAATCAGCGCGTGCCCAAAAATAGCGTGTCGGCTTCGCTGTAAGGCTACACACTCACATATCACATGGTGAGCTGTTTCAACTGCCCCATTACACAATCTGCATTGCAGGTCCTCGTTATACAGCCCCATCTTATTTAGGTGACTTCTCAGGGCGCAATGCCCATTAAGGAGTCCTATAGTTATTTGAATCTGACTCCTGTTTAATGTTAGCGGGTTTTCAGTTCGTTTTGTTGCTGCACCAGGTATGAATTTCTTACCATGTTCCTGCTTAGGAATATGTTTCCAATATCTCTGTTGCTCTTTTTTGGCCCAGCACTTCAGAAGTTACCGCGCCGTTCTTTTAGACAAGCCCAGCGCAGGCTCAGTGCCAGTATATGGGTTTTCAGAGGCTTGTCTAGCCAGCCAATCCGCTCTCTCGTTGCCTTCTATTCCCGAGTGCCCTGGGACCCACACTAGATTGACCCTATTGTGTTCCGCCAAGGCCCTAAGTTCTTTTTGGCATTCGCATACCAGTTTGCAAATACTTCGGCTTGAAAAACTTCCATTGCCGCTGTCTGTGTAGTCCTAATAGCTCCCGTGATAGCTAAGCAGGCAAGTCTGTACCCTGCCCAACTCAGCAATGGCGGTATGCTGTTTCATCTTCGTCCACCAGCGACGAGTATGTTATCATGGGTCTAACTACCGCAGTGGCACTTACTCAGTGTAAGTTGCAAAAAAATCCCAATAGCTGGTATAACTATCGTCAGCTCAGAAATTATGCAAAATCGTCTGTTAAAAGAGAAAAAACCGCATATCTGAAATACCTAAATCAACAAAATAATGCGTCAGGATTCTATAAAGCTTTTAGATAAGACGGTATTGAAGGATTCACTTTGTTTGTTTGTATGTTTAATGTTTTAAGAGCTTTATAGAATCCTGACGCATTATTTTGTTGATTTAGGTTGTTGATCCTTCCCATATAAACAAATTTTTCAAAATGGTGACACCAAATGTGCTGAAAATATAAGCTTCTACAACTCAAATTTGCTTAATCCAAATCACAACTTCAAATTGCATCTAACGGATACGGAGAATGTTTTGAAGATAGTACGGAGTATTTCTTCGAACGCTTCCGGGATCGATGGTATTAACCTGTACATGATCAAATTATGTCTGCCAGCTATAGCAGACTTCATAACACACATAGTAAATTGCTATATAGAGCAGGGATATTTCCAACTGCATGGAAGGAAGCTTTGGTTGTTCCTCTGCCGAAAGTTCCTAATCCGCAGGATTACAATGACTTGCGCCCTATAAGCTTACTTCCCGCGATATCTAAGATATTAGAAAAGACGGTTCATGACCAGATTTACTAATACTTATGTTCTAGGAATTTGCTACCCGAGCATCAATCCGGATTTCGAAAGGGTCATAGTACTACCACTTCGTTGATGAATCTCACTGACAATGTTGTTCGTGCCTACGATCGGGGTTTGTCCACAATTTTGGTGCTGCTGGACTTCAGCATTGCATTGATACCTTAAATCATAAGGTTCTTGTACCTAGGTTTTGATAACACCTGCCTAAACCTTCTAAAAACTTATTTAAATTATCGCCATCAAAGAGTTGTATTAGAGCGTAAATCTTCGTTACCAGTGCGGGGCTGTTCTGGGGTTCCACAGGGTTCTGTTCTGGCCCCGCTTCTGTTTCTCATATATACTGATCTGTCTCGTGTAGTGACCGGGTGTCATCTGCAATTTTTCGCGGATAATACTCAGGTCATACACCACTTCAGATCCGAGGAGTGTGAATCAGCGTCAATAACAATTAATCAACAGCTCTCAGAGATTTACAGTTACGCCCAGAGTCACAATCTAAAGCTAAATCCTTCGAAATCAAAGGCAATCGTATTTTGCTCTAAAACTAAAAGACCTTTCATCAAGGCAAATGTGTCGCTTAACATTGAGGGAGAGAGTATTGAGTTTATTGGGACAATTCGTAATTTGGGTTTGCTTATGGATGAGAACCTGAGATTTGTTAATCATATACCTAAAAAACAATATTGAGTACCGAGTTCTGAATATCTCCGGAAATTCGGAAGAGGTGAACTGTGAGGCTGCGGGAATTTTCCTAAAAACCTTTTCTACCCACATTGTCACTATTTATAGATCGCCAAATGGAGATCTCTGTCGGTTTTTTGAGATTATGGCTAAGATACTGGAGAGTATGAATTTGTCCCAGAGTGTCATTGTCACGGGAAACTTTAATGTCCATTTTGAAACGGCTGATCCAAGAGCGGCCGACCTGTGTGATTTTTTTCGGGCTTATGGCTTGCATGGCTCTGTGTCTTTTCCAACTCGAGGTAGTGCGTGTCTGGATAATGTATTCACAAATATAAATGTTAACCCCACAACATTCAAACCTTTTAATTTGCATCATCTGTCTGATCACGATGGCATTTCTTTCACCTTTGAAGGGCGCACTTCCCCGACGGAGCCTGTTGCAAAAATTAGTTACAGACCCATAACTCAATACGGACTTTTTAACTTGTACAATCGAATCGAGAATATTAATTGGGACTTTATCGATGATAAAAATATAAGCATTGATAGTAGATTTCTAACGTTTACTAATGTCATTGCAAATACAGCTGAAAGTTGTTTTCCTCTTAAATCTAAAACAGTCGCTGCTGGATCAGCGCTGGGTCGTATAAATTGGTTCAGCGATGATTTGCACAGGATGAGAGATCTGCTATGCACCATGCATTTGATTCATAAATCGGATTCTCAGTCTGTATCTAAAGGCGCCTTAAGACACTATAAAAAACAATATCGAGCTGAACTTTCTAAGGCCAAAAGAAGGGCTTATGAGGAGTATATTGCATCCGCTATTAATAGGCCTGCTGCTGTGTGGAGACTGGTCAAGGATTAGGAATCAACTCCAAATCTCGGGACAGCTGAGAACTTGACTGCGCATATTTTAAATGACTACTTTACAACTGCGGCTGATGATATCATAAAACAGCTACCAGCCACATCGGTCACTTTTGAGAAATATATGTCTCCCACTAGAGCTGCTGGATTTAGTTTGAAAACGGTAACCTTTAATGAAGTACGTGAAAAACTATCAGGTATGAAAAACACAAAAAGCTCGGATTGTTATGAGCTTAATGTTAGGATTATTGGGACTTTAAAGAATCTGCTAGTGGTGCCGCTTACTAAGTTGATAAACCATTGCATTGTTGACGCTGTATTTCCGGCGGTCTTGAAGGAGGCAAGGGTTATTCCAATCTACAAAAATAAAGGATCGGTTGATGATCCCAGTAACTATCGAGCAATATCGATCTTGCCAATTTTTTCGAAAATCTTTGAGTCTATTATTAAAAATCAAATAACTGAATATTTTGAAGCAAATAATCTCTTTATGCAAGGTCAATATGGCTTTCGTAATAAGAGATCTACTACTCTTGCAATTAATAACCTTTTGGAATATGTTTCGGATGGCATGGAGCGGGGCTGTGACACCTTTGCTTCCTTTTATGACCTCACTAAGGCTTTTGACTGTGTCTCACACGAGATACTTCTTCAGAAACTCTCTTACTATAACTTTGATGTTGACAGTGTTGCCTTGGTTGGCTCTTATCTCAGCGATCGTTTTCAGCACGTTTTGTATGGGGGACGATACTCGGAGAGACGAAGGGTTGGACGGGGTGTGCCCCAGGGGTCGGTTTTGGGACCTTTATTGTTTTTAATATACGTAAATGATTTATACAAATTTCAAGAAGAGTCAAATATAATCCTCTTTGCTGACGACACAACTAGTCTGATTAGATATCGACCAAACGACCCTTTAGGGGAGTTGGTTAATGCTGTTGAGACTGACATAGGCAATTGGTTTCTGGCAAATGAACTGAGCTTGAATGAGGCTAAAACTCAGAGCATGAACTTTACATTGCGTTCTGCGCCTATCGATCTTCAGAGCGATGTTCGCGTGAAGTTCCTTGGGGTTCATCTTGATCCTAAATTAACCTGGGAGAGTCATGTTCGAGAACTTGGGTGCTCGCTGTCCAGGGTCATATATCTGATCAGAAGGCTTGCGCAGAGTGTTTCAATCGCCAGTCTGTTGACGGTTATTTTGTTTCCCGTATGTCGTATGGTATTTTGAACTGGGGACATAGTTCCCATGCAATGAAAATCTTCAAGCTACAGAGGAGATGTTTACGTACAATGTTGGGGCTCGGTTGGTGTGACTGCTGTAAAAAGTATTTTGTTGAACATGGACTACTTACTTTGCCTTCCTTGTACATCTTAAACTGTCTTGGCTGCATTCGAACCAATGCCTCGCATTTCACTCTACACTCTGATATGCATAATTATGGTACGCGAAATCGCAATGACATATTGCCTGAATTTCACCGCCTATTGAGGACTAGGAAAGGTTCGGACTATTATTGTGTCAAATTTTATAATAAGCTGCCGTCTCACATAAAGAACCTTGGTGAAGTCCAATTTACCAAATGTATTAAATCATTTTTGATATCTCAAGCTTTTTATACCTTTGAGGACTATTTCAGAAGCGATATTGTAAGATTTTTTTAGATTTTAGTTTGTTTTATGTTGTTGCTATTTTAATTTGTTGGTAAGCCTTTCTTTGTTGCTGTAATTTGGATTGTTTAATTTTTGTTCTTTTATGACGTACTATACATGTTATGTAACATAAGATGGTGAAGAAATATATATCTATCTATATCATGCTTCCCGCGTGACTGGCCAATGCTACAATGTTTTACGATTATTGTATGCTAACAGGAATAATTTCGACAAAAAATATACGTAAATTCCTATGCGAAAGTCTCGTTCTATCAAGATTGAACTACTGCAATGTTGTGTATTTTCCTTATTTAGATGCTGTTCTAGGAACCGCTTGCAAAAGATACAAAACTCTTGTTGTCGGTTGATTCATAATCTCCGGGGATATGATCACATTTCCGAGGCTTTATCAAGCTTAAATTGGTTGAAGATGACGAATTTATTTAGGTATTCGTTTTTGACTTTTCTATCTAGAGTTATTTTAAATCGTTCCCCTCCTTACCTTCTCAATAAATTGATATTTCGCCAAAATGTCCACGCCCTAAAGACCCGAAATCCACTGAAATTGACAATGCCACTTTATGGACGGCCATCTTTAACCGAGGCTTCACTTACAATGCCGTAACTCTTTTTAATAGCCTAACCAGTGCAATGAAACTTACATTGTTAAACGAAAGGTATTTCAAACCGCGCCTCAAGCAGCAACAATATCAAACGATTTTATGAATTTGTTTTTCCATGAAACAGATACAATAGTTCTTTTCTTTATTTTGATTGTTCTCTTGATTGAAGTCATACCTCATGTATGTAAGTATATTAAATATTTTTGTTTCTATTTTTCTATATTGTTATACGTACTTATGTTTTGTGATTTTATAAGTTACTTAATTTAACAATTTTAACAACAATAAGACATTGGCTGTCGCGGGCTTTCTTAAATAAAACTTCAACTTAAAATCTTCTTTTCTTTTTAAATTGAATGTGGTTGTTTGTTAAATTAATCCAATTCAATTCTGTTAAACATTTATGCACTAACTGTGCATATAGCCTTTGTATTGACAGATATAAATTAAATGTTGACTAAGTCCCTTTGAATGATGATTTGAAACTCAAAATGGTGTAGAAATTTTTGTTCTACTACCGTTTTATAACTGTTCCTTGTATTTTTTCAGACTGCCCTCGTATTAATTTTAAATAAACTGAGAGGTTATTGACTTTTAATGTCAATTTCAGTATACCATAAAATTGTTTATAATGTGCCAGTTGACTAATAAAAAAAACCTGGTTATATGAACCGCTAACAGCATATTATAATATAGTAAAGAAACTTTGAATAATTAAAATAACGCTCTTAAGTTTGAATATGTTCAGTTATACATTTCGATATTGAGAAAGAATTTGTTTATTGTTTTAATGTTCATTATTTAATTATACAAATGTTTTAAGTGTAGTATGTACATATAAGTGTATATACAGAGTGTTTCATAATATGTGGGACTCATTTACAGAGGTGATAAGGCATCTCAAAAAAAAATAAAAAAAAGTTCCTATTAACATAAAAACATAGTCAGGTTCATTATTATGCAAACGATACACAGCTGTATATCACATTTGCTTCGAAGAACATCACTGAATCTAATAACAAAATTAATGCGGATACAATAGAGCATCTAAAAAGGTCTTCAGTCGACCATTGCTTGACTATAAATCCTGATAAATCTCAGGCGGTTCTGTTTTGTAAACCTCCACTTAGAGAGCGACTAGAAAATCAGTTATCATAATATCATAATTGATAATGTACAAATAAAACTTGAAAGTAATGCTACGAATTTAGGGCTCTTACTTGATAAAGATTTGAGGTTTACAAAACATAACAATGTGTTCGGAAGGCGGTTTCAAGTCTAAAATTCATATATGCTCAAAGAAAACTTCTAAATACGAAACTAAAGAAGGTCCTGTGCGACTCGTTGGTTCTGTCACATTTTAATTTTTGTGATGTGGTCTACAGTTCGTGTCTGTTACTTGTTGATGAGAAACGTATACAAATGATACAGAACTGTTGTGTGCGTCTCATAGGCGGGATAAGAAAATATGATAGAGGGGTCTCAGCAAAGTTGCGGGAAATAAGATGGGTGAATATGAAAGAGCGGCGGGTACTACATATGTATAGTCTTTATAATCAACTAATCACTCAAAAACTACCATCATACTTATACCAGAAGATCAAGTTTCGTTTTGACGTAAACAACTTGGATCTCAGACACACATCTATTATAAAGCCGCCCAAACACAAAACGGTTCAGTTTGAGACGAGCTTCTAATAATAATAATTATTTATTGTGAAAATGTGGAATATATACAATTGCACAAAAAGGATAGAGATTTGGCCAATGCCACTCTTCCTTAAAAAAGCATATACAAATAAAGAAAGAATGTACAAAACAAAAACTCTTAAAACTAGAATAAACAAATTTTCATTATAAATTAATGTAAAATGTTAATCACACTATGAATAAATTCTGAGCTTCAATTGTCGCTGAAATAATTCCAATGGCAAATCAATTATATCAATACATTTATTTAGCAGTAGTGAGGCCATATAGGAGAAACTGCCCTCAAATTTTGCTGTCATATGCTTAGGGATAGTAAAGGAATCAATACGTACATTAACATCATGAACATTAGAACGTCTACAGAACAACTTATACAAATATTGAGGGTCACGAGCATGGTATATCTTATGTAGCAATGAAGTATATAAATACTCATATCTCACATCCAACTTTGGCTCACCCAATCTCTCAAAAAAAGGAGTGACATGTGCAGCAAAAGGAACAGTGCAAACAAACCTTATACAAGAATTCTGCACTCTCTGCAATTTCATTTTATTATAATGAAACAAAAAATAAAAATATACCGGAAAACAATAATCCAAATGCGGATAAATAAGAGCTTTAACCAATTTTAGTTTAGTAGGCTCATCAACCAGGTGTTTAAGATAGTATATCGAACGCAATTTAAAAAGTGAATTCCTGCATACATTGCCACAATGCTCGTTAAAATTTAGCTCAGAATCCACGATTACTCCTAGATCTCGAGCTTTATGCATCCAGGGGATAACATCATTGTTAATCTTAACATTAAACTCTTGAGTAACAAAACTACCGTGGCGCTCGTTGCCAATGCACATTGCCACCGTCTTCCTAGAGTTCAGGAGTAAACCATTGTTAACACACCAACAAGAAAACTGAGACAGCTCTCCATTTATTACATCAATTGCAGTCTCAGCACTGGCTAGGGGAAAAGACAAATATACCTGGATATCGTCCGCATAGAAGTGTATGGTAGAGAGCTGGAATGATCCCACAATGTCAAATACATAAACAGAAAACAACAATGGTCCAAGAATACTCCCTTGTGGAACACCACTATTGGTCACCAAAAAATTTGAACATTTGCCATGCAATTTCACCCGCTGTCTTCGACCACACAGATAACTTCTGAACCATGTCAGCGACACACCATCAAATCCAAGGTATTTAAGCTTGGCAAGCAATAATTCAAAATTAACACGATCGAAAGCTTTACTTTGATCCAGCAGAACAAGTATCGTTAACATGGATCTGCCCATGGCGGTAGCAAGGTCACTCATGACGCTCAGAAGCGCGGTGGTTGTGCTGTGCTTCTCCCGAAAGCCTGACGGCAAAATGCTATTCTCACGTATATAGTTTAAAACTTGACCACCAATTATTCGCTCAAATATCTTCGACATTGCGGGAAGTATGCTAATTGGTCGCAAATCATTACAAGTTACAGGATACCGAACTTTAGGTAATGGAATCACATCCACCATCTTCCAAACATTAGGAAATGTCCTTGAACTGACAGAGTCATTGAAAATATTGCAAATTATATCCGCACAATGTGGTATAACTAAGCGTATCATTTTTATGCTAATACCATCAACACCATAACACTCAGATTTAATTCTGCTAACACATCTCATAATATCCTGACAGTCGATCTCCTTAATCTGAAAAGCTAAGCTGTTCCGAAATTGATTATTATTAAAAAAATTTAAAACTTCATCACTCGCCTGTGACTGACCGACAACATTTAAAAAATAGTTGTTAATTTGATCCGGGTCCTGAAACTCATCCGGTAAGTCATTTGAGTTTTTATTACTACAAACACCCCAACGAGAAAAATTTTTCCACATAGCTTTAGAGTTAGATTTACAAGCTTTGATTGTTTCGCGAACATAAGCCTTTTTTTCTGCTTTAATGGCCTGCTTTATAAAATTTCTAATGTCAACATAATACTGTCTAGATGTATCAGTTCTGCATTTAAGATATCTTTTATGAGCCTTTTGTTTTAAACGAATCATTTTTCTAATAGTGTAGGTTATGTAAGGCTTATATTGACGCTTGGTTTTAAATACCTTCAGCGGAGCATGTGCATCAAACAGGACCAAAGCAGCATCATTCAAGGCATCCTCTCTTACAATGTGGTCCATATGTACAACATGCTCCCAGATGAAGTGAAATTGTTATCGGGATTAAAATTTAAATTGCGTATTCGAAACATTATATCCAATTTGGTCTAGTGAGGTAATAGCTGCAATGTTGAATGGTTTTTTTTGTTCTGCTGCCAATAATTTGTTGTTTTTTTATTAACTTGTTTATATTTTTATTTTTTGCATAATTTGTATTGCGTTATGTATTATGAATATATTAGGTTAAGTTAGGAGGAATACCCCTCAGCTTCGCCTTTTGTAATTTTATTACAATAAAGTCATTTATTATTATTATTATAACATATCCAAAAGGCCTTTGTGTCCGAGATTATATTTTTTTAACAGTAGTCATTGGCAGTCCTAGGGAAACACTATTTTTGTGGAAAAACGAGAATTTTTCGACAAAAAGAGCAAGAGACAAAAACGATTCTAATTTGAATGGGAAACGCAAATTTCTTTTCTCTTTTTTTGCAAAATTTTCTTCTCTTTTTGCCACTGATGATGGAACTGGTTTAAGTTCTTGAAACATGTTTGGATGATGATATAAATTTATTTTTGTGGAGATTCGACTTTTATTTCGTCATTTAAAATATACAACTCCACTTAAGAATGGACTATTTTTTCAAATTAAAATAGGAATTGTTGCCGTATTCACCCTATACGCCAAATTTAGCTCCCTCTAACTATTATTTGTTTTCTAACTAGAAAAAATCTTGTCTATAGAAGAGTCATGAAGAGGTCATAGCTGTAGAAGGTTATTTCGCAGAGCTTCAGGATGCATTTTTTAAGATAAGAACTTTGCAATGTGTGTATTAGGGTTTGGAAGATTATGTTGAAAAAATGCATTTTTAAATTAAACAATTGTAAGGATAATAACAGTAAATTCAAATAAAGCCATAATAATGCAAATAATTAAATTTAATCCGTTCAGTACAACAGCTTTTTTCTATATTCGACTATTCTCTAAGAACATAATCATTTAACTAAATAAAGATCACTTCTACTTTCGGCATCCAAACTTGTACATTCGCCTTTTTTTAAATATAATAATAATAATAAAGGCCTTTATTTTAAGCTCGGCGAAGGTCAGCATAGCTGTTTACTTTACCGAGCATACAAAACGTTATAATCCCACATCACAAAATACAAATAAAATAAAATAAATGAAATAAACAGACAAATTCTCACAAAACCCCTAAACTAAACTAAAGTACACAGTAAACTTGCCTCAAACAATCAAGATACATTGAAAAAATACAATCACTAGTATCAAAGATATGATCCTTCACATGGTTTTTTAAATAAAAACGTTGATTTTGCTTTATTGTCCAAAGGCAATTCATTCTACCTATATTTCCCGCACGTTATATGAGAAAGACCTTTTAAAGGTGGTAATACGGTGCTTAGGTATTGAAAACATATGATTATTTCGCGTAGCTAAGCCGTGCTGTGCATGTCGATATCTCAATTTTTTTATCAGATATTGAGGTTCATTCAGGGCAACTAAGCCTTGTGATATTTAACTCTACTAGTCATATTCATCCATCCCAATTCCCGAAACTTTTCACTTACATGATCACGAATTCTCAAATTGTAAATAAAACGCACACAAGCATTCTGAATTTTTTTAATTGTGTGCTTGGATTTCGAGTGAAGACAGAAACCGTATATCCAATTGCAAAAATCAGAATGGCTCAAAACGATAACAAAATTTTTGTCCTTTTATCTATAATGTTTCTGTTTTTATAGACTCCGAAGTGCGCCAAAACTAGATTTAACAATTTCAGTCGTTGACATTTTTAGAGAGTATTAACACAAACAACTAAACAAATTGCAGTGCCGTCACTGTTTAGGAATCTTGTGTCATATCAAAATGATATAATGATTGAAATATAACTAATAACACATGAACTATGATAGGAAGTGTGCTAAAATAAACAGTTGCAGGTGATCGAATAGTACACTGCCCTTTCTATACTAAATACTATAACACAATTTATTTATTATTACTCATAAATACCAAAACTGTCAATTTGGCGTTTGTATTTTCGGCGTTGCTATGGTGATTTTTCATGCCCGCCACTACTTTTGTCATTACCAGGAAATTTTATCCGTGCGTAATAATATTTCCGACTAGTTGCCTAGCAAATATTATTACGCACGGGTAAATGAAAAGCAGCATTACAATGTACTACATTTTCAAATCATGATTGGACATATAATAAAGGCATTTTAAGACAGCCGTAGAAAAATTATTATTAAGTATTTCCCTAATTTCGAAACACATAAACAATGATAGTGAATATAGTTTAACACCAGCTAGTCAATTTAATATTTCTAATTTATCGTTTTAGGCTTATACGGTAACAGGGGTAAGTTTCGAAAAACAAATATTTTCCTAAAAATTATGTTAAATTTATTGAAAAGCATTAAAACAGTCGTAGAAAAAGTATAGTGTGAAACTCACATGAAATGACATATATTTCCTACTCGTATGATTTGCAGCACTCGCCTGCGGCTCATGCTGCAAACCATCATACTCGTAGGAAATATATGTCATTTCATGTTCGTTGCACAATATACTATTTCTTCTCCGTTTTCAAACTTTGTATACCACCTTCGTATTTATATGATGTAAAAAATGATATAATTAATTACTATTTAGGATAAACACCTATTGACGTCTATGTTCGTACTTATTAATAATAATTTAGTCATGGTAGGATATCTTGCAAAGTACGTGTATAATTAGTGTTTAACTCTGTTTACCGACTAGACAATTTATTTACTTCAAACGAAAGTAGGTTGTGGGTGAAATACTAGTTACTTTATTACACACTGTGGGTGAAAATTAGATACTTTAAATTCGATCTTGTATCACTTTCAAGGTAACTTGCATAGAATTTATGTGACTTACCTACCTTCCTACGAAGAATTTCTTATTTATTATGCCTAAGAGAATGTATCATATATAACAATACGTATTTATGATTAGTAAAAGACGAAATCCTTAAACTTGACATTCACCAATATTCATTGTAATACTTATTGTCACGGTTGGATTATTAAATACCTAACTAACTTAATCGTCGTTGTATTGGTATAATACACACTGCACTTTTCCCACGGTTTTTGAAATACGAATTAAGTCGTTTAAATCTATATTTTTGGAGTGATCCAGCCCGATGGTCAAATTTTTAGCTTTCCTACACTCCTGTTGAGCATTCCTTAGTTCTTCTTTATTTAGTCAATGAAGAACCACATACATGTACCTATGTATCATAAAATATCACACAACTATCACCTTGGATGGCAATTGGATAATATAAAAATATAAAATAACAATAATAATTTATTTATTTTTTTTTATTTATTTATTTATTCACGGACAAAGTCCATTTATACAGCATACAATATAATATAACAAATATAATTCCATGCAATACTACACAAATTCAACAATTTTACAAAAACCTAAGAAACTTTAAATTACACAATAAGTAGACAATTTAAACATAATTCAAGTTATACTAAAGCTATTCGCAAGACCCACGCCAGGAATAAAGGAAAACCATGATCGTCAACGCAACAGGCATCGATCGACTTACGCAAAACTGCCGTCACGACGCTCACATTTCAAACGGCGAATAAATTCACCTATAGTCGCAAAGAAATCAACGCTTAAGCAAGAATTCGCCATCCTGGCCACTCTAGGGACAAAATTATTTCCTCCGTAATTTGTACGGTGAAATTCCTCATGGAAAAGGTGAGAGTATCTATTGTTCCTAGACGGTACAGGAAAATGAATATTGGACAACAAATAAGAAGACGATACCATATTGTTCAAAAGCTTATAAAGTATTAATAGATCTCTGACGACCCTGCGATCTCCCAAAGTCGTAATCCCCAGCTCGCTCATCATTGTTCCGTAATCGAACACAAAATCGATAGGACGCGGGCGACCAAGCTTAAAGTGAACATACCTAAGGAAACGCCGCTGAACGCTCTCAACTCGGGCAGAATGGCAACCGTATGACGGGGTCCAAACCGCCGAGGCATACTCCAAATGTGGTCTGACGAGCGTCGTGAAAAAAATTCTAATAGTATTCACATTACTGAAATCAACCGAGCAACGCTTTATGAAGCCCAACACCTTCAGAGACCTGGAAGTCGAGTGCCTGATGTGATCCACAAAGCTCAAGGAAGTGTCCAGGTAAACTCCCAGATCCTTGACCGAAGATTTGTATTTTAGGACTGAATGGCCGACAAAATATTCATACAAAATAGGTCTCCTGGTTCGGTTGAAATTTACGCAAAAGCACTTAGAAACATTTAAAGTCATACCATGCAACTCACACCAATGCACAAATCTCACAACATCCTCCTGCAGAAGATAACAATCTGTGGGACCTCCGATACGCCGGTAACACTTCAGGTCGTCGGCGAAGAGCCTGAATTCACTGTGAATGAAACACTGATTGATATCATTTATAAATAAGTTAAATAACAATGGCCCGAGGTGAGAACCCTGGGGGACACCAGAAGAAACCGAAATAGGGTCAGAAAGGAAATCACTGAAACGGACTATCTGAGTTCTGCCAGTCAGGTAGCTCTCCAACCATCTCAACAAAGGTGCCGACATGCCAATACACTCCAGCTTGTGAATAAGGAGCCGGTGATTCACGCAGTCGAATGCCTTGGAAAAATCGGTGTAGATTGCATGAACCTGGTAACCGCCCTCCAAGGCCCGTGACAAATAATGTGTGTATTCCAGAAGATTAAGCTCAGTAGACCGACCGGACTGGAAACCGAACTGTTTATCAATTATAATCGGCTTAAATATAGTTGTTAGATATCTTGTTATTAAACTCTCGAAAAGCTTAGGAATGGAGTTGAGAATACAAACCGGACGTTAATTTGATACGTCACCTCTGTTACCAGATTTGAAAATAGGGCTGATAAAACTCGACTTCCATGCAACCGGAAAGTGGCCCGAACGAAGAGATAAGTTGAAAATAATTTGAAGGGGTATAGCAAGAGAGAAACGACACTTATTGAGGAACAATGGAGGAATCCCATCCGGACCCGCGGACTTCCTTATATTCATTTTACTGAGCACATCGAAAACCTCCGAGACGGAGACACTGTACTCAGAAACACTCACAAACTCCTCATCAAGGTCACTGGCGGTCAAATCCACATTCTTATCGTTATAAACCGACTGGAAATATGCCGCAAACAAATCAGCACTCGCCTGACCCCCGTCAACGGAATCATCTCCCCAAGACATACGTGAAGGAAACTCGGCAGACCCTTTCTTTGAATTTATGAATCTCCAGAAAGCCCCAATATTTGCAGGTAATTCATACTCAATAGAGGATGTATAAGACTTATAACACTCACCAATCAGGCGCTTACATTCACTTCTGAGTTCACTAAATACCGTATAATCGGTATGCGATCTGGACGACTTGTATATCTTATGAGCCCGCTTTTTAGAAAATATTAGCTCTTTCAAATCTTGAGAGAACCATCTCGGAAATCGTTTTGAAGAGCATCTTTTCCTAGGGACAAAGATTTCGAATACGTTGTGCAAGGTCTCATAAAAAGCATTCACCATATCATCTGTCGATTTATGAGCAAAAAGTAATTCCCACTGTATAAAACTAAGATGGGTATTTAATAGATTCATGTCCGCAGATTTAAAATCGTAGTAAAATCTATCCACTTGGGGAGAAGAAGAGTTCGACCGACGATCCGCAACGGTTACAAGGAAAGATAGTGGCGGGTGGTAACCATCCGGCTCTATGATAATGTCACATGCAGCACTAACACACATATTCGGATTATGACTCAAAACCAAGTCCAGAATACGACCTCCGCGACCAGGCTGCCCATTAGATTAAAACAAGTTATGAAATTCGCACACTTCAGACATCATCGACAAAATAGTCGAATTACCAGGGTAAAGGGACTCGTCTGGTATCAGGGAAGAACTAAAACGATCGTCCACCCAGTCACCCCTCGGAAGATTGAAATTACCCATCAAATACATTTCCGCATCAGGAAACGCGTAGGAAACTGACTCAACGCTATCAATGAACGTGATATAGCTGTCCTCAGAAGACCTGGGTGGCAAATAAACAGCGCCAAAAACTTTAAAACTGCCCATACAGGGTAATAGAACAAAGACTTGTTCAATGCCAAAACATCATAGTCGGAATCCATGGTAGCAGTCATCAAATTGAACAGCTTTGTGCAAAGACCGCGCACATTTTGGTAATACACGTTAATAAGTCTATTCGATGAAATCAATTTTGGTAACGAGATCAGTTTTTTGATGTTATATAAGGGCATCTATTTGCATATCTGATAACAATATTAGTCTCGCCTTGGTCTCGTCTTTGCCTGAGTTGAGCCTGCACGTCACGCTCCATCTGTCGCTGCCTTAGTGTCAGATCAAAGTTTATATATATAATAAAATATTCTTTAACAACAAGCAGATTCTAAAATCAAAATTTAGAAATGAAATTGATTTTCTGGCAAAGGAACTACCTACGTATCAATAAAACTATTTGTGTAATATGAGATACAATCAAAATCAATCGATCAAAATCAGGGTGAGATGATTAAAATCAGATTTTAATCAGTATGATTTAAAAAAAAATACATGATTAATTTAAAAAAGAGTTTTAACATTTTTACACTTAAAATATTTGTTCATAAAAAAATAAAACCCAGAAGCCTTTTTAGGTGTTATTTATTTTTTTTTTTATAATCGAAAAGAACAGCTGGTTAATACAAAAATAAAATATTTTGTATACAAAAAAAAATAAAGGGGGTTCCAATAAGAGGATTTATGTTGATATTCAAAGGAAAATGCCATTTTTTTAGATAAATGATCGGATGTTTAGTCATTTTAAAGAGGAAGGTATGCCGCGTTAATAATGAAAAATAACATCAGCCAATGACTACCACCACCACGCCTACAAGACCATACTCTTTTCATAAAATTTTCCATAACCAAATCGCAAAGTGGCTGCCCTATGTCCTCGATAGCCGCACGAATTTCACCTTTGAGGTCTTGAATCTCGGTGGCCAATTGTGATCACCTATTCGAGAGATAACACGGTCCGGAAACTTTTCCCATAAAAAATCAATGGTTTCGTTGCTTGTGTGGTACGTAGCGCTGCCTTGTTGAAAGTAAACGTTGTCCAGATCAATACCATCCAATTCCGGCCATAAAAAATCATTAATCATCTGGAATAGACAAACCTGTCTAGAGCATCTCTCTTTTCTTCAGCTAGTAATGGATATTCTGCTTTGTTTATTGTAGGATCCACCATATATTCTTCAAGTGAAAGGGGGTTAGAGCTTCTTTTTCTTAAAAATTTTCAAACATAGCCAGTAACTTTTTCCATATGTAAACTACTTAATATTTTATATAGAAGACGAATGTCTCTCAAATTCCTGCGTTCCCCCAATGTTTGCAAAGCAAGTTCATTGAAAACCTCATCATAATTCTGCCGGAATCATCCTCAATATTTCTCCAATGGGAGATTTATAGGGGGCTCCAAATCGCCAAACACAGGACGTGTATAGCAACTTTATATTGCTTGGCAAACGAATCTGTGACAACGAAAGGAATGCGGACAAGAAAATCCTATATTGCCAAAAATTAACTACAAAAAATCACTAGTTCTAGAAAAGAAGTAGTATTAACTTGAACATCGATTTTTTACAATTAAAAATAATAATAATGAAAAAAGCTCAGCATTTTTAAGTGGTTGTTTGTTTTATTTTTATTTAATAACTAACATTTTTACCACTGAATATTAAAATAGGGAAAAGAAATTACGATCTTCTGTAAAATCGGCAATACCACGCGAAATAAGTGGTTAGACGCCTGAATGATCCTAATTGGTGCGTAGACCCTCGCAAGTCGCAATTGGTGGAAACTGAGTTCTTCCCCGTAATTGTTGCCGCCCCTCGTAGTAATATTGAATCAGCCAGTGGCAGAGTGGTGTTATTATTTATACTTTTGTTGTCGTGTCTGAGTTGCAACATTATCAAATATTATATCAAATTATTATTGTATATTTAGTGTTCTGTTACTTTAGTGTTTTAGGTTAAAAACAATTTTTCTTTGTTCTAGTAGAAATATAAGCTTACACATTGTTTGTTGTTTATTAAGGCATCAAAACTGGAAATGTTTATTGAATCTACTTAGAATTTTGGTATTTTAAAGATTAACAACATAATCGTGACAGAAGTTAACACTATACCAAAAATCCTCGGAACAATAAATTTTTCAATACCGTTCTCGATTTTTGATATTTCTAAAACTAAAACTATTAAGTCTCGTATATCATTTAAAAGGAACAAAAATATGCAATTTTATTGGCTACAAAAATCAGGGTAGTTCGATTTAAAAAAACATCTCTTAGAACGCCTCCGTATATGTGCGACTTAAACCCAATAGGTTAACTTACGCAAAACTTAATTTAAATATATAAGAACCCGCAATACAACCGGAAATTTCAATCTAACTACATTAAAAGAAGTTTTTAATATCCAGTAATGATAGGAATAGTTTTTACCGACATGTTAAGGAGTTGGAAGAAGAATTTTGGAGGAAATTGAGCACATTATAATAACTTTAGGACAAGATGACGACAGCGAGACTGATGATAATGATTATGCTCAAGTTGATGAAATCTAACAGATTGCCACCT
Source organism: Apoderus coryli (assembly GCA_911728435.2). Taxonomy (NCBI): domain Eukaryota; kingdom Metazoa; phylum Arthropoda; class Insecta; order Coleoptera; family Attelabidae; genus Apoderus; species Apoderus coryli. The sequence continues at coordinate 6,296,772 of OU452206.1, read as the reverse complement.
TCTATAAAGTAATACTAATTATGATCGTTATATTTAATCGAAATATTTAAAACAGTTAATTATAGTTTCTAAACGTGACTTAAAAGCAACAAAAAGATGCAAGATATTTTAATTATTTTCGATAAGTGTTAAGTTGTTTTAGATTTTTTTGTTTAAATCAAGCAATATTACCAAAGAATTTAATTTATTTCGTTAAGTTGTTTTAGAATGTTCTTGTTTTTTATTTTCATTTTTGGTATGCAAACTTGAGTACATATTTGAAATAAAATAATTAATTAAATAAATAAAATACTTCTTGGGTGTTACAGCTTAATAGCAGTATAGGTGCTTTTATCAAACACGAATTTTTCATTAATTTTATTTTTTTAGTAACACATAATTATTACTAAACTTTTACGACGCACGCCGCTGGAAATTTTATGAATGAAAGCAGCCATGTTTTATTACAACTGCATTCCCCTTACCGACGCCGCGCTGTTACAGATCAATTTGCCAAACAATAGTAGATATGATGTTAAAATCAGCTTGATAAAACCCAACATCTTAAGGGATTTAGAAATTACAGCGCTATAATATGATGAACATACGACAATGAGCTATCAACAAAAACAGCCCAATCCTTAATATTTTGAATGTTATGTTATTTTTGTTTGTTGCATCGTGATATTTCACTGTTAGCAATTCCAAGGTATTAGCTAGCGGGGTAGCTGTTTTTTTCATTGTTCTCTAAATTTATACATAACACATTCCATCGCGGGGACATATTAGGCTCACATCGAAAAAAATCTAAATTCACTTTCTTAATTTCCATCAGCAATCTTGTCTTGTTCCAAAACATCCAGAAGAAGAAGCCGTATATGCAATATAAAGCAGATTTGAAACTTATGGCTCACCTCATATAGACCAGGGTCGATAATTTTTGAGACCAAAAAAAATTATAGTAGGATGAAGCCAATGGAAAAAGGTAGAGAATATAACAAAAATGAAAGGAAAAATAAACTACGGGCGATCTGAGGTCGGGAAGGGCGAGGGGGTGAGTTTTTAAGGGAAAAAATCGTTAATCTCGATTTCCGGTAAAACTGCAAGTCCTATGAAAAAAAGTTAAATGGTAAAGTTGTAGGTAATAAAAAGATCTACAACTTTTGTATCGACACTTTTTTACCTTTGTATGTCCCAAACATACAGTAATTTTTTTGATTTAAAATATTAATTTTTTCACCTTATTTTGACTTAATATCGAAGAAGCACCCTAATTTTCAAATGAAAATTCTCACGTCAAAAAAGTTGGTGGTGACACAGTTTAAGCTTTTACATCCAGTTTCACAGCTGCAGCAAATCGTTTTAAGCCATATTTCCGGAATTAATTCCTTGTCTGTAAATTTGGGCATAATGCCGCGTTGATGTTGCTTCCAGCCCCAATCTGTTGCTGTCAGTTTGTTACCCAGCCCAGTCTGAAGCTGATAATATGCCCTATAACAATGTTGTTCTGCTGCACCTTCTGTGGGTGGGAGATTGGCCAATATGAAAGAAGATCTAATTCTTGCCAATTGAAATTTTCGGATTCGAGTTTTTTTCATTATTTGCATTTTCTGAGAACATTTACCATAGTAGTGTATATTTTTTTTATACGATCAGAAAGTAGAGATTTCAACGAACAAAAAACACACCAACTTTTTAAAAAAGCAGATATTTTGACGTGAGAATTTTCGATTGAAAATTAGGGTGCTTTTTCGGTATTAAGTCAAAATAAGGTGAAACAATTAATATTTTAAATCAAAAAAATTACTGTATGTTTGGGACATACAAAGGTAAGTTTTCACCCAATTACGTGAAAAAATATTTTTTTTTGCTGAAGATAAAAATAAAAAACCAAAAACTCGGTTATTAGAATTTTTCACATAAATTTTGAGGTTATGTGAAAAAAGTGTCGATACAAAAGTTGTAGATCTTTTTATTACCTACAACTTTGCCATTTAACTTTTTTTCATAGGACTTGCAGTTTTACCGGAAATCGAGATTAACCGTTTTTTACCCTTAAAAACTCACCCCCTCTCCCTTCCCGACCACAGATAGCTCGTAATTTATTTTTCCTTTCATTTTTGTTATATTCTCTACCTTTTCCAATGGGTAACAACCTACTATAATTTTTTTTTCACTTTTTACCATTTTTAAAATTATCGACCCTGGTCTAATATGAATGTGGCCCTCGTATGAACACAACTCTTGACTCATCATGTGGTGCTGGGTCAGAGTAATGTGAACATTTCTTGATTCTGCTTTGTTTAGATCCCCATAAGGACGAGTAAAGCTTTAAGCTGTAAGACCAGAAATGATGAGGATGGGTGTGTCGAAAATTAAATCCCCTTTAATTGTGCTATGCTATAAGCGTATTGTATCATTTCAGGTTTCTACACAATTCCTTGTAAGCAAATCGTAAATTTCATTTTTATAAACAATATTATTTGTATTATCAATTAGAAATAAAACTTGAAGATGGACACCTCAGGTGTTGCATAAAACTTCCTCGGGACTAGGTTCAGTTGTCAAAACACAAATTTACGATTTTATAGGGTCTTACGTATTTGAGATAATTTAAAACAGTTGTTGAAATGCTAGCTGATGATGGTCGTTGATCGAAACTAATTCCAATAAAGAGAGAATAGCTTGTGATAATTTTACATTGAATCAATTTGTAATTACGTATTTTAATTCAATATTTTCGTTTATTAACATAGCCTTGATAAATTAATGAGCAATTTAGTTTTTAATGATTATTGTCTTTATTGCAATAATTATTGTCTAACAATATTTTTAAGAAAAAGTACGATAACCTTGACCACATATTTTGACATTAAAAGGATTGATTCATTACTTTATTAGTAGTAAGTAATTATTGTTTCGTAATTATATATATTTTTTTTGTTTTAGCTGGTCGATGTTAATGGTTCGCAAAAATGGTTATCGTGACACGGGTAAGTTACAATATTACTTGCTTTTCTGCTTTTCATATGCTATCTACACTCACCGACATTAAATTCGGGACAACCAAAATTTAGATCAAAATTAATGTATTATAACTTTTTCTTCCATAGTCCGATTTCAACCTTTTTTTTACAAAATGTAGATAATTGTTTCGGTTTTAATTAATTTTATTCAATTTTCAAAAATAGAGTTTACATGTTGAAATATACGCAGGAAAAGAAAAAAGCATCTGTTTTCTCTTAAGTTTGTAACACTCTGTAGAGTAATTTTGCAACATAAACTACACTGGATATGTTTTTGTGCACAGTTTCATGCATTTTTAACATTTTGCTGTTTTATTCTTCTCTGTATCGTTCTCGGTTTAAGAGATATGAATTTTTGAAAAAAAGTAAAAGTTTTAAAAGTTACTACCACGTGTTACCTCCTCTACGTCTTATTACAGCTAATAAACGTCGAGTCCTCTAATTAGGTTTTGGATACCCTTTTGTGGAATATTACCCCATTCTTCTTCTAATGCATTTCGGAGTTGTTGAATAGTGAATAACTGTCTTCGGCCTTTTCTGATTCGTCTACCTAACATGTCCCATACATGTTCTATTGGATTAAGGTCAGGACTATAAACTGCATGCTTAAAGGAAGAATGGTATGTACTTCAGTAATGGGGGATACAATCATAGCTAAACCTGTACGAGGATGCCCGCAGGGGGGAGTACTGTCTCCTCTGATGTGGAACCTGGTTATAGACGATTTGCTAAAAGTTCTGGACAATGAAGGATTTGGGGTTCTGGGTTTTGCAGATGACCTAGTCATATATGTCCAGGGAAAGTTTAATAGCACAGTAAGGGAACGTATGCAACGGGCCCTTGATAGAGCAACAAACTGGACTTTGGAACAGGGACTAAGAATGAGCCCGTCAAAGTCAGCAAGGATCGCTTTCACCAGGAGGAAGAAAACACAGGGACTAGGACCACTGTATCTTCAAGGTGAAATCGTAAAAATGTCCGGGGAGGTGCAGTATTTAGGGGTGATTTTAGACCCAAAGCTTACCTGGACTGTGCGGTCTAAAAAGAACCAAAACAAGAACGGAGAGAACGGTTATGCTGCTCAGACGCTCTCATGGGAAAACATGGGGATTAAATCCAAAGATGATGCACTGGTTGTACACTGCGGTAGTCATATGATAACATACTCGTCGCTGGTTTGGTGGACGAAGATGAAACAGCATACCGCCATTGCTGAGTTGGGCAGGGTACAGAGACTTGCCTGCTTAGCTATCACGGGAGCTATTAGAACTACACCGACAGCGGCAATGGAAGTTTTGCTGAACCTCCCACCCTTGCACATTTTGGTAAGGATGGAGGCAGGGGCGGCATTCATTAGACTGCGAGGGCTGGTAGGAACTGTACCCACTCATCGGGGACATACCAAAATTGGGGCATGTATTGGGGATGGCATCATAGAAATGTCCATGGACCACATCAGACCAAAATTTGA